>CP139504.1:81857226-83207226 GCA_021014915.2 Artemisia tridentata subsp. tridentata
GTTCAATACGTGCAAAGATCGTCCTTATTTTGCACTGTTACGTGCACTTTTGGTCCTTCAACAGTGAAATTTGGCAAACCACAAGGATGATTTTTGCAATGATGGAGGACCAAAAGTGCACGTAATAGTGCAAAATAAGGACGATCTTTGCACTTAATGAACCACAAGGACGAAACGTGCAATTTGGCCAAACCACGATGATGATTTTTGCAATTTACTCTTTATTTTTTTATCAAAGCAAAAAAAACCCATTTTCATCTTTAAAAAAACTAAATATCTTATAAACCGTAAATCGTTACGCGAAAAAAAAAAATCATACAATCACGACGAGAATTAAATCATCATTCTATAGAAGGACAATTCTATATACTTTTGGCCTTTTTTTTTCTTTTTTTTTTGCTTATTTTGTAAGTGTTGAAATTTACGTCTGAAAAAATAACATGTGATTTGTTATTTTAGAATCACATGTGCTTTTATAAAATTATATGTGATTTGTGAAATCACGCGTGATTCTTAACATACATATCATATATAATTTTTTCAGATGCAAAATTTAACACTAAAATGAAACTCGAAAAAAAAATTAGTCGAAAGTATATCGAAGTGCTCGTTTACTGAAAGATAAAAAAGTTATCGTCGCAATGATGTATTTTTGTTGCTTAACGAGATGCTATTTGCAAGATATTTTATTTTCATAAAAATGTGGAAAGTGTCTATTTTTTTATTTTTTTTTAAATAAAAAAATGAGTTGTCAAAATTTGTTCATTATATCTTATGGGATCTATATTGAACTTAATTCCATTGACATAAGGACATATTTTGTTGTTTATAAGCTATACTAAGAAGCTGGGCGGACTGAGAGGGGTTCTTGGGGGTGCACGAGAATCCTATAGATTTTTGTTCTTTAGTGTAAAGTTATGTCAAATATATCGATTTTTCTAAAATAAACATGATTTTTAATTTTTGGCTTATGATTTTTGATATTTTTGTTAAAATAAACCTGATAATTTTTATTTATTTATTTATTTATTTATTTTTTCCTCTTTTTATGTGTTCGCCAGTCGCCACTGCTAAAAAGCTAATAGAATACAAAAGCAAAAGCAAACTCAACAAAAGCAAACTCGATAAAAGTTTCATGCAATGAAAGATAGACCCGGTCATAGCATGATTTTATTGGTCACTAAATAATCGTTGGACATTTTTGAAAAAGACAAATATGTCATACGTGTGAAAAGTGAAAACAAAGAAAATGTAATCAAGTTTAATAAAAAAACAAAACGTTTTCCGTTTACATTCTATATATAAGATTTTTTTTTTGGAAGGTGACTTTCAATTTTTTGGGTTAGAGAGTCATACCTGTCACAACGGCAGGCCTTCATCCACCACATACCAGATTATGTTGTCTGAATCGGGCCCACGCTGGTGTAGTGGGGACTGAACGGCTTCCGTCCGGAAACCGTACTGCCTCCACACGAGATTACTCGCTGGAGTAACAGCCGGATGAAAACCGGGGCCGGCTCGGATTCGAGTGTGTGACATTAATTGCTCATAAACTCTCATCTTCATTGCCTAATACCGACAGAGCATTGTGGTCCACAAGTGAGGACTTCCTGATAGGTCACCCATATCAGTACTACTCTCACCTGAGCACGCTTAACTGAATAAGCTTTGCCCAGTGGACCACAAGCCCATTGGTATTCTATATATAAGATATATTGAAAGAAAAAAAATGAAGTATGTTTTATACCCTTAAAAAAGGGGCAATATTTGACTTGATACTCTATATAAAATCAATCGACACCACAATTGAGCTAAGTTTTTCTTAATAAATCATTTAACTGAATTAACTATTTTAAACTTGCAACAATGGTCTTGGTCGACATGTTCTTTTTAAAACCATGTGACGTATGTTGATTAGTATATCTTACTTGTGAACGACCATAATTCATCTACAACTCTACAAGTAGATATTAAACTAACATATCTTGTTAGCAATAATATACTTTCGTAATGGATTGCATCCGATGGTGGCTCGAGTATTCAGAATCGTGTGCGGCATGATTTCGGTTCGTTTGGCGATTGATTTTTGGTTTTAGTTTTTTGACGTAAAACTAGTTTATTGTGATTCTATCCGAGACATTCGTAATATTGAAATAAAATAAATATTTTGAGTCATGAACAAAACTAGACATTAAAGATAACCATAATATTTTTACCAAATTAGAGTGATCTAAACAAAACCAAACAAAGGTGGTAAGGGTGGTCCTCCCACAAAGTGTGTGTTCCCAAATGTGTAAAGTCATTTTAGGGATGAAAATGTAGCACATTTGGTATAGCCCTTGACTTGGAGGGGTTATGGGTTCCTAATGAAGCCATACACCTATTCTACCTTGATCATTGTAGATGTGGTTGAATGGTCTTGGTGGAAGGGTGATATGGAAATATAGTTAGATGCTATGGTGCAACAAATGTGAATCAATTGATGTATGAGCTGTGAATGAAGCTGTGAAGATATTGTGAAGCTCTGCTTTGCTCTGTTTTGGCTAGGCATGATTTAGTATTGTCTGAAGGCTATAGTATCATCTGATATCATACAAGTATAGAAGTTGTATTGTTGCTGATATGGTTAATGTCTATATCAGTTTTATGTTTATTCTTGTATTGTACAAAGATTTGGAGTATTAATATAATTCACCTTTGCAAAAAAAAAAAAAAAAAAAAAAAAAAAAAAAAAAAAAAAAAAGTACATTGTTTCTAATTTTAACGAATATAAAACAAAGTTAAATTAAACTACATTTTCATTTCGATTTCTAATTTGTGTTAAAGTTATAATCTTTTAACCTGGAAGAATATTAGAGAGACTAACTTTGTGACTTTCTATTCTGTTTTGTAGTACATTTGATACTTTGGCTATGGATAACAAGGTGATGAATGTTTAAGGGCCGAAGCTGCCAAGTTCCAAAAGATGCAAGAGGTGGAGTATATAAGCTGAAGTTTTCAGTTAGGGTTTTCATAACTCTTTTGTCGTTTCTCTCTCCTCTCTCAAAAGCCATACAACCTTCATATTCTCTCTCTATATATTTTTGATCTTATAAATCTTGTGATTTATCCTGTGTATTATTGTTGTAATAGAACTATTATCAAGATAGATAGTAGACCCATACATGATTAGCAGTTTTGGGTTTTAGTTGTTTGTTTTGATTCTGATTGACATCAGTATCTAATGATCTTGATTTGGTTAAGTTTCTGGATATTGTTATTAATCTTGAATTAAGGTTCAAGAATAGTTTGATTTGGTTTATAGATTTTTACATGGGAGAATTGCAAATATACCCACTAAAACTCAAAAACTTGCATATTTCCCCAAAATACAAGTTTTCAATGCATGATTTACAATGCAAGTTAAGCATGTTTTGGGTATATATGCAAATATGCAAGTTTTAGTGGGTATATATGCAATTGCCCAAGAATAGTTTGATTTGGCTTATAGATTTTTACATGGTATCAGAGCCAGGTTAAGATCTTGCTTTATATCGTTGTTTCAAAAAATTTAGGCCCCGTTTGGTTCGCGGAATCTTTAGGATTCTTACGGAATTGGAATCTGATTCCATTCCATAACGTGTTTGGTTGGTAGATTCAAGGAATACAAAATCTGAATTCCATTTTTTAATGTGTTTGGTTGGCAAATGAATGAGATAAAATTATTCAAAATCTCATTTATGTGAAATTCAACATTCCATAGCAAAATATAAGAAATGTTTACAATTCCGTGGAATTCATTATTTATCATCAAAAATCAATTATTATTATTATTATTATTATTATTATTATTATTATTATTATTATTTTTATTATTATTATTATTATTATTATTATTATTATTATTATTATTTTGTGGATTATTATTAGTATTCAGTTTATCAATTTTAATTTAAAATAAAATTTTAAATATATCAATATGATTTTTTTTCTCATTTCATTTTCTTCAAACCAAACATGAATTAGTTTGTGCAAATTCCAATTTCTTCAGATTCTAAATCTTTAACATTTCAATTCTTTAAAATTCCAATTCATTAACATTCCAATTCAATTGACAGATTCTAATTCAATAAAAAATATTCCGCGAACCAAACAGGGCCTTAGGGTTTCTTTAAAATATGAGGATTTTTCAAATTGGTTGTATTTCTGTCAATTTACCTTTGTTAATTGATAGGTTGGGTGTTAATTGTTAGATCTAAAAGTTTTTTCAAAAATGCCTAATTTCTAAAAAATTAGGGTTTGGGAATTTTTTGGGCTTTTTATCTCAAAGGCTTCTTACGATCGATTAAGGTGTTTTAATCGATAGATCTAGGTTGATTTGTGGTTCTTGAAGTGGTTTTGGTTAAAAAGCCTAATTCTCAAAAATTAGGGTTTGGTAGTTTTTTTATTTGATTCTATTGGGATTGTTGGTGTTTACTATATCCCTTGACAAAGTGAATCAAGGGTATAGTAAAGTTGAGTTCAGCTGCTTTTGCTGTTTGCGTGCACTGTAACACCTCTCACACCTTCTTTATATTTCTATCTTTATTTTTTTGCATTAGACTGCTCGATAATAAGTTGGGACACTATTGAGAAGTTGTGGTTTTGATATTGGTGGATTATTTGCTGTTTGTGGTGTTGTGTATTTGTTATATTTTTTATTTTCTTGCTTGTCTAGTCTAGCCCTTGATCTACCACCTTGAGTGGCAAGAATTCCTGGGAACTACTTTCTCTCTCTCTTTGTGTGTTTATTTCATTGTTTCAAGATGGAATATGGTTATGGTAATGGGTATGAATACATGCATAATGAGGATGAATATGAAAATATAACAAGAATAAGTAGACTTGATGTGAGTCATCCTTTACATTTACATCTTAATGACTATGCTTCTCTTACTGTTGTGTCTATAAAACTCAAAGGATAATTATAATGTATGGTCTTATGCTATGCTTCTTGCTTTAGAGAGTAAAAATAAAACTAGATTTGTTGATGGCACTTGTTTGAGATCTAACAGTGACGAAATTTCGGGTAGACAATTAGATAGAGTCAATGCAGTTGGTCTTGGTTAGATTCTGATTCAATATCCGAGGAACTTTTTCTGGGTCAATTTTTTTTCTTTTCAAAAAGGGCTTCTGATGTCTGGAATGAGTTGAAAGAAACTTTTGATAGAGTTGATGGGTCTGTTACTTTTGACTTACACTATAAAATTAACTCTTTTGTCTCAAAATGGTGCTCCTATTGCTGATTATTTTAAAAAATTGAGTACCATATGGAAACAGTTTGATGCACTTGTTCAGTTATCTAGGTGCACATGTCATGCTGCTGATGATTTTAAAAAGCATAATCAACTTATAAAATTAATGCAATTTTTAATGGGTCTGGATGATACTTATATACAAATAAGGAGTAACAACTTGGTGGAACTTCAGAATTCCAAGACTCTCCAGAACTCCCAAAAAGTGAAGAATGGGTATGTATTTATAGGTTTTTTAGGGCTTGGACCCGTCCATGTATACGTCGTATGCACCTGGATGGTGATACACAGTATGCCTCTTAATATAGTATAATCGAATCTTCTAGAATCACTCCATACGGCGTATCAGTGGATAGTGGATACGGCGTATGGTCTTCAAAAGTTGGGAAAATAAATACATGACGAGAGCTCACACGTCGTATAACTTAGGATGGCATACGACGTATCAATCTTCAACTTGGACAATATTCTTGACGAGACGGCACACGCCGTATGACTTAGGATGATACGCTGTATGCGACTGGCTGAAAAGTGCTTTCCATCATACTTTGGCAATTTAGCTCGATTTCTAGTGTTTTTCGCGACAATTCTCCTTTTGCTCCAAATAATTACTGAAACATAAATTTAGAGTAATTAATTACGATATTCAATAAAAACATGGCAAAAAGGAGTTATTATTGTGGGAATTTGATAGCTAAAACATGTATAATTAAGAGCTATCAATAACATTTTAACTTGGAAGAATATATAAGGGACAACTTTGTCACTTTTCCATTATGTTTTATAGTACATTTGATACTTTTGCTGTGGATAGCAAGGTGATGAAATTTTAAGGGCTGAAGCTG
This sequence comes from Artemisia tridentata subsp. tridentata, assembly GCA_021014915.2. Classification (NCBI taxonomy): domain Eukaryota; kingdom Viridiplantae; phylum Streptophyta; class Magnoliopsida; order Asterales; family Asteraceae; genus Artemisia; species Artemisia tridentata. The sequence goes on from CP139504.1 coordinate 81,863,345, forward strand.
CCAAGTTCCAAAAGATGCAAGAGTTGGAGTATATAAGCTAAAGTTATCAGCTAGGATTTTCATAACCCTCTTTCCATTTCTCTCTCAAAAGCTATACAGCCTTCATACCATCTCTCTATTTTCGATCTTATAGATCTTGTGATTCATCCAATGTATTGTTGTTGTAATAGAAGTATTATCAAGATAGATAATAGACCCATACCTGATTAACAATGGTTGGTTTTGGTTGATTGTTTTGATTCTGATTGAGATCACTATCTTGTTATGTTGAATTAGTTAAGTTTCTAGATATTTTTATTAATCTTGAATTAAGATTCAAGATTAGTTTGTATTGGTTTATAGATTTTTACAGTTTGTCACGTATCAAAGTGGTATGAGAGTATAGAACTTTGCAAGCTTGAGAACAAGTGATTGCAATGTTGAAGTTTCATTTGAAAATGACTCACGATAGGATGAAGAGTTTAGCAGACAATCATAAAAGTGATAAATGCTTTGAAGTGGGAAATTGGGTCTATCTCAAGCTGCAACCAATTAAACAGATTACTATGACTCAAAATCCTTATCATAAGCTTTCATCTAAGTAATGAGCCATTTTTTATTTGTGCTAAGAGCTACGGGTGTCATAACACCATTAACATCAAAAAGTTGTACCACCTTATCACAATATTAGCATTTTTACTTTTAACACTAATATACCAAAAGGCTCTCTCATTCATAACACCATTAATACCAACTTTTTGGTACACATCGTTTTTATTTTCTTTTTCATTTTTTCAAACAAACTAATTTTTCATTCATTAAATTAAAATACAAATTACAATATGAAAAAAACGAAAAATAAAAAAAAACATACGAAAAAATAACGAAGAGAACTAATCGCGGTGCAAGTTATATTTTTCTTTATTTCTTTTTTTGCATGTTGATGAAGCAGGCATCGTTATCCGAAAAATCCTTGGTGCTAGTCGCGAGAAACTTCATTTCTTTCAATTTCATCATTTTTCGATTTTTCTCCTTTGCCACCTCATACGCCGATTGAGCGGCTTCCTCTTTGTGTCAAAACTCATTTTGCATAACACCCTTAAACTGCAACGGGTGACTTCCCGCGGTGCTCGATGTGGTTTCCGATTTAGTTTTTTTTAGGGACGTAGTCCCGATGAGGTTGTTGAAAAACAGATCATTAGGATAATGAGACATTTTTTTGCTTGTTTGTGTGTGAAAATATAAAAGTATGAATGGAAGTAAAGTGTTCGTGTGTAAAAAAAAGGTTTATATAATGGTTGTGTTTAGTTATTAAAAAAAAAAAAAAAAAAAAAGCCGTTTTAGACCGTTGGGGGTTTGAAAATTCAAAGATTTTTTTTTTTTTTTTTTTTTTTTTTTCTTTTTCTGCATCAATGGCCGTTGATGCTTCAACGCAACACCCAACGACGTTATTTTTTTGTTGAGGTCGGTGTGGTAGCGCCGGTGCCAACTCAGCATAATGTTGAGTTAGGCGTTACAATACCGAGAGCTCTAAGGTGGGACAAGTGGCATTCAAACTACAATTACTCAGTGACAGTTTGATTCATCCATTATTCAATGTCTCCGAGTTGAAACAGTGCGTATTTCATGTACATAAGATGGTATGTTACCACATGTTGGAAAAAATGGTCTGCTAACTGTTCAACCTGTAGGAACACTGGATCAAGTTAGGCAACCTAAATAATAAAGTTGCAACGTATATTTTGGTACAATGGTTTAATGGGATGATTGTAAGCATCAAAGATTCACATAAATATATGAGGTCAGGAGGTCGGGATTGGTGATAAACACTAAACATGATTAGGGAGAGAAAGTGGAGAGAGGTGGAATACGTTATTAGATATGAAAGAAATGAATAAGCTACACACTATTCCAACACCCCTCATGGAGAGTCATGAGGGGTATTTATAGACTTATTACAATACTAGTTTGCCTCGGGTAAATAATTAGTCCCTACGGGCATAACTATATTAAGTATCTAGTCCAATTCACGGGTAATACGTTATCTTCACAAAATAGCAAAGCTAACAATCTCCATCCACGATGGCGTAACACGTGAATGGTTACAATGAGTCATATAATTACATAACAAAGTAAAATAACAATTTTATTGAAGTACAAAGTCTCTGAGGATGTCACTGTAATCAAGATGCTGAGGATGACTTGAAGTTCTTTCTTACGACAATCCCGGCTTTGATCTTTGGCGCTGACAGCTCTGATCTTTTTCAGCTCTGAACTCCTTATGCGTCATTCTTGAAGTTCCTTCTTCTGAATAATTCGGCATCGATCTTTGGCACTGACGGCTCTGATCCTTGGAGCTCTGAACTTCTTGTGCTGTAATGATCTAGTTAGGTTATTACTCATTCCTAACTAGTGAGCCTTCTTCTTTAATTTGCTCCCTCCCAAAATGACAACCCTTCATAAAATCTCTTTAGTCTTCAGACACACAATGGTTGTATGTTCGGGGAGCAACATATCAACATAACTCACTTAGAATGCATCCAAGTTGTTTAATAAGCCCCGATGTACATTCTATTGGTACCTATTTGGTTCAAGATTAAGCACAATTCCCTCAATCAACCAAATCACGGAAGATGAAACAGTAATACCCGGCTAACCTACCAGAAATATCAATGATGTATATGCTTATAGCCATTTTCTTCATTGACCCGATAAATCCCTGTGTACACTACTTCTCCCTCCTGATGGTTGTGAGTTATTCGGAATCATCATAATGTTGTGTACATGCTGTAAAATCAATCTTGATGCAACATCTCGTTGAATACCCCATGAGTATATGTCGATCTATGACTCTCTTTACAATCTGATCTATTCTCCTCAACCTATAATCAACCTCATCAAAATTCAACCAGCTAGTAATGACCACGTATGTAGACAACCCAATATAAACGACTTGAAAATTAAGTAATATCCTCAACTATGTGACTTCAAGCTTGTACTAATGAATTTGTGACTTAAAACCTATATTGGGCACTACAACGTAACTCCTTAAAGTATTAGGTGCACATTGAATAATCGCCCAGACAAGTTATCTTGAGACATACAACCAACCAACCAGCTTGACTCTAAGATAAATAAGTACATCCGTGAAATGTTACTTCAATCCCAAATAAGCAATATCGTACAAAAACTTCGTAGTCACAAAAAAACCGATACTAGCCGTTGTCATATGGTCAGGTTTAGGTCTAGATGGAGGTTACAGTTCCAGTTATGGTTCGAGTGGAAAAGCGAATAGTCGGTTAACACGTCGTTCACCTTTTTCCAGGCTTCGATTTGATAGGTTATGGGCCTACCACGGAGTCCCGTAGCTCAAGTTATGATGACTTGAAGTTTTGTCGCAAAATGTCAAATTTCGGCTTCAAAAGTAAAACCTCGGCTTCTACAAATTGGTTAAACTTTAGCTTCAAATAGTCAAAGCTTGGTTTCTAAAGGTTTAGGTCAAATCTCGGCTTCAAATGAATTTCGGCTTCAAGTGAATTTCGGCTTTAACTGAAGGTCAAAACTCGGCTTCAAAATGTCAAGGTTTAAGGTTCGGCTTCAAATGTCTCGGCTTTAATATTTCGGTTCCAATTCTGGCTTCACTAACTTTCGGGTCTAAGGATAAGGTGTTACGTAGGATTGTACTAGATGTACTATCTCTCCACTAACTTAGTACTATGAGGCCGAGCTCGGGACCAATTTCGGCTTCAAGAACACCATGAAGCCAGGCTACACAGCTGTTAACCAAAAACCGAACAAAAACACCAAAAAACGCATTAAAACGTAAATCTATGATGGATTTGAGCTTAGAAATGTGTTAGGAACATGTTTTTGTCGATCGTTAACAACTATGTATCATCAAAACACCAATAAATCGGATAAAAAAGGACCAAAAACCAGTAAAAACCATACGAAAGTCAAAACACTCTTTTTCCTTCAAAAACTAATCAAACCAAGCCAAATCTTTACGTTTGACTCATAACCACTATAGCAAATACATAAAAGAACGTGTATGATAACAAAGATTTAACCTTAACACGCAAAACACCAAAAAAAAAAAAAAAATGAGAATGAATCTCGGCTTCAAGAACTCTTCACATTTTCAATATTTTAGGTCCATTTCGATTTGGTTTTTGAACACAAACATCACACACTCATGATTAGGCTCTGATACCACTTATAAGCATCAACGATTCACATAAATATATGAGGTCGGGATTGGTAATAAACACTAAACATGGTTAGAGAGAGAAAGTAGAGAGAGAGGTGAAAGAATGTGTTTTATTATATATGAAAGAAATGAATAAGCTACACACTATTCCCACACCCCTCATGGAGCGTCATGAGGGGTATTTATAGACTCATTACAACACTAGATTGCCTCGGGTACATAATTAGTACCTGCGGGTACAACTATATTATGTATCTAGTCCAATTCATGTGTAAGACGTTATATTCACAAAATAGCAAAGCTAACAATGATGAAGGATGTAAAGATACAGGAAAGTCCACTTCTGGTTACATTTTTCTTCTAGTTGAAGGTGCTATATCTTGGAGAAGTGTGAAACAATCATTAATCGCTTCATCTACGATGGAAGCTGAATTCATTGCTTGCTACGAAGCTACATCACAAGCACTATGGTTAAGATTTATGGCGATGAAATGCATTGAGTTTAACAAAATAGAAGAATGATGTGGAGAAGATCAAATGTGAAATGAAGTTCATAATTGTTTGAAAGGGAATGGAATGATACATCTCAAAAGTCATGTGACCCACACATGACTAAGGGGTTGTTTGTATAAGCTTATATATGTGGCTTATGAGCTTATTTGTTTTTCTACTCATATATCATAAGCCTCAATTTTCAAGCTTATTTGTAGACTTGTGGGCTTATATAAGTTTATTATATAATAAACTTATATACGCTCCGCAGCTGCTGGAGACTTAGTCATATTTTGAGCCTTTTGCGGTACTGATTGATGTTATGGGTTCTTTTTTTTAGATCTAGCCTGAATGACTCCTAAACTAAAGGTTTTCATTATATCTAAAGTGTGCAGTGAGTGATCTTTATATTATAGGTAGCCAGTCTTTACTTCACTCGACCCAAGCAATGCCCAAAGAGTCCCATGCCTTTCTTGGTCGGACCAAGCCAACTGGCGATTTCCGACAAGTCTTTCCTAATTTTTAAAGCACTCTGGTTTCACTGATCGAGCAACGCGGTTATTTCGCAGACCTTTCTGTTCCTAGTTAAAGTGTAGGCCTTTTGGAGAGGCTGACATCTTTTCTTATCTATCTATTTTCGTAAATGAAGAAGATAAGTGAGAGCTTACTGACTTCATCTTCTAAGAAGGGCATATAATAAACTTATATAAGCCCACAAGTTTACAAATAAGCCAATAATAAACTTATATAAGCCCACAAGTCTACAAATATGCCGGAAAATTCATATAAGCTAATAAGCCCATATATAAGCTTAAACAAAACCCCCTAACTACCATTTGAGTAACAACTTTTGGCATGAAAGTTGAGTTTTTCACTTTTTCCTTTATAATTTTTGTTCGTTTTCACTTTCAATTTCCATGTCTTGATTTGTAACTAATTTATCTCTCAATTCTCAATCATTCGGTAATAACAATTTACCAATCGTTTGATCATAGTTCCAAGTTCGTTTCTTATTAAATGTGAATTCCTGATTATTTTTTTAAGCCAAACTACATTTAATCTTTCAGCCTTTCAAAAAAAAAAAAAAAAAAAAAATCGATTTTTAGTTTGTCACGTATCAGTATCTAGAGAAACAATGACTTGAGGACAAGCTAATGATCCGAACCGTTGTCCAATTCAAAAGTAAATGAACTAATATGACGTATACTATGGTATAATATATGATTGGTTAATTAAGTATTAAACTGAAGAATGTTAAACTATATATTTATTTTGAGTTTTCTTGTGACCAATTACCAACTATAGGGCTCGCGTAGCAAATCTTACATAGTTTAGGACTTTAAGCGATATTTATTTATTTATTATTTTTTCGCTTGACCGGTTCAAATATTTTAAAGTATGATGTCAATTTGTCAACTGTTTGGAGTATACTAACATCAACTACTTGCAATAATGGAATTAAAGTTTGACAATATATATATATATATATATATATATATATATATATATATATATATATATATATATATATATATATATATATATATATATATATATATATATATATATATATAGGGGCGCATTCTATGCAGTACCAATATTAGATGCAGTACTTTACAGTACCACTTTGGACTAATGAGAATTTAGTATTATTAAATCTTTTTATTTAATTCAGAAGGGCATAATAGTAAAACACATTTTTTTTAAATAAAAAACGTCTTTTATGTACCTTGATTTTCGGATTTTTTTTTTAATTTTTTATTTTTTTATTTATTTTTTATTTATTTTTTTATTTTTTTAGCATACATGCTTTTGTGAAAATATGAGGTGCATGTGTTTTTTTTTTTTTTTTAAATATTGTAAATTTACATATGTTTTTTTTACGTACAATCATTTAGACATTAAACTTGTTTTGCTTAAAATAGTAATTACACATATGTTTCTAGTATACATTCTTTCATCTTCGAAATTTATAACAAAAAAATATAAACATATATATGTAACCTCTAAATTTATAAACAACCAAAAAGATAAATAGTATACACAAAAGTTTGATATCAAATGAAATTTAAATAGATTACAAATGACGTCATTCAAAAACATGAGTGCACTCTCTCAAAACATGTGTGCACTCTTCCAAGAACATATGCACACGCTTTCGTATCTTATTTTACACTTGTGTCTTGACATTTTTATCATAATCAACACTCGTGTCCTTTTGATACCTGAAATTACAAACAATTTATTATTATTTTTTATTATGAAGAATGAGCAAACAACATATGCACAATGTAAACACATATGCAAAAATTAAAACACGTATCCATACCTCATTTTTTTGACTTTATATCAATGTTAAAACACATATGCACGACCTTAACTTAGTGACAAACTATTCCAGTTAAACACATATGCACGACCTTAACACATTGCTCTAATCTAAAAAGAACAGCTATAGGGTCATACATGTTTTGAACATACAGTTAAACTATTCCACTTATAGGGTCATACATGTTTTGAACATACATATTTTGAACATAAATTAACAGCAGCCATGTTCTAAAACATACATGTTCTAAAATAGCCATGATCTAAAACAACCATGTTCAGCAGAAACATACCTGTTCTAAATACAATTAGATACGCATTAATCACAAAAATTAGATACGCATATCCAACAAAACTACTAATCACATTGAAACAAAGACAAGCAATTTCTAACGTTTTGAACACATTAATCACATTGAAACAAAACTACTAATCACATTGAAACAAAGACAAGCAATTTTTAACACATTGCTCTAATCTAAAAAGAACAGCTATGTGCTAACCACTTATAGGGTCATACATGTTTTGAACATACATGTTTTGAACATAAATTAACAGCAGCCATGTTCTAAAACATACATGTTCTAAAACAGCCATGATCTAAAACAGCCATGTTCAGCAGAAACATACATGTTTTGAACATGTATGCATCCCTTTATCCTTGGATCTATATTAACCTTAAAACAATGATGGTTTCTTTTCTTCCCTTTTAAAAACAAAAATTAGATACGCATATCCAACAAAACTACTAATCACATTGAAACAAAGACAAGCAATTTGGGCAAAAAAACATATAGATAAAAAAAAACATACCAGAATCTTCAGTGTCATCATCATTTCAAGGGTCAAGCGCATGGGTAACTCAAAGATCTGTTAAACAAACAAACAATGTAACAATGGTAATTAATTGACCAGATCCGGCGGCCACAATCCGGCGACCATCTCCGCTTGACCTCAACAACGATTAAACACAAGAAGAAAACCCTAACAGACGACAGTTAGGGTTTATAATAACACGTGAAAGACCAGTAGCAGATCGACGGTAACAATGGTAATTAATAGATCAATAATAAACGAAAACCCTGTGTCGCTATAAAGACAACCCCTAAATGGTTAAAGAAACCATAACAAAATCTGATAAAGCAAACGTGTCTATGATAAGAGATTGGTGGGTCTATATTTTTTCTGGCATGTAAAACTGGTAGTGAGATATAGAGTGGCGACATCCATGGGTTATGGGGTTGAGAGGAAAAGAGGTTGTGATGTTTATTTTGTTTTTCCGAATAATAGATATGGAGAAGAAGAGAGGCGGCAGTTATGCTTTAGGTAGGGTTTCTTTTAAATATGAAATGGGTCCATAATCCCATGATATAAGGAACGGTTTCTTTTAAAAGATATAATACGGAATTACTATAATACCCTTTTATATTTTTCAAAAAACATAAATGGTCTTTCAACAATTACCAAACTGCCACTATTATTTTTAGCCCTTGATTAAATGATCCAATGGCCTAGATTCATTTTAATGGTACTGTAAAGTACTGTATCTAATATTGGTACTGCATAGAATACAACACTATATATATATATATATATATATATATATATATATATATATATATATATATATATTATATATATATATATATATATAATATATATATATATATATATATATATATATTATGTTCACGCTGATTTTTAATTATATTTGGTAGGTTGTTCACGAGACGGTTTGGTCTGGCTCGGTTTGATATTTTAACTATCAATCGCGGGACGAGTAGTTCATTTTATTACTCAAAATCGAACTGTACTAGGCGGGTAACCCAACATGCAGGTACCCAAAATGCGGTTCGGGTCACAGTTTACCATTTTAAACAAATAATCGAATCAAACGGAACCGAATAAACAATAATATAATGTAAAATGTAAGATGTTTTTGTGGTAAAATTAAATAATATTAAAAAGATTAAAGTTATTATAAACTAGTTATGTCACAATAAAAACATTAAAAGCACTATATATAACAAAGTAACTAAAATTATTTATTTGACGTTAATAGATTAATATCACTTTAATCAATTGTAATGCGTAGACATTAGTAAATGTTCATATTAGGTAAGTAAAGTCCGTTTTACCATAAAATTAGTGCAATAATATAGTCAATACTTGTATAGTTTTATTAATATTTAGTTAAAATCTACATGTATATTATACATATTTCGGTTCGGGTAACTGCTGATAACTAAAAACAGAAACCAAAACCTAACCGTGATAAGCGGTTTTTCTGGTTTATGGTTTTCTCAAGTTTCTTCGGTTATCGGTTTTTACAGTCTCGAATTAAACGAATCGGTTCGGTCTGTCGGTTTCTCAGATTTTTTGTCTCGAATTAAACGAATCGGTTCGGTCTGTCGGTTTCTCAGATTTTTTGAACACCCGTAATATTTGGTAGCTTCAAAATAGTTTATTGTTTATGGGTGCGTTTGGATGAGCTTATGGAAGCTTACAAAATCTGTAACTTTTAAGTTAAGTTATCTTAGAAAATAAGTATTATTTTGTTAGCCGATGATATGTTTGTATATTTGCAACGGGCTCAATCCCGATTCTAGAATACTCTTTATGTATCCTTATATATTTGTACCATGTATTGTGGAAAGTATCGATCAAATCAATTCGTTCGTATATGTTTATCACATTAACTGACATGATATCACAGCCATAATAACCGATCCTACAAACCCTAAACTGTCGCTCAATTTTTTTTCCAACCATCACAGATCTTTGATCGTATTTGTTATTCTGTTGGTGATTTATGCTAGGTCACAATGCGCACATTTGTTATTATTACTTATGCGTTAAAGGTCACAAGTCTTACTACCTTATAACCGCTCTCCTTTTCTGTCTCACGTACAGTTTTCTTTTCCCATACAAACCCTAAATCGCCACACCATCATCTCGACATCCAACCTCTCATCATGACTGTTACCGACACACACCTAACCGTACCACTCTCGGAGAAACTCTCCTTGGTTACACATCACCAACTTATCATACGCGTTCCGGTTAAACTTTATCTTGATAATTGGAACTATGCATCATGGGCTTATTTCTTTGAACAACTTTGTAGTGGCTATGAGGTCTCCAAATATATTCACGGCTTTTCTCCCGATGCCTCCGGAAGCACTCCTACCCCTCTCACTCCGGAATAAATCAAGGTAGATAACATTGTTCTCTCTTGGATCTTTACCACCCTTTCGGAATCTCTTCAAGGAAGATTGGTCGTGGAACATTGTCCCCAATGTTCAAATAACAAGATGTAAAAGTATAAAGTAAAAGAATGAAATCAAATACTCCCCTGATTCGTTCGGTGGATAAAGGGGTAACATGGTTAAATCTTCTTCCAAGGTAATGTAGAAGCTCCAAGACTAATGCATCGCCAAAAGCTTGATTCCAAATACATCTCCTTGTCCAAAATAACCTGTTAAACCTGAGAAAACAAACACGAAAACCTGCATAACATCGGCGGGATAAATTCTATATATAAGGATATAATGCTTGTGGAATGATTATTTTGCAGATTCCTGGAGATTATAAGTTAGAGGTTTAATAAAAACTTTTTATGAAAACAAAACTTTCAAAAATTTCAGAAAATTAAAACCTGACGCCGTCAGGTTGTGAAGCCTGACGCCGTCAGAAATGATCTGACAGAATTCTCATGTTAAGTTTCCGAAAAATTTCTGGAAAAACCTCTACCTTACTTCCTGGAATTCCTGCAAAACATCACTATGACTCGATACAAGCATTTGACTCAAACAAATACTAATATGTATGTTAATTTATTATTGTTATGATTCATGTTCATTTGTTCTAATAAACCGATTTGGATTTCCTTTACCCTTAACTTTTGCAAAATACCTTTATATGTAGTTAAGACGAAGTTAAAAACAAGATAAAGCATTTTCACAATTTAGTTTTGAACATGAATCAATAATAATAAAAATTAAACATACATACGGAAGCAAATAAAATCAAACAAACAAATAAATAAACACACAAAGCAAATAAAGCTTGGGTTGCCTCCCAAGAAGCGCTTGTTTTTGTTCGAGTCACGAGCCTGACTCTACCCTTATTTAACGAAAATAGGGGAGGTTTTCCCTACACTTAGGATTAAGTGTGGGTGAAAGTAGCGATACACACCCTTAGGGTGGAAATATGCCACGTGAGGAAAGAGTGACGGGTGAATTATATGCTCAAAGGTGCGGGATCCTATCATCATAACCTTACCTAATTCAATTGGGTTAGTGGGCGGATTAAGATTTTCTCCTAGAAAGGGATCATCTTCTATCAACTTCGAGAGACTCCAAGTTAAGAATCCACTTTGACCTAATAAACCCGGTTTAAAACCCATAATGTTTCTTGTGATCAATCATAAATGGGTGATGTAAGTATGTAAGGTCATGGTTCACTCCTATGTTAGCTTCCTCTCTACAAGGCCTAGAGTCTACTACCTTAATCTTAACATTACCCGGACTACATGGTTTGATGGGTGGATCGGGACCTAATTCAATTCCTAAGTTCACATCTAAGGATGGAAGATTAGGTAACGGTTTTGGTTTAGGCTCCGGTTCATCAAAACTAGGAACTTCCATAGAACTAAAAGAAAGGTTATGACTACAAGTATTCAAACCTATTTCTTCTAGTTTTGTTTCTTCCAAAGGTTCTACTTCAATTGGGGTTCCTATAGTCCCTTCTACTTCTTCCGGGTAAGTCACGGGCGGTGTGTATGCCTCAAATGATGGTAGGACTTGTGGGGTACTTTGTAGGTTTGTGTTATTTACCTCATCCTTCCTTGTCTCTATATCAATTATATCCACATCATGTGTTTTAGTAGAATCTAACCCAAACATGTTCCTAAGTATCTCAAATCCTTCTCTAGCCATTTCAAGTTCTAAGTCCGATTCATAAGAATCTTCCCCGATAACATGATTACTATGTTCAATTTGCCTAAAGGATTCATCATGTGTTCCTTGAGATTCAAAGTCATTGATCATAAAACCTAGGTCTTTTTGCTCAATATGCTCATGTTCGGCTAAATCCTCCTCAATTGTTTTCTCAAGTTGTGATGTATACGAACCCATTAATTCATTAAACTTATGGTTCACGGTTAGGAGGCTTTCCTCAAATTTTTTCCAAAGGGTCTTATTAAAAGGAGTTGATCCTAAAAATGATTGTTTAATAGAAGCCACACATGCACATAATTCATCAAACCTATCAAACTTTATACCAATCTCCTCTTGTATATATCTAAGATCACTTAAAAATTCATTGGAACAACAGGAAGCAAATCTATCCGTGTAAAGTAATTGTTCCTCTATTGTTAATGATCTAAATGGAATTTCATCCGCCATGGTGACAAATGAAAATGGTTTTACAAACAAAGGGCACAAAGAAAAAGATAGACTAAAGAAATCTAATAAAAAGAAAAATAAAAATCTCACTAGAAAGGAATCTAGTGAGTAGACCTAATAAAATAAAAATTCAACCTAAACAATAACTATTCCCCGGCAGCGGCGCCAAAAACTTGATGCGTGATTTTGCAACCTTACAACAGGTTTTACCTCTCGAGGGATCTCAAGAGGCTTACAACCCCACCAGGCAGTGTACCTGACCGATGTAGTATAGTGTAGTGGTAAGTACGGGGGATTGATCGTTCTCCACAGGGAATAGTGTCGTTAGGATTGAAAAACTACTCTAATTAGGTCTAAGGGTGAGAGAAGATTCTTTTTGTATTTTTATATTTTTTTATGAAAGCAAGTAAAATCTCGGGTTTGAAGGAGTGGGCGGAATTAGTTGCTAGTCAACTAACCCAAATAACTACAAATGCAAATAAAATAAAATAACTGAAAATGAAAAGGTTGTGAAACTTATGTGGAGAGTAATGTGTTTACTTAGATTTCCTTACTCCCTAACTATCTTTTACCGGTTGATTAGTGTGTATTAATTGCGAGGATGACGGGTGTATTCCTTAATACCAATCGTGGGGTGGCGTACGTACTTCCCCAACTCTATGAGCTCCTACTTCACTCCTATGTCGAGCCGGCTAGGAAGCTCCTAACATGGGATCACTAGAATTCGCTCATGCATTAAATACAACCATAAAAACCTTAGTACGCATTGGTTCATGTTTCTTAAGACGTTCAAGTAAGTTACCGTATAGGAAGTTAGCCAGTTTTCTTAAGCCTAACATCGATGAACAATCATCCAATACAATTAATAACACACTAATAACCAATAATCAATAGCTAGGTTTCATTAGATCTAAGCAAACACAAGATAAATCTAGCCTAGCATGTTAATCAAAAGACAAGAACAAGATATAATCAAACAACACATAGACATATTGAATGATTAAACGATTACTTATCTTCAATTAAACATGGGAGATCCAAGGGTATGAAAACCCTTAAAAATGGCAGAAATTCGTCTTTAGGGTTTCTCCTCACAAAGTTGCACACTAATGACAAAAAATTGCAAAACTATATATAGAGTTTAAGGGCTGACGGCGTCACGTTATAGGACTTGACGCCGTCACCTCGCCGTGTCTAGGGTTCCCGGATGGCCTTCTTGACGCCGTCCCTCTTTAGACCTCCAAAATCCGCTCTGGCTTATCAAAGCTTGACGCCGTCAGAATATGGCTTGACGCCGTCCCTCTTTAAGTTAAACCGTGATGGCCTTGATCACTTCAAAGGGTGACGCCGTCAGACTTTCCTTTGTAAAATTCTCTGGCTTATCATGAGTAATTTTCATATCCACCTTTTTTGCCAAGCCATGACGCCGTCAAGGGCAATCCCTGACGCCGTCAAAGGTACTTTTCCAGCCGATTTTGAGACTTTGTCGTTTTCTTCACTTTTATGCTCCAAAAACGTCCAAAATGCTTCCTTTTCCAGATTTCTTCTCCAAAGTACCTAAAATGACAAAAGGAACGATTTAGGGCAATATTTGATCAAATAAATACGATTTAGGGCTTAAATGACCCCCTAAAAGCGGTACACTTTTCGCTTCATTAGCTCCCCGTTAGTAGTGAAGACGTGGTTACTTTTGCACTCGAAGGCTTACCGGAGAAATATGATAATGTTTGTAACATCTTACACCATCGGGACACGTTTCCCGATCTTAAAACTGCACGTTCAATGCTCACAACGGAAGAAATGCATCTCAAGTCCGATCCAAGTCCCACTCTCTACCCGTGGAGTCCTCGTCTTCCTCTCCATTGGTGCTCATGACCGACAAAAGTATTTCTCGAAATCCCTCTAATCCCCAAGTGAAATCATGGAGACCTTGTATTAACTATGTTAAAGGTGCGTGTCTCTATGAAGTGGGTTGCAAATTTGTTCATGGTGCTAATGTTAAACCTAATGTGCGTACTATTGAATCTAAGGAGAATAATAACACTGAAGAAATTGTACTTAAACTGTTGGCCAAACTAGGACTCACGGGACAAACTATTAATCCCACTGGAAACTTTAGTAGTCCTAATACACATGTTGTTCCTCCGTTTATTTTACAACCCCTAGCGAAATAAGCCCAATCCATCTCACATATCCCACCCAACAACCAAGCCCAGTTAACACCATGCGACCCGCACCCAGTTTTTGTTATACACTAAACCAACCCACTGCCCCGCCACCTTTTGTCAACCCGCCCAGTTTTGTTATTAACGTGGCCCAACCCACTGCCCTAACACACTATGTTACCCAACCCTATGTACATCAGGCCCATCAGACCGAGGATGGCCCAACACCTCCTCCCCAGGTTCTGGTTACTGTTCACCAGACCCAACCGGCTCCAGGAGGCCCACAAACGGTCACTCCGGGATAGGAAACTATCTTACCTCATGCATTCACTACCGGGACACTTCATGATCCCACAACCGGTGCCTGGAACATGGACACAGGTGCGAGCTCACATCTTAATGCTTCAGTTAATAGACTTAGTAACGTTTTTAATACGTGCATGTACCCGTCCGTCTCGGTTGGTGATGCGCATTCTATCCCTGTCACCAATACGGGTCATAGTATTTTGCCAACTCCCTTTCGACCTCTTCACCAAAATAACGTGCTTATTACCCCCCATATCGTCAAAAAATTAATATATGTTCTTCAATTTGTTTGTGAAAATAACTGTACTGTTGAATTTGATCCTTTTGGTTTTTCTGTTAAGGATTTCATGACGCGTCGGGCGCTTCTCCGATGTGATAGCACGGGCGACCTTTATCCAGTCACGGCTCCGTCTCCAATTCCTCAAGCTCTCCTTGTCAGTCAACATACGTGGCATCAGCGTCTTGGACATCCAGGAAGCAAAGTGTTACGTCATCTCATTTCAGATAATTTTATTTCATGTAATAAGGAGAAGCCTCCCGTGCTTTGCCATGGTTTCCAGCTTGGTAAACACGTTAGACTTCCATTTGCTAGTTCCGATATTGTCGTTAATGCTTGTTTTGACATCATTCACTCGGATGTATGGACTTCACCAATTCCGAGTTTTTCGGGTTTTAGATATTAGGTATTATTCTTGGATCATTATTCGCACTTTGTTTGGGTTTATCCTTTAATTAACAAATCCGATGTTTTGTCTAAATTTGTGTTATTTTGTAACTATGTTCACACTCAGTTTTAGTGTGAAATCAGGTCCTTTCAGTGTGATCATGGTGGTGAATTTGACAACCGCAACCTACATAAGCTTTTTGCCGATAATGGCATTCAGTTTCGCTTTTCATGCCCTAAAACATCACAACAAAATAGAAAATCCAAACGGATGGCTTGCACCATCAATAACCTCATTCTGACTTTGGTTTTTCAATCCAACCTCCCCCCAACATTTTGGGTTGAAGCTCTCAATATAGCCTTCAGTTAATTAATATCTTGCCCTCAACTTCCATTGCCTACGAAATCCCTTATACCCGCCTGTTTGGCCAAAACCCGGATTATAGCCTTTTACGCACATTTGGCTATTTATGTTACCCTCACTTATATCCTAATCACAAACTCGAACCTCGCGCCACACCCTTCATTTATTTAGGCCAAGCTTCTAACCATCGTGGATATCGTTGCTATACCTTACAAACACCTCAAATCATCATTTCCCGCCATGTCACTTTCGATGAAACTATTTTTCCATATGGTTCCTCTCAAACAACATCAGATCCTACATACGCCTTTTTGGATGACTCACCCAATATTGTTCCTCCCATCATTCCATCCGTTCATAACACTCTCACCCAAACAACAATTGAACAGCCCCAGCCAAAAACACTAATTATTCATCAACCCACATTTGAAGAACCCAATCAGGCCCAACATGTTGAAACCACACAACACATACCAAAATCCATCACCCCCCATCCCACCAACGACCCAAACACAAACCCTAGCACCAGATACAGTCCAACACCAACCATAAATTATTCCGGATCCTCTTCACAACCCCAACCCTGTCTCGATTCATCCCATGGTCACACGATATCGTGTAGAGACTAATCGTCCCATTGAGCGTCTCAATATGCATGTATCTACAGTGTCAGCATTACCAAAATCATTTCATGATGCGTTTACTAATCCAAATTGGCAAAATGCTATGTATGATGAATACACTGCCCTTATTAAGAATGAAACTTGGACTCTAATGCCTCGACCCACAGACACCAACATTGTTCACTGTATGTGGCTTTTTCGCCATAAGTTTTTGGCTGATGGCACTCTTAGTCGCTACAAGGCTCATCTTGTGGTAAACGGTAGTACTCAATTATGAAGGGTTGATGTTGAAGAGACCTTTAGTCCGGTGGTTAAACCATGTACTATTCGGACTGTCCTGAGTTTGGCTACCTCTCGACATTGGCCGATTCATCAGCTTGATATGAATAATGCTTTCTTGCATGGTGATTTAAATGAGACCGTTTATATGCATCAGCCTATAGGGTTTCGAGATTCTGTGCATCCTGATTATGTGTGTTTACTACAGCAATCTATGTATGGCCTCAAGCAGGCCCCTAGAGCCTGGTTTCAGCCATTTGCATCTTATATTACTCGGGTTGGGTTTCATCATAGTCGCTGTGACTCATCATTATATATATACAGACAGGGGATGGATACTGCCTATCTATTATTATATGTGGATGATATTGTACTTACTGCTTCCTCTGAGACTTTGTTGCAGCAGATTATTCGTTCATTACATCAGGAGTTTTCCATGACAGATCTCGGTTCTCTTAACTATTTTCTGGGGATTTCAGTCAGACGTGATTCCATAGGGTTGTTCTTATCTCAACGCAAATATGCCGTTGAGATTCTTAAGAGAGCACATATGGCTTCTTGTAATCCTAGTCGGACTCCTATTGACACTGAGTCTAACCTTGGGGATGATGGTGATCCTGTAACGCCCCGTGACCAAAAACAATCAAAAACGTGAAAATTTTTCGCAAAACTCACACCCGAAACTGACACCCTGTTACTCTTTTGCATGCTGACAAAAATCTACACATAATTAGACCTTGAGACTATTTTTAAATGAAACTAGACTCAAATACCTTCAGAACGATAGGTGGTACGACCCGCGACGACTTACGGTTTAAAAGATATGAATTTTAGAAAACTGCCAAACCTGGACAGTTGGATAGATGCGCCGTATCCCAAAAATGAGATGCGCCGTATCACCTGATACGCCATATCTCAAAAAGGAGATGCGCCGTATCTACCCTGCACAAACTATCCAAAAATTCTGGACAGACCTACTGTCCCAAATATGCAATTTCGCTAGGCCCGCTCAGAAACCCGACCTCCCGGACTCGAAACTTGACGAAACTTTCCAGAATCCTTTAGTATGTCCGTAAGATTATTTTCATACAAAAACATCACCCGTTTGACCACCCGAAATAGTACCTCAAAATTGGACGGGTTATGCATAAGACCCGTTATGACCCGTTTGCACTTCAAACCATTAAAAACACATCTTTTACCCATCATACCTGAACCACATACCTATTTTAACATACCAAATTTGTTCCAAGGGTACATATCCCATTTACATTCCAAAATAACGAGGGAGGCTATTTACCAAACGCTCCCTTAAAACGTCTAGAACTACAACATGTACCATAGAGACTTCATGACTTACACACATAGTTAAACCATAATTTAGACATCAAGACATGACCGTGAACTAACAAAATGACCATATAAAATGAAGTGTACCCACAACACAAAAGAACACTTGGGGGCTTCCAACTTCAAAAGCGTTTGGTCCAAAAGAATTCCGATCTTCTAGGCTAGCTTCTAGTTACACTTCTACTTACTTCCAAGATACAACTACGCCAAATCCTTACCTTTGCTTCCTCCGCTAGAACCTACAAAACCATTAACATCTAAAACGTAAGCGAAAACGCTTAGTAAGTATACAAGATATAATCCACATCACATTTACATGAGTTTGGTGATTACACCAATCATAACATTAACAAGGAGCATCAAATGAGATTATTACTCACCTTGACCGGGCAAGTAATTATTTAGCATTAACACATCTAGCATTGGATCCAAGCTATCATACATTCACAAGCTCCATAATAATTACATTAACACAAGCATAACATTAACAACATAACATTAACAAGGATTACACTCATATACTTACCTCTAATCCTACTAGCTTCCTATTTGGCTTGACTTGGCTTCTACAAATGCTCCCTAGTACAACATTAACTAAAATTAGCAACTAACTAACTAAAAAGATCATTAATTTACTACCTCTAACCATAATACTCAAATCCACTCATGAACCCTAATTTCTATAATTTGGGGAAAGATACTTACAAGATGAAGAGATTACAATTAAAGCTTCTCTAAGGCTTCTTGATCAATTCTTGATGATGGATTTAAGCTCAAATGCCAATTTTGCTCTTCCCTCCTATTTATCCTCTAGATGTCGACACTTCAAGAACCACCAATAAAGTTTCCAGACTTTTCTATAAGCTACCATATTTATCTAAGGTTAGTTGCAAGTTTGGTCTCTTGGCAATCTTAGTCCTTCTATTCCTATTCTTCTTATTTTGGCCACCCATTAGTTATTACTTAACTTACAATACATAATTTATATTTACCTAGCAATATATTTACATAAAAGGTACCTCCTCGGGGTACGGGTGTAACAATTCTCCCCTCCTTAAAATGAGAGTTCGTCCTCGAACTCTGCTCGTGAAATAAATGGGGATACTTCGTCCTCATCTTTACTTCCGGCTCCCATAATGTCTCCAATACACTTCCACTAGCGGAATTTCTTTGTTTCTAAGTTGTCTTGCTTCTTTCCTAATATTGCTTAAGGTAACCACACTTGTTTCGCCTGCCAATTACTTTCTTAAGTATGACACGTGAAAGGTATTGCGAATACCTCTCATTTCTCCGAGAAATTTCCAACACTTATGCTACTTCACCTACTCGCCCCAAGATTTTGGAATGGTCCTCAATTTCGATTGGTCTTCTTCGGCTATCGGCTTAACTTTTCCGTCTATCTTGTGCCGCCTAAGTTTTACTAGAATCCTCTCAATGTTTTTCCGTGGTCGCTAATACTACGTCCGTGCTTGCCAGTTCCCTTCTTCCGACTTCTTCCCAAACACGGGTGTTCTACACCTCCTACCATAAGCATTTCCTAGAGTGGCATATTTATACTCGCGTGATAGCTATTTAACTAGAGGCAATGATCGTCCCAAAATTCACTTACAACCGGACATCGTCAATGTTTTTCTTTTCAAGTCTCATATCTATTACGTGAGCCACAAGGTATAATAACCGTGTGATAATATCTCCTAGCCTCTATCGTGAAACATAACCCCAATTCACCCTTCCTTTTATCACAATAACAAGTCATCCCACTACTGCTAAGATTTACAACCCGAATGATCTTATGGCTACAAGGATGGCCACATAATATTTGTCAAACCAATACATTTCAATGATAATATCAACTATCCTAGTATTATAGGAATAAGTCAACCCTAAAGGCACTATCATCAATCTCTATCCCTACGCTTCGTTATACATTGGATACAATAACGATTTTACTATCGGCTATTTCGACTTCTAGAGGCATCGGAAGTTTAGCTAGTGGGGAGGTTAGTTGCTGCTATAATCATAAGACACGAAGGAAACACTAGCACCCGAATCATGCAAAACCTGAGCGGGTACGGAATTTACAAGATGAATACCTGAAGTAATATCGGACTCCAACCTAGCTTCTTCAACACTCATTTGATAAACTCGAGCCATTGGTTTCGGAACTTCCACTTTCTCATTCTTGACAGTTCTCAAAGGCTTTGCTTCAATCGCCTTCGATTTCGGGCAATCCCTCAACCTATGCCCTATCTTGTTACACCCATATCATACTATCATCGGCTTGGTACAATCTTTACTTTTATGGTCAAGAGCTCCACACTTGTAGCAACCCGGTGTATTACGCCTACACTCTCCGACATGAAACTTATTACATTCCGGACAAGCCACCTTAGTCTTGGTTTCCACATCTTCCTTGCCATGATCAAACTTGGCTTTCTTTCCATCACGATCTCCAAACTCTTGTTTCCTTTTTATTTCCTTAGCTTCCTTCTCCTTCCTCCTCAATAAGTCCGCTTCCCTCACACGTGCTCTACTCAAGAGGTCTTCCAAAGTAGTACATTTGAATGGAGAGATCACATCACGAATATCATCCTTAAGCATTCTTTGGAACTTGTCAACCTTAAGCTTGTCATTCCCAAGATACTCGGGACAATAAGGAACCATATCATTAAACGTCCTCCACAACTCATTTACCGTCTCATTAGTTTGAGTGAGAGATTGGAATTTCTCTCGAATTTTGTCAATCTCCTCAACCGGAGCATACTCGGCACTAAACAAATCCTTGAATTCCTTCCACGTACAAGTCTCCCCCCAAGGTTTACCTTTCTCACACACCTTTCCTTCCCACCAAGTCTTAGCACTATCACGAAGAAAGTTAGTAGCATAGATAACCTTCTTCCTTTCTTCACAACCACTAGTACGAAAAGCACCCTCCACAGCCGTAACCCACCTATTACTAACAATCGGGTCAAGGACACCGGTAAACTGTGGCACATCACAAACCGTGAAGTCCCGGTAAGTAGCTTTGTCGCTCCTAGGTTCTTTCGCTACTCCACATTCTTTCTTAAACTCCTTAAACTCTTCCTTGATTAGCTCCTTAAGATTTTGCGTTGTTTGTTGGACATAGTAGGGCATTGCTTTCTTAATAGCTTTACCCACTCTTTTTGCCATCATAAGGTCTAGGGCTTTCATTTCTTCCCCCGTGAAACCTCTAAAGCTAGGTCCTCCGGAACTGGAGAAAAATGAGTTTTCATTCTCCTTATCATTATCACCCACATCTTTTGCCGAAGACTCGGCATGCTTGGAAGCCGTGGATTTTGCAACTTCTTTTTGGTGAGGATTTTTATTTCTTCTTACTGAAAATTAGCAATTCATAATATCAAGCACAACATATACTTAATCGATGCATGAATGACATTTTATCTTTATACTAACACCCTAGCTTGTCACCCATGTATGATCTAAATGATTTCAACTTCACATATGTTCCATATTTTTATCACTATGGTGGCCAGGCGTAGTCATAAAAATATCCAACAAATGGGTCCTTAAAATCACTAAAACGATACACAAATAACAAACACTAGCTCTAAACGCATATAGACAAGGTCTAAGTCTAGGAAATCCTAAGGTGAAATCCTAAATCTCTTAGACTGAAGCTCTGATACCAAGTTGTAACGCACCGTGACAAAAAATGATGTCAAAAACCGTGAAATTTTTTCTGCAAAACTCACAACCCGAAAACTGACACCCATCTTACTCTTTTGCCATTCTGACAAAAATCTACACATAATTAGACCTATGAGACCATATTTTTAAAATGAACACTAGACTCAAAATACCTCAAAACGATAGTGAAACGTACCCGCGACACTTAGGGTTTAAAAGACTGAATTTAGAAACTGCCAAACCTGAATTGGATAGATGCGCGTAATCCCAAAAAATGAATCGCCGTATCAACTGAACCCATATCTCAAAAGGAATGCGCCGTATCTATCTGCACAAATTCAGAAATTCTGACAGACCCTGTCCCAAATGAATTTCCTAAGCCCCTCAGAAAACCCGACCTCCCACTCGAACTGACGAAACTTTCAGAATCCTTTAGTAATGTCCGTAAATTATTTCATACAAAAACATCACCGTTGACCACCGAATAGTACCTCAAATTGACGGTTATGCATAAGACCCTTATGACCTTTGCCATCCAAACCATTAAAAACACATCTTACCCATCAACCTGAACCACATACCTATTAACTACCAATTTGTCCAAGGTACATATCCCATTTACATTCAAAAAACGAGGAGCTATTACCAAACCTCCTTAAAACATCTAGAACTACAACATGTACCATAGAGACTTCATGAATTACACACATAGTTAAACCATAATTTAGACATCAAGACATGACCGTGAACTAACAAAATGACCATATAAAATGAAGTGTACCCACAACACAAAAGAACACTTGGGGGCTTCCAACTTCAAAAGCGTTTGGTCCAAAAGAATTCCGATCTTCTAGGCTAGCTTGCTAGTTACACTTCTACTTACTTCCAAGCTACAACTACGCCAAATCCTTACCTTTGCTTCCTCCGCTAGAACCTACAAAACCATTAACATCTAAAACGTAAGCGAAAACGCTTAGTAAATATACAAGATATAATCCACATCACATTTACATGAGTTTGGTGATTAACACCAATCATAACATTAACAAGGAGCATCAAATGAGATTATTACTCACCTTGACTGGGCAAGTAATTATTTAGCATTAACACATCTAGCATTGGATCCAAGCTATCATACATTCACAAGCTCCATAATAATTACATTAACACAAGCATAACATTAACAACATAACATTAACAAGGATTACACTCATATACTTACCTCTAATCCTACTAGCTTCCTATTTGGCTTGACTTGGCTTCTACAAATGCTCCCTAGTACAACATTAACTAAAATTAGCAACTAACTAACTAAAAAGATCATTAATTTACTACCTCTAACCATAATACTCAAATCCACTCATGAACCCTAATTTCTATAATTTGGGGAAAGATACTTACAAGATGAAGAGATTACAATTAAAGCTTCTCTAAGGCTTCTTGATCAATTCTTGATGATGGATTTAAGCTCAAATGCCAATTTTGCTCTTCCCTCCTATTTATCCTCTAGATGTCGACACTTCAAGAACCACCAATAAAGTTTCCAGACTTTTCTATAAGCTACCATATTTATCTAAGGTTAGTTGCAAGTTTGGTCTCTTGGCAATCTTAGTCCTTCTATTCCTATTCTTCTTATTTTGGCCACCCATTAGTTATTACTTAACTTACAATACATAATTTATATTTACCTAGCAATATATTTACATAAAAGGTACCTCCTCGGGGTACGGGTGTAACAGATCTAGTATCTGATCCTACTTTATATCAGAGTCTTGCAGGTTCTCTACAGTATCTCACCTTTACTCGCCCAGATATATCTTATGTTGTTCAGCAGGTTTGTCTTCATATGCATGATCCTCGAGAGCCTCATTTCTCGGTGCTCAAACGGATTTTGCGGTATATTCAGGATACCTTAGACTATGGGTTGCAGTTGTTTGCTTCTTCTACATCATCATTGGTTGTTTATTCAGATGCGGATTGGGCCGGCTGCCCTACTACTAGACGATCGAATTCGGGCTACTGTGTTTTTTTGGCAACAACTTTCTATCTTGGTCCTCTAAGCGTCAACCGACTCTCTCTCATTCTAGTGCAGAGGCAGAGTACCGCAGGGTTGCCAATGCTGTTGCTGAGACTTGTTTGTTACGGAATTTACTTCGGGAACTACACACACCTTTATCTTCCGCTACACTAGTCTACTGTGATAATGTTAGTGCTGTCTACTTATCTTGTAATCCAGTCCAGCATCAGCGTATGAAGCACATTGAGATTGATATTCATTTTGTTCGAGACTTAGTTGCTACTGGTCAAGTTCGGGTTCTACATGTTCCTTTACGTTATCAGTATGCAAACATTTTCACGAAATGATTGCCATCCGCTCTGTTTGAAGAATTTCGCACCAGTCTAAGCGTCCGGTGTCCTCCCCGTGGGGGAGTGTTAGCCCATAATATGTTTGTATACTTGTAACGGGCTCAAGCCCGATTTTAGAATACTCTCTATGTAACCTTATATATATGTACCATGTATTGTGGAAAGTATCAATCAAATCAATTCATTCGTATATGTTTATCACATTAACCGACATATTTAACATAAAGTTTATGAAGATCTTCATAGGTTGTAAGTTTATATATTGTCAAAATAATGGAAATGAGTAAAGCTTTGTATTTAGTTGAATTACGTAAATACTTTGTAAAATTTGTAAATAAATATGCAAAATTTTGAAATATATGCGAATTTAATGTTATGTCTATTAGTGTAATTTTACAATAGTAACTTTTAACCACAACTAATTCACGAAAAACTTCTATGAAAATAAAATTTCAACTTTCAAGTTATAATATAAGTTTCAACTCAGTTTTAGCTCCAACATCAATTAATTTAGCCAATATCTATAGTTTTTCTAGTGTCATTTAGTTGGAACGTCCTACAATTAGGCTAAAAGGCTTGTAAATATAGCAACAAAATTAAAAGTTGTACTGATTAAAACAATATGCGACTTACAGATAAAACATACTTCTTTCAAGTGCTACATCCAACTGTTAGAACAAAGATATTATAGCTCCCTAATCCATGGAAGTTAATGTAAAACAAAGAATAAAAGTATTTAAGATAAAGACACGAGGATAAACTTTTCAACGTATAATTCTTATTTGAATGAATTAAAGAATTACAAAGTGTCTTGCAGATAAACACTTAACTAGTTAACTTAATGACAATAAGGTATTGCTCTGTGATTAAGTACACTCAAACAAAGGTAAGAGTTTACTAGTGAATTCTGGGACTCTTATTGGATCAGGGATTATAATTTCAAAAACGAGAGTAAATGCTCTTCTTAAATAATACAATAAATATAGAAGAGTTAACAATTACTCTGGCCAACATTCCCTTTATATAGGAGATAAACGAGAATGTCACGTGAGGGTTGTTGAAACGTGTCAAACATTTACTGGTAAAGTACATTTTTCATTAAATATTTTTATTCTTGAAAACACAATAACCTTTTTTTTAGTAAAAATGATGACAATTATTCCTCCATTTTCATCAACTCGTACTTGTCTTTAACTTTCTCGAGGATATACTTTATCCTGCTCATTTGTTATCTTGAAAAGTCCCGCCTAAATATCTAAGAGATATTTTCAGCTAAGCTCTATTGGTTGGATCAGAGAGTTGATAAAATCATCAGGGCATTGTCGATCCCTAATGAACATTTATCCTTCAGCTTCTAGTTCTTATGCATACTAGCTAGCTGTCTCTGACTCCTTGACTCCTTGTAACCTAGAGATTTTTAAGTTGTCTTTGACTATTTGACGATGTCTCTGACGCGAACCTTGCTAAGGTTGCTTACTGATTTCTTTATCGGGGAGACTTTTTATACCTAGACTAATTTATGTTTAAATCTAGTCAAAGATTATTGGGCACTGAATTAGCTCAACAGATATTAATGAGAGTACAATGTGGATTAGACTTTAAGGCTATATTTGGCGCGAAGCTTTTTGGAGCTTTTTGGGGCGATGAGCGGTGGGCAACGAGCTTTTTTATTTTTATTGTTCGTTTAGCAAATGAGCGGTGAGCTTTGCTATTTTTTAGAAAAACTCATTTTTCCAATGCTTCTTTAAGAAGTTGTGAGCGGTGAGCTGTGGCTACTGCTCACAGCTCACTGCTACTTTTACTAAACATAGCCTAATTAACAGACATTAGTGAGAGTACAATGTGCAGGGGCGGATCTATTTGAGGGCCGGGGGGGGGGGGGCCGGGCCCCCCCTGGTTTTTCGCTCCGTAGTATTAATTTATCCGTATTTCGTCCGAAAAAAAATATATTTACTAAGTCGCCCCCCCCGAATTAGAAGACCCTAATATAATGATAGGACAAAAAAATTTTCCGCCCCCCTACTAAAAACTTCAAGATCCGCCACTGACAATGTGGATTTAGACTTTCAAGTTTCAATAACATCAAACTAAGTTGATGGATTCGATTCACAATTAGATTTTCTTATATAGGTATACTAGATATAATGCCCGCGCACGCGCGGGGTTTTTTCTAATCATTTAAATAAATTATTATTTTTAATTTCGGGTTTTAATTATTATAACATGATTTTCAAAACCATTGTACTTTGATTGAGGTATTGAATTAGAGTTATTTACGAATGTAGTGAGTTGTAATATTAATTAGATTTGGAGGAGATGTTCTTGCGTCAATGATTGTGCGTGAATGAATGATAAGAGATCGAGTTTGATTGATGGAGGAGGAATTTGGGAATGTTGGGACTTCAAATATTTAGTGGGAATGATACTGAATTTTAAGTTTCAGCCCAAATCTTTGAAAAACTTGCTCCACCGTTTTCAAGTTTTAATTTTTTATATTTTGACACATATATTTTTGTAAGTTTTTATTGAATGATTACAAATCACATTCTTTTTTTTGTAGAATATGGATAAATTTAGAAGTATTTAGGCTTTTCTTATTTAATATTTAAGAAAATAATAATAATAATAATTTGATTATTACTTAATAAGGTATGATTTGATTTTTTTGAAATGTAAAAGTCCCCACTAGGGATTTTGTTTTATTATATAAAAGATTTTAGCATGTTATTCAAATGCGATCTCTTTAGTGTGAATGTGTAGTTGATATGGATAAAGGAGGATTTATTTGAGATAATCGGCTAGGTTCAACCTCAATTTTCGCAAAAACGTCATCGTGACTAGCTTATCTTAGACTCATCCTTAAAAAGGAGTTGGTCGACATTTACGAATGCACCAAATCAATATTTTCTCACTACTTAAAACTTTTGAGAACATTTTTCTACCTCTAATTGATCTCACAAAATAACTTAACAAGATATGTCGACTAGAATATAATGAAATCATTCGTATCAATGGTATTACTCACCGCAAACGTTCCATTGATTGGTCAATAGGAGCATTTAGAGAAATAGGTCATGAGTTTAATCCAAACTCAAGGTTAAATGTCATTGTTTGGGTTAGCTACTTGAGGAAAGATCAGTCGATACTTAAAAAAAGATTCAGGAAGTCCCGCCGATTTAAACTTTAATAAAAGATTATGGAGAAATCATTTGCTATTGGAAAACGAAAGCACTAATTGATTGAATTACGTGTTGCGAACAAAGTTGATATTTGGAATTGACAAGTGAGTTATTGGTGGAACCATATTGACCCGTTCTCGTTGACCTAAATCACTATTTATCCTTTTGGCGGTTTTAGAGTCTTAAGGACCCATCGCTGCTTACATTGCTACATTTTATTGGATAGACTTTATATCACACAAGAATACAATATCTGTTCTACATCAACTATAATAGAAGATCACAGGAAAATTCTTTTGTTTTTCGTTTTTTATAATTGATTTTTAATCTCAATACACCACGAACGGTCATCGAAAGAGGATGATGAGTGTGAAGAATCTTCGTAGCGTAGGAAAGTATTTCACAGTAAGTGCTGATACAACAAAAATGCTGAATCACCAATTCTCGTGTTAGCAAGTTTAGAGATGATGACTAACGAGAAAAAGAAACTTATGTTGCTTAAGTGCAATTGAGACGGTTAAGTAGTTTGCTTAAGTACAACCATATTGTATTATACTTTAGAAAATAAGCGGTAAATGAATGAGGTTTTCCTTGTTTAGGTTAGTCGGGAAAGACGAGTCTAAGATGTGGACAACCTAACCGAGGTATCTCCGAGACCATTTCCGGCCTCTTACCTAGCGAGAAAGTTATATGCAAAAAATCTTTGCAATTATGATAAGCCTGACTTTTCAGCAAACTATACCGAATCAATCAACTTTTAATATTATCCAAGAATAAGTTATCATTTCATAATGACTTTAAGATGAAAACATGTAATAATACTATAATACCTACATCTACAACTCAAGAGAAATATAATGTTTCTCTATTTCAATAATAAGACTATAAAATATCTATCCATCTGCAACTCAAATTCCTAAGATAGAACAACCAAACAATAAGACCTAGAGAATGTAAGATGAAATCTACTAGTTTCAAAAGTTGAAAAGATTAACATTTAGTTCAACAACCTTTCTTACTCTTACGGAGAGTCGTAAGTTGTTAAGATCAATATATTTTGAATATCTCGCTATAGAGTGGTGTACATAGACCGTCAAAACATAGAATAATCCTACACGAAATGTTTCGGGGAGACTGCATTAATATATCCACGATATATTAAAGGAAATTATTTCACTAGTGAAAAGATTAAATTTGGGTTTCCAAATGATAAATGAAAGTGAATGACATTTAAGGTTATTGTATTGAATCCTATGTTTAATATAGTTTTGTAAAGTGTTGTACATTGATGCAAAACCGTAATCTATGTTGCCAATTAACGTGTGGGTTAGACTAAACAAGAAATTACACAAGATATTATGGTCACAAAATCGATCAAAAGATCTCTAATTACACAAGATATTAGCCGTTCAACACTAACACATTGAAATGATGAGTTTATGAGCTGTCATTGTATTAAGAAAGATATAGAGGCCATGTAGTATGTGTGTAGACATATTGTTTTATCGAAAAAGGCTTTGTTTATGCTGATTCATGGGTCCAAAGAGACTTTGACAATTAGTATAATTAAACAATCATTTAGACATAAATGGAGAACCTAAGCAGAATTAAAGTTGCCAAAAAAAATGTTTATAACAGGAGTAAGATGGTAGCAAATAGCTATTATATGGATCAAAATATATAGAAGGTTTGAAGGTTACTATCAAATAATATAACGATTATGCCATTTTTATCATTAAAGCAATAACGATAAAAATACTTTCAATCTTTAGTTATGTAATTTGGCTAGTAGCAAAAAGCCAAGAAATCAAATATCAAAGTATACCCAAAATTTGGTTTAAAAAAAGTATACCTAATGTTGGGCTTTGAGTTTGGGCTCAAATACAAGCCCACACACACCTCAATACTCGATCCGCCTGTAGATGGATACTGGTTACATTGGGCTAGCTGTTGTACCAATTTAAGGTTGTTAATTTTTCGCTGAAAAAATATAGGGGCGTGGTGAATTCAGGTTTCACCCACAAAAATCGAACTGAACCGAATTAAATATTCGGTTTGAATACGGTTTTGCCAAAATGAAAACCGAATCAAACCGAAAACCGAATTCACATAAATATATATATTGTTTTATATATTTAGGGATAATCCCATATTTACCAACTTAAATATAAAAATTTCATATTTACCAAAAACATAAGTTTTTAGTGCATAAGTACAATGCTTTTAAATCATGTGTTGGAAAAATATGGAATTATGGTGTGTAAGTTGAGTATATATGGAATTGGCAAAGTATAAATATAACATTTTGTAAGCTTTAAAATTTTCTTTTTGCTAACAATCTATACAATTAAATTAATAAGTTTAAGCTTTAAAATTTTCTTTTTGCTAAAAATCTATACAATTAAATTAACAAGTAATTAAAATTAAGTAATTTAGGTTATTCGATTCAGTTTCCGTTTTAATACAATTTGAATTCGGTTTGGTTTTACCCAGAAAAAGAATTTAACCGAAATAACCGAACCGAAAAACCAAACAACCCAATAAACGAACCGATAAACACCCCTAAAATAAACGAACCGATAAACACCCCTAAAAAAGTATACTTCTCCCCTGAAGATAATCGAGCTCGACTTGAGTAAATACTTGATTATCAGTATTAGAGTATTAATTGTTTTTTAAATCAAGGTTGGCACTATTCTACTCGAACCTCTCTAGATCGATCGGCTTGACTTGACTCGATTATATAGTACTGAAATTATGAAAACATACCTGTACAGTGTATACAACTGGTAAAATTTTAAAAAGACACAACCTAGTTGAGGCTCATCTCTGCATTAATTTCGCGCAGTCTAAACCTTGTTTTATCGAATCAACTAGGATATTTTCTTATTACATTGATGGTAATAACTTTTATTTTACAATTTTAAGCTGCTTGAACAAAAGAGACAGAAGCTCATTTGAATTGATGCATTCTTCATATATATTCATGATGCAATGCTTATGCAAACATTTCATGCAATATACTTTAGCATTCAAGATATCGGTTCTTCCTCACAATAAGCAATGGATGTTACTATACCAAAAAGCTATGGGTGGGTATCTTTCCTCTTTTGCTTTTATGATATTGAATCACTGGCTATAATGGTATGATACTTTGATAAGAACACTTGCTTTGTTCTTTTCTTTTTAAAGAATATAATTAAATCATCATTCGAATGTTACTAATTAATACTGAGTAATTCGTATGTAATAAGCTTCGTATCATTGCTATTCAAAGAGAAAGTAACTGTAGAACACGCCATTGCAAATCCGTGACCCTAGCTAGTACGTCACACATGACTCGCACTTGAATATATATTTCTGTCACCATAACACAATATTTCGAGCCAGTACTGGATTTGGTGACACATAAGTCACTTATAGATAGTGGATTTAGTGAAACATAACAATTGGTTCGTACGCATGTATTCAGTTTATAATAGTTCTATCTAAAACATCAAAATCCCATAAAGGGATGTTACTTTTTGCAAAGATTACGAATTTTGGTATTGATGTCTATTCTTTTGTTGGCTGCTATATGGAAAGGGTCAATCGATTCTACATCCATAGCTTTTGCATTGGTTTAACCTGTTGATGATGTCGATAGATCATAGTAAAGAATCTACACCAAATATCTAGCCAATGAAAACCACCAGATCGATCCACTAAACTAAGATATATATAAATCAACAAGTGGTATAAAAAGGAATTCGACGTCATTTTATTTCTTTTCTATCATATTTTGATAACATTGCTTGTCAATGTAAGGACCAAATAGGCTAATTAATATCACAGTAGTTTGTATCAGTAACTTGGTGTTGCTAATAAAACTTTCTGTAAAGAGAAAACAAAGGAGTTTACTCGGGGAAAATCTAAAATCTAAGCTATAAATATCAAATTAACTGCCAAAACTGAGCTGCAACGGCAAAGACTTTTGCCTTCATGTGCACGTCACCGAGACCTTTTCAATAATGGCCGGATCGAAGCTTCTTACTTCTGTCTGGTTCAAAGGATAACAATTTAAAGTTGTGTGTTCTCAAACATGCTTCCTATGTATTCATATAAGTGTTCCATAAAACGGCTCAGTCCATCAGTTCCACGTTCCTCTCATCACAAGGTTACGTAGGATCCCCAAAGTCCTAATATGCTGTCCCCTTGCAAAGATGAAAAAACCTTGCTGTTTGCGTAATTTAGTACCTTTTTAAACATGTAAAATCATGCATTTATAGTTACTTTTAACATTTACGAGTCTGCGAATTTTGAAGTAAAACACAAGGGACTGATAACATAAACATCTTTATGTCCACTAATATGCTTTTATTTTAGGTAACAGAAACCTTAGTTTCTCTATAAATAGAGATGCCATTTGTACTTATGACACACATCAGTACCAATATATATCTTCCTCCTCTTACTCCTAGTCTTCTTTTGTAAGAATCTTGTAAAGTTTTATAAAATGGCATCGAATTCTTCATTGAGCCATAGGCAAACTAAGCTTTTCGAGAACGCCCTAGCTATCTACGACAAGGATACTCCTGACCGGTGGCAAAACATAGCTAAGGCCACTGGTATTACAGTGGAGGAAGTGAAGAGGCAGTACCAGCTGTTGGTTGACGATGTAGAGAAAATCGAGTCGGACAAAGTGCCTCTACCAAACTACAAAACAAGTGGTGGCAAAGCATCCTATCAGCTTAAGCGAAGGTAATAACTTAAGCTTAAATCTCGCTTCATATACATGCTTTTTTCTATGCCACCTTTTAAAAGTTGATATGTAACAATGCATCTTATCTGAAGCAAGTTGAAGTGCCTGAGGATGCAGTGAAAGTAACAAGCTGTACAAAATATGCCGTTTAATAAATCTCATTTGCTCCCACTTCTTGTATGTAGTATATATGTACCTATAATACTTCTATCATGCATATTCCATTAAACATGGAATAATCAGTGTTTTATAAATAAATGCAATCAGGATTTCTTGATGATGTTTATCTTATGTTGCTATTCAACGTACACTGAATTAGATTTAAACATTTAACGTTGAGAGGTGCCAATATCATCTTAGAATTTATGATGCAATTAATAAAGAAAGTGGTAACGTACTGCTCAGGTCTTAAGCAAGGCATGCATGCAACTAGCTAGAAAATAAACCAATGGACATAGTATTTTTTTGGGTAAAGGGGAGTAATCCTGCACCCTGGTAAATAGATTAACCAAAAACGTTTAAGTACAATGGATATGGGTGAGATCCCATATCTCAGCCCGTTACATGGGCACTTACATGAATAAAAAACTCAACAGTCCCGTAGGACACTAACAAATAACCACAATATAAGAGAGACAGCCTACTCTTATAACTAACAAATGAACATAAAAATACGACTATAGAGTTACAAATTAAAGCTCAAGGTAACCACTTGATTCTTCAAAAGTCGTCATAGATGTCCATAACCACCAACGATGCAGACTTTTCCATGGTGATACTTGAACAGCACTCATCCATGCCAAAATACTACAAAGTACTTCCATTGATCCAGAAGGGACCAAACCAATACTACAACTTGATTCAACACCTCATTTGCTACAGCTTTAATGGAGTAAAACTCTAGCTAAGAATTTAAACCAAAGTATCATGATCAATCGTAGACGAAACATAGGGTTAAACAACCCTAACTTACACACAATGGCATAAATCAGCATACCATTGAACATCCCAATGGCAAGTATGACATACCACTTAGCCACACATGCCACATAAGAAGAACAAGAACATATGAGGTAAAAAGAACTAACATCAGCAGCCCCCAAAACAACTACATTGCATCAGCAGCCCCCAAAATAAAATTCTCTAAAAAGAACTAACATCAGCAGCCACCAAAACAACTACATTGCAAACATGAGGTACTAACATCAGCAGCCCTCAGAACTCATCAATGTTTTGCCGCACTAACCCTATGGCAAGTTTTTAGTAGTAGCTAGAAAATAAACCAATGGACATAATATACATATAAGATTAAAACAAGTCTTTCTTATTCACCTACGGCCAGGGCATCTCTTACATCCGTCATTGCGTGCAACTTCATGATACACCAATATCGCATCATGATCCTTCATTTATGTCTCAACCGAGAGTTGGACCCGTAAACTTATGGTCGATTAAATACTCGGATACCTTCAAACCAAATGTCTTTCTATAGTAATATATTAATATGATGTATACAGCTTAAAAGTTGTTTCTCTTAAACTACGAATTTTATTCAAACTACTCGCAAGAAACTATAGAGGATTACATAAAATTTGCACATTCCATAATCGGATCGTCGATCCAATCAATCTAATTGGATTTAAAATTACTAATCATATGCAAAATAAAATAAAAATAAATAAATAAAAAATAAATGTGAAAGGAGCTTAACTTCTTCGTCAAGCGTGTCTAAACTCAAGCTCAAAAGTAATTTTGACTTTTTGATTTTTTTTTTTTAAAATTTGACTTTAAATATTTTCTTTTGTGTTATACATTATTTGATACAAATATATGAATGTATTAAGTTTTAAATGTATTTTCATAGGTATAATTTTCATCAGGTATCATATAACATAAATAAAGATATTTAAGGTAAAAGTTGAAAATGAAAAAATTCAAAAAGTCAAAATAAGACACTTATTTTAAAACGAAGGGAGTAATATCTTAAACTTTTTTTTTCCTAAAAAGATGCTTATAGTCAATTTTGTTTTACAATTTTATCATGTAATATGGATATGGAATTGTTTGCCAACCAAAATAATCTGGTTAGCAAAGATATTTGTCTAGTTTCTTGCTAGTTAATGTATTTTAATAAAATATAGTTATTTAGAAAGTTATTATCTATCTATATTAAAACCCAAATCTGTCAAATGCAATAAAAAATTATTTTTTACTGTTCATGCTACAGAAGCCGGATTTTTTTTTTTTTTTTTTTTTTTTTTTTTTTTTTTTTTTTTTTTTTTTTTTCGTACCAAACGGGCTCGAAAAATTATGAAACTTGCGCCATTATTAACGAAATAATTTTTCCAACAAAAACGAGTATAAATATGCAATACTTTGTCGAAATCAATATATTTGTCTTTGTTTTTGTTTTTATTATTTTTCGTACCAAACAGCCTCGAAAAATTATGAAACTTGCGCCATCATCGGCGGAACCAGGGGGGGTCCGGAGGGTCCGTTGACCCTCCGGCCGGCTAAATTTCTAGAAGACCGGTATACTCGACGGAATTATTTTTTTGAGTTGGACCCTCTCGATTATACCCAGTTGAGTTGTACGCGCAATGATAGCAATAGTGGAGTAGGCTGTGGTTATATCGACACTGGTGGCGGCGGCCACCCAGCTGAGGAAAAGCCCCGCAGGTGGTTATTTGAATAGAGAAGATGAAGAAATAATGACGGGAAGCAAGGAAACAAAAAAGATAATGTATTTGTTTCTCCAGTTTTGTGTTGGAAGTCTTGCCACGTAGATAATTAAAAGACCACACCATTATATTATAACCAGAAAATTTGGTAAGTGATCCCAATAATTCATTTTAGTAGTTCAGTGACTTAAATAAACAAGAAAATAGTAGAGTAACCCATACGAAAATTTGGTAAGTGACATGTTTCCTTTTCATGAGTGTTGACTGGTCAAACGGTTTAACCGGCCGGTTGAACCGGTCCGACCGGTCGCGGTGGAAAATCCGGTTTTTAAAACATTGCCGGGAAGATGAATGGAAGGATTTAATGAAAGAACTCACTACATTTTGTTCTCGACCCTCTAGTTTCAAATTCCTGGTTCCGTCACATTATGAAACTTGCGCCATTATTAATGAAATAATTTTTCCAACAAAAAGAAGTTGGGGAACACCCCCACCCCCTCCCCCGCAACGCGGGGGGTCGTCCCACTCGTGTACATCATAAGTCACCATCATATTGTATGGATTATACTATTAAATTAAAAGTTTATAAGAAGAAGCATAAAAATGTGACCTCCAACTAACTTAAGGGGTACAAGGAATTTAAAGGAGAATATAAAGGAAAATCGGTTCTCGAACTTTATAGAGTAAAGCATGAACTATTAGTACTGGAATATATATGATGATGCATTTGGATTCTTGCCAAATGGAATTGATATCAATTTGTTATGCATGTTGTATGCCTTTTATTTTTATGCTCTTATGAAGATTTATGAGTGGTAGGTTATGCAATAATTTGAAGCTTTATGATATAATTTTCTAACAATATATAAAATATAAATTTGGTTGGGGGAATAGAATTCAATGAGAGTTGAGTGCATATTGAGGCCACATCTAATAACCATGCATGCTAATACAATGTAAAGTTGATCGAATCTATTAAGTGATATGTCATCAATTTTCTTTTCTGATTAAAGACATGTCAACTTTGTATCGGAGATGCTTTAATATCTATTTAACATGATTAATTACGAGTTACATAAATAATAAAACCTGAAAAACAGTGCCGTAGCTGGGCTAGTGGAGGCCCTGTGCAAAATCGCTTATATGATAACTAAATGGCGACTAAACATATATTGTAACGATCTAGCTTAAATTTTTAATGAGTTTTTAATCATTTTCACCTACTTAAAGTAAAGTTTTAACAAACATTGAGAACAAAATTGCATATATCGTCAACATTTTGACGCTGGAAATGAATTTTGAAGCCACAACTATACGAAGAGGTGTATATTTTGAGGCCTCTAAATCTTTGGAGCACTGTGCAATAACATAGCTTACACAGTCTCATATACGGCACTGCTGAAAAATCACGTACAAACCCATTGAATTTAAATAATGTGCAACGTTAGTCAGCTATCTTTTATGCAAATTGGTTGATTGCAAACAAGCAAAATCCTAAATTGAAAATGTAAATAGTCTATTTGCATGTCTTATAGCATAAAACCATAATTTACTTGAATAAGGATGATTAAGAAGGTGATTTGTATATGGCAATAATGGAGATATTGGAACAGGCTTTGTTTTGAAAAGAAACCGTTAAGGGGAAAAAAAAAAAAAACATTATTCAAAAAGAGATTAAGGAGATTTCTTATTTTCTTAATAAGGGCAAATAAATAGAAAATAAAACATCATCAGAATTGTACAACATAGGCAACAACAAAGTGATCTCCAAGGAGGAGATAAAAAAAAAAAAAAAAAAAAAATATATATATATATATATATATTTTTTACAATTAACTGTTAGTTTTGCGGACAAATATTAATACGTGTATGTCTAGAATCGAACTCGGTTGAAGAGGTATGTGCAATATACATTTTTTTTTTCTTTTCTTTTCATATTTTAAATTATAATGCATTATGAATCATGAACTGCTTTTACGTATATTTTCTAAGGAATGTTAGGTGTGCATGGAATTGACATTTGGTACGAAATTGGTGTTTGCTCACATACGTCATTTGCTATTCAAGACCTTCAAGTTTGTAGACGACAACGGCATCGATGTTTATTATTTTAATTGTTAGTAACTCAATTGATTGTCGAATAATTCATGTATTATCTCATTGTTTTTCTCATATATTAATGGAACATGTTTACTTTCGTCGTTTTCTTATTATCTCATTTTCATATTTTTAAAAAAACCCCGTGAATCCACGAGTGTTTAAGCTAGTTTTATATATAAAGCGTTATATATTTAATTATTAAAGCACAAATAACGACTAACGGACGTTAGTAGTTAACGACAATTGACTAACGACCGTTAAATATTAAAGAGAAGGACTAGATTGTAAATAGGAGTCAAGAAGGATCCGGAATCCCTCTCCTTGGGCTATGGCCGGTCAATCAAAGGCAAGGGGAAACCCAAACCTACTCCAACTTGTCCTCCAAGTTACAATTAGTATAAATATAAAACCAAGGGTCATTGTTTTGCATCTCTTGTGTATACACTTAACCCTAAAGTTTTCTCTCCTCTTTCTTTTGTTAAAACCGATCGACCAAACCCTTTCAAAGGGAGTCATCGATTTTTGTTAAGCAAAAATCTATTGTGTTTTCTTAATCTAGCAATCACATTAATTCGTTATAGTACGTGTGTACAAGAACGTGGTATTAACTCACTATAGTTAATATCTTGGATTAAATTACAAAACAGTAAGAGGTAATTTGTTAATCCACTTATAAACCCTAATTAGGGTTCTTGATCTCCATTGAAGAATACTTGAAGTTGATTCTTGTTTAGCTAGAATCAAATGTACGTTTACGTTTAAATTCGGTTATGTGTTAAATTGATCCTATGCTTCCGCATGTGTATGATGGTTATGTGTTTAATTTAAGAACTTGTCATGTTATTAAAATTACAACAGTGGCATCACGAGCCGTTTTAACATGTAATTAATTACCGAAACACATAAAAAACGAATCTTGGATTGTGTTTGTATGTTAGTCGATTTTTAGGGTTTAAAAATCAAAACCCTAATTTTTTTAGGGGGGGGGGGGCGATTTTATATATATATATATATGGGGGGGGGGGCGCGCATATATATATATATATATATATATATATATATATATATATATATATATATATATATATATATATAAATTGTTTTATTGTTTTGAAACCTTAATTGTAACATGCTTATGTGTTTAGTTGCGTATCTTGTGACTTGTGTTAATCCATAATGAAACATGCATGTTTGTCATGGATTATGATTGATTAATTGTTAAGTTGTTTTATCACATGTAATTTTTGATAGATAAAAAATTGGTGAAGACCTTAGTTAAATATTAATGAATCTATTATGTGCAATATGGTATATATTTACTATGACTAACGCAATCGATACGTCGATGCATGTGGCTCACTTA
The DNA here is from genome assembly GCA_021014915.2 of Artemisia tridentata subsp. tridentata. NCBI lineage: Eukaryota > Viridiplantae > Streptophyta > Magnoliopsida > Asterales > Asteraceae > Artemisia > Artemisia tridentata. The sequence goes on from CP139504.1 coordinate 81,901,613, forward strand.
TCTTTGTAAGTGAAAGTCTTAGTTAAATATATGCATAATTAAACATATAATGATTATTAATAGGTTTTATCAAATGAAGTTTGAATGTGGCTATTTGTTTTCATAAATTAATTGTTAAGTTATGTGCATTATTTAGTTGTTTATTTTTATTATTACTTATTTTTTATTTAATTGTATGACACGTTGTAAGCAAAAAAGTGTAATTTTTTAATAGAAAATAAATGGACTAAAAAATTGTGAAACTTGATGTGATAAATTATGAATTTTGCAAAGTCTTATATGCCGATAGTGGTTAGCTTTGCACGGTAATTTGCTCCCAGACGAGACTAGCAAGGTTATAATTTATAACATGTTTTTAAGGCTTAAAGTCATAAACTTTCAATTGAGTGGTGAGTTTTTTTTACCAAATAGTAAGAACGGCTCACCCAGTTTTGACAAACTATAAGAGGGTTTAAGGAGGATTGACATTAAATTGTCAAACCAAAAAAGACGCGTTTTTAATTGGCACTTGTGCTGACGTTTGTCTCTCCGCTCCTTTGTGCGTCAAATTAGAGCTACCAAGTACGACTATTTGTATGTACAAAATAATCTTAAGGGTGAATTGACCTCAATTTCACGTGCCACTTTGTGGTAATTATCCGAATAACTTGGGTCTTTTAACTCATGCAGTAGTAGGAAATAGTGGGCGATAATTATAGGTAATTCTTTGATTGGTGAACCCAATACCTCAATTAAAACTTTGTTGATTTAATCTTAACTTAAATTGGTAAATAAAAAGGTTTTGAAAAACTTATGATACGAAGATGTGTGCATGCTTCTTCGTACATATTTTGATTGACACATCAAAATTAGTACCCTAAAAATTTAAGTTCATGCCAACTAATTATAAGAAACACTTGAAGTTATTATTTAGCCTAAGTGAGACCTTACCTAGATTTTAATGACAAGGTAAAGTTCCATGATTACGTGAGACCGTACATGGAGAATTTGCAGTTTCTAAATTAGACAACTTAATTGAGTTGTTAGTGAGACCTAGAAACACAAGGCATAAGATGGGATGAAACATGCTTACATTGCAAATAGATTTTTGACAAATGTAAATCCCATAATTATCTAGGAATTGCGATATGAAATTGTCAATTATTGTTCGACAATTACCTTGTTGAATACTATCAATACTAGCAGATCAACTGATGTAATGGTAATATGTCAATTAGGATCCTAGCTTTAAAGAAATTCAATGGTTTATATGAATATTAACCAATGGGTATTTAATTTTCTTAAAGATTTATTATCGAAAATACGAAAATTGAATTTTGTAAATTCTTTTAAATATATTAATGCAACATTAAACCGTAAACATGGATTATTCGTTTATTGGTAAATTGATCTACACCCATAGGGGTTTTTGGCTAGAGTCAACTTTACTAAAAGAACAAACTTAGTCTCCTTTCCATGAGAGAAGAGTGAGACTCAATCCTATTCATTTTCATGAATGAGAAAGGTATAATAGGAACATTAGAATTGTCTAAATTCTAATATAACTCATAGCAAGCTTTAATAGTTAAGAGAATTGCACATTTTTATTTTTCATAGAAATTTCATCACCCTCATTCGGCGATTAAATTCTTTTGTAACAAATATGACATTTGGTTAACTGGAAAATTATGAGTTATTAAATTAGAAGCTAGATTGCTTTCAGCAAAAGGTAGTAAAGGCAAATTAGGATATTTTATCTAGTTGTTGTTCCTTTAACCCTTTAGAGGTACTTCATACCATTGTGGGGATGATAGACCTATTAAAAGAAGAAATTGCATGCCCAATTTTCAAGTTAATTGTATTGATGGATAGTCCATTATCTACATAGTAGAATACACTCTTGGAGTGCCTAAGTAATTGTCACGTATAAGCCTTCAAAGATGTAGGAAAGTGAAAAGCAGGATATTTGTTTTCACTGGTTATGAAACACTTACAATGTTGTCAAACCCAGTGGGAGCATTAAATCTTATTACTGAATAAGGGATTATTGTAATGTTCTCTAATTCAGTGGAAGCTACAAGTTTTATTGTCTTGGTAGTAACCCAGATTATCTTTTGAATGTCTCAAGATAATTACTTTCTAATTGTTAACACTTATGTTTTTTTTAAAGGTTAGTCATGTACGTTTCCTTACTAGACAGTGAAGTTCTACATTTACTTGCTATACTAATATCTATGACACAAATCATATTGATCACATAAACAAACGTGTGTCGTGTTGTTTATCTGCTACATGATGTTGTTCCATGCACAAGTGGGAGAAATCTTATAATTGTGTGCAAGAAATAACACATAGAGATATTATTTAAAGGATTGTCTTGACCGCAAGGTAAGAAATTAACGTTCTAAATATGACTAATACACATCTAATTTAAGAAACACTTGGTGTTGAAATTTAGCGTAAGTGGGACCTTGACTAGATTGCAATGACAAGGTGAATTTTCATGATTACGTGAGATCGTACATGGAGAATTTACAGTTTCTAAATTTGACAGCTATTAGAATATGTGTCAATATTAACAAGACTACTTCGAATTTGAATATTTATGTATTCTTGGAATGTCATAAATAAATGAAGTAATACATTAACTTGAAATTACTATTGAAACCAAATTGTGGTGTTCATGATTACTTTAGTTATACATGTTTATACTTTATTGTAAAGTTATAAATATGAAGTCTTTTAATTGTTACAAGACTTATTATAATATAAAGTAAGACGTTAACTTGTTATGTATTCTATATTAAGACATATACAAGAAGTCATTGAGTTGATCAATGATTTATAACGTATAGTGGGATTATAACATTTTATGTCTTCTTGTTGAGACATAGACATGAAGTGACTTAGTTAAAAAGTACTTGTGTTATAAAGCATGCAATTGGCTTGAAAAATCTATTTTACCATTAAGTTGACTTAGTTGGTAAATAGGTAAGCCAAAAGGAGTATAAGTTTATCTTACATATTGTTAGATTGTCTCACAATATTAGTTCTAATGAAAAACCACACGTTTGTGGTGTGTTCAGTTAGGAGAATCAAACTCTATTGGTATCGTTTGATTAAAGATAACTATAACTTCTTTTCTTTCAAAAGTTATCAAGGTTAGAAACTTGCGTATGGATTGTATATACTCAATAAGACTCCAACCTAGAAGATTAATAAGACGCCATTTATTATGGAATGTGATGAATCATATTAAGTCTTAAAATGAAGTTCTGAATTTGTTAAACTTCTGATGAAGCTAGATATTAACAAACTTATATCAAGAACTGTCAATGTGTATTTGTAATGTTCCAAAAGAGAACAATTTGGTGTTGCTCTACTTGCTAAGTATTTATAGATAGTCTATAAATTGCAAAAGGCTAGTGGGGGTTTTTATCTTGAAAAGATAAAATTACAAGATACATATTCTTCTAAAAATACACTAGTGAATGTCATGATGAGGTTAAACATGTTAATGATAAATCTTAGGATGATAGAATTCTCATTCGTAGATCCGCAAGGATATCTCATATATTTGAATAATATGCTGAAGAATATGAGTTACAGGATTATGGTAAACCTGTTGATCATTAAGATGAATTGCAAATATTGAATTTGGCAAATTACTCATACTATGAATGTTAAGATGCAGTCCATAAAGATAATTAGTTTTTGAAAACTTAGTTTATCTTGAACTCTATAGTTAGACTATAGAATGAAGATGAGTTTCTTCAAAGGGAATGAAAATCCTAGAGGTTTAAATCTTTGTGTAGAAATCATATGGACAATTTTGTTAACATATTTAATGTATGTCTTATGACAAAATTATTAATCACACTTAAGCAATTAACTGTGATTGAATATTCTTTCTAGACACATTAAATGTATAAAGATTATGATTGTCATCCTTAGTTTCATTAATATGAAATTGACAATGGAATATCAAAACTCTTTCTTGAGTAATTACTTGTGCGAGGACGATAAGCAATCGAAAGGAGTATTTGAATTCAAATAATCTTTAGAAGTGTACAAAGTGCAATAATTCATGAATGGATTAATGCATGCATCTAGGAAATATACTTATGTTTAATTATCAAATCCAAGTTTTGATTTATAATTAAAATAAGATAATTCCTTGGTATTCCTGAAAACTAGTGGGAGTATTATGTTTATTTTCTTATTTCATATATGTTGTATAACATATAGGAAGCAACATTCCATATACGTTAAATGTTAAATCTTAGTTTGGAATGAAACTTCACTTGAAGATTTAGGAAATGAACATACAACTTTGGAATGTATGTTCATTGTTATAAACATAACCGGTAAAATAATTAATTATAATAGAACATGATATATTATTAGAAAGTCTAAATGGATACATGTCTTTGAAAAGATATAACATGAATGAAATCTAAGTTTGACACAAGGATTTTTTATGTACATCATGTTATTTGTTGTATCATGCTTGGATGAAAGATGATTTGACAACATTGATATCTAATTGAAAGTTATTAGATAACTAAGTGTAATGAATATGGTTGGATATAGAATTACATCCTCTGCCTGGAATTGCTCCTAAATTCTAATTATGAACAATATGGCAAATTGTTGCGTAATTGTTATAGCCGACAAATCTTGAAAGATTGGAAGGCATCAAACATTACACAATGGATATTAAGTTTTTGGATTTTTAAAGATCATATTGTTGTTTATATACAATAATGCTGGTTTAAATTGAGATGGCACTCAATACTAGTCATGGTAAGATTTCATCCTTGATTAATGGCCATATGAACTAGTTGTGCTCAACTAAGAGCATAGTTGCATTATACATTAAAGAATTAGAATACTTTAAACTATAAAAGGTTTGAAAGTTTAATTGTCATAAATTGGTGGTTGAGGATGTCACGCATTTTATGAAATATTATGTGGCAATATCAAGATAGTTAAATGTACACATACGAGAACTTCACTAATTGAATTCTTGAAATAAGTATTCTCAAAATTCCGATAGATCAAAATTAGTTGATTTATGTCTTGTCAACAAGTATGATTGACATGACTTGAGGCATAATTCATTAACTAGAATTATCATGCATTGATCTATTTAGTATTTGGATAAGGGATGTTAAGCAATTATTATTTACAATGAATTAAAGTACTTGGTACGTTTTGTTTTCATTAATAATAGATTGTATCCTATATTTGCATGTTTAAATCCGTGAATAACTTATGTTATTCTAAATAGTCCGTTGTCGATCAATGATATGGGAATATCATTAAATTAAGAAAATCTGAGTTTTGGTAGAATATACTTGAAAGTATATTGATGCGTTGACATACCAATTTCACATAATATTCAATGAATTGAATATAGAACTTATCCCAACCACATGATTGTACTTTATGGATCTTGTTATCAAGTAAATCATGAATATTTATCCTTAGACTTGAGATACCAGAGAACTGTCATGGATGTAATGCATTTCTGTGAAGTAATTTACCGCTATACGTAACTGGTAGCTATAAGGATTGTTTTCAGAAGTGTTGCAAAGTTTATGGGTTTTTGCTTGTAGTCAAGAAAGAATTTGTTCATTCAAATTCGTTTTGAAGTTTAATATCGCTGGGCCCCTCGTAGGTTTGACAAGATGTTTGCATGGCCATGCCCAAGATCTATCTGGAATATGTTCGGAAGATTTGGTAATCTTGCTCAATCACAAACAACGAGAAACAGAATAGTTAAATAAAGGAATGACTAAGATCCATATCCTTATTTAACGTGGTATTAGAAACAAAAGGATAAGTATGATGATGAATCATCAAAAGGTTTTTCCAGCAGACCTTACTCGAGTTGTACAGGGGGCATTGGCGTGTTGCTAGATGCTAACCAATGTCATTACACTATTAATAGATGTCCAAGTGGGAGCTGTTAGTTTTGTGGACAAATATTAATACGTGTATGTCTAGAATCGAACTCGAGACCATGGGATTGCACACTTTACGTATGAGAATTAATGGATAATAATTATATATATAAAACGTTATATATTTAATTATTAAAACACAAATAACGACTAACGGACATTAGTAGTTAACGACAATTGACTAACAACCGTTAAATATTCAAGAGAAGGACTAGATTGTAAATAGGAGTCAAGAAGGATCCGAAATTCATCTCCTTGGGCTATGGCCGGTCGATCAAAGGCAAGGGGAAACCCAAACCTACTCCAACTTGTCCTCCAAGTTACAATTAGTATAAATACAAAACCAATGGTCATTGTTTTGCATCTCTTGTGTACACACTTAACCCTAAAGTTTTCTCTCCTCTTTCTTTTGTTAAAACCGATCGACCAAACCCTTTCAAAGGGAGTGATCGGTTTTTGTTAAGCAAAAATCTATTGTGTTTTCTTGATCTAGCAATCACTTTAATTCGTTATAGTACGTACGTACAAGAACGTGTCATTAACTCACTATAGTTAATATCTTGGATTGAATTACAAAACGGTAAGGGGTAATTCGTTAATCCACTTATAAAACCTAATTAGGGTTCTTGATCTCCATTGAAGAATATTTGAAGTTGATTCTTGTTTAGCTAGAATCAAAGGTACGTTTACGTTTAAATTCTGTTAATTCTTTATGTGTTAAATTGATCCTAAGATTCCGCATGTGTATGATGGTTATGTGTTTAATTTATGAACTTGTCATGTTATTAAAATTACAACATTAACTATCACCACTTATGACACCTTATGGATTAGAGACCCATTGGCTCCAATTAAACCCTTTCCGTTTGCACCAATTCAAGACCCAAAGTAAAGACATAATATGGATATGAGAGAAAATATCTCTTCTTAAAATGTTCGATCTTGAGTCTGTAAACGAATACACCACATGATTATATTGAACCATCTCCAAATTGGCCATGCCATTAAGTGAGTAGCTAAACACCATGAAAGAGCTTAGAGACCAACTTACTACCATCATGAATACGTATGAGCTCACAAATAGTAGATACCATATCGGTTTGACGTTGATATCGTGGAATTCCACCAATAAAAAAAGTTATACCAAATGAGTTTAATATTTGAACATTTAAAAAATATATATGATTATTTTCCTCCACCTCTTGCTCGTACAAAGGGCATAGTAACGAATGCACCTCTATGGCACGATTTTCCACATTTGAGAGAAAAGGAAGCCTGTTATTTATAACACACCAATTAATACACAGACTTTCTTAGGAATGCAATTGTTCCAAAAGAACTTACGGCCCAAGTTGTCTGATGAAAGTAATTGATTATCAACATAGTAGATTAGAGAGACACTTAATAGATATGAAAAATCTCCCTTGGGGTATGCTTCTACTTCCATCCATCACTTTCCCCATTTAATAGAGAAATTTCACTGAGAGTATAATATAAGAGTATCCCCTCAGTGATCTTCTTCTCGGGGGCACTCGCCAAGACCAGTTAGCAGTCCAAGAACCATTAGCGAACACCCAATGATCACTAAGTATGCAAGTTAGATTTGTATCAAAGGCGAAACGACGTGGAAATCTTTACGTTAAACATGGACCCTCTCCAAGCCACACCTCCTTCTGATAATAAAACATCATACCCACTTTTACCTTCCTAATAAATGAGTTACGACACGGGATTCCCAAAAGCATCACCAACTGTCCAGTTAGATAGTATATCCGGACACACCCCTTTCTTTAACCCTGACATTCATGGTATTAAAACCACCATCATCACCGTAGATGCTTTTAATTACTTTGCGCGAAATAACATCTTTTTCCGTAGGGAACCTCCATTGCCATGTTCCTAGAGAGGGACTACAATTGTTAGAACATATACTACCAACTCCAAGACCACCAAGATTAGAAAATGTAATGTATTTTCCCAACTAATCAAAACCATACCTTTTTATCTGTACGAAACCCCAAAAGAATCTACATCAAATCCTCTCGAGAGCATTTATGACTTTCATCTGTGCTCAAAATAGAGACACATAATGTTAGTTTATGGACATATTTTAATATGTGTATGACCGGATTCGAACTCGAGACTAAGGGATTGCACACTTTATGTATGAGACTCAATGTTTAAATAATTAATATAAAATGTTATATTTAATTATTAAATTCACAATAAATGACTAAAGAGCGTTAAGTAATTAACGGAATTAACTAACGATCGGTAAATGTCAACGGGATACGAAGAAAAGGAAACAAGCCAAGATAAGGTTCTAGAAACCCTCTCTTGGGCTTTTGTGGCCAAACAATGGGATCCCACATAGGAAATCATTGTAAACTTGATATCTACCATAAGGGTATAAATACATCCCCATGTATTCATCCTTTGATACACTTGATTTCAATAGAAGTCCAAACTTCTTCTTTTCTCCTCTCTTGTTCCTAGGTCGACGAGTGAAGCCCTACAAAAGGGATTTGCGAGTAACCTTGAACATAACAAAGTGTTTGGTTAATCTATTGTGATCAAGAACTAGAATTCACATCGAATCGCTAATAGTACGTGTGTACAAGAACGTGGTGCAAACACATTATTGTTTGCTACTAGGAGGTAATCGACTTTGTGTTAGTCGACTTTTACAAAAACCTTTATTAGGGTTTTACTTGTTCTTGTTTATTGATTCCTTGTTTCGCTAGGAATCACAAATGTACGCATTTTCTTTTATTATTCGGTTAACTAATTACATGTTATATGATCCTTACACTTCCGCATGCTCTTTGATGTTTTATGTGTTTTATATATATGTTAGTCATGTTATGTAATTCCAACAGTGGCATCACGAGCCGTTTATAATAATTACCGAAACACATAAAAAACGAATATTGTATTGTGTATTGCATGTTAGTCGAATTCAAGGGTTCTTAATTCGAAACCCTAATTTTTTTTGTTTGGTTCGATCCATATTAATATTAAAAAAAATAAAAAAAAAAAAAAAAAAAAAAAAATTAGGGTTAGTAAATTTTGTAGAAACCCTAGGTTGCATGCAATATTTTATGTGTTAATTCATGTATAATTGTTATGAGACATAGAATTATATGTGTATCTTTGAATAACTTGATTAATTGGTAATAAGTTGATATGGATCCATGATGAACGTGTATATTTGATCATGGATCATATGATATTATGTAGTAATTGTTATGTGTTTACATGCTTTTTATGTTATAATTAATTAGGGTTTATTAGTAAGTAAAATTTGATTAGGTTACTAATGAATTAATTAATTATGAAATTGGGGTAGACTCATATGCATTGTTTTAATTTTCAACTATGTGTGTTATTGTATAATTTTTTCGTAGAACTTACGCAACCAAATTGTTTGGTGTATGTGGTCCATTGGTACCATTAGCTCGAAAACCAATGAGAGTTTTAGATAAATATATACATGTTAGTTGATTTATTTAGCATGTTCATTATTTTAGTTGTTTATTTTTATTAATTACTTGTTTGTTTATATATTGTTGTGACATGATTGTAAGCAAGGGTAATTTTTTGAATAGAAAATAAACCGGACTAAATAATGGTGAAATTGGAATTGTTTCTTAAGAGTTAAATTTTCAATAGTTTAACTGAGTGATGAGTTTTGTGTCAATAGTACGAACGGCTCATCCAATTGTGACAAACTATAAGAGGGGTATAAGGAGGGTACGCATTAAATTGTGACCCGAAAGAAATGGGTTTTTAATTGGCTTTACGCTAACATTTAATTTCTCCGCTCCTTTGTGCGTCAAAATTGGAGCTACCTAATACGACTATTTTATTGTACAAAATCATCTTAAGGGTGAATTAGCTTTAATTTCATGTGCCACTTTGTGGTAATTATCCGAAACACTAAGTCTTTGGACTTATGAAAAAGTACGATATAATGGACGATAATTAAAGGTAAATTCTTTGATTGGTGAACCCAATACCTCAATCAAAACTTTGTTAATTTAATCTTAGTGAATTGGTTAATAAAATATTTTTTTAATAAAAACCTATGTTATGAAGTTGTACGCATGCTTCTTCATACATAATTTTTTGATTACATACATAAAAAACTAGTACCCTTAAACTTAAGTTTATGCCATCTAATTATAAGAAACACTTGAAGTTATAATTTAGCTTAAGTGAGACCTTGACTAGATTACAATGACAAGGTAAATTTTCCAAGGTTACGTGAGACCGTACATGGAGAATTTGCAGTTTCTAAATTAGACAACTTAATTGAGTTGTTAGTGAGACCTAGAAACTGAAGGCATAAGATGGGATGAAACAAGCTTACATTGCAAATAGATTTTTTGGAAAATGTAAATCCCATAATGATCTAGGAATTGTGATGTAACAATTATAGTTCAAGGAATAGGTAATCACAAAATGGAAATAATGTGAAAACCCCGAGCTCGTTGTCCCGATGAAGATCGAATGGAATTGTGATTCCGGGATCGTGATTTGTGTAGTGAATGAGATTTAAAAGTGAATGATTGGTTATTATCACTACGGAAAGTAAATCAATACTAGAAATAAAGAAATAAAGCATATGAAATAATAACATAAAGAACAATTAAGCTAAAACGCAATTAAATCTAAAAAACGCGCAAATAAATCAAAAACTACGTAATAACGCAACTATAAAAGTGAAATTAGAACAATACTAATCCTGCGGGCATGAAAACAATTTTCCTACATTCTGTATGACAAAAGAAATTATCGGAAAAAGAAAAATATTTTTTTGACTTTTAAATAATTTTTTATGAATTAAAAACTAATTAAAATTATTTAAATGATTTAAAAATATTAAAACAAGTGAGAAAAATCTGGAAAATTTTGAGTAATTCTAAAATTAAAATACTAATCTAGGAAAAATAATTTCAGAAACTAATTAAGCCTAAATAAGCTGAACCGTGCATTAAGCTATTGGGAAATAAGCTAAAAATAAGCTAAAGCTGGCCAAAAATTATCTAAAGCTAAAAAACTTAGTAATCCTACTACTGGAAACTAGACTCCACCAAATAAGCTCAGAAAAGCCCACAGAATAAGCCTAAAAAGCACTATGTTCAACTTCAAGTTAAAAACCAAAACAGTGTTGAAAAGCAGTTTTTGAAGCTGAATTATAAGCTAAGTAGGAGCTTGTATGGGAATCCAGAAGTAGAAATCACAAGCTAGAACTACAGAGAGCTTAAAATATGAAAATGCCCAAAAATTAACAACTATTGCTAGCTTAATTGAACCCTAGATCAGATGGTGTTGGACTGCTCTGCTGAATTGTAGGCTGAATAAGTCCAAATGACTGATTTGCAAACAATTTTAATATCTGAAGATAAGCTATGGAATGAAATCAAAGCTCAGAACTAAAAGGGCTATATAACATGCTATTCAAAAAGCCACAAATCAGAAACTTACGAGCACTAGATAAGCAGATTAGAGCTTATGAAAGGAGGGGCTAAAATGACAGATCTGTGCAGGTTTTGTGCAGTCTGTTTGATCCTTAACTCTTTCAAAACTGATGAACCAGTGCCTATTCTAGGATCTACACTTACTTATATCAGATGAATACCAAAATGCCAAAATAATTGGTCCAATAAGCTCAGATTATGCAGGGGCTTATTGAGACAGATTAAGCTTCTAGTATTGAACTTACTGATGCAAAATTTTAAATAACCTCAGATCAACTTAACTACTGATGAAAACAGCTAAATAACCCTCAAGTAAGCTTAATCAAAATTAGATATTTAGCAAATGAACAGTGCAAGGACATCTAAACCTTAGGCACACCTACTGCCAAACACCTTTTATAAGCATGACTTTTAACTTATGAGCTTATGAAAATTAAAGTTCAAGCTAAATATAAAAAAAAAAACAGATGAATCTAAACTTACTATAAAACTAAATAAGCAGCAAACTGAGAACTGAAATTAAGAATAAGCCAAAATAAAATGAAGAATAATTCGTTGACTTACATTGACTTTTAATGAAAACTCGAAACTGAATACAGAATTTGAGAATTGAAGAGCAATTACAAATAAACTGAGACAATAATAAATCCTACCCTAAATTACACTACTCCTACTCCTAAAACCTAACAGCTTCAATTGTGGGAGAGAAGGAGCTATTTATAGCCACGGGGTGAAGCTTCTAGACCTGCCACCTTGGCAATCCGTGTGCACCTTGAGCCAATCTTCACCCTTAGATCATTTCCCCATCATCCATAGCCCTAGGATCAATTCCTCTGATGTGTTCGGTCCACTAAGAGCCTGCCATCTGTCCATTCGTGCGTGTTCTGCTCTTCTGACACCCCTGAAAGCTTCTAGAAGTCCCATGATTGGACTTAATTGCCCTTAATTGCTGTGAAAATTCGTACTGTTAATTTAGGGTTCTAGCGGGAACAGTAAAAACTGGGTTTAAGTGAATTGGGGATGAATTTTGGCGCGTGTGTTTGTGTGGCTTTATTATTATTTTTTTTGACTTTTTGTTTATAAGTTTGACTGATTATTAAAGTTGGGTCGGGTCAAGGTTTTGGTGTGGGCTGGGTTTGATAATTTGGTGGGCTAGTGGATTTAGAACTAAGGTAGGTTGGGTTTAGTGTTGGTATGGGTTATTTTTAAGTGGGATCCGGGTATATAAGTGATTTAAGGTTTTAAGGTTGTTGATTCAAGGGACCATAAATGTAAATTCTGAAAATCAAGGGACTGAAGTTGCCAATATTCCAAAGTTGATCTAAGGGTGATTTTAGTCTTTTGGTGAGATTCTGAGGATTGATTTTGACTTTTTGACCAAGTATGTCTCTCCCGGCTACGGCTTTGAGTCTTTTCCAAATCTCGTGCTCGTTTTTCCGGTTTTTCTCGATTTTTGTCCTTTTTCGTTTATCCGTTGCCTCCACAAATATAAACACAAAAACACAATATCTTTTGGCATTTTGGTTAGTTTTTGGTCTATTTGGGTCCGGTTTTGGTCGAGAAAAGGTATGTGTTTAAGCACATACCAAAATCCCCCAGACTAAGCTATTGCAATGTCCTCATGCAATGTCATAAAAACACGTTTTTGAAACCGAAAATTTCCAATCTCTTTTTACTAACTTTGAGAAGTAGCAAAATTTTCAAAAGAGATCAAGAAATCTTAAGTTCCAAAAACTCCCCTTTTTTCCTTTTATTCTATTTTTGTATTTTTTATCTTTTTGCACGTGACGGTTTTGTTGACAATCATTATCTCACGATAACTTTTAGGATCAACGAGTAGGAAACACGACTCATAAAGAAGTGACCATACGGATAAAATTCGTCGTTCCTGATTTTTCGCAAATCCCCAAACTAAGCTTAAAAATGAAATCATTGTCATTTACAAGTTAGATTGCTATCACTACCCATGAAAGTTAATTGTGTATTACTTCTCGTTCCCAAATTCCTATTTTCCTCTATTTATTTTATTTTTGGTGAGAAATAAATTTCTTCATATTCTCGTTTCGATAATTTTTAGTCCGATAAAGATACCTAGTTTAGACGCTAAGTAGTTTCCAAACCTTCCCTCGAAAACCGTTGCATACAAAAATGAGGTCCACATCAAGGTCTCTGATTTAACACGATTTTGAGGATATCCCTTTTATATACGACCGAAACAACTCATCTACGAGTCCAGAGACAAAAGCTTTTATTAGGATACCCCCGGAGTCGAAATTTGGCATTTTTTAACATTATTAAGCACATATTATTATTCCTCGGCCTTTTAAACAACCTAGACAACGGCAGCAAACCATCAAGAATCGGGAGTCTTATTTTGACCTTGGATATTTTTCCTCTGCCTTTTTGAAGTCTGAGTCAACGGGAGCGAACCGTCAGGAAACAGAAAACTTTTATCGGCTTTGGATTATTAATATTATTATTCATTATATATTTTGCCAAATCCCGAGTCCTACGGCTTTTATAGCAATAGAGACAATAGCACGTACTATCAGGAATCAGTTGCCTATTACACCGTAACACTGGCAGTACCTTGATGTGTACCCAACTTTCATAAGCAAGGATTCTCTAAGGAAGAAATAAAAACTAATTATCGCCAAAACTAAAATACCTTTAATTATTCCTAGATTACTATTATTGGGTGAAACAAGCTTATGGGAACAAGAAGCCACAAGTAACTTTGATGAGCTCTAAAGAGATCCAACTACTCCACGTTTAGCAATCTAACTTATAAACAACTCTATCATTTCTCGTTCTTCGCAAATTTAAAATCTTAAATAATAAGATCCGCGAATGCTTAGCCAAATAATCAAGCCATGCATATATAAATTCGATACGGGAACTTGCAAACTCTTAAAAAGAATTCGCTTTTTATAGCTCCTTGTGTAAAAGACTAGCAAAAGCTTATAGATTATAAATGGTTAAGGGAACAAGCTAGGGCTCAACACGCCCGATCAAGTCAGAATTTTATTCCTACTCTCACCAGCGGAAAGTCAACAAAATGTCAAAATTTATTATATTTTTGCAAAATTTTTTAAAATTTTCTCATTTTTTTGGATTTTTTCAATTTTTGGAGGAAAAACGGGGTTGCATGAGAAAACGGCAAAAAAAATGCAAGGCAAAAATCAAATCGAAAGATTACCCCCCAGACTAAAACGAGACATTGTCCTCAATGTCTTAACGGTAAGGGTTCTCCTACATAAATCTAAGGCCGTTTATTAATTATGCCAAAGATAAACGTTAAACGATAAGATTAAGGATATCGGATAAGCAACGGATGATGAATACTCGAGTGGAGAGGAAAGCAAACCACGAGCACGAGAGTCTTCAATCATCGGGCAATCCTGGACACAGCACAGAAAAACACGAAACACAAGATATGGAAGAGGAAGCCCTCCTCACGTCACTTATTAAGAAAATAGAAAGAAGATAGATGGATAAGCATGGGGTGCCTCCCACGAAGCGCTTGTTTTTTATCGAGTCGTATAGCTTAGACTCGCCTCGAATTTAATTGTCCTTGGGGGAGCAAGTGGAAGAGATAATCTCAATCGGACTTTCATTCAAGATGTTTGAATAAACATTGAAGCATATGAAAGTTCCACTCCGATTGAGATACCCACGGCTAAAAAGAATGAGAGATGCCGGGGTCAAAGATGGTGTCTTCACTCCCGAAGTAGTGAATAAGAGGAGAAGTCACCGGGTAGGTGAAGAAAGGGAGAAGGATCTTAATCACAATGAAGATCCATTCTTCATCCTCAAGATTACCATTTTTCTAATCTTGAATATCAACATTGAAGCTCTTATGGTTATAATTAACAAAGACCTCGGGCGGGAGGGTCGGGAGGATATCATCGACAAGTAAACTCTCATGATAGAGTACCTCTCCCCCCGGGTCAGGATCTTCTTCAAAATTATAGAAATCATACTCTGGTGGAGATATGATTTCATTCTTATGAAGTATGTCTTTGAGCTTGTGCTCAGGAATGATATACGGAGGTGTGACATGTGCTGTACTTTATATGCTAGAAGTTTGCACCTCGTCCATTATTGTCTCCGTATCTGACTCATCACTCTCCTTGTTATGAATATCAAAAATTTGATTGTCTGAAATTAGAGTAAATTCAGAATCAAAATCAAACAAAGGATTAGTGATAGTCATACTGAAAGTTTGTGAAGTAGAATCTGAAAGATCGAAGGGTTCCTCAGATACCCTTGGGATTGGAACAAGGTCATCAACATCCTTAAGAGGATTGATTTCGACTTCCTCGTCCCCCATTAAAAAGGTATTTGAAGGATCTTCAATAAGCGGATTGATCTCTGAATTCTTTTCATCCTCCTCATCACTCTCCTCAAAATGTGACAAGTCAATGGGAGGATTTTGTTTTCTTCGAAGCAACTCCTGAAGACGGTTTATTTCAGTTTGAATGCACATGTTGAATTCATTTTGAGCATTCATCTGTTCAGCTCTAGTAATTAACAATCTTTGAAGAAGCAGGTCCTGAGGGGTTGTGTATTGTGAAGGTTGGTCAAAACCGGATGAGTCATGATTGTTATAAGGAATTTGCTCATAGTGCATGTTCTCGGTTTGACAATCAGAACCATAATGGGGACCTCCGCAATACTCACAACAGTTTGATTGTTGTGGCTGATTTGGTGAATTATATGGATAATGGTCATACCCGAGGTTTTGATTATCACATGGAACTTGATCATAGACAAACGTATTCCTTGCTTGACAATCAAAACTCGGGTGTGGACCTCCACAATATTCACAAGAATATGTTTCCATCTTATGGTGTGGTGGCTGATTGAAAAAGTCGGTTGTTTCATGGTAGGAATAAGGATTTTGGTCATAGACAAACCCGTTTCCCGATTCCACCATGCTACAACCGGGATAATTCCCACCATTATGAGGACCGCCACACCATTGACAACCATAATGGTAAAATGAAGACATAGAGAAGAGGAATTAAACGGATAGAGGGATAGAGATAAAGAATTAAACGGATAAGAGGATTGAGAAGAATATTTTTGGATTTTTAAATTTTAGAAACATTGAAAATCACAAAAGAAAAAGGAAAATAAATTTTGAAGAGAAAATCTTTTTGGGTTTTATAAGAAGAAAATATTTACAAATGAAAGCGATAACTTCTCCGGGGAAGGGTCTTCAAAACACGAATCGAAAAACGGAATCACGAACTCACTTCAACCTTCCCTGGCAGCGGCGCCAAAAATTGATGTAACAATTATAGTTCAAGGAATAGGTAATCACAAAATGGAAATAATGTGAAAACCCCGAGTTCGTTGTCCCGATGAAGATCGAATGGAATTGTGATTTCGGGATCGTGATTTGTGTAGTGAATGAGATTTAAAAGTGAATGATTGGTTATTATCACTACGGAAAGTAAATCAATACTAGAAATAAAGAAATAAAGCATATGAAATAATAACATAAAGAACAATTAAGCTAAAACGCAATTAAATCTAAAAAACGCGCAAATAAATCAAAAACTACGTAATAACGCAACTATAAAAGTGAAATTAGAACAATACTAATCCTACGGGCATGAAAACAATTTTCCTACATTCTGTATGACAAAAGAAATTATCGGAAAAAGAAAAATATTTTTTTGACTTTTAAATAATTTTTTATGAATTAAAAACTAATTAAAATTATTTAAATGATTTAAAAATATTAAAACAAGTGAGAAAAATCTGGAAAATTTTGAGTAATTCTAAAATTAAAATACTAATCTAGGAAAAATAATTTCAGAAACTAATTAAGCCTAAATAAGCTGAACCGTGCATTAAGCTATTGGGAAATAAGCTAAAAATAAGCTAAAGCTGGCAAAAAATTATCAAAAGCTAAAAAACTTAGTAATCCTACTACTGGAAACTAGACTCCACCAAATAAGCTCAGAAAAGCCCACAGAATAAGCCTAAAAAGCACTATGTTCAACTTCAAGTTAAAAACCAAAACAGTGTTGAAAAGCAGTTTTTGAAGCTGAATTATAAGCTAAGTAGGAGCTTGTATGGGAATCCAGAAGTAGAAATCACAAGCTAGAACTACAGAGAGCTTAAAATATGAAAATGCCCAAAAATTAACAACTATTGCTAGCTTAATTGAACCCTAGATCAGATGGTGTTGGACTGCTCTGCTGAATTGTAGGCTGAATAAGTCCAAATGACTGATTTGCAAACAATTTTAATATGTGAAGATAAGCTATGGATTGAAATCAAAGCTCAGAACTAAAAGGGCTATATAACATGCTATTCAAAAAGCCACAAATCAGAAACTTACGAGCACTAGATAAGCAGATTAGAGCTTATGAAAGGAGGGGCTAAAATGACAGATCTGTGCAGGTTTTGTGCAGTCTGTTTGATCCTTAACTCTTTCAAAACTGATGAACCAGTGCCTATTCTAGGATCTACACTTACTTATATCAGATGAATACCAAAATGCCAAAATAATTGGTCCAATAAGCTCAGATTATGCAGGGGCTTATTGAGACAGATTAAGCTTCTAGTATTGAACTTACTGATGCAAAATTTTAAATAACCTCAGATCAACTTAACTACTGATGAAAACAGCTAAATAACCCTCAAGTAAGCTTAATCAAAATTAGATATTTAGCAAATGAACAATGCAAGGACATCTAAACCTTAGGCACACCTACTGCCAAACACCTTTTATAAGCATGACTTCTAACTTATGAGCTTATGAAAATTAAAGTTCAAGCTAAATATAAAAAAAACAGATGAATCTAAACTTACTATAAAACTAAATAAGCAGCAAACTGAGAACTGAAATTAAGAATAAGCCAAAATAAAATGAAGAATAATTCGTTGACTTACATTGACTTTTAATGAAAACTCGAAACTGAATACAGAATTTGAGAATTGAAGAGCAATTACAAATAAACTGAGACAATAATAAATCCTACCCTAAATTACACTACTCCTACTCCTAAAACCTAACAGCTTCAATTGTGGGAGAGAAGGAGCTATTTATAGCCACGGGGTGAAGCTTCTAGACCTGCCACCTTGGCAATCCGTGTGCACCTTGAGCCAATCTTCACCCTTAGATCATTTCCCCATCATCCATAGCCCTAGGATCAATTCCTCTGATGTGTTCGGTCCACTAAGAGCCTGCCATCAATCCATTCGTGCGTGTTCTGCTCTTCTGACACCCTTGAAAGCTTCTAGAAGTCCCATGATTGGACTTAATTGTCCTTAATTGCTGTGAAAATTCGTACGGTTAATTTAGGGTTCTAGCAGGTACAGTAAAAACTGGGTTTAAGTGAATTGGGGATGAATTTTGGCGCGCGTGTGTGTGTGGCTTTATTATATATTTTTTTTGACTTTTTGTTTATAAGTTCGACTGATTATTAAAGTTGGGTCGGGTCAAGGTTTTGGTGTGGGCTGGGTTTGATAATTTGGTGGGCTAGTGGATTTAGAACTAAGGTAGGTTGGGTTTAGTGTTGGTATGGGTTATTTTTAAGTGGGATCCGGGTATATAAGTGATTTAAGGTTTTAAGGTTGTTGATTCAAGGGACCATAAATGTAAATTCTGAAAATCAAGGGACTGAAGTTGCCAATATTCCAAAGTTGATCTAAGGGTGATTTTAGTCTTTTGGTGAGATTCTGAGGATTGATTTTGACTTTTTGACCAAGTATGTCTCTCCCGGCTACGGCTTTGAGTCTTTTCCAAATCTCGTGCTCGTTTTTCCGGTTTTTCTCGATTTTTGTCCTTTTTCGTTTATCCGTTGCCTCCACAAATATAAACACAAAAACACAATATCTTTTGGCATTTTGGTTAGTTTTTGGTCTATTTGGGTCCGGTTTTGGTCGAGAAAAGGTATGTGTTTAATCACATACCAAATTGCAATATGAAATTGTCAATTATTCTTCGACAATTACCTTGTTGAATACTATCATTACTAGCAGATCAACTGATGTAATGATACTATGTCAATTAGGATCATAGCTTTAAGGAAATTCTATGGTTTATATGAATATTAACCAATGGGTATTTAATTTTCTTAAAGATTTATTACCGAAAATACTAAAATTGAATTTTGTAAATTCTTTTAAATATATTAATGCAACATTAAACCGTAAACATAGGTTACTCTTTTATTGGTAAATTGATCTACACCCATAAGGGTTTTTGGCTAGAGTCAACTTTACTAAAAGAACAAACCTAGTCTTCTTTCCATGAGAGAAGAGTGAGACTCAATCCTATTCTTTTTCATGAATGAGAAAGGTATAATAGGAACATTAGAATTGTCTAAATTCTAATATAACTCATAGCAAACTTTAATAGTTAAAAGAATTGCACATTTTTATTTTCCATAGAAATTTCATCACCCTTATTCGGCGATTAAATTCTTTTGTAACAAATATGACATTTGGTTAATTGGAAAATAATGAGTTATTAAATTAGAAGCTAGATTCCTTATCGCAAAAGGTAGTAAAGGCAAACTAGGATATTTTATCTAGTTGTTATTCGTTTAACCCTTTAGAGGTACTACATACCATTGTGGGGATGATAGACCTATTAAAGGAAGAAATTGCATGCATAATTTTCAAGTTAATTGTATTGATGGATAGTCCATTATCTACATAGTAGAATACACTCTTGGAGTGCCTAAGTAATTGTTACATATGAGCCTTCAAAGATGTAGGAAAGCGAAAAGCAAGATATTTGTTTTCACTGGTTATGAAACACTTACAATGTTGTCAAATCCAGTGGGAGCATTGAATCTTATTACTTAATAAGGGATTATTATAATGTTCTCTAATTCAGTGGGAGCTACAAGCTTTATTGTCTTGGTAGTAACCCAGATTATCTTTTGAATGTTTCAAGATAATTACTTTCCAATTGTAGACACTTATGTTTTTTTAAAGGTTAGTCATGTACGTTTTCTTACTAGACAGTGAAGTTCTACATTTACTTGCTATACTAATATCTATGACACAAATCATATTGATCACATAAACAAACGTGTGTCGTGTTGTTTATTTGTTACATGATGTTGTTCCATGCACAAGTGGGAGAAATCTTATAATTGTGTGCAAGAAACAACACATAGAGATATGATTTAAAGGATTGTCTTGACTGCAAGGTAAGAAACTAACGTTCTAAATATGACTAATACACATCTAATTCAAGAAACACTTGGTGTTGAAATTTAGCTTAAGTTAGACCTTGACTAGATTGCAATGACAAGGTAAATTTCCATGATTACGTGAGACCGTACATGGAGAATTTACAGTTTCTAAATTAGACACCTATTAGAACATGTATCAATATTAACAAGACTACTTCAAATTTGAATATTTATGTATTCTTGGAATGTCATAAATAAATGAAGTAATAAATTAACTTGAAATTACTATTGAAACCAAATTGTGATGTTTATGATTACTTTAGTTATACATGTTTATACTTTATTGTAAAGTTATAAATATGAAGTATTTTAATTGTTATAAGACTTATTATAATATAAAGTAAGACGTTAACTTGTTATATCTTCTTTATTAAGACATATACAAGAAGACATTGAGTTGATCAATAATTTATAACGTATAGTGGGATTATAACAGTTTATGTCTTCTTGTTGAGACATAGACATGAAGTGACTTAGTTAAAAAGTACTTGTGTTATAAAGCATGCAATTGGCTTGAAAAATCTATTTCACCATTAAGTTGACTTAGTTGGTAAATAGGTAAGCCAAAAGGAGTATAAGTTTATCTTACATATTGTTAGATTGTCTCACAATATTAGTTCTAATGAAATACCACAAGTTTGTGGTGTGTTCAGTTAGGAGAATCAAACTCTATTGGTATCGTTTGATTAAAGATAACTATAACTTCTTTTCTTTCAAAAGTTATCAAGGTTAGAAAATTGAGTATGGATTGTATATACTCAATAAGACTCCAACATAGAAGATTAATAAGACACCATTTGTTATGGAATGTGATGAATCACATTAGGTCTTAAAATGAAGTTCTGAATTTGTTAAACTTCTGATGAAGCTAGATATTAACAAACTAATATCAGGAACTGTCAATGTGTATTTGTAATGTCCCCAAAGAGAACAATTTGGTGTTGCTCTACTTGTTAAGTATTTATAGATAGTCTATAAATTGCAAAAGGCAAGTGGGAGTTTTTTTCTTGAAAAGATAAAATTACAAGATACATAATATTCTAAAAATACACTATAGTGAATGTCATGATGAGGTTAAACATGTTAATGTTAAATCTCAAGATGATGGAATTCTCATTCATAAATCCGCAATGATATCTCAAATATTTGAATAATATGCTGAGAATTATGAGTTACAGGATTATGGTAAACCTGTTGATCATTAAGATGAATTGCAAATATTGAATTTGGCAATTTACTCCTATTATGAATGTTAATGCAGTCCATAAAGATAATTAGTTTTTGAAAACTTAGTTTATCTTGAACTCTATAGTTAGACTATAGAATGAAGATTAGTTTCTTCAAAGGGAATGAAAATCCTAGAGGTTTAAATCTTTGCGTAGAAATCATATGGACAATATTGTAAACATATTTAATGTATGTCTTATGACAAGATTATTAATTACACTTAAGCAATTAACTGTGATTGAATATTCTTTATAGGCACATTAAATGTATAAAGATTATGATTGTCATCCTTAGTTTCATTAATATGAAATTGACAATGGAATATCAAAACTCTTTCTTGAGTAATTACTTGGGCGAGTACGATGAGTTATCAAATGGAGTATTTTAATTCAAATAATCTTTGGAAGTGTACAAAGTGAAATAATTCATGAATGGATTGATGCATGCATCTAGGAGATATACTTATGTTAATTATTAAATCCAAGGTTTGATTTATAATTAAAATAAGATAATTCCTTGTTAATTATTAAATCCAAGTTTTGATTTATAATTAAAATACGTTTTGATTGACATGACTTGAGACATAATTTATTAACTAGAATTATCATGCATTGATCTATTTAGTATTTGGATAAGGGATGTTAAACAAATATTATTTACAATGAATTAAAGTACTTGGTACGTTTGTTTTCATTAATAATAGATTTTATCCTATATTTGCATGTTTAAATCCGTGAATAACTTATGTTATTCTAAATAGTCCGTTGTCGATCAATGATATGAGAATATCATTGAATTAAAACAAATCTGAGTTTTTATAGAATATACTTGAAAGTATATTGATGCGTTGACATACCAATTTCACATAATATTCAATGAATTGAATATAGTACTTATCCCAGCCGCATGATTGTACTTTATGGATCTTGTCATCAAGTAAATCATGAATATTTTTCTTAAACTTGAGATACCAGAGAACTATCATGGATGTAGTGCATTTCTGTGAAGCAATTTACCGCTATACGTAATTGGTAGCTATAAGGATTGTTTTCGGAAGTGTTGCAAAGTTCATGGGTTTTGCTTGTAGTCAAGAAAGAATTTGTTCCTTCAAATTCGTTTTGAAGGTTAATACTACTGGGCCCCTCGTAGGGTTGACAAGATGTTTGCATGGCCATGCCCAAGATTTATCTGGATTAGGTTCGGAAGATTTGGTAATCTTGCTCAATCACAAACAACGAGAAACAAAATAGTTAAATAAAGTAATGAATAAGATCCATATCCTTGTTTAACGTGGTATTAGAAACAAAAGGATAAGTATGATGATGAATCATCAAAAGGTTTTTCCAGGAGACCTTACTCGAGTTGTACTGGGGGCATTGGCGTGTTGCTAGACGCTAACCAATGTCATTACACTATTAAGATCTGTCCAAGTGGGAGCTGTTAGTTTATGGACATAGTTTAATATGTGTATGACCGGATTCGAACTCGAGACTACGGGATTGCACACTTTACGTATGAGACTCGATGTTTAAATAATTAATATAAAATGTTATATTTAATTATTAAATTCACAATAAATGACTAAAGAGCGTTAAGTAATTAACGGAATTGACTAACGGTCGGTAAATGTCAACGAGATACGAAGAAAAGGAAACAAGCCAAGAGAAGGTTCTAGAAACCCTTTCTTGGGCTTGTTTGTGGCCAAACAATGGGATCCCACATAGGAAATCATTGTAAACTTGATATCTACCATAAGGGTATAAATACATTCCCATGTATTCATCCTTTGGTACACTTGATTTCTATAGAAGTCCAAACTTCTTCTTTTCTCCTCTGTTGTTCCTAGGTCGACGAGTAAAGCCCTACAAAAGGGATTTGCGAGTAACCTTGAACATAAAAAAGTGTTTGGTTAATCTATTGTGATCAAGAACTAGAATTCACATCGAATCGCTAATAGTACGTGTGTACAAGAACGTGGTGCAAACACATTATTGTTTGCTACTAGGAGGTAATCGAGTTTGTGTTAGTCGACTTTTACAAAACCCTTTCTTAGGGTTTTACTTGTTCTTGTCTATTGATTCCTTGTTTCGCTAGGAATCACAAAGGCACGCATTTTCTTTTATTATTCGGTTAACTAATTACATGTTATATGATCCTTACGCTTCCGCATGCTCTTTGATGTTTTATGTGTTTTATATATATGTTAGTCATGTTATGTAATTCTAACACATAATTAACAGGTAGTGTGCCAAGAGCTGCCTTCATTACATAACAACTTTGATTTCCAAGAAGAACGACGGTTGGTCAAACGATTTATGACAACATCCCACGAGTGGTGATGATATAAGGTGATGAGCAAGGTTTTTAGTGGCGCGTTGTGGTGCTAGAGTGATGGTGAGGTGGTGTTTGAGTGCGTGAGTCACGTCAAATGGAAGGGGAGATGGTGGTGAGTGTTTTGGTGGTGGTGGTGTGCTTGTTCGGGTGGCAGTGATGGTGCCTTGGGTGGTGGCAGTTGGCGGTGCAGAGAAGAGAGAAAGAGAGTATGTGAGTTTTTAGGGTTAAGTGATAATGAAGAAGATTTTTATTAGTTGTAGGGACTTGAGAGCGGGAGGAAGTGTTTTGGCAAAAAAAAAAACAATCAGATGTTAAAAAAAAACATAGATGACCCCTATTTATGACGCTTCTAAAAACGAGTCATCCCCAATAGAAAATTTACTCGTTATGACTCTTATTTTATGACTTTGCTCTTTGCGCGTCATCTTTTAGCGTGGGTCATAAAAAGCGAGTCAAGGATAGCCCTTTTTCTAGTAGTGCGGCAGGAATTCTATATAGACAAATGGCAGGGACCCGGACTTACAGCTTGTGAGACGAGCAATCATGTCCACCTCAATTGAATTACCTCCAACCCCGTAAATACGACTTGTTAACTAGTTAACACCTAATGTGAAGCTTTTTGAAAACATTTAAGCACTTGTATAAGACTTTTTACATTGGGTAAAGACCATTCCCTGAAGACGAGCATCGTCCGCATATTGTAATTGAGAAATATTTATGTCACCCCGGTCAAATGAAAAATCCTTAAAGATACCCTTATCACAAGCTTCCAGTTGATAATCTGTAGTGCTTCCACGACTATATCAAAGAGAATGGGTGAGAGAGGATCCCCTTATATATCTTAAACCCCTTTTCTTGTGAAACTTCGATGTGGGTGACCCGTTAGCCAGAATGGACACGGAAGCCGACTGTAGACATCCACATATCCAATCAATCCACTTATGTGAAAAAACCTATCTAGTTTAAGATATCTAGAATAAAGTCCCAGCGAACACTGTCAAAACCTTTTGCGAAATTAACTTTAAAAATAAGCAACTCCAACCCCGATATGACGGCATAATCGATCTATCATCTAATTCGCGACAAGCTACCCCATCTAATATCTGTCTTTCCTTTATGAATGCGGTTTGATTGGGACTTATGATGTTATGAATGATTTAGATAGTCACAAGGCCAGCAGTTTTGGAATAATAACTTGATCAAAATGATTTCTTATATTTGGATCCGCCATAGAAACAAAACATTCAACATTAATGGGATCGAATGGATTAGTAATCTTAGGGAATCTTGTATTATAGGCTAATTTCTCGTTTCTATGTAATTAATTTTTTCTAGCTTCTTGCTTTTATTTTAAATCAAATTTTCTGTTAAGAAACTTACTTGAATGCGTGCAATGATATTTACTGGACAAGTATATCTTTATGTGTTTTCGGTTTCTTTTATATCTTTTTCATGAAAGGCAAATTATACGCGCACTATATTTTATCAAATTTACGCACCTATTGTCCAAATATAAACTTAGAACATTTGCATGTATCGTTAAGCTACAAACACTTTCCATTTGTCTTTTATTTGTGCGGAGGATATAATGAGCACATTAAAAAAAATGTTTTTGTGTGCAAATTAATGATTTGTTACGTATAAAATTATTGATAAACTTCAACTTTAAAATTTGTTATACCCGTGACTTTAAATGTGGCAAATAGAGTTACTGCTACTACTGATTCAACCTCGTTTTTTGCCAAATAAACAACAAATTATTGTTTTTACGTTACAATCAAAACTATTAGCTCACTCAACCACTAAAAACACCCTAAACTTAGCGAATTACAATGACTTTTCCGCTGAGTTTTAGAAAAAGCCAATACTCTCTTTAACCGTAACAAGTCAGTTTGTGAATGGCACTGAACATCAAGCACATAAAATATGAACTAAAACCTCATCTCCTGGCTCTTTATTAGCCAGTTTTCGTATAAATAGATCGATAAGGTTAAGGCACATATTCACACAAATTATCTTGTGCATTCTCTTCCTATAACTAGCTAGCTCGCCTATCTCTATTGAAGAAATGGCTTCGAGTTCTGAGTGGACTTGGCAGAACACCAAGCTGTTTGAGACCTTGCTGGTTACCTACGAAAAGGACCCTCAACGATTTCAGAAGATTGCAAATATCATGGGGAAGACTAAGGAAGAAGTGAAGATTCACTACCAAAACCTGGTTGATGATGTGAATGCTATCGAGGCTGACGAAGTTCCATTGCCAAACTACAAAGACAGTGCAGCCAATGGAGGTGGTCAGGATGAGAAAAAGAAGTAAATGTTGGTTAATTATATGGTATTTCAAGATATAGCTAAGTAGTTACTACAAGAGTACCAAATAAATAAATTCGATCTTCCAAACCCGTCCCCCTTCGTGTCCTTTCTTTTGTATTTTTCGCCAAACATGGAAATATTAATTGTTTGGTAGCTTATCTATATAAGAAGCTAGTAGTTATATTTTCCAAAAGAGTTGCAACATGGATTCCTAAATTTCTTATGCTAGTATATCTTTAATTATGTTAACGTTGGTTGTTGGTATTAGCTTTGATCGCGATTCGTGTTATCATCATATATGATATCTTGAGTGCAATATAATACCTTTTTTAGCAGTGTAATTTATAAAAGAGATCTACTACAGTATTAACATGTATCCAAAGAGTGCCCGGTACTGATGCGTTATAGCCTCGCCATCGACCTATGATGCCACCATAGAGTACCGGCACCGGCATCATAAGTCCAACGTTATGACCGTAACGGCCTGATTGCACCTTCCTATTTTATATAAAAAACTGCGAATACAACGGTCAAAAAGTACCAATAACGCGAAAATAATATTATCAAATAAACACCATTTTTTTACCCAAACAACCAAAACACTTTTTTTTTTAAAAACTTTTTTTTTTTTTTTTTTTTTTTTTTTTTAAAACTGTTTCACACAAAATGAATAACCATATCCCACGCCATTTCCCACATCCGACACAACATACTGCACACATCATCCTCCACGTACAAGTCGGGCCGTAAACAAATCGTACGAACACGAACGGAGGCTTGTTCATGTTCGTCCGTTTAATTTTAACGGACAAACGAACGGACACGAACGTTTAAACGGACTAATTTTCTGATTCATGTTAGTTCATTAAGAACTGAGATTGCTCATGTTTGTTTATTAAGGGGTTAAACGAACTTAAATGAACGTATGAAAACAAATAACAAAATATACAAAATATTGTGTTTTATTTGTGTTCATTTGTTTAAGTATACCGATTTTTAAAAGTATAGAAAAATATACGATATACAACCATAAATAAATAAATGAACATAAATAAATATTAACGAAAGTATAATAAGACGTTCACGAAAATAAACGAACGAACAAGACTTTTGTTCATTTTTGTTCATTTAACCAAACGGACATAAAATCGTGTTCATGCTCGTTCATTTAATAAATAAATGCACATAAACGAACATTTTATTGCACGGTTCATGAAGTGTTCAATTAACGTTCGGTTCATTTACAATCATATGTACAAGGTTTACAAATAAGCCAAGAAGCATATAATCAACTGGCATTACTTCAAGTTCAACAACAATACCCATAATTTACATCATTCAATCAAATGCCACCACCACCATGAGTGCCACCTCATCCTCCCCTGTTTCCTCCACATCTTTTCTTGTTGATCCCAGCTGAACACTTGATCGAATTCCCTTAGCTTGTAAAGGTTTAGCTATGCTAGGTAAATCTAACACAACTTGAGTAGAAACTATCTTGAGTTTATCAAATACTATGCGGAATCTAGTATTCAATATTAAGAAGAACTTTCAATGTAACCGTAAACACAAGAACACAATTTAACAAACAAACAAAGCTTCAATATTATTGATGATAATACGAATACTCAACAGTATTAGGGTTATACAACCTTGAAGCTATAAACTCTATAAAGAATCATGTAAAATCTATAAAACTCGTGTCTAACTCTATGCCCTAGGACCTCCTTTTATAGACTAAGAAGTCCTAGTCGGCTTACAATTCTAAGGAAAGTATATCAAATCATTTCTATACTTATCCTATACAAAACTTGAAACACACGACTTACTATAAACATAAACCGACTATAAAAAAAATACTCTAACAGTCTTAACTTTGACCGAGCAGCACTAATTATAACTCTATAGCAGCATTAATAATTCAACAGTTTTTACTTTGTATTGGCAACACTAAGTTTGTACTAGCAGCACTAACACACTTAGCGTATATTCCTTGTAGTTTCTTCAGCAGTACTAAGTTTGTTCCAGCAGTCTTATCTTTCCACTAGCAGTCTTAAACACTTAGCATATTATCCATTGAACTTCAAGAGCAATTGTAAATCCTTAGAGCAGTAGTAATACCAATGTGAGCAGCACTATCATCAAGAAGCTTTATTCCTAACAATCATCCACTAAACTTGATATTTCCCCTAAAATCATCAAGTTTCTTCAATCAAAGCTTCATATTCACCAGGAGGATGCTTCCAAACACTTCATTTTTGGTTTTTCTGTTGTATGATAAACCAAATAAGTTCCAATGACATCTGAATGTCATATTCAACTGTAAGCTTCTCATTCAACATCATTGTCATTGTAGAGAGAGATAAGGGATACTTCTTTTCAAGCAACATGTAAATCCGAAGTCCTTTCATTGCCACAGTATGAACTCCACAGGAGTCATATTGCCTCCAAAATAATATTGTATTTCCAAACTGCGCTCTCTAGACTTCATCTTCACAATGTGGTTCAAACATAACTTTCAAATCTCCCCATAAAACTCTGTCATAAATATCAGTAGGCCTTGTTGAACCATACTTATCCTTTACCAACTTCCATAGAGTTTCTATATCCTCTCTATCAAAACTTTTTAGCATGTGACCAAAGGTGATAAACATATGGGATTTTCCATCTACCCTTATTATCTCCTAATATGTTTTCTTTCCTTCTTTGTAAATCCTCCAATCAACAATGCTAGGGGGCTTTGTAGCCAAAGGTTCAGCATCTATAGGTATTTCTTCATCATCTGAAACAACTACCATGTACAATTTTAGATCAGCTATATCTTTGTCACCACTATCACCTTCTTTCTGCCCTTCATATACCTTTTGCTTCTTACTGCTCTCTTTCTCTAACTCTATACCTGCTCTTAGGGGTGCAAACGAGCCGAGCCGAGCCCGAGATTTACTATATTCTAGCTCGGCTCGTCACGTCAGGTTTTTTTCGAGCTTGAGCTCGGCTCGATCCGAGCCTTTATTTTCGAGCTTGAGCTCGGCTCGTAAACTTTTCACAAAGCTCGAGCTCGAATCAAGCTCGGCAAAGCTAGGCTCGAGTAAATAAAAAAGATGTTTTTCACGAGCCTACTCGACAAAGCTCGGCTTAATAATCTAAATATATGAACAAATATGCAAAAATCTAAGGCACGAAGATTATAACGTAAGGCTCGATAAGGCTCGACGAGCCTACTCGAGCTCGATAAGCGAAGCTCGAGCTCGGGCTCGATAAGTAAATGAGTTGATTTTCAGGCTCGAGCTCGGCTCAAGCTCGACAAGGCTCGGCTCGTTTCGATCTTTTTATCGAGTCGAGCTCGAGTAGCTCGCGAGTAGCTCGGCTCATTTGCACCCCTACCTGCTCTCTTAGAACTTCCCACCACCTCTGTATCCATATCAATGAATGTGTTAAGGAAGCGCTTGGTATGTGCTTAAACACATACCTTTTCTTGACCATAATCAGACCAAAACGACCAAAAACTAACCAAAATGCCAAAGATATTTGTTTTTTTGTGTTTGTTTATGTGCAGGTACGGATATCGAGAAAAATGGACAAATAACTAGATAAAAAGACAAACCGAGCACGAGTTATGGAAAAGATTTAAAGCCGAAGCCCGGAGAGACATGTTTGGTCAAAAGTCAAAATCAGCCCTTAGAGTCCCACCAAATGACAAAAACAACCCTTAGATCAACTTTGGAAATTGGGCAAGTTCAGTCCCTAAATTTTCAGCAATTACACAAATAGTCCCTATGATCATTAAATCCCTAAAACCTTAAAACTCTTCTACCCGGATTTTCTTTTATAACCCAAACTCAAATCCAATCCACTACTAAACCCACCAGCCCACCAATCTTTTACCCAGCCCAGTCCACCTTATGCCCATACCCGATCCAACTTTATACCCGGTCAAACTCCTATATTCCCCAGTCAAATTAATATAAAAAACTCACACTCAAAATGCGCCCCCCAAATATTCACTAACCCAGATTTTTCACTGTGCCTATAAACCCTAAAAATTACCCCGTACAAAATTACTAAAATTAAGGGTACTTTCGTCCAATCATTGAGGTTCTAGAATTGTCAGGAGTGTCAAAAAGGGCAGAGACGCACGAATGGGGTACGTGGCAAGCCCTTATTGGACGAGACACCTCAGAGGATTTGATCATACGGCTATAGATGATTGGGAAATGATCTAAGGGTGGAAAGGAGCTCAGGGAGCACTCGGATTGCCAAGCTGTCAGCCTAGAAGGGTCCATGATCGGCTATAAATAGAGAGTTCTCCTCATATGCTAGGGTTGTCCAATTTTCATGCTTTTAGAAAATTGTTGCCACTTTTATTCTTGTCGTTTTAAAAGCTTTCGTAGTGTAAAATTTTCTATTTCAGTTGTATTTACATTTCAGTATTGTAATTTTACCTTCATTAATGCAATTTAAGTTTACCATTTAAATTCCTTGTCTCATTTACATTTTAAGCATTTACTTTGTTAAAAATATGTTTCAATCTTTCATTACTGTTCTCACAAGCTCATATGAGCTTGTTAAAGCTTTTGTAGAAGTTAAATTGGTTTCAATCAGTTTTCATTCCAAAAATCCCAAAAAGTCAACCTACTGTTCTAATAAGCTCAGGAAGAATAAGCTGGATCTAAGGAGCTTATTGGGTGTCGTATGGCTTATTGATAAAGCCTGGGTGTTATTGGTTTGAATCAGATCTGTGTCACATCATTTCATCACTTGTAAGCTTGTTTTTATCTCTTTACTAGCTTAATTTAGTAACTGCTTAATTAGTGCTTATTGTTTATTGAATTTTGATTCTTAGTTGATAAGTAGCTCAGTTAGTCATAGGATAGTTGGTATTGTAGTTTAAATCTGCAAGTTGTAGTGTAAAGTTGGCAATCTCAGATTTTAAGGGGTGCTTGGCATAATAGCTGTTATAGATCATATAGTTCTTATACTGTTCTTGTGCAATTCCCTGAGGTTTGATCTAGCTTAACTTAGCTTAATTAAACTGGTAGAGTAGGATGTTAAGTTGTTTTGGGGTTATTTTAAGATTTGAATTTGTTAGTGTAAATTTAGAGTAGTGAACTGCCTTGATAAGCTCCCTATAAGTCCAAGCTTGTTTGTGACTTATTTTTGGCATCTTTAGTTGTAATATAGTTTGTTAAGTAAGATTGCAAAGAGTTGGTAGTGTTTCAAGTAGTTTTGTAAGATTTAGGTGCCATTTCACTTGTCTGCTACATCAGACATGAGCAGACCTGCACAAAACTAGTCTATCTCAGCCTCTCTTGTTCTATGTATCTGCTTATCCTCTTGATTCTAGTGCATGTTATTTGGTTTCTGAGTAAGCTTATAGTATCAGCTTTAAGGTTCTTATCTAGTATCTCACTTTCTAGCTTATTAAGTTGCTTAAATCAGGTCTGCAATAAGCCACATTAAACCTGTTCTGAGCCTGCACAGATTTAGATCCCACATGCTTCTGTTTTTGGCCTTGATTAGGTTAGCAATTGAGATTAACTTTTGGGCATATTTGGTTTTTAAGTAGTTTTTGACATCAGCTTTAAGGATCTTCCTTTTGTTTCTTCTAATTAGCTTTTTGCTAGCTTATATGATGGCTTAAAGTAGGTGCATCAACTATTTGAATCTGTTTTAATCAAAGTTCTGTGCAGTAGCTTATTTGACTTTTTCCTGAGCTTATTTGAGCTTTTTGAGTTGAATTGAGCTTAAATAAGTATATTGCACTAGATCTTAGCCTGTGGTAATTTTTAGAACTGTTTTAGCTTATTTTTGTGCTTATTTCCTACTGCTTATTTCCCAATTCTGCTTATTAGGGTTTAGATTAGTTCTATTTTCATTTTTCCTAGCTTCTTAGTAGCATTTTAGATTTATCTGCAAATTTTCATATTTTTCCAAAATCATTTGCTATTTTAAATCATTTAATCTCTTTCTTTTAGTTTTTAATTCAAAAAAAATAAAATAAAAATCAAAAAAATATAATTCTTTTTCCCAAATTTTTCTTTTATCATTTAGAATTTAGGAAAATTATTTTCATGCCCGTAGGATTAGTAGTGCTTCAAATTCACTTTTTATTTTGCGCTTGTACGTAGTTTTTGATTTATTCGCGCGTTTTTAGGATTTCCCTTACGTTTGCCTTAGAATAGAATTTTCCCTTGCCTTATTTACTGTTTTTAGTTTATGTTTCATCATTTTAGTTTTAAAATCATTATCACTCACTTTTATTCACCATTCACTACACGATTCACGAACCCGAATCACAATTCCATTCAATCTTCGACAAGGAAAACGACCCGGGGTTTTTACATACTTCCTAGTTTGTAATTTCCTTTTGGAGAATATAAATTGCTACAACCAATTTTTGGTGTCGCTGCAGGGGAAGGTTGAAGTGAGCTCGTGATTCTCGTTTATTGATTCGTGTTTTGAAGATCCTTCCCCGTGAAGTTCTCGTTCTTCTTTGTAAATATTTTTCTAAATATAAAAACCCAAAAAGATTTTTCTATTCAAAAATTTATTTTCCTTTTTCTTTTATGTTTCTAAATTTTAAAAATCCAAAAATATTCTCTTTATTCCTCTTATTCGTTTAATTCTTTATCTCTCATACTCTTCACCGTTTAATTCTCCCCTCTTATTCCTCTTTAATGTTTAATTCTTATCTACTTATCCTCTCATTGTTTAATTCTCCACAATGATCGATTTTGTTCCCGAATATGAGAGTTTTCTCTATCCCGGCTTTTGAAGCCTTCTACTTTGATATTGATCATTCGGAGGAGACGAGTAGTGGCAGTACCACTTCTCATGCTCATATCTCTCCTCCCGAATATGATTCATTTCTCTTCGAATTGAATGATCTCTATCACGAGGAGTTCTCCGATGAACTCTCTCTTTTGTTATCTCCTCCGGAATACGATCATTTCTACTTTGATCTTGAGGAAGATATTAGTCTAGGGGGAGGTATACTTTCTAATGAGTATTTCATCCCGACCCTCCCGCCCGAGACTTTTGATGACAAAACTTCTGCTGATGATGAAGAGTATTTCATAATAATTATCCAAATCTTTATGCTCTTCATCACATATGCTGTAACTTCTCCTCTCCTTCACTCATTTGTGAGTGAAGATGTCATCTTTGACCCCGGCATCATTCTTTCTTAAATCCGTGGGTATCTCGTCGGGGTGGAACTTTCATGTGCTTTAATGTTTCTCCAAACCTCTTGAACGAAAGTCCGATTGAGAGTATCTTTTCCACATGCTCCCCCAAGGACAAATAAATTCGGGGCGAGTCTAAGCTATACGACTCGATAAAAAAACAAGCGCTTCGTGGGAGGCACCCCATGCTTATCCATCTATCTTCTTATCTATTTTCTAATAAGTGAAGTGAGGAGGGCTTCCTCTTCCATTTCTTGTGTTTCGTGGTTGTTTATGTCCAGGATTTGCCCGAATTATGAAGACTCTCGTGCTCGTGGTTTGCTTCTCTCCACTCGAGTTTCATCATTCGTTGCTTATCCAATATCCTTAAATCTTATCGTTTTACATCTATCTTTTGGCATAATTAATAAACGGCCTTAGATTTATGTAGGAGAACCCTTACCTTTAAGACATTGAGGACAATGTCTCGTTTTAGTCTTGGGGGGGGGGGGGTAATCTTTCGATTTGATTTTTGCCTTGCATTTTTGCCGTTTACTCATGCAACCCTGTTTTTTCCTCCAAAATTGAAAAATCCAAAAAAATGAGAAAAATTTTAAAATTTTTGCAAAAATATATTAAATTTTGACATTTTGTTGACTTTCCGCTGGTGAGAGTTGGAATAAAATTCTGACTTGATCGGGCGTGTTGAGCCCTAGCTTGTCCTCTTAACCATTTATAATCTATAAGCTCGTGCTAGTCTTTTACACAAGGAGCTATAAAATGCGAATTCTTTTTAAGAGTTTGCAAGTTCCCGTATCGACATTATATATGCATGGCTTGATTATTCGGCTAAGCATTCGCGGATCTTATTATTTAAGATTTTAAATTTGCGAAGAACGAGAAATGATAGAGTTGTTTATAAGTTAGATTGCTAAACGTGGAGTAGTTGGTTCTCTTTAGAGCTCATCAAAGTTAATTGTGGCTTCTTGTTCCCATAAGCTTGTTTCACCTAAAAAAAATAGAAATCTAGGAATAATTAAAGCTATTTTAGTTTTGGCGATAATTAGTTTTTACTCTTTCCTTAGAGAATCCTTGCTTA
Organism: Artemisia tridentata subsp. tridentata; assembly: GCA_021014915.2. Lineage (NCBI taxonomy): Eukaryota > Viridiplantae > Streptophyta > Magnoliopsida > Asterales > Asteraceae > Artemisia > Artemisia tridentata. The sequence goes on from CP139504.1 coordinate 81,936,410, forward strand.
TGAAAGTTGGGTACACATCAAGGTACTGTCAGTGTTACGGTGTAATAGGCAACTGATTCATTAGTTTTCTTAAAGAATACCCATCACCCTATTCTTAAATTCAGTCCCATTGTCACATCTGATTATTTTAACTTTCTTATCAACTAGGTTTTCTACTTCAACAATGAAGGTCTTAAGGATTTTACTTGTTTCATCCTTAGTTTTCTTAAAGAATACCCAAGAAAACCTACTATAATCATCAGTGACAACTAGGAAGTATCTCTTAAAGTTCAAGCTATTCACAGAGGTAGGACCAAACAAGTCCATATGCAACATATATAAAGCTTGAGAAATAGAGTTCTGGGTCTTAGGCTTACATGAGGCTCTGTGTTGCTTACCTTTAAGGCAAGAAACACAGGTTTGGTCATTTAGAAAAGTTTTATTCGGTAAACCTCTTACCAACCCATTTTTAGCAATATTGTTAATGGTTTTAAAATTAACATGACCAAGCCTCCTGTGCCACAACATTGATTCTTCCAATGTGGCTTTTGCAACTAGACAAGTAAGTCCAACCTTAGGAACTAGTTTATTCATCTCAACACTGTATGTATTATCCTTTCTAGGGATTTTAAGCAATACTTGACTTTCATCAGGTAGCTTGAAATCAGGAGAAAGTATAAGACAATCAGTATCAGTAAATAAAACTTTGTTCTGTTTATCACAAATTTGTGATACACTGAAAAGATTGTACTTAAGTTCTGGTACATAATACACATTTTCAAAATCAAGGTTACCAGTTTTAATTACCCCTTTACCAGTAATCCTTCCTCCAACACCACCACCAAAGATAACTGGTTCTCCATCCAGAGCAATAAAGTCTGAAAGATATGACATGTTGCCTATCATGTGCCTTGAACATCCACTTTCTGAATATCCTCTATCTTCTTTACCATTTGAGGGATGTTCATGCACACAAAATAAAGGTGTTAGTTTCTTTTGGGGATCCAAACCATCACTGGTTTGGATCTGCCTTGTGCATCAAGATGAGAAAACTTGTTTGAGGTCTTTGATGCACCATTAGGTTTGGTAGAATGTTTAACCTAATGTGCTGAGGCCTTGACAACATTGCCCCTTTTTCCCTTAACATGTAAGTGCCTAGCAGTAGGATTTGCTGGTCTAGCAGTTGGAACTGTTGATTTAGCAGTTGGAACTGCTTGTTTAATTTTAGGCACCCACTTCTGATTAGTCATTGCTGTTTTCTGATAAAAATGCCTTTTAACCGTTTGTGCATGATTTGAAAATTGTTTTGCACTAGAAACAGTTTGCTTGTTATTAATCCACTTATTTTGACTAGCAGTTGAAACTGTTTTGATGCCAGTCTTTAACATAACAGCTGTAGGTGACATCTTATGATTTGCATTAGGGTTTGTCAATCTAGTTGGACTATTTTGAGTTACCCTAGCATTGTTATTCCTGTTCACCCTTGCATTCCCAGAAACCCTCTTTTTCCATGGGTTAGAATCACAATAAGCAGCTATATGATCAAAACTTCCACAAACAAAACATACTTTTCTAATCATAGCAAACTTATCATCCAATTTCTTAGATTTTGAGTGATTCCAGTTCCTATGACTACTCTCAGAACTTGATGATCTGTTCTTAGTCCTATACATTTCAGCATATCGAACACTTTTCCTAACTGGTTTTATGTTTTCAGTCTTAATCACTATAGGAGTATGTTTAACTTCTTCCTTAACAACATTAGATTTATCCTTAACCTTTGCATCCTCATCATCAGATGTCCAATCCTCAACAGTTGGTGCATCTGAGTTCCTATCAGAGGACATCTTTTCCTCACAAAGAGATTTATCACTAGCACTCACAAAAGAATCTTCTGCCTTAACAAATTTAACAGGATTCTCACTAATCTTAACACCATATCCAGGAAAATCCATATCCTTAAACTCTTCTAAACCTGTATGAGCTAAATTAATTCCTGGTGGAGCAAACATTCCTCTAAAAGGGGGTGCAACTGACTTATAACCTAAACCAGATTTAGCTTTGTTAAGTATTTGACTCTCTACAATCTTCTTAACTCCGTTTGAAGTATATTCAAGAGTATCTACACTTAACTGGATGTTTTCTTTTTCCTTTTTAAGCTTCTCTAGTTCATATACAAGTCCACTCATTTTATTGTCTTTTATTTGCAAATCCCTCTTTAAAACACCTATCTCATCAGAAAAGTTTGACTCATTCTGTTTATAAAACACAATTTGTTCTTCCAAAACAGCTAATCCTCTTTTATGATTTGACAGACTAAAACTTACTTGATTAAATTCAACTCTAAGATCATCATACTGTTTCTTAACATTTTCATAATCTTTTAAAGCACGACAAGAGTTTGAACATTTTTCAAGTATATGTACCTCAGAGTCTAAGAAAGCCATCAAACCCAAGTTAGCTGGTTCCTCTTCTTCCTCCATGAAGCTCCAATCAAATCCAGCTCCATCTACAGCTACCATAGCCTTGGAAGAAGGCTCTTCAACATTAACTGTTCTCCTTGTCCCTTGCTGATTCTTAAACCCTTGACCCTGGTTGCTTTGTTGTCTTGGACCTCTACATTCCCTGGCAAAGTGCCCCATCTTGTGACAATTAAAGCATTCCACTTTAGACTTATCATACCCAGCAACATCTCTTCCATTGAAGGTAATCTTATTCCCAGTCCTTTGGTAATACTTCTTAGCCCTGATGCTTATCAAAGCCAACTGCCACTTTAAATCCATAGCTTCCAAATCATCTTCAGCAATTTGAAGAAGATCTTCACTAAAGATCTTAGACCCACCAGACTGTTCTGACACAAATGCATATATGGTCTCTTCAGTCAATCCAGCAGTACTAGTTTTTACACTAGCAGTGCTAACTGTTGGTATAGCAGTACCAACTGCTTCTTCATCTTCATGATTCGAACTGTTTGAAGAAGATACAAAAGCCATATTCCCTGAACTGGAACTGGTGCTACCACTCTTCTTAACCTTCTGCTCAACAATCTTAAGATTGTTGTAAAGCTCATTCATTGTCATTTTCTCCAGCTCTGGTTTATTGCTCCAAACCACAACATAAGTGTTCCATTCAGCAGGTAAACTATTTAGAAACTTCATGTTGAGGTCTTCCTGAGGTATCACAATCTTCAACACAGTAAGTTGACTGATGATCTTTTGAAGCCTATTAAAGATATGGTCCAAAGTTTCATTGCTTGATGCAGTGAAGTTCTAATAACTTTGCTTAAGTAGGGTTTTCTGTGCCTTCTTGGTAGCTTCATTGCCACCAAATCTTTCCACCATTGCTTCAAAAAGAGTTTTAGCCGACTCGTAATGGCTAAAATTTAGCACTTGATCATTAGGAATTGCCATTAGTAACAAATTCCTAGCCTTCTGATCATTCTTCTTTTTGATTCTCTCCTCGTTTGTAACTGGCTCAGTGTTAAGCTTTGTGATCTTGGAACCATCAGCACGTGTTTCTTCAACAGGAATTGGTTTGAAGGAATCACCATTGATAATGATATCCCATAATGCATAGTCTTGCACCATGAAATATTGCTCTATTCTGAGCCGCTATAAATCGTATTCATTCTGTTTCAGCATGGGGAGTTTAGCAAGGATTGAGGTTTGAGGTGTCTCCATGTCCATCTTCTTGGTTGCTAGTGAGTAAATACTTCTGGTTCTTCTAAACTCAAAGTATCAGAAACCTGGCTCTGATACCACTTGACTGGATCTAAACATACACGTTGTGTTGGGGATACTTTGAGTATATACTTGATAGCACGCGGAATTTACTACCAAGTACTTAGAAGATGTTTTGTGTTTGGTGATTGAATGAATAAGACAATAAGAACAAATAAGAACACAAACGATATCAACCAAACAATCACTTCAATATATATCAAACGATTACAATATTAACGTGAAGCTCTTGATAATTCGTATGAAGGGATATTAGGTATTAGGTATTCTGTATCTTGTATATCAAAACCCTAACTAAGGATCTCTTTTTATAATGCAAAGAGTCCTATACAAGTAAAACATCTAACCGTATCACTCTATACAAATAAGATATATACCATATCCTTTCTATATTTATCTTCACACGGTTTCACCTTGATCTCTTAAGTAGTCCTAACTTTTCTTCATCAACAGTCCTAACTGTTCTTCCATCAGCAGTACTAACTGTTCTTGTACTCTTCAACCGTATTAACTGCTTAAGTTTAATTCCCAACATTCACTATTGTTTTGGTATGAGCAGTATTAACTTGTCTAGCAGTATTAACCAATACTGCTGGTTTTGAAATGTTTTGTCTAGCAGTATTAATTGATACTAAACGAGACTTCATTAATACTGCCTTTGGAACCATGTTCTTTTTAGCATTGGGGTGAGTCTTTTTAGCATTTTGGTGATTCACCCTTTAACATTGTTCCAAACTGGTTGTACCATCCTTTGATTTTGAAATTTGTTTTGATGGTAACAACAATCATATTGCAGATGATCAAAACTCCCACACACATAACAAGCTTTATTGAACATCTCAAAATCACTTTCTAATCTTTGAGACATCATGTTATTCCAGTTCCTCTGATTTCCTATAGGACTGTTAGTGTTCTGCCTAGGTTGGTCAACATGACTAATAGTTTTCCTAATCAACTTTTTGCCAAAATTAGGTTTGACAAACTCTTTCTTTACATCACTAGACCTAACTGTTTGCTTTTCTACTTTAGGTTGAGACAACTCCTGATCCTCATCATCAAACACCCAATCTTCAATAATTGGTGCATCATTATACTTCTTAACAAACTTAGGCTCTTCTACACTAGACTTAACTCTACTCTTATCAACTACAGGCTCATTAGTGAACTCATCTAGACCAGTGAAAGACAAATCAGTTTTTGGAGGCACAAATTTTCCTGTAATGGGAGGTGGAACTTTATTATAGCCTAAACCACTACCTTTCTTACACTTGTCTACAATTTGACATTCTATGATCTTGTTCACACTTTCAGATGCATGTTCAAACCTATTTACTCTAAGTTTAATGCTTTTTTTCTTCTTTTTGAACCTCATCTTTTTATTTGTGAGCTATTTCAATCCTCTTCCTAAGCTCTTTAATAAGTTCATCTCTTACATAAAGTTCACCTTTTAAGACATTGATCTTGTCTACATAATCAGACTCATTATTCTTGAAAAATTCAAGTCTTTCCTCTATTGACTCTAAACCTTTCTTATATCCTAAAACCATTAATTCAGACTTTCTTAAATCTTCTAATAGTTTGTTATTCTGAGATTTAAATAACTTAATAGTTTCCAAACAAGATCTATAAGAATAAACAGAATCATTAGATACCTCAGAGTCAGAATTTGAGGATGAAGATGAATAAGCCATAAGTGCATAGTTGGGTCCTTCTTCAGCCTGATCACTCCAGTCATAGCCACCAAGACCATCACAAGACACCAAAGCTATAGAATTAGATGTTTCCACAGGCACAGTTCTCCTTGAGCCTACCTTGTTCCTGTTGTCTTGGTTCCTTGGAGCTCTGCACTCTCTAGCAAAATGTCCCTTCCTATGGCAGTTGTAACACTCCACCTTGGACTTATCAAACCTAATACTCTCATTGCTATTGACAATGAGCTTCCTTACAGTATTCTGCAAGAACCTTCTTGCCCTCATAGTCAACAAAGCCATCTGCCATCTCAAATCCATCTCTTCAATATCATCTGGATGAATTTGTTGCAAGTCCTCTTGTACAAGCTGAGGACTGTTTGGTTGACCAGCAGGAATGCATAAATAACAGCATCACTCAAGTTATCAACAGTTGTAGAATTAGCAGCATTAACTTGAGTGCTAGCAGTAGAAACTCCATGAGCAGTATTAACTGCTTCACTAAGACTGCTAGAGTTGTTGGTTGAGGAGGACACAAAAGTCATGTTTTGTGTGTTTGTACTTGAGCTTGACAACCCTTTGACTTCTGGTTCATATACCTTGAGATTGTTGTAGAAGTCATCCATGCTCATTGTATCCAGATCATCCTTGTTCCTCCACACAACAGCATGTGTGTTCCATTCTGGAGACAAACTTCTCAATAGCTTTTGAGTAATATCTTCTTGGGAAAGGTGTTCACCTAAAATCTCCAATTGAGTCACAAGCTTTTGAAGCCTGTCCAAGGTTTGATCAAGCATCTCTGAGCTTGGAGCAAAGAAATTTTCATATTGTTGCTTCAAGAGATTCTTTTTTGTCTTCTTAGTAGCATCACCCCCTCCGAATCTCTTCTCTATTGCTTCCAGCAATGACTTTGCATCTTTAATAGAGTTAAACCTTAACTGATGTTCATTAGGAATGGCCATCATTAAGGTACTTCTGGCTTTCATCTCAAGTCGTCTATGAGCCTTGTCTTCAGCAGATGTAATAGGCACCAATGTTGTAACACCTTCAGCAGATGTTGTTGTTTTTGGTAAGGTGTTACCATTCTCTATGACTTCCTAGAGCGCATAGTCGATCATCTCGATATAATGTTCGATTCTCATTCTCCATATCTCAAACTCATTAGGTTTGAGCATAAGAACCTTAGATGCAGCCACCATGTGTGCAGAATCCTGATCCATGTCTTCTAGTAAAATATTGTGTATTAAAATAGACTCTTCTTGGTCACAGCTTCTAGATCACAAGCTCTGATACTACTTGTTGATCCCAGTTTCTAGATCACAAGCTAGGGGTGCAAACGAGCCGAGCCGAGCCCGAGCCTAGCAGAGCTCGAGCTCGGCTCGGTTCGAGCCTTAAGATTTGAGCTCGAGCTCGGCTCGTGGTATGATATAAAAAGCTCGAGCTCGGCTCGGGCTCGACTCGTTTGTGATGCGTTGGCTTCTTAAATACTTATTCGAGCTCGTTTATCTAGAGCTCGTTAATGAGCTCGTTAGTTATTTTGGATCCTAACCCATCTCCATCAATTACAGCAGCCAACATCATCTCATCCATCACAATCGAGACTCAAACCTAAATAATACAAAAACAAGATCTCAGGTTATATTCCGTTCAAGACAAAAGATCTTTAAGATCTATACACAAGAATCCATCATTGATCTTTGTAAATAACTAAATATCCGAAAATGGTTAAGAAAGAACAAAAACAAACTTGTTTTCATTCCTTCTTTCTTTCGGGTTAAACAAAAACGAAAAACAAAACCTACCTGAGACCCTTGTAAGGATCTTGAAGCCGATATACCGCATTCTTTAGGTTGTTGTCTTTCGAGTTCACATAAAAGAAAAGAAGAAAAAGTTGTACGGATTAAGGGCTGGTATTCTTTTTTTGGTGTTCGGTTATCACAAATTCACAAGCACAAAGAAAGATTATTTAAGTTATTATGATAAAGTGATAAGTGAAACATAGATAAGAAATGGAGGATTTTTTTTTTGAAAGAAAGTAGGTGCGTCTGATTTTTGCAAAGAAGAAAGTTATGTGGCTACAATATCATTCAAGATACAAAAAAGCAAGATTGGTTTGAATAATCGACGGTAAATAAATAATAGATGTGATCAAGTGGATGTAAATGAGCCAGGTAGGTGTAGGAATAAATGGAGGTTTGGTAGGGAGTGGTTATACTATATTATTTATTAAAGCTCGTTTAGGCTCGACGAGCCTACTCGATCTTCACAAGCTCGGCTCGAGCTCGGGCTCGATAAGTAAACGAGTTGATTTTCAGGCTCGAGCTCGGCTCGAGCTCGACAAGGCTCGGCTCGTTTCGAGCATCGAGTCGAGCTCGAGTAGCTTGTGAGTAGCTCGACTCGTTTGCACCCCTAGATCACAAGCTATGATACCACTTGTTGAACCCAGTTGAACACTTGATCAAATTCCCTTAGCTTGTAAAGGTTTAGCTATGCTAGGTAAATCTAACACAACTTGAGTAGAAACTATCTTGAGTTTATCAAATACTATGCGGAATCTAGTATTCAATATTAAGAAAAACTTTCAATGTAACAGTAAACACAAGAACACAATTTAACAAACAAACAAAGCTTCAATATTATTGATGATAATACGAATACTCAACAGTATTAGGGTTATACAACCTTGAAGCTATAAACTCAATAAAGAATCATGTAAACTCTATAAAATTCGTGTCTAACTCTATGTCCTAGGACCTCCTTTTATAGACTAAGAAGTCCTAGCAGGCTTACAATTCTAAGGAAAGTATATCAAATCATTTCTATACTTATCCTATACAAAACTTGAAACACACGACTTACTATAAACATAAACCGACTAACAAATACTCTAACAGTCTTAACTTTGACTGAGCAGCACTAATTATAACTCTAGCAGCATTAACTCTTCAGCAGTTGTAACTTTGTACTGGCAGCACTAAGTTTGTACTAGCAGCACTAACACACTTAGCGTATATTCCTTGTAGTTTCTTCAGCAGTACTAAGTTTGATCCAGCAATCCTATCTTTCCACTAGCAGTCTTAAACACTTAGCATATTATCCATTGAACTTCAAGAGTAGTTGTAAAACCTTACTGCGAACCAAACGCACCCGAGTATTAGTAATACCAATGTGAGCAGCACTATCATCAAGAAGCTTTATTCCCAACATCTGATGAGGCTAGGATTTGATCAACGGTGTGTCATGTGCTATAACTTGCATATAACACTCCCCATACCTTGCACTCATGTTAATTGACTTTTTTATATTTTCCAATTTTAGTCACATTTTAAATAACTTATGTTACCAGGTTTATTCACTACATAAGGGCTCAAGGCGTGATTATTTATTCTAACTAGGAGTTATTCGCAATGTACGTTGATAGTCAACAACGCTACTAGGATCACACAGGGTCACACAGTTTGCCCTAAATATTGTATACAAGATACAATGTTCAACTGATATAGTAGCTCGCTAACTAAAGTTTCCACTAATAATGTGAAACATAAAAGTGATCAATGCACGTGAAGGATACCCTTGAAGTTGTAGCTCGTGAAGAATGAACCCGGATCGAATACAAGTTTATTCACTACATAAGGGCCCAAGGCGTGATTATTTATTCTAACTAGGAGTTATTCGCAATGTACGTTGATAGTCAACAACATTACTGGGATCACACAGGATCATACACAATTTTCCCTAAAGATAATATACAAGATACAATGTTCAACTACTTTAGTAGTGCGCTAACTAAACTTTCCACTAATAGTGTGAAATATAAAAGTGATCAATGCACGTGAAGGCTACCCTTGAAGTTGTAGCTCGTAAAGAATGAACCCGGATTGAACCTAAGTTCCTAGCCATTTAGATTCAATTAAAAAATACATACACTTTAGAGTAATATGATATATTTTTTATATAATGTTAGTGTAAAGTTTCATGGTAACTAATGAAAGTAGTTAGGTTTCAAATAAATGATTATCGACATGTTTGCTTTTTGAGGGTACTTCCTTGAACAAATCTAGTGGAGATGTAGTGGGGCCTATAGCTCAGAGGATTAGAGCACGTGGGTGTGAACAACGGTGTCGGTGGTCCAAATCTCTCTTTGCCCACATTCGACACAAAAGGCCCGATAAGTGAATGGCATTTTCCTCTACGGGTAGGAAAATCATTATAGCATATCAAAAGTTACGGAACTTGTGTGTGGTTCTTTTGTCAAAATGGAGTGGCCCTTTTTATTTATTGTTTATTGTAAATGCTTGAAGCAATACACAATGTATGCACCCCCCCCCAAAAAAAAAAAATCAGTGTATTTCTTTTACGTGCGCATAACTTTTTATAAGTCAGGATGGGATAGAATAGCATAACAAGTACACGTATTAGCAACATAACAAAAATGTATTCCTCGTCATTCATATGTTTGCTTGCGGTAATTATAGCCTCTTGGGAGAATCGATGACTGCATCTTTGATGCACTACTAGTACTAATACCGATACATTTGAGAATTCTTAATTGGATAGTCGTAAAGGTTTCAAATAAATGATCATCGACCTGCTTTAATAATCACAACAATGGAGAGATCAAGTTAAACTCACTCTCGAAGTAATGGACCTTGATCATGCGCTTCACATTGATCCTCCCATTGCACTTACTGCTGCTAGTACTGGAGATCAGAAATGTGCTTATGAACAGTGGGAGCGATCTAACTGTTTGTATTTCATGATCATTAAGAACTCCATATCCATTGCTATTCGAAGAGCCATTCCCGACTCTAAGAATGCAAAGGAATACTTAAGTTTTTTAGTGGAACAATTTAAAAGCCCATGCAAGTATTTTGATCCTCAAAATGTTGACTACCAAGTATGACGGGCTTAGTGGTGTACGTGAGTACATCATGATTATGAGTGATATGGCAAATAAATTGAAAGGCGTGGACCTGGAAATTAGTGAAGGATTCTTAGTTTATTTCATCATGACATCTCTACCTATGCAATTTGGTCCTTTAAAGATCAATTACAATGAACAGGAGAAATGGAAAATAAGTAAAATCATTGCCATGTGTGTGCAAGAGGAAGTACGAATCAAAGTTGAAAATCTTGACGTCGCTCATATTGTTACCACCAACTCTGATAAGAGAAAGGTCTCATGGAAGGGCAAATGTTCAAATGGAGATAAGTCTACTCCAAATAAAATCCAAAAAGAGGGTGCAAGTACTAGCTTATTCCAAGGCGGTTCAAAATGCAAATTTTGCCATAAGAAAGGGCATACTAAAAAGGATTGTCCAAAATTTAAGGAATGCTTAGCAAAGAAAGGTATATTTGAATCGTTTAGCATTAATGAATCTTTCAATATTAATGTCCCTATTAATTCATGGTGGATTCACTCTCGATACATGATACACATTGTTAATTCTTTACAAGGATTCTATACAATCTGGAGATTGAAATGAAACCAACGAACGGTTCAAGTTGGGTAGATATCAAGTGAATTAGCAATGATATGTGCGTTTTGTTTCATTTCAATCTCCGGATTGTATACAGAGATCCAGAGATTGAAATGAAACAAAGCGCACATATCATTTCTTGCGCCATCATGTGCACTTGAGTTTTGTCATTTTGTAAGTTTTCAAATATTAAATTAAGTGCACAAAGCCTTTTATGCGCTTTGGTTTTGTCTTTTTCTTCCTATGTGCGCTTGATTTTTGTAATGTCGTGGTTTTTGTAATATTAAATGAAGCGCACTAGCCTTTCATGCGCTTGATTTTTGTCCATTTGTGTTCCATGTGAAAATTAGACTCGTTGATTCTTTCATCCAACGGTGTGCATTGATAGTCCATTTTAGTAAATCTTATATGCGCCGTTCATTTTCGTAAAATACTATTAAAAAGAGTTCACTTAAAAAAATTTCTCTTTATCAAAACCAAAGTCAAGTAAAATGTACACAAAATGATACTTCCTTTTTTTTTGGGGGGTTTTGTAGATCTAAAACACATACACACAAATTCTACAGTACGTCAGCACGCATATATGTTCTGCAAATGCATAAAAACACACACATCACATACGCACACTAATCTTAAGAGAAAGGGACTGAAAAATTCTAGAGTGTGTGTTTTTTCTTTGTGTGTGTTGTAAGGTTTATGTTTTGGTTGAGAAAAGGATAAGTGGTTGAAAACTTGAAACCTTTTAACCTACTACTCATAAACTGTTTTAATTCTCTGCTCATCAACTGTAGATGAATAGAGGACATTTCCACCTGGAAATGTTAGTAAGGCTAATGAATGATTTAAAAAAATAGATTAGTATATGCCATGTGCTTCTGCAAGTTATTGAATCCAAGGCTGTCAATTAATTTCCAAAATTGCATGACGCAATAAGAAGCAACAACTAACTATGAGCTAATTCTCAAAATTGTATAAAAATTTAATTTTTTTAAAAAAAAAATACAAAAATAATGTCCATTCTCAAAATGGTCATGTGCGAATGTGCGAATCCACAAATATGTTGACACGTGTTCAGACATAAAGTACTTTCACCCGACCATTATACCCCACGTGCCATTTGACTTTTTTAAACAAATGTGCGAATAACGGTGTGCGAATTGCGGCTAATGTGCGAATTGCGGCTAATGTGCGAATTGCGGCTAATGTGCGAATTGCGGCTAATTGCCGTCATTCGCACATCCGTCGTTCACACATTTGTTTAAAAAGTCAAATGGTAGCTGTCATTCGCACATTCGCACATACATCGTTCGCACATCAGACTGTACTTGCAAATGATTGGTGTTGTACTTATTGTCTAGACACGTGTCAACATATTGGTGGAGTCGCACATTCGCACATGATCTTTTTGGGAATGGGCATTATTTTTGTACCTTTTTTTAAAAAAAGTTAAATTTTTATACCATTTTAAGAATTAGCTCATTAACTATTGTATCATGGTAGACTTTACTTTTAAATGTTATCGATTTATGGTTTTTTTAATACGTAATGTAAGTATAAGAAACAAATCTTTCAAAGTCTTCTAAAAACTTGATATTTATGCATGAATTAATGGTTACCAACCATAAGAAAGTAATAGTTTAATGATTCCTTCTTATTGTTTCGAATAATCTATTATTTGATGTTTGTTAAAGTTCTACATAAGATAAGTGGTTAAGAAAATTATTAAGCATCTAATTTTATGAATTTCTTTTATCTTCAAACGATAACTTTTAAGTTAATTTAGATCACCAGCCCAACAAATAGTAATTTAAATTCATATGGGAGTTCAATCATGCCATATTACAAAATTGTTCAAGTCACCATTCAATGAATCCAATGGCTATTTGTATGACGCTTTGAGCAATGAGATTTGTATATTAGCATAACTAGCATATATGTTACGTTTTTGCCCAAAGGTGATACGTGATATGTATGCATGCTTAGCCTAATTAAAGTTGTCTAACGATTCAATTGTCAACTAAACCAACGTGAGGTTGATAATTGGGCACAACATTTTATATACCTATTAATTTGGTGTTTGATAGGTTTTATTTTTATACTGGTATGCTTCATGTTACAATATATCCCGTTAATACATTTAGTTATGTATGAGCATGCATTTAAAATTTCAATTTATGTTAGCATTTACCTTAACTTTCCATTCGGTTTACTTGTCTATAACTTTCCATTCGGTTTACTTGTCTAGAATTGAATCCTTAACTGGTATTAACTTCTCAACATGGAGAGATCAAGTTAAACTCACTCTTGGAGTAATGGACCTCGATCATACGCTTCGCATCGATCCTGCATCTGCACTTACTGCTGCTAATGTTGCAGATCAGACTCGTGCTTATGAATAGTGGGAGCGATCTAACCGTATGTCCCTCATGATCATTAAGAACTCCATATCCATTGCCATTCGAGGAGCCATTCCTGACTTTGAGAATGCAAAGGAATACTTATGCTCTGTAGAGTAACAACTTAAAGGGACTTCAAAATCCCATGCAAGTAATTCAATCGTTAAAATGTTGACTACCAAGTATGACGGGGTTAGTGGTGTATGTGAGCACATCATGATGATGAGCGATATGGCAAATAAACTGAAAGTCATGGACATGGAAATCAATGAAGGCTTCTTAGTTTATTTTATCATGACATCTCTCCCTATGCAATTTGGTTCTTTCAAGATCAATTACAATACACAAAAGGAGAAATGGAAAATGAGTAAATTGATTGCCATATATGTGCAAGCGGAAAAGGCACCTTAAAGTTGAAAAGCCTGATGTTGCTCATATTGCTACCACCGACTCCAATAAGAGAAAGGGCTCATGGAAGGGAAACTGTTCAAATGCAGATAAGTCTACTCCAAATAAAGTCCAAAAAACGGGTGCAAGTACTTTCTTATTACAAGGCAGTCCAAAATGAAAATTTTGCCATAAGAATAGGCATACTCAAAAGGATTGTCCAAAATGTAGGGTGCATTTGGTTTGAATATGGGTTTAGATTTAGATTTGGTTTAAGATTTGGATTTAGTTTAGATTTATAAAAGTAATATGAGAAATAAATGATTTTTAAATAATAGTTGTTTAATTAAATATGAGATAAAAAAATATTATTTAAATTAAAAACATGTATATGTGGGTGAAAGAGAAAGAGAGGGATATATTTATTTATAATGTGTAAGAGAAAAACTTAGCCAAATCCACAAAACTTGCCTCCTTTTGATTTTGTGGGCCCTTTCCATCTCCTAATCCTAAAACCCTCCAACCAAACTACATAATTTTAGACTCAACCCAAACCCAATGTGCAAAATCCACCAAACAAACACCCCTTTAAGGAATGTTTAACAAAGAAAGGTATATTTGAATCTTTTATCATTAATGAATCTTTCAATATTAATGTCCCTATTAATTCATGGTGGATTGACTCTGGATCCATGGTACAAATTGCTAATTCTTTATGGCGATTCCGTACAATTCAAATTCTGGAAAGTAACCAACGAACGACTAAAGTCGGGAATGGGGTTGATTTGAACGTAGAAGCTATTGGAACCCTTTCATTAGCATTGGAGGGTGGTTTTTGTTTAAATATTTATGGAACTCTTTATGTACCGAGCATGACTCGAAACTTAGTATCTGTATCTAAACTAATTATTGATGACTTTATATTTACGTTTTGATACAATAAATTGTATATTAGTTTAAACTCCCGTGTAGTTGGAAATGGTTTTCTGGATGGAAACCTCTTCAAGTTATGTTTAAATAATCATTTTTCAGAATCTCTATTATCATAAAACGTTAATGAAAATGTGAATCAAAATAAGAGAGAATGAGATCTAGAAACCTCATCAATGTTATGGCAACAAAGTTTAGGCCACATTTCACGAGACAGAATGACTAGACTTGTGAAAGATGAAGTTCTACCCCATCTTGATTTCTCAGATCTTGAAAATTGTGTAGAATGCATAAAGGATAAAATGACCAAAGGAAATAAGAAAGGTGCTACACAAAGTACCATATTGTTAGAACTAGTCCATATCGACATATGTGGACCTTTTTCTTCGGGCATTGGTGGTCATAAATCATTTATTACCTTCATTGAAGATTATTCATTTTTCATGTACTTGTTCTTGATCAATGAAAAACCCGAATCAATTGAACTGTTTAAAACACTTAAAATGAAAGTTTAAAATCAACTTGACCGAAAGAAAAAAGTGGTGAGATCAAATAGGGGAGGTGAATATTATGGTAGACATTCGGATGTTCGTCGAGCTTCGGAATATTTCTTTGAATTTTGCACATATCACGAAATTATAAACCAATATACCATGTCAGGTATCCCTTGGCAAAATGCTGTAATTGAGAGGAGAAATCACCTCCTTATAGACATGGTTCATAGTATGTTGACTAAAGCATTAAAAACCATCCTCAATAGAGTTCCTTCAAAATCTGTTCCTAAAACACCATATGACATTTGGACAAGAAGAAAACTCAACTTACGATAATTACGGGCTTGGGGATGTCCAACCGAAGCTAAGTTATACAATCCTCAATCATGAAAACTGGACTTAAAAAGCATTAGTTGCTACTTTATCGGATACCTAGAATGATCAAAGGGTTACCGATTTTATTGCTCATCTTATAGTACCAGAATTATCGAGACATGCCATGCCGAGTTTTTTGAAAATGTTAACAACAACGGGAGTGGTTCATTTAGAATAATTGAACTACAAAAGGCTCGATATGAGACACCAATAGTTTATGTGCCCATCCCGATTAGCATACCACTTGACACCTTGAATGATCACTTAACTGCTCAAGATCATCCAAATAATGTCGAGGAAAATGAACCTAATCCCATAATGAATGTTGAACAACAAGAAACTCAACAGCCGTTGCGCAGGTCACAACGACATAAGCAGCCCACAAACTTTGACGATTACTATACCTATTTGAATGAGGCTGATTTTGACCTAGGGAAATACAATGATCCTGAATCATATGAGGATACCGTTACTTGTGACCAATCATCTCATTGGAGGGAAGCAAAAGAAGATGAGTTGAATTCAAAGAGCAAAAAAAAAAAAAAAAAAAAAAAAAAAAAAGAAATGTTTGGGAACTTGTTGAATTACCAAAGGGTGCAAAACCCGTTAGATGCAAGTGGGTCTTCAAGACCCAACTCAAATGGAAATCTTGAGCTATACAAAGCTCGTTTGGTTGCGAAAGGGTATATTCAAAAGGAGGGCGTTGGTTATAAAGAAACCTTATCTCCTGTAACGAGAAAAGACTCCCTAAGGATCGTAATGGCCCTTATAACTCACTTTGACTTAGATTTTCATCAAATGGATGTCAAAACGACATATCTTAATGGAGATTTACATGAATATGTGTTCATGGCTTAACCATAATGTTTTGAATCTAATGGCCAAGAACATTTAGTGCGTATAGATGAGTGGGAGCAACTTTATTACAATTTTGCTTTATGTTGATGATATCCTTTTACCAAGTAATATTATTGATTTGTTACATGAGTCAAAACATTTTCTATCTAGAAACTTTGACATGAAAGATCTTGGTGAGGCTTTGTATGTTATTGCAATTGAAATTCATCGAGATCGAACCAATCGGACATTAGGATTATCCTAAAAGGCATATATTGAACATGTACTCAATAGGTTCAATATGCAACATTGCTCCCCCACAGTCGCTTCCCTAACTAAGGGTGATGTTTTCAGGTCTTATCAATGCTCGAAAACCAAGGTTGAACATGAGGAAATGAGACAAATTCCTTACATTTCTGTAGTAGGAAGCTTATTGTATGCTCAAGTTTGTACTCAACCAGATATCACTTATATATGCGACATGTGGTATGTGGTAAATCACATACCTTTTTCTTTATCAAAAACGGACTTAAATGACCAAAAACGACCATAAAAGTCATATATATTGTGGAAAACTAGAAGGGGGGGGGGGGGTTGAATAGTTTTACGCCTTTTTAATTTTATTATGAAAACTTTGTTTACTTTTAAAAAATTTAGATTCGAATTTATGTGAACTCAACTTTTGAACAATATGAACAAATATAAGTAAATCTAAATAAACAATGCAAGTAAAGTAATGAAATGAAAAGAAAGATAGAGATGGAAAAATCTAACCGCGAGACAAAAGATTTATAGTGGTTCGGCTACAAGGACACCTTCCTTGCCCTACTCCACTCCCCGAACACCTAACTCGAGAGTTTTCTTCACTATGTCAACAAGCTCCCTTATGGCGGAGAAAACCTTACACAACTTTTGCTTACACCGGTTTAACGACACAAAGCTAGATGTCGGGTTCTAATCGTAGCTAGAACCAATCTCACAACTTCTACACAACTTCTTCACAACTTATTCACAACGGCTTCACGACTTCTTCACAACTTCTTCACGACTTCTTCACAACTTCTTCACACCGGCTTCACAACTACTACACAACCTAGCACTACTTATGTACTCTTCTACTTCTTTACACCTTCACTACTTACACACCTTAACTTCTTCACAACTTCACTACTTACACACTAATCTAGCCTAAGCAATTATGCTCACACCTATCTAACAAATATACACAACTTATACAAAAATGAATGAATGATTATACAAACAACTTAGGTAGCAAGATGATACTAAGTTGCACTACTTCTTCTCTAGTTGTTGAAGGAGTATTCTTCTTTTGCACTTGAATGGTAGAAGCTTGGATCACTTGGAAACCAATGCTTAAGAATATATGATCAAAGGATTTAGAAAGGATTTGGAAGGATAAGAAGAGATTTAGAACAGAAGGTTTGGGGGTGCAAAAGGTGTGGAAAAAGTCCAGAGATGAACCAGTATTTATAGGCAGATTCTGACAGCTGGAGGAGCCACTAGTACAAAAATGGGATTTAGTCACACATGCTGTTTTTTGAACAGCCACACAGTCGCCTTTTTATGTGACTAAATGTACCAGAATAAAATAAACAGCTACACTTGATCCGACTTGTGTGACCATTTCGGAATTACATCCGAGGCTACAGCCACACATTTGAATATTTTCTTGACTGTACGTATCTGGTAATTTTTTTTTTGATTTTTTAGTCACTTATAATTTGGGATGTGTGACGGATACAAATAAGGTTGAAACATTAGTCACACTATATATATACATATGTGACAAATATATGTCACGCAATTGAAAAGTGTGACCAAAATCCATATATGGTCACACGA
This sequence comes from Artemisia tridentata subsp. tridentata, assembly GCA_021014915.2. Lineage (NCBI taxonomy): Eukaryota > Viridiplantae > Streptophyta > Magnoliopsida > Asterales > Asteraceae > Artemisia > Artemisia tridentata. The sequence continues at coordinate 81,954,579 of CP139504.1, forward strand.
AGTAATTGTGTATGTGGCTAAATCATATGCTCAAGTTTGTCACACATTATTTAAGCGTGACTGCTAGTTTTTGTTGAAAATTTAGCCACATATGAATTTGAAATGTGTGACAACTGAAAAGTAAGTTTGAAGCATAGTCACGATATGCATTTAAAAGTGAAAAATATATGTCACACACTTGATATGTGTGACCAAATGTCATATATGGTCACACTAAACCATAGGCATACATGATTAAGTGTGACCAAAATTCGATACAAATATTCACGTAAGTTAATATGTGTGTCTAAAGTTAAGTGTGTGTTTGCCTGCCAATTCCTAATGTGTATGGTCACATTTAATTGTAGCACAATCATGTGAATATAGGCAATAGTCAAATTTTGTCACACATTATTTAAGTGTAGTCACAATTCGATACATATGGTCACACATTTCTGATAACTTATGCAATAGTCAAAAATTTAAAATAATCAATGTTTTAGCTCCATTGTAAGCATTTATGTAAGCATATTTTGTCAGACTATACATTCTAGCAGTAATAACTATACATTCTAGCAGTAATAACTACACATGTTTATCTCATAAGCAGTAATAACTATACATGTTTAAGTCAAACTATACATTCTAGCAGTAATAACTATACATTCTATTTCTTGTCCTTGGGTCCTAGATACTCTTCCATCTTCCTGAGAAGTTCATATGCCATGTCATCATAATTAAGCTGAAGCTTGAGTATTTTCTTCCCACGCAACATCTGATGTAGAATGTCTTTGTCAAACTTTAAAGGGTAATCCTTTTCTACAAGCATGTAGATCACCAACTCATTCACAGTTAAAGCATGTACTCCACATCGTTGAAATTTTTTCCATTCTTTAACAGTATTGTGCGTTAGTCTTCTCCAACATTCATCTTCATGATTTGGTTCAAACATTACCTTCAAATAATTCCAGACTTCTCTATCATAAGCTTGTTCTGGTGTCTTATTACCAAATCTTTGTTTGAGTAATTTCCATAGATCTATCATATCTCGTCTATCAAAATCATGAACCATGTGAAGAAAGCTTACAAAGCTTCTAGAAGAACCATCATGCCTCTTAATATCGTAATAAACTGTTTCCCCATAAGATCCAGACTTATAATCAACAATGGGATGTTTGACAGTTAAAGGTTGTGCATCCATGGCTTCTCCTACAGAGTCAACTGCAAGTTCAGTGTGAGCTTGCATTTGTTCTTTAGCAACAGCTTGCTCAGTTTGTTCTTGTTTTCTCTTTTTACTGCTTTCTATTTCCAACTGTTCACCTGCTCTCTTTGAACTGTCATTCAAGAAGAGTTCATTGTTTCTCTTGGCAATTGCATATAATTCTTCAATTCTTTTATCATCCAAGAATTTCAAATCCTTTAGTTTCCAACTGGCCACATTCTTCAAATACCTGCACATGAGTAGATGTTTATGATGTACATATTGGGTGTTGTTGATATTAATATAAATTTACCTTTGCAACAAAAAAAAAAAAAAAAAAAAAAAAAAAAAAAACCCTGCACATGAGATCTCTTCTTTGTTTTTGAGTGGGTGGCTTGTTCTTCTTAGCTGCATATCTTTGTTCTGCATACAACTTCTTTTTTGCATCAAAAATTTCTTTCAGCATCCTGGCTTTTTCATCTACTGAGTACTTATCTTGCTCTTGTTTATGTAGTTTCTTAGCAAGCTCAGAATCAGTTGCAACCTGAGCCCTTTGCTCATCCCATGAAGCTATTAACTCTGCATCTTTTTCTTCTTGTATTCTCCTTTGTTCCAAAATTGTCTTATGTTCTGCATCATACTTTTGTGATAATTTCATAGCAATTTCAGCATCAACTTTTAATTGCTCTTCTTTTGATAATGGTTTCTCCACAGGCTCTTCAGTAAGAATCCTTTTACCTTTGCCTTGTACCTGTGGAGTTGATTGTTTAGCTTTTGGAGAGGATGATGGCTCTTGTATCACAACACCTTTGGTTACTGGTTTTGCTGTCTTCAGCTCAACAAGTACACTAACAGCAGTTGCAAAAACCTCTGGTGTAGCAGTACTAGCTTTTGTAGTACCAGCTGTAATTGGCTCAGTAGCACTATCAGCATTTGTAACCTTGCCCAGACGATGATCAATCACCACTTGATTCCCTTGGTTATCCTCCCCTGAAACTTTGCCTTCATTCCCTCCCTGTTTGGGAGCATCCTTAGAAGCTTCAGAAGATTTAACCTTTTGTTTGGGAATTCTTGATCCTTTGACTCCTTCTAAATACCTAACCCTTCTCTTCAAAGCCTTTATCTCCCCACCTTGAGCTTTGATGACTCCATCTTGGGAAGAAGCTATTGCTCGCAGATCACCAATTTGTGCAGACAGCTTGGCACAGGTATCCTTCAATTCATTCAAAAGTTGCATACTATCCTCACCACTGTCCTGTGCTGCTGCTAAGCTAGACACAGTAGTGGCAGCCCTTGCCAACATGTCACTCTCCCCCCCAGTGACATCCTCATCTGCAACAGTTGGTATAGAACCACTAGCCTGAGGTAGCTCAGTGTTCTTGGTGTTAGTCCTACGTTTATAGGTCTGTTGTTGTTGTTCTGTGGGTGTGTGATGGGTACCAGCTGGGATTGCTGAACCTTCACCCATTTGGGTTTGGGCTAGTGCCAACATTGTTGGAAACAAAGGTGTCACTGTCCCTGCAAAAACTTTTCCAACCCTCCTCATATTAGCAAAAACCTTTTTGGTAAGGCAGGGAGTGGGATAAACATTTTTGTGACTTTTCTTTTTTTTAAATTGGTTGTCCAAAAAAGAGTTGCAAAAACCTTGGATATAGAAAATATTTAGCCGAAGAACTTTCCAAGTTCTTAACTATACTATCAAAAATTAATTTCGAGAAATTAAATCGTTGAGTATTTTCAGCCAAACAAATTATAGCAGAAGCTAAATTACTGCTAAATTCATTCCACGCAGTTGTCTTTGGACTTAGACACACTAAGACAGTATGATTTAAGAATTTCCACTGAGGAGAAAAATTACCTTTTTCAAACTTTAAAGCATTTGTATTTCTATCATAGCCCATCAGTGAAAGTTTTTCAAAGATTGTAGTATTTGAAAGATTCTCAACTCCGTTAGCATCATCTAGGAGAAGATCTCTTCGAATAGACGCCTCTGTAATGATAATCATCTGCCCATCTACAAGGGCATGGATTTGTGCTTCCCCATTAATAGTTTTGACCTTAGCAGACGACCAAAACTGGATAATGTTGGAAGTATATGTAGTAGGTTTTACTGTTAATGCAAACTTAATATAGCTTGCATTAAGGAAATCAATGATCTCAGTAAAATCTACAGACTCATTGGATTTTTCTAAAAAGGCAACATTATTATGAGGTTCGGTAAAAGTTAGGTTCGACATTATGATTTGATTTGGGGGTTTTGCAATATGACGATTAAAATTCGATTAGGGAGTGGAAGAGAGAGAGTAATGTGTGCGTGAATGTGCTTGTGTGCCGCAATTGGGGATTTTTACCCTGCACTCCCAACCACTGCTAAAAGGATACCCAGCAGTACAACGTTTCGCTAGCAGTACAATTGTTTACCTAGCAGTACAATAATAATAACTGCATTCAAATATCATAAACTTGTAATAATAACTGCATTCATATATTAAACCAAGTCAAAATAAGTTTACATTTACATAGGCAAAATATATAAAGAAAAGATACATTAAGACACATATTTACTAGCTTCAATACTTTTGTAAACTTCAACTATTTGCTCTCTTGCTTCTTCTATTTTTTTGTTCCTCTCATCAATTTTCTTCTGATGCTCCTCAATGGCCTCTAAATCTTTCTTGTTCCTTTCTTCAAACATCTTTATACGCTTGTTGTAAATTTCTATCAATGCGTTTTGAGTACCATACTCGCCTTCCCTACATTTCTCCCAAATATGTTGGGATATGCCTAATTTTTTATATTCTTCATGCATTGGAGGAGGAGAATCATCCCTTGGGCGTTTGTTTTTGTTTGAAGAAGGAGTTGAAGAGGATTCAGCCATTGAAATTTGAAATTTATTTTCTAATGAAAATATCAAAGGAGTTGATTATGAACGGTTTTCCATGTCCATAGGTATAAATAGGCTGCAGACGGTATACGAACGGTTCCCAATAGTTTAGGCGGGAAGAGGGACCATCGAAATGCGCCAAAATTAAATAGATGGATAATAGGATTTGGTTTGTGTTTGGTTTGGATCGACTAGTTTAGTTGATTTGGAAGTGTTTTTGGTGTTGGATTGACTAATTGACTTTTTGATTAGGGTAATTGATATTTTATATATTAATGATATTTTCTATATTAAATTATTAATGATATTAAATAAGTTTATAGGGTTTGAAAATAGTTGAGTTAAAGGTGAGTTAAGGGTGAGTTATGATTGCGGGTATTTTTTTTGAGTTAAAAGTGAAAAGGTTAAAGCTGACGTGGCAGTGTGTTTAAGATCTTATAGGATCCCGATCTTTACCATAGGATCTTAAGAACTAATATATTTGGATTTATTGGACTATTCGTTTGGTTATTGTTTGAACCGCAAACTAAAAAAGTATGGAATGTATTTTGTAGAATTAAAAAAAAAAACATGTTAATACTCTTTAAATGACATTATACCCGTAGACTATTCGAGACATGCTACCCGTAGACTAACATATTTGGATTTATTGGACTATTCGTTTGGTTATTGTTTGAGTTACGGATTGGTTTAACTTTAAGGGTTTAGGGTTTAGGGTTTTTAGGGTTTGTAAAAAATTGTAATGTTTTATTTGTGATGAGGCGAAAAGTGTACCGCTTTTAAGGGGTCATTTAAGCCCTAAATCGTATTTATTTGATCAAATATTGCCCTAAATCGTTCCTTTTGTCATTTTAGGTACTTTTGAGGAGAAATCTGGAAAAGGAGGCATTTTGGACGTTTTTGGAGCATTAAAGTGAAGAAAACGGCAAAGTCTCAAAAATCGGCTAAAAGTTACTCTTGACGGCGTCAAGATTTACTCTAGACGGCGTCATGACTTGGCAAGAAAAGTTGGACGTGAAATTTACTCATGACGGGCCAGTGAAAATAGCATGTGAATTCTGACGGCGTCACGCTTTAACTTGATCGAGGGCGTCACGGCTTAAATCATAAGGGGACGGCGTCACGTTCATGGTTAGACGGCGTCAAGCCTTGATAAGCCAGAATGGATTTTTGAAGAGCTAAAGAGGGACGGCGTCAAGAAGGTCATCCGGGAACCCTAAAAGCGGCGAGGTGACGGCGTCACACTCCATAAGGTGACGCCGTCAGATCCAAAAATCTATATATAGTTTTCTAATTTTTTGTCATTAGGAAGAGCTTAGTGTGTGGAGTTTTGGGAGAAAACCCTAAGACGATTTTAGCTACTTTTTCAGGGCTTTTTGCCTTGAGATCTTCCATGTTTCATTGAAAGATAAGTTATCAATTAATCATTCAATATGTCTATGTGTTGTTTGATTCTATCTTATTCTTGTCTTTTGTTTAACATGTTAGGCTAAATTTATCTTGTGTTTGCTTAGATCTAATGAAACCTAGCTATTGATTATTGGTTGTTAATGTGTTATTAGTTGTATTGGATGATTGTTTATCTATGTTAGGCTTAAGAAAACTGGCTAACTTCCTATTCGGTAACTTGCTTGAACGTCTTAAGAAACATGAACCAAATGCGTACTAAAGGTTTTTATGGTTGTATTTAATGCACAAGCGAATTCTAGTGATCCCATGTTAGGAGCTTCCTAGCCGGCTCGACATAGGAGTGAAGTAGGAGCTTGTAGAGTTGGGGAAGTAAGTACGCCACCCCACGAATGGTATTTAGGAATACACCCGTCATCCACGCAACTAATACACACTAATTAACCGGTAAAAGATAGTTAGGGAGTAAGGAAATCTAAGTAAACACATTTCTCTACACATAAGTTTCTCACCACATTTTATTTTCAGTTATTTATTTTATTTGCATTCGTAGTAATTTGGGTTAGTTGACTAGCAACTAATTCCGCCCACTCCTTCAAAACCCGAGATTTTACTTGCTTTCATAAAATTATAAAAACATAAAAAAGAATCTTCCTCAACCCTTAGGCCTAATTAGAGTAGCCTTTCATACCTAACGAACACTATTCCCTGTGGAGAACGATCAATCCCCCGTACTTACCACTACACTATACTACATCGGTCAGGTACACTGCCTGGTGGGGTTGTAAGCCTCTTGAGATCCCTCGAGAGGTAAAACCTGTTGTAAGGTTACAAAACCACGCAATCAAGTTTTTGGCGCCGCTGCCGGGGAATAGTTATTGTTTAGGTTGAATTTTTATTTCTATTAGGTCTACTCACTAGATTCCTTTCTAGTGAGATTTTTATTTTATTTTTCTAGATTTTCTTTAGTCTATCTACTTTCTTCGTGTCTTTGTTCGTAACCATTACCGTCCGACATCATGGAAGATGGTAATATCCTTAACCCCCACAACCCACCACCACAACAACCACAACCACCTCCTAGAGCCCGTACTTTAGGAGAGTATTCCCGTCCTAGCCACCATGGCTATCGAAACACCATTGAGCTCACTCAAGGAGCCAATATCACACCCTTGCGATCCGACACCATCCGGTTGGTGCAAAGCGGATGCGCATTCCATGGACCTCGTTCTGAAGATCCTAATCAACATCTCAAGGACTTTCTTAAAATCGTTGATTCTATAGACCTTGATGTTGCCACTCGAGAGACGACCCGATTGTGTCTCTTCCAATTCTCTTTGCGGGACCAAGCTAGTCAGTGGCTAGAACGTCAACCCGCAGGATCCATTACCTCTTGGGATGATCTCACCACTCGTTTCCTTGCTCAGTTTTTCCCACCGGGAAGAACTACCAAGCTAAGGAATGATATCTTGATGTTCCAACAACGTCAAGGCGAAACTCTCTACGAGGCATGGACTCGATTCAAGGACTTACTCCAAAAAGTCCCCCACCATGGCATAGAACTTTGGCTCCAAGTCCAAATCTTCTATGACCATATCAATCTCTCCACGAGGCAAACCATTGACCAATCGGCCGGTGGCAAGCTACGTGATCTAAGTGCGGAACAATCATGGGCTCTCCTAGAGGATCTTGCTCTTTATGACAACGAAAGTTGGAGTGATCCCCGTGATTTGAATAAAACGGTCAAGGCAATATCTTTGCCTTCGAACAATTCAAGCACTTCCGACCGTAGGATCATAGAACTTGAAGACCAAGTCAAGTTTCTCATGAAATCCTACGAGGCTCCTAAACCTTCAAGCCAAGTGAACAAAATCACTTCTTCATGTGAATTATGTAGTGGTCCCCACGACACTCGTGATTGCATGGAACTCCCCGAACAAGCTTTTGTGGACTACGCATCCTCGCGTACCGACGGAGCGGGAGACAAGTGGTACACTTTCAAACCCGAGCCAAACCATTATGGTGATTCATACAACCCCTCATGGAAAAATCATCCGAACCTTAGGTGGAAACAAAACCAAAACTCACAACAAACCAATTCTTCCAACCCACCTAATCGTTTCCAATCAAGCGGTTCCTACTCGAACCGTACTTTCAACAACAATCCTTCCGGCAATGGTAGTACCAATAACTTTGAAGGATTGATGTCTCAATTTATGGCATCTCAAGAAGCTCGTTTAGCCAAGTTTGAAGCCGATTTCAAACAAAAACAAAGCGAGATGACCGATAAGATTGACACCTTGTTGAAAGCCCTCAATGACCGAGAAATGGGAGCACTCCCTAGCAACACGGTCAAGAACCCGAAACTAAACGTCAACGCTATTTCATCGGTTTCGTCCCCTAGTTCTTGTCCACAATATTACTCGGTCAATTCCATGAGCACGTGTTTCAAACAAACCCAAGTCGTTACAAATGACCAAGAAGTTATGACATCCAAATTGGTCAACAACATAGTTGAAACACCTCCCACTCAAAACCTTGACGAAGAATTCAAGGAGCTCCACCTTGAAAGTCCGGTTGTTGATGAGTTGGATGAAAAGAAGCTCAAGTTAGGCGAAAGAGGGACCGCCTTTGTTCAAAACAAGCTACCTAAGAAGTTAGATGATCCAGGCTTATTTGTTCTACCTTGCAAGATCGGTAATTCGGAGGCTTATGACACATTAGCCGATCTTGGATCAAGCCTTAACCTACTTCCGTTACCTCTCTACACCTCTCTAAAACTTGGAAAACTTGAAGAAACCGAGGTGATAATAGGCTTAGCGGATGGAAGTGTTGCTTACCCGGTTGGAGTAGTTAAGGACGTGTTAGTGCACATTGGAAAACTAACCATTTTAGCCGATTTCCACGTCCTTGATATGGTTAGCGACCCTACATGCCCCTTGTTGATAGGTAGAGGATTTTTGGCGACCGCTAGTGCTATGATTGATTGTAAGGAATCCAAGATAGCGGTAGGAGAAGGAGATACTTGGTCAGTCTATGATGTTAAGAAACATGCCTATGATACTAGTGAGGAACCAACACCACATTGGCTAGAATCAAATAGGAGACCATCTAGATATGGACCTTGGATTGATAGAGACTTCATAGGACCCCAACGCCCATTTTACCTAGAAGAGGACTTTGTTAACCGAACGCATTCGGTGGAGCAACTCTTGGCTAGGGACACCGAATTGGATCCATTTGAAGACCCTCTAGTTTTTAGAAGGATGATTGATTTCCTAGGAGTTTTGCCAATTAACCTAGGAATGAATAAGTGGATTAGTGAGGAAGATGATCATAAGTGGAATTGGGATAAACCACCCAAAGATGGAGATGGGTCATGGCATATTAAGATGACGTTGTATGACCCGGATGGAGAGAAGTTTGAAAAGATATATCGTACTAAGCGAACCAATAGGAAACTTCAATCCAAGCTTAACCCTAAAGACGTCCTCGATGACGAGCTTACTTACATAGGGTAGCGTGACTTTGAGTCTAGCTACAAGACTCGTTAATAAAGAAAAGCGCTTCTTGGGAGGCAACCCAAGCTTTATTTGTTTATTTGTTTGTTTGTTTGTTTTTATTTGTTTCCGTATGTGTGTTTAATTTTTATTATTATTGATTCATGTTAAAAACTAATTTGTGAAAATGCTTTATGTTGTTTTTAACTTCGTCTTAACTACATATAAAGGTATTTTGCAAAAGATAAGTGTAAGGGAAATCTAAATCGGTTTATTAGAACACAAATTAACATGAATCGTAATAATAATAAATTAACATACATATTAGTGTTTGTTTGAGTCAAATGCTTGTATCGAGTCATAATGATGTTTTGCAGGATTTCCAGGAAGTAAGGTAAAGGTTTTTCCAGAAATTTTCCGGAAACTTAAAATGAAAATTTTTGTCAGGTCATTTCTGACGGCGTCAGGGTTTATAACCTGACGGCGTCAGATTTAATTTTCAGAAATTTTTGAAAGTTTTGTTTTCATAAAAAGTTTTTTATTAAAATCTCCAACTTATAATCTCCAGGAATCTGCAAAATTATCATTCCACAAGCATTATATCCTTATATATAGATTTTATCCCGCCGATGTTATGCAGGTTTTCGTGTTTGTTTTCTCAGGTTTAACAGGTTATTTTGGACAAGGAGATGTTTTTGGAATCAAGCTTATGGCGATGCATTAGTCATGGAGCTTCAACATTCTCTTTGGAGGAAGATTTAACCGTGTAATTTCATTATCCACCGAGCGAATCAGGGGAGTATTTGATTTCATTCTTTTACTTTTTGCTTTTACATCTTATTATTTGAACATTGGGGACAATGTTCATCTTAAGTGTAAGGGGAGGGTAAAAGTACGATTTTAGAGAATACAATTACGCTTGATTTTTGTTTGTTTAATAATAGATGTGTAATAAAACTGAGAGAAATACTTGTTAAGGTAATTTTAGTGCCAAATTTAAAATTTTTTACAACATATAGGAGTGAAACTTTGATCTTAATGAGCGTCTCACGGATAGGAGTTATATAACTAGCACAAAAACCGTACCACTAAAAAATTTTCCACCCCCAAATATGTGAGGTTCACCCCTAGAATTGGTAGGAAAAGCATTTATGCTATGATGTGTGTACCGGTAGCACTTAGATTCTAGAACTTGCGTTAGGACCATTCCAAGGCCACAAGTGAGACTACATTCGTGTAGTTAGATTTACTACATGATAAGAGGCATTAGGATTAACCCATTGTTTTACACCTGTATTTTTGTTATAATTACTTTGGCTACATTGGTCAAGTAATTCTCCCACACCCTTTGCGTTGTACTCATTTTTAGTACACGATACCCCTAGTACACCCCTCAGAGCCTATCTTTTCGTTTCGACCTTTAAGCATTTTACTTAAAGGAAGAATTTGTTACACCCCACTTAAATGTACACCCAAATCGCCTTAGCCTACCTTGTATGCACTCATCTTTAGTGCATTATTGTTACAACATTTGTTTAAACCCAAGTTAATTATCTAGTTGATTACATGGTTGCTAAGTCGAGTCATATCCTTGTACATATTGTTTTGGGACGATTGGGACTCATGGGTAAAGTACTAGTGTAATGGAGTAATGGGGAAGAACATCATTTATTACCCCCATATGTGCTAAATATTTTAAAAGTACTCCAAGTTTTTCAATTATCTTAATTCGAGTCATTAGATTAGTATTTGTAAAGTTATGTAAAAATTCAAGTGTAAGGGGGATGCAATGCCCCTATGATGTATTATTTTGGATGGTAGGGTAAAAGTGTATGAAAAAAAAAAAAAAAAAAAAAAAAAAAAAAAAAAAATCGAAAAAAATCAAGAAAAATACAAAAAAATGAGAAAAAGAAAAATAGAAAAAACATACGGACTACCATCCCGTTTTATTTTATGTTTATTTTATGTTTTTATTATTTTATCATTAGCTTAAGATCGAGTCTAGTCTTGGCTTAGCAACATTGTATAGTACATGTAATTGATCAAGATTTTTAACTCGCCACCAGTAAAATATCCTTTATCCAACAAAACCGTGTTTTCCTTTTCCCTACACCTAACGTTATAACCCATTTAAAAGCCCTCTTTGATAGTTTATCTTAGGTGCTTACGCCTAGTGGAGGAGGTTTTTGATCCTTTCCCAAGCCTATGGTAATCTATTTGCTATGACAGGTAGTGAGAGATATTATCCGTTTTCATTTATGAGATTTATTTTGATGACACTTGAGAGATGTGAGTATCTAAACACTACTTGTGAGGTGCTAGTATGTAATCTCCGTGCTTATTATGATTGAAGTGGAACGATTATTTGTTGTAATTACTTTTATGTTAGAATTAAATGACCCCTAACTTGTATTTTGATTAGAATAAAAGCGCATTTGCTTGAGGACAAGCAAATCTCAAGTGTAAGGGTATTTGATGAGGCGAAAAGTGTACCGCTTTTAAGGGGTCATTTAAGCCCTAAATCGTATTTATTTGATCAAATATTGCCCTAAATCGTTCCTTTTGTCATTTTAGGTACTTTTGAGGAGAAATCTGGAAAAGGAGGCATTTTGGACGTTTTTGGAGCATTAAAGTGAAGAAAACGGCAAAGTCTCAAAAATCGGCTAAAAGTTACTCTTGACGGCGTCAAGATTTACTCTAGACGGCGTCATGACTTGGCAAGAAAAGTTGGACGTGAAATTTACTCATGACGGGCCAGTGAAAATAGCATGTGAATTCTGACGGCGTCACGCTTTAACTTGATCGAGGGCGTCACGGCTTAAATCATAAGGGGACGGCGTCACGTTCATGGTTAGACGGCGTCAAGCCTTGATAAGCCAGAATGGATTTTTGAAGAGCTAAAGAGGGACGGCGTCAAGAAGGTCATCCGGGAACCCTAAAAGCGGCGAGGTGACGGCGTCACACTCCATAAGGTGACGCCGTCAGATCCAAAAATCTATATATAGTTTTCTAATTTTTTGTCATTAGGAAGAGCTTAGTGTGTGGAGTTTTGGGAGAAAACCCTAAGACGATTTTAGCTACTTTTTCAGGGCTTTTTGCCTTGAGATCTTCCATGTTTCATTGAAAGATAAGTTATCAATTAATCATTCAATATGTCTATGTGTTGTTTGATTCTATCTTATTCTTGTCTTTTGTTTAACATGTTAGGCTAAATTTATCTTGTGTTTGCTTAGATCTAATGAAACCTAGCTATTGATTATTGGTTGTTAATGTGTTATTAGTTGTATTGGATGATTGTTTATCTATGTTAGGCTTAAGAAAACTGGCTAACTTCCTATTCGGTAACTTGCTTGAACGTCTTAAGAAACATGAACCAAATGCGTACTAAAGGTTTTTATGGTTGTATTTAATGCACAAGCGAATTCTAGTGATCCCATGTTAGGAGCTTCCTAGCCGGCTCGACATAGGAGTGAAGTAGGAGCTTGTAGAGTTGGGGAAGTAAGTACGCCACCCCACGAATGGTATTAAGGAATACACCCGTCATCCACGCAACTAATACACACTAATTAACCGGTAAAAGATAGTTAGGGAGTAAGGAAATCTAAGTAAACACATTTCTCTACACATAAGTTTCTCACCACATTTTATTTTCAGTTATTTATTTTATTTGCATTCGTAGTAATTTGGGTTAGTTGACTAGCAACTAATTCCGCCCACTCCTTCAAAACCCGAGATTTTACTTGCTTTCATAAAATTATAAAAACATAAAAAAGAATCTTCCTCAACCCTTAGGCCTAATTAGAGTAGCCTTTCATACCTAACGAACACTATTCCCTGTGGAGAACGATCAATCCCCCGTACTTACCACTACACTATACTACATCGGTCAGGTACACTGCCTGGTGGGGTTGTAAGCCTCTTGAGATCCCTCGAGAGGTAAAACCTGTTGTAAGGTTACAAAACCACGCAATCAATTTGCCTCTTTGATATGGTATGTAATGTTTTATAAAAAATTGTAACGTTTTCTAAAGTATCAAATAGAAATACATTAAACATCAAATAGAAATAATACATTAAACATCAAATAGAAATTACATTAAACTACGATACGGAAATTAAAACCAAACTACAAATGAAAATACGATAAGGAAATTAAAAAGAAACTACGAATGAAGACTTGCATATCTTTCAAGTTGTTCCAATTCCAGGAAGACTTGCATATCTTGGTCCATTTGTCTGAGTTGTTCCTTTGTCAAACCAAACGGATTTGGGTCTTGGTCGACAACCGGTGGATTGTGCACCGGTTCATTTTCCGGTGGATTGTTAAAATAGGCTCCAACGGCTAACGAATTAACCAGCAGAGGTGCAAAAGGCTATCCTCACCCGATTACGCAATGAACAAGAAAAAGAACTCAAATTGATTAACACACTAATTTATAAAGTTACGATACGAAAAAAAACGATACGAGAATTAAAAATAACGATACAACAAATACTAATACGATACGAAATTTTATATAGAGTTGTAGTTGTCGATGAGATCCGACTTCTCCTCCCAAACTTTGACTTTGGGAAACTGCCACCCAAATTTCAGCTAGCAACTTCTCTTCCTCTTTAGACAAACGATTATTCATTTCAGATTTGTTGAACACCCAAGAACGGTATGGTATTTATAACCATTTGAACTTTTAAATTCAAAATTCGAATTTAATTAACGAGCGGGATATTCAAAACATAAAATTTGAAATTCAAATTCAAATTCAAACTGGAGGGCGGGATATATTTCAAAATTCAAATTCAAATTGGAGGGCGGGATATATTTCAAATTTCAAACTTTCAAATTTGCTAATTCTTGTCCACTATAAATAGCATGGCCTCTGAAACAAATGTCACACACAAACACATTCAACATCAAAACTTTTCAAATTCAAGATCCAAACATCTCAAATTCAACATGTCTTCCAGAAAAGATTTCGGGCAACAATTTCCAAGCCCACCTCGCCAAAGGGATTTCGGGCAACAATTTCCAAGCCCACCTCGCCAAAATGAAGAATTCCATACTCCACCCGAGCATATCTTTCCGGTTTTCCAACCGAAAAATTTTCCGGTGAATAATCAACCGGAAAATGAACCGGTGCACAATCCACCGGTTGCCAACCAAGACCCAAATCCGTTCGGGTTAACTGAGGAACAACTTCGCCAAATGGACCAAGATATGAAAGTCTTACTGGAAATGGAAGCACTTGAAATAGAAGAGGAAGCTGCTCGTTTGGAGCGGCAAGCTAGGGAGGATGAAGAACGCAGGCAAAGGTGGGAGTTTGGGTTTTTCACACCTTCCGAATCCTCTAAAGATGGTTACCCAGACTCAGATGATACATTTCATTAGTCTGTGGTTGTTTATGTTAATCGTATGTTGTTTATGTTAATCGTTCGTTGTTTACGTTAATCGTTTGTTGTTTTTTCAAGTGGCTGTTTAATGTAGGTTCAATTTGATGTTTAATGTATTCTACTTGATGTTTAATGTAGTTTCAATTTGCAAGATCTTCAACATTACAAGTTTTAAAATAAACTTTACATTTCTAATTACAAATAATATCTATTTTACCACGGCGAGCCACGATTTTACCACACCGGTTAGGTGTGTTAAAGCTGAGTTAAGGGTGAGTGTGTTAAAGCAGACATGACAGTGTGTTAAAGTTTAAAGCTGAGTTATTGTTGGGAGTGGTTAGAGTATTTTCTTTTGTTTTGTCGGTGGATTTTAGCGTGACTTAATCTTAATACCGCCAATTTTGTCCATATAATATTCAACTACGGATAACTGATACCCACGGGGAAACCCGAAAAAACCGATGGATAATATTAATCGGGTATCCGGTGGGATATGGGGCGGGTACGGGTATATTATAAATGGGTTCGGTTATGGGTACACTAAAACCCGCCCCGAACCTGAACCGTTGCCATCCCTATTTACCGGCTATAGCCGGATTTCACCGCCACGTCATCACCATTAGCCCTTTATTTATTTATTTTTTTATTTATTTTACAAATCTTGCCAAGTCAGCTATAGTTAAACCAAACCACAAATTCAATATTCAACCGGCAATTAATCCCTTTAGTACCCTATCATTTGTAAACACACACAATAATCAATAAACCCTAATCAACACACACATTCTTCTGGCAAACACAAGCACGCAAACGATGAATCCAAATAACAACAAAGGTATGTTTTTAAATGTTTTCACATATCAGTTGATGATTGATTGTACAATAATTAATATCAGGCTTTTGATCTATAAATGGTGATGTTAGTGGTTGTTACCGATCGATTCTATTGTAAAATGGGGTTGTTTTGTATTTTATAATGGTTGTTATGCTATGTCTAATTAAGTGTTTTGTGTCTGAGTATTTTTTGTTGCCTGTTTGTGAGTACACTGAGAGGTCTAAATCAATGAGAGCATTGGAATGTGCCTAGTTTGTGATTGGCCAGTAATGAGAGTACCTAGCAGACTTGTTTGTGCTTGGCCACCAATGAGAGGTCCAAATGCAGCCTATTAGAGTACACTGACATGTCCATTGAGACTACAAATACAATATTTTGAACTGTTTGTGAGTACCCTGAGAGGTCCAATTGAGACTTCAATTGCAGCCTAGTTGGCCACCAATGATACTTGAAATGCAGCATAGTTTGTGCAACATTGCTTCATTGTTTGGGATACCACAAAAGAGGACCAAAATTTTAGAACACAGTACAATGGATTCTTCTGCAATGGTAAACCATCAAAAGGTTTTTCTTTGATTGTGATATAGTTTAACATTTGAATCAATAAAACTGATCTAACAGTTGTTATTTGTAGATGTCATACAAATTTCTTCTGATTCAAGCAGTTCAGAATCAAATGACGGTGCTCTCAACATCCTTCCTGGCCTCCTTGCTTGGTATTATCCAAAGCAACATTCTGATGCAAGTACTGATACTTAGGAAGTGGAACATATCCAAGCCATTGAACCTCCAGAGGAACTCCCATCTCAAGCTCCTATACTGGCTCTCCCTGTGCAAGTTCAAATACCAGTTGAAAAGACACACAAAAAGAAATTTACTCAGGATATTGTTTTGGGAATGCCGTGTAAGAAGAATCCTATAGGTTTTGGAGCATCTTCTAGCAGCCATGGGAAAGGAAAAACTAAGATGGTTTAGGGGTTTAGGATATACATTAACAGCTTTTGTGTTTTGTAAATGGTATTTGGTTCAATTCTGACATTTAATTTGGATACTGATTTTCCCTTATGTATGTACTGTATTATGTTTTAAATATTCTCCTTTCTGTATTCCCCAGCAACTTGCTGGTTTTTGTTTTCAATTGAGTATTACTTACTTAATAAAAAGTCTTCAATGTTCAAAAAAAAAAAAAAAAAAAAAAATTGTAGCAATTTGTGTTTTGTAAATGTAATTAGTAAGGGTACAATAACTGGTAATTATGTAAGTATTTTGGTTTGTTAAAAGGGTATTAGTTTGTACTGTTGATGTGATGGTTGCACAGTATGGTACATTTGCGATTATTAAGATAATGATATAAAACATTTGGAGCCAAAATTTTGATTTATTCAAGATTATGCTTTAATTAATAGGTTCAAAGGCAAAATTTTCAAATAATTCAAATGTAAATTTCAAATTACAACTTGGAGGCAAATTTTTGGATCGAAATTTTTTGAATCACAACGATTCATATTCTTGGTGTATAGCCTCTTTTCTCTCCTTAAAAAAAAGACTGCAAAGAAAAAAAAAATCAAATCTTCTATCACCATTACTCTCCAAGCTAAGCCATAATCATTTTCTTTTACCCTTTGTTGCTCAAGAGTCATGGATATTGAACCCATTGCTGATAATCAAAGTTTGCTTCTTCTTGATCATGATGTTGTAGTTGATGATAACGTCTTACAATATGAATCCGAACACTATTCTGATGATGAAGATATAGATGCGACTGGAACCAACCAAGCAGAGATACTAGCTAAGAGGGGCTCAACCAGGCTAGTAAAGTTTCGCGCGAAGCATGACAAACCTGGTGCAATAAAGCTCAAGGTAACCTTCGATGCATTCGGTAGGGTATCAGGGGCAAACAGAGCAGTGTTTGTGAGTTTTTTAGGAGATGTGGCTCGTGAGCAGATAGGTGTGAAGATTCTACACTGGAAGAAGGTGAATAAACAATCAAGAGATAAACTATGGGATGAAATCACGGTACATATATACTATTTTGTAACCCAGTACTACATAAGTTTATGTATGCAGTTACATTATATGCAACTAATTAACAACATTGTGTTAATATTTGCAGAAATTTTTTGATGTTGACTTGAAATACAGAAAATTGATAATGATTCATCTTGGTAAAATGCTAAGGAATTACAGAAGGAAGCTCAAATTCAACTACATTTTGCCCAACCTAAATACACCTTCCAAACTGACTGAAGTCCCGGACTTATATAGTACAATAATGAAATCACAAGACTGGGTCGAGTATATTAAATACACGACCACCGAAGCATACAAGGTTTTAATTAGTCATCTTTAATTAAGTGTATATGTCATTTTATTATTTTCAGTTTGCAGCATTACCGCATCTAAACGCCTTATGATTTTGTGTTTTTAGGAGAAATCTGAGAAAGGTAAAATGGCGCGTTCCCAAAATATTTATCAGCATAAAATGGGACGAGGTGGATATGCTTATGTCAAAGAGAAAATGGTAAGATTACATAATGTTTGTTTTACAAATTGCCCATGAGAAATGAATCTGTTTACATTGCCCAATTTACACATTTGCATTAATACCCTCATATTTTCGTTTATCTTGGTTTAACTTTACATGTGTATGAATTTGATGTTTATTAGATCCAAAATAAAGAGATTGAAGCGGATGAAGAACCCCCCCGTGATGTAATGTGGGTGAAAGGAAGGGTAAACAAAGACGGCGAATACCCAAATGATGATATTAAATCAAAGGGAGATGAACTTGTAAGTTTGACTGCTAATTCTATTATTATGCTTATATAGCAGCAACATTAACTGTGTACTAGCAGTAATAGCTTGTATACCAGCAGTAACTGTGTACTAGCATATTTTTCATTGAAGTTCATGAGCAAAACTAACTCCAGCTGAGCAGCATTGACACAAATATGAGCAGCAGTTACTCTAACAGCATCAAGAAGACTTTTAATCCCAACATTTCCTATATTTTTTGTGCAGAAAGAAGCTGATGACAATATCAAGGAAGGAACCTCTAGTGTTGATGATGGCACTGATGCCATGACAGTTGTATTTGGTAAGGAAAAGGGCGGTTATGCCAGAGGAGTGGGAGGTGGAGTAACATACAAAGAGTATTTTGGCCTTCCTCGAAGAAAACAAGAAGCCGATGAAAAACTTACGTTAGTTCAAACTCAACTGGATAATGAGAGACACGAGCGTGAAGAAAAAGATAAATTGGTCAAGAAATTGTTCGCCGAGATGACCGAAAAAGATGTGCAGGTCAAGAAATTATCCGTTGAGGTGGAACACACAAATAAAGTGCTTGCTCAAATTATGAAACAATTGAATGATCAAGGGATGAATATAAGTTTTCCATCTGAACCATCGCCAATAGCCTCAGTTGTAAGCCATTTTTTATGTTGTTAACAATTTCATTTTCTAATGCTAACACCACTGATGCTAATGATACCAGGCATTGAACATAAACTGATGAGTGACTGTATTTCTTAATTTATATTGCAGGTGACTCCAATGGCCGCCATTGACAATATAGAGAGCAGCGCTAATGAGGTGGACGACACTCAGACAAGTGATGTTGTAAGTGCTAAAGATGCGGGAATTGAGGAGAATTCCAATTGCCTTGAAACTTCTAAAAAGGTAACGGAAACAATGGTAATCAAGTATAGTAATAAAACATCCCCCTTTGATTTTTGAATTTTACATACATGATCGACTAATGTACCGTGTTTTATATATACGTATAGGAACCTGCTAAAACTGTCAGGCCTAAGCATAACCTTAAGTCACGACGAAACAGGTCTCCAGATTCCCAATCGCTACAAAATGTGTCGTCTCCAACACAACCACTGCCAACAGTATGTATTTCAACATGTTTCTTGTTACTCTTTTGTTTAAATAATGTAACGTGTTTTATATATATATACATATAGGAACTTGCTAAAACTGTCGGACCCAAGACAAAGCAAAAGAAGCGAAAAAACGGGTCTCCGGATTCCCAATCGCAACAAGATGTGTCTCCAACACAAGCACTGCCAACAGTATGTATTTCAACATGTTTCTTGTTATTCTTTTGTTTAAATAATTTCTGATATATACATGCAAAAATTCTTTTTTTGTAGACACTTAAGTGCAAACTGTGGATTATAAAGCAAACAAATATTGTTGCTTTGGGTACCGTATACCAGTCTCTTGGAAAGCAATTGCTGCATAACCGACCACTCCCAAGTGATTGCTACAAAGTGTCAATTGATGAATCGTTAGTTGATGCAGCATGCATACTGGACGTAGCACATAATGGGTTAAAAACAGTTAAGAAAGTCGAAGGTAGTTTTGTTGCAAGGCCAAAGGATCAAGTTATTTTTGAAGAGGAGGTACATACATGTGTTTTTTCAACCTACATATATATAATTATTCATATGTAATTCAATGTTTGATAGAAGCGTCTTTTGTTTACTACAGGTTACACCAACAAACCATGTGACTAAATGTGTACCACCGGCACCATTGAAGAAACAATATATATCTGCTAACGACTTAAGGCAAACTGCTAATAAGGCGGTGAAGGTTCAAAAGTCTTTAGATTATTGAGAATTTGATTAATTAAGTACGACATTACAATTGTATATCCTGTCCAGTTATATACATTCGAGTTTAATTCAATTTGAAATTTCTTGTGGTTTTGAATATTGTTTTATATATAATATATATACTCATTCCAGCAGCACTAGCATAGTACTAGCAGTAGTAACTCTGCTTCAGCAGGACTACCTTAGTACTAGCAGTAGCAACTCTGCTCCAACAGTATAGTAACCTTGTGACTAAAAAATGCAGTCACATAATATGGTCACGCTTATCAACATTATTGGTCTCTCTTCGTTTAATTCGATGTGTGACTAAATAGTACCAAAGGCCACACAAACTAAAAATTCATGTGACCATTGGATGAACAATAGTCACGCAAAATACACATTTCTTCACTTTAAACAGCATATGGTCACACTTATCAACACTTTTGGCCACTTTATGCTTAATTGTATGTGACTAAATACCCAAAAAAAACATGCTTTGTGTGACTAAATATTACAAAAGGCCATACAAGCTAAAAATTCATGTGACCATTGGATGATCAATAGTCACACAAAATACACATTTCTTCACTTTAAACAGCATATGGTCACACTTATCAACACTTTTGGCCACTTTATACTTAATTGTATGTGACTAAATACCAAAAAAAAAAAACTTGCTTTGTGTGACTAAATATTACAAAAAGCCACACAAACTAAAAATTCATGTGACCATTGGATGATCAATAGTCACACAAAATACACATTTCTTCACTTTAAACAGCATATGGTCACACTTATTAACACTTTTGGCCACTTTATGCTTAATTATATGTGACTAAATACCCAAAACAAACATGCTTTGTGTGACTAAATATTACAAAAGGCCACACAAACTAAAAATTCATGTGACCATTGGATGATCAATAGTCACACAAAATACACATTTCTTCACTTAAAACAGCATATGGTCACACTTATTAACACTTTTGGCCACTTTATGCTTAATTGTATGTGACTAAATACCCAAAACAAATATGCTTTGTGTGACTAAATATTACAAAAGGCCACACAAACTAAAAATTCATGTGACCATTAGATGATCAATAGTCACACAAAATACACATTTCTTCACTTTAAACAGCATATGGTCACACTTATTCACACTTTTGGCCACTGTTTTTTAAATTGTATGTGACTAACTCGAAAAAAACAACACACGTTGTGTGACTAAATCATCACAAACGTCACATTTATTATATTTTCATGTGGCCATAGGATGGGAAATAGTCACACATACTGATGAATCCAACAAAACTTGTGCCTAATTAGTCACACATATTCGGGTTTTGGTCACTCTTTTTCAATGAAAACGGCCACAAACTAAGCAATGTGACCATATGATACCTACGGTGGCGCGACTTTTTGTCACACACACCCAAAAAAACGTGTGTGACTATATGCATATAGTCACGCATTTTGGGTGTGACGAAAGGTGAAATCTGTACCAGTGAGCGGGGCGGTCCCCTTAAATAGGGGGCCGGTCCTCTTAAAATTAAGGGGGCCGCCTAGTAAAATTAAGGGGGCCACCCTACCCGAACGTTGCTCAGATTTGTCTTTTTGTGGGGAAGGTTTTTCTGGAACATTTTTGCCATTTTTGGTTGAAAATTTGAATTTATAAATTTATAATGGATTAAACATTTTTATTAAATACCAAAAATGATTTTCTAAAAGATATAAAATGTTTGTGACATTTTATAAAAATTCTAGTGATTAAGAAAATGTTCCTTTGATCATATAATGCATTAAGCATTTGTTTATTCATACCTTAAGTGATTAAGTTGTAGAAATGAATATTTACAACTAAATACTTGTTTATTTAATAAGTTTATGTTTAATGAGTTTAAATTTTGTGATTATCAAAACATAGAGATATCAAGAAGTATTAATAATGTTTTTAGGCATTATTTATATCAACAATCTCCCCCTTTTTGATGATTACAAAACTTAAACTCATTAAATCCAAAAATTTATTTTTGAACAAGTATTTAGTGAGTTTATATTCACTTCTCCCCCTTTTTGTAGAATCAAAAAGGTTATGCCGACAAGTTTTAGATACAAAAATTGTCGGAACGAGAACTCCCCCTTGATGTATGCTCCCCCTCGTTTGAGGGCATCAAGAAATCGAGATATGGAATACTTGCAAGAAAAATATTAGAAGCACAAGCATACATAGCAAAATATGGAATATAAAAACATCAATCATGACAAACAAATATTAAGAACACATAGCAAGACATTCATTAATTCAAAATGAGTATGTGAGACATTTATTATGTTTAAAACATACAACAAGTAAAAAGGTCCTAATTTGCCAAAGAGAGCCATCGGACTTGCTTGCAACACAAGAGCTTGAATTATTTTATTTGATGGTAGAGTGTTTGGGATGAAAGTGGTTGAGTGAGGGTAAGGATGTCTGATTAATAGAGGTATATTTTTGGAGGTGGAGAGTTTGGAGGTGGAGAGTTTGGAGCGGAATCGGTTGATTGAGGGTTAGAGTGTTGTGCTAGTGGAGGTGTTGGATGAGATCTAGTAAGAAGTTACTCAATCCAAGTGAAATGTTTATTTAAGGCAATGATTTATTTTTGAAGAAGGACACAACAAGGACAATAGTTGACATGATTATCAACTTGATTCAAGTTGTGGGGGTGAGGTAAGCAATTTGAGTAGGGTGAGGATGGAGGATGGAGGTTGGCCCTTGTTGCGTTGTGCAAGGTGCATAGCAAGGAGGTCATGGATTTGGTTTATCTCTTCACGGAACTTTTCCTTTTCCGTGGGAATGTGGATTTGGTCATTTGGTGGAAGTGGATGAAATTGGGGTGTGTAGTTTGGAACGAAGGTGGAGGTTGAGGTTAGTTTGTGATGAAGAAGAGCTAGAAGGAAGTTGATCCAACTTGAGTTGAGTAAGGTGTAAGGCAAGAAGAGCATTAAGCTCATGGGCTTCATTAAGTTCTTCAATGAACTTCAAGTGTTTGGAAGAAGGTGATGATGGTGGAGTGTGGTTGTTATTTTGGATGGATGTTTGGATATGCAACATAGAAGTAGCATGTGAGTTGGTAGGAGGTGGTGGTGATACTTTTGGTGGTGGAGACATTTGTAAGCTTGGGTAATCATGTGTGAATGAGGATGGAGATATGGAAGAAGAGGATATTCCAAGAGTGGTGAGTGTTTTGGATGGTACATTGGTAGGTTGAATAAGATGTGAGGTGTTGTGAATGAGATTGGGATTATTGTTTTGGGATTGATCATGCTCTTCATGTGAATCATATGGATGAGATGAAGGTGTATTTTTGGGAGTAAAGATGGATGGTTGGTTATTATGATGAGGTTTGTGAAATGGTTCATTGGAATGAGCTTGAGGATTGGGAGTATAGTTGGGAACAAATGTGGGTGGAGGTGTTGTTTGTTTAGCCACATCATTTGTTGAGATGGACTTGTTTCGGGGGTTAGGTTTTCTTCTCCAAACGGGTTTTTCGGTTATCCTTGCTAACCTTGAGGTTTTTGGCTTTGGTTTGATGGGAGATGGCATGATGAGATGATGGAAGATTATGAGGAATTGGAGTGTTTATAGTGTAGGATTGATGGGATTAAGGAATGGATAAAATTTTTTGGATGGATTGTAATAAGATATGTTTGTGAATTTTGGAAGGTTTAGGATGAAATGGGCTAAAAGGTAGAAAAGGAAACAACACCTTCGACCATCAGATGGCCGGTCCCCTTAAATAGGGGCTGGTCCCTTTAAACATTAAGGGGGCCGCCTTATGATTTAAGGGGGCCGCCCATCTGTTGGTTCCCAGATTACTGGAAATGGGTTTTTGGCAGAAAATTGTAGAAAGGGTTGTGTTTTGGGGTTTAGTTTCAAGCAAGTCCAACTCTTTGAGGCAATTAAGCATTTAATAGATATTTATGCAAAACATGTTAATTAAAGAGATTAAGCAAACAAGTAATTTCATCTAGCATGTAAACATACTCATCAAGCAAGTAATATATATGGACTAGGAAACAATAAACTACACCAAATATTTTCTTAATTATATGTAAGTGGGAAGATTAATGAACTATTTGATGGATCCTAATGTGTGCCTATGTGCAATAAATGGGAACTTAAGATAGCATGGACTTCTAGACTTGTTACAAACAAAATCTTAATAGACAAACCATGGTCCGCTTGATTTGACTTAGTTCACTTATAAATGTCATGTACATAAATATAGATGACAAATATGAGATCACCATGCATGATTTAAAGAAATGTTTTAAGCATTATCCAACAATGTTTGAAAGTGAGTTTTTATGTAGATGTGAAAGTTATTTGAATAAAATAGATTGGGTTTTATTTCAAAATGTGTTTATGAAGAATGGGTAAGAAAAAAAATTCCAATATTTGACTTTGATCGAAACAGAATTATGGACATAGATTAAGAAGAAAAATGAGATAGTAAAACGTGTTAATAGAAAAGTGAAATAGACATCAAAAAAAAAAAAAAAAAATCATTTTTCCAAAATGTGAAGTTTCTGTATATTTTTAAAGATACTAGATTTTTGACAACAAATACCATTAATCCTATATTTTTTTAAAAATGGTTGTTAAAGATCTCATGCTCAAGGGAATTGGTTAAGGCTATTGTCACATGCTACCCTTTTCTACATATCCTATGGTCATAAGGAAGCGATGACGAAATTCTATATGTTTGATGCGAGAGTGTTGAATGGGGTATAACCTAACATCTATAGCTCCTTTGTTGTCGCACACTTATCTAACTTCATGCCATAGTCTAGGAGAGCTTGTTTCATCCATAATTTTCTAATGCGAGAAATCTAATCTTACTTCTATGTTAATGATTAATCCACTTAACTTATTTCACTTCATCACCATGAGTTTTCTAATAGTGGACATAGAAGATTTCCATTATAAACGTTATAGCTTAAGAGGGCCAAAGGGAAAAGAACAAGTGATTCTAGGTTCTAAGTAGATTCATATAAGCTATTATGTGTATATATATAACTAGGCATTATGAGCTAAATAGGCATGAAATAACTAGTCATTAATCTAAGCATATATTATAACAATAAACTTAAAAGGAAAGCGTACCTTTTAGTCTTCAGTAGATTTTATTCAAACGCTTCAAGGTGTCATATTGACTTATGGAAGCCAAACATAGATGAGTTTCCGAATTATTCAATGAGTGACGATTTAGCCACTTGGTCCCCATTGTCCCATTTGTCCAAAATTGTTTGAACCAAACATGGTTTGCATTTGCATGTATGGTGAAAGTATTCCCCAAGGGTTGAAACTTGGTTGAAGTGAATAATTCCACATTGGGTGATTATTATTATTAGGAAAGTTTTGTCTACCTTGATTTCTTCTAGGTTGAGGGGTTTTAGACCAAGGATGAGGATTATTTGGTCTATTTGGAGGTGGAGTGTTAGATCTTAATTTCGGTTTTGAAAATCCGGTTTTGGCTTTTAATGATGGTTTATAAAAACTTTTTACTTCCTCATCACTCATAATAGGTATTTTTCTATCTTTTATAAGTATATACTTAGGTTTTGACTCTAATGGTTTTTGTTTACTAGATTGACATTCAAACTTTGCATTTTTATTTTCACTAGTTGAAACATTATTTAAGTTGAATCCTAGACAGGTTTTATCTCCCGAAGTTCCTTGAACATTTATTATTTTCTTAAGTGAGTTACTACTATTTTTAAACTTGTCAAGTTTGGAAATTTCTTCTTAAAATTTTTCGTTTTCATTTTTGACCTCTAGACATGTTTTACATTCTATAAAAACTTCTTTTCCTTTTTCTAAATGTTGTAGTTTAATTTTTAGTTCGAGTACTTCATTTTCTAATCGATTATTAATATGTTTTAGTGATTTATTTTTAGCCATGACTTTTTGACCTAATTTGCATAACCTATTATATTCATTATCTAGATCTTTTTCGTCTAATGATTGATTTTAGTCACTAAAGTATTTGGTTTCGGAAAGTACCTCATTTGATGTCTTTGCCATAAGACATTTTTCGTCGTTTGCTTTGTCCGCTTCGTCTTTGTCGCTATCACTCCATGCTCCACTAACAAAGGCGCTTTGGTAATCATGACCCGGTGGCTTTGGACATTCGCCAATGAGATGGTTTGGGCTTCCATGTTAGACCCGTATCCCGGTTACGAGTAGGCCCCACCCTAGATGAAATATGCTAAGGTTGGATGTAATTGGTTGGTCAACGAAGTTACGTGGAAAGTCAAACCCGATGGTCAAACTAGTAGTCAAAGTATGATTCATGTAGTAATATGAAATGTGATGTATAAACTAGAAGGACCTAAGTTGCCAATTGTTAGTTATGTGTTATAAGTTAGTTGTGGTTTAAAATAGTAGGAAAGAGACTTGAGGGACCAATCTTGCCAATGGGCCAAAGTTTCTACCTAACTAGTATATCTAGCTTATTCTAGATTTCTCCATCATTATGGAGATAAGATGAAGGCCGGATTTAGAGGAGAGAAAAAGGAGGGAAATAGCACTTGTTGGATAGCTTAGAAAGGAAGAAGATATAGACTTTGTGGTTATGATCATCTCTAGCAAAGACCCCCACAAGTAAGTAAACTTAATCTAGTGTTTTTAATGATTATGAGAGGGATTCATAAGGGTCATGGTGGGTTTGGTAAACCCTTGTTAGAAAGTGTTAGTTTGATGAGAAAGTAAGTATTTGGTATGTAATTTTAGTAGGAATAATGATGATAATGGTGATGGTGATGAAGTGATGTTGGTGGCTAGTGAAGATGAAGATGATGATGGTTAGAAGATGTTGATGGTGGGATTCATGTTATTAGCTTAGCTTGGATTCAAGGTAAGTAAATCGGTTATGATTTAATGTTATAATGATTTCTTACATTATGTGTTATATGAATGCTTTGATGAGGTTACTTGAATGTGTTTAAATTAGTGTGGGGTGAAGAAGTAGATGTAAGGCTAGTTTGGCATAACTAGCAAATGGGAATGAGTGTAGAGTTGGATTAGTGTAGGTATGTAGGAAGGGTGTGATGAGTTGAGAGGGCTTGAAATGGCTAAGGTATGAGTTATGTTTAATGTTGTGATGAAATAGTTGGATTATGATGCTTAATGTGTGAATAAGTTATGATGTTATGTTATAATCGTTTTACTTACTAAGCGTAAGCTTATTCTTTTAGTTGTTAATGTTTTTGTAGGTTTATGTGCGGCGAAATATAAGGACTTGGACTATAGCCTAAGGAATTGGAAGCGGATTGGAGGATAAATCGTAATTAGGAGCTTAGTATAGAACACCGAGCTCAAGTGACAAGGTTGTACCCCCGAGAGTCTTTTATTGATTTGTAAAGTGTAGTCGAGTGTCAATTTGTATGTTAGAAAGGTCATAACGATTTGGGAGTCTATCGATGGGTCAAAGTGTGTTTTAAGTGTTTTTGAGTAATGATAATGGGGTGTTTGGTTTAAGCGTGTTCGTACCCATTTTGGGTAGTTAACGGGTCAAGCGTCATTGGAACATGTTTGTTATGTAAATATAATGAAGTTGGTCAAGTTTGGTGTAAAACGGAAGTGGTATATGTAGTTTGATGTCATGAAATGGGTCAAAATGGGTTTTTAGTGGTGAAAACTGCAGATTTGTTCTTGATGGCCTTCTTGACGGCGTCCCCTTTTAATCGTCCAAAAATCCTCTGGCCCGTCAAGGTCTGACGGCGTCACCATTTTTCTGACGGCGTCACGGTTAGTTGGGCAGTTTTCGAAAAATCATATCTTTTAATCCGTAAGTCGAAATGGGTCGTATGACCTATCGTTTTGAATCTATTTGAGTCTACTTTCATTTAAAAATAGTCTCAAGGGCTAAAAGTTTATAGATTTTTTTCAGTGGTCAAAAGAGTAACCAGATGTCCGTAAAGGTGAGTCGTTTCCGCGTAAAAGTTTAAGTTTTTGGTATAAGCGGGCACGGGGTGTTACATTCCACATCTAAAGCACTTTCTTTTCCCGTGGTTGTCTTGTGAATCTTCCTCGTCTCTTTAGAAATTTCTTGAACTCTCTTACGACCATTGCATATTCTTCGTCATTACTTTCGGAGGTTGAGCTATCCTCTTCACTAGATTCCTTCCTAGCTTTTAATGCAATTGACTTGCTTTGCTCTCTTTTTCCTTTGACCATCTCGGAGTCTTTCTTTATTAATGCTTCGTAGACTTTCAAGTTACCGATTAACTCGTCAAGTTGAAGAGTTGACAAGTTCTTCGATTCTTCAATTGCCGTAACTTTAGCCCGCCATTTTGGATGAAGAGCCCTAAGAAATTTCCTAACAAAATTCTTACTAGAAAAACTCTCATCAAGTGCTTTTAAACTTGTGATGATAGTGTTAAACCTAGCAAAAGCATTATCTATTGATTCCTCTTCCGGAATCGTAAATTGTTCATATTGTTGAACAAGAAGATCTATTTTATTATCTTTGACTTAACTATTACCTTGGTGAGTTATTAGTAAGGAGTTCCAAATTTCTTTTGCGGTTTCACACATAAAGATCCTTTCGTATTCTTTACGTGGTAACGCATTATAAATAACCATTTTTGCCTCATTATTTTTAGCAAGTTTTCTTTTTAAATCATCACTTTGTTTTTCAAAAGGTACAATTTCATCTATTTTAGTTAAAGGATTATTTTGAATAGGGGGAAAATCACCATAGGTAATAACATGCCAAATATCAAGATCTTTTGATTTCACATAAGTTTCGAATCTATTTTTCCAATAAAGAAAACCATCACTTTCAAATAGCGGTGGTCTTTGCATAGATTGCCCTTCTAAATATTTTTCCGATTCCATAGATCGATTCAAGTTTTAAAATACAATATATTTTAAAAATCTTGTTTGACGTGGCTCTTGATACCAATTGTGGAAAACTAGAAGGGGGGGTTGAATAGTTTTACGCCTTTTTAATTTTATTATGAAAACTTTGTTTACTTTTAAAAAATTTAGATTCGAATTTATGTGAACTCAACTCTTGAACAATATGAACAAATATAAGTAAATCTAAATAAACAATGCAAGTAAAGTAATGAAATGAAAAGAAAGATAGAGATGGAAAGATCTAACCGCGAGACAAAAGATTTATAGTGGTTCGGCTACAAGGACACCTTCCTTGCCCTACTCCACTCCCCGAGCACCTAAGTCGAGAGTTTTCTTCACTATGTCAACAAGCTCCCTTATGGCGGAGAAAACCTTACACAAATTTTGCTTACACCGGTTTAACGACACAAAGCTAGATGTCGAGTTCTAATCGTAGCTAGAACCAATCTCACAACTTCTTCACAACTTATTCACAACGGCTTCACGACTTCTTCACAACTTCTTCACGACTTCTTCACAACTTCTTCACACCGGCTTCACAACTACTTCACAACCTAGCACTACTTATGTACTCTTCTACTTCTTTACACCTTCACAACTTACACACCTTAACTTCTTCACAACTTCACTACTTACACACTAATCTAGCCTAAGCAATTATGCTCACACCTATCTAACAAATATACACAACTTATACAAAAATGAATGAATGATTATACAAACAACTTAGGTAGCAAGATGATACTAGGTTGCAATACTTCTTCTCTAGTTGTTGAAGGAGTATTCTTCTTTTGCACTTGAATGGTAGAAGCTTGGATCACTTGGAAACCAATTCTTAAGAATATATGATCAAAGGATTTAGAAAGTATTTGGAAGGATAAGAAGAGATTTAGAACAGAAGGTTTGGGGGTGCAAAAGGTGAGGAAAAAGTCCAGGGATGAACCAGTATTTATAGGCAGATTCTGACAGCTGGAGGAGCGGGACGGTCCCCTTAAATAGGGGGCCGGTCCCCTTAAAATTAAGGGGGCCGCCTAGTAAAATTAAGGGGGCCGCCCTACCCGAACGTTGCTCAGATTTGTCTTTTTGTGGGGAAGGTTTTTCTGGAACTTTTTTGCCATTTTTGGTTGAAATTTTGAATTTATAAATTTATAATGGATTAAACATTTTTATTAAATACCAAAAATGATTTTCTAAAAGATATAAAATGTTTGTGACATTTTATAAAAATTCTAGTGATTAAGAAAATGTTCCTTTGATCATATAATGCATTAAGCATTTGTTTATTAATACCTTAAGTGATTAAGTAGTAGAAATGAATATTTACAACTAAATACTTGTTTATTTAATAAGTTTATGTTTAATGAGTTTACATTTTGTGATTATCAAAACATAGAGATATCAAGAAGTATTAATAATGTTTTTAGGCATTATTTATATCAACATATATGTTTGTTTTTGTGTTTATGCATGTGCAGGTAACAGATACAAGAAAATGACAAAAACAAAGACAAAACAGACGAAACCGAGCACGAGATTGGAAAGAGTGTGAAAAGCCGAAGCCGAGGAAAGTTTTCTACATTATGGGTCATTCATAAATTCCAAACTCAAAATTTATAAAACCTTAAAATCCAAATCATATTCGGCCCACAACACAACCCAGACCACACACTATAAAAACTCGGATCCCATTCCATTTAATACCCAAACCGACCCGCATTTCTTTTATTTAACCCGAAGTCAACTAATAAAGAACGGGTCAAACATAAGATAAAAAGGGCGCGCTTGGTTTTACTGTTCATCCTTCGTCCTCAGAGTTACCCTGCTACTTAAGTACAACTTACCCCTTCTAGAAGGGCTGACAAGTCAGAGGTATGAGCTCATAAATCGTCCTTGTTGGCAGAATGAAGCCTTCTCATTGGTTTAAAGGATGTGGCGAGGAAATCAAGGGCTGGATGATCTATGTGATGTCGACATCTCAATTGGAGGGCTGGGATTGATTTTTGGAAACCCTAGAAAGCTTCCTGAAGGCTATAAATAGCTCCCTTCACTCACACTTAGAGAATCTCTCTTTTATGCTTTATTTTTAGTCATTTTTTTATGTAACAACTTATTTAATCTTAGTTTTCTGTCATTTACTTAAGCATTGTACTCCTTTTATGCTCTGTTTTTAATAAAAGTTCAGTTAATTCCATTGCTTTTTCTTCTTTACTTTATTGTTTAAATGCTATTAATGGTTAAATAAGCACTTATTAAGCACTTAATAAGCACTTACTTGAATTACTTTGTAGAACTCTAATAAGCTCTCTCATAGCTTACTTTGAGCTTCTATAGTCATCTAGTGTAGTGTACTAAATCAAAATCAAATTACCTTGACTCATTGTGGAAATAAGCTATTGGATAATAAGCCAAAAAGGGAAGGTCTTATTGGACTGTACCAGCTTGTTTCTAACAAGCTGGAGCTTGTAGATCAGTTCATGGAGTAATTTTATGTCATTGTTTGTGCAAAGGACAAAAGTGAGTTCAATTTTTGATTATTTACTATTTAAACTGCTTATTCTGATTTACTGCTTATTTGATTACTTATTTGAGTTGTTATATATCATTTCTGCTTATTTGAAGTTGTTTTGTTGCTGTGGTACCTTATTTCATTGAGATTGTTGGATTTGAGCTTATTTGGTCATATTGAGGTTTTAATAGGATTATAGCTTATCTCTTTAATAAGCCCTTGTTTCATGATGAAATTGTACTTAATACAATCTTATGAACTCTATATTGATCTGTTTTTCAGAAAAAGTGGGTGTTGCATGTTAGAATAAGGTTTAAAATCAGTTTTGGATTTCAAAAGGGGTGTTTGGCACAAGCTTTTTGGTTGACTTTTTAGCTGTTTTTCTTGGTTTGACCTTTTGGTTCTCTTTGATCTAGCTTAATTGGTGTCATATTAGCTGATAATTAGTAGTTTTAAGCTGTTTTAATTGGTATTGCATGTTTAAGTTGGTATTTCATGTTTTAAGGGTAGAAACTGCTTATATTGGCTTTTTATTGAGAAATCATGAATTAGACCTTGGTATTGCATTTTATATGCTCATTCTAGTGTTTTAAGAGGATTGTAGTGATTTGGTTTCATTTCATTTGGTTTTGAGGTAGTATTAGTCCAAATCAGTCAAATACTTACCTCAGAATACATTTCCCACAATCAGTCAGAGTAGTTGCTTTTTGTCACCATTTTTAGTGCTTATTTGCTGATTATTAGTGCTTAATTTTTATTTTCCTAGTTATTTGCTTATTGTACTTTGCTATTTTCTAGATTTCATACCTTACATAAGCTTATTAGTGCTTATTTTAGAGCCTAAAAGTTGTCTACTCAGTAAGCATATACTGAGTCATCAGTATATACTTGCCCTGAATAGCATCTTCTAAGCTTATTTTCAAGCACACAATAAGCTCATTAAAGTCTGAAATTTCTTCTATCAGCTCTTTGGTGCATGTAATTTGTATGGTTTGAGGTTTTATGGTTTTGCTTATTGCTTTTGTGGCTTATTCTTAAGCTCAAAAGTTCCTAAGTAGACTGTTTTGGACTGCATCAATAGCCTAAACTGCTTAATTGGATTTTTAGTGCTTATTTCCTTGTTTGTTCAGCTTATTCTGGTCTCAATTGTTTATTTAGGATTGCTTTTAGATTATCATAGCTTATTTCAGTTTGCCTTTTAGCTCTTAGTAGCTTTTGTGCCTTTTATCAGTTAGATTAAGCACTTTAGTTCTTTATATCAGTCTGATCTTCTAGTGCTTTTTCTGGCTTATTTTCTCAGTTTTAAAATTTTTGCCTTTTCAAAAGTTTCTTATTTTCATCTTATTTCCATGTTCCAAAAAGAAAAGTTAAAAAAAAAAAAAAAAAAAAAAAAAGGAAGCTAGGAAATCCAAGGGAGCCAAGGCTCAAACCCTGGACCTCACCAATTTCAACCCTTTATCACACACACACTCAACCAACTGCCCTTGGGACTTCTCTGGTTATAAAACCCAAAAAAACTAAAAAAACCAACAAAAATCCAAAAATATTTTCCTTTTTCTAAAACTTTCAAAAAACCAAAAATATTTTCTTTTTCAAAATTTATTTTTCTTTTAAATTTTGTGTTTTTGGTGTATGCTCACCCATTCAAAATCGAACTTAATTGATAAATCTTTTACCATACCGACTCATTTTTATCGTCGACGCAACAAACGAGTAAACGTACCCGAGTTACGTACTCTAGTTGATATTCCTATTACCGAGATGGCGGATACCCGAACGATGTCGGAGTTACTCCAAGCACCCACCGAGGGTTACGGAGACGCAATTGTTTTACCACAAATCTTATCTGAGAATTTTGAGCTTAAAACTGGTTTAATTCAACTAATCACGTCAAACCAATTTCATGGTTTTGAAATGGACGATCGCCACGCACACATCCGGTGGTTCAACAAGTTAACATCAACTATGAAGTATCGGGATGTCTGATGAACTCAAATAAGTACATTTTATTATCATCATTTATCCTATTTATTTGACTTGTTTTATTATATTATATATGAGAATTGATACGTTAATGTTTACTTTTGTAATTCTCAGGTAAAAACAAGTATTATGTGAAACTTGGCGATTTTGGACTAATTATGGAGCAAAACAAGCAAGATGTTGAGAGTCTACTGAAATGTACAAGATCAAGATCATTCTGCTCCAGATACACCGCAACATACTTATTACATACGGCGCATCACTATCAAGATTTCACAAGTTACAATCCAAGACAGCAAAGGACATGCGCCGCATAGAGAAATGGAGTTACGCCGCATCTTAAGGCGGTATACGAATATTCCTGAATATATTAATCTTGGACCCCACGCGAAGTTAAGTCAATGCGCCGCATCTACTTATCCTATGCGCCGCATCTAACCCTCAGACAGAAACTATAAATACCCCAAAGCCAGACGAATTTCGAGACACTTAGAGACTTTAGAGACCGAAGACAGAAGAACCCTAAGGCCGAATTCAGACGTGTTAGCAGCACAAGACACACCCTAAACGAAGATACAAGAGCTGTAAGAAGGTCCTGCATGTATTCAATTCATTAAGTAGTTTTGTTTTATTGTATTAGTACACTTTAATTCATCAGGATTGATGGGCCGATTCTATGTGACTACGGAAAACCATAGGCACCCCTTAAAATTGCTTTCCCATTAATTAAAGTTTATATGTTGATGTCTTTGGTGACTTTTATTAGTGCATTGATAACCTCTGTGTCTAGCTGAGCATTGCTTGGGTCGCCATGCCCCTTCCTCGCCTATTTATTCTATCGTTTCTAGGATAGTGGGATAGACATAAGTGATAATTAAGG
Organism: Artemisia tridentata subsp. tridentata; assembly: GCA_021014915.2. NCBI lineage: Eukaryota > Viridiplantae > Streptophyta > Magnoliopsida > Asterales > Asteraceae > Artemisia > Artemisia tridentata. Next base: position 81,988,663 of record CP139504.1, read on the forward strand.
GTTTACTCGCCGATAAGATTAGAGCCAACGAGAAAGGGTTAATTACATACACTTCATATAAAACTAGCAATAAAACAAGTGACAAGCTACTTAATTATCAGGACAGGTCTTCTTATTGTCTCAAGTATCTATCTGTGTACGTGTGTGCTAATCGCTGATTCGTGCTCATTAGTTTAGTTTATTATTTAATCATAACCAAACCGTGCCAGTCTCTCAGGCTGAACCCCCTTGCGTTAGATTAGGATTGTATAGCTAACTTAAGATATTAAAATACTGATTAGAATAACTAGATAATACGTTCCACCCTTAGTGATCGACACTCTACTTACCATTATATTCATACTGACCGGGTACACTGCTCGTTAAAGTGTGTGTTATTGATAAGTCGGCTAAATATAAATTTAAAACTTGAATACTGCTAAAACCACAACGACATCACGCGCGCACCAAGTCTTTGGAGCCGCTGCCGTGGATATAAAAGAATTAGAGCAATACACGCACACATCAAGTTTTTGGCGCCGTTGCCGGGGAGTGAATTGTTATTATCTGTTAATTTGATTAGTATTTTAATTAGGTTTTCTTTTTAATTTTTTTTTAAGATTCTAACCGCTAACCCTGTTGTATATTAGTTTAATTGCATTCATTGTATTATTTGCATATTTTCTGTTTTTGTGTGTTTTTATTTTCTTTAATTTTTGTTTCTTTTTGTTTGATTTTATTTTTGTTTTTATTTTCCGTATTTTTCTTGCATTCTGCTATCGTTGTACTGAGCTGATACAAACGATACGGCGCATCTGTTTTCACAGATACGGCGTATTGCGTTTAATTTTTATAAAATACAACGCGTTTAATAAATTCGAGTACGACACATCTTTCCCCAAGATACGGCGTATTGTGTTTTTAATAAGAAAATTTTCTAAACGATAACGCTAAACGACGCATCTGTTTTTGCAGATACGGCGTATTTATTATTTAAATTAAAAACCGTTTTCGAATTATTAAACAGATACGACGCATCGATCTCAATCGATACGGCGCATCTTCTGAATCAAAAATCTTGTATTTTGAAACGTAACGAAAATACGGCGCATTAGCTTTTGTTAATACGACACATTTAATTTTAATAAATATAATCGATTTTTGATAATTAAAACTGATACGGCGCATTCTAATTCTAAGCGGCGTATCTATTTTCTGAATAAAAGTCTGATTAAATTTTAACGATTATAAGATACGGCGTATCCAACTTTCTGGATACGGCGCATCATCTGCAGATATCAGATTATTTTTATATCCGTTTCTAAATTCATTAATTTCTCTTCTAGCGAACAAATCCTACTGACGATTTTACCTATGATGACAGGTTTTGCTATGGAAGACATGTCGGTGAACGGATATCTTGCTAAGGAACTCTTGCTTTCAGATTCATTCGAAGTGGAAGTTTTTGAAGATGTCAACTTCAATGTGCTCACAATTGATGCCGATTTATTTTCTTGGGAGACCCCTCTTGAAGCTACTTATAAGGAATTCAAACGCTTATGCAATATTGAAGATGGAATATTCTCTTATGATTTACTAATGAGCTACACTGAAGATGAATTGTTACTCTTATGGCCCATCATTGAATCTAAAAGATTAACTTGGACTACTATCGACGAAAAAGATGGGAAATTCCAAATTGAATACATGAACTCAGCAAATGCCGTCAACAAATCGAGCAACAAAAGCTATGAAGTCCAACCTATACAAACTTCTTATATTCCTTATTCCGAACAGTATTGAGGATTAGATAAAAGCTATCTGGATTACGAAAGAATGTATGCTGAATCGGAGATATTATTTCATGGAAAGTTGGTTAGGTTGATGGATATCTCTTTAGAAGAGTGGCTTGAACTTAAATACGGCAATCCCAAATTTGCTCCTATGAATGAAGTCAAACGGATTGTGACCTCATGGTTGACACGAAGTTTTAAAGAACAATTTAATGAGTTCATGGAGATAAGAAGGAACATGATTAGTAACACTAGCTTTGACGTTAACCACGATCCTAACAATGTTGATTTTTCAAATTGGTTAGCTAGTAAGTTCAATAACCATAAGAGCATGGACCGTGCTACTAAAGATGTGTTATGGGTATATTGGATGAGAGGGGAAGATGAGGAAGTAGAGAGCAACAATGGATCATCAGATGAGAATTCAACAATCGAGGAAGGCATTGAAGAATTATTTTGCATAGACATTGATCTGTTCAATTATGAGACACCCTTGTGCAAACAATTTAAAGAATTTAATTACCTTCTTCAAGTCGACGCTGATGTGCTAACTGGAGATCTACCGGGGTTCAAAACTTATGATGATTTCAAAAACACCTGGTACTACGAATTGAATGACCAAATACCATGGGTTTGGGATAAACCATGGGAATTTGAGCATATTAATCACACTTGTAACACTTTCCATTTCAAGGATGGAAGTAGTGAATGGCCAACCTGTGATTGGAAGAATGATGGAACCTGCAATGGGGGAAGTATAATTGGAATGAAATGGGTTGGAAACAATGTATACTTTGAAGACGACGATTGGTATGAAAAAGTTGAAGACTGCCCTCGTAAAGCAGAGGCTTTACAAGAAAAAGGTAGAATCAACTACTTAAAAGAACTTAAGGGAGCATCGAACACTACTTTCTGGGAATGGGTGCATGGACAATTTGATGATTACACAAGGCTTAGTCGACGCTTGCAATGGGAATTGAAAAGAGAGTGGGATGAGATTCAAGATTATTATCAATCCTTTAACGTGGTTAATTATGATCCCTATGATAATAACGATGAGTCGCGAGGAGAATTGATTGATGAACTTGATGACTATTTGAATAAGGATCCTTATTTCAAGTTTATTGATAAAGACGAAGAAGAATTCATCAAGAGAAAATGTCGACTACTTGGGATCCCTTATAATGACCCACCCATGATAATTTCTGAAAAATTTAAAGTCATCAAATACTCTTTGGGACCTGATGAGGAATATGTTGCGACGAAGACCAAAGCATATATTAGATTAAGTCGAACGGAAGAAAATGTTGCGGAGCTATACGGGAACATCTTTCGGATGAAAGAAGAAGGATGGCACGTAACAAGAACAATATAAGGAGCTGAACGTGAGTCTAACTTGAAGACTATGGAATAAAGACAAGTGCTGACCGAGAGACAACCCGGAGAATTTTTACTATTCTGTTCTGTGTCGAGTCTGTCAGACCTGCAGAAGATACGGCGCATCTCAATCCTAAGATGTGACGCATCGCCTGCATTGTTCATATCTTATTTAAATTTTCTGCATTTTTATTTTTGACTTTAAAAAATTTCTGTCAGTATTTTAATGCGGCGTATCCCTGGTTAAGGATGCGACGCATCTTTTATTCTAATTCGTACTTATCCCAGGCTCGATACGGCGTATCTTCTTCCATAAGATACGGCGTATCGACTGACCTGATGATTTTCATTTTAATTTTTTTAAGTTTTATTTTTACTAACTACTAATGTATTATGCAAGTTTGAACCTTCTTAATTTAGGTGTGTTAAAGAATTAATGGTATTATAGATTCCTGCATTCTTGTGGATACATCATCTATGAAGATTAAACGTTCTCATCCACAAGAAAGTTGATTTTTGCTCTTATACGAATAATGGAGGATCATACCGAGCAAATCTCAGGGGAGTTTTTCTGTTCTAATTCTTTTATTTTCCAGTTTTTAATCTTTGACACAAACAACGAGGACGTTGTTTAACTTAAGTGGGGGGATTGGGGAATTAGAACACTTACTTGTCCTAAACTTTTTCAAAATATGCTTAAAATGTGCTTAATATATCAAAATTTAAAATTTTTTAGCATGTTTTTGTTTAAAGTCTAAATTACATAGCTGCACACATAACATTATTTCCAAAAATTGTGAACTTTTCAAAATTCACAAATCTATGAGTGTGCCGGTGACTTGTAAACTTTAGAACTTGGCTTGTATACTATTCGAGACCACCATAATAAGTATTATCTATATAATTGGAATGACTTGTCTAAATTGGTAAATTTCTAGGATTACACCCAAATAGCCTTTACATGTTATGTGATATTAACTAACTACATTGGTTAGTTAACCCCCGTATAAACCCTTTTGTTACTCTCACTTTTAGAGTAAGATACCCCTAGAAAAACACTCAGAGCCATTCCTTTCGTTTCTTACACCTTTGTTATAATGTTTCGTTACACCCTTACACCTTAGCCTACCCTGTAGATTAAAATCCGTGGTTGGTTAATTGCTTTAGGCAAAGTGTGTTTTCTTACATTACCTGTGTTCGCGTGCGTAATTCATTATCTTTGGTTGAGTCAGGAAATTGCACAATGCAATTGGTATGAAAGTAAATATTGTATATCTTTGAGTTTATTTTTCGTGTGTTTACTACTTTCGCTATTACATTTATTTATGAAAGTATGAAAAGTATGGAAAAATTATCCGGAAAGAAAGTGATAGAAAAGTTGTGAAATTTTACACATATGTTGATGTCAAAAGAAAAAAAAAAAATCAAAAAAATAGAAAAGAAAAAGAAAAAGGAAAAGTTGGAAGTTTGTTTTAGCCAACTTATGTAAAGTTTTGTATTAAGTGGTCGATATCACCACTACTTGTTATATATTATATTTATGGATTGAATGGGAGTTGGCCGTTATGGGAACGCCAACTAAGGTTTATTCTTTGATTGAGATTTTGTTGAGTATAATTCGTGTCTACCTAAAGCGTGTGTTTCAAGTGTTAAAGCGTGAGTTATTCAATGATATGAGTCTTATTCATGGGATGGTTGGGAAAGTAATTTACCACACTTAGGATTTTAATTTATCCGTTTTGTTTATTTTTCATTTTACACCAATTTGTATCCCAAATATTATCCATACCCTATATCATTCTTCATCCAAACCTTTGATTTATTGAGATTAGGGATTTGAGCAATCTTAAGTATCGTAGTCGTGGATTCGGCTATGTATTTATGATTTTGTCGCCCTTTTTGATATAATATTATTGGTGAAGATTACTTGGTCCTATCTTTAGCCTATTCGAGTTAAGGATTTGAGCAATTGCAAGTATCGTGGTCGTGGATTCGATCATGTATTTGTGATTTTGTCGCCTTTTCTGGAATTTGAGATCGATAGAGATTAAAAAGAATGATTAACCCTTAACCAACAAACCCTTTTTACCACTTTAGACTTGTTATTCCTTAGCTTTAGTGGGGGAGATGCGTATACTTGCCAAGCTTATGATAGAATATTTGTCACGACTGGACAGTTAAACGATTAGATTTGCTTTTATCAAAATATTTTATTTTATTTCTAACTCGTTAAGTGTTTGGTTGTGCAATTATGACAAAAAACGAATACATGCTTAAATATAAAAATAAATCCTAATATCTTTTAGGATACATTTTCATAAAATTCATTCTAAGGTTTATTTGGGGACAAGTAAAGTTCAAGTGGGGGGATATTTGATGAACTCAAATAAGTACATTTTATTATCATCATTTATCCTATTTATTTGACTTGTTTTATTATATTATATATGAGAATTGATACATTAATGTTTACTTTTGTAATTCTCAGGTAAAAACAAGTATTATGTGAAACTTGGCGATTTTGGACTAATTATGGAGCAAAACAAGCAAGATGTTAAGAGTCTACTGAAATGTACAAGATAAAGATCATTCTGCTCGAGATACGCCGCAACATACTTATTACATACGGCGCATCACTATCAAGATTTCACAAGTTATAATCCAAGACGGCAAAGGACATGCGCCGCATAGAGAAATGGAGTTACGCCGCATCTTAAGGCGGTATACGAATATTCCTGAATATATTAATCTTAGACCCCACGCGAAGTTAAGTCAATGCGCCGCATCTACTTATCCTATGCGCCGCATCTAACCCTCAGACAGAAACTATAAATACCCCAAGGCCAGACGAATTTCGAGACACTTAGAGACCGAAGACAGAAGAAACCTAAGGCCGAATTCAGACGTGTTAGCAGCACAAGACACACCCTAAACGAAGATACAAGAGCTGTAAGAAGGTCCTGCATGTATTCAATTCATTAAGTAGTTTTGTTTTATTGTATTAGTACACTTTAATTCATCAGGATTGATGGGCCGATTCCATGTGACTACGGAAAACCATGGGCACCCCTTAAAATTGCTTTCCCATTAATTAAAGTTTATATGTTGATGTCTTTGGTGACTTTTATTAGTGCATTGATAACCTCTGTGTCTAGCTGAGCATTGCTTGGGTCGCCATGCCCCTTCCTCTCCTATTTATTCTATCGTTTCTAGGATAGTGGGATAGACATAAGTGATCATTAAGGGTTTACTCGCCGATAAGATTAGAGCCAATGAGAAAGGGTTAATTACATACACTTCATATAAAACTAGCAATAAAACAAGTGACAAGCTACTTAATTATCAGGACAGATCTTCTTATTGTCTCAAGTATCTATCTGTGTACGTGTGTGCTAATCGCTGATTCGTGCTCATTAGTTTTGTTTATTATTTAATCATAACCAAACTGTGCCAGTCTCTCAGGCTGAACCCCCTTGCGTTAGATTAGGATTGTATAGCTAACTTAAGATATTAAAATACTGATTAGAATAACTAGATAATACGTTCTACTCTTAGTGATCGACACTCTACTTACCATTATATTCATACTGACCGGGTACACTGCTCGTTAAAGTGTGTGTTATTGATAAGTCGGCTTAATATAAATTTAAAACTTGAATACTGCTAAAACCACAATGACATCACGCGCGCACCAAGTCTTTGGAGCCGCTGCCGTGGATATAAAAGAATTAGAGCAATACACGCACACATCAATGTCCCTCACAGTGCAATCAAGTTGATGCTATTTCCATTCTCTTTAGAGGGGGCAGCCCGGATTTGGCTTGAAAAAGAACCCCCTCGGTCAATTACAACTTGGGAAGAACTCGTCTCCAAATTCGTGAATCATTTCTTTCCTCCTTCCAAAACAACAAATCTTAAGAATGATATCACCAATTTTCAGCAACGGTTTGATGAGAACTTTGGTGAGACATGGGAAGAATTCAAGGATCTCCTACGAAAATGCCCACATCACGGTTTCTCCAAGTTGCACCAAATCGACACTTTCTACAATGCTTTAACGCAAACCGATCAAGATTCGCTAAATGCAGCCGCCGGTGGCAATATCTTGAATCGAACTCCAAGAGACACATTGACTATCATCGAGAACAAATCAAAAGTTCCCACTTCACGAAACAAACCGGTTGTTTCAAAAGTGAATGATTCTACATCTTCTTCACCGGCACATCCATCGGAGATGGCCGAGCTTACGGATGCTATTCGATGTATGATGAAAGAATTTAAGATTCAAAACCAAAGAACGGAGCCCGTTAAAGCTGTTACCAAAAATTGCGTAATTTGTGGTGGTCCCCATCCTTACTATGATTGTCAAGCCACCGATGGCCACGTTTTCAATGCTACCGCAGCAGCAGCAAATTACAATCAAGGATTTCGTCCTAATAACCAAATGGGACCACCCGGTTTTCCTACCGTTCAAAACAATCAAAACCGTTTCAATCAAAATAACCAAGGTTATCATGCTAATCAAGGTTATAACCAAAATCGTGGAACGAATGCCAATCAAGGAAACCAAATTTACCAAGCTCCAATTCATCAACCTCTTCCTCCTCAAGTTGGACCTAATAATGATTTCTCAAACTACATGAAGACAAATGACGTTAGCATGCGAGCGATGCAGAATCAAATCAACAATATGAAGGTCGAGCTTAGGAAAGAAATCGATACTACATTGACTAAGCAAACGAATGAGCTGAAGAATATGATGAGTAGTTTTATGCAAATGAATCAACCCTCGAGTTTGGGATCTCTTCCAAGCAATACCGTTGTTAACCCGAGAGGTGTTTTAAAAGCTATCACCACCCGAAGTGGTGTTGCTTATGAAGGACCCACGGTTCCTACTACTTCTTCTTCTCCTCCTAAAGTAGTGGACCGTGATACCGAGGTGACAAAGGACACAGTGCTTCCTACTAATAAAGGAAGTACCAAAGACGTCAAACCTCCGGTTGTCCAAGTGTCTGAGCCAAAAGTTGCTCCCGCTAATCATCAAAAGTCTAATCCAAAACCGTCAATTCCTTATCCATCAAGACTTAACGATCAGAAGCTCCGCGAAAAAGCTAACCATCAAATGGAAAAGTTCTTCCAAATCTTTCAAGATTTACACTTCGATATTAGCTTCGCGGATTCTCTTCTTCTCATGCCTAAATTTGCTTCGACTTTTAATAAAGAAAAATTGTTTGAAGTAGCTAATACACCGTTGAATGAGCATTGCTCGGCGGTTCTCCTTAAAAAACTTCCAGAAAAACTAGGAGACCCCGGCAAGTTTCTCATCCCATGTGATTTTCTGGGAATGATTGAATGCCTAGCCTTGGCCGATCTTGGCGCAAGCATCAATCTCATGCCATTTTCCGTTTGGAAAAAGCTTTCCCTTCCAGAACTGATCCCTACACGTATGAATCTTGAGCTGGCAGATCGGTCAATTACTCGTCCTATCGGTATAGCCGAAGATGTTTTCGTGAAAGTGGGAAAGTTCCATTTCCCAGTTGACTTCGTCGTTGTAGATTTTGATGCCGATCCCCGAGTTCCTCTAATTCTAGGAAGATCGTTCTTGAGAACGGGGCGTGCTTTGATTGATGTTTATGGTGAAGAACTTACTCTACGTGTTGATGATCAAGCTGTGACTTTTAAACTCAATCAAACTTCTAGATACTCCTCCAATTCTGATAAATTCTCGGTTAACCGAATCGATGTAATTGATGTTGAGGAGTATGCTCAAAAAGTTCATGGATCTTAGGATAATTCTCCAAGTGGAAATCCCACTCCGTCTTCTCAACCTATCCTTTCCGACTATTCCCCTTCTCTCTCTCTCCGTTTGAGGGAAATGATTTTATTTTGGAAGAGATCGAGGCTTGTCTTACTAATGATTCAATTTCACCGGAAAATTGATGAAACCGTCTTTGATCCGGAGGGAGATATTCTTTTACTCGAGAAAATATTAAACAATGACCCGTCACCTTCTCTCCCTCCGAAGGAAATTAAAATTAAAGGAGTTAAGGAAATTAAAACGTCTAATGATAATCCTCCGGAGCCCGAGCTCAAGGATTTACATCATAAGAGTGATTATCTTCTTGAGGAGTTCGCCGATGAACTCGCTCACATCGATCCAATCCCACCGGGGGATGAAGATGATGACTTTGATTTCGAATCAGATCTGAGAGAAGTGGAATATCTTTTATATCATGATCCATCACTTGATTCTAACCCTAAGAAAGTCATCAAAGATAGTGATTCTCAAAATGATGATGATATTTTTGATTTCGGTGCTGATCGTAAAGAATGGGAAGATCTTTTATATGGCAAACCTTCTGATGATAAATCCTTTGAAGATAAAGACCCAAAAATGAAAACCGTGACTGAGCTAAATAACTTATCTCCTCTATTTCTGAGGATGATTTTCTTTTCTCTGATGAGTCTTCCATCTAGTATCCTGTTGAGTTTTCTTGTAAAGACAAAGTGTTTAATCCAGGCATACTCGATGGTAGTAAAAATCATTCAATGATTAAATTGACTCCCGATAAGAATTTCAAGTTTCAAACCTCATCTAAGGAACTTTTAATTCTGGAGAAAAGTAATTCCCCTCTGTTCTATTCTGATGATGGACTCTTTTTCTTCATGAGGTTCATTGAGATTGAGATTAAGACTTTGCTACCATTTCCATCAGGAAATAAGGATAAGGTTTTCGATCCCGGGATACTCATTTTTGATGGAGTTGACTTGTTCACTCCCAAACAATCCCATATCATCAAGGATACTTTCATGATCATAGTATTTCATCCGAATATTTTGAAAGTGATCCTACTGGAGGTTGAATTAGACCTCCAGTCTTTCCCCATGGACAACTAAATTCGGGGCGAGTCAAGCTTAGCGACTCGCTAATAAACAAGCGCTTCTCGGGAGGCACCCCGTGTCTAACTTCTTTCTATTTTTTAATAAATGTGACTTGAAGAGGCCCTCCTCTTCCATTTCTCGTGTTTCGTGTTTGTTTGTTTTATGTCCAGGATTTGCCCGAATTATGAAGACTCTCGTGCTCGTGGTTTTGTCTTTCCTCCACTCGAGTTTCATGCTTCAGTACTGATTGGGAGATCCTATATCCTATATCTTATCGACTAATGTTTATCTATTAGCATAATTAATAAACGGCTTTAGATTTGCATAAGATAACCCTTATCTCAAAACATTGAGGACAATGTCTCGTTTTAGTCTTGGGGGGGGGGGGGGGGGGGAGGGGAATCTTTCAATTTGATTTTACCTTGCATCTTGCTTTATATTCTCGCAACCCCGTTTTTCCTCCAAAAAAAATAAAAAAAGAAAAAAAATAGAAAAAAAAGAGAAAATTTAAAATTTTTTGCAAAAATATTATAAGTGTTTTGACACATTGTTGACTTTCCGCTGGTGAGAGTAAGAATGAAATTTTGACTTGATCGAGCGTGTTGAGCTCTAGCTTGTTCCCTTAACCTTTATAATTGAAAGATGTGCTAGTCTCTTATACAAGAAGCTATAAAACGCGAATTCTAGCAAGAGTTTGCAAGTTTCCATAATTAACTTTAAATATGCGCATCTTGATTTTATTAGACTAAGCATTCGCGGATCTTATTATTTAAGATTTTAAATTTACGAAGAGCGAGAAATAATATAGTTAAAAATAAGTTAGATGCTAAGCATGGAGTAGTTGGATCTCTTTAGAGCCCATCGAGGTTAATTGTGACTTTTTGCTCCCATCAGTTAAAAAATTAAAAAATATAAATTTCTAAATAATTAAAGGTGTACGGTTTTGGCGATAATTAGTTTTTACTCCTTCTTTAGAGAATCCTTGCTTATAAGAGTTGGGTACACATCAAGGTACTGCCAGTGTTGCGGGGAAATAATACAACTGATTCCTGATAGTACATGTTATTGTTTCGGATGTTGAAAGACCGCAGGACTCGGGATTTGGCCCCTAATTAATATGTAAAAAACCGAAGCCGAAATAAGACTACTGTTTCCTAACAGTTCGCTCCCGTTGACTCAGTTGTTTAAACGGTGGAGGTAATAATAATAATAATAATCCAAAGTCGATAAAAGTTTTCTGTTTCCTGACGGTTCGCTCCCGTTGATTCAGACTTCAAAAAGGCAGAGGAAAAATATCCAATGTCAAAATAAGACTCCCGATTCTTGACGGTTTTCTCCCGTTGTCTAGGTTGTTTAAAAGGCCGAGGAATAATATGTGCTTAATAATGTAATAAGGCCAAATTTCAACTCCGGGGATATCCTAATAAAAGCCTCTGTCTCTGGACTCGTAGATGAGTTGTTTCGGTCGTAATAAAAAGGATATCCCCAAAATCATGTTAAATCAGGACCTTGATATGGACCTCATTTTTATGGGCAACGGTTTTCGAGGGAAGGATTTTAAACTAGTTAGCGTCTAAACTTAGTGCCTTTATCGGACTAAAAATCTATGAAAACCAAGAAAAATCCATTTTTCATAAAATATTTAGACAAAATAGGAAATAAAGGAGCAAGAAGTAGCTATGCGTATACAATTAGCATCCATGGGTAGTGTTGGTATCTAACTTGTATTTAACTATGATTTCATTTTTAAGCTTGGTTTGGGGACTCGTGAAAAATCAAGGACGATGAATTTTATCCATTTGGACGCTTTTTCATGAAAAGTGCTTCTTACTCCGTGATCCTAAAAGTTATTGTGAAATAATGAAGGTCAACATCCCGTCATATCAACATGTTAGGCTGGTTTCAATATAATCTTGGCCTACGTCACTAGAAAGATGCTAAGAAAGTATTGTGATATTTACAAGGAATGGAGTGCTTTAACTTACACTAGATCTGTCGTGAAGTTATTGGACACTCGGATTCAGACTTAGCGAAATGCAAAGACACTAGTAGGGCAACTTCGGTATATGTTTCTATGCTGTCAGGTGGGCCTATTTTTTGGAAGAATAAAAAACAAGTGCTAACGACGACCTCAACAATGATGGTTAAGTATGTGTCAGTTTATAATGTGACATGCCATGCAATGTTGTTGAGAAATTTGATTACTGGACTCAAAATTGTTAACTACATTTCAAGGCCAATGAAGATTTACTATGATAATAACGCAGTCGTGAGCTTCTCGAACAATAATAGTTCAATCGAAACTGTTTTATACTTCAATACAAAGTACTTATTCGTACGTGAAATAGTGGAAGAACAACGTATATGTATCGAGCACATTAGAACTCACGGAATGCTTGCGGATCCGCTAAATTAAGGTCTACCATACAAAGTATTTCAAGGCCATGTGGCCAAAACAGGTTTTCGTCGAGACCTTACATAATGTTGTAGTTAGTGCATTATTTCGTGATAACGTTTAACTTCACAAGAAGCGCCTTAAGACAATATCCTTCACTATAATGTCTAGTTTTCTTAAGTTTACTTTCAACTGTGTACACTTATGCTTAATTATAGACAAACTTATTTGTGTACCACATTAATCTTTTGTCATTTTGGCTTAATGAAATCATACATTTCAGAGTAGTACCAATGTTATAATGGATGGGGGCCCTGTGTTGAACACGACACGTGTGGCTGTATCTTTTTGCTTTGGTGCTATTATTGAATTACGATGATTCTCATAAACTTGTAAAGTTGTAATTGACCAATATAAATTTTTAGGTTTATGTATATATATAAGTGGTCCCACAGTCAAGTGGGAGAATGTTCGAATAATCCCTTTTAATGTGGCCTTTTGGCCATTTAGACCCTTAACTATGCCTTAATGACACAATTTACCCTAACTACCAAATGACAGTTATTTGATGGAAGTAACTACCTGTAGCACCTCAAAATTTTAGGTTTAGTATTAGATATTTTTACAGTACAGTAAAACCTCTATAAATTAATGATGTTAAGACCGAAATATTTTATTAATTTAGCGAGATATTATTATATCGATAAATTAATAATTTATTAATTTACAGAGGTTTTACGTATGACCTTGAAATTTTCAAATCCATTATACTAGTTACAATGTATACTAGTTAGAGATGAAAAATAAATTAAAAAAATAATATTCAATTAACATTTTGTGAATTCACATTCATAAATTAATTGAATTTGTTAAGTTTATTGTTTTTGAATAAGTAAAAAGTTAGTTTTGTTGGGACAAGTTCCAATTATGTATGACCTTAATTGAATTTGTACAAGTTATAATTACGTATGGCCTTTATATATGTATGGATTTTTTTAGTAATTATTAATTTATAGTTTCGTTGGCAACAATATATATACACTAGGTTTCAAAAAATTATTATCTTATTATTTTATGGTCCAAATTTGTACTGGTCCCAAGTTGAAACTGGACTAATTATTAATTTTATCGAGATTATTAATTTATCGAGTATTAATTTATAGAGGTTTTACTGTATGTATGGAATAACTGAATGTTAGTTCAGTTAAGTATTTAACGAAATAAGGACCAAAAATGCAAATATTAAACAGAAAAGGACCTCCGGTGTAACGGACTTAACGGCAGGCACTAACTGTGCAAAGTAGAAGTATAATTGCAGAAATTAGAAAAATACCCTTTTAGCTTTGTAACACTAAATGTCCAGTCATTACACACGTGTAACCATACGTGTATGTGTGGGAGAATATGGAAGGAAATTAGAGTTATCTTCTATTTTCAAGATCATCCACAGCAGGTCTTTGGAATCAAGTCTTAGTGTATTGGGTTCCAAGCTTTAGTATCTAATTCCCATCAAGGTAAGTGCAAGGCATGTCACAATTTTAATTAGAAATTGAATTGGGGGTTTTCATGTATATTTGGTTTTATGATAACCTAGCTTTAATTCATGGCTTAAGAGGGTGCTATTATGTATGAACTTATTGATGAATTGGAGGTTTATGGAGAGTGATTCATGATGATATAAGTGTTTTAGGTGTTTTGGGTTTGATTAGTGATGTTTATAGATGATTATGTTATGAATACAAGTAAGGAGAAATTTAGTAGAAATCTTGTTATGAAATTAGAAGTGTCCTTGTTATGAGGTTTTGTATGTGATGATAATTATGTGTTCATGATTAATTTATGGTAGTAAAAAAGGAGTGTTTGGCATAAGATTTTAATAAAGTCAAACTTAGTAGTTCATGAAGAATATTATGTGTTATGAACGACATACTAGTTTTTAATGAAGTTATAATCACTAATACATGTTTAGTTAATATTGGAAGCAAGTGGAAAGGAAGGAGAAGCCTAAACCAAACACGAGGTGAGTAATAGATTAGTAGCATGATATGTAGTTTAGTTACGTCATTGTGATTGTTTTTAGTTTTATGCTTAGTGAAAGTTTATAGTAATGATACGAGTATGAAAAGATGTTACTAGAACAAGATATGATAAGTTTGTTATGAATCAAGTTCATGTTAGCTTTGAATATTATGGAAATGGCATAGTTCAGTTATTGATCACGTTAGAGTGATATAAATTCAGTTCCAGTTCAGTTAGACATGAATACTATGTAGTTACAGTTCAGTTAGACACAGTACAGTTCAGTTAATAGTATTAGTCTCATATTAGTGATTAGTGCAATTATTAGTTTGGGCAATATCTTTAAAAAAACATCATACTTGTCGTAAAAATCTGTTTCGCGTAGCGAACAAAAAATGTGTAGAAAATGACAATTTTTCTCCAAAAAATACACTTTTTTGGGCATTATTTTACTCCCTCACCCGGTTGCAAGTATATGAGTGAAATACAATTTTTTTTAATTTCCACCGTGTATATACGACACACTCCCCTTCCCACCCACCACACTCTTCCCTTAAACCTGCACATGCCCACTTTATGGTACGAGATAACCATTTAACAAGTACAACCTTATCCTCATTTTTCCCCACACAATCTTCTTCATACATCACTTTCAAACTCACGTGGTACCAAACCCTAATTCGTAAAGCACGTTTAATATTCCGAATTGATTGTCCCATTCCATAATTAGTCAAGACAAAAGGTATATTCCATCTATATTTTAACGTGTTTTTACCCCAGTTGTATTAATTAAAAAAAAAAGTTTTTTTTAGGGTTCCTGAAATTAGGGTTTTTGATTTCATTTTTTTATTTATTTATACAGGTCTGATGGACATACCACTTGATGTGGTTTTCAAAATACACTACAATGGTGTATTTATGTTTGATCCCTTAAGGTATGATTATGGTAGAGAGATAGTAATGGAGGCCTCCTCAACTGATAGGATAATGTTTAGTCCACTTTTAGACCTGTTAGTTGCTAACGTAAGGAATAATATATGGGCATTGTATTTTTGCATTTCTGAGTTAGATATTGATAGTGGTGGCTTAAAAATAATTGAAAGGGATGCAGATGTCCATGCTTTATATGATCAAGCTCAACGGCATAAGACTGTTGAATTGTATGTAGCTCATTCCCCCCAAAACTTAGCACCCTATTACCACCACAACTTGTCTTAAGAGATTTCTGACTCAGAAGTTACATCAAAAAAGAAGCAACATGATATGATGAAAAAGGATGCAGGTAATATGTCTTATGATGAGTTGGTTGCTTGGGCTGAGGAAGAATTACAGTCTCCATACTTAAGGGCTTCTCCTCCTTTTAAGGATAGACCACTTAGAAAAGATTTTCAGGGTAAGGTTACATTCACTAGAGTGTAGAATCATGAAGATGAGTTTACACATGATTACCCATTCCTGACTGAAGATGAGGTTTATAAGGAGGACAATGTTGTAGCCGATAAGCTTGCGGATAATGTAGTGGTTGATGAGGTTATGGAGGATAGGCCTGTAGAGAATGAGGTAGTTGATGAGGTTATGGAGGATAGGCGTGTAGAGAATGAGGTACAAGATGAGGGTATTCAAGAAAGGCCTACAAGTGATGAGGTTGTAGAGAATAGGCTTGAAGATGATATTCATCATGAGGGTGCTTCAGATGTCAATATTGATGATGTTGTGCTAGCAAGGCAGAAGAAACTTGATAAGGGAAAATCTGTTATGACAGCAAAACATATGGCAACAACAAAGTCTAGAAACAATGTTCGTAGGGGTACTGGTATAACCATAAGGGAGAACAATAATCTTGTGTCATCAAAAACTGAAAGTGAAGACAACATTGATAGGAGTGATGACGAGTCTTCTGGGTATGAGTCTTACGAGTCTGATAAGTCGTATGATTATCTAAGTAACGGTGAAGATGAGGTTATTCAGCTGAGAAAGCGTAACTTTGAACGCAAACATAGTACACCTGATGATCAAGATGCAGAAGAAGCATGTGATGAAGAGTCTTCTTGTGAGTCTGATGCATGTGGCTATCCTACTTTAGCCCCATTAGTAAGGGAGCATGAAAAGTGCATGCAGTCTTTGTGAGGTCCTCTTGTTTGATACACGGTTAAGGTGGTTAAACCTTGTGTCTTTGTGTATAAGATATATTGAGTTAATATGATTAAGTACGCGGAATTTACTTAACCACACTTAGAAGGTTATGTATGTTATGGAAATGGAAGAATTATATTTGTTACTTAACAATGAACAAAGAAAGTATTTCACTAAACGATTCAATATTATTCCAAATAATACGAGTGATCTTGTGTTTTTCACTAGGGTTACAAAAACCTTGAATCTTATACTTCTAGATTTGTAATATGTTATTTTTGTTTGTTCTATGTCTTAACAGATATTCACACATATTCACTAGACTAAGATCTCTTTTATAGTTGCAAAAGATCTTTACAAATTGCTTAAAAGTCTTGACCGACTTACTTGTTTAACTTATTCATATTGGTGTCAGTACATAAGATACAACATGTATCTATGTATACAACTTGTTAACTAAGCACATGGAGTAAGATATTATCTACCGTATATGTTTGACCAAAATACAATAAATATCTTTTCGATCTTATCCTATGAGTCACTGATCAGCAGTACCTTCAACTTGAACTAGCAGTACCTTGATGTACTAGCAGTACCTTGATCATGAACTAGCAGTACCTTTGACTTAGAGTAATTTCTAATACTCTAACTTCAGAATATTTAATTCCCAACAATCCTCCCCTAAACATGTGAATTAATTCAAACATGTTTTTCTGAATTAAATGAGGACTTGTGAAGATCTTTCAAACACTTCATGAATCTGAACTATTCTTCTTATTCTGAACTCATCTGCCTTGTTCTTCTTTGACTTCAGCAATATCAAAACATTGTACCAAAAGATGGTGCAATTTCCTTGGATGGAGGAATTGTAAGAGGCAATGATTTCAACAAGTGAAATCATCTATCAGCATGCCTTTGCAAGTGATAAACAAACATAATGAACTGAAATTGAATCTTTCCTTCGTTTGATCTAGATAGAACTTTCTCCTTTAGAAATGCTTCATCCCTTCTAGATATTTGATCTGTTCTAATCATTTTCAACCTCTACATTATCATCTTGTATGCTCTTGTCTTTTCCTTCCATATATTGGTTTATTCTTCCTTTTCTGGGCAATTATTTCCTTCTCTGAGATTATAACCTCCCCTGAAGTAAATAACTTTAGTTTCCTCCCCTTGTTTGGAAGATCTCACTATGTACTAAAGAACTTCTCTTCATATCACCTGATCTATCAGTTTGAACTTGTTTTCAGACAATATTGTACATGAAGCCATCAATTCCTTAAGAGTTTAAGTTGCTGTCCTCATCACTTCTAGGTGTGTTAACTCCTATGAGAGGTGAATCAGTGGACATTTTGATTCATAGTCCATCAATGAATGGTTTTTCTGAATCCTTGAAAATCCTTTTAAGAAATCATTTAACTTAGTAGTATGTTTATGATTTTTAGAATTGAAAAATCATACTACATTCGACCATTTTGAAAGAATCAAGTGTGTAACAGACACCTAATCAAAATTTCGGTTTAAAAATAACCTCTGGTTGTGTGAGAACCAATGTATTTCAGTTATCACTAACTGCCTGTGAAAAGATAAATCTATTCAAAAGATTTTCTTGACAGGGTTTCCAGCTCATAGTAATTGTTACCTCCAACACAAGTGTTAGATTCACTTTTACTAGCTGTTATTTCTATCAGATGTCCTTAGACTAACTCATTATACTTGAAAGTATAAAATGATAGAAAGTGAGTTGTATCAGTTACTATCTGATCAACTAAGTCATCAATTCAATTGTGAAATATCATAACTAGATTTCAAGAAAGAAGTTTTAAGGAGGTTTAATTCCTAAACTCAGTCCATCATAAATCTACTATGGTCAGCAATTTGATAAGAATTCTGCTGTTCCCATTTCACTTGAAATATCCTTTGTGTTCACATATTCATACCTGAAATAGTTAGTCTAAAACCAAAAGAACAATGTACAAAGTACTTGTCTTGTATTAGAATAATCATAAAACCAAATGTATGAATAACACAATTCAAATTTTGATATAGCAGTACCTTATAAATCCAGCAGTACTTTCAAAATTTTATGTACAAAAACACATCATATTGAAAATTTAAAGATTAAGCATTCCAATACTTGCTACCAAGTACTGAAACCTTGAAACATCAAAAGCTTTTGTTAGCAGATCTGCAAAATTATGCTCTGAAGCAATTTTAAGAACCTGAATTAATCTTTTCTCATTGCAGTCTCTTATAAAGTGATGTCTAATTTCAATGTGTTTTGTTTTAGAGTGTTGTACAGGATTTTTAATAATACAAATTGTACTACTATTATCAATATAAATAACAGTGTTTAAGAAATTGTACCCATAATCAAGAAGTTGGTTTTGAAGCCATAGAACTTGACTAGAGCAACTTGCAGCAGCTATATATTCAGCTTCAGTTGTTGAATTTGCCACACTTGTTTGCTTCTTACACTGCCATGAGACAAGTCTACACCCAAGGAATTGACATCCTCCAGTTGTTGACTTTCTGTCCAAGCTAGCACCAGCATAATCACTATCCGAATATGCTACCAAGTCAAAAGGAGATTCTCTAGAATACCATATACCCAACCTTGGGACCTTAAGATAATCTAAAAATTCTCTTGACTGCAATTAAATGAGAAACCTTTGGAGTAACTTGAAATCTTGCACATACACAAACAGGAAACATGATATCAGGTCTAGATGATGTAAGATACATCAAGGAGCCTATCATAGATCTGTAACTGTGTACATCTACATTTTCTCCATCTTCATCTTTCAGAAGGTGCTTCTCTGAGTCCATTGGTGTGCTTGCTATTTTTGAATCAGCAAATTGAAATTTTCTAAGTATCTCTGCAACATATTTGTCTTGACTAATAAATATGCCTTCAGATGATTGCTTAACTTGCAAACCCAAAAAGAATGTAAGTTCTCCCATAGAACTCATTTGAAACTTATCTTTCATAAGCTTCTCAAATTCTAAACACATTTCCTTCCTTGTAGATCCAAAGATAATGTCATCCACATACACCTGCACTAACAGAAGATCCTTCTTGTGCTGTTTGATGAAAAGTGTCTGATCAATCTTTCCTCTTTGAAATCCATTTTCTAATAAGTAAGAAGCAAGTGTTGCATACCAAGCTCTTGGTGCCTGATGAAGGCCATAGAGAGCTTTCACTACTCTGTACACTTTGTTTGGATGTAATGGATCAATGAAACCAGGAGGTTGTGAAACATACACCTCTCTTCCAATTTCACCATATAAAAATGCGCTTTTGACATCCATTTGATAGACTGTGAAGCCTAAAAATGAAGCATAAGCTAGAAACAGCCTAATTGCCTCAATCCTTGCTACTGGAGCATAAACTTCATCATAATCTATTCCTTCTTCTTGTGTGTACCCTTGTGCTACTAGTCTAGCCTTATTCTTGATCACAATTCCTCTGTCATCCCTTTTGTTCTTAAAAACCCATCTAGTGCCAATTAGCTTCTCACCTGTAGGTAAATCAGCTAGCACCCAAACCTTTTGAATCTTGAACTGAAGAAGCTCTTCTTGCATAGCCTCTACCCAGCTTGAATCATCTAGGGCTGTAAGAATATTCTTTGGTTCCTTTTGAGAGAGAAAACATACAAATAAACATGAGTTTGAAAGTTCATGTTGTTTTGAAGCATAAAGGGCATCAAGAACCCCTTTTTGGTCTGAAGAGACTAGTTGTCTTCTTGTCTTCACACCAGATTGTATATCTCCTATCACATTATCAAGGGAATGAACTTTGTGAATTCTTGTGTGTGGGGTAGTAGGAACATGATAAGATGATGAAAGATTAGTCATATCCACTTCATCTTCTTGGAACTCTGCATCTTTTGAGTGTGAAGGACCAGCAGTACCTTCAACTGAACTAACAGTTCCTTCAAATGAACTACCAGTACCTTGAGAAGTACTAACAGTACCTTGCTCTGTCTCAGCAGTACTTTCAATATTCAACATATTGAGTTGTTCCTCTGTTCCAACATCTTTTCTTTGAGCCTCAAAATCCTTTTTTGCTTTACCAGAAAAAGATTCATCATTGTTTGAAGCTAAATCCACACTGGTACTTGACCACAATGGCATAATGACATCAGATTGATCTTTATCTAACTCCACCTCATTTGTTGCTTGTGAACCTGAAAAATTATTAGTTTCTGCAACAACAGGTAAATAATTCATAGAGTTTGTTAGATAATCAAGATCAAATATCCATTTGGGTCCTTGACCTACTACATTGGATTTGTTTTCCTGAAACTCCACATGTAGTTCTTCTTGAACTTTCTCAGTTCTTAAGTTGTAAACTCTAAAAGCTTTGCTAACAAGAGAATATCCAACTAAGAAACCTTCATCTGCTTTACCATCGAATTTTCCTAAATGGTCTAAGGTATTGAGAATTGTCACATGACATCCAAAAGGTCTAAGAAATCCTATTGCAGGAGTTCTACCATTAAAGAGTTCATATGATGTCTTATTATGAGGCTGCACAACTAAAACTCTATTTTGAACATAGCAAGCAGTGTTAATTGCCTCTGCCCAAAAGATTATAGGTAGCTTAGAATCAGCTAACATTGTTCTAGCAGCTTCAATTAGTGTTCTATTCTTTCTTTCAACCACTCCATTCTGTTGTGGTGTTCTAGCAACACTATATTCTCTCCTAATACCCTTTTCTTTGCAGAAATCATCCATAACTCTATTTCTAAATTCTGTCCCATTATCACTCCTAATGACTTTTACTTTCTTGCTTACTTGGTTTTCTATCAGTGTAATGAATTCCTTAAGGATGCTTGATGTCTCATCCTTAGAGGCTAAAAAGAAAACCCATGTAAATATGCTATAGTCATCAGTTATAACAAGACAATATTTTTTATGTTGTATACTCCTTACTGAAACTGGTCCAAATAAGTCCATATGCAGCATAAACAATGACTGATTGATAGAGTTAAAAATTTTGGGCTTACAAGTGGCTTTGTGTTGTTTGCCTTTTAGACAAGCAATGCATGTTTGATCATTTTCAAATCTTTTGTGAGGTAAACCTCTTACCAAACCATTCTTAACAATTTTATTTATGGTTTTAAAGTTAATATGACCAAGCCTTCTATGCCATAACATTGATTCATCCAATGTGGCCTTTGATACAAGACAAGTTAAATCCTTTTTAGGAATGATGTTCTTCATATCAACACTATACATGTTGGCCTTTCTAGGAATTCTAAGAAGTACTTGATTTTCATCAGGCATCTTAAAATCCTTAGATAGAACAAGACATTCAGTGTCAGTAAAAAGTACATTATTCTTTTTGTCACACATTTGTGAAACACTAAAAAGATTATACTTTAACTCTTGTACATAGTACACATTTTCAAAATCTAAATTTCCGGTTTTAATAGTACCTTTACCAGAAATTTTGCCACGAAAACCACCTCCAAAGGTAACATATCCTCCATTGAATTCTTGAAAGTCTGAAAGATAAGACATGTTGCCTGTCATGTGATTGGAACATCCACTATCTGAGTATCCTTGATCTTGATGATCAATAGAATGTTCCTGCACACAAATAAGAGTGTTAGTTTTCTTTGGGGATCCAAGCCATTACTGACTTGGATCTGCCTCTTGCATCAATATAATTTAATCTTTTAAGGACTGTTGATGCAACATTGGATTTTTGAATCCAACATGCTGAGGCCTTAACAGCATTTGCCCTATTACCCTTAGCAACAGAGTGAGTAACATGCTTAGCAGAGTCTGCTAACTTTGAAGTCACACCCTTTGGTCTCCAAACTTGTTTGTGAACCACTGCTTTTGTTTGAATGGGTCTTAGAACAGTTTTAGATGCATGTATGAAAGTTGTTTTTGCATCCTTAGCTGTTGATTTTGGGTTAACAGTCATCAAAGGTCTAACATTACCTTTAGATTTACCGGTACCTTTAATTTGAACTGGCAGTACTTTGTTAACAGGACCTTTTTGTCTATCAGGACCTTTGAGTCCAGACTTGTTTGAGACTGTTCTGGGTTTAGATCTATGAGAATTAGAGTGAAAAAGAGTTTGATGAGTTTGCCTTTTGTAATTCACCCTATGGTATTCATACCCAGTTACCCTTTGGTTGCAGAAAGCTGCAAGATGGTCAAAACTACCACATGTATAACAAGCTTTATTATAAAATGCAAAGTCATCACCTAATTGGTTAGACTTGAGGTTGTTCCAATTCCTTTGGTTACCTCTGGGCTTGTTTGTAGTTCTATATTGTTCACAATATCTAACTGGTTTCCTAACTGTCTTAACATTTGACTTAGGCCTGTTAGTGTTGTGATTGACTATCTTAGGAAGACTTGTTCCTACTTTCTTAACCAATACAGGTTTAGACATAACCTGTTCTTCTTCATCACTATCACTATCAGTTGTACAATCTTCAACAACTTTAGCATCTCCTTTCTTAATAAAGGACACCTTGTCCTGATAAGATAAAGTTTTATCTAAACTTTTACTTACCTTCTCTATCTTTGGAGATTTAGTGACCTTAGAACCATATTCCATGATTGGTTCTTGAAACTCAGGTAACCCTGTGTGTGCTAAATCAATACCTGGAGGTGAATGAACACCTCTGTATGGTGGGGGTACAGACTTAAATCCAACACCAGAATTAACTTTATCAATAACTTGGGCTTCCCAAAGTCTATTGAATCCTTCTGAGGAATGTGCTAAAACATCCACAGAAACCTTTACATTTTCTCTTTCATTCTTATGTTTAGCTAATGATTCATTCAACTCAACAATACACTCATCTCTGATCTTAATGTCATTTTTTAGTATATTGATGTCATCAGCAAAATGAATTTCATTATCTTTAAAATGTAAAACTTGTTTTTCTAAAACACCTAGACCTCTTTTGTGATTAGCCAAATTAAACAAAGAATCAAGCAGCTCTTGTTTATGAGCTTCAAATCTCTTATTAAGGTCTTCATAAGCTTTAAGATTAGGACATGATTCAGTACAAGATGTAATATTGTTTACCTCTGAATCAGAATGAGCCATTAGAGCAAATTCATTGGCCAAAAGAGCAGCATTCGGTGGTGCATCCTCTTCAATAGCCATAGAGCTCCAATCATAACCGATACCATCAATAGCCAACATAGCCTTTGGCTCTTCAACAGTAACTTCCTTTCTCCTATCTTGCTTATACCATGTGTTTCTATTCTCCTGCTTTCTTGGGCTTCTACACTCCTTAGCAAAGTGTCCTAACCTATGACAGTTGAAACACTCTACTTTCTTCTTATCAAACCCAGCAGTGTCATTACCATTTATGGTAATCTGCTTCCCAGTTCTTTGCCAATACTTCTTAGCCCTCATGCTAAGCAAAGCAACCTGCCATTTAATATCCATAGCTTCCAAATCATCACCATCTACCTGCTCAAGGTCTTCATGGTTGAGAGGAGAGCCATTAGATTGACTGGTAATAAAGGCATAGAATGTTGAATCTCCAAGACCAGCAACATCCTTGTGAGAACTTGTAGAAGGAGCACTTTCACCTTCATCTACCTCTTCATTCTTACTAATACTAGGAACTGACAAGAGTGCCACGTTTCCAGAACTAGTACCATAAGTTCCAGACTTTCTAAGACTTTGTTCAACAATTTTGAAGTTGTTGTACAAATCATTGAGCTTCATTGTTTCAATGTCTGGTTTGTTCATCCAGACAATGACATGAGTGTGGAACTCATCAGGTAGACTTCTTGAAAACTTCATGTTGAGATCTTCCTTCTCTGTCTCAACACCCAACACAGCTAACTGACTGACAAGCTTATGTAATCTAGAGAATAGCTTATCAAGAGACTCATTACTAAAAGCAGTGAAGTTTTCAAATTGTTGCTTTAGTAGTGTCTTCTGTGTCTTTTTGGTAGTTTCATTACCACCAAAATATGCACAAATCTCTTCAAAAAGAGTTTTTGCATCAAGATACTTGTTAAATGATAGCATCTGCTCACCAGGAATGGTCATAAGCAGCAAATTTCTTGCTTTCTGATCATTTCTCTTCAGTATCTTCTCTTCATTTGACACTGGTCCAGTATTTCTTTTCCTACTTGTTTTACCTTCTAGGACAACTTCTGAGTAGCTTGGTGAAAAGGAATCACCATATATAATTATATCCCAAAGGGTATAATCTTGGACCATGAAATATTGCTCAATTCTCATCCTCCATAACTCAAACTCATTGGGTTTGATCATGGGCAACTTTGCAGCAACATTTGTTTGAACATCCTGAGCTTCCATTTCTGTTTCTTCTAATTCAAATATATCAACCTCTAGCTCTGATACCAACTGTGAGGTCCTCTTGTTTGATACACGGTTAAGGTGGTTAAACCTTGTGTCTTTGTGTATAAGATATATTGAGTTAATATGATTAAGTACGCGGAATTTACTTAACCACACTTAGAAGGTTATGTATGTTATGGAAATGGAAGAATTATATTTGTTACTTAACAATGAACAAAGAAAGTATTTCACTAAACGATTCAATATTATTCCAAATAATACGAGTGATCTTGTGTTTTTCACTAGGGTTACAAAAACCTTGAATCTTATACTTCTAGATTTGTAATATGTTATTTTTGTTTGTTCTATGTCTTAACAGATATTCACACATATTCACTAGACTAAGATCTCTTTTATAGTTGCAAAAGATCTTTACAAATTGCTTAAAAGTCTTGACCGACTTACTTGTTTAACTTATTCATATTGGTGTCAGTACATAAGATACAACATGTATCTATGTATACAACTTGTTAACTAAGCACATGGAGTAAGATATTATCTACCGTATATGTTTGACCAAAATACAATAAATATCTTTTCGATCTTATCCTATGAGTCACTGATCAGCAGTACCTTCAACTTGAACTAGCAGTACCTTGATGTACTAGCAGTACCTTGATCATGAACTAGCAGTACCTTTGACTTAGAGTAATTTCTAATACTCTAACTTCAGAATATTTAATTCCCAACAGTCTTTAATGAAGCAGTTAAGGGGTAATGGAGTTGGCATAACAGACCCTTTTGCCGCTGTTCAGAATTCTAAAAAAGACGACAACTACCCTATTCATGATGAGCAAACTCATTGGAGATTAAAGAAACCAAAGGTAATACTTATAAATTATCTTATTATCTAATGTTTACCAAGTATCTGTAACACCTCTGACTATATTTTTTGTTGTTATGTATTCATAGCTTGGAGAGAAGTACCCAAATGCTGAAAGTTTTAAAGAGTGCCTTACCCATTATGCGTTGGCAAATGGCTACTCACTTTGGCTTGAGAGGACCACAAAACAAAAAGTCATAGCGAAATGTGGACAACGCAAAGAGAAACTGAATGATCCAAGTAAGGGCAAAAGGGAAAATTACCACAAGTATCCTTCAGAGAATGCAGGCAACTCAGATTGCCCTTGGAGGTGTTACGGGAAGATGTTGAAAGGGGAATCTACATTTCAGGTTATTTCTTTATGGAATATCCGCACATGTGTTAGAAGTTTTCATTTTGGGAAGCTAGTTACTTATAAATGGATAGGAAAGGAATTTGGTGATAAGATTAGGATGAATCCTAGAATCACTGTCAACAATATAGCTGAACTAGTTTTTAAGAAATACAAATGCAAAGTAACTCGTACCCAGTGTAAGAATGCTAAGATATTTGCATTGAACGAAATGGATTCTACTAACCAGGATCATTATGGTTTCCTTAGGTCATACGCAAAGGCATTAGTAGACTCAAATAAAGGTAGTACCGTAAAAGTAGGTGTGACAGTGAACCCTGATGACAAGACTTACTTTGACAGATTGTATGTCTATTTCAATGGTTTGAAGAAAGGTTGGAAATTAGGTTGTCGTAGGATTCTAGCTTTGGATGGTTGTTTCTTAAAAAAACCAAACCAAGGAGAGATATTGACGGCAGTAGGTAGGGACGGGAATAACCACATATTTCCCATCGCATGGGCTGTTGTAACAGTGGAGAATAAAGACAACTGGAGCTGTTTTTTCTAGTTATTGGATGACGATTTGGAGATACAACATAGACATGATGTGATACTCATGTCTGACCAGCACAAGGTAAAACTTGATATTATAATTTATCAATGTTGTTGTATACTTATGAAACAGTTTGAATTCAATTGTTTATAATCTTTACATTGTTTAACCTGTTGTCGTAGGGATTGATTGAAGGTGTCAAGGAAGTGATGCCACTTGCAGAGCATCGGCAATGTGCTCACCACATATACGAAGGGTTCAAAATACAATTTAGTGGTGTAGAATTTAGAGGGCTATTCTGGGCAGCTTCCAAAGCATCATACCCACAACTGCATAAGAAGATAATGGAAAAAATCAAGAGAGCCAATCCAAAAGCATATGAGTATTTGGTGAGAAAAGATCCTAAGACGTGGTCAAGAGATTTTTTCAATGAAGGCATATGCTATGAAGCAGTGGAGAATGGTTTTAGCGAATGTTTCAATTCAGTGTTGGTTAATGTAAGACACAAACCAATTATAACAATGTTAGAGTCCATGAGAGTCATTGTAATGGAGAGAATGAATAAAATTAGATCGTTGATGGAAAAGTTGACTGGTGATATATGCCCAAATATTCAAAAGATATTGGAACTTTCAAAGGATCAACAAAGGTAAAATTATTGGTAACTAATTATATTTGTTGAATATAACAATAATGTTTTTAACTTTTTATTTGATAGGTTTTGGCATGTAATACCATGTGGTGGAAACCAATTTGAAATGAGGAAGGGCTGTGATGCATTCAAGGTAGATGAGCCAAATAGAAAATGCTCTTGTCGAATGTGGCAGATATCAGGTTTGCCTTGTTGCCATGCCATAGCTTGTATCTTTAAATTGAATAGGTTAGTTGAGGAGTATGTTCCTGATTGTTTTAGGAAGGCAAGGTATTTGTTAACTTATAGTCAATACATGAAACCAGTAGATGGCATTGACTTTTGGCCAGATTGTAGTAACCTTTCTAGGATTTTGGGTCCCATTCATAAGCCAATGCCTGGTAGGCCTAGGAAAAAGAGGGTGAGGGCAACCCATGAACCAAGTTCGGGGACTAAGATTAGTAGGGCTGGTGTTGTAATGACTTGTAAAAACTGTGGTCAAACTGGTCATAACAGAAAGGGATGTCACAAGCAACCAATACCTTCAGTCCCTAGAGAAAAAGGAAAACCAGGAAGGCCGAAAAAGAAACAAAACGTAGAGACTGATGTAGTTGATGACCATGATATTCCTAGGTTTGTAAACAATGACATTAATGAGTTTGAGATGGGAGCTTCAAATATGAGAGGGAAGTTTAGTGATGGAAGAGTTTTTTATACGGGAAGACTTACGAATAAGAGAGGTGGGAGTCGTAAGATAGGTCACTTGAAGATGAGAGGAGGCAAAACAAAATCTGGTAGACTTATTCTAGCTCAGAGGGTAACTAGGATGGGAACATGGTTGGCAATGGATGCTGCAACCTCAGATACAATTGAGGATCAACAACAATTTAATTCATCTATGCCACGGCCACGCAGAACACACGCAGATAATAATGGTGAAAACATAGCAGGTACACCTAAGTTACGATACA
The DNA here is from genome assembly GCA_021014915.2 of Artemisia tridentata subsp. tridentata. NCBI lineage: Eukaryota > Viridiplantae > Streptophyta > Magnoliopsida > Asterales > Asteraceae > Artemisia > Artemisia tridentata. The sequence continues at coordinate 82,016,912 of CP139504.1, forward strand.
ATTATAAAGTTTATGTATTTTTGCTAAAAAATAAATTAACATACTGAATATGTTAGTAGGTACACAACAATCTCAAGTTGGTGGAGCATTTGTGGTGGCCAGGAATGTCGTAACAAGATCTCGGAAAGCTGCACAAAGTGAAATTGTTGAAACAAGAAGAATGAAGGGTGGCAGAGGAACCACATCAGACAGGGGTGGAAGGCGAACAACATCTGTAAGGGTGGAAGCAGTGGTTTACCAGGAAGATTGACAAGAAACAGATTGACTGCAAGAGAAACAAGATCAGCAGAACCAGAAGCAATGCAACAACCAACCCATACACTTGCACCTCAAATGCTACCACTAAGAATGAGGAGTCGAAGAATTCTACAAAAAAGATTGTCTGCACCTGTAACTGGACCAGATTCAAGTGTGGACAATGAAATAGTCCTTGAGTAGTAACATAAAAAACCTGTACAACTGCACATATTTTGGGAACATGTTGTATATGCATAAAAAAACTGGCTAGTATGATGTGTATGTGTAATTATTTTGCCCAATTTTGTCCATGGAAGGGCCTAATGTAGTTAGGAAAGGAAACTGATATAGTGCTGCAATTATTGCCACTATTGTGATATGTAACATATGTAAAGTAGTGCTGCATTTCATGCTACTACTCCGCCCTATTTTGTCTACTGAAGGGCATTGTAGTTTAACTAGGATAACTGTGTTCTGCTTGTAACATTGTAAGGTGCTTCTGCACAAACTCTTGATGTTATGAAAGAACACATTTGGATATAAGTTTATGTGACTGTGTTCATTTGGTCAGGTTTGAATTAAGTTGTTGTTATATTCTATATTGTATGCTGTAAAACTCTTAAAGATCTGCAAAACTTGTAAAGATTATAACTGAGAATTGACATAACATTAGTTAACATAAGATTGTGTTCATTTGGTCAGGTTTCAAATAACTGAGAATGGACATAACATAAGTTGACATAAGATTCATTAACTACAAACATAAGATTGTGCATTACATTGCTTCATGAAATAATACATAAAATCAGTATGTTAGGGACACAACATTAGATAACATAAACTACTTAACAACTTCAAAATAAGTAATTCATACTAGATTACACCAAGCACTACTTTCTAATGGACACAACAATAACAATTGCAATCAACACCATCAACACAATCATCAAACCAGTGGAACCAAGCAAGAGCATGTCATAGACTTTTCCCTTGACCTTTAACTCATTCAAATCTTTGTAAATAAGTTCCATGGGTAGGTCACAAGTTGAGTTGTTTGCAACTTGATTTTCACCATCATCTTGGTGGGTAAGGCTGTCTAGCTTGCACTCCAAAATCTGGTTGTCCTTATACATCTTGTACATAAGGTCTTTGTAGTATTTTGAAGGTAACTCATCATCAAGAAATCCATACACATTTTTTTCTTTATTCTATGCAAGTCAGTTGATCAACAAAAGTCAATAGCAAGTAACAAAAACAACTTATGCATATGTTTAGAACTTGGAAACTTACACGTGTGGGACAACCTCTGAATCTTCGACCAGGATTTTCAGGAGTCCATGCCACTTGTTCATAGATTGGGAACTTACAACTACAATGTGTCATACGAGCTATTTCTTCTTTGCTATATCTCCTTCGATAATAACGAGATGATGAACTAGATGAAGCCATTATACGAATGTAATTGTAATTTTGTGTCTCAATTTGAATGAATTGAATAAATTGGTTTAGGGTTCATGGAGGGCTAGAAAAGAAGAGAGAAAAAGGGTAAAGGGTAAAGTGATTTTGTTGGTATATATTTTATTGCTTTTGTACATGGTGGAAATTAGGAAAAAAAAAAAAACGTGGCACCAACCGGATGACATGGAGCAAACCGGCTGGGGTAGTAAAATATTGCCCAAAAAAGTCTATTTTTTGGAGAAAAATTGTCATTTTCTGCACATTTTTTGTTCGCTACGCGAAACAGATTTTTACGACAAGTATGATGCTTTTTTAAAGAATATACCCTTATTAGTCTAGTCTCCATCAGACATGTAAAGTGCTATATGCACTCAGTCAGTCCAGTGTGGAACCAGTGCTTTATGCACTCAACCAGTCATGTTGGAAACGCTCTTTATGCACTCATGATCCATTATGGATATCGTGGTTAATGCACTAATCTCATGTATGAAATAAGAACCTGGATTGCATCCGTGCAAGAGGGTATTGCATCCTATGTGGTGACCGTGCATTATGTACTCAGTCAGTAACGTATTTTATGCACTCAGTCAGTATAGTGCTATATGCACTCATTTAGTATATCATGTTTTATGCACTTAGCTCAATACCGGTACTACTCAGTTATCAGTTTAGTCCTAGTATAGCTCAGTTATTAGTTCAGATTTATTATAGTACAATGATTAGTTCGGATTTATAATAGCTCAGTGACCAGCTTAAGTTTAGCTCAGTCACACTTTTGGATTTAGTTATATATTCAACTCACTTTAGTACAGTTATTAGCTCATGTCAGAGTGACGAGAATTTAGTTCCATTTTAGCTTTAGTTACAGTTTAGCATTGAATATTCAGTAAGGGTGAAATGATGATACGACTATATAGCGATTATGATTAAAGCATGTCCAGTTTACGTTTTAGTTTCAGTACCATTTACTCACTAAGTCATCAAGACTTACCTTTCTCAGTTACTTTTTTTTGTAGGTTAAAGATATGGATTTGGGGCTTACGGATGAAGGAAGGTTTATTGAGGGAACGGTAATGCTCGTGAGTAATTAGGTGACGAGTATCTCATCCCTACTCTTGTTATCAGCTTGTATTCGCCCCAAGTTTATGTATTCAAATATCTGTCATGTCTAGAACTTATGTAGTTAAATTTAATGTCAAATTGTATGTTTTAGAAATGAATGTTGATAGTTATGATTTTTAAAAGGGTGTTTGGAATAAGCCCCATTTTCATAGAAATCACGCTTCCGTATATTTTATAGTATTGAGTGTTCAAAGATGATATTTAGTATAAATGAAACATGTTTTCAGAATTTCATGATTTGACGATAAGCAGAAGTGCGTTTTCCAGAAAATGAGTTTGTGCACATCATAGTGATTTAACCGTCGGTCATGGCTTTGTGACCACCGGTTGGGCGTTTCACTAACGAAAACCATGCTTGGAAATGCTCAGTATGTAAAAAAATTAGTATATGGGCGTTTCACTTTAATAACAAAGTTATAATCAGGGTTGTGGTCATTTTCTTGTATCTTGTCAATTAAGAATTCTCTTAATCAAACATCAATTACTTTGTGATAAATCCCTTCATCGGATTATTGACATCAGTACCGGAAACTAACCCTAATGTTATGAGTTGATCATCTAATTCTAATCTTCAGTCGGTTCTAACATCAAGTAAGTTTACTTTGATGTTCTTGTTGTGATGTGGTTACATAATTAATTTAACAAACTAACCATTATGGTAGAAATTAACCCTCAACGTGGATTGTACATTAGTATTTACTAAATTTTTTCATATATGAAAAAGTGTGTAATTTGCTTGTACATATGAGAACTAAATTTGAAAGTTTGTTATGAAAGTGGAACACCATCACTTTTTAGTTCACGTAATCAAGCATTTGAGAAATTACTGATAATGCATAAAGTTTACGTATTTGTTGCTTACTTTAGTAGCTCGTCTGCATTGAAGATATGGCTTCACGATTAATGCCACTATGGAAAACAACATTTAGCTCAAAGGATCAGCTCTTCCCCCGTTCCAATATTATCGAATATCTAGATCTATCGAGTAAACACTACGGATTTGGTTGTATATCAGGCACACATTTACCTATAAACAGCTCTAAATTTACCTTATATTTTTTCTAGTTTCTGATTGGAATACAAAAGCCCAAATTTGGTACTTTATTAAAGGGATAATTACAAAAATAGACCATGCAACCAAGCGATTTTCTTTTTCTACCCCAAGATCGGAAAATAATTTTTTTGTCAAGGGCAACCTGCACTTTTTTGGGCAACTGAAATATGGAAGTGACAAGTGTCACTTTTTGACAATTTTTTGGGCAACTTGTGTATTTTTTGTTGGAATATGTGAATCATACAAATACTATAAACATATAAACATCAAGATCACGCAGCGGAATGGATCTACATAAACATATAATTAATTAAACTAAAAGAAAGCGTACCTTTTGATTCCTAGCAAGAACAAGGAATCACGTGCTTCCAAGAACAAAATATAAACCCTAGGAGAGGGCTTATATGGATCGAACCTAACACAAACACACAAGCTAAAATAATCTTGTTACCCGTTCTTGTATACATGCAATGCTAGGGGTGCAAACGAGCCGAGCTACTCGCGAGCTACTCGAGCTCGACTCGATAAAAAGCTCGAAACGAGCCGAGCCTTGTCGAGCTCGAGCCGAGCTCAAGCCTGAAAATCAACTCGTTTACTTATCGAGTCCGAGCTTGAGCTTCGCTTATTGAGCTTGAGTAGGCTCGTCGAGCCTTATCGAGCTTAGCTTATCGAGCATATTTGGACATATATTTAGATTATTAAGCCGAGCTTTGTCGAGCTTTGTCGAGTAGTTCGCTTATCGAGCATATTTGGACATATATTTAGATTATTAATCCGAGCTTTGTCGAGCTCGAGCCGAGCTCGAGCTTTGTGAAAAGTTTACGAGCCGAGCTCGAGCTCGAAAAAAACCTGACGAGCCGAGCTCGAGTATAGTAAAGCTCGGGCTCGGCTCGGCTCGTTTGCACCCCTACACGCAATGCTAGCGTTCCAATGAGAAAAGCTAGGTTCAAATCACAAAACAAACCAAACACTTGTAAACCTTACTTGGATCGAAAATCCTAGTGGATTTAAAAAAGTCGATCGGTTCTAGCTTTAGAGGAGGAGAAGAGATAGAAGTTTGGTTTAGTTAGGGATTCAAGATTAGGGAAAAACCAAACACAATGTGATTGTATTTATAGGCTATCCCTAACCTCCTCTCCAAGCTAAACAAACCGACCCCAAGCCTATAGGGGTTGGATCGGCCGAACAAACCCATGGATTTGGGTTCTAGATCCTTCTCTTGCTACTTTGCATAATTAGTCCTTTAACGGCCGTTATCTCTAACCCCGTTAAGTACTAACTGTCGTTAAGTATTTGTTTTGTGAAATGAATAAATAAAATACAAAATATATTTAATTTATTCAAACCATTGGAACTCTCACGTATTGTGTGCAATCCCGAGTCTCGGGTTCGAAACCGGACATACATATATTAAAAGTTATACATAAACTCTAACAGCTCCCACTTGGATAACTATTAATATAGTAATGACATGGGCTAGTCTAGCTTAACAGATCCCAATGCCCCCAGCTCGATCCGAGTATGGTTTTCCTGGAAAAAACCACGTGATGATATAATCATCATACTTATCATTTTGTTGCTAATACCGCGTTAATATGGATATGAATCTTGGTCATTCCATAATTAACAATAGTTTCTCGTTTATACATAATTGAACAAGATTACCAAAACATCTGAACGTCTTCCAGATAGACTTTGGGCGTGCGCACGCAAACATCTTGTCAATCTTACGAGTGGCCAAGCAGTATTAAACTTCAACACAAAGTTGAAGGAACAAATCCTTTATTGACTACGAGCATAACCCTCGAACTTCGCATCACTTCCGAAAATAGCCCTTATAACTACCTTTTACGGATAGCGTTAGACTACCTTACAGAAAATGAGCTACATCCTCGGAAATTATCTGGTATCTCAAGTCAGAGGATAAATATTCATGATATACTTAATGACTATGATCCATAAAGTATAATCATGTGGTTGGGATAAGTCCTATATTCAATTTATCCAATATTGAATATCATGTGACATTGGTGTCTCAACCTTACAGTACATTCTACCAATCCTCACATTTATCTTAGTTCAATAATATTCCCATATTATTAATTGACAACGGACTATTTAGAATAAATTAAATTATTCACGGATTTAAACATGCAAATATAGGACACAAATATTAATAATGAGAATAAACGTTATTGATGAACTCAAATAAGTACATTTTATTATCATCATTTATCCTATTTATTTGACTTGTTTTATTATATTATATATGAGAATCGATACATTAATGTTTACTTTAATAATTCTCAGGTAAAAACAAGCATTATGTGAAACTTGGCGATTTTGGACTAATAATGGAGCAAAACAAGCGAGATGTCAAAAGTCTACTGAAATCCAGAAGATGCGCCGTATCTCACTCAACAGATACGACGCAATATCATACTTAGATGAATTCGAAGACCATTGCCTGACTTTGAAGAATGCGTCGCATGCAATTCCATCATGCGCCGCATATGAAACTTTGGTCAAAGAAGAAGTTCAAACTCGTTCTACTCCAGATACACCGCAATATACTTCTAACATACGGCGTATCACTATCAAGATTTCACCAATTACAATCCAAGATAGCTAAAGTACACGCGCCGCATACAAAGATCAAGTTACGCCGCATCTGAAGACGGTGTACGAATATTCCAGAATATATTAATCTTGGACCCTACGCGAAGTTAAGTCAATGCGCCGCATCTATCAACTCAATGCGCCGCATCGATCCCTCAGACAGAAACTATAAATACCCCAAGGTCAGACGAATTTAAGAGACCTTTTGTATAACCCTAAAGCCGAATCCAGACGACCAAGCAGCACAAGACACACCTCAAACAAAGATACAAGAGCTGTAAGAAGGTCCTGCATGTATTCAATTCATTAAGTAGTTTTGTTTTATTGTTTTAGTACGCTTTAATTCATCAGGATTGATGAGCTTGTGTCATGTGACTACGGAAGATCATGCACTCCCCTTAATATTGCTTTCCCATTAATTAAAGTTTATATGTTGATGTCTTTGGTGACTTTTATTAGTGCATTGATAACCTCTGTGTCTAGCTGAGTCTTGCTTGGGTCGCCATGCCCCTTCCTCGCCTATTTATTCTAGTGTCTCTAGAAAAGTAGGATAGACATAAGTAATCATTAAGGGTTTACTCGCCGATAAGATTAGAGCCAACGAGAAAGGTTTAATTATATACACTTCATATAAAACTAGCAATAAAACAAGTGACAAGCTATTTAATTACCAGGACAGGTCTTCTTATTGTCTCGAGTATCTATCTGTGTACGTGTATGCTAATCACTGATTCGTGCTCATTAGTTTAGTTTTCTATTTAATTATAACCAAACTGTGCCAGTCTCTCAGGCTGAACCCCCTTGCGTTAGATTAGGTTGTATAACTAACTTAGGATATTAAAATACTGATTAGAATAACTAGATAATACGTTCCACTCTTAGTGATCGACACACTGCTTACCATTATATTCATACTGACCGGGTACACTGCTCGTTAAGTGTGTGTGTTATTGATAAGTCGGCTAAATATAAATTTAAAACTTGAGTAGGCATTAATACTGCTAAACCGCAACGACACATCACGCGCATCAAGTTTTTGGCGCCGCTGCCGGGGAGTGAATTGTTATTATCTGTTAATTTGATTAAGTATTTTAATTAGGTTTTTCTTTTTAGTTTTTTTTTAGATTCTAACCACTAACCCTGTTGTATATTAGATAGATTGCATTCATTGTATAATTCGCATATTTACTGTTTTTGTGTGTTTTTGTTTTTTGTAATTTTTGTTTCTTTTTGTTTGTTTTTATTTTTGTTTTTCTTTTTTCTGTATTTTTCTGCATTCTGCTGTCGTTGTATTGTGCTGATACAAACGATACGGCGGATCTGTTTTCACAGATACGGCGTATTGCGTTTAATTTTTATAAAATACATCGCGTTTAATAAATTCGAGTACGACGCATCTTTCCCCAAGATACGGCGTATTCAGTTTTTAATAAGAAATTTTTCTAAACGCTAATGCCATACGACGCATCTGTTTTAACAGATACGGCGTATTTTCTATTTAAATTAAAAACAGTTTTTCGAATTATTAAACAGAAGTGACGCATCGATCTTTATCGATACGGCGCATCTACTAAATCAAAAATCTTGTATTTTGAAACGTAACAAAAATACGGCGCATTAGCTTTTGTTAATACGACGCATTTAATTTAATAAATATAATTGATTTTTGATATTCACTTTGATCGTTTCACTACTCTCGTGCACAAGTTAGTTTACTTTCAGAATATATGATGGCTTAAGCATCACTATGGAAGATTACATTCTGAACCTAACCAAGAGATGCTAGCTGGAGTGATCAAACCTTCGATGACTGGAAGGTTGTAATAGGACGACAAGAGTAGAGGAAAACTCAGTACTGGTAACATTGAGTATCTTAAATTCTTGAAATAGAATTCCAGGTATTGTGGAAAACTAGAAGGGGGGTTGAATAGTTTTAGGTATTTTTTAATTTTATTTTGAAAACTTTTGTTTACTTTTAAAAACTTCGATTCGATATTATGTGACTTCAATTCTTAAACAATATGAACAAGTATAGATAAATATAAGTAAGTAATGCAAGTAAAGTAAAGTAAATCAAATGAAAGATAGAGATGGAGAGATCTAACCGAGACACAAGAGATTTATAGTGGTTCGGCTACAAGGTCACCTTCCTTGCCCTACTCCACTCCCCGAGCACCTAAATCGAGAGTTTTCTTCACTATGTCAACAAGCTCCCTTATGGCGGAGAAAACCTTACACAACTTTAGCTTACACCGGCTTAATGACACAAAGCTAGATGTCGGGTTCTAATCGTAGCTAGAACCAATCTCACAACTTGTACACAACTTAATCACACCTTCTTCACAACTTCTTCTTCACGACTTCTTCTTCACGACTACTTCACGACTTCTTCTTCACGACTACTTCCTTACGACTACTTCTTCAAGACTACTTCACGACTTATTCACAACTTCTTCACAACTTATATACTACGGCTTCACACCTTCTTCACAACTTAGCACAACCTATGTACACTTCTACTTCTTCACACCTTCACTACTTACACACCTTAACTACACAACTTCACTACTTACACACTAACCTATCTCAAATAATTATACACACAACTATCTAACAAATATACAACTTATATACAAATGAATGATGACACACACAACTTAGGTAGCTAAGTTGCAATACTTCTTCTCTAGATGTTGAAGGAGTATTCTTCTTTTGCACTTGAATGTAGGAAGCTTGGATCACTTAGAAACCAATGCTTAATAAGATATGATCAAAGGATTTTGAAATGTATATACAAGGATTTAAAACAGAAAGTTTTAGTGTGCAAAAGGTGAGTAAAAATCCAGGGGAAGGCAGGTATTTATAGGGAGAAAAACTGGACAGCTGGAGCCTACTGGAGCGGGGGCGGTCCCCTTAATTTTAAGGGGGCCGCCCCTACTGAACGTTGGCCAATTTTGTCCTTTTGTGGGGAAGGTTTTTCTGGAACATTTTAACTGATTTTGGTTAAAAATTTGAATTCATATTTTTATAAAAGATTAAACATTTTTATTTAATACCAAAAATGTTTTTCAAAAATATATAAAATGTTTTTGATGTTTTATAAAAAATCTAGTTTTTAAGGAAATGTTCCTTTGATCATATAATGCATTAAGCATTAGTTCATTCATACCTTAAGTGATTTTAGTTGTAGAAGTGAATATTTACAACTAAGTACTTGTTTAATTTATAAGTTTATGTTTTAATGAGTTTACATTTTGTGATCATCAAAACATAGAGATATGAATAAATATTGATAATGTTTTTAGGCATTTATTTATGTCAACAATCTCCCCCTTTTTGATGATTACAAAACCTAAACTCATTAAACCAAAAAGTTTATTTTTGGACAAGTATTTAGTGAGTTTACATTCACTTCTCCCCCTTTTTGTAGAATAAAAAAGGTTAAGCCGACAAAATTCAAACGCCGACAAAATTCAAACATGAAATTTGTCGGGACGAAAACTCCCCCTTGATGTGTACTCCCCCTCGTTTGGGGGCACCAAGGAAACGAGCTATGGAACGCTTGCAAGAAAAATATTAGAAGCACAAGTATATGCAACATAAGACATGCAAACATTCAAACAAAACAACTAATGATACTACAAGTATATGTAACATAAGGCATGCAAACATTCAAAAAATAAGCAAGCATATAGAATGAGATCATGCATTTAATAAAGTGTTGTGTATAAATACACAACCAAGTGAATTACAACATAAGGCATGCAAACATTCAAACAAAACAACTAATGATACTACATAATCATCCCAAAAGCACATGATTCCCATAAAGCTTGCAACCAAAAAGAAGAGGTGGTGGTGGTGATGGGTTGGTTAATATGTACTCAATGTATGAGTAGTGATATATGGTGGGGATGTTGTTGGTGGTGGTGTTGTTTGTGGTGAATTAGATGCATTTGGAGATGAGCATTTAGGTGGTGGTAATGGAGTGGTGTTGTCTTCTTTAGTGAGGTCAATGAGAAGGTGTTTGTTGAAGTGGTCATTTATGGGTGATATGATGACTATTTTGTGTTTCTTGGAGGAATTGGAAATGGAGGATTTTGGTGATAGCATGGTGTCTTGGGTTTTAAATTTGGAGGGAATTTTTGTTATGAAAGTGTGGTTGTTTTGGGTAAGGTTTTGAGGTTTAGTGATAATATTCCAAACTCAGATGGGTTTAATAAAGGTAAGTGTAGGGGTCAATTTTTGAGTTGTGTTTGCAGCAAGCTTTATTTGAATCATGTTCATTTGGAATGGTTTAATAGTAGCAATAACATGTTAAGAGGAACAATGTTTATATGTAGACTACTAAGATCATATTTTAAGCATGTCATAGGCATATATACATATATATATCACAATGAAACAAAAATATGAAACAACACATCTATAGCAAACTATGGAATATAAAGACAACAATCATGGCAAACACATAGCAAGACATATATATGCATAGCAGAAATATTTAAAACAAGCAAATAATCTATTCATGCATTCAAGATGATCATGTATAACACATGAATCATCATTATATCACATAAAATGCTTAAAACATAAGAATTACAACATAAGTAAAGATACTAATAGTCTTAATATTGCCAAAGAGGGTGATTGGGCTTGCTTGCGACAAAAAAAAATTGTTTTGGGGCGGAACGCATGTGGATAGGGCTTAGTTATTTGATGGTGAGGGAAAGTTTGATGGTTGACCAAAATGATGAGGATTTTCGAAGGTTTCATGGGAGTTGGTTTGAGGTTGAGATGTGTTGATTGGAATGAAGGTGGAGGTTGAGGTTGTTATTTGGGATGGATGTTTGGTCATGCAACATAGGAGTAACATGTGAGTTGGTAGGAGGTGGTGGTGATACTCTTGGTGGTTTAGACATCTATGGTGTTGATGGGTGTGAAGGTATGGAGGATGAAGGTGTATTTTTGGGAGTAAAGGTGAATGGAGGTGTTGGTTGTTTAGCCACATCATTTGTTGTGATGGACTTGTTTTGGGGGTTTGGTTTTCTTCTCCAACTGAGTTTTATGGTCATCCTTGCTAGCTTTGAGGTTTTTGGTTTTGGTTTGATGGGAGAAGACATGATGGGGTGAGTTAAAAATGGTGATGAAAGGGATTATTTATAGTGGAGGTTTGAGGTTGTTTAAGGATGGATAAAGGTGTTTGGATGATAGGGACAAAGTGTGTTTGTGAATTTGGGGAAGTGCAGGATGAAATGGGCTAAAAAGCAGAAAAAAATTTCTGTGAACCGTCCAGCAGATGGCCGGTCCCCTTAATTGGGGCCGGTCCCCTTAATAATTAAGGGGGCCGCCTTATCAATTAAGGGGGCCGCCCATTTGGTGTCTTTCTTAGTTCCAGAAATGAGTTTTTCTGCAGAGATGGGTAAGGAGGGCTATGTTTTGAGCTTTTGGTTTCAGGCAAGTCCCACTCTTTGAGGCAATAAAGTATGTATTATGCATGCAAGTCATATTAATTAAAGGGATTAAGCAAACAAGTAATTTCATATATCATGCAAACATACTCATTAAGCAAGTAATATCATCTATCATGTAATATCATCAAGCAAGTAATATCATCTAGCATGTAAACATACTCATCAAGCAAGTAATATATATGAACTAGGAAACAATAAACTACACCAAGTATTTTCTTAATTATATGTGCCTATGTGAGGGATCCTAATGAAACAATAAACTACACCAATTAATGAACTATTAGAGGGATCCTAAAGTGTACCTATGTGCAATAAATGGGAACTTAAGATAGCATGGACTTCTAGATTTGTTACAAACAAAATCTTAATAGACAAACCATGGTCCGCTTGATTTGCCTTAGTTCACTTTTAAATGTCATGTATATAAATATAGATGACAAATATGAGATCACCATGCATGATTTAAAAAAAATGTTTTTAGCATTATTCAACAATGTTTGAAAGTGGGTTTTTTATGTAGATGTTAAAGTTATTTGAATAAAATAGATTGGGTTTTATTTAAAAATGTGTTTATGAAGAATGAGTAAAAAGAAATTCCCAATCTTTGACTTTGATCAAAATAGGATTATGGAAAAAAAAATGAGATAGTAAAACATGTTAATAGAAAGATGACATAATCTTTTGAAAAATCATTTTTCCAAAATGTGAAGTTTTTGCATATTTTAAAAACAAATAACATTAATGAAAAAATGGTTGTTAATGATCTCATGCTCAAGGGAATTGGTTAAGGCTATTGTCATATGCTACCCTTTTCTACATATCCTATGGTCATAAGGAAGTGACGACTAAATTCTATAGGTTTGATGTGAGAGTGTTGAATGAGGTATAACCTAACATCTATAGCTCCTTTGTTGTCGCACACTTATCTAACTTAATGCCATAATCTCCGAGAGCTTGTTTCATCCATAGTTTTCTAATCCTACTTCTATGTTAATGATTAATCCACTCAACTCATTTCACTTCATCACCATGAGTTTTCTAAAAGTGGACATAGAAGATTTCCATTTTAAAAGGTATTGCTAAAGAGGGCCAAAGGGAAAATAACTAGTGATTCTAGGTTATTCATATAAGCTATTATGTGTGTATATATATATATATATATATAACTAGGCATTACGAGCTAAATAGGCATGAAATAACTAGTCATTAATCTAAGCATATATTATAACACCAAACTTAAAAAGAAAGCGTACCTTTTAGTCTTCAGTAAATTATTCTTCAAACGCTTCAAAGTGTTTAGGTTGACTTGTAGAAGTCAATCAAAGAGGAGATGCCGATTTCCCAATGAGTTAGCAATTTAGCCACTTGGTCCCCATTGTCTCATTGATCCAAAGTTGTTTGAACCAAACATGGGTTGCAATTGACTAGGATGCATATATGGTGGAAGTATTCCCCAAGGATTGAAGCTTGGTGGATTTGGATAATTCCACATTGGGTAATTATTATTATTATGAGGGTTTTGTCGATTTTTATTTCTTCTAGGTTGAGGAGATTTAGGTCGAGGGTGATGATTATGTGGTCTTCTTAAGGGAGGTGTTTTTGATCTTAATTTCGGTTTAGAAAATCCGGTTTTGGCTTTTAATGATGGTTTATAAAAACTTTTTACTTTCTCATCACTCGAAATAGGTATTTTTCTATCTTTTATAAGTATATACTTAGGTTTTGACTCTAATGGTTTTTGTTCACTAGATTGACATTCAAACTTTACATTTTTATTTTCACTTGTTGAAACATTATTTGAATTAAATGCTAGTCCGGTTTTATCTCCCGATGCTCTTTGAATGCTTATTATTTCCCTAAGTGAATTACTAATATTTTCAAATTTTTTAAGTTTACAAATTTCTTCCTTAAGTATTTTGTTTTTATTTTTAGTTTCTTGACATGTTTTACATTCAAAAACTTCTTTACCTTTTTCTAAGTTATGTAGTTTAATTTTTAATTCTAGTATTTCTTTTTCTAATTTGTTATTTATGAGTTTTAGTGATTTATTTTTACTCATTACATTTTGACCTAATATGCATAACCTATTATATTCGTTATCTAGGTCTTTTTCATCTAATGATAAATTTTCATCACTAAAGTATTCGGTTTTGGAACGTACCTCATTCGATGTCTTAGCCATAAGACATTTCTCCTCCTTTGTAGTCTCTTTTTCATCTTCATCACTATCACTCCATGCTCCTCCAACGAACCCCTTTTGATTTTGCTCTTTTGACATCATTGGACATCTTCCAATGAGATGATTTGGATCACCGCACTTAAAACACTTTCTCTCACTCTTGCTACCTTTGTCGTCTTTGTTTCTTTGGAATGTCTTTCTTTCGTCATATGGTTGTCTACCGAATCTTCCTCGTCTTTTGAAGAACTTCTTGAAGTCTCTTATGGCCATGGCATATTCTTCATCATCACTTTCGGAGGTTGAGCTATCCTCGTCACTTGATACTTTCCTAGCTTTCAACGAGATTGACTTGCTTTGTTCTTTCTTTCCTTTGATCATCTCGGAGTCTTTCTTGATTATTGCTTCGTGGACCTTCAAGTTGCCAATCAACTCGTCAAGTTGAAGAGTTGACAAGTTCTTCGATTCTTCAATCGCCGTAACTTTAGCTCGCCATTTTGGATGAAGAGCCCTAAGAAATTTCCTGACAAAATTCTTACTAGAAAAACTCTCATCAAGTGCCTTTAAACTTGTGATGATTGTGTTAAACCTAGCAAACGCATTATCAATTGATTCCTCTTCCGGAATCGTGAATTGTTCATATTGTTGAACAAGAAGATCTATTTTATTATCTTTGACTTGACAATTACCTTGGTGAGTTATTAGTAAAGAGTTCCAAATTTCTTTTGCGGTTTCGCACATAAAAATTTTTTCGTATTCTTTACGTGGTAACGCATTATAAATAACCATTTTAGCCTCATTATTTTTAGAAAGTTTTCTTTTTAAATCATCATTTAGTTTTTCAAAAGATACTACTTCATCCTTTTTAGTTTCTAAATTATATTGAATAGGTAAAAAATAACCATTAGTAATAACATGCCAAAGATCTAGATCTTTTGACTTCACATAAGTTTCGAATCGATTTTTCCAATATAAAAATCCATCACTTTCAAATAGTGGTGGTCTTTGCATAGATTGCCCTTCTAAATATTTTTCAGATTCCATAGATCGTTTCAAGTTTTAAAATACAGTTTATTTTATAAATCTTGTTTAACCTGGCTTTGATACCAATTGTGGAAAACTAGAAGGGGGGTTGAATAGTTTTACGTCTTTTTAAATTTTATTTTGAAAACTTTTGTTTACTTTTAAAAACTTCGATTCGATATTATGTGACTTCAATTCTTAAACAATATGAACAAGTATAGATAAATATAAGTAAGTAATGCAAGTAAAGTAAAGTAAATCAAATGAAAGATAGAGATGGAGAGATCTAACCGAGACACAAGAGATTTATAGTGGTTCGGCTACAAGGTCACCTTCCTTGCCCTACTCCACTCCCCGAGCACCTAACTCGAGAGTTTTCTTCACTATATCAACAAGCTCCCTTATGGCAGAGAAAACCTTACACAACTTTTGCTTACACCGGCTTAACGACACAAAGCTAGATGTCGGGTTCTAATCGTAGCTAGAACCAATCTCACAACTTGTACACAACTTAATCACACCTTTTTCACAACTTCTTCTTCACGACTTCTTCTTCACGACTACTTCACGACTTCTTCTTCACGACTACTTCCTCACGACTACTTCTTCAAGACTACTTCACGACTTATTCACAACTTCTTCACAACTTATATACTACGGCTTCACACCTTCTTCACAACTTAGCACAACCTATGTACACTTCTACTTCTTCACACTTTCACTACTTACACACCTTAACTACACAACTTCACTACTTACACACTAACCTATCCCAAATAATTATACACACAACTATCTAACAAATATACAACTTATATACAAATGAATGATGACACACACAACTTAGATAGCTAAGTTGCAATACTTCTTCTCTAGATGTTGAAGGAGTATTCTTCTTTTGCACTTGAATGTAGGAAGCTTGGATCACTTAGAAACCAATGCTTAATAAGATATGATCAAAGGATTTTGAAATGTATATACAAGGATTTAAAACAGAAAGTTTTAGTGTGCAAAAGGTGAGTAAAAATACAGGGGAAGGCAGGTATTTATAGGGAGAAAAACTGGACAGCTGGAGCCTACTGGAGCGGGGGCGGTCCCCTTAATTTTAAGGGGGCCGCCTAGCAAAATTAAGGGGGCCGCCCCTACTGAACGTTGGCCAATTTTGTCCTTTTGTGGGGAAGGTTTTTCTGGAACATTTTAACTGATTTTGGTTAAAAATTTGAATTCATATTTTTATAAAAGATTAAACATTTTTATTTAATACCAAAAATATTTTTCAAAAATATATAAAATATTTTTGATGTTTTATAAAAAATCTAGTTTTTAAGGAAATGTTCCTTTGATCATATAATGCATTAATCATTAGTTCATTCATACCTTAAGTGATTTTAGTTGTAGAAGTGAATATTTACAACTAAGTACTTGTTTAATTTATAAGTTTATGTTTTAATGAGTTTACATTTTGTGGTCATCAAAACATAGAGATATGAATAAATATTGATAATGTTTTTAGGCATTTATTTATGTCAACAGGTATCCTTTACAATAATTCACCTAGCCTTAAGGAGAGTTCTCTACGAAACCTCTCCCGAATATTTGACGATAAAAGAAAATTTCCTTTACTTTAATCTAACTATTACATGTTCATGTCTGAAAAGAAAATTTTTAAGAAACAGGTTACTAAAAAGTGAAAATTGCATGCTAAACACTGATATAAACCTCTCTTCTTATAAATTACCTAAATGCAAAAACACCGAATTCACAACGAAAGTTGTGATTTCCGTAAGAGTTCTTCAGAAATTGATCTATGTAATACATCAGGTTCAAATTATAATCTCAATTTTGTAAGCTTAAAACGATATTTGCTCCTAACCTTGGAATAAATCATTATCCACTAAACAATAAGATTATAATCATTAATAAAACGGATATGCCTATTGCTCTTATCTTGAATTTATATATATCATATGGTATACCGTTTTACCCCAATTTGATGTATAAGGAAATGTGTTGCGGAGGCCAAGGTACGTTCCCTATTTAAATTTTGTTCACTGGCACAACAATACGACAGATCTTAGTATTCTAAGCGCCGTATCTCTGACTAATTAACACTTATTGACCAGTCAACGAATTTAGATAAATACGGCGCATGATAATTATGCGATACGGCGCATCGTATTTGCCTTATAAATATGAAAGAGATGCGCCGGATTTTTACTTTTTACCCAAAATTTACACACAGTTAAAAAAAATGCACACCACTTGTCTCGAATCAAACCCTTTAATCTGAGTTCTTGACCGAATCCTAAGCGTGATATAAGGTAATAATCCTATTTAATTTTGTTTTAATTTAAAAATTAGGGTTTATGCAATATATCGATTTTGATTGAAAATTTAGGGGATTTGATTAGAACTTGGACTAGATGATTTCCCCTATATTAATTTTGGATAGATCATTGAATTTCAAACCGATTTGATTTGAATAAAAATTAGGGTTCGGGGAGATTGTTTTTGAATTTTGGAGGGAAAATGAAATCGTTGTGGTAAAAGGAACTTTTAGATTTTGATATATGGGTAAATGGAACCGTGATGTTGAGTGGGAGTTTACGTCACGGGGCCGGATTCTTGGAAAACGTGCCTGACCCCCTTTCTTTTATACAGATACATTGCTAGATGCGGCGCATCTAAGTTACTTGATACGGCGTAACAACCTATTTTTAATTTAAATATTTCCACTATTGTTGCGACGTATTACGTAGTTTAGATACGACGCATCCTCCATACGCCGTATTTTATTTATTGGATACGCCGTATTAGTAATTGTTATTGCGTGCTCCGCATCTCTTTTATTTTGTGCAACTAAGATACGCCGCATTGCTTCATCAAATGCGCCGTATCGACCATATTTCAGAACTGTTCTCTAACCTTAAAATTTATTTCATATGGCATTACCAGTTGTTGAACGCAGGCATTTGTGGCTCCGTTTTGAAACCATGGGACTTACACCAGAAACTGAGGCTGACTATGAAAGGAGACTAAGGGCGATTTTCTTTAGGAAAATCTTTAGGGTTTCGGTTCTGGATTTTGAGGGTGTTGGTATGATTAACGGAGGGAATGCTGCTGGTAGTCTTCGTGATAGGTTAGAGATGGTGGTGAGGAATGAGGATGACGATGTTGCATTTAGATCGTATGCATGGGAGAGGTTGTTTGGTATTGATGAGCCTCTGATTAAGGAGCTCATGCTAGAGTTCTTTAGTACGGTTTATTACAGGGAGACTGATGTGGAGTTAGATACAGCTGATGCTCTGGTGTTTAGGTTAGGTGGGGTACACAGGCAGATGTCGATGCAGCAGTTCATTTTGGCCATGGGATTACATACTGAGGAGGAGATTGGATCTGCTGGGTTTGCTAGATACTGGACTGAGAGCTTATGGGTAGTTCCAGATAGGATGTTGCTCGGTGATTACTGGGAGAGGATATCCTCTAGGGGTGATTCCACCACTACCACCCCATCCTACACACTCATTAGAGAGCCTTTGAGGAGATTGTGCCACCGGATGATTGCGTTGACCATTGCTGGGAGAGGTCAGTCACCTGAGAAGGTGACCACTCTTGATCTCTTCCTTCTCAGGAGCATGGATGAGGGATTGGTGGTGAACATCCCTCACTTTTTGGCACATTTCCTTCATAGAGGCGCTTTAGGGAGAGACAGGAGGAGCCAGATGACCGGGGGACATTTTGTGTCTAGATTGGCCCGACATTTTGGTGTGATTGGTGATGAGATCCCTGCTGGTTTAGAGATTGAGGTGACCAGTTTGCCGGTTATTGGTCAGGATTATCTGGTTAGGTTAGGGATTTGTGAGATGATCATGGGGGGATGCTATTGGGTAGCATTGGGTCCCGTTAGACCAGTAGAGGTAGAGCCGAAGCAGGGAGATCCCCAGGGAGCTCCAGCTGCTACTCCAGCTCAGGAGGAGCCACAGGTACCCCCGCCACCAGTTGTACGTACTGTCGGTCAGAGAGTAGAGCGAGCTGAGGAAGAGGTGAGAGCTTTGAGGGGTATAGTTGACGGTATGAGGGCTGACGTTGCTGTATTCAGGAGGGATATAGGTTGGCTAGTTGGGAGTGTGAGTCAGATTCTGGAGCATCAGGGCACGGACCATACTCACCCAGGTGGTACTTACGTTAGAGGCATGATCAGATACTCCCGGCTCCCTTCACATGGCACACGCAGAGTCCGACCTAGGACCGATGATGCTAGCACCTCAGAGACTCGCTCGGCTGAAGGAGACGACTCCCCACATCCTTGATTTCATGTGTTTGAATTTATAGACATCGTTCCTCGTACATTTTTACTCTTTTGGGATTGTACTAAATACTATTATCATGTGTTTATTTAATGTTTCAGTTTATGTTTCTTATTATGTTTGATGGAGACTGGCATTAAGTTCAACATGAGTGAACGAGAGTACCCGAGAGGTAAACCGTTAAACGTACCAATTTTACAACAGACTGTTAACAGTCTGTTTGGTAACTACATGCGCCGCATTTAGTGAAACAGATGCGACTCATCCTATCCTTTATTTTATTTTATTTCGTACTTATTCCAGGCTCGATACGGCGTATCTTCTTCCATAAGATACGGCGTATCGACTGACCTGATGATTTACAGTTTAATTTTTTAGGTTTTATTTTTACTAACTACTAATGTATTATGCAAGTTTGAACCTTCTTAACTCAGGTGTGTTAAAGTCTAAATGGTATTATAGATTCCTGCATTTTTGTGGATACATCATTTATGAAGCTTAAACATTCTCATCCACAAGAAAGTTGATTTTTGCTCTTATACGAATAATGGAGGATCATACCGAGCAAATCTCAGGGGAGTTTTTCTGTTCTAATTCTTTTATTTTCCAGTTTTTAACCTTTGACACAAACAACGAGGACGTTGTTTAACTTAAGTGGGGGGATGGAGAATTAGAACACTTACTTGTCCTAAACTTTTTCAAAATATGCTTAAAATGCGCTTAATATATCAAAATTTAAAATTTTTTTAGCATGTTTTTGTTTAAAGTCTAAATTATATAACCGCACACATAACTCTATTCTTTCAAAAATATTAAAACTTTAGTGTGCCGGTGACTTGTAAACTTTAGAACTTGGCTTGTATACTATTCGAGACCACCATAATGAGTATTATCTATATAATTGGAGTGACTTGTCTAAATTGGTAAATTTCTAGGATTATACCCAAATAGCCTTTATATGTTATGTGATATTAACTAACTACACTGGTTAGTTAACCCCCGTATAAACCCTTTGTTTACTCTCACTTTTAGAGTAAGATACCCCTAGAAAAACCCTCAGAGCCATTCCTTTCGTTTCTTACACATTTGTTATAATGTTTCGATACACCCTTACACCTTAGCCTACCCTGTAGATTAAAATCCGTGGTTAATTGCTTTAGGCAAAGTGTGTTTCCTTACATTACCTGTGTTCGCGTGCGTAATTCATTATCTTTGGTTAGGTCGGGAAATTGCACAATGCAATTGGTATGAAAGTAAATATAGTATAACTTTTAGTTTATTTTTCGTGTGTTTGCTACTTTCACTATTACAGTTATTTCTGAAAGTATGAAGAGTATGGAAAATTTATCCGGAAAAATAGTGATAGAAAAGTTTTGAAATTTTACACATATATGTTGATGTCAAAAAAAAAAAAAAAAAAAAAAAAAAAAATCGAAAAAAAAATAGAAAAGAAAAAGAAAAAGGAAAAGTTGGAAGTTTGTTTTAACCAACTTATGTAAAGTTTTGTATTAAGTGGGAGATATCACCACTATTTGTTGTTGTATATTATATTTATGGATTGAATGGGAGTTGGCCGTTATGGGAACGCCAACTAAGGTTATTCTTTGATTGAGATTTTGTTGAGTATAATTCGTGTCTACCTAAAGCGTGTGTTTCAAGTGTTAAAGCGTGAGTTATTCAATGATATGAGTCTTGTTCATGGGATGGTTGGGAAAGTGATTAACCACACTTAGGATTTTAATTTATCTGTTTTGTTCATTTTTCATTTTACACCAATTTGTATCCCAAATATTATCTATACCCTATATCATTCCTCATCCAAACCTTTGATTTATTGAGATTAGGGATTGAGCAATCTTAAGTATCGTAGTCGTGGATTCGGCTATGTATTTATGATTTTGTCGCCCTTTTTGATATAATATTATTGGTGAAGATTACTTGGTCCTATCTTTAGCCCATTCGAGTTAAGGAATTGAGCAATTGCAAGTATCGTGGTCGTGGATTCGATCATGTATTTGTAATTTTGTCGCCTTTTCTGGAATATGAGATCGATAGAGATTAAAAAGGATGATCAACCCTTAACCAACAAACCCTTTTTTACCGCTTTAGACTTGTTACTCCTTGGCTTTAGTGGTGGAGATGCGTATACTTGCCAAGCCTATGATAGAATATTCGTCACGACTAAGCAACTAAACGATTTAGAATTGTTTTACATTAAAAATTATTTCGGTTTCTACTTCGTTAAGTGTTTGGTTGTGTGATTATGACAAAACGAATACGTGCTTAAATATAAAAATAAATCCTAATATCTTTTAGGATACATTTTCATATGATTAATTCTAAGGTTTACTTGGGGACAAGTAAAGTTCAAGTGGGGGGATATTTGATGAACTCAAATAAGTACATTTTATTATCATCATTTATCCTATTTATTTGACTTGTTTTATTATATTATATATGAGAATCGATACATTAATGTTTACTTTAGTAATTCTCAGGTAAAAACAAGCATTATGTGAAACTTGGCGATTTTGGACTAATAATTGAGCAAAACAAGCGAGATGTCAAAAGTCTACTGAAATCCAGAAGATGCGCCGTATCACACTCAACAGATACGACGCAATATCATACTTAGATGAATTCGAAGACCATTGCCCGACTTTGAAGAATGCGTCGCATGCAATTCTGTCATGCGCCGCATATGAAACTTTGGTCAAAGAAGAAGATCAAGCTCGTTCTACTCCAGATACGCCGCAATATACTTCTAACATACGTCGTATCACTATCAAGATTTCACCAGTTACAATCCAAGACAGCTAAAGTACATGCGCCGCATACAAAGATCAAGTTACGCCGCATCTGAAGACGGTGTACGAATATTCCAGAATATATTAATCTTGGACCCCACGCGAAGTTAAGTCAATGCGCCGCATCTATCAACTCAATGTGCCGCATCGATCCCTCAAACAGAAACTATAAATACCCCAAGGTCAGACGAATTTAAGAGACCTTTTGTATAACCCTAGAGCCGAATCCAGACGACCAAGCAGCACAAGACATACCTCAAACAAAGATACAAGAGCTGTAAGAAGGTCCTGCATGTATTCAATTCATTAAGTAGTTTTGTTTTATTGTTTTAGTACACTTTAATTCATCAGGATTGATGGGCTTGTGTCATGTGACTACGGAAGATCATGCACTCCCCTTAATATTGCTTTCCCATTAATTAAAGTTTATATGTTGATGTCTTTGGTGACTTTTATTAGTGCATTGATAACCTCTGTGTCTAGCTGAGTCTTGCTTGGGTCGCCATGCCCCTTCCTCGCCTATTTATTCTAGCGTCTCTAAAAAAGTAGGATAGACATAAGTAATCATTAAGGGTTTACTCGCCGATAAGATTAGAGCCAACGAGAAAGGTTTAATTATATACACTTCATATAAAACTAGCAATTAAACAAGTGACAAGCTATTTAATTACCAGGACAGGTCTTCTTATTGTCTCGAGTATCTATCTGTGTACGTGTGTGCTAATCGCTGATTCGTGCTCATTAGTTTTGTTTTCTATTTAATTATAACCAAACTGTGCCAGTCTCTCAGGCTGAACCCCCTTGCGTTAGATTAGGTTGTATAACTAACTTAGGATATTAAAATACTGATTAGAATAACTAGATAATACGTTCCACTCTTAGTGATCGACACTCTGCTTACCATTATACTCATACTGACCGGGTACACTGCTCGTTAAGTGTGTGTGTTGTTGATAAGTCGACTAAATATAAATTTAAAACTTGAGTAGGCATTAATACTGCTAAACCGCAACGACACATCACGCGCATCAGTTATCCGCACTTTATTTCATTAATATAATAATTGTTTACACGTCCCTATCCAAAATACTAATCATCAGATTTACATGAAACTATCGGTAAAACGAAGACCAATACCCTGAGCATGTCGAGTAAACGTTTTCTTAGGTAATGCCTTCGTGAAAGGATCAGCCAGATTGTCATCTGTGTGAACTTTGAGTACATTGAGTTCACCCAGTTCGACTTGTTCTCGAACATAATGGTATTTTCTACGAAAATGTCTGGCGCCTTTCATAACTCCAGGTTCATTGGCGAATGAGATTGCAGCAGAGTTGTCGCAATACACATTTATAGGTAATTTATTTGACGGCATCACTCCAAGATCCGAAATAAATTTCCTTATCCAAACAGCTTCTTGTGCAGCTTTCGATGCAGCAATATACTCAGCTTCTGTAGCAGACATGGCCGTTTTACTCGGCTTCTTACTCTTCCAGTCTACAGCTCCTCCATTTATGACAAAAACGTAACCCGTCTGAGACTTCTTATCATCTTTATCAGTCTGAAAGGACGCATCGCAGAAACCTGTAACATTCAGTTCTGCGTCTGGATTTCCCCCGAAAACTAGAAACATATCTTTAGTATTCCTTAAATACTTAAGAATGTTCTTAACAGCATGCCAGTGATCTTTCCCTGGGTTTTGCTGATAACGACTGGTTAAATTTTGTGCGAATGCCACATCTGGCCTTGTACATCTAACTGCATAAATGATAGATCCTACTGCCGAAGCATACGGAACTTTCTTCATGTATGCCACCTTTTCAGGTGTAAAAGCACACATTTCGCTACTTAAGCCATGTTCTACTTGCATGGGCAAATATCCCTTCTTGGAATTTTGCATATTGAATCTCTTCAATATTTTATCCATGTAAGCACTTTGGCTTAAACCGATCAACTGTTTAGATCTGTCTCTATAGATCTTGATTCCAAGGATATACGCTGCTTCTCCTAAATCCTTCATGGAAAAACACTTACCAAGATAATCCTTAACTTCATTAAGACTTGGTATATCATTTCCCATGATTAATATGTCATCGGCATATAGGACAAGAAAAGTACTGTTACTCCCACTAACTTTGTGGTATACACATGGCTCATTGAAATTTTGAGTAAATCCAAACTTCTTGATTTCCTCGTCAAATTTCTTATTCTATTGCCTGGGTGCTTGCTTCAATCCATAAATGGATCTTTGAAGCTTGCATACACGCTCAGGAAATTGTGGATTCACAAACCCCTCAGGTTGCGCCATATAGATATCTTCATCTAGGCGACCATTCAGAAAGGCAGTTTTGACATCCATCTGCCAAATCTCATAGTCATAGTAGGCAGCTATGGCTATAAGAATCCTAATAGCTCTAATGTCGGCCACAGGAGAAAATGTCTCCTCATAGTCAACACCGTATGTTTGGGTAAAGCCCTTGGCTACCAAACGAGCTTTGTAGGTGTGTACATTGCCATCCATGTCCGTCTTCTTTTTGAAGAGCCACTTACACCCAACTACCTTAGCATTGGGTAGAAGGTCTACTTCAATCCAGACTTTATTGTCTTTCATGGATTGCATTTCCCCATCCATGGCTACCTGCCATTTATCCTTTTCAGGACTATTAATGGCAGCCCTATAACTAGTTGGCTCATCAAGATCTACTAGTATAGAGTCCTCATTCTCTATGTTTAAACATAGACAATCAGGAGCTTTTGTAGATCTTGAAGATCTACGGATGGGTACCACTTCAACTTCAGGTGGAGGACCTAAACTTTCAGGTTCCACAGGAAGTGTGTTAGTGCCTTCAGAAGGTGATGTATCTTCATGATCATTTTCAAGATCATATACTCTCCCACTAAATTCTTGAGACAAGAAACTCTCCTCAAGGAATTCACCATATCTAGCCACAATGACTTTATTTTCTGGTGGGAAGTAAAAGTAGTAACCCCTTGTTTCCTTAGGGTATCCTACGAAGATACACTTAACAGATCTTTGTTGGAGTTTATCAGGTGAGTCACGTTTAACAAACGCCTCACAACCCCAGATCTTTAAGTAAGACAAGTTGGGAGCTTTTCCAGTCCATAATTCATATGGAGTCTTATCAACCTTCTTAGTTGGAACCATATTTAATATGCGAACAGCACTTTCAAGAGCATAGTCCCAAAAGGATAAGGGAAGAGTTGTAAGATTAAACATAGATCGTACCATATCAAGCAATGTACGATTTCTCCTTTCAGATACACCATTTTGTTGTGGAGTATAAGGAGAAGTGAGTTGTTGGACAATGCCACACTCAGCTAGATAATCTTTAAACTCTTGGCTTAAATACTCACCACCACGATCGGATCGAAGGGCCTTAATCTTCTTTCCGAGTTGTAATTCTACTTCATTTTTAAAAACCTTGAATGTCTCAAAGACTTCATGTTTGTGTTTAAGTAAATAAACACAACCATAACGACTATAGTCATCCGTGAAGGTTAGGAAGTAGGTAGCACCGCGTTTAGACACATGTCTAAGTGGACCACACACATCCGTGTGTATCAATCCAAGTAGATCCGAAGCCTTTTCCATATTGCTATGGAAAGGTTTCTTCGTCATCTTCCCAGATATGCAAGATTCGCATTTATCAACTGAATCATCATTGATATTTGGTAAAAGCCCATCACGTAGCAGCTTTTCCATGCGTTTCTTGCCTATGTGAGCAAGACGAAAGTGCCATAAATAAGATGAATCCAAGTTAGACTTGATTCTCTTATTTCCGATGCTATACACAGAATTATTTCCGTTGGATGCATGATTTTCCATATCAATTTCAAACACACCATCTAATGGAATTGCATTAAAAATAAAAAACAGAATTTAAAGAAACCGAAATTCCATTATTATTAAAAGTATGCTCAAAACCAATATCCAACAATAAAGAAACTGAAACGACACCTCTAACAATAGAAGGTGCGTAATGACAATTGTTCAATACTAAAATTAAACCCTATGGCTTCCACTGCTGCACGTATACCGTTGCCGACATACAAGTAGCATTCCCCATAGTTCAGCTTCTTCACTCCTCTAAGCCCCTGCGATGTATTACAAATGTGAGTACCACATCCTGTATCATATATCCAGGCATTTTGCTTACGAGGAAAAGAAAATAATTCAACCATAAAAATACCTGAAGTGCTGGCGCCCTGCCCAGCCTTGGCATTTTTATTCTTGCGACACTCCTCAAGCAGCAATGGACAGTCCCTCTTCCAATGTCCAGGAGTGTTACAGTGGTGACAAGCAGCCGTATCCTTTTTAGGATAATCCTTCTTAGGAGGAGGATTCTGCTTCTTGGGCTTCTGCTGATGGATCACGACCTGTTTTCCTTTTTCAGATTTCCCTTTGCCCTTCTTGTTCACTTTGTGCGGTTTACCGGGCTTAGCTACCCTACCACCTCTAATTGCCATCACAGCAGGTGTAGGAGCTTTCTTAGCGAGTCCTTTCTCATGTTCTATGAGCATTGCAAGCAAGTCAGAAAATGTCTTCCCCTTGCAATGCATGTTAAAGTTGCGCACGAAGTCACCATACAATTCCTCATTGAGGGATTTATTGATGAGGCCAACTTTAACATCTTCCACATACCCGCCTCCAAGTGCATCCAATTGGTCAAGATAACCCTTCATTTCTAGCATATGGGTACTTACGGGTTTTGTTGCTTCCTGCTTGCACTTTTCTATATTTTCAAGTACGTCATACAACTCAGCCATTGGAGGTTTCTCAAACATACGTCTGAGTTCCTCAATCATTTGCATCGGACCATGATTCTCAAACTGTTTTACCAGCTGAGGATCCATCCCCGATAGCATGAGACAAGCCGCATCATTGTGCTTGTCATAAGCTTCGTTATACTCTCTAAGTGCATTATTAGAAGAGTTAGCAGGAGGAGCAACCGGAAGAGGCTCACTAAGACAATCATAACGTTTGGCTATCCTAAGAACAAGCCTTAGATTACGATACCAATCGTTAAAATTTTTAGTCCCAGTCAATTTCTCCTTTTCAATCATCATTTTGAAAGCGGAGGTAATGTTTGGTGTTTCCGGGTTGGGCCATTTCTATAGAAAAAGTTCAAAAATTAGTATTTTTGATAATTAAACTTTTCAAGAAAATTAAACACCCATTGGTTAAATAACCATTTAATTTTCACTGAAAACTAGGATCCCAATTGACGTCGTTTCATTACATCAGCTGAGGCTGCTAGTAATGAAAGTACTCAATAAGGTACGGGTCAATCCTAATTGCCAATATCCAATTGCAATTCCTAGAAATCTTGGGACTTACATTATATTGCCAACAACAGTTGCAAAATGTAAGCATGTTTCATCCCCAAATCTGTATGCCTTGACGCCGTTTCATTACATCAGCTGAGGCTGCTAGTAATGAAAGTGCCCAATTAAGTTAACCAATTTAGAAACGTGTAAATTGACGCCGTTTCATCTCATCAGCTGAGGCTGCTAGCAATGAAAGTGCTCAATTTACCCCTTTTGACTCCCATTCTTTAAATCATTACATCAGCTGAGGCTGCTAGCAATGATAGAATGTCATCTTAGGTGTTTCCGTATTAATTGGTCGGCATATTACTTAAGTTTAAAGGGTATAAATTTTTGATGTGTAATCAAAAAATATGTACAAAGATGTCATGCATTCATCTTTGTATCATATGTTTTCAACAAAAAACCGTTTACTCATTTGCAGCTTAAATCAACAAAATTTAATTGATGGCGTTGAGAAACTTACAACATTGCCTTAAGATGCTTCGTACTTTTTCATGGTGTACTTGGTAAGTCTATTATTGACGCACAGGCGAGCGGAGGGGCAAACGTCCGCCGAAGCTAATTAAAAACGCGCCCCTTTAAGGTCACAATTTAATGCGTACCAACCTTATACCCACTTTATAGTTTGTCAATAATAGGTCCGCCGCTTCGACCACTTTTGTACAGTCGCATCAAATCAATTAAAACTTTAAGATTTAAAGCTTAAAACATTTATGTAGTAAATTATTAATTGCTAGTCTCGCCTGGGAGCAAATTACCGTGCGAAGCGAACCACTGTCGGCACATAAGACTTGGCAATTAAATGGTTTACAACAAAGGTTTCAAAGTTATTAGGTTCATTTATTTTTTATTGAAAAAATTATCCTTTTTGTTGTTACAATACATCATAATTAAACACAAAGAACAAGTAATTAAAAAAAATAAATAAACACTCAATAACACGTATATGATCATTAATCAATATCATATAGCCACATGCAAACCTTTTTGATAAATCCTATTAATAATTCTATGTGAATTTTAATGTATCTAATCAATAAAACTCCCATTGGTTTTTGAGCTCATTGTGCCCAATGGTCCACAGACGCCAAATAGCTTGGTCGCATAAGTTTTAATTAACTAGATACCACATTGCACATAACCAATTTTAATTAATATATTTGGGTCTTCCCTAATTTAAGATTTATCATAAAACCATGTAGCATATTAAACAACAAAACATTCCATGACAAAATATGCAAGATTTTGTCATGGATCCCATATTGCACATATAATCATGTAGTCACATATTATCATGTCAATATATATTTATATACGCAATCTAATTAATGATGTCTCCTATGTACTCATTAATTTTCACATAAAATTCTTTACATGTAATCCAAGGGTTTCTACAATTTTATTTATCAATACCTAAAACCCTAAAAACCATAATGGGTGTCGACCCATAATTGGAAAAAATTAGGGTTTTCATAAAAAAATTAAACCCTAGAATTCTAAAACATGTAAAGATCCAACTTTTTATGTGTTTAGTAATTAATTACATGTTTAAAACGCGGCTCATGATGCCACTGTTGGAATATGTGAATCATACAAATACTATAAACACATAAACATCAAGATCACGCAGCGGAATGGATCTACATAAACATATAATTAATTAAACTAAAAGAAAGCGTACCTTTTGATTCCTAGCAAGAACAAGGAATCACGTGCTTCCAAGAACAAAATATAAACCCTAGGAGAGGGCTTATATGGATCGAACCAAACACAAACACACAAGCTAAAATAAGCTTGTTACCCGTTCTTGTACACACGCAATGCTAGCGTTTCAATGGGAAAAGCTAGGTTCAAATCACAAAACAAACCAAACACTTGTAAAGCCTTACTTGGATCGAAAATCCTAGTGGATTTAAAAAAGTCGATCGGTTCTAGCTTTAGAGGAGGAGAAGAGATAGAAGTTTGGTTTAGTTAGGGATTCAAGATTAGGGAAAAACCAAACACAATGTGATTGTATTTATAGGCTATCCCTAACCTCCTCTCCAAGCTACACAAACCGACCCCAAGCCCATAGGGGTTGGATCGGCCGAACAAACCCATGGATTTGGGTTCTAGATCCTTCTCTTCCTACTTTGCATAATTAGTCCTTTAACGGCCATTATCTCTAACCCCGTTAAGTACTAACTGTCGTTAAGTATTTGTTTTGTGAAATGAATAAATAAAATACAAAATATATTTAATTTATTCAAACCATTGGAACTCTCACGTATTGTGTGCAATCCCGAGTCTCGGGTTCGAAACCAGACATACATATATTAAAAGTTATACATAAACTCTAACATTTTTTGGGCAACTATCGACATTTTTTGGGCAACTGGAGACACGTGTCATCATATGGGGCGAGTTGTACGGGGTAGAAAAAGAAAATCACTTCGATCCCCTTATTAAACCTTCTTTTTACTTATTTCAAGCCCACGTATATAATATGATCCAACTCCACTTTTGAGTATCATACAAAGCACCGGATTTACTGATATAGTCATCATACAAAGCATGTGAATCTATATACTCAGATAGAAAAACTCATTTCGAGTACAAAGAATTGGATCCAGTCATCAGACATAAATTGACTTTATATATCCGAATATCACAATGCTATGAAATCAAATGGCATTTCTACGCGTTACTGGGATGACTAAGAGAGTGTTCGCAGAGACTCAGAGTTGAGGGCTTTGGAAATGGTAATCGAACCCACAGATCCACATTTAGACAAGTAGTTCTTCTTCTTCTTCTTCTTCTTTTTTTTAGACAAGTAGTTTTTTTTTTTCTTCTTCTTCTTCCTAAAGAAAAAACGAGGGCGTCGTGACCCCTTTAGCCCAAACACATGTTTGCCCTTGTTAGTTACATAAACTATCTTTTCCTTATACTAATAAATTTTATTTCTAAATTGGAACATCAAATGATGCTTTCGGCCTTACTGTCTGTATATTTGCGTGCAAGTTTTCTATTTTAAGAATTAAATGGTTAACAGAATGAAGCATCATTATGAATTTGGAAGGCATATTCAATACCCTAGATCGTAGATCTATTCTAAAACTTATTCTTTTAGCGATTTCAACACCACAATATCACATCATTAGTACATTTGGTACAACGTCATATATGTATAGTTGTATGTCATATATTGTATGTCATATATGTATAGTTGTAGTGTGCACATCAATTTTTGTGATGTGCATATCAACTCCCATAATGTATTAGCTTAAATATGAGTAATCAAATACTACAAATTATTTTGTTTCCACATTCATTTAGCCATGGTGCAACTGTATGCACGTAATCAGACATATTTTCAATCCGAGGCTGTGAACCAAATAAAAAACTTTGTGTTATAGAATTGTAGGATTTAAGTTCAATACTCCAACTTATAATTCAAAACTTTATGTTATAGAATTACTCGTTTGCCCTTTGTTGACACATGTGTCCGAACGGCCTGTTTTGACCGGCCGTCCGGACGACACATAGCCGTCCGGACCTACCGGAGGGCACACGGCTCTTCCGGCCAGTATCACTGTAAGTAGTAGGACAGGTGGCATCTAACTTTTGACAGATGGCAGCTGCAGACACCGCCACCGCCGCCCCAGGATTTACGGGATTATGTCGGGGACATGTCTCCTGAAAATCCGGCGCCGCCAGTCCAGGTATCAAGGTCGAGTACTATAAATACTCAGCTCATTTACTGCTCTCAACTAACGTTTTACCTGCATTTACTTCTCACTATAGTTGATAGCCCTTTCGGAATACCAAATACTTACTCTCACACCGGAGGTGGGTCCTGGGATAACACCCGGGGCGAGCCTAACGTGTGCTGTTGTGTGCAGATACCCGGAGGACCTCCAATAGCCGAAGGGATCAGCACCCAAGCCTCCCGGAAGAACCCTAGCTGAGTTCAACCGGAAGGCCCTCTTTATTTGTCTGAAGTGGTTGCAAGAAATTGCTTCAACAAATTGGCGCCATCCGTGGGACCTTCCGCTCGATCTACCCGAGGTTTGGAATGACAGGTCCTACACCAACGTTCGGAATGACAGGTCCTACGCCGACGTTCGAGATGACGGGTACTACACCCCTCTTCACCCCTGTCCGGAACGCGGGAGGAGCCGGAGGATCCGGAGGAGACCAAGATCCTCCGGATGCCCAAACCCTAATCACAGGTCATCTTTCGGCCTTGAAAGAGTTGTTCAAACAACCAAGCAATCGCAACCTGGTGAGCCCTAGGATGCTGAGGCTCGACGACGGGTATGAAAATTCGGAGGAAGAAGATGTTGGAGGGTCACCCTACGGAAAGGGGAAAAAGGCGGATGATGATTTGAGCAAACCATTCAAGGAAATGATCAAGTGCCCGTTCACGAAGAGGATCATAGAGTTCTCATCTCCCAAGCACAAGATACCGACGAACCTGAAACTGTACCAAGGAACCACTGATCCAGATGACCACATCAATCGTTTCACCGGAGCAGGAAATCATGAAGAGTGGCCCATGCCCGTATGGTGTCGAATGTTCCAACAAAAACCTTGGACGGGAAAGCCAGGGGATGGTTTGATAAACTCCCGACTGGAAGCATTGATAGTTGGGACGAGCTTCAGAAGAGGTTTTTGAACAGGTTTAGTATGTTAAGAATAAGCACCAAGGACCTTACAGAGATCAATAAAATTCACCGAAAGGCGAACGAAAGCCTTCCGGACTTTAAGGAAAGATGGATATGCGAGGCCAACAACTTCCCGGACGCCCCAGAAATCATGCAAATCGGATCGTTTCTGAATGGCCACCACTGCCCGGAGTTAGCCAAGAAATTCTCGGATAAGATTCCTAAGACCGTCGACGAGATGTTGGAAAGGATCGATGATTTTGTTCGTTCCGAGGAGGCCTTCCGGACAACAGAACTGCCGAAAGGAGAGAGAATGGAGTCTCGGCCTAACCCGTACCACAACAAGAGCGACTACCAACCAAAACCCCCTGTTGGAGATTACCGCCGGAACGATTACTATGCACCTTATGTCGCTCCAAGGTACGGTAACGCTGGGAGGACCGACCCTCGCCGAACTGATGTCCGCCGAAATGAGACGAGGCCGATAGACTTGGACACCCTTACGAAGACACCGAAGGAAATATTGGCAACGGAACACCAGCTGAGGTTACCGCAGCCTCCTCCAACAAAGGGAAAGCCACAAAAGGATTGTGAGGACAGGTATTGCGACTATCACGGGGAGAAAGGACATTTCACTGATGACTGCTGGCAACTCAGGGAGGAGTTAAGAACTGCATTGAGTACAGGGAAGCTGGACCATTTGGTGAAAGACCTCAGAAAAGGAAGGAAAACTAACCAAGGAGGTAACAACCAAGGGAATAAAGGGAAAATAACCAACATGATCCGAAGCTTTAGGACTTCTCGGAAAACGGAAGAAACAGAGATAGAAGAATGGATGAACGTTCCGGTAAGTTTCCCGGCCATTCTTCCAGAGAATATGTCAGACGAACCGCTGGTAATTGAAATAGAAGCTGGGGGGAGGAAAATACGTGAGGTCTACGTCGACCCTGGTGCCTCGATGGAAATAATGTATGGGCGCCAATTCGAGTGTTTGGATCCGGCGGTCAGGGCACGGTTGAAGGAGGTTGACACAACCTTGATGGGATTCACGGGAAAACCCGTTAGACCATGAGGGGTGATAGACCTGGAAGTCTGCTTCGGAAATCAGGATTTGTCCCAGAAAATCAGCTTGGAATTTGCCGTGATTGATTCGCCTTCCCTCTACAATGCCATACTGGGACGCATCGGTTTAAAGAAGTTGCGGGCCGTACCTTCAACTATCCATTCGATGGTCAAATTTCCCACACCGGGCGGCATAGCAACATTGGTCACTCGGACAAAAGTGCGAAGGCATCACGGTACGAGGGAGGAACCTGTTGCAAGAGTAAGAGAAATCGGGGAAAGAGCTCATTCGCCGGAGGGAAAGCGAGGGGACATACCGCATGAGCAAAGGAAAGAACCCATCGTCGGAAAAAAGGAGGAGAGAAAGGCGAACCAGTGTTGTGATCAAGAAAGCCCCGACAGACCTACCAAGGTACGAGTAACGGCTCAGGTAATCATCAATACGAAATAACCACTGGAATACCTTACTATTTTATTCTACCCTGTGATTATGTGCAAACTAACGGAAGGAACGTAAATACCTTCGTAACTTAAGACAGGTAATCTCGCATGTCGGGGAAGCAAAACCTATGGGAACACCATTCGCCAGAAGCACGAGCCCCTCAAAAGGTCGGAAGCTTGCCGAATGAAAACACACAAGTCGAGTAGGGAGGGGCAGGAAAGTGCCGTGAGCATGACGGACGATTAATTGTAAAAGGAAAAAATGTCCACACAAATAGTGTTCATTGTACCTTATGTAACGCCCGAAAGGGTTTGATGTTAACTATTCTAATGAAATGCAGTTCCCCCACCATTGAAGGGGGGCAATTTTCCCACAATACCTCCTTGAAATGCTTGTGACTTCCCAAAAAGACCCAACATTGACTATTTTTAATATTAAATGCAGTTATCCCACCGTTGGAGGGAATTGTCCCACCGTTGAAAGAAGCTACCCCACCACTGGAGGGAGGCAATACTTCTGAGGAACATCTCAAGGATACTTGACATTCTGGACATAATTAGAAAGTGGCCCACCCGAGAGGTTCACGCCCTCCGGGGAGTGTGTGGTCAATGTCCAAAGATGGTTGATACCCAGAAAGGGGTTGCCATAATCCTGGCGGAAAGGCTGAACCACCTGTAATATCTCGAACATAATTAGAAAGTGGTCCCTCCGAGAGGTTCGTGCCCTCCGGAGATTAGTGATCAATGTTCATTGTTTCCTGGACATAATTAGAAAGTAGCCCCCCCGAGAGGTTCACGCCCTCCGGGGAGTGTGTGGTCAATGTCCAAAGATGGTTGATACCCAGAAAGGGGTTGCCATAATCCTGGCGGAAAGGCTGAACCACCTGTAATATCTCGAACATAATTAGAGAGTGGTCCCTCCGAGAGGTTCGTGCCCTCCGGAGATTAGTGATCAATGTTCATTGTTTTCTGAACATAATTAGAAAGTGGCCCCTCCGTGAGGTTCGCGCCCTCCGGAGATTTTGTGGTCAATGTTCAAAGATGGTTGATACCCAGAAAGGGGTTGCCATGATCCCTGCGGAAAGATTGAATCATTTGTCGTACTTTGAACATAAGTGAAAAGTGATCCCTCCGAGAGGCTGGCCCCCTCCGGAGATTCTTGTGGTCAATGTTCAAAGGGGTACCATACGACCGCTCAAAAATGCATAGACTTGTACTTCCGGAGCTATGCAAATAGTAAAGGTAATAACAAACAAGTGTTATACGTTCGTAATCAAAAGAGTGTTGCTCCAATGTAAATATGTACTTCCGAAGCTATGCGAGTAGCGAAGGTAACAACAAACCAGTGGTACAATTCATAACCCTGGCAAATGCAGTACCATACATAATATAAAAAAAAAATAATGATGAAGGAAGAAAGGGGGGAAGTAGGATAGGGCAACCATTAATAATCGCAAGTTCACAAAATCCGATAGGTTCGTTCAAATGCCCGAAAGAGCACCTCATCGTGTCAACCGAGATATAAAATCCGAAAGGGCAAGGCAACACTGAGACCAATAAACCAAAAAGAGAAAATCACTCCAGAAACAAGCAAAAGTAATAGCACGAAACATGAAACATGGCACGTACGGAATACAGAACAGTCATAGATATATACAAACGAATAAGCCATACGAATTATTTGTCATAAATTATTACAGTCATCCGGATATAAAAAAAAAATATTGTTCTTGGCTCGAAGGCCTTACAACACCAAGTTAAACCAAATTGTTTAAGTGTTCAGAGAGCCGACTCATCCCTCCCAACAGTTGAACCCTCGACATTAGCAACCCCGGTCTCGGGAGCCCCGGAAGATGATCCCTCGGCGGCACCGGCAGTTAGACTCTTGGGAGAAGAAGCTGGATCGGGATCGGGGAAGATTTGCAGGATTTCATCAAGAGACTTAAGGTAGGAGCTGCTGATCTTCTTGATATATGGATACTCTGCGGTAAACAACCCGTCATACAACGGGTCGAGCTTCTTCGCAGCATCCACATCCAGGTCTTCCGTCTTGGCCAAAATGACGGCCACCTCCTCCGGCTTGCGACCCACAACCACGCCCTCCATGAAACCAGATTGCGAGGACAAGCTGAAAGGTCCTGCCAAATGCTCTTTGTACTCATAGCTGCCCAATAGACGACGAACGACCTCCGGGATGACCTCCTTAACAACCCTGAACCTATCCCCTTCAGTACAGCCCACCCGGGCAATAAGATCCTTCTTCTGCTCCCGAAGGGCTAAGTTGTCCTTCACCTCCCCATTCAGATTAACCTTAGCTTTTTCCAAATCAGCTTCCAAGACACTGATTCGTTCCGCCGCGGCCAACCTCTCGTCCTCCACCAACTTCTCCAGTTCCTTCACCTGTCCCATCAGTTCCGACTCCCTCACCATGCAAGTAGAATGCTCAACCTTCAGCTGTTTAAGCTCACCCCCGTTCTTTCCGAGGTTTCCGCAGTGTTGGTGAGCATGGTACAGCTCATTGTGATCATGAAGAAGGCCCTCGAACCGAAGCAACAAGTTCGAATGGACAGCGGCCCCCATACCCAAAAGTTTCCAGGCCCTTTGAGCAGCCTCGGCATCCCCCAAACCTTCCAAAAATGACTCTTCTTTAGGAGTCGGTAGGTTCAGCATCAAGTCCCGACAGACCTCCCAGCTGTCCAAGCGGTCATCCTTGCGCACTTTCCACATCAGCACATGCAAAGATGCCGAGTCATCTTCATCAGTTACTTTGTCCTTTCCGCGATCAGGAGCAGCAGCGGAAGAAACCCCTGCATTTTTCATAAGAGAGAATAATAAAGTTAAGTAACAACTACTATCGGAGCAAAGGCAAGGGACAGGGATTAACACTTCCTAATAGCAGGGAAAAAAGAACTTGCCAGCACCGGTGGTCTCCGACGCGAAGCCCCCGCCGATACCTCCTTGGATATCCGGCTGTTTTCTTCCGGCCGAAGCATTGGGCCCCTCCGGCTGTTTTCTTCCGGCCGAAGCATTGGGCCCCTCCGGCTGTTTTCTTGCGGCCGAAGCACTGTCGCTTTCTTTTGGGCCCGCCATACCGGCCTCCTCATTTGGCTTACTTCGTTTAACCTCTCGGAACATACCACCACCTGACGAATCAGGATGAAGACGGAGTCTAGTCCCCTGTGGTTGAGACTGAGGTGTGGGCCGGACAACATTCTGGTCCTGTTTTCTCTTCCTGGCCTCCAAAACCTTCGGGTCAGGCACCTCGACCCTCGTCGTTTCGACCGTCTCCTCCGGGATGACGGCTTGGGAAGCAGCGGGAGCTGCCACATGCGTCTCGTGGGACTGATCCTCTCGGTGCTGATCCTTCTGGACCACGGGCACATCCTTTCTAACCTTGGGCTTCTTTAAATATTGAGACATTGTGATAGCTGTAAAAAACAAAAACGTCAAACGGTTAAAACTCTGCGCAGACATGCCGGCCGAAGCACAGCTAAAATAACGAACGAGGGCAGAAACAAAGGTTGTAAGGTTGTAACCCTTCCTTCAATATCCCTTAGGGCCACCCGGTAATCGGGATAATCCCACTCAGACGAGAGTCCAACGGCATACAGAAGACTCCGAAGAATTTGGATAAGGTCTATCACATTCTGGGACAGCCGATCGGCACCCACTGTGTTAAAATCCCCAAGGCATAGCAAATGGGATGGCACGTCTATCTATTAGGGAGAAGTCACATTTCCAACCAACAGGAATGTGGAGAAGGGCACAATGAAACCACCCCCAATAAAATACTCCAAGAACAAACCAATGGCATCATTCGGCAATTAATCCATCGTCATACCCTTCGGGGGCAGACGCGGGTATAGGTTTGGCAGTATTCTATAGTCCATGTAATCCTACGCACAGCCCCTTCGTCCAACCGAAAGGCGAACTTCTCTATGACAAACTTTGGGAGAAAACCCTTGACCCCTGGGGAATCCTCACAAGTAGAAACGGGCGGAACCGACATGGTCTAACCGAGGGAAAGAGGGATACGGCCAAACAACAGTAAAAACAAGATATGGGTGAACCGGAACGTACCTTTACAGACGAAAGACCAGTATGGAAGTCGCACGGATAAAATCACTCGAGCAGACTTGCAATGATCGTTCGGAAGATAATACCGGAAGGCGTCTCAATGAAGAATGTGGAATTACGGTAGTAAAAAACACACACCAGCGACGCTATTTATAGGAAGAACACAGAGTGCGGAATGTCACACCCAGCAAGGTGCTGACGTGGCAACACCTCAGCACCCGTATTGGGCACGCTCATGCATGTCAGCGCTAATTAATTACGATCTATATTAAATGACCATAAAATAATAAAGAATTTTAAGTAGTATAAAAAAGGGGTACGCTCGAAGAAGCGCCAAGACAACTCCCGGTAAAACCAGTACATACATACTCAAGCCTAACGGCATATCCTTCGGGAAGGGTCAAGCGTGAACCCATGGTTTGTTTGAAATATAATACCATTGGCACACCATGACCCATCGGGCAAGCGCGGCAATTAATCCCCAAAAAGGAATAACAACGGTCTTTGGCAAATCGGAACCCTCGGGCACAATAGGATCAAACGGACGCGAACAAAGGGCAATTATTAATCTGAACTATAAGAAATACATGTTGTAAACCAGGAGAGGATCGGGAAAGATACAATCATAGCTTCTGCACATCAAAGCCATGTCATGTCAAAGTCAACTCTTTAAAGTATTAAACCATCGGCCGAACCGAAAGGCAAATACAGCATTAATCCGAATGATCTAGGCCAAAAGGCCATAAGGTACTCTTTGAAGTATTACGTCAATATTTTGCTAACAATACAATACCGGTATTACATGTGTGTATCAGAAAGCACTTGCCAAAAGGTATAAAGGTATTCTTTAAGTATTACATCATCGGTCTTCAACCGATAATGCAATACTGGGGGGACATGTTGACGCATGTGTCCGAACGACCTGTCTTGACCGGCCGTCCGGACGACACATAACCGTCCGGACCTACCGGAGGGCACACGACTCTTCCGGCCAGTATCACTGTAAGTAGTAGGACAGGTGGCATTTACCTTTTGACAGATGGCAGCTGCAGACACCGCCGCCGCCGCCCCAGGATTTACGGGATTATGTCGGGGACATGTCTCCTGAAAATCCGGCGCCGCCAGTCCAGGTATCGAGGTCGAGTACTATAAATACTCAGCTCATTTACTGCTCTCAA
Source organism: Artemisia tridentata subsp. tridentata (assembly GCA_021014915.2). Classification (NCBI taxonomy): domain Eukaryota; kingdom Viridiplantae; phylum Streptophyta; class Magnoliopsida; order Asterales; family Asteraceae; genus Artemisia; species Artemisia tridentata. The sequence goes on from CP139504.1 coordinate 82,055,942, forward strand.
CTAACGTTTTACCTGCATTTACTTCTCACTATAGTTGATAGCCCTTTCGGAATACCAAATACTTACTCTCACACCGGAGGTGGGTCCTGGGATAACACCCGGGGCGAGCCTAACGTGTGCTGTTGTGTGCAGATACCCGGAGGACCTCCAATAGCCGAAGGGATCAGCACCCAAGCCTCCCGGAAGAACCCTAGCTGAGTTCAACCGGAAGGCCCTCTTTATTTGTCTGAAGTGGTTGCAAGAAATTGCTTCAACACCCTTCTACCACTATATAAATCACATTTTAATATCAATTAAGTTTAACTTGAAAACAACACTTATATAATTCGTTCGAATAAATGTGCTCATCAATAAGTTAAATTATCCACAGCCTCATCGGTATTCGTTCGAATAAATGTGCTCATCAAATAAGTTAAATTATCCTCAGCCTCATCGGTTTTCATTTGTTTATGCAATTTAGGTGCTCTTTTTAGGCTAGTTTGATATATATATATATATATATATATATATATATATATATATATATATATATATATATATATATATATATATATATATATATTATTATTATTTTTTTTTGCTGTTTTTGTTGTTGTTTCTTAAGTTTTGGCCGTTTAAGGTTTGAATAGATTATTGAAATTTGTTTCTCTATTACGCAAGTTTAGGTCCTCTCAATTTATGATTTTAGTTTATGTAAAACTCGCTCTCGGATCACATTTTTATTTATTGTAAAAAGAATGTCTCGTATGATTGATTTATATGTCCTATAAGTTTCGTAAACTGAATATGTATTATAAATTGAAAATGTGGTTTGTTACAAAGCAGCCCCTTTGTGTTTGTTGTTTTAGATTTTTAGTGTAATTCACGTCAACTCATTGCATTTATAAAAAACTCACGTACTAAGAGACAACTTCCAAACATTTATTTAAATTTAATCAATGGCTGAGATCAAACCACTTACTACTAAAAAATACACGGAGGGGCATTTTGGTAAACTTCAAACACCAACAAAAATCCACTAACCCATTCATTTCCTCTCATAACTCATCTCACCAAACACACACTAAAAACGCACATTACTCACAGTAAAAAACCGATAAAAAAAGGAGCCTTAAAAACACGCCAGGTCTACAATCTCACCATAAAAAATGGAAGAAAGTGACGGAGAAGATGCTATACTAAAACAATACACTCCAAGCAAACCTTCAAACGAATCTCCGGCAAAAAAGATGGTTAAAAAACCGGTTTCAGGTATACTGATAAACTTTAAACAACTATTTAACTATCTCTTACTATCATTTATGTTTAAATAATGATGCGTACTATTTATAAAGATTATATTAAAGATGTTATGATTTTACACTGGTTAATGGATGTTTATAGAAGTTATTGAGATTTTGTGAAGAAAAACGTGACTAGAAATTAGGTTTTCAAAGTTTATAGAGTATTTGTTGTGATGAAAAGTAAGATTTTGAGATATAGATAGATTCAGTTAAAGATATTGAGATAAAAAGAGAGATTAGAAACCTTTATTGAAGGCGTCTTATGCGGCTAAGCCGATGCCTTCGGCTTGGCCGAAGGCGTCGGCTGCGGCTAAGCCGCAGAAGATGCGTTCGGCTTAGGCGTAGACTACGGCTTATACGTAGAAGACGCCTTTGGCATACACAAAGGCGTAGGATGCGACTTAGCCGCATCCTACACCTTTGGAATAGACGAAGGCATATGATGCTGCCTAGCTGAAGGCTTAGCCGAATCCTACGCCTTCGGCTTGAACAGAGATGTAGGATGCAGCTTAGGCACAGAGAACACCTTCGGCTTGGATGAAGGTGTAGGTTGCGGCTAAGCCTTTGGCTTAGCTGCAGAAGACGACATCGGCTTGGCCACAAACTTCTAATTAATGGCGTAGACACAGCGTTTCTAATTTTGTTTGGCTTGTAATCTATTTCACATATGATATAGCAAAATATTCACTTATAGATAGATTCAGTTGATATTGTTTTTATTCTTTATCACATATGATATAGTAAAGGTTTATCGAAACAAAAAGCCTGCAACAAAAGATTTGGTTTAGCCACAGGCATAGCCTTCAGCAAAACTTTGGCAGAATAAGCTTTTTTAATCAATTTTAATTGTATATCACATATGAAAATAGTAATCAATTATAACTGTAATCAAACCCTTGACTTAGCCACAGCGATAGCCTTCGACAAAAGACACTGATGATGTATGACAGTTGGTTGCTTGTACATGATTACTAAAAATATGTGTTTTAAAAATGTAGATGATAAAGATAAAGCAAAGGAAGCAAAGGAAACTGATGATGTGGAAAAAGTTATATCTTCATTGCCGTTCTTAAATACATCCACTAGATCAAAAACAAGAGAAGCTGATGAAGGTACACTTTTTGTTTTTATATATCAGAACTAATAGAATGCATAAGAAAATGTTGTGTACTGAATAAATAAAGCATTAAATCACATGTGATGTAATTTAAAAAAATTATGCAGGAAATAAGAAAACAGTTGTCGAGAGGATAATAGAAAAGAAGAAGGAAGATAAGAAGAAAAAGATGGATGACGCAAAAAAGATTAATGCAGAGGAGCTTGAAATGAAATTACCTAAAAAAGAAGCAGAACCTGCTGTGAAAGAGAAGAAGAGATATGTCAAGACAAAATGCACTTCTAGATTGAAAGCAAATGCGCAGAAAAAAGAAAAGAAGTTGTAATACTTGGCACACCTACTAAGAGATTTACAAAAGGTGACGCTAAAAAAAATGAAGGAATTTGACAATAGTGATCAGGAAAGTGAAGAGGGGGATGACGATGAGGTGATATATGCAGGAAGTGAAATAGAAGAGTCAATAGATGAAAAAAAGAAGTAAAAGGGAAAAAGGAAACAAAGAAAAGAAAAATGGAAGCTGTTGAAGAAGGAGATTCAGAGGAGGAGGAGGAGCATGTTAATGTTAAAGTTGAAAAATCGAAAAAACAAAAAGGAAAAGAAGCAGAAAAACCAATAAAAAAGGTGATGTATCCAACCTGCAAAACCAGATCATCACCCAAACCTCTATATGATGCATTGATTGGTTTAGCAGACGAAAGAAAGAAGTGTTTGAAAGAAATTGGTTTTGGGAGATTCATAAAATTTCCCGTAGTTGAACTTCCTGGTGCTTTGGTATACCATGTGATTGGTAAATTCCATCCACCAAGCATGGAATTATGCTTACAGAAAGGTTCAATAAAGGTAACAAGACAATAAAATTCATGATATGCTAGGTCTGCCAATGGGTAAAAGGAAGTTGCAAGATCTAGAAGAAAGACCTTTTGGCGATCCTTTCATAAAACAATGGGAAAACCAATATTCTCATATAGGAAAAATAACACCACCAGCAATATCTATGGAGATATCCAGCATATCTGAAGCTGATTTCATGTTTAAGATAAACTTCTTGACTCTTGTTGCAAGTACCATGGGAACACTAGATAATGGTGGAAAGGTACTACCAATAGTCATCAAACATGTGAAAGAGGAGGATGATATTTCGGATATTGACTGGTGCGGTTACTTACTGGAATGCTTACACACAAGTAAGAATAACTGGGAGAAGGTGAAGAAGGGCACTGACTTCTATTATGGGCCACTAACATTCTTATGTGTAAGTTATTTTACATGTTTCTATAAATTTATCAAATGTGATTCAATAACATACAAATATAATCTAACACAAATTCATTTTTTTTAGAAAAAATCTGCTATACTTGGACTCGACAAACTACCCAAGGTTTACAGTTAGGCGTCATCGTCCAGCATTGAGAAGTTGGAACACTCCAAAAATGAGAAAGAGGATAGGAATCGAAGTGAAAGACAAATTGTAAGATTTATACATCTTGATTGTGTGGATCGGGTGGCCTTGGATTTTGGAAGAACATCTCCATAATTGAGTTAGAGAGATAGACTAGAGAGAGAGTTGGGAGAAAACTTGTGTCAATTAGATTGAAGTGAAAATGTGACAAGAGTTCCAACCCTTCCCATGTGTGGGAAGGGGCTTATATACTACTAACATATTGTGCCCCTAGTGGGCTGTGGAGTGAGCTGACAGTGGGTAAAGACCCGACCCGCTCCACAAATATATATATAACTAAGCTAATAAAACTATAATAATAATAATAATAATAAGCCTACGAGCTATATAAATGCTAAATAGATACTCGGGGTGACCGAACCTTCATCTGAATATTTATATTCCTAACAATCTCCCCCTAAGGTAGGCCACCTCGGAAATAATATTTCGAATTCTAGCATTTTATCTTCTGAACTTGTCTTCATAGCTCGTAGTCTTTGATTCTTCAAAGTTATTAGTCTTTGTGCCTTCAGCAGTAATCTTTTGATGACTGATTGATTGTCTTGGATGATCTTTGAGTATTCTTCGATTTTATCATCCAACATTTGTCTCCAAGTCATCTTTCAGCAGTATGTCTCCATGTGATGTGGTATTCTTTGAGTCGACATGCTCACACTGTTCTGGGTCATGATTTTCAACATCAGAGTTAGCAGAAGCAGTGTTGAAGGTCTTTTAGGTTATCATGACCTCTTTGAATATGATGATGATGTAGTGTGAGCATGTGGTGATGGATTGGCATCTTTTCTGCAATCAGCTACAACCGCAATCAGCTGCAACAGCAATCAGCTACAATCCCCAGATGTTCCTGCATACGACAGTTAGCAATAAAACGTCCGGTACTTACAGGTTCGGACTTCGAGATTGTTAACAGCATAGTGTGAAAACTCTCTCTAATCCTTACCAAGACCGTTCCTAAATCGGAAACCCACAGAGGGTTTTAAAGATTTACCGTAGCAAATCAACGATTAGGTGAGTCGCTGGAGATCACTCCACGACTGTAGACCGTTTGAAACCGCCGCGATCACTAAGCGTAATCCACAAGGAATTACCGAAGTGACCTGCTTTCAGGGCTGCTTGATGTTGACCCTGGCAGGAATTTCCATTCAATCATTGAGAATTACATTTGTAAATTCTCTCATAAATGTTCTGGCAGATTGCTAAGATCTGCGTAGGACTCATAAGTTTACAACTGGTGTCCTTAATGTTGAACAACCAGTGTAGAAGTAATTCGTGTCCCTAAGAGATCTTATGATGCATCTCGTGGCTCTAGACTCTATTGTGCGTTTTGATTTGGTGATCGGAGGCTGGAGAGGACTGCCACCTTTTCAATATCATCTAACTCGGAGTGAGAGAGACGATAGAAATGTATTGATCTCCGTGACAAGTGAAACAAGAGTCCTTTGAGGGACCTTGAGTGGCTAGGGAGGGTTGTGCAGCGTATCACTGGGTCCATGATACTTTGTCTTCAATGTCAGCAATCAACCAAGTGATTCTGACAGCATATGAATTGACCCGGTTTCTGCCTAAAGTGTAAGGAGGGCTTCTTTCTTTTCACCCTTTATCTTTACATTTATTTTTCATTCTTCAACCCCTTCAGTGCTTACCGAGACTTCATTACTAGTACTTTGTTGGGTTTGTTCCAGTACTAGCTCCATCTCAGTCGGCACTCTTCCCTTATTCACACTTTTCTCCTTTTTAATCATACCTAAGGACTTCTACACTAACTAGTGGATTGTCCCTGGGTAGATCCCTCCGGCTCTGGCGGGATCGTGGGAACTTGTACCTAACCTTACCATCCTTATAACTCCAGTGCATTAAGTAAAATGGTCGGTCTTTGGTGTTCTTCCACAATTGCCATTAACCAAATCCTTGAAAAATCTCTCAAAGTATTCATGATTATGAAACACATTTTGCAAACACTTTGAGAGTTTTATATTTTTCAAATACTCCCCCTCAACATGTGCTCGGATGATTGTTTTATAAATTTGCACATGTTGGTTGGAGTTCGCACTTTTTGAATTGATCCACTTTCAGTGAACATGACCGATTCGAGACACGCTTACATCACTAGTTAGACTAGCTTGAAATTATTACCCAGCCTGGTCAAGTCCACAGAAAGTTTCTCGAAATGGTACACTCTACTCAGACATATCCTTTTCGAGACACGCTTACATCACTGGTTAGACCAGCTTGAAATTATTACCCGGCCAGGATATGTCCTTTCGATCAATGACAGTATATGTTTTGTCAATTCATTGGTGAAGTTTGAGTCACGATCTCATGCGATGCCAAATCCATTTTATCCATTCACTCCCCCTCAATATGTGCATCGATATACGAAAGAGTTTAGCACATATGGGAGAGCCTAACATTTAAGTCCAAAACATCACATTTTCATCAGGTTTCATATTTAAATCACATTCTCTCCCCCGATCAAAAATTTCAAACCTTTTGAGATTTGTGATCCCAATTGATTTAAATAAGTTAGAAAACATGGGAGAAAATGTGTCCGATTTAATGTATTCTGATAATGGGACATACTATGCTCCCCCTTAATCTAAGAGGGAGATTAACTGCTTATTATGCACAAAGTGACTATTATGACACAAATGATATTGACCTTTTTGCACAGATGATGTGATCATCCGCTTCTCTGAGGGAGTCATTGGTCAACATCAATTATCCATCCACCAACAAATCTTCTCAAGTATTGTCGATCCCCACTTGGCGAGATCAGAGTAAGTACTGCTTTGTTGAAGTGAAGGTGGTGGATGTGGTGAAGGTGTTGTTGTTGTAGTTGGTGCCGATGTTGTTGTCGTGGTGAATTCCGAGCCAATCAATAGAGTTTGAACATCTGATCAAATGGTTAGAGCTGGAACTGGCACATTCATATTGGCTATGGAATCTGCATAAGAATATCAACACAGATATACATACATACAGATACACTCTTCCTTAATAGCTACCACATAGCAGCTTGCCACATCATAGTACCAAGTTCATCTCATAATCAAACCACAATCAGGGAATACATCAAACCACTATCTAGCATGAAGAGCAATTAGCACTCATGAACATGGCAATTCACACAGATTTCATCATTCAATTCAGGATATTCGGAACAAGATTCTAACATGATAGCTATATACCTAAGCGTATCCTGAGAATATATGCCCTATATCAACAACAATTAAGCATGAATCGACTAATAAAAGTCAAGCAACATTTGAGACTCATTCATTCAGATCATGCAAATGTCAGTGGAGTATTCAAGAACATCAAACACAATGGGTTTTCTAACTTCTTTTAGATTTTGAGTTTTAAAGTATTTAGGGGATTAAACGAGGATTCCAAAGAAACACAAATGAACCTTCTAGATACATAAAGCTAGGAAACTATAAGCAAATTGCACATAATGCCCTAAACTTTCTAGCAACTAACACATTTGGCCATTTGATAAAAATTTTAGCAATTTCCTCTTCAACTAATACCCCATTAACTACAAAACCTTTTCTAAGAATTATGAATTAATCAAGAAACCCGTTTGATGATATAAAATTTGAATTCACTCTCCCCCTCAATCAATGACCAGTATTCTAGTTAAATATTTGTAGTCGTTGATTGAGTGACAAATTTTATGCACAATCCAAGTATAAAAGAATTTCAAGCAACACAAAATCACCAAGTGTCTTACAAATAATTTTCAGAAGAATCATAGAATGAAAACTATTTGCATAGAAAGAAGATTTCTCTTCTTTTTAAAGAAATGATGCACTGAAACATACATCAGATCGAAGAAACATGGATATAAAGTAATCCATGCCCAGGTGAACATCACCTAGTTGGAGTAACAGCCGTCTTTTTGGCGACGTGCTTTCCCCATTTTGAAGCGCGGGTTGCTATCTGAAGTAATAGCAAGCCATTTAGACATGTTTTAACTGGTTTGTATAACTTCTGCTCGAGCTTCATTTAAAGTCCCGTGTCATTATTGAATGACATTTCTAAGACCGTAAATGTTATCGATAAACAGAAGACATGCCTAGGTGAAACTATTTTTGGTATTTTCTATTTTTCAATTTTTATGGTTTTTCTGGTTTTACGATTCTCTATTTACAATTTGTAGGTTTTCTATATATCTATTTACAAAATGGTATAAGATATGAACAAAAATGTATGAAGCAAATATATACAAGGATACGAAACAAAAACCATTACTCCTCAGCATCCCGAATCTTCTCCGCTGCCATCACTTGACTTACTGAAGAGCAATGTGAGCACATTTAATTAGGGATTAATTCTGGCTTTTCACTCTCCCCTAATTAGTGCTCTCCCCCAACCTGACCACATTTCTGATGAACGCCCATAATAGGAAGAAGTCTTTTGATGAACGCCCATAATATGAAGAAGTCTTTTGATAACCAAATGCATGCCGTCTTTAGTCTTCTAACACATAGCGGAGAATGTAGGAAAGACTGTAGACTCGACCTTCTTCAAGATTGTCCATTTGGGGGAACAGAATACCAATCATATTCATCTCACCAAATGCCTTCCAGTGACCTTACATACAACCCATCAGCCCGCAACGTACACATGAGATGATAACACCAAAGTAACAAGTTGAACCACTGATCATCTATAATATGTATCCTGAGATATTAAGCCCGATCACGTGAACCTGTTGTGCGTCCTTGATGTACACATTCTCTCTCCCCTGATGGTTACGATTAATCAGCCCATGACGTAAAAGTGAAACGATAATATCAAGGTAACAAGTTGAACCACTGATCATCTATAATTTGTATCGTGAGATATTAAGCCCGATCACGTGAACCTGTTGTGCATCCTTGGTGTACACATTCCTCTCCCATGATGGTTACGATTAATTGGAATCATCATAATGATGTGTACATGAAGCATAATGACATGTACATGAAGCATTGACTAGAAGCCCTTTATCACTGATTATATCAGCCAGTGAGAAGATGACGATTAGCATTCCATGACCATGTACTTCAACACCTTGATAGACGGAGGAAGATGTAGTGTTGGAGAATCATGGTTTTCACGACTCCTGAACTGATGTATTCAGAAGTCGTATGACCATTTCTCAATCATCAATCAACATGTAGATTATTCACTCTTTCCCCCCCTCAAAAATTTCATATGCCTGCCAACTGCAATTTTTGATGATTGAATGAGTGAATACGGATACCATCAACGGTAAGTAGCTCCACTTGACGGTTCTTGAAGACTGACCTGTTGTTTATTCACCCTTTCCCCCCCTCAAAAATTGCATATCCCTGTCAACTGCAATTTTTGGTTGAACAAGTGAATAAGAGTATACTCCAATGTGCGCCGATCCACTTGAAGACTGAATAAGCACGGAAAGAGCATGAAACTTGTTGATGAGAATGGCCATAAATAAGAAGATTTCTCTTCTTCCAAAGATAAAGCGCACTTAAGCGTACACCTTTCTTTTCTTTGATGAACGGGGCCTGAAGTGTTATCTGCAGACGCCATTGTCATTGAAGAGCGAGGCCTGAACTGATGTGTACAGACGTCATTTCTCGCTTTTCTGCTTTTCTCATCTAACTCAATACCAACCCCATTATCATACTTTCGGCTTGATGTCGTGACTACTGATGGAGAAAAACCCAATATGATGAACTTGAGACTGAAGTAACATAACCCGAACTTGTGACTTAAACTTGTACTAATGCGTGACAAAGAACGGTGTAGAGACTTCGTGCAACATTGAATCCCTAAGTACTCTATACTCTTCAACCAACCAACCATCAAGTATAAGATGTACATCACCTCTTGGATATCCACAACTTCGTGTGACACTGAGCACTACAACGTAACTCCTTAAAGTGATAGTTATTTTGTAATAGAGAGAAAGAAAAAAATAACTAGATATCCAAGTCCTCGTCATTGTAAATGTTGAAAGCTCGAACAAGGATCTTGAAGAATCTTCATCCAACCTCCCCGATGTCTTCAGATACTAAGTACACGCACCCATGAAATTTCACTTCAGCCTCAAATAAATAATAATGAATTAACGCCGTAGTCACATCTTGTCGTTTAAATGCCCCGATCTAGCCCTTTATGATGTTTTAGCTGAACGTTGATAATGGTTTTAACCCGATCATGATCAAGAGCGCGTAACCCATCATCACGGGATTTTACAAATCTATGATTTAAACCGAGAAATAAGTTCTTTCGCAGGATTTTACAAAACCAAGAAGAAACCGTGAGACAGTAACAAATTGAATGTGGCATGACTGATTTGATTTTGGCGAATATCAGTTTGGGTTAAGAATATCCCGTGAGAATTACTGAGCGCATCACAACTTTTAAATACTTTGTCCAACTAACCAACCTCGTACTCAGACAACTATTCGTGACCACTTGATAAAGGAAACCCGATATGCCCATCTTGAAAATGAAGTAGAATTACTCAAATTTGTTACCTAAGCTTGCATTGTTGTTGGAAGAACGGTGTTGAATCTCTAAGTACTTAATGTTATCCTGACAAAGTATGAGACTTTCATCACCTCTTGCGATTATCCACAACGTCTTCTGCGTGTGACACTGAGTACTATAATGTAGCTCCTTTAAGTGATAGTTAACCAAGTCTTCAACCATCCACCCCGACTTCTGGAAACTAGATAACCCAAGTATTCAGCTTACATCTTAACCACGAGCAAGTTATCATTGAAATCATGCATCCAACCATCCCCGATTTCAAGATAAAATAGGTAAACGCCTTCATGAAATTCAACTTTAATTTCTATTACGGAATACCAAAATGACCTTCGTGATCATCTTGTGCGGTTGAATAGTCAAAAGGAGACGAAACATGCGCTAATTCTTAGCAGTGCCCATGACTCATAGTCAGTCCTATCAAGCATAGCTGTCTGACCCAGCTGCTTGGATGTTATCAGATACAGTGCATGGTATAGTTGTCATACTGTGTACAGGATTTTACAGTTCTTGAGATCTAACTGAGAAATAAATTCAAGAAAAAACTGCACAACAGTAAGTATCAAACCGCTGAAATCTTAGGCAAATCGCTAAGACCCAAACCGCTGAAAGCTAAACCACTGAAACTGGAACCGCTAAGATTCAAACTGCTGGAGACTGAACCGCTAGGAAACACGCGCTAATTCTCCCCCTCAAAAAGGGCATGCAATGACCTTTTTGCCAAAGCAGAGAGTCCGTGATGGTTGTGAATTTGTCAGGCACAATACATGGAAAGAGACAAATAAAACTACTGCAAAGAAGATGGTGATTAAGACTCACTTGTAGTAACCCCTTCTGTCTTTAAGTCTGACCACTTCTTGAGAAGATCTTGTACTACCATCCCATTAGAAGCTTGAGAAACAACAATCCCTTGATGAAGCTTGATAAAAGACAACTCCGCGACTTATACTTGCACTAAATTTGTGATTTAGAACCTATATTGAGCACAACAACGTAACTCCTTTAAATATAGGTAGTGGTATATACCCAACCTTCCATCCTTTATTGTATATATCCACCTCTTGAACTTCCAAGTCTAATCACTATAAATACGCTCGAACAAGTATCATCAAACATCGTGCATCCATCCACCCCGAGATATTTGAGATCTTAAGTACACGAACCCGTGAATTAACAAACCAACCAAGCTACCATAATTTCCCAATTTCTACCGATCTCGAAGCACAAACTTATCCTGAAAAAATAGTCAAACCCCGTAAGTTTTATTATGTCTACATCCAAGTCCAGCCTACTTGTCCAATATTAACTTCACGGGATTTTACAGCTCTTGAGATTTAAACCGAGAAATCGAATCTTTCGCGGGATTTTCTAAAATCAACAAGAGAAACCGTGAAATCAACAAGAACAACTAAGAGTGAGTTGCAATACTAATCTTCAAAATTCAAGTCAAAGAAGTCAAATCTCAACTTGATCAAATCGCAACAAGTCAAGTCGCAGTTTGTCAAATCGCAACAAGTCAAATCGCAATCAACCAAATTGCAATAAGTCAAATCGCAAGTGTCAACTTGCAACATCAAACCGCAACTGGTCAAATCGCAATCAGTCAAATCGCAACAAGTCAAATAGCAACTTGTCAACTCGCAATTATCCAAGTTGCAATTAGACAACTATAACTCAAATCGCAAAGATCAAATCGCAGGCTCACTCAAATCGCAAGCACCAAATAACCCCAGTCGCAACTGTCAAATAGCAACCACAACCGGACAAAAATGCATGGTGCAAAACGACAAGTAGTCAAATCGCAGGCCTCTACTGGACAAAAACGCATGCCACAAACCGACAAAGTCCTTGTTTTGCGAATTTGTCTTCTTGATTTGCAATTTTGTCTTCTTTTCTAATAAAGCAAAAATCCCAGTCGCAACTCAGAAACACACCAAATCGCTACTGCTCTTTTCCAAATAAGCCACAAATCGCAAACAAGAACACCCAACAATACACAAATTACAGACAAGAAGGAGCTATTGAGAGTCAAATTGCAACCTACAAATCCGTGAGTAAATCCATCTTAAGCTCAATCATTTAAACGCCAATTAACGTTCAAATAGATTTAAGCTTTAAAGTCCAATACAGTCCCATGTGATACACGAGCCCATTCGTATAAGCTCAATAACATCCCAACAATATGGTTACCAAAATCAACCAGCCTAACCACATAAATAAAATCACATCAAACTAACATCCACCTTATAACTTCTGTAAAAAACCAGCCCATATTAAGCAACAACTTTCGGCCCATTTAGCGTGAAAACCATGAATCCAACAATCAGAAAAGAATAAGGCACGGTTCAACTATAATTCCCATTAAAACCAATTGCAGCCCAAGTGATTGCTAATTATTTGGAGAGGCCCGGTTCACTCATTACGCCCAAAACTGTTGTGACTAACCCATTCAACAACTCACTAAACCCGATCCATTTCTATCCTAATTATTAGGTATTAATAGCTACAAACCCTAATCCTAATCACATAATAATCTGCCCCCTCCTCTCCTTCAATACACACAGCCACCAAACTAATCTAAACCCTAATCTCTAACTAATCCGCCCCCTTCTACCTAATATTTCTCCCATCTCATCTTAATAAACCGATCTCACTTCATCACCATCAAAAATATCATCAATCGATCATTATTGTGTAATCAGTGAAGACGAATACAACACAGACCCACCTTTACATCTCTTGTTATTTGCAGCATCATCAAAAATCCAAAAGACTTTAAAAGATTCAAGATCCTTGAGGGGTCTCGGGTAGGTTTTGTATTGTCGTTTTAGTTTCATGTTTACGTGGTTTTAACAATCGAAAGGATGATACGGGTATAACAATAATTGTTATTCACCGATCTTTATTTTCGGATATTAAAGAAGGTAACCCTTCAATAAAATCTGTGATGAATTCTTATTTCGTGTGTTAGACCTTATGTGGTCTTGATGTTTCATTGACTAACACGAAAAAGTATCTGAGATTTAATACGAGTCTTGGTTCGAATCTTAGTTTGAGACGAGGCAGGGAATAATTTTAGTTAGAGTTAGTGATACTTGATTGTTGTCGGTTGTTGTTGTTTGATATAGACTGAGATGAAGGGATTAGGATTGTGATTGGATTTGTTGTATTTGAATGGTGTGTAGGCTGTGTTTGTAAATGATGTATACGATCTGTTTCATCTTCTTTCATTTGTTATGTTTGAAATTGTGACTGATGATGTTTAAGACAGAAGTCACCCAACTGAGTCAGAGCATTGTGTTGTGGTCAAAGCATCTTAGGCAAAACGCAACCCCTTTTGAAATTTTGGCAGCATTTGGTTTAGGTTAGGCCACAAATTTCTTCAAATCGAAACTAATATTTTAGACACAACTCGCAACTTTCAGTGAACTGGATGACAAATCGCAAGTTAAGACAAGTCGCAACTCTAGTCAAAACGCTAGAGAAAGAGGAGAAAACCGTAGCAGATAGTAAAGTCACTTTCTCCAGTTTTGTTTTCTTTTCTGGTTTTAGTTAAAAACCAAATTGCATAAAGCAGAACTGGCAAGTCGCAACACAGATTTTTCCTTTTAAGTTTACCACAGCTGGCAGAATCAAAGTACAACTAAAAAGTCCACTCAAATCGCAAACAAGAATTCCACCCAACTGATAACAAAATCACAGCCAAGAACATCTTTTCCAGGTGCACTTTTGGCTTCTCAAATAAGCCACAAAACAGCAATAGGCAAGATGAAAACAACAACTTGCGGTGTTGCTTTTTCAGCCGCATGATACACAACAACAAACACGTTTGACTGCAGTGACGAAAACAACATCGGCAATATGAAAACTTATGTAACAAGAACCACCCTTTTTGACCACAAGGCAACCACGTAAAACATATGTAACAAGAAAAGATTGTGGGTGGGTTGTAGGTTACGGTGATAATTGGGCCCAATAGTTAATCAAGTGAGCACTTTCAATGTTCACAACACAACAAGAACATATGGACCAAATCATGAATAGATATACGAGCACAAGGAACCAAACATGAAAAATAGACACTGACCACGAATCCAAGCACACAATCAATCGAACCTAACCATGGCTCTTGATACCAATTGTAAGATTTATACATCTTGATTGTGTGGATCGGGTGGCCTTGGATTTTGGAAGAACATCTCCATAATTGAGTTAGAGAGATAGACTAGAGAGAGAGTTGGGAGAAAACTTGTGTCAATTAGATTGAAGTGAAAATGTGACAAGAGTTCCAACCCTTCCCATGTGTGGGAATGGGCTTATATACTACTAACATATTGTGCCCCTAGTGGGCTGTGGAGTGAGCTGACAGTGGGTAAAGACCCGACCCACTCCACAAATATATATATAACTTAGCTAATAAAACTAATAATACTAATAATAATAATAAGCCTACGAGCTATATAAATGCTAAATAGATACTCGGGGTGACCGAACCTTCATCTGAATATTTATATTCCTAACACAAATGCTTGGGGAGGCTAGAACATCATGGAGAATATGATCCAGATGAAGAACAAACTGGTCTGAATTTGTAGAAAGGAGCTGATATTTACTACGAACCATTGCCTCCTAGAAAACCGGAAAAAAGAGAGGTTAATTTTTATTTCTTTTCATTGTCTTATAAATTGTTGTGATAAAAAAAGTGTGTTTAAAAGGTTACTGCAACAAAACCTTCGGCTAAAGCCGGAGGCTATGCCTGCGGCTTAGCCACAAGCATAGCCTTTGGCTAAAGCCAAAGGCAATGCCTGCGGCTAAGCCTTATCACATACGATTTTAAATAAGATTTAAATTTGTTTGAATAATCATATATGATATTCATGAAAATCATATATGATACTTCAAATATTTTTGTAAAATAGAAAATATCACATATGATTTTGAATATATATTAAAAAACTAATCCAAGTTACTCGTTTTACAGGAGTTTTATGGAAAAATTGAAGAGAAGTTTGAAATAATTTCAAACTAAAAAAGAGCGTTAGTTGAGACAATGAGAGAGGGTATGCTGAAGTTCAGGGGAGACAAAACGATGTTCAGGTTATGTAAAAGATACAAGAAAATGTTCAATGTCGTAGATTTTGATCTAGATGAAGGAGAAAAAAACATTGATGAAGAAAACGACAGTGATGGAGACAGTGATGATGATGGCAGCGATGATGGCAGAGGAGGAGAATTAAATAAAGATGACTCTATAGGAAATGACAAACATCATGATGGCGGCGATGATAAAGAGGATAAGAAAAGTACAGATGAAGAAGAAAGTGGAAGTGAAGAAGAAAGTGGCAGTGAAAGTACAGATGATGAAGAAGAAGGTGGAAAGAAAGATACAGTTGAAAAAGATGAAGGTGGGAATAAGAAGAATGAAGTTGGAGATAAAGATGATAATGAAGAAGAAAATGAGACTGAGATAGAAACAGAAGATGAAATTGTTAGGAATTAAACCAACAGTTAGTACTGCCAGGTCAAAGTTACAACTGCTGAAGATTAACACTAACAGTACTAAGTCAGTTAGTACTGCTAGTACAGATGGTTAGTACTGATTATAAGCTGAAGACAAAAGATGAAAGACGTGTGAAGATATATATATAATATATATATATATATATATATATATATATATATATATATATATATATATATATATATATATATATATATATATATAAAATAGATTTGTGTATATCTTATTAAGTTAGAATTATACGAATATGAGAATACTTGTAAAGGACTCCTTGTTCTATAAAAGGAGATCCTAGTTAGGGTTTCATTATCAGAAAAATACATATCTCTAAGTCATACGAAAGCTTCAAGGTTGTTAAACCCTGGTGATATTGTAGATCACTCGTATTATTAATATTAAAGCTATTTGTTTGGTTAAACATTGTGTTGATACTTTCACTGTTACATTCATACAATCACATACATAACCATACACATAATCTTCTAAGTGCTTTGTAGTAAATTCCGCGTGCTACTTAGCATATACTCAAAGTATCTTCAACACAAGGAGTGTGTTTAGATCTGGTCAAATGGTATCAGGGCCAGGTTTTGATACTTTGAATTAGAAGATCCAGAAGTACTCATTCTCTTTTAACAAAGAAGTTGGACATGGAAACACCACAAACCTCAATCCTTGCCAAACTCCCAATGCTCAAACAAAACGAATATGATCTCTGGAGGCTCAGAATTGAGCAATACTTCATGGTGCAAGATTATGCACTATGGGATATCATTATCAATGGTGATTCTTTCAAACCAACAACTTTTGAAGAAACACTTGCTGATGGTTCCAAAACCACAAAGCTCAACACTGAACCAGTCACAAATGATGAGAGGATCAAGAAGAAGAATGATGTCAAAGCCAAGAGTTTGCTACTCATGGCAATCCCCAATGATCAAGTGTTGAACTTTAGTAATTATGAGACTGCAAAGACACTTTTTACAGCTATTGTTGAGAGATTTGGTGGTAATGAAGCCACTAAGAAGGCACAGAGAACACTACTGAAGCAGAGCTATGAGAATTTTAGTGCCACAAGCACTGAAACTCTTGATCAAATCTTTAACAGGCTACAGAGAATTGTGAGTCAGCTTGCTGGTTTGAAGAATGTGATTCCACAAGAAGACCTAAACTTAAAGTTTCTCAATAGTTTGTCTGCTGAATGGAACACTCATGTTGTGGTTTGGAACAACAAGCTTGAATTGGAGAAGATGACTCTCAATGAATTGTACAACAATCTTAAGATTGTTGAACAAAAGGTGAAAAAGGGAGGAAGCACCAGTTCTATGTCTGGAAGTATGGCATTTTTGTCATCCCCCAGCAATAGCAGTACTAAGAATATGATCCAGATGTTTATACTGCTAGCCCTAAAGTTTGTACTGCTGGCCCTAAAGTTTGTACTGCTGGTGTAAAAACTAGTACTGCTAGCTTGAGTGATGAGACTATCTATGCCTTTGTATCTGAGCAATCCAGTGGGCCTCAAATCTACGATGAAGACCTGCTTCAAATTGATGATGATGACTTGGATGCAATGGACTTGAAGTGGCAAATGGCTTTGTTAAGCATTAGGGCAAAGAAGTACTTTCAAAGGACTGGAAAGAAGCTTACTCTCAATGGAGGAGATGTTGCAGGCTATGACAAATCCAAGGTAGAGTGTTATAATTGTCACAAGATGGGACATTTTGCCAGAGAATGTAGAAGCCCCAGACAACAGGACAACAAGGCTAAAGGGTATAAAAGTCAGCAAGGAAATAGGAGAACAATGAATGTGGAAGAAACTTCTTGCAAGGCAATGGTAGCTGTTGATGGAGCTGGCTTTGATTGGAGCTTCATGGAAGAAGAGGAGGAACCAGCCAACTTGGGATTGATGGCCTTCTCTGACTCAGAGGTACATGAAGTTAAAAAATGTTTTAATACTTGACAAGCTTTGAAAGATTATGAGTCTCTTAAGATACAGTATGATAACCTTAGAACAGATTTTAATGAAGTAAACTTTAGTCTTTCAAATCATAAAAGAGGAATAGCTGTTTTATAAGAACAACTTGTTTTTTATAGAAAGAATGAATCAAACTTTAATGATGATATAGCTGTTCTAAAAAGAGATTTGCAACTGAGAGATGATAAGATGAGTGGGCTTATATATGAACTAGAGAAGTTTAAGAAAGAAAAAGAAAACATACAGTTAAATGTTGACACTCTTGAACATACATCAAAAGGAGTTTAGAAAATAATAGAGAGTTAAGTACTTAATAAAGCTAAATCTGGTTTAGGATATAAGTCTGTTGCACCCCCCAATAGAGGAAACTTTGTACCTCCAGGAATTGACTTAGCTCATACTGGTTTAGAAGAGTTTAAAAATATTGAAGTTCCTGGATATGGTCCTAAAACAAAGGAGAGTCCTACTAAATTTATTAAGGCTGAGGATTCTTTTGTGAATGCAATTGATACATCACTTTCTGAGGATAAGGTGTCCTCTGGTAGGGACTCAGATGCACCAACCAAAGAGGATTGGACATCTGAAGATGAGGATGATCAGGTTAAGATTAAACCTGATGTTGTTGAGTCAGAAGTAAAACATGTTCCTAAAGTGGTCACAAATGAAAACATAAAACCAGTTAGGAAAAATGTTAGATATGCTGAGATGTATAGGTCTACACATAGATCTTCAGTTTCTAGGGGCAATCAAAGGAACTGGAATAACTTAAAATCTCAACAACTTGGTGATGAGTTTGTTATGCAGAATAAAGTATGCTTTGTGTGTGGTAATTTTGATCATTTGGCTACTTATTGTGACTCAAACCCATGAAAAAAGAAGGTTTTTGGGAATTCAAGGGTGTATGGGAATACCAATGCTAGGGTAAATCAAAACAGTCCCACTAGATTAACTAACCCTAATGTGATTCATAAGATGACACCCAGAGCAGTCATGTTGAAGTCTGGCATTCAATCAGTTACTACTGCTAGACAAAACAAGTGGTTTAATAACAAATAAACTGTTTCAAGTGCAAAACCTTTTTCAAATCATGCACAAACAGTTAACAGACCCTTTTACAAGAAAACATCTTTGTATAATAAAAAATGGGTGCCTAAAGTTAAACCAGCAGTTCAAACTGCTAGGCCAGCAATTCCTACTGCTAGGCACATGAATGTTAAGGGTCAATGGGGCAATGCTGTGAAGGCCTCAGCACGTTGGGTATGGAAACCTACCAAACCCAATGGTGCATCAATGACTTTCAATAGATATAATTATATTGATGCACGAGGCAGATCCAAGTCAGTGATGGCTTGGGTCCCCAAAAGGAACTAAATCCTTTATTTTGTGTGCAGGAACATCCTACAAATGATGGAGAAGATAGAGGATACTCAGATAGTGGATGTTCAAGGCACATGACTGGTAACATGTCATACCTTTCAGAATTTACACCTCTGGATGGAGGACCTGTTATATTTGGTGGTGGTGTTGGTGGAAAGATTACTGGTAAAGGTATTATTAAAACTGGTAACTTTGATTTTGAAAATGTGTATTTTGTACCAGAGCTTAAGTACAACCTTTTTATTGTATCACAAATTTGTGATAAACAGAATGTTGGGAATTCTGCTAAGGAAGAATTCTGCTGATGGTTACTGCTAATGATTACTGCTGAAGCTTTGTGATTCTGCTGAAGAATGTTACTACGGAAGTATAAATTCTGCGGAATGTGTTTCTGCTGATGGATAGTTTCAGCGTATTTTGATTTTAGTTAGGATATGTATGAGTTTATTTAGAAAGTGATAATGCATATCTTGTTTAGTTTTTAGAATATACGTTTCTTGTGAAACGGTTTAGGGTTTCTAGTGAAACCTAGTTAGGGTTCCTTGTCTATAAAAGGAACACGTCTTTATGTATTAGGTACGAGTTTAGAAAAACAATTTTAGTGTTAATCAAAAGATCCATAGAGGATCAAATCGTTCTTAGTAATTGTGTTCTTACTTGTGTTTGTTTTCCGCTATAGAATACAAGTAACTTAGACTTTCTTTTAGTGTGTTTGTGATTACATAAACATTACTAACGATCCACGAGCTCACAAAGATCTATCAAGGTCTTTAGATTCAACAAGTGGTATCAGAGCCTCGTGAGAGTCTCTGTGTTACTAGGAACACCTTCACGTTTACACCCTCTCACACCCTATAACAATAACAATGCCTGGATCAGACGATGAATCTGAAGTTCACAGCAACAACAACAACCAAAACACCACATCTATGCAACAACTCAATCTCACCAACAGCAATGCAAAGTTTCCTTACCTTAAGAAGGAAGAATATG
This sequence comes from Artemisia tridentata subsp. tridentata, assembly GCA_021014915.2. Classification (NCBI taxonomy): domain Eukaryota; kingdom Viridiplantae; phylum Streptophyta; class Magnoliopsida; order Asterales; family Asteraceae; genus Artemisia; species Artemisia tridentata. Next base: position 82,076,189 of record CP139504.1, read on the forward strand.
AATTATGGGCGATGAAGATGCAGAACTGGATCACCAATATTGATTGGAATCTTTGGGAAATTGTCTGTAAAGGAAACAGTTTGAAGAAGCACTCCAAAGATGCTGATGGTGTTGTTTCGATTCTTCCTCCTAAATCTGCTGAAGAGGTTCTTGCAGTACAAAGAGAAAATAAAGTGAGAACCATTCTCCTTCAGGCTATTCCAGATGATCACATGGGAGACTTTCACTACATGGAGGAAGCAAAAGATATCTGGATGGCAATCAAGGCTAGGTTTGGTGGGAACGATGAGTCAAGAAGGATGAGGAAGTCAATGTTGAAACAGCAGTTTCAAGAGTTCCAAATAACTGAAGAGGAAGGTATTCACAAGGGGTATGACAGGTTCCATAAAATTTTGAGCCAGATGAATCAGCTGAAGGCTAGACCAGATAATGAGGACTGCAATGCAAAGTTCCTGCGATCTTTACCTCCCTCATGGCTACAAGTGAGCATTGCACTCAAAACAAAAGGAGGTCTTGATATGCTTTCTTTTGATGATCTCTACAACAAACTTAAAACTCTTGAGCCTGATGTTAGAAGCCCCATTCGTTCATCAAACCCTACTTATTCAGCATTTGTGAGCACCACCTCCAACAAGCAGACTCAGGCTTCAAGTTCAAGCTCCTCAGTAACATCTTCCTACTCTCAACCACAGTCTAGTGGTGTAATGGAGGATGTACTCCATTCTTTTGTTGCTGATTATGAACATCAGCAGCATCTTGCTTTTGAGGATTTTGATCAGGTGGATCCTTTTGATTTGGAAGAGATGAATCTAAAATGGCAGGTGGCCATGCTTACTTTAAATGTCAAGAGGTTTGAAAAGAAGTCTGGAAGAAAGTTCGGGTTTCAGGGACGAGATCCAGCTAGGTTTGATAGAAGGAAGATCAAGTGCTATTCATGTGGTCAGTTGGGTCACTTCTCTAGAGAGTGCAAGGATAGGAAGACTGGTGATGAAGTTCGGTATTCAAGCTATCAGAAGAATCAAGTGAATGCTGAAAACCCCAAAGCCTTGGTTAATCTGGATGATCATATCAACTGGAAGGTGCATGAACTTGAGAATGATGATAATACTGATGTGAATGGATTGCTGGCTAGCTGTTCTTCAGAGGATAAGCATAGTCACACTGCCTTTATGGGCATATCTCAGGTACAAAATTGTATATTTGGTTGTAGTGAAAGGTATAATGAACTCAAAAAGGAATATGATGAATTGAAACTTAAATATAATGAATGTTATATAGATGTTAAGGCTTATAAACACTCTTTAAAAACTCTAGAAAGGCAAAAAGTTTGGTTTCAGAAGAATGAGGTCGCTTATGATGAAAAGATAGGGGTGTTAGAGAGAGATTTACATTGTGCTAAAATTGATTTAAAGCGTACTGAGAAAGAAAAAGCAGAGGTAGTGTTGGAAAAACAGGAAGTGCAGACTAAACTAGACAATAGCTTGGCTAGGTTTGATAAATGGAAAGATTCATCGAAAAATCTAAACAGGTTAGTTAATAGTTCTATGTCTGTAAAAACTAAGATAGGTTTAGGGTATGGTGACTACATAGGGAAAGATCAATTCTACGACCCTAATGAGTATAGTGTGTTTGACCCTGAACCTGTAGACTATCAAGTTCCTGTTAAGTTTGTCAAGGAAAGTGAATTACATGTTGTGTCTGGACCTATTAGGGGAGAACACATGCCATCTAGCACCACCACCTCAGACTTTGATGGATCACACCATCTTTTTGGCAAAAAGTCAAGTGACTTGCCAGACCCTGACTCTAATTCTGCTGACTTTGTCTCTTGTTCTGACAGTGACAAGTCCTCTGACCAAGGGTCTACCACATATACCAGTTGTGATTCAAGTGAAAAGTCAGACCCTACAAAGACCTCTCCCAAGCCTACACCCAAGACACCCTACAAGTCTGTTAGAATTGCTGCTGAGGATGTGAAGTCCAAGATAGTTTCTTCTGAAGACTTGTCTTTTAATTATTTGCAAAACAATGTTTCTAATTCTGTAAAAAACAATTCTATTAATGTTAGTGGTTTGAATAATTCTACATGTAATGGAACATCTTTTTCTTTTAATAAATCTTCTAAAAAGAAGAAATGTTTTGTGTGTGGAAGTAAATCTCATCTAATTAAGGATTATGATTTTCATGAGCAAAGAATGGGTGTTGGTCAGACTAAACTTAGACCAATGTGGAAAAATGTTCAGGATATACCACCATATGATCCACAGGCAACTCATAGGGCCAGCAATTCTGCTGATAGACATTCTCCTGATAGACATTCTGCTGATAGAAATTTTCAGTCTGCTAGGAGAAGATATGTTGCTAGACCATTTGTGCAACCCACTAGTTCTTATTTTCCGAATGGTTATTGGCCTGGCTTTATTGACCCAATTTATATGGGTATGGGATATTGGGATACTGCTGTTAAGCCCTCAGCAGGTTGTTTTTGGACTCACAAGGGACCTAATATTCATAAAAGGTCCAAGAACAATGGTGGATCTTATCAATCTACATGGCCTAATTCTTATGATCCACAAGGCAGGCTCAAGTCAGTAATGACTTGAGTCTCCAAATGTGTACTAACATTTGTATAATTTTGTTGTATATGTAGGATCATCCTTTGAAAAGTAAAGATGTTGGCATTATAGATAGTGGTTGTTCAAGGAGTATGTCAGGAAACAGGGACATGATGCATGATTTTGTACCCATTCAAGGAGGAGGCAATGTGACCTTTGGTGGAGGAGATGGCAAAATCACTGGGTATGGAACTATCAGAACACCTCACTTGGACTTTGCAAATGTGCTCTATGTGAAGGAACTGCAACACTTCAACTTGTTCTCAGTATCTCAATTATGTGATACCAAGAACAAGGTCTTCTTCTCAGAGGATGAATGTCTTGTACTATCTAAAGACTTCAAGCTTCCAGAAGATACCACAATTCTGCTGAGAGTTCCCAGAAGATACAATTTATACACATTCAACTTGAATGAAGTCCAACCTGAAGGTGATCTGACATGCTTGGTGGCTAAAGCATCCCTGGATGAGTCAACTAAGTGGCATAGAAGAATGGCTCATGTTAATTTCAAGACCATTAACAAACTCTCTAAGCTTGGTCTAGTTCATGGGCTTCCCTCCAAAGTCTTCACCAATGAACACAATTGTGTTGCCTGCAACAAGGGGAAGCAACACAGAGCTTCATACAAAGCCATTACAGCTGTGAGCACTATCTCAGAACCTCTTCAGTTGCTGTACATGGATCTTTTTGGTCCAGCTCAAGTCAGGAGTATTGATCACAAATCCTTCTGCCTGGTGATCACTGATGACTATAGCAGGTTTTGTTGGGTATTCTTTTTGAGAACTAAAGATGAAACATATCCAATCTTAAAAGAGTACATTACCCTTGTTGAAAACCAGCTAAATAAAAAGGTTAAAGGGATTAGGTGTGATAATGGGATAGAGTTCAAAAATGTTGTTTTAATAGAACTGTGTCAGTCTAAGGGGATAAAAAGGGACTATAGCACTCCAAGAACCCCACAGCAGAATGGGGTTGCAGAAAGAAAGAATAGGACCTTAATAGAGGCAGCAAGATCCATGCTTGCAGACTCTAAATTACCCACTATGTTCTGGACTGAAGCAGTAAGCACTGCTTGTTATGTTTTGAACAGGGTATCCATTACTAGACCTCATATCAAGACACCTTATGAACTTCTCACTGGGAAAGTTCCTGATATTCATTACCTTAAACCTTTTGGTTGTCAGGTGACCATTTTGAACACTAGTGACCCTCTAGGAAAGTTTGATGAGAAGGCAGATGAGGGGTTTATTGTGGGATATTCAGCTCATAGTAAGGCTTATAGGGTATATAATTTAAGTTCTAAAAAGATAGAGGAGACCCTTAATCTGAGATACCTAGAGAATAAGCCTCATGTACAAGGTCAAGGTCATCCTTGGTATTTTGATCTGGATTACCTAACTGATTACTTAGGATATACTAGATATGTTGCTGAACAATCTGCAGGTACACAAGAGTCTCCCACTAACAATGCAGGTACCCTGGAAGATGACTCAGGAAGTGAGTCTGAGCATGATGAACATACTATTGTTGTACCTTCTTTTCCTCCTAACCATTTTGAAGGAGATACTTATGATGAGATTGAAGATGTGTCACAATATGCAGAGGACCTTGCTAGACTCAAGAAGCAAGAGTTTGCAGCCAATCAAGAAGCTGAAAGAATTGATGTGGAGTCAGCACAACCCTTCAGTGGAAACCAGGATTCTGCTGATCCTTCAAATGTTTCTGCTGATGGTGCCAAATCTGCTGATGTTTCTTCTGAAGGTTCTCCTGTTTCTCCTAGTGTGTCCACAGACCTTGAAGAGCCATATACACGCTTTCCAAGTCCTTCTGATCTTGGAAATCACTCACCCAAAGCTGGTATCTTCAACTCAGCCTCCTATGACACTGATTTTGGACCAAATGTGACCAATCTTGACACCACAATTGAGGTCAACCCCAATGCAACCAAAAGGATACACACTGCTCATCCTCAATCCAACATTCTTGGTGATCCTCAAGCACCTGTTAGAACTAGAAGTGCTGTGAAAGGTTCTAAGTATGGTCAAGTGGCTTTTCTTTCTTATGTCTCATCTCAGCAAAGGGACAATCACACAGACTTTAAGCATTGTCTGTTTGCTTGTTATCTTTCTCAAGTGGAACCAACCAGTGTTAGTCAAGCTCTTGAAGACTCCAGCTGGCTTGAAGCAATGCAAGAAGAGATGCTACAATTCAAGAATCAGAAAGTTTGGATATTGGTACCACTACCTGAAGGGAAGATTGCCATTGGTACCAAGTGGATTTTATGGTAAAAAACAAAGCAAGATTGGTGGCACAAGGATTCAGACAAGAGGAGGGCATTGATTATACTGAAGTATTTGCTCCTGTAGCTAGGGTTGAGGCCATCAGAATCTTCTTGGCCTATGCATCTTATATGGGTTTTATGGTCTATCAGATGGATGTCAAAGGTGCTTTTCTATATGGAGAAATTGATGAGGAGGTTTATGTATCTCAACCCAAAGGTTTTGAAGACCCAGACAATCCAAAGCATGTTTACAGGGTTGTCAAAGCTCTCTATGGCCTACATCAGGCACCAAGAGCTTGGTATGCTAGGCTTTCAGCATTTCTGCTGAAGCATGGATACAGAAGAGGTGCTATAGACAAAACACTCTTCATTAAGAAGAATTCCAGGGACATCATACTTGTACAAGTTTATGTGGATGACATTATCTTTGGCTCCACTAAAGAAGCATGGTGCAGGGAGTTTGAGGACTTAATGAAGGGGGAGTTTCAGATGAGTGCTATGGGGGAGCTCACTTTCTTTTTGGGTCTACAAGTTCAGCAGAAACCAGAGGGTATCTTTATTAGTCAGGACAAGTATGTTAAAGATATGTTAAAGAAGTTTGATATGGAGAATGTCAGACCTGCCACTACACCTTATGAATCTCCCAAACCTAAGAATAATCTTGAACCAGATCCTGCAGTGAATGTTCACCTATACAGGTCCATGATTGGTTCATTGATGTACTTGACAGCTTCAAGGCCAGACATCACATTTGCTGTGAGTGCTTGTTCTAGACATCAGGTCACACCACTCACTTCTCACCTGAATGCAGTCAAGAAGATCTTTAAGTATCTCAAAGGCCAACCAAAGTTAGGTCTTTGGTACCCAAAAGAGTCTCCTTTCAAGTTGGAAGCTTATAGTGATAGTGATTATGCTGGTGCAAACCTGGATAGGAGATCCACAACTGGAGGTTGCCAATTTCTTGGAAGAAGATTGATTTCTTGGCAATGCAAGAAACAAACCATTGTTGCTACCTCATCTACTGAAGCAGAGTATGTTGATGCTGCAAATTGTTGTGGACAGGTTCTTTGGATACAAAATCAATTGTTGGATTATGGGTTTAATTTCATGAACACCACAATTTTTATTGATAACCAAAGTACCATATGCATAGTTAAAAAATCCAGTTTTTCATAATAGAACTAAGCATATTGAAATAAGGCACCATTTTATAAGAGATGCATATGAAAAACATTTGATTAAGGTGCTTAAAATTCACACAGATGATAATGTGGCAGATTTACTGACTAAAGCTTTTGATGGACCTAGGTTTCAACACTTAGTGGTCCATATTGGGATGGTTAACCCTTAAATGCCATATTTAAGGGGAGGCATAGGCCTCAGGGGAGGCATATGCCTCAGGGGAGGATTGTGGTTGTAAAGTTTGTAATATTTTGTAGATTATTGATTATGTTTGCTAACACTCTAATCCACTAATGTATTTTTAGTTTGTATGGTTTGGTTTGTTTGCTGTTATGTGTCTGTTTTGCAGATTGCCTTGATATTGCTGATACTTAGTTGAGGTTAATCAAGATTAATTAAATGGGACATGGTCAAGTAAGCTTAAAGAGTGTTTCTGCTGAATGGAAGTACTGAAGCATAGTTCAAGTAATAATCAAAGAAAAGTTGTTCATTCATTCAAAAGAAATTACAGCTTACAAACAACTTCAATTTCAACAAGACCAATCCTATACAAGATAACCTATACTAGTTCCTATCATCTACTGATGCACCAGGAAGACTAACAGACATGATTGAAGATGCTGAAGAACCTAGTTTTATATCTTTGGTCCTTGGCAACATCTCATCATCACCTACTCCATTTTACCCTTTCCCTTTCCAGTCACCTCTGCACCCTTGCCCTTTCCTGTGTCTCTATGGTATGAAACACCAGTTCTTGGAGCAGGAAGACCAATAACCACCTCCCTTGTCACTGGGAGTGGTGGATTTCGGGTGTGTGGCCTTGGTTGGGATTGTGAAGGTTAGGGAATCTCTTCCCTGGTTGGTGCTGCTTCCCTCTCCTCTTCCTCTCTCACCAATCTATTGAAGATTGGCTCAAGTTGCTCTGTGAAGTCATCAGAGCCCCTAGGTGAATCATTCGGATCCACCACACTGTCATCTTCTGATGAAGGTAGAAAAGGGGACATCAAAGTGCGCGGCTCATCTTGGTGAGGATATCGAAATAGAGGTCGACTATCCTCAGATGATGATGATGATGATGGTGGATTGTTGGGTCTGCTTGATGAGCCCACATCATGCTTTCTCTTACGAGCTTGTTCTTTGGTAAGACCATACCTTCTACGGTTAGGTCGTGATGTTGATTGGGATGCTTGGTGTGTTTGTGGTGAATGGGGATTGTTATCTCCTGAATCTGCTGATGATTTAGAAGTTAGATCAATGACTTCTGGTTGGTTATTCATAGTGTTGATAAGTGATTTTGATTGAATGAGGGTTGGATGATAAGTTAGGGTTAATGGATTTGTGCGGATTGTGATTTGGGGTTATTTTATAGGCGAGGTCAAGTGTTAATGCTAATTAATGCGAGTTGGGTGACAAATTAAAACTCAAGATCTTTACTGAAGATATTATTCTCTTGAGTTGATTCTGCTGATTGAATTCTCACTTCAGCAGATTGACCATCATTTCTGCTGAAGATTTACTTTTAAAGATTGAAGTTACTTGCCACGTCAGATCTGGTCAACAAATTTCTCCGATTTTATTGACCAAATTGGGTAACTTCTATTTTTAACCTATTTCACACAATCTTCGCTAAACTTAAACCCATTACTTGTTCTCTCTTTAAACAATTCAAACCCTTTTCACCATTCTTTCGATTATCAATAGAAGAACTTCAATTCAAGAAAGATCATAATAAAGTTGCGTTTTTGGGAAGCGCAAAGGGACATGAGCTTTATGCACCGATGGTGGATTTCTTGAAGAGGTCCAAGATACATTTTGCACTAACTCAGTATCCAAATATAGTGCATGAGTCCCTAGTCAAACAATTTTGGGCATCTGCTACAAAACGATCGAACACAGAGATTGTTGCTAAGATTGATGAAGTCGAATATGTGGTGACCGAGTCGCTGATAAAGACAAGGTTACAACTTGATGATGAAGATGGTGTTTATCACACCAATACTGCTGAGATTCTTGCTGGGCTAAGGGAAGTTGGTTATCAAAGTACGAATACTGTCATGTGGCTCAAGAACAAGTTTTGTCCGAAGTGGAGATTTTTGGTGCACACCTTGCTTCAATGCATCAGTAACAAGTCAGGTGGATGGGATCAGTTCTCTACCCAATTGGGTTGTGGTATAGTATGCTTATCAAAGGGTTTATCTTATAATTTTTCTAAGTTTATTTTTGATAATATGGTAGAAAATATACAAAAGAAAAAGCATAAGTTTCTAATGTACCCTAGGTTTCTACAAATTATTTTACCACTAACCACCCAAGATAGAACCCACTATCCCATAGGATATCTTAGTGCTAAGTTGTTTTCTTCAATGAAAACTCATTATGATGGAGCACATTACCCTTTATTACCAGCTATGTTGCCTCATGGCAATGATGATGCTGCTGAGGACAATGCTGCTAGTGCTCCACCCTCTCCCATTGCTGCTGATGATGGTATTTCATCAATCCCTAGCAATACTGCTGATGGTAATCCATCGGTAGAAAGGGATGAGGGTCCCTCCATGACTGCTGAAGCATCTAATGTTTCTCCTGACCAACCAACACCTTCACCTGTACATGTTTCACCCAGTCCTATACCAACACCTTCACACGTTGCTCTTAATGAGCCAGTTACTGAGGTTGCAGAGACTATTCAGTCTCTTGACACTCAAGTACCTACACCATTAGAACATGAGACTACCAGACCACCTACACCTAGTCCTGAAAATGAGCCCATAGATGATAGCTTTCATAATTTTGAGTATGCCCATGTTACTCCTGAAAGGTCCAATGACGCTCCCAATTCCACTGAGAAATCTGCTGGTGGAGCAGAGGACCCCATTACTCTCACTTCTCTGTATAATTTGCTCCACAGGAATAATCAAGAAATTGAGAAGTTGAAGAAGGAGCTTGCAGATACTAAATCCTCACTTGGTGATGAGATTGTGGTGCTGAAAAGAAGGGTTCAAGAATTAGAAGATCAACTTGGGCAGAAAAAGAAGAGGAAGTTTGTGTTTGCATCTGATGATGAGCAGGAGGATAGTTATTGGGATCATCTTGATTTATTGGCTGAAGCTGCTCAGCAGACTTCTACCTCTTCACCTAAAGCTGCTGAATCATTAAAATCAAAGGAGCCTATTTAGTTTTCTAGACAGAGAAGGAGGAGACAATACTTGAGCAAGAATGTAGCTGGGACTTCTGAGAAGTCAAGTATGAATGTTGATCAAGCTAACATTGATGATGATAACATTCAAGCTAATGTTCCAACACCTGCTGCATTGTTTGTTGCTGGAAGAACTTTTATCTTGAATCCTGATGCAGAGAGTTCTCCTAATGCAGCTGAAGGCTCTTCTCACAATCTTACTGCTGATAATTCTTCTGAGATTCCTTTGGAGGATGTTGCCACAGTTCCAACTGTTAATATTCCTCATGGTGTTTCTATTAATGATCCTGCTCCTCATGTTCCTACTGAAGTTTTTGCTAGTCATGAGAAAGAAGGTTTGGATGATGCTGATCTAGGTCCAGATCTTGTGACAGATCAAGAGCGGAAAGAGCAAACTAGAAAATGGAAACAATATGAAGATATGATGAAAAGTCAAGCTTTGGCAAGAAAGATGGAAGCTCAGTTCACCTCAAATTTATCAGCTGACAGATAAAGGGAATTGGATGCTGAATCAGTTCATTTTACTGATGAACAATGGGATTCTTACACTCTCCAAGCAGCTTCCAATCCTACTTTAGCTCAAAGCATACTGGGAGCTAATTTTGATAGTGACAACTTTGCTGCACAGATGATGGCTCTTGGTAATCAAAGAAAGCAAGCTGCAACTGAAAAGTGGAAGGCTATTGCTGCTCAGAAAGCAAAAGCTAAGAGAGATAGACCCAAGACTGAGGCACAAAAGAGGACATATAAGAGAAATGTGGTCTATAATCAGTATACTTCTGTATATAGCTCTGGTTTGTCAAAGAAGCAAGTTTGGGCTTTGTCTGATTCTGACTTGAATAGAATATATAATCAGATTATGAAGCTCATTCACCCACCATCTATTTCACTTAAGAGGACTGCTGATAGTATGGAAACTCCAAGGGCCAAAAGACTCAAGCATGTGGAGATAGGTACTTCATCTACTGTTATTGCTGAAGATTCTCCTGCAGTCATACAATCTGCTGAGCCTATTGTTGCTCCTACCATTTCTGCTGATGAAACTTCTGAGAGACAATCATCTGGGATTCCTGTTTCTTCTGAAGCTCCACCCACTTCTGCTGAACCTTTTGCTACAACATCTGCTGACCATGAAGATTCATCATTGTCAAACTATAATGCAGAAAAGGTTAAACAAGCTGAACAGGCAGCTGCTCAGGGTAGACAAGCCAGGGAAAAGGCTGAGAGATTACATGTAGCAGGGGGTTTTGTTCCAAGTTCTTCTATTCCAATTTCTTCTCTTCCTGCTGAAGATACTTCTTCTATTGCTACTGAAGATGTTTCTATGGGGATTTACATACCTGGAAGGAGGAAGAAGAGGATGGCACATATAAGCAAACATGTTGCAAGTAGAAGATCAGTCAGATTGGCTAAGCAAGTCCTCAGAGCACACAAGGGTAGTTCTTCTGAGCAAGTGAATCTAGAAGCTACTGATGATACATTTATTCAAGAGGGTTCTTCTGAAACTTTTCCTGAAGGTTCATACAATGTGTTGATCAGATGGACTATAACAGATGGACAAATTAACACTATCTATAGGCAAGATCAATCCTATAAGAATTTCACTTTCTTGCAAGAAATTCTTCATTTGGTGGATAGGCAAGATTTGCAGACTCTTCACAGATTGGTCACTGAGTATTATGCTACACATACACCACAAGGTGCTGGCTTATATCTATTGGGAGACCTTCAAGTTCTCTTTGACTCGCAAACTCCACATGGGAAAGGATATTCAATTTGGAAGAATTCCCATAGGTGGAAAGTTGATACTTGGAGATTTTATCCCATTCCCAATGTACATGTGGTGGAGACTGAGTCTGGGATAAGAGTGTGTATGTTTTCTGATCAACATTATCCATTGTCCATGACACTGATGCATCGTATGCTTCAAAGGAAATTGGAAGTTCCTCCAAATCCAGTTGCTAATGACAGGACACATGCTGAACAATTGGTTGGGTTGATCAAGGCTAAGCTTCTACAACATAACGCTTCTTCTTGATTCTGGTATCTTGTATTATTCTTGTAGTTTGAACTTATTTTCTTTATTTCATTTATTTCTTAGTAAAAAAAAAAAAAAAAAAAAAAAAAAAAAAAAAATCTTGTATATTTGTGTACTAACGTTTCTGCAGGTTTGTTGTCTAACTCTGTTGATGGTTATCAACTCACCAGATGTGACTTGTGTCCATCAAAGAGTTGGCTAGTCCAAAGGGTACAGCTTTGGTAAAGACACATCAAATCTGTTGATAGCTATAATAGCTTGCTCAAAGCTATAGGGTATTCAACTCACCCATGCTTCATTGCTGAGAGTTGAAATGGTCATCAATTCACCATGGATGTAACCCTTTATGGGATCCAAAGAATTGGCTAGTCCACAAAAGTATGGTTTATGGTAAAGACATTTGGTATCCATATTTGGTATTCAATTCACCAAGGTTCAGTTGAAACCAAAGGATTGGCTAGTCCTGAGCAAACGGCTACAGGTAAAGACATCTCAAATCCGTTTATAGCTGATGATTTGCTAAAAATCATATGGTTATCAGTGTACCATAGTTTTCGAACTTAAATATTTGGCTACTCCAGTAGTGATGGCTATTGGTAAAGAGACATCAAATCCATTATTTTCAATGATTCACCTCTCACAGGAGTTTACACACCTGGATGTGATGAGAATAGTCTGAAACTAAATTGTTTTGATGTACATTATGTCATTTGTTGCTGCAAAGACCTGAAGTTTAAAGTTTTGCCATTCATAGAGATGTGGTTCATATGGTTCATTGCTGCTGATGTTCGAAATTCAATCCTCTTGTTCTGAAGTGTTAAAGATCTATCAAGAATCTTGAACTTAACCATGTCAAATTCAAGATTAGGGGAGGATTGTTGGGAATTCTGCTAAGGAAGAATTCTGCTGATGGTTACTGCTAATGATTACTGCTGAAGCTTTGTGATTCTGCTGAAGAATGTTACTACGGAAGTATAAATTCTGCGAAATGTGTTTCTGCTGATGGATAGTTTCAGCGTATTTTGATTTTAGTTAGGATATGTATGAGTTTATTTAGAAAGTGATAATGCATATCTTGTTTAGTTTTTAGAATATACGTTTCTTGTGAAACGGTTTAGGGTTTCTAGTAAAATCTAGTTAGGGTTCCTTGTCTATAAAAGGAACATGTATTTATGTATTAGGCACGAGTTTAGAAAAACAATTTTAGTGTTAATCAAAAGATCAATAGAGGATCAAATCGTTCTTAGTAATTGTGTTCTTACTTGTGTTTGTTTTCCGCTATAGAATACAAGTAACTTAGACTTTCTTTTAGTGTGTTTGTGATTACATAAACATTACTAACGATCCACGAGCTCACAAAGATCTATCAAGGTCTTTAGATTCAACACAGAACAAGGTGTTACTCACTGATACTGATTGTCTTATTCTTTCTCCTGACTTTAAGCTACCTGATGAAAGTAAAGTATTGCTTAAAATCCCCAGAAAGGGTAACACATACAGTGTTGAGATGAATAAACTTGTTCCCAAAGAAGGTCTTACTTGGCTTGTTACAAAAGCCACATTGGATGAGTCAATGTTGTGGCATAGAAGGCTTGGTCATGTCAATTTCAAAACCATTAATAAGATTGCTAAATATGGTTTGGTAAGAGGTTTACCTAATAAAATTTTTCAAAATGACCAATCCTGTGTTTCTTGCCTTAAGGGTAAACAACACAGAGTCTCTTGTAAGCCTAAGGTTCATAAGTCAAATAATCAAGCTTTATACATGCTTCATATGGACTTGTTTGGTCCTACTTCTGTTAATAGCTTGAATCATAAAAGATATTATTTGGTTATTACTGATGATTATTCCAGGTTTACTTGGGTTTTCTTTTTGAGAACTAAGGATGAAACTAGTGAGATCCTTAAGTCATTCATAATTGTGGTAGAAAACCTAGCTGATAAGAAGGTAAAAATGATCAGATGTGATAATGGAACAGAATTTAAAAACAGAGTTATGGATGAGTTTTACAAAGAAAAGGGTATTAAAAGGGAATTTAGTGTAGCTAGAACCCCACAGCAAAATGGAGTAGCTGAAAGAAAGAATAGGACTTTAATAGAGGCTGCTAGAACAATGTTGGCTGACTCTAAGTTACCTATTTCATTTTGGGCTGAAGCAGTTAGTACTGCTTGTTATGTTCAGAATAGGGTTTTAGTAGTGCAACCTCATAATAAGACTGCTTATGAACTTTTCAGAGGTAGAACACCTGCCTTAAGCTTTATGAGACCTTTTGGTTGCCATGTCACTATTCTTAATGCCAAAGATCAATTAGGAAAGTTTGATGAGAAATCTGATGAGGGTTTCTTTGTTGGTTATTCTTTGCATAGTAAAGCTTTTAGGGTGTATAATAAGAGCACTAGACATGTAGAGGAAAATCTGCACATTGAGTTTTGATTCGCTTGAATCAATGCATACATTTTCTCAAAGGATTTACAAAAGAAGTATGTAAACCCGAGTCGTTTTCCCAACGAATGAGTGAATGGAATTTTGTGAATTCGAGTTGTGAAACGTGTCGTGAATAGTGAAATAAGAGATATTTTGGATTTCTATGTTAAAATATGTAAACATAAACTAAAAACAACTTATAAAAAAATCTACTATAAGCTAATAAAAAAAATCTATCTAATAAAAAAAATGACTAAAATAAGCTACTGAAAAGCTATCTATAAGCTAATAAAAAAAATCTAAAAAATGTGGAACAAGTATATAAGCAATCCAACAGTAAAAGTACAAATTTTCAGAACAAATAAGCTTGTAATGAACTTATGGAAATTCAAAAACATGGGCTGAATTAGGCAAAATTCATTAAAAATTTCAGCCAACTGAGGTGATTTTGCAGCTAAGAAAAAGCTGTTAAAAAGCTAACATAAAAATTAAAAAAAAATGTGGAACAAGTCTGTTAGAAACCCAAGAGTATTTGTACCAAATTTAAGCTTAAAAGGGCTTATAATGAAGAAATGAAAAATGAAAAACTAAGGCTGATCTGAGCAATAATTATGAAAAAAATGCAGAATTTGCAGCTGAGAAAAAGCTGTTAAAAAGCTAATAGAAAAATTCAAAAAAATGTGGAATAAGTGCACTAGCAACCCAAGATTATCAGTACCAAGTTTGAGCTTAAAAGGGCTTATAATGAAGAAATGGAAAATGGAAAATATGAGCTGAAATTGGACAAAATCAAGAAAATGCAGTCTGCTTATCTAGTTTGGCTGTTTAAGCTAATATTTGAACAAGGCCTTATGGGCACAAAACTAGTTACTCAGATTTAACTTAATGGAAAAAATGGAGCAAAGAAATGGCACAAGAAAAGCTCAAAATAGCTTATTGCTATTTTGAGCTTATTTGCTCAGTTCTAATCCCTAGTTTATCACAGTCCTGCTCAAATCCATAAAAGCACTCAAATAAGCTCTAACTAACTTAGAAATAGCTTCATTCAATCAAATTAGGCTAGTTTGAAATTCCTAGAATGGCACATGAACAGTAACAAGCCATATTGACCCGTTTGACCTACTGACCCAAACACCCCTTTAAGGATCTGATTTTGAGATTAACACTAGAATAGACTGAAATAAGCTAAGATTCTGACTTAACTATGATTACCTAACTTGTTTTACCCCTAATGAACAATTTCTGAATGGAAATAAGCAATTACATAAGCTACACTAGTTTTAAGCTATTTTTGGTTTTTTATGAATTTTAAGCAAAACTGACTTAAGTTGACTACTAAACTAATGAACAACAACAAATGACTAAAACAAGCTAGAATGAGCAAAATAAGGGTAATAAGCAATAGAGAAAAGCAAATAAGTAGTTTGACTTTAGCGTTGACTTTTTGACTATTTGAAATTGAAGCTGAATTAAACAGAACAAGAACTCACAATAAGCTAAAAGGACCTTATATAAGCTAAATGAAATAGAGAAAAGAGCTTTTGAAGTTTAATCAATAACTAATTTGAATTACTGAATTACAATTAAGCTTGAATTATAACTAAACAGTACAATGCTTTGAAATTTAACTAAGACTGAAATTACAATTACAATAATATGAAATTAAACTAAACCTTAAAGCTTATTTAGATTCAACTTTAATAACTAAATTACACTACTCCTACTCCTAATTTTCTAACTAATAACTAACTAACTCCTCTTCTATGTGTGTGAGGGGTGTTTTATATCATTCCAAAAAGCTTCTCTGGTCTCTCTGGGCAAATCCCACCCCTTCAATTGCTTCAATTCAATCTCAACCGTTAACTTGGTTTTTGGTGGGAAAATGGGAACATGGGTATTCAGGTTTTTTGCACGTGGGATTTGCTGGGGACATGTGAAGAGGGGGAAGTAGGGTGGCTGGAGCAGATATTGAAGGAGACAAGGATGTCTGGGGAGCAGGGGGGAACATGGTTGTCTGGTTCTTTTTCTTTTGGCGGCAAAAAGGTAAGGGGGAAGGGGTTGACCTTTTTTTTACCCCGTATTATTAGCTAAGGGTTGGGTTTTTTAGTTGGATCCGGGTTAGGATAATGGTGGGGTTGGGCTTGGGTTAGGATTGGGCTGGGTTAATTAAAGGGTTTAGTTAGTTTAGGATTGAAATTGGAATTAGTTTTAACTTTAGGGACCAACTTTGTCAATTCTGAGAAATATTTCCAAGGACCATTTTTGACATTTTTATATTCTAGAGGGCTGTATTTTGACAACTTGAGCAATATCTTGGTCCAAACTTGAAATTCCTTTCTCGGCTTCGGCTTTTGACGACTTTCCAATCTCGTGCTCGGTTTGTCCATTTTGTCATCGTTTTTTGTCCGTTTCTCACATATCCGTACCTGCACATGCATAAACACAAAAACACGATATATTTGGCATATTTGGTTATATTTTGGTCTATTTGGTCCGTTTTATTAGGTAAAAGGTATGTGTAATTACACACATACCAAAATCCTCCAGACTAAGGTATTGCCGTGTCCTCACGCAATGTTATTAACTCACGCTTTTGATACCAAAAATTTCAAACCTCTTTTTACTAACTTTAAAAAGTAGCAAAATATTCAAAAGAGATTTAAGAAATCAATAGTTCTAAAAACGCCCCGGTTTTCCATTTTATTCACTTACACTATTTTTGTATTTTTCTCTTTTTGTTGTGACGGGATGTTGACTTTCATTATTTCACAATAACTTTTAGGATCACGGAGTAGGAAACACAACTCATAAAGAAGTGACCATACGGATAAAATTCATCGTCCCTGATTTTTCACAAGTCCCCAAACCAAGCTTAAAAACGAAATCATTGTTAAATACAAGTTAAGATGCTAACGCTACTCATGAATGTAATTTGTAAACTTTTCACTCCCCAATTATTCTATACGGAAAGTGTGCTCATTTTCAAAAGTTTGATCACAGAAATCGATATTATTATGGTTGTTACTTGTTTAAGTCAAATACTAATTTACCGGGAACCTCGAAAATCTAAGGATCAAAAAGGGCCTTTTCCATGTAGCGGCTTTCTTCTCGGCACATCCCAAACCAGTTGGTTTTAGGTGACCAGGCTTTTGACACCTCACAGAGAATAGTACCGGAGCTTTCGGGGTCTTTGAAATCAACAATCTACCAAATTACCGTTTAACCTTTATGACAAAATTGACGAATCCTAGTTCAACTTCCGATTTAAATTTAAGAAAAAGCAAGTTTCCTACATTTATTCATATAAACAACATATACATCTTTATTTTTGCAACATCATAACTTATTGCATTTTGCAATATCATTCCATTTTCTTATTTTGCAATATCATTCATTTTTTTTTTTTTTTTTTTTTTTTTTTTTTTTTTTTTTTTTTTTGAGGAAAAACAGGGTTGCGAGAGTATAAGGCAAAAATGCAAGGCAAAATCAAATCGAAAGATTACACCCCCTAGACTAAAACGAAACATTGTCCTCAATGTTTTAAAAGAAGGGTTCTCCTACATAAATCTAAGTGTGGAAAACTAGAAGGGGGGTTGAATAGTTTTGCGTCTTTTTAATTTTATTATGAAAACTTTAGATTACCTTTTAAAAACTTTGATTCAAGTTTTAAGTGAAGAATGATCCTTGAAAAATATTATTACTTATATGTATCCCCTTTTAAATTTGTTATAAAAGTTTAGCTTTTATGAATGGAATGTTAAATTTATCTTTACGTGAAATCTACTTCTAAATAATACTAACAATTATATGTGCCTATGTGTATGTAAGTAATGACGATATAAATAAAGATATAAGTAAGGGATGGAAAGATCTAACCGAGACACGAGAGATTTATAGTGGTTCGGCTACAAGGACACTTTCCTTGCCCTACTCCACTCCCCGAGCACCTTGCTCGAGTGTTTTCTTCACAACTTCAATAAGCTCCCTTATGGCGGAGAAAACCTTACACGACTTTGGCTTACATGGGTTTAACGACACAAAGCTAAATGTCGAGTTCTAATCGTAGCTAGAACCAATCTCACGACTACAATCACAACTTGTACACAACTTATTCACGACGACTTCACGACTTCAACACAACGGCTTCACGACTTCTACACAACGGCTTCACGACTTTTACACGACGACTTCACAACTTCTAAGCTACGGCTTCACGACCACGACTTCACACCTTCTCAGCTACGGCTTCACGACCACGACTTCACAACTTCTAAGCTACGGCTTCACGACCAAGACTTCACAACTTCTAAGCTACGGCTTCACGACCAAGACTTCACAACTTCTAAGGTACGGCGTCATGACTTCAACATGACGACTTCACAACTTCTAAGCTACGGCTTCATGACTTCAACATGACGACTTCACAACTTCTAAGCTACGGCTTCATGACTTCAACATGACGACTTCACAACTTCTAAGCTACGGCTTCACGACTTCTACATGACGACTTCACAACTTCTAAGCTACGGCTTCACGACTTCTACACCATGACTTCACAACTTCTACATGACTTCTTTACACCACAACTACTTATATACCTTCTTCACTACTTACACACTATACATATCTAGTCACTTATGTTCACCCCTAATATACACACCTTATACACAAATGAATGAATGATATACAAAACAAACAACTTAAGTAGCAAGATGATACTAAGTTGTAATACTTCTAGTCTTGATTGATAGAAGTATTCTTCTCTTTGCACTTGGATGATTGAAGCTTGAATCACTTGGAAACAAAAGCTTAAGATTATATGATCAAAGGATTTTGGAAGATATAAGAAGAGAATTAGAACAGAAAGTTTGGGGTGCAAGAGGTTGGAAAAAAATCCAGGGGAAGGCTGGTATTTATAGGCAGAAAAATGGACAGCTGGAAGGCTACTGGAGCATGGCCGGCCCCCTTAAATTGGGGGGCGGTCCCCTTAATTTTAAGGGGGCCGCCTAGCAAAATTAAGGGGGCCGCCCAAGCCAACCGTTGCCCAGTTTTGTCTTTTTGTGGGGAAGGTTTTTCTGGAACATTTTTACTGATTTTGGTTGAAAATTTGAATTCATAAATTTATAATGAATTAAACCTTTTTATTTATTACCAAAATTTTTTTTTCGAAAAGATATAAAATGTTTTTGACATTTTATAAAAAATCTAGTGATTAAGAAAATGTTCCTTTGATCATATAATGCATTAAGCACTTGTTTATTCATACCTTAAGTGATTTAGTTATAGAAATGAATATTTACAACTAAATACTTGTTTATTTGATAAGTTTATGTTTAATGAGTTTTCATTTTGTGATTATCAAAACATAGAGATATGAAAAAGTATGAATAATGTTTTTAGGCATTACTTATGTCAACAATCTCCCCCTTTTTGATGATTACAAAACTAAAACTCATTAAATCCAAAAAGTTATTTTTGGACAAGTATTTAGTGAGTTTATATTCACTTCTCCCCTTTTTGTAGAATCAAAAAGGTTATGCCGACAAGTTTTTGAGATAAAATTTGTCGGGACGAGAACTCCCCCTTGATGTGTGCTCCCCCTCGTTTGAGGGCACCAAGGAATCGATATATGGAATACTTGCAAGAAAAATATTAGAAGCACAAGCATATATATAGCAAAAATAAGCATGCATATAAAGACATTCATTAAAAATGTTGTGTATAAATACACAACCATCCAAGATTATATTCAATCCTACATTAGCTAGTAAGTAATGCAATCTACATAATCATTCTAGGAGTACATGATCTTTCATGGGGCTTGCACACAAAATGGTTTGAAAAATTATTTTTGATTAAGCATTGCATATGCTTAATTTGGTGAGAATGGAGG
The DNA here is from genome assembly GCA_021014915.2 of Artemisia tridentata subsp. tridentata. NCBI lineage: Eukaryota > Viridiplantae > Streptophyta > Magnoliopsida > Asterales > Asteraceae > Artemisia > Artemisia tridentata. Next base: position 82,095,819 of record CP139504.1, read on the forward strand.
TGGTGGTGGTGTAGTGGGTGAAAATGGTGGAGGTTGTGGTGGAGGTTGGTTGTTAAGCATGTGTTCAAGGGATGAAAACATGTAGTGTATCTCATCTCTAAGACCAAAGATGATGGTTCGATTGTGGATGCAACAAAGGCAATTGTCTCTATGGGCTTCAAGTAAAGTCCAAGGGATGGGAAAGCATGGTGGTGGTATTGGTGATGATGAGAAATGAGCATCAAGAGGTGTTATTGGTGATATGGAAATGACAAGTTGGGTGAATGGAGGTTCTTGAGTAGGAGGTGGAGTTGATGCTCTTGATGGTGGTGATGATAGGTGTGAGTTGCTGTAGTTATTGATGGATGAAGTGGAAGGTATGGATGAAGATGATGTGCCATGAGTAGAAGGTGTTTTTGATGGTGCATTTTGATGGTGCATTTAGGGATGAACATTAAGGTGGTGGTGATGGAGTTTTGGTGTCTTCTTGGGATAAGTCAATGAAGAGTTGTTTTGGTGGTATGATGAGAATTTTGTGTTTCTTGAATGTCTTAGAGATGGATGATTTTGGTGATAGCATGGTGAATGAAAATGGGTGTTTGATGGAGGTGATGGTTGATTTAGGTAAGGTTTGGAGGTTTTGTTGTAAAATTCCAATACCAGTTCGTCCTTTAAGAGAAATGGTAGCTGGGGCTAGATAAAAGAGGTCACAAGATGCAAAAGAAAACAGTAAATTTTACTGCCCAGATGGCCGGTCCCCTTAATTGTAGGCCAACCCCTTTAAAATTAAGGGGACCGCCTAGGGAATTAAGGGGGCCGCCCATCTGGTGTTTTCCCAGGCGACCAAATTTGAAAAATTTCCAGAAAATGGTCATTTTTAGGGTGTTTTTGCAGCAAGCTCCATTTGAATCATGTACATCAAGAATGATTAAATAGTGGCATAAACATGTTAAATACGCATGCATACATTTAAAACATATTATGGAATAAGCATGTTATTAATCATCAAGCATGTATATATATCATGATATCAAGTATACAAGCAATAAGCATAACAATCATATATTAAAGACAAGAAATAAAGCATTCATTAGTTGAAAATAATTATGTTAAAAACATAATTATTGATACAACACATATTTTGCTTATAGCATACAATAAGTAGAAAATTTTAAATTGCCTAAGAGATCCATTTGACTTACTTGAGACATGAAAAACTTGAATTATTTTGGATGGATGATGGTAAAGAGGGGGTAAAAATGTTGGATTAATGGGGTTGTAAGTTTAGGTGTATGGATGTAGGAAATACCCATCTTGATTGTGTGGATGATTCGGGTGGTCTTGGTTCATGGAAGATTAGATCCATGGTTTAGATGAGATGAACTAGAGAGAGAGAGAGGGGGAGACTCTTGAGAGAAAATATGGATCTATTAGATTCAATGTGAAATTGTGACAAGAGTTCCAACCCTTCCCTAGTGAGGGAAGAGGTATTTATACTTACTACATATTGTGCCCCTAGTGGGCTGTGGAGCGAGCTGACAGTGGGAAAAGCCCCGACCCACTCCACAAATATAAATATAACTAAGCTAATACTAATATTACTAATAATACTTAACCTAATATAAATAAGCCTACGAGCTATATAAATGCTAAATAGATACTCGGGGTGACCGAACCTTCATCTGAATATTTATATTCCTAACAATCTCCCCCTAAGGGAGGTCACCCCGGAAATAATAATTTGAATTCTAGCATTCTTTCTTCTGAACTTGTCTTTATAGCTCGTAGTCTTTGATTCTTCAAAGTCTTGTATCTTTGTGCATTGTGTATCCAGCAGTAATCATTTGATGACTGATTGATTGTCTTGGATGATCTTTGAGTATTCTTCGACTTTATCATCCAGCATTTGTTTCCATGTCATCTTTCAGCAGTATGTTTCCATGTTATGTGTAAATCTTCGAGACGACATGCTCACACTATTTGGCGTCATGATCTTCAGCATCAGAGTTTGCAGAAGCTGTGTTGAAGGTCTTTAGGTTGATCATGACTTTGTTGAGTTACAATGATGATGTAGTGTGAGCATGTGGTAGAGGATTGGCATCTTTACTGCAACCAGCTACAACTGCAACCAGCTACAGCATCCAACAGCCACAACCGCCAGAAGTTCCTGCATACGACAGTTAGCAATAAAACTTCCGGTACTTACAGGTTAGGACTTCGAGATTGTTAACAGCATAGTGTGAAAACTCTCTCTAATCCTTACCAAGACCGTTCCTAATCGAAAACCCACAGAGGGCTTTTTAAGATCGAACCATAGCACATCAACGATTAGGTGAGTCGCTAGAGATCACTCCACGACTGTAGACCGTTAGAAACCGTCGTGACCACTAAGCGTAATCCATAAAGAATTACGGAAGTGACATGCTTTCAGGGCTGCTTGATGTTGACCCTGGTAGGAATTTCCATTCAATCATTGAGAATTACATTTGTAAATTCCCTCATAAATGTTCTGGCAGATTGCTAAGATCTGCGTAGGACTCTTAAGTTTACAACTGGTGTCCTTAATGTTGAACACCCAGTGTAGAAATAATTCGTGTCCCTATGAGATCTTATTATGCATCTCGTGGCTCTAGATTCAATTGTGCGTTTTGATTTGGTGATCGGAGGCTGGAGAGGACTGCCACCTTTTTAATATCATCTAACTCGGAGTGAGAGAGACAATAGGAATGTATTAAACTCTGTGACAATTGAAACAAGAATCCTTTGAGGGACCTTGAGTGGCTAGGGAGGGTTGTGCAGCGTATCACTGGGTCCATGATACTTTGTCTTCAATGCCAGCAATCATCTAAGTGATTCTGACAGCATATGTATTGACCCGGTTTCTGCCTAAAGTGTAAGGAGGGCTTCTTTCTTTTCACCCTTTATCTTTACATTTCTTTTTCATTCTTCAACCCCTTCAGCGCTTACCAAGACTTCCTTACTAGTACCTTGTTGGGTTTGTTCCAGTACTAGCTCCATCTCAGTCGGCACTCTTCCCTTAATCACACTTTTCTCCTTTTTAATCATACGTATGGACTTCTACACTAACTAGTGGATTGTCCCTGGGTAGATCCCTCCGGATCTGGCAGGATCGTGGGAACTTGAGCCTAACCTAACCATCCTTATAACTCCATACATTAATTAAAATGGTCAGTCTTTGGTATTCTTCCACGATTGCCATAAACTAAATTTTTGAAAAATCTCTCAAAGTGTTCATGATTCTGAAACACATTTTTGCAAACACTTGAGAGTTTTATATTTTTCAAATGCTCCCCCTCAACATGTGCTCAAATGATCGTTTTATAAATTTGCACATGTTAGGTAGAGCTCGCACTTTTGAATTGATTGATTTTCCAAGAACATGATCATCGCGAGACACGCTTACATCACTAGTAAACTAGCTTGAAATTATTACTCGTCTAGATCACATTCAAGGAAAATCGCTCAAAATCGGTACATTCTACTCAGACACGTCCTTTGCGAGACACGCTTACATCACCAGATAAACTGGCTTGAAATTATTACCCGTCCAGGACATGTCCTTTCGACTACTGACTTTAGCTATCATCAATTCATTGGTGAAGTCTGAGCCTTGCTCACATAAGATGCATGCCAAATCCTTTGCTCCCCCTCAATAAGTGCATTGGTATACAAAAGAGTTTAGCACTTACTGGAGAGCTTACTTTCACATCCAAAACATTTTGCTCCCCCTCAATATGTGCATTGATATATAAAATGGTTTAACACATACGGGAGAGCATGCATATATGTTCAAATCATCACATTTTATCATATTTCACATTTAAATCACATTCTCTCCCCCGATCAAAAATTTCAAACCATTTGAGATTTGTGATCCCAATTGATTTAAATAAGTTAGAAAAATGTGAGAGACAATGTGTCCGATTTAATGTTTTCTGATAATGGAACATACTATGCTCCCCCTTAATCTAAGAGGGAGATTCACTGCTTCTAATTTTGCACAAAGTGATTGTTAATGACACGAATGATATTGACCTTTTGCACAGATGATGTGATCATCCGCTTCTCTGAAGGAGTCATTGGTCAACATCGATTATCCATCCACCAACAAGAACGTCCAAGAATTGTAGATCCCCACTTGGCGAGATCGGAAAAAATATTGCTTTGTTTCACTGAAGGTGCTGGTGGTGGTGACGGTGTTGTTGTTGTTGTTGCTGCCGATGTTGTTGTCGTGGTGAATTCCGAGCCAATCAATAGAGTTTGAACGTCTGATCAAATGGTTAGAATGGGAACTGGTACATTCATTTTGGCTATGGAATCTGCATAAGAATATCAACACAGATATACATACATACAGATACACTATTCCTAAATAGCTACCCTTCAGCAGCTTGCCACATTATAATACCAAGTTCATCTTATAATCACACCACAATCAGGAACTACGTCAAACCACTATCTAGCATGAAGAGCAAATAGCAATCATGAACATGGCAATTCACACAGATTTCAATATTTAATTCAGGATCTTAGGAACATGATTCTAACATAATAGCAATCTACCTAAGCGAATCCTGAGAACATATGCACAATATCAACAACAATTAAGCAGCAGAGACAAACAACATTTGAAACTCATTCACTTAGTTCATACAAATGTCAGTGGAGCATTCAAGAACATCAAACACATCGGGTTTTCTAACTTCTTTCAGATTTTGAGTTTTAATGTATCTAGGGGATTAAACGAGGATTCCAAAGAGATACAAATGAACCTTCTAGTTATATGAAGCTAGGATACTACATGCAAATTGCACATAATGTCCTAAACTTTCTAGCAACTAACACACTTGGTCATTTGATATATTTAAGCAATATCCTCTTCAACTAATACCCCATTAACTGCAAAACCTTTTCTAAGAGTCATGAATTAATCAAGAAACCCGTTTGATGATATAAAATTTGAATTCACTCTCCCCCTCAATCAATGACCCATATTCAAGTTAAAGATTTGTGGTCGTTGATTGAGTGACAAATTTTTATGCATAATCCAAGTATAAACAAATTTCATACAACACATATTCACCAAGTGTCTCACAAATAATTTTTAGAAGAATCATAGAATGAAAACTATTTGTTATACTAAGAAGATTTCTCTTCTTTTACAAGAAATGATGCACTGAAACATACATCAAATCAGGAAACATGGATATGAAGTAATCCATGCCCAGGTGAACATCACCCAGTTGGAGGAACAGCCGTCTTTTTGGCGACGTGCTTTCCCCAATATGAAGCGCGGGTTGCTATCTAAAGTAATAGCAAGCCATTTAGACATGTTTTAACAATCCATTTTAACTTCTGCTCGAGCTTCATTTAAAGACCCGTGCCATTATTGAATGACATTTCTAAGTCCGTAAATGTTATCGATAAACAGAAGACATGCCTAGGTGAAACTATTTTTGGTATTTTCTAATTTTTTAATTTTTATGGTTTTTCTGATTTTACGATTCTCTATTTACAATTAGCAAGATTTCTATATTCTACTTACAATCAGGGAATGATTCTGGCTTGCTGAAGAGAAATGCTGATGAGCAATGTGAGCACTTTCAATCAGGGAATGATTCTGGCTTTTCACTCTCCCCTAATTAGTGCTCTCCCCCAATCTGACAACCTCTGACGATCACCCAAAATAGGAAGAAGAAGAAGACTTTGGATGAACACCCATAATAAGAAGAAGTCTTTTGGTAACCAAATGCATGCCGTCTTTAGTCTTATAACACTCCCGCCCATGAGTAAAGCCGTCAAAAACCTTAGGTATCTTTTCGATAGTTTAAGTTGAGCCTCAACTGAAATCTAGCTTAACCTCACAACTCATCAAACAAGAACTGTCATGAGATTAGGTTAACATCAAGTTGGACTTAACCTTAAACTACGGAACAACTTGAACCTAACTTAACTCCACAACTCATCAAACAAGAACTGTCATGGGATTAAGTTAAATATCAAGTTGTAAGAAAAGAACTCAACATGTTTTGACTGTAGAGAAGACTGTAGACTCGACCTTCTTCAAGATTGCCCAATGTGGAGGAACAGAATACCAACCGCCTTCATCTCACCAAATGCCTTCCAGTAACCTTACATGTAACCCATCAACCCGCAGTATACACATGAGATGATAACACCCAACCGAGAATGAAGAATAGACTGACGACTCGACCTTCTTCAGTCTTTAATATAACACCAAAGTAACAAGTTGAACCACTGATCATCTATAGAGTGTATCCATATTTGGATATTAAGCCCTGATCACATGAACCTGTTGTGCGTCCTTGATGTACACATTCTCTCTCCCCTGATGGTTACGATTAATCATACCATGACGTAACATTGAAACGTTAATACCAAGGTAACAAGTTGAACCACTGATCATCTCTGCGGTTATCAACACCGGAATAAATGATTAAGTCCGATCACGTGAACCTGCTGTGCATCCTTGGTGTACACATTTCTCTCCCCCATGATGGTTACGATTAATCGGAATCATCATCATGATGTGTACATGTAGCCTAATGACGTGTACATGAAGCATTGACTAGAAACCCATTGTTGCTGATTGTACCAACCCATGAGACTATGTCGATTAGCATTCCATGACCATGTTCTTCAACACCTTGATAGACGGAAGAAGTAGTGTTGGAGAAACATGGTTTGCACGACTCCTGAACTGACGTATTCAGGAGTCGTATGACCATTTCTCAATCATCAACCAACATGTAGATTATTATTCACCCTTTCCCCCCCCTCAAAAATTGCATATGCCTGGTAACTGCAATTTTTGATGATTGAACTTGTGAATATGAATACCATCAACGGTAAGTGGCTCCGCTTGACGGTTCTTGAAGACTAACACGTTGTTTATTCACCCTTTCCCCCCCTCAAAAATTGCATATGCCTGTCAACTGCAATTTTTGGTTGAATACGTGAATAAAAGAATACTCCAATATGCGCCGATCCACTTGAAGATTGAATAAGCACGGAAAGAGCATGAATCTTGTTGATGAGAATGGCCATAAATAAGAAGATTCCTCTTCCTTTGATGATAAAGTGCACTCAAGCGTACACTTTTCTTTTCTTTGAAGAACGAGGCCTGCACTGAAGTGTACAGACGTCATAACTGATGAAGAGCGAGGCCTGAACTGAGGTATTCAGACGTCCTCTCTCTCTCTTTACTTCTTCTCTCATCTAACTCTTTACCAACCCCATTCTCATTCTGTAGGCTCTAGAACGTGACCACTGATGGAGAAAACCCAATATGATGAACTTGATACTGAAGTAATATAACCCGAACTTGTGACTTAAACTTGTACTAATGAGTGACAAAGAGCGGTGTAGAGACATCGTGCAACATCGAATCCCTAAGTGCTCTATACTCTTCAACCAACCAACCATCAAGTATAAGACGTACATCATCTCTTGGATATCCACAACTTTGTGTGACACTGAGCACTACAACGTGACTCCTTAAAGTGATAGTTATTTTGTAATAGAGAGAAAGAAAAAATAACCAGATATCCAAGTCCTCGTCATTGTAAACGTTGAAAGCTCGAACAAGGATCTCGAAGAATCTTCATCCAACCTCCCCGATATCTTCAGATACTAAGTACACGAACCCATGAAATATCACTTCAGACTCAAATAAATAATAATGAATTAACGCCGTAGTCACATCTTGACGATTAAATGCCCCGATCTAGCCATTTATGATATATCGACTAAACTTTGATAATGGTTTAAACCCGATCATGGTTAAGAGCGCATAGTCCATCATCACGGAATTTTACAAATCTATGATTTAAACCGAGAAATAAGTTCTTTCTCGGGATTTTACAAAACCAAGAAGAAACCGTGAGGCAGTAACAGATTGAATGTGGCGTGACTGATTAGATTTTGGTGAACATCAGTTTGGGTTAAGAATATCTCGTGAGAATTACAGATCACATCACAACTTTTAAGACCTTTGGCCAACTAACCAACCTTGTACACAGATTAGTGACCACTTGATGAAGGAAACCTGATATACCAAACCTGAAAGCTGAAGTAGAAGTCCCCAAATTTGTTACTTAAGCTTGCACTAATGTTGGAAGAACGGTGTAGAGAATTAATGCTCCAAGCAAATCTCTAAGTACTCAATACCCAACCAAAGTATGAGACATTAACACCTCTTGCGATTATCGACAACGTCATTGACGTGTGACACTGAGTACTCCCATGACTCTTAAGTGATAGTTACCCCGACTGCTGGTAACTAGATAACCCAAGTCTTCAACTTAAAATTTTAAGCACGAGCAAGTTATCATTGAAGGTCATGCATCCAACCAACCCCGACTTCAAGATAAAATAAGTAGACGCCTTCGTGAAATTCAACTTCAATCACAAATAATGAATACCAAATGAACTTCGTGATCATCTTGTGCTGTTGACTAGCCAAAAAGAGAAGAAACATGCGCTAATTCTTAGTAGTGCCCCTGACTCATAGTCAGTCCTATCAAACAAAGCTGTCTGACCCAGCTACTTGGATGTTATCAAGTGCAGTGCATGGAATAGTTGTCGTACTGTGTACAGGATTTTACAGTTCTTGAGATTTATCTGAGAAATAAATTCAAGAACAAACTGCACAACAGTAAGTATCAAACTGCTGTAGACTGAACCACTGAATCCTGAATCGCTATGATCTGACCCGCTGAAACCGAAACTGCTAAGATTCAAATCGCTGGAGACGGAACTGCTAGGAAACACGCCTAATTCTCCCCCTCAAAAAGGGCATGAAATGACCTTTTTGCCAAAGTTAAGAGTCTGTGATGATCGTGAATTTGACAGGCACAAAACATGGAACGAGACAAATGAAACTACTGCAACGAAGATGGTGATTAAGACTCTCTTGTAGTAACCCCTTGCTTTCCTCCTCATCAATGGTTTAGCAGATTAACAATTCACTGAAGCTCGTAATATGCCAAAACCGCTTGATGAAATGCGTATAACTTTAAAGTGAGTACAAAGGTTAAAACACGTCTCCAAACAAATCACCTCTCGTCTTTAAGCCTGACTACCTCTTGAGAAGATCTTGTACAACAATCCCATTAGAAGCTTGAGAAACAACAATCACTTGATGAAGCTTGATAAAGGACAAGTTCGCGACTCATACTTGCACTAAGTTTGTGATTTAGAACCTATATTGAGCACAACAACGTAACTCCTTTAAATATAGGTAGTGATATATACCCAACCTTCCATCCGTTATTGTATATATCCACTTCGTGAACATCCAAGTCTAATCACCTTAATCACCTTAAATTGCAAATTGTGATTTAGAACCTATATTGAGCACAACAACGTAACTCCTTTAAATATAGGTAGTGACATATACCCAACCTTCCATCCTTTATTGTATATATCCACTTCTTGAACATCCAGGTCTAATCACCCTAAATACGCTCGAGCAAGGGTCATCAAACATCGTGCATCCATCCACCCCGAGATGTTTGTGACACTAAGTACACCAACCCGTGAATTAACAAACCAACCAAGTCACCATAATTTCCCAATTCCTGCCGATCTCGAAGCACAAACTTATCCCGAAAATATAGTCAAACCCCGTAAGTTTTATCATGTCTATATCCAAGTCCAGCCTACTTGTCCAATATTAATTTCACGGGATTTTACAGCTCTTGTGATTTAAACCGAGAAATCAAATCTTTCGCGGGATTTTCTAAAATCAACAAGAGAAACCGTGAAATCAACAAGAGCAACTAAGAGTGAATTGCAATACTAATCTTTAAAATTCAAGTCAAAGAAGTCAAATCACAACTTGATCAGATCGCAACAAGTCAAGTCACAGGTTGTCAACTTGCAACAAATCAGATTGCAATCAACCAAATCACAATTAGTCAAATCGCAAGTGTCAACTCGCAATGTCAAATCGCAATTGGTCAGATTGCTATCAGTCAAGTCGCAACAAGTCAAAACGCAACTTGACAAATCGCAATTTAAACAAATTGTTATTTGTCAGCTATAACTCAAATTGCAAAGATTAAATTGAGGTTCACTCAGATTGTGGACACCAATAGGACAATGCTGCCAAATCCACACCTCTGAAACAACGTTGATATTCATAAACCCAAATACTTGCCGAGACGCGTGCACCTACATCCGCCTTAAGTATAGACACAAATCGCTACAGCCACTTCTAAATGCATGCAAGAATATGCCAGAATGTGATTTTGTCATAAACTTCCGCCTACCAAAGACGCACAACAAAATCACATTCAACTCATTTACTCTTTACACAATCTGGTCCAGTCCAAAGAAGTAGTTAAGTAACACAGCCCATTGGAAAACCTGGTCCAAACACAAACCCAATCAAATCCAACACAAAATCCACCCACTAATCTGATAAGCGTAACCCTAATCTTCGGTGTATATAAACCACTTAATCTCAACTTAATTCAACCCTAATTATCACCTCAAACAATCCGCCTACCACACTTATATCATCTCCCACCCAAACTCAAGTTAACATCTGAAAACTCCTCAATCTCAGTCTTCCATCTCTTCGAACACATCACCAAACAAGCGGATCACACCAAGCATCATTATCCCCAATTGATAACCCTAATCACATCTTTCATCATAAACTAGTCCGCCTCCCTCCTAACTCACTCATCTCCAAACACATCCTCAATCTCATCTGACAATTAATAACTTACCCTCTACTTCACTAAGTGCGGCTTCAAGATCTAGCAATAGGTCTCGGGTAGGTCTTAATTACGTGTGATTTGGTCATTTGGTCATTTGATCTTTTAAACGAACCAAGAAAAAGTTATAACATAGTTGTTATAACCCTTTTCTTTATCTGTTCGAATATTAAACGAGGCTAAGAGCTTTAAAATAGATCGATGATGATTTGTTTATTTCTTTCGTGTGTTGAACTTTAAAGGTCTTATGAAAAATAGTTCCACACGAACAGGGACGGCTGAGATCTTTTAATTGTGTGATTTTACAATCCGAGTCTTTGTTTGTGATTGAAGTGTGAATATGAGGTTTAGGTTTAGATTAGATTTGAAGTTGATTGTAATTGTTGTAAGCAGTCGTTGATGAGGCAGTTGTGAATTGTTGACTGTTGTTGTTGTGTTGACTGTTGTTCTTAATTTGGTTTAAGACTGATGATGGTTATGGAACTGAGGTCAACGAGTCAGTGGTTGGTCTTGAGTAGACAAGCCGCATCCATGAACAAGTAGACAAACAGCATCCATAATCATACAGACAGACCGCATTCATGATCATTCAGACAAACCACATTCGTGAGCATTTAGACAAACCGCATTCGTGATTATACAGACAAACCGAGTTCGTGAGCATATAGACAAACCGCATTAGTGAGTATATAGACAAACCGCATTCATGACTATACAGACAAACCGCATCCATGACTAAGTAGACAAACCGCATCCATGAACACAGAGACAAACCGCGTCCATGAACATAGAGACAAACCGCCTCTTAGACAAACCGCATGTTTGACCAGTCAAAGCTGTCACTCTCACACTTTTGTCTTTTACCCCCTTTTGGTTACACTCCAAAACACAAGTCACCTTAACCACAAACCGCATCAATGAACAATACCTTTGGACACAAACAACATCCAAGAACATCACCATCAATCCAACCAGGAACATTGAAGTACCATTTAACAAAATATTGGTGAACAATACGTGCACTTAATATCGAAAATCTACTCTTTGACCACTATCAAACCAACATATCACTAATCATTTCAAAGAAATCATCAGTAAAGAATCAAAACTCACAACACGTGTTGATTTTTTGACCACAAGAATATGCTACACATTTGTTTTGACTAAGGTTTTTCAATACTAACCAAGACAAAAGAAGCATTTAAAAGACCAGTCAACAAGTCTCGATCCAAAAAGAAATAAGAAGAACAAAAAATACCGGATCTTTCAACAGTAACAGCCCATTTGATTTCCTTAAACATAAGAGCCCACCACATAAATTGCAAACGAAAAAAAATGAATTACGAACCACCACAGATTATGTGTACGAACCAAAGGAGAAAATAAAAATAAAAATTTGCCACAAATCCAAGCACACACAATCACTAGAACCTAACCATGGCTCTTGATACCAATTGTAGGAAATAACCATCTTGATTGTGTGGATGATTCGGGTGGTCTTGGTTCATGGAAGATTAGATCCATGGTTTAGATGAGATGAACTAGAGAGAGAGAGAGAGAGAGGGAGACTCTTGAGAGAAAATATGGATCTATTAGATTCAATGTGAAATTGTGACAAAAGTTCCAACCCTTCCCTAGTGAGAGAAGGGGTATTTATACTTACTACATATTGTGCCCCTAGTGGGCTGTGGAGCGAGCTGACAGTGGGGAAAGCCCCGACCCACTCCACAAATATAAATATAACTAAGCTAATACTAATATTACTAATAATACTTAACCTAATATAAATAAGCCTACGAGCTATATAAATGCTAAGTAGATACTCGGGGTGACCGAACCTTCATCTGAATATTTATATTCCTAACAATGGATGTTGGAGAGAGTGTTGATGGAGGAATTGGAGGTGGAGAGCTTGGACTTGACCATGTTGAATGAGGGTTTTGATGTTGTTCAAGTGGTGGTGTTGGATTAGATCTAGTGAGAAGATACTCAATCCAAGTGAAACGCTCATTTAAGGCGATGGTTTGATTTTGGAGAAAGATGTAACAAGGACAATTGTTGACATGTTTCTCAATTTGACTCAAGTGATGTGGTGATGATGGTAATGATGGTGAGATGGATGGTGATGGGTCTAAGTTGCTTTGAGCAAGGTGCAAAGCAAGGAGAGCATTAAGCTCATGGGCTTCCTTGAGTTCTTCAATGAACTTCAAGTGTTGAGTGGAAGGTGATGATGATGGAGAGTGGTTGTTATTTGGTGGAAGTGGTGGTGACACTCTTGGTGGTGGAGACATTGTGAACTTGGGTAATTATGAGTGAATGAAGGTGGACAAATGGATGATTGGTTATGTGTGTGAAAGGGTTAATTAGGATGAGGTTTAGGTGTTGGTTGAGTTTGAACAACATCATTTGTTGGGTTATGGCAAATGTCAAGCTTCCTCCTCCAAATAGGCCTCACTGAGATTTTAGCAACTCTTGAAGGCTTGGATCTTGGGTGGTTAGATGATGACATGTTTGGATGGATGATATGGATGAGCATTTATGATGGAGTTGGGTATTTATGGTGTAGTGATGATGTGATTGTGGAAGGTAAATTTTGGTGGGTGGTTTGTGACAAAATGTGTTTGTGAATTTTGGGAAGTATAGGATAAAATGGGTTGGAAATCGAAAAAGAAAACAGTAATCCGTCCCTCCAGATGGCCGGTCCCCTTAAATAGGGGCCGGTCCCCTTAAAATTAAGGGGGCCGCCTACCGATTTAAGGGGGCCGCCCATCTGCTGACTTCCAGATTACTGGAAATGGGTTTTTGGCATAAATTTGTAGAAAGGGTTGTGTTTTTGGGTTTAGTTTCAAGCAAGTCCAACTTCTTTTGAGGCAATTTAGGATTTAATAACTTATGTATGCTAAGCATATTCATTAAGCATTTTTATCTAGCAAGCAAACAACTCATTTAGCATGTAACATATATATGTTAGATAAGAAAACACTACATAGCACCAAGTAATTCAGAGTATCATATTTAGGAAGATGCCAGTTAATTAATCCTAATGAATATCTATGTGCAAGGGAACGGGGAGTTATGATAGCATTGACTTCTAGACTTGTACCAAGTGAGGTCTTAGAGGATAAATCATGGTTTTTCAAATTTAGTTCACTTATAAATGTCACATACACAAATATAGATGACAGATATGAGATCACCATGCATGATTTAAATAAATGTTTTTAGCATTATTCAACAATGTTTGCGAGTAGGTTTTATGTGGATGTGAAAAATATATTAATGAAATAGTTTTGGCTTTATTTCAAAATGTTTTTATGAGGAAAGAAAACATATTTTTCCAATCTTTGGTTTTTGATAAACACGTAATTATGGACACAAGTTTGGAAGAAAGGTAGGATGGTGAAACATGTTTAATAGAAATGTGTCATAATCTTTTGAAAAATCATTTTTCCAAAATGTGAAGTTTTTGCAAATTTAAAAACAAGTCCTATTAATTATAGGTTTAAAAATAGTGGTTTATAAAAGATCTCATGCTCAAGGGTATTGGTTAAGTCTATTGTCACATGCTACCTCTTTCTACATATCCTATGGCATTTAAGCATGTATTATGACTAAATACAAAAATACATCATATCAGAGTAGTTAGAGAAAAAAAAAAGCTATTATAATGACAATGCATTCAACAACTAAACAAATAATTACGAAGGCATGCAGTCAAATCACATAGGAGCAAGTAAACATCTAGAAATTTTATATATGCAAGATGACATACATCTAGGAATGAAAAGCTCTAGTGAAAAGCAAAGTTCATAACAGTAAACTATCGTTAGGTATATTTAGGAAGAATAATGTATTCAAGTTGGAGAATGAGTATAAGACTATTACTAGTGGTGCTTAATTTAGGCTAAACACGACCGTTTTTTACGGGTTACACACACCCAACTTCTCACATAGAAGCAATTCAACCGTTAGGTCAAATTGAGTTTCTAGTCAATAGATTCTCCAGTAGTCATTCTCTTTTTAGAAGAAATTAAGTTCCTAAATTTACCTATCGAAGAGTACCAAATATGAAGATTGCTTAGTTTACTAATACTTAGGGGGGCTAACTAAAGGGTTTCTAGTTCATTAAGCCACAGAACGAATATAACTAAAGTGTAAAGGCAAAGCAACCTATCAGACTAAGCGTATCCTAAGGCATTAATAAGATTATATGCATGAAGTAATTACTTATGAAATTTAAAAAGAGAACTTACCTCACGTCCTAGCTTTTCTTCGTAATGTCTTAGATGATGATCAACGTGTGAATGATAGGTGAGTCTTCAAGATAACCAAGGTGTGAAAGTATATCATGGCAAGCTTCTAACACCTTATTAAAACCGAAGTGGCTTGACCCGAACATGTCTTGTACTGGACTCATTTGATATCATAGCCTTGATGCATATAACGTCTTATGTAGAATCTTCCACATCGGATGATGTTCTTCTCCTTCGTCTGTGTCACTCCATGATTGTGGATTGGGTTCACTTTGGAGTTGATTCATGTAGTCTTCGTCGTTAATACCTTCATTAACAACATTTGAACTAGTAGCACATGTATCTATTTTATCTAAATGTTTATCTATTAAATTTTCTAAGATAACTAATTCATGTACAAGATCAAATCCTCATCTTTGGCTTGACATTTTTCTTGATGAAAGTTTAAGAAATTTTTCCAAATATCATTTGCCGTTTTACAGAAGGATATTCTTTCATATTCAACTTTCGGCAAGGTTTTGTAAACAATTATTTTAGCTTTATTATTTATGTCATTCTTTGTTTTCAAATAATTAATTTAACTTTCAAACTCCGTTTTTACTTTGACTTTCAAAATCCGTTTTTGTTTGACTTTCAAAATCCGTTTTTATTTGACTTTCAAAAACCATTTTTGTTGATTGAAAATCACCAATCGAAATGACATGCCAAAGATCTAGATCAATTGATTTCACATAATTTTCAAATTTATTTTTTCATTCAAGAAAAGTATAGTTTTCAAATAGCGGTGGTTTTTGCATAAATTCCCCTTCTAAATATTTTCGAATTCCATAGATCGATTCAAGTTTTAAAATACAGTATATTTTAAAAATCTTGTTTGACGTGGCTCTTGATACCAATTGTGGAAAACTAGAAGGGGGGGTTGAATAGTTTTGCGTCTTTTTAATTTTATTATGAAAACTTTAGATTACCTTTTAAAAACTTTGATTCAAGTTTTAAGTGAAGAATGATCCTTGAAAAATATTATTACTTATATGTATCCCCTTTTAAATTTGTTATAAAAGTTTAGCTTTTATGAATGGAATGTTAAATTGATCTTTATGTGAAATCTACTTCTAAATAATACTAACAATTATATGTGCCTATGTGTATGTAAGTAATGACGATATAAATAAAGATATAAGTAAGGGATGGAAAGATCTAACCGAGACACGAGAGATTTATAGTGGTTCGGCTACAAGGACACCTTCCTTGCCCTACTCCACTCCCCGAGCACATAGCTCGAGAGTTTTCTTCACAACTTCAATAAGCTCCCTTATGGCGGAGAAAACCTTACACGACTTTGGCTTAAACGGGTTTAACGACACAAAGCTAAATGTCGAGTTCTAATCGTAGCTAGAACCAATCTCACGACTACAATCACAACTTGTACACAACTTATTCACGACAACTTCACGAGGTTGGAAAAAATATGATCAAAGGATTTTGGAAGATATACGAAGAGAATTAGAACAGAAAGTTTGGGGTGCAAGAGGTTGGAAAAAATCCAGGGGAAGGCTGGTATTTATAGGCAGAAAACTGGACAGCTGGAAGGCTACTGGAGCGTGGCCGGCCCCCTTAAATAGGGGGGCGGTCCCCTTAATTTTAAGGGGGCCGCCTAGCAAAATTAAGGGGGCTGCCCAAGCCAACCGTTGCCCCGTTTTGTCTTTTTGTGGGGAAGGTTTTTCTGGAACATTTTTACTGATTTTGGTTGAAAATTTGAATTCATAAATTTATAATGAATTAAACCTTTTTATTTATTACCAAAAATGTTTTTCTAAAAGATATAAAATGTTTTTGACATTTTATAAAAAATCTAGTGATTAAGAAAATGTTCCTTTGATCATATAATGCATTAAGCACTTGTTTATTCATACCTTAAGTGATTTAGTTGTAGAAATGAATATTTACAACTAAATACTTGTTTATTTGATAAATTTATGTTTAATGAGTTTTCATTTTGTGATTATCAAAACATAGAGATATGAATAAGTATGAATAATGTTTTTAGGCATTACTTATGTCAACACTAAGGCCGTTTATTAATTATGATAAAAGATAAACGTTAGTCGATAAGATTAAGGATACCGGATTTCTCATACAGCACTGTATGATGAGACTCGAGTGGAGATAGACAAAACCATGAGCACGAGAGTCTTCACATTTCGGGCAAATCCTGCACAAGACAAAAAACACCAAACACAAGAAATGGAAGAGATAGACCTCCTCACGTCACACTTATCAGAAAGAAAATAGAAAGAAGATAGAAGGATAAGCATGGGGTGCCTCCCACGAAGCGCTTGTTTTTTATCGAGTCGTTAGCTTGACTCGCCCCGAATTCATTTGTTCTTGGGGAAGCATGTGGAAGAGAAAATCTCCATCGGACTTTCATTCAAGATGTTTGGATAAACATTGAAGTACTTGAAAGTTCCACTCCGATGAGATACACCCGGCTCAAAAGGATGATAAATAGAGATGCCGGGGTCAAAAATGGTGTCTTCACTCCTGAACGAGTGAAGGAAAAGACAAGTCACATCAAATGTGAGGAAAGGAAGAAAGATTTTTATAACAATCACGATAAAATCGTCATCATTATCAAATATGTCATTAAGCTTTTAAAATCATGATCTAGAAGCATCTCAGGATGGAGATTCGTGATTGTGTCTTTAATAAGCAACTGCTCACTATAGATCACGTCTCCCTCCGAGTCCTTAGAGTAATCAAACTCTGGCGGAGATATGATGTGAGAGAGTTCATTGGCGAACTCCCCCAGACTAGAGGCACAATTAGTTGACGGGTCATGACTTATCAAAAATTCCAATTCTCTCATATCTGACTCAAAATCGAAGTTTTTATCATCATCCCCCGATGGGATGGGATCAATGTGAGCGCGTTCATTGGCGAACTCCTCAAGAAGAGAATCACTTTTATGAAGTATGTCTTTGAGCTTGGGCTCTGAAAGGATATACGGAGGTGGGACATGTGCTGTACTTTGTATGCTAAAAGTTTGCACCTCGCCCATTATTGTCTCCATATCTGACTCATCACATTCCTTGTTATGAATATCAAAAAATTGATTGTCTGAAATTAGAGTAAATTCAGAATCAAAATCAAACAAAGGATTTGTGCTAGTCATATCGAATGTTTGGGAAGTAGAATCAGGAAGATCGAAAGGTTCCTCGGATACCATTGGGATTGGAACAAGGTCATCAATTTCCTTAAGAGGATTGATTTCAACTTCCTTGTCCCCCATTAAAAAGGTATATGAAGGGTCTTCAATGAGGGGATTGATCTCTGAGTTCACTTCTTCCTCCTCATCACTCTCTTCTGAGTATAATAAGTCAATGGGAGGATCTTGTTTTCTAAGAATCATCTCCTTCAGACCGTTTATTTCAGTTTGAAAGTTCATGTTAATTCAGCAATCAATTCAACTCTAGTTAACTCGTTTTAAAGAAGGTGGTGAGGGGTTGTGTATTGTGAAGGTTGGTCAAATCCGGATGATGTCTGATTGTTATAAGGGTCCTGCTCATAGACAAGCATGTCTCCCGTTCGACAATCAAATTCCGGATGAGGACAACTTCCACAATATTCAAAAGAATATGTTTCCATCTCATGGTGTGAGGGTTGGTTAAAGAAATTGCTTGTTTCATTGAAGGGATTTTGGTCATAGACAAACCCGTTTCTCGAATTTACAATGCTACAACCGGGGAAATTTCCACCATTTGGAGGTCCTCCACACCATTCACAACCATAATGGTAAGATGAAGACATAAAAAGAATTAAGCGGGTAAAAGGAATGAGAAGATTATTTTTGGATTTTTATAATTTAGAAACGTTTGAAAAACACAAAAGAAAAAGGAAAATAAATTTGAAAAGAAAATCTTTTTGGGGTTTTTATAAGAAAATATTTACGAGAGTAAACGATAACTTCTCGGGAGAAGGGTCTTCAAAACACGCGGAATCGAAAATTCACTTCAAGCCTTCCCCGGCAGCGGCGCCAAAATTTGATTCGCGAAAATCAATGCATAAATATGTCCAAGGATTTACAAGGCAAGTTGTAATCCCGGGTCGTTATCCCCGATGAAGGATGAATGGAATTTGTGATTCGGTTTGTGATTGTGTGGATTGAATGGTGAGAATAATGAGATTTTGGGTTTTTATGCTAAAATATGTAAACATAAACTAAAAACGACTTATAAAAAAAATCTACTATAAGCTAATAAAAAAAAATCTATCTAATAAAAAAAAACGACTAAAATAAGCTACTGAAAAGCTATCTATAAGCTAATAAAAAAATCTAAAAAATGTGGAACAAGTATATAAGAAATCCAACAGTAAAAGTACAAATTTTCAGAACAAATAAGCTGGTAATGAACTTATGGAAATTCAAAAACATGGGCTGAATTAGGCAAAATTCATTAAAATTTTTAGCCAACTGAGGTGATTTTGCAGCTAAGAAAAAGCTGTTAAAAAGATAACATAAAAATTCAAAAAAATGTGCAACAAGTCTGTTAGCAACCCAAAAGTATTTTTACCAAATTTGAGCTTAAAAGGGCTTATAATGAAGAAATGAAAAATGAAAAACTAAGGCTGATCTGAGCAATAATTATGAAAAAAATGCAGAATTTGCAGCTGAGAAAAAGCTGTTAAAAAGCTAATAGAAAAATTCAAAAAAATGTGGAATAAGTGCACTAGCAACCCAAGATTATCAGTACCAATTTTGAGCTTAAAAGGGCTTATAATGAAGAAATGGAAAATGGAAAATAAGAGCTGAAATTGGACAAAATCAAGAAAATGCAGTCTGCTTATCTAGTTTGGCTGTTTAAGCTAATATTTGAACAAGGCCTTAAGGGCACTAAACCAGTTACTCAAAGTTAACTTAATGGACAAAATGGAACAAAGAAATGGCACAAGAAAAGCTCAAAATAGCTTATTGCTATTTTGAGCTTATTTGCTCAGTTCTAATCCCAAGTTTATCACAGTCCTGCTCAAATCCATAAAAGCACTCAAATAAGCTCTAACTAACTTAGAAATAGCTTCATTCAATCAAATTAGGCTAGTTTGAAATTCCTAGAATGGCACATGAACAGTAACAAGCCATATTGACCCGTTTGACCTACTGACCCAAACACCCCTTTAAGGATTTGATTTTGAGATTAACACTAGAATAGACTGAAATAAGCTAAGATTCTAACTTATCTATGATTACCTAACTTGTTTTACCCCTAATGAACAATTTCTGAATGGAAATAAGCACTTACATAAGCTACACTAGTTTTAAGCTATTTTTGGTTTTTTATGAATTTTAAGCAAAACTGACTTAAGTTGACTACTAAACTAATGAACAACAACAAACGACTAAAACAAGCTAGAATGAGCAAAATAAGGGTAATAAGCAATAGAGAAAAGAAAATAAGCAGTTTGACTTTAGCGTTGACTTTTTGACTATTTGAAATTGTAGCTGAATTAAACAGAACAGGAACTCACAATAAGCTAAAAGGACCTTATATAAGCCAAATGAAACAGAGAAAAGAGCTTTTGAAGTTTAATCAATAACTAATTCGAATTACTGAATTACAATTAAGCTTGAATTATAACTAAACAGTACAATGCTTTGAAATTTAACTAAGACTGAAATTACAATTACAATAATATGAAATTAAACTAAACCTTAAAGCTTATCTAGATTCAACTTTAATAACTAAATTACACTACTCCTACTCCTAATTTTCTAACTAATAACTAACTAACTCCTCTTCTGTGTATGTGAGGGGTGTTTTATATCATTCCAAAAAGCTTCTCTAGTCTCTCTGGGCAAATCCCACCCCTTCAATTGCTTCAATTCAATCTCAACCGTTAACTTGGTTTTTGGCGGGAAAATGGGAACATGGGTATTCAGGTTTTTTGCACGTGGGATTTGCTGGGGACATGTGAAGAGGGGGAAGTAGGGTGGCTGGAGCAGATATTGAAGGAGACAAGGATGTCTGGGGAGCAGGGGGGAACATGGTTGTCTGGTTCTTTTTCTTTTGGCGGCAAAAAGGTAAGGGGAAGGGGTTGACCTTTTTTTTACCCCGTATTATTAGCTAAGGGTTGGGTTTTTTAGTTGGATCCGGGTTAGGATAATGGTGGGGTTGGGGTTGGGCTTGGGTTAGGATTGGGCTGGGTTAATTAAAGGGTTTAGTTAGTTTAGGATTGAAATTGGAATTACTTTTAACTTTAGGGACCAACTTTGCCAATTCTGAGAAATATTTCCAAGGACCATTTTTGACATTTTGATATTCTAGAGGGTTGACTTTTGACAACTTGAGCAATATCTTGGTCCAAACTTGAAATTCCTTTCCCGGCTTCGGCTTTTGACGACTTTCCAATCTCGTGCTCGGTTTGTCCATTTTGTCATCGTTTTTTGTCCGTTTCTCACATATCCGTACCTGCACATGCATAAACACAAAAACACGATATAATTGGCATATTTGGTTAGATTTTGGTCTATTTGGTCCATTTTATTAGGTAAAAGGTATGTGTAATTACACACATACCAAGTTTCAAGAGAATATACCAAATGTTGCAGGTGGTGGTCCAGATTGGTTGTTTGATCTTGACATGCTTTCCGATTCTATGAATTATGTGCCTGTTGCAGGTATAAATACTAATGATAATGCAGGTTCAGAGGATTCTGATGAAGATCATGTCTTGATGCCTATTTTGGAAGATAATCCATTGTATGGTTCTTCTTCAAAGAATGATGATGTTCCATCATCAAGTGATATTGATAAAGAGAAGAATGTTGGTGAAAACAATGGACAAGATGGTAAAGAAACAGAAGTTCCTGAAAGCAGTACAAATGGAGTTAGTACTACTAATCCAAATGGAGTTAGTACTGCTGAGCCAGAAGATTCTACTGCTGAGCAAAATAATCCTACTGCTGGTTCAATTTCTACTATTGCTACACAAATGGATTCTTTTGATTTATTTGGAGCTGGTCTGCACAACATGCCAATGGATTATGAAGTTTCTTCTACTCCCCATACTACAGTTCATAAGAATCATCCACTTACTAATGTGATTGGAGATGTACAATCTGGTGTGAAGACTAGAAGACAAACACAAGATCCAGATCATCATGGTTTTCTAAGTGTTGTGTATGAAGAAAAACACCATGAAGATGAGAATGAATGTTTGTTTGTATGCTTCCTATCACAGATAGAAACAAAGAATGTGCTCAAGGCATTGGAGGACTCAAGTTGGGTTGAAGCAATGCAAGAAGAACTGCTTTAATTCAAGATTCAGAAAGTTTGGGTTCTGGTAGATTTGCCAAAAGGCATGAGAGTGATTGGTACTAAGTGGGTACTCAAGAATAAGAAGGATGAAAGAGGTATAGTGATAAAGAACAAAGCAAGACTTGTAGCTCAAGGCTATACTCAGGAAGAAGGGATTGATTATGAGGAGGTTTTTGCTCCTGTTGCCAGGATTGAAGCAATAAGGCTTTTTCTAGCTTATGCTTCATTTATGGGATTCATGGTCTACCAGATGGATGTGAAGAGTGCCTTTCTATATGGTACAATTAATGAGGAGGTATATGTTTCTCAACCTCCAAGTTTCATAGACCCAGATCATCCTGACAAAGTTTACAAGGTGGTGAAAGCTCTCTATGGCTTACATCAAGCACCAAGAGCTTGGTATGGAACTCTGGCTAATTATCTGTTGAAGAATGGGTTCCATAGGGGAAAGATTGATTAGACTCTTTTTATCAAGAAGAACAAGGGTGATATACTATTGGTTCAAGTATATGTAAATGATATCATCTTTGGTTCTACCAAGAAGGAGATGTGCAAAGAGTTTGAAAAGTTAATGAAAGATCAGTTTCAGATGAGCTCTATGGGTGAGCTTACTTTCTTTCTAGGACTTCAAGTACAGCAGAAACCAGAAGGAATATTTATCTCTCAAGATAAATATGTAGCTAAAATATTGAGGAAGTTCCAATTTACAGATTTTAAAGTTGCTAGTACACCTATTGATAAGGAGACACATTTTCTTTTGAAAGATCAAAGTGGTGAAGCTGTAGATGTGCACACATACAGATCTATGATTGGGTCTTTGATGTATCTCACATCATCCAGGCCTGATATTATGTTTGCAGTATGTGCTTGTGCAAGATTTCAAGTAAATCCCAAGGTGTCTCATTTGACTGTAGTGAAGAGGATATTTAGGTATCTCAAAGGACAACCAAACTTAGTTCTGTGGTATCCTAAAGACTCTCCATTTGATTTAGTAGCATATTCAGACAATGATTATGCTGGTGCTAGTATGGATAGAAAGCCTACAACTGGTGGTTGTCAGTTTCTGGGATGCAGACTTATCTCATGGCAGTGCAAAAAGAAAACTATGGTCGCCACTTCTACAACAGAAGCTAAATATGTGGCTACTGCTAGTTGTTGTGCTCATGTTCTTTGGATTCAGAATCAGTTACTTGATTATGGGTATAATTTCTTGAACATAATTATTTTCATAGACAATAGCAGTACAATGTGTATAATTAAAAATCCAGTTCAACATTCAAAAACTAAACACATTGAAATTAGACATCACTTTATAAGAGATTGTAATGAAAAAAAGTTAGTTCAAGTTGTTAAAATTCATACTGATGACAACTTTGCTGACTTATTAACAAAAGGTTTTGATGTGACAAGGTTTCAGTACTTGGTAACAGGTATTTGAATGCTTAATCCTTGAAAGATTCAATGTCTAAGTGTAACACCCCAACCCGGCAAGGGTAAATGTGTCACGTTAATGGTTTCATATCAGATCAAACAAAGCATACTTCAATTGTAATACAATAAAATGTCAAAGGTTACAAATGAAATACTAACATTATAAGGTTAAGAATGAAACAAAACTAAATACTAAGTCTGCAAATGCAATCCTTCTAATGACTTCTACTTCAGAATAACTATCAAGGTCTTCTAAGTCCAAAAGTCTCTTCACTCATACCCAAACCCGTCGTCCTGCTTATAACCTGCCGCACACGAAAAGAAAACGTGCGGCTGAGCTTAAAAAGCCCAGTGAACAGATATAACGATAATAAACAGAAATAGAGAACAGTGCAGAATAACAAAGGTCAAACAGATGTAATATGGTTCAAGGGATAAGTCAATGAATAAGTATAAGGGAAAGAGAAAGGGATAGTAATCCACCACGAGCCCAGAAACAGATCATATCATATCGTAACCATAAATCTTCATAATCATATAGAGGGGAGACCTCTCAGATAATCAGATAATATGAGGGGTGTCCTCATTCTTCAAATGGAGTAGCTAGCTCCCAGATGTGTGAAAGGCATGTATTGCACACAGTACCAGTCACCAGAACAGAAATCATATCATATCATGTTAAATCCACTAAACATAACAGATCTAGGATGCATCCATACGCCCCTTCCCAATCACATGCAGACCAAATCCAAGGGACGGTGTAACCAAATCACTAGGGCTACACACTAGTCATGCCAGTGGTGCATCACAGGCACGGCCATGTTACCTTCATGGCTAGGGTCACAAATTTTGGCTCGGGTATCAAACTAAGAGTCAGATATCATATCAGATCAGAGTGTCATATCACAAGTTTCAATATCAGAAGGTCAACATCAGAAGGTCAATATCAGAAGGTCAATATCAGAGTTCCATAGTAACAGTTCATTTAAAAAGGTTTCTAATTAAGAGTCCATTTTAAAACTATTTTTTAAATGACGGTTTTCATAAAAATGATCCTTAGAGTAATTTTCATAAAATTATCTTTCAAACGGTTTTTCGTAAAAATAGTCTTTTAAACTAGTTTTAGTAAAATCCCAATTAAAAGAGTATTGTATCATAATTTGCAAACCTCATTTTAAAATAGCTTTTTCTCAAATCATTTCCAGGTCAGAATTAAAAAGGTCTCACAGTTTAGGTTCATATCAGAGATCAAAGGTCCAAAGCAACGGAATCATAGCAAGGTATCAAATCAGAGGCTGAACAGATCCGAACTTGAAAGAGATCAAAGGAAACCTTACAGAGAAGGTCAGAATATCTGTACCTTATTCAAAGCAAAAGCAAACAACGATAGACGAATCACAAGACAAAAGATCACTCCCGCTTCGAACCTAAGGAAGTAGAAGACAGAATTACAATGGTTCCTAATTAACTTTCATTTTAAGTAACTTTCCAAATATATTAAGTTTTTATAATTATTAAGTTTCCCAATTAATGACTTTTAAAGTTATAAATGATAATTATGTAAACTTAAATGAATTATCATGATCAACGTTATAGTTGAGGGTTTAATAAGACGACTTATAATGGTTTGGGGTTTAAACGCCATTCTATCAAGGTTTAGGGTCAAATATGTAGATTATAAATAAATAACAAACTCCTAGTTATCAAACTCACGTACTGTTCTACACATGACTTCACCCCTTTAATTTGACATGATGCCATTATTTTACTACTTCCCATTCCCATATAATAGACCCCACTACAAACATTTAACTGCTTCAATTCTCATTTCAATTTTATATAATATCCCAAGTAAGTGTTGGACAACTTCACTGACACCCAAAACCCACGCTTCTCATTTCACTTTTATATACTCCTATATAATATCACAAGTCCTATATGTGTTTGACAACTTGACTGACATTCAAAACCCACACGCCATGTAGCAATCATATACTAGAATTAAATTTTCATGCACATGCAACCATCCCATCCTTGATCTGTACTCTTTGAACTTCGCTATATATTGGTTCATCGTCCATGTATTATTACAATGACTCACGACCTCTTCTTTTAAATGTGATTTGAAACAAGAAAAGAATAAGTATGTTTTACCCTTTTTCCCAACCCGTCGACACAGCCAACATACTCATGAATCACAGTTCTTTCGACACACACACTAGACACCACACGATACTCACACAAAACCCATTCCTTGCGCATGATACTCGACCCTCTACAGCCCCCATCTGTGTCCATTTACACGACCCAAACCAACCATGAAGACCATCTTTTCGACCTAAATCTTTTGTCCATCCATTCGACATTATAAACACCCACATGACTCAACACTATTTACCCACATGAGACTCTTGTTTCCAGCCATTACGACACAAAAACACACCCAGAAGCTAACCCATTTGACACAAAAACACACCCTTATTTCGAACCCAAACAGTACCCACGTAACACTCAGGGTCACAGCCATACACGCATGATATCAATCCTAATTCTGACCCATTTTAATGGCACAACACTTGACATAAAATCATACATCTTCGAAACCCATTCGACCCAAAGGATACACATATATTTACCAGTCTTTATGCGACTATAATTTAACATGATATGTTTTAATACTACTTTTTCATTCGTTAATATTTTAGATCCATCGCGAGCTCGTTTTAGGTTATAATATTCCGAGTTTTATGTGATCATGACGTGATGAAAACGGGAACAGATATGGTACCTCATTGGCAGAATAGCGAGACAAGAAAACAAAGACAAAGGACCACTCTAAACCAAAATAACCACAGCAACACCCACGAGCCTCCATGGATCTTGATCACCTCGAATGCAAACACCACAGCAGCCCCACATCTTATTCTTGGAAAAATGATAGGCGTCTAGATTCTTGAGAGGAATAACAAAAACTTGTGTGTTACTATTTCTTGTGTCGCATGTTAAGAATGGGAGAGAAAGAGACATGTTTTAGTCAAAGTATAAGGAGGAGCGTGGGTGAAATTTTTGGTAAGGAATAAATTGTGTTTAATGGGGTGATAATGGGGTCGGTTATGAGATAAATGCTGCACCGATTTTTGTGGGATTACAACTCATAATTTCGGATGTTTCAAGTACAAGTCAAACGTGTGATAGTGTAATACAATTTAGAAAGGTTATTTTTTTATATGTAACATTTGTTTTATTTAGGTAAGAACTTAGGTTACTAATTATTAATAGGATTATAATACATAACATATAGTTTAGGATCCAATTTAATTTATTACCAACCTTAGGGAAAAATTCAAAAATTAGACGTAAATTTAGGAAATTCGAATTTTAGGGTTTTACAGTACTACTAGTACAGATGGTTAGTACTGATTATAAGCTGAAGACAAAAGATGAAAGACGTGTGAAGATATATATAATATATTTGTGTATATCTTATTAAGTTAGAATTATACGAATATGAGAATACTTGTAAAGGACTCCTTGTTCTAAAAAAGGAGATCCTAGTTAGGGTTTCATTATCAGAAAAATACATATCTCTAAGTCATACGAAAGCTTCAAGGTTGTTAAACCCTGGTGATATTGTAGATCACTCGTATTATTAATATTGAAGCTATTTGTTTGGTTAAACATTGTGTTCATACTTTCACTGTTACATTCATACAATCACATACATAACCATACACATAATCTTCTAAGTGCTTTGTAGTAAATTCCGCGTGCTACTTAGCATATACTCAATATATCTTCAACACTAGGAGTGTATTTAGATCCGGTCAGAAATGGAACAAGAAGTCGAGCAGGAAAAAGAAAAGGTTACTGAGATAGAACAAGAAGTCGAGAAGGAAAAAGAAATTCCGATTGAGAAGGAAAAAGAAAAGGAAGTTCAGAAGGAAAAAGATATTATAGTTAAAAATGGGAACGAAATTGAAGTTTAGAAGGAAAAGGAAAATCCAGTTGAGAAGAAAATGGGAACTCCAATTCTTTCGTTTCAGACGCTAAAAGGACATGAAGACTCTATGGATGAACAGACATTTGACTTGATTATCAATGAAGCAAAAGAAAATTTTGAACAGATTTCTCAATCACAATAGAAAACGACAAGAACCTCAATAAGAAATTCCAGGTCACCACAACAGCAAATGACAAGAAGGAGAATGAAATCCATTTCACCACCATCATTTAGTCTTGGTATGGGTTTAAGCCCATTGGTCAGGAAACCTGCAGTTGAAACTGAAAAAGCGACAAAGGTAGAAACACCAAAGATTGGAAAAAGGGTGAGAAAACATGTTACTGAAGAAGCAAATACATCAAAAAACGAAGAAGGGCCACTTGGAAAAAGATCAAAAAAGCCTTCAAGATTTCTGGTTTCACCGTATATGAACCGAAAAACTGTCATAAATATACCAACAGATTCGGATGAAGCGATGGTAATAGATGCTTTATTCTCAATGCAAGGAGATCCATAGTAAGTTTGCTTTATCTTATTAAACAATCATATGAAAAAAATGTGAATTTGTGCTAACAATATATGTAAATCTGCTTTATCTTTTTGTGTAGTGAATTTCTGTTTGAAACAGAATGGGCATGGGGGCAGCAACAATTAGAGACAACATGCAAACACTAGCACCACAATTAAAAGTGGAAGCTAGTGTCATTGACAGCTTTGCTGCGATTTTAAACTATGAAGAAACGATCAACAACAGTGGACCAAAGATGAAACAATTTTTTAACACAGGAATACTTGTAAGTACCTAAAAAAATAGAACTTAATTACTAAAATCTTAATTTATTTCTTAAAGATATGTTGATTTATAAAAATAAACAAAACAAATAGTGGAAGCAAAAAAGGAAGATGAAGAGAAGCAGTATAAAGATTTTTGTGTAAACTTGACAAGCGTGTTTAAAAGAAATCCAGATGACAAGTCAATGCAACATGTAGAATTGGTAACTTATTTCACTTATTATGAAAAACAAAAAAGTTTTATTTGTATTAAAATGAATCTATTTTTTTTTCTATTTATACACGCATTCTTTCCAATAATCGCACATGAACACTTTTATCTGGCTATTTTCAATCTATCGAAAGGCACTTCTGTCATCATTGACAACATCAACTCAGGGCAGACGTATGATTCAAAATACAAGAAGGAATGTGATGTTCTGGTAAGTAATTAAAGATTATGATCAAATAATGTTGCGTACTGCTTAAATAATTAGAGATTAGAAGGCTATATTGAAGGGTCTTATGCAGCTAAGCCTTCAGCTTAGCTGCAGCCAAAGGTGTCTTCTGCGGCTTAGCTGCAGAAGACACCTTCGGCATATGAGATAATGAATTGTCTTTAATAAACTGAATTTTCTATTTTGTGTAGAAAAAAACTGTTTTCTAGATATCTGGAATCCCACAAGCATACAAAGGCATCTGAGATAATGACTGTTGTTCCCTTTACACGCTTAGAAGTAACTATAGAGTTAATCTAATTGTGTTAATGACTGAGATTAATGTAAGGATTAATTATAGCTGATAATTAAAACGTAAATATAAAAACACAAAGTTTTTCAACGTTTAAATTCTTATTAGAAATCAATCAAAGAATCTATTACCCAAGTGTTTTGCAGAACAAACACTTGGGATTGAATAGACAAGGTATGGTATGTTTCCTATCTAAACTCAAGCTATGCTTGAGTGGTAACAATATTGACCCACTGAGCTATCTCAGGGATGTAGTTACTCTTTGTAGGAGAAAAGTGGTTTTGTGAAAGTCTAAGATTTTAATGCACAAAACTTAACCCATTTTTCTCCATCCGTTGCTATTTATATACAAACATCAAAGAGTACTGAAGATTAAAATACAAAAGGAATACAAAGCGTGTCTGACAACTACAACAGTATTTGTCATTTCCAAGAACCAACAGGAATGGGCCAAAAAGTCTTCGAGTGTCAGTTCTGACACTTCTTGACTTTTAGCCGCTTTAGGGAAGGTTTATTTCTGGCCCGATAAGACTTATCCTTATCTCTTCAAACTCTTCCCGCTCAATCCCGCCTTTCTTTCAGGCTTCAGGTTCTTCAGTCTTCGCCTTCAGTCTTCTGTCTTTAATCACTTATTGTTGTTGAGGAGACTGGGGTTCAGTGAATTCTTATCCAATACTCACTGAACCCATTTCCTTCTTCTTTGTCTCAAGTAACAATCAGGGAGTTACGCCTCACTGAGTGGTGAGTCTTTCTTCTTAGACTCGTCCTGAGCATCTTGAAGGTAACTCACTGAGTAACTGTTCACTCAGTGACTTAAGTGTGTTTTCGATTGATTAACACTTAGCGTAATTTGTATTCAAATCCTATTTTCAGGATCCTTGTGTACTGACGGACCCAACAATCTCCCCCTATTTGGATATAAATTATGCCTAAGTGTTTTGATCAGTTATGAGTGAGCTAATGACTTCTACTCGAACTGAATATACTAGAAAGCTATTAAGGACACTGAAATAACAAAAACATGGGCCATCATTTTATTTATCATTTACAAGGTCCTATCATCTAACATAATACTTAGGGTTCTTGTTCTCCTTCCAAGATACCTAAGAGTTCCAGTTTAGCTTTCTTTGACACTAACACTTCATTGTCAGGTTGTTATTTCATCATCCTATCCAACAGCTTGACAAACTCTTCATTTTCACGACCCTTCACTTGAAGTGCCATTAGCTTGTATGCTAAAAGAGTTGTCGTTTCCACTAGCTTGATATCACTGACTCTTTGGAATGCTGGCTGATCAAATTCATCAACAAAGAATATACCATACTCAGGTTCCTTGATGACCAGGTTGGGAACAAACTTGACTCCTGGAGGAGGAATCATGTTGTAGTGAAGAGCAGCTATGAATTGTTCAGGCTCCTGACCCACGGCTTTTCTTTTCCTCCCAGTCTTCTGAGTAGGCTTAGGGATTGACAGTCCCTGAGAAGCAAGCGCTTTCTCATGATCTATTCCAAGACCTTTAGCCACTTTTTCAAGTTCCTCATATTTGGCGTTCAGTGTCTTGAGAAGGCTTAGAACGATCTTGCCATGCTTCTTCCTGAGGATGGGCATCATCATGTCCCATTCCCTTAACCCATATTCTGAGAATCTGAAGGGTTTATTAACTTCAGACTTTCTTGGTCCCCTGTGAACCATAACGCTTATTGGGTTGGTGAGGTGAATGGTCATGTCAGTGATTTTGCCTTTTCCCTTGGTGTTTTTCATATGCCACATATACCTCTCATAGGTTTTGTTCCTCCTTTCTTCTCTGAGCTTTTCCTGCTCATTGGCTTCCTTAATGATGTCAGCCTGAAGCTTGAGGAATTCTTCCCCCTTGATGTCCTTGTCAGTCTCCTTAATTACTTCCGTGGCAACCTCATAGATTATTGGTCTATTGAGTTTCTCAGCTTTTTCTTTGGCTCTCCTTACGACCTGTTCGTGCAAGACTACTGCCCTTCCGCTGAAGTACCAAAGAATGTCTTTCCTCCATCCAATTCAACTGTGTTGATATAAATAATGCCTAAAAACATTATTAATACTTCTTGATATCTCTATGTTTTGATAATCACAAAATGTAAACTCATTAAACATAAACTTATTAAATAAACAAGTATTTAGTTGTAAATATTCACTTCTACAACTCAATCACTTAAGGTATGAATAAACAAATGCTTAATGCATTATATGATCAAAGGAACATTTTCTTAATCACTTGATTTTTTTTAAAATGACACAATCATTTTATATCTTTTACAAAATCATTTTTGTAAATTAAAGGAAAATGTTTAATCCATAATAAATTTATGAATTCAAATTTTCAACCAAAAATGGCAAAAATGTTCCAGAAAAACCTTCCCCACAAAAAGACAAAACTGGGCAACGGATATAAGGGGCGGCCCCCTTAATTTCCTAGGCGGCCCCCTTAATAATTAAGGGGACCGCCCCGCTCCTCCAGCTGTCAATTTTTGCCTATAAATACTGGACTAATCCTGGACTTTTTCCTCACCTTTTGCACCCCAAACCTTCTGTTCTAAATCTCTTCTCATCTTTCTAAATCCTTTCTAAATCCTTTGATCATATATTCTTAAGCATTGGTTTCTAAGTGATCCAAGCTTCTATCATCCAAATGCAAAAGAAGAATACTCCTTCAACAACTAGAGAAGAAGTATTATAGTTTAATTCATATTATTGTGTAGTTGTTTAAAGTATTTGATAAGGTGTTGTGTAGTTGTAATTAGTAGATCAAAGTGTAAGTAAGTAGTGGTGTTGTAAAGAAGTAGTGTATGCTAGGATCCTAGACACACGATTAAGGTGGTTAAACCTTGTGACTTTGTGTGTATGATATGTTGTGTTAAAATGATTAAGTGCGCGGAATTCACTCAACCAAACTTAGAAGGTTGTGTATGTTATGGAAATGGAATTGTTATATTTGTTAGTTAGCAATGAACACATAAAGATTATCACCAAACGATTCAATATTATTAAAGATAATAATACGAGTGATCTTGAAATATCACTAGGGTTACAACCTTGAATCTTCAGTTTTTCTAACTTGTGATGTTTTTGTGTTTGTTCTTATCTAATAGTTTATATGTTCTTACAATAACATATGCATGAACACTTGACTATCTCTTCTAAACTCTCTACACTAATATCACAACTAAGATCTCTTTTATAGTCAAAAGATCTTTACATATTGCTTAAAGTCTTAGCCGACTTACTTGGTTAACTTATCCTTTTGAGTGTCAGTACATAAGATACAACATGTATCTATGTATACAACTTGTTAACTAAGCACATGAGGTAAGATATTATCTACCGTATATTGTTGACCAAAATACAATAAATATCTTTTCGATCTTATCCTCTCAGCAGCAGAGTGTTCACTATCAGCAGCAACGAGTTATCACTATCAGCAGGAACAAGTATCATTAGCAGCAGGATCAACAGCAGAATGCTAAGCCGAACAGCAGAGTCATTTATCACTAACAGCAGAGTGAAATGTTCTATCAGCAGGAACAGCATTAACAGCAGGAACCATTTGCACTAGCAGCAGAATTACACTTAGAGTATTTCTTGGATTAGAACCCGATATTAACCTTCTTGAATATTTAATTCCCAACAATCCTCCCCTAAACATGTGAATCCTTTCAAACATGTTTCTGAATTAAATCTTGGATTGAAGATCTTTCAAACACTTATGTTCTTCAAGATTGAATATCTTCTCAGTAATTCATCTACTTTGCTCTTCTTTGACTTTAACAATATCAAAACATATTGAACCAATCTTGGACTAAAAGATGGTGCAATTTCCTTGGATGGAGGAATTATAAGAGGCAATGATGCTGTGTATCTTGGATGCTTGTTTCAACAAGTGAAATCATCTAACTAGCATGTCTTTGAAGTGAAATTGAAACTTTTCTTCGTTTGATCTAGATAGAACTTTCTCCTTTGGAATGCTTCATCCCTTCTGAATATATATAATACTCCAGAATAAGCTCTAGTCTTGTCATTTTCAACCTCCTCATCATCTTGTATGCTCTTGTCTTCTCCTTCATTTTATTGGATTATCTTCCTTTTCTGGGCCATTATTTCCTCCCCTGAGATTGTTACCTCCCCTGAAGTAAATAACTTTTGTTTCCTCCCCTTGTTTGGAAGATCTCACTATGTACCAAAATATATCTTTCCTTATCATCTGATCCAGCAAATAGAACTTGTTGTCAGACAATGTTGTACATGAAGCCATCAATTCCTTAAGAGTTTAAGTTACTGCCCTCATCACTTCTAGGTGTGTTAACTCCTATGAGAGGTGAATCAGTGGACATTTCGATTCATGATCCATCAATGGATGGTTTTTGTGAATCCTTGAAAATCCTTTTAAGAAATCATTTGACTTAGTAGTATGTTTATGATTTTAGAATTGAAAAATCATACTACTTTCAACCATTTTGAAAAAATCAAGTGTATAACAGACACTTAATCAGCATTTCGGTTTAAAGCAACCTCTGGTTGTGTGAGAACCAATATTTTTCAGTTATCTTGATAACTGCCTGTGTAAAGATAAATCTATTCAAAAGATTTTCTTGACAGGGTTTCCAGCTCATAGTAATTGTTGCCTCTAACACAAGTGTTAGATTCACTTTTACTAGCTGTTCTTTCTATCAGATGTCCTCAGACTTGCACATTATACTTAAAAGTATAAAATGATAGAAAGTGAGTTGCATCAGTTACTATCTGATCAACTAAGTCATCAATTCAATGTGAAATATCATAACTAGATTTCAAGAAAGAAGTTTTAAGGAGCTTTAAAGTCCCAAACTCAGTCCATCATAAACCTATTATGGTCAGCAGCTAATATCTCAATTCTGCTGTTTCCATTTCACTTGAAAACATCCTTTGTGTTTACATATTCATACCTGAAATTGTTAGTCTAAAACCAAAAGAACAATGTACAAAGTACTTGTCTTGCATTAGTATAACCATAAGACCAACTATATGAATAACACAATTTAAATTTGTACTATTAGCACAAACTTTTGTAATAACAGCAGTATTAGATAAATCAGCAGCAACAACAAAAATTTATTTACAAAAAACACATCATATTGAAAATTTAAAGATTAAGCATTCCAATACTTGCTACCAAGTACTGAAACCTTGAAACATCAAAAGCTTTTGTTAGCAGATCTGCAAAATTATGTTCTGAAGCAATTTTAAGAACTTGAATTAATCTTTTCTTATTGCAGTCTCTTATAAAGTGATGTCTAATTTCAATGTGTTTTGTTTTAGAATGTTGCACTGGATTTTTAATAATACAAATTGTACTACTATTATCAATATGAATAACAGTGTTTAAGAAATTGTACCCATAATCAAGGAGTTGGTTTTGAAGCCATAGAACTTGACTAGAGCAACTTGCAGCAGCTATATATTCAGCTTCAGTTGTTGAATTTGCCACACTTGTTTGCTTCTTACACTGCTATGAGACAAGTCTACACCCAAGGAATTGACATCCTCCAGTTGTTGACTTTCTGTCCAAGCTAGCACCAGCATAATCACTATCCGAATATGCTACCAAGTCAAAAGGAGATTCTCTAGAATACCATATACCCAACCTCGGTTGACCTTTGAGATATCTAGAAATTCTCTTGACTGCAGTTAAATGAGAAACCATTGGAGTAACTTGAAATCTTGCACAAACACAAACATGAAACATGATATCAGGTCTAGATGATGTAAGGTACATCAAAGAGCCTATCATAGATCTGTAAGTGTGTACATCTACACTCTCTCCATCTTCATCTTTCAGAAGGTGCTTCTCTGCGTCCATTGGTGTGCTTGCTATTTTTGAATCAGCAAATTAAAATTTTCTAAGTATCTCTGCAACATATTTGTCTTGACTAATAAATATGCCTTCAGATGATTGCTTAACTTGCAAACCCAAAAAGAATGTAAGTTCCCCCATAGAACTCATCAGAAACTTATCTTTCATAAGTTTCTCAAACTCTAAACACATATCTTTCCTAGTAGATCCAAAGATAATGTCATCCACATACACCTGCACTAATAGAAGATCCTTCTTGTGTTGTTTGATGAACAGTGTCTGATCAATCTTTCCTCTTTGAAATCCATTTTTTAATAATTAGGAAGCTAGTGTTGCATACCAAGCTCTTGGTGCCTGATGAAGGCTATATAGAGCTTTCACTACTCTGTACACTTTGTTTGGATGTAATGGGTCAATGAAGCCTGGAGGTTGTGAAACATACACCTCTGGTTCAATTTTACCATATAAAAATGCACTCTTGACATCCATTTGGTAGACTGTGAAGCCTAAAAATGAAGCATAAGCTAGAAACAGCCTAATTGCCTCAATCCTTGCTACTGGAGCATAAACCTCATCATAGTCTATCCCATCTTCTTGTGTGTACCCTTGGGCTACTAATCTAGCCTTATTCTTGATCACTATTCCTCTTTCATCCCTTTTGTTCTTAAAAACCCATCTAGTGCCAATTACCTTCACACCTGTAGGTAAATCAACTAGCACCCAAACCTTTTGAATCTTGAACTGAAGAAGCTCTTCTTGCATAGCCTCTAACCAGCTTGAATCATCTAGGGCTATAAGAATTGTCTTTGGTTCAGCTTGTGAGAGAAAACATACAAACAAGCAAGAGTTTAAAAGCTCATGCTGTTTTGAAGCATAAAGGGCATCAAGAAGCCCTTGTTGGTCTGAAGACATCAATTGTTGTCTTGTCTTCACACCTGACTGTATATCTCCAATCACGTGTTCCAAGGAATGAACTTTGTGAATTCTTGATTGTGGTGTAGTAGGAACTTGATAATTTGATGGAAGATTGTTGAAATCCACCTCATTATCTGAGAATTCTGCTTCTTTTGTTTCTGAAGGGCCAGCAGCAGAGTCATTTGGCCGAACAGCAGAATCAGTAAGCTTAGCAGCAGAGTGCTCTGGCTCATCAGCAGAATGACCAGCAGGAACAGAGACACTACCAGCAGCAACAGAAATACTACCAGCAGAAACATTTTGTTGTTCCTGAGTTCCATATTCTTTACTTTCATCTTCAACACCTTCTTTAGCTTTGCTAGAAGAAGATTCATCAGTTGTCGAAGTTGATTCCACAATTGAACTTGACCATATTGGCATTATCACATCATTTTGATCTTTCTCTAACTCTGCCTCATTTGTTGTATAAGAACCTGCAAAATCATTAGTTTCTGCAACAAAAGGCACATAATTCATTGAATTTGTTAGATACTCTAGATCAAATAGCCATTTTGGTCCTTGACCTTCTACATTGGATTTGTTTTCTAAAAACTCCACATGTAGATTTTCCTCTACTATTTCTTTTCTTGTGTTGTAAACTCTAAAAGCTTTGCTATTAAGAGAATAACCAACAAAGAAACCTTCATCTGCCTTACCATCGAATTTTCCTAAATGGTCTAAGGTATTGAGAATTGTCACATGACATCCAAAAGGTCTAAGAAATCCTATTGCAGGAGTTCTACCATTAAAAAGTTCATATGATGTCTTATTGTGAGGCTGCACAACTAAAACTCTATTTTGAACATAGCAAGCAGTGTTGACTGCCTCTGCCCAAAAATTTATTGGTAGCTTAGAATCAGCTAACATTGTTCTAGCAGCTTCAATTAGTGTTCTATTCTTTCTTTCAGCTACACCATTCTGTTGTGGTGTTCTAGCAACACTAAATTCTCTCTTAATACCTTTTTCTTTGCAGAAGTCATCCATAACTCTATTCTTAAACTCTGTCCCATTATCACATCTAATGACTTTTACTTTCTTGCTTACTAGGTTTTCTATCTGTGTAATGAAGTCCTTAAGGATGCTTGATGTCTCATCCTTAGTGGCTAAAAAGAAAACCCATGTAAATCTACTATAGTCATCAGTAATAACTAGACAATATCTCTTATGCATTATGCTCATCACTGAAACAGGTCCAAATAAGTCCATATGTAGCATAAACAAAGACTGATTGATAGAGTTAAAAATCTTGGGCTTACAAGTGGCTTTGTGTTGTTTGCCTTTTAGACAAGCAATGCATGTTTGATCATTTTCAAATCTTTTGTGAGGTAAACCTCTTACCAAACCATTCTTAACAATTTTATTTATGGTTTTGAAGTTAATATGACCAAGCCTTCTATGCCATTTCATTGATTCATCCAATGTGGCCTTTGCAACAAGACAAGTTAAATTCTTTTTAGGAATAGTATTCTTCATGTCTACACCGTACATATTGCCCTTTCTAGGAATTCTAAGAAGTACTTGACTTTCATCAGGCATCTTAAAATCAGGAGAAAGTACAAGACATTCAGTCTCACAGAAAAGAACATTACTCTTTTTGTCACACATTTGTGAAACAGTAAAAAGATTATAATTTAGCTCTTTTACATAGTACACATCTTCAAAATCTAAATTTCCGGTTTTGATTGTACCTTTACCAGAAATTTTGCCACGAACACCCCCTCCAAAGGTAACATATCCTCCATTGAAAGCTTCAAAATCTGAGAGATAAGACATGTTGCCTATCATGTGCCTTGAACATCCACTATCTGAGTATCCTTGATCCTCTTCCAGATCATTTGAATGTTCCTGCACACAAATAAGAGTGTTAGTTTCTTTTGGGGATCCAAGCCATTACTGACTTGGATCTGCCTCTTGCATCAATATAGTTGAATCTTTTAAGGATAGTTGATGCAACATTGGATTTAAGAATCCAACATGCTGAGGCCTTAACAGCATTTGCCCTTTTTCCCTTAGCAGCAGAATGAACCACACGCTTAGCAGCAGAATCTGCTAACTTTGTAGTTCTACCCTTTGGTTTCCAAACTTGTTTTTGGACCACTGCTTTTATTTGAATGGGCCTTAGAACAGTTGTTGGTGCATGTTTGAAAAATGTTTTTGCACCCTTAGCTGTTGATTTTGGGTTAATAGTCATAAATGGTCGAGCAGCAGGAACAAATTTTCTAGCAGCAGGATCATTTGGTCTATCAGCAGGATCAGATTTTGAGATAGACTTGTTTTTTACTACTCTGGGGTTTGATTTCTTAGAACTAGAGTGAAAGTGAGATTTAGGTGTTTGCCTTTTGTGGTTCACTCTATGGTTTTCATACCCAGTTACCCATTGGTTGCAGAAAGCTGCAAGATGGTCAAAACTACCACATGTGTAACAAGCTTTATTAGCTTTATCAATTACCTGAGCTTCCCAAATCTTATTCATTCCTTCTGAGGCATGTGCTAGAGTATCTATAGTTACCTTAACATTTTCTTTTTCAGTTTTGACTTCAGATAACTGTCTACTTTGATCATTAAGTAATTCATCTCTAAATGCTATTCCTCTTTTTAAAGCATTTAAGTCATCAGTAAACGTAGATTCATTCTTTTTAAAATGTTGTATTTGTTTTTCTAAAACTCCTACACACCTCTTATGATTAGCTAAATTATGAAGGGCATCAATTAACTCTTCTCTAAAAGCATCAAATATTTTTTTAATGTCTTCATAATTTTTAAGATTAGGACATGAATTAGTACAAGTAGGAATGGTATCTACCTCTGAATCAGAAGAAGCCATTAGAGCAAATTCAGTGGCCATAAGAGCAGCATTTGGTGGTGTATCCTCTTCAGTAGCCATAGAGCTCCAATCATATCCAATACCATCAATAGCCAGCATAGCCTTTGGCTCTTCCACCAGTACTTCCTTATTCCTCTCTTGCTTATACCATGTGTTCCTATTATCCTGCTTCCTTGGGCTTCTACATTCTTTAGCAAAATGTCCCAACCTATGACAGTTAAAACATTCCACTTTCTTCTTATCGAACCCAGCAGTATCATTACCATTTATGGTAATTTGCTTTCCAGTTTTCTGCCAAAACTTCTTAGCCCTCATGCTAAGTAAAGCAACTTGCCACTTAATATCCATCTCTTCCAAATCATCACCATCTACCTGCTCAAGGTCTTCATGATTTAAAGGAGAACCACTAGCTTGACTGGTTATAAAGGCATAAAATGTTGGATCTCCAAGTCCAGCAATATCCTTTTGTAAACTAGCAGAAGGACCACCATAAGTAACATTAGAAACACTTTCAACTTAATCTACCTACTCTGAATGACTAACACTAGGAACTGATAAGAGTGCAGCATTCCCAAAACTAGTACCATAGTTTCCACCTCTCTTTAGACTTTGTTCAACAATTTTAAAGTTGTTGAACAAATCATTAAGCTTCATTGTTTCAATTTCTGGTTTGTTCATCCAGACAATAACATGAGTATGGAATTCATTAGGTAGACTTTTCAAGAACTTCATGTTGAGATCTTCCTTCTCTGTCTCAACACCCAACACAGCTAACTGACTGACAAGCTTGTGTAGTCTTGAAAATAGTTTATCAAGAGACTCATTACTAAAAGCAGTAAAGTTTTCAAATTGTTGCTTTAGTAAAGTCTTCTGTGTCTTTTTGGTAGTTTCATTACCACCAAACCATGCACAAATCTCTTCAAAAAGAGTTTTTGCATCAAGATATTTGCTAAAAGATAGCATCTGCTCACCAGGAATGGTCATAAGCAACAAGTTTCTTCCTTTCTGATCATTTCTCTTCTGTATCCTTTCATCATTGGAAACTGGTCCAGTATTTCTTTTTCTAACTGTCTTCCCTTCAACAAGAACATTTGAATAGCCTAGAGTGAAGGAATCACCATACTGAATTATGTCCCAAAGAGCATAATCTTGAACCATAAAATATTGCTCAACTCTCATCCTCCATAACTCAAACTCATTGGGTTTGATCATGGGCAACTTTGCAGCAACATTTGTTTGAACATCTTGTACATCCATTTCTTGTTTCTTCTAAAAAACAACAATATCAGCCTGAGCTCTGATACCACTTGCTAGGATCCAAGACACACGATTAAGGTGGTTAAACCTTGTGACTTTGTGTGTATGATATGTTGTGTTAAAATGATTAAGTGCGCGGAATTCACTCAACCAAACTTAGAAGGTTGTGTATGTTATGGAAATGGAATTATTATGTTTGTTAGTTAGCAATGAACACATAAAGATTATCACCAAACGATTCAATATTATTAAAGATAATAATACGAGTGATCTTGAAATATCACTAGGGTTACAACCTTGAATCTTAAGTTTTTCTAACTTGTGATGTTTTTGTGTTTGTTCTTATCTAACAGTTTATATGTTCTTACAATAACATATGCATGAACACTTGACTAACTCTTCTAAACTCTCTACACTAATATCACAACTAAGATCTCTTTTATAGTCAAAAGATCTTTACATATTGCTTAAAGTCTTAGCCGACTTACTTGGTTAACTTATCCTTTTGAGTGTCAGTACATAAGATACAGCATGTATCTATGTATACAACTTGTTAACTAAGCACATGGGGTAAGATATTATCTACCGTATATTGTTGACCAAAATACAATAAATATCTTTTCGATCTTATCCTCTCAGCAACAGAGTGTTCACTATCAGCAGCAACGA
Organism: Artemisia tridentata subsp. tridentata; assembly: GCA_021014915.2. Taxonomy (NCBI): domain Eukaryota; kingdom Viridiplantae; phylum Streptophyta; class Magnoliopsida; order Asterales; family Asteraceae; genus Artemisia; species Artemisia tridentata. The sequence goes on from CP139504.1 coordinate 82,136,649, forward strand.
GTTATCGCTATCAGCAGGAACAAGTATCATTAGCAGCAGGATCAACAGCAGAATGCTAAGCCGAACAGCAGAGTCATTTATCACTAACAGCAGAGTGAAATGTTCTATCAGCAGGAACAACATTAACAGCAGGAACCATTTGCACTAGCAGCAGAATTACACTTAGAGTATTTCTTGGATTAGAACCCGATATTAACCTTCTTGAATATTTAATTCCCAACAGTGTAGAAGTTATGAAGCCGTCGTGTAGAAGTTGTGAAGCCGTTGTGAAGAAGTTGTGAATAAGTCGTGAAGAAGTCGTGTAGAAGGTGTGAGATTGGTTCTAGCTACGATTAGGACCCGACATCTAGCTTTTTGTCATTAAATCGGTGTAAGCTAAAGTTATGTAAGGTTTTCTCCGCCATAAAGGAGCTTGTTGACATAGTGAAGAAAACTCTCGAGTTAGGTGCTCGAGGAGTGGAGTAGAGCAAGGAAGGTGTCCTTGTAGCCAAACCACTATAAATCCTTTGTCTCGCGGTTCGAACTTTCCATCTCTATCTTTCATTTCATTTCATTACTTTACTTGCATTGTTAATTTAGATTTACTTATATTTGTTCATATTGTTCAAGAGTTGAATTCACATAAGATCGAATCAAAGTTTTAAAAAGTTAACTAAAGTTTTCATAATAAAATTAAAAAGACGGAAAACTATTCAACCCCCCTTCTAGTTTTCCACAATTGGTATCAAGAGTCACGTCAAACAAGATTTTTAAAATAAATTGTATTTTAAAACTTGAAACGATCTATGGAATCTGAAAAATATTTAGAAGGGCAATCCATGCAAAGACCACCACTATTCGAGAGTGATGGTTTTCTTTATTGGAAAAATAGATTCGAAACTTTTGTGAAATCAAAAGATCTTGATCTTTGGCATGTTATTACCTATGGTGATTTTCCCCCTATTCAAAATAATCCTTTAACTAAAATAGATGAAATTGTACCTTTTGAAAAACAAAATGATGATTTGAAAAAGAAACTAGCAAAAAATAATGAGGCTAAAATGGTAATTTATAATGCATTACCACGCAAAGAATATGAACGAATTTTTATGTGTCAAACCGCAAAAGAAATTTGGGATTCTTTATTAATCACTCACCAAGGTAATAGTCAAGTCAAAGACAACAAAATAGATCTTCTTGTTCAACAATATGAACAATTTACAATTCCTGAAGAGGAATCTATTGATAATGCATTTGCTAAATTTAACACTATTATCACAAGTTTAAAAGCACTTGATGAGACTTTTTCTAGCAAAAATTGTGTAAGGAAATTTCTAAGGCCATTACATCCAAAATGGTGTGCGAAGGTCACGGCTATTGAAGAATCGAAGAACTTGATGATGTTATCGCTTGATGAACTTATCGGCAACTTGAAGGTCCATGAAGAAATTATAAAGAGAGACTCGGAAACGGTCAAGAGCAAGAATGATCAAATCAAATCTCTTGCGCTAAAAGCCAAAAAGGAACTTAGTGATGATGACGATTCAAGTGACTATAGTGAAGACAAAGAATATGCAATGGCCGTAATAGAGTTCAAGAAATTTTTCAAGAGACGAGGAAGATTCACAAGACAACCACGAGATGAAAGAAGATCGGTTCAAAGAAATAGGAATGATAACTACGGGAAAAGAAAGTGCTTTAGATGTGGAAGCCCAAACCATCTCGTTGGCGAATGTCCAAAGCCACCCGGTTATGATTACCAAAGCGCCTTTTTTAATGGAGCATGGAGTGATAGCGACAAAGAAGAAGCGGACAAAGCAAACGACGAAAAATGTCTTGTAGCTCAAGCAACCGATGAAATATGTCTAGGAATAAATTTGGAGCACGACGAATGGATTAAGGATAGTGGATGCTCGAAGCACATGACGGGGAATCACAAGCTATTTTCCTCCTACAAGGCATACAACGGAGGTAATGTTATTTTCGGTAGTGACTTGCGTGGAAAAATCATTGGCAAAGGTACGATTTCTAAAGACTCCCTAACTATTGAAAATGTTGAGCATGTAGCTAATTTAACATACAACTTGCTTAGTATAGGACAAATATGTGATGATAAGTGTAGGGTTACCTTTACCGATAAAGATAGCGAAATAGTTAAGGACGAAAAAGTCATAGGTAGAGGAATTAGGAAAGGTGGCGTATATGTCATGAAACTAGGAAATAAACTGGAAGATAAAATATGTCTAGCAACCTTAGATGAAAACTCTACATTGTGGCATAGGAGATTAGGTCACGCAAATATGCAACAAATACAATCCCTAGCCTCTAAGGAATTAGTTAGAAATTTTCCAAACCTAAGATATGATCAACATTTTTGCGATGCTTGTAAAATTGGAAAACAAGCACATGCTAGTCACAAAGCTAAGAATATAGTCTCCACTACTAGATGCTTAGAATTACTACACATGGACCTTTTTTGGTCCATCCGCTGTGCGGAGTTACGGAGGTAACCGTTATACCTTAGTAATTGTAGACGACTATTCACGATACACGTGGACTAGATTTTTAAGTGATAAAACCGAAGCCTTTAATAAGTTTGAAATATTTAGTAAAATGATTCAAAACAAATTAGGATGTTCTATAGTATCTATTAGGACGGACCATGGTCGGGAATTTGATAACGAAGTGCAGTTGGGAAAATATCGTGATTTAAATGGAATATCTCACAATTTCTCCGCTCCTCGCACTCCACAATCAAATGGGGTAGTAGAAAGAAAGAATCGTTCCTTACAAGAAATGAGTAGAACAATGCTAAATGAACAATCTATCCCACAAAAATTTTGGTGTCACGCCGTAGATACATCAACATATATAATAAATAGAGTCTCAATTAGGCGAATTTTAGGAAAAACCCCATATGAGTTATTAAGAGGTAGAAAACCTAATCTAAATTACTTTAGGGTATTCGGGAGCAAGTGTTTTGTTCTCAATACAAAGGATTACCCTACTAAGTTTGACCCTAAGTCGTACGAAGGAATTTTTCTAAGGTATTCGCAAAATAGTAAAGCTTATATAATACTTAATAAACACACTATGAAAGTAGAAGAGTCATTGAATGTAACATTTGATGAAACTCCACCACCACCTAAAAAATTGCCTCTAGAAGATGATGACCTAGTTGAAGATGAAGCTATTGAGGTTAGTAAAACTAAACCCTTAGGTGATGATAATGAAAATATAACACTAGGAGAAAACGAAATAGTAAATGTTAAGGAATCTAAATCACACCCATTAGATAATATAATAGGAAGCCTAAATCAAAGAACTCTTAGATCACAAGCTCAAGATAAAAATAACTTCTTTTGTTTCCTCTCAACAATAGAACCTAAAAATATAAATGAGGCTTTAAAAGATGAAAGTTGGGTTATTGCTATGCAAGAAGAACTAAATCAATTTAAGACAAATGACGTTTGGGAACTAGTCCCAAATCCCATGAACATGACCATCATAGGAACTAAATGGGTATATAGAAATAAGTTGGATGAAAATGGAATTGTTACTAGGAACAAAGCTAGGTTAGTTGCCCAAGGTTATAATCAACAAGAAGGAATTGATTATGACGAAACTTATGCCCCCGTAGCTAGATTAGAATCTATAAGAATACTCCTTGCCTATGCATGCGCCCTAGACTTTAAGTTATTTCAAATGGATGTGAAAAGTGCATTCCTTAACGGTTTTATCAATGAGGAGGTATACGTGGCACAACCTCCAGGATTCATTGACTTCGCAAAACCTGATTATGTTTATAAACTCAAGAAAGCTTTATATGGACTCAAACAAGCTCCTAAGGCTTGGTATGATCGATTAAAAGCTTTTCTTATTAAACATGATTATTCCATGGGAATGGTAGATAACACTCTTTTCACGAAAAAGAAAAGCCCAAATCTCATCATTGTCCAAATATATGTCGACGACATTATATTTGGATCGACTTGTCAGGATATATGTGATGAATTCGCCAAAATCATGCATGATGAGTTTGAGATGAGTATGATGGGTGAACTAAATTTCTTTCTAGGATTACTATTAGGAAATTATGCTATAGCAGTTAGTACGGTTGAAAAGAAAGTTAGTACTGCTGAAGAGTTTTGAAGACATAAGCAGTTCGTACTGTTTGTATGAAGAAGTTAGTACGGTTTATATTTTGTGTGAAAGATAATTATAGAAAAGATATTGTGTATATCTTATACGGTTAGATTGATAGTTATCTTGTAAAGGAATCCTTAGTCTATAAAAGGATTGCCTAGGTTAAAGTTTATATACACGAATGAATGTTTTGTTAAGATTCAAGGTTGTAAACCCTAGTGATAGAAGATCACTCGTATTATTCATTAATAATATTGAATCGTTGAAGTTGAAGTTTATTGTGTTCCTTATTCATTCATTGTTGATACATTAATACAAAACACAAACAAACAAATCTTCTAAGTGCTAGCTAGTAAATTTCGCGTGCTAGATTAGACATCATTCAAAGTATACATCTAACACAAGGAGTGTGTGTAGATCCAGTCAAGTGGTATCAGAAACAGGTTACTGATACTTTGGTTTAGAAGATCCAGCCGAATTTGTTTAAGAAAAGATGGACATGGAGACAACAACAAGTCAGACTAATATTGCTGCTAAGCTTCCAATGCTTAAACCCAATGAGTTCGATATGTGGCGATTAAGAATTGAGCAGTTCTTCCAAGTTCAAGATTATACTCTCTGGGAGATTATTGAGGATGGGAATTCGTTCAAACCTACAATTACAACAACCGTTGTTGAGGGTGTCACTGAAACTAAGGTGCAAACTAAGCCAACCACTACTGATGAGAAGGCACAGCACAAGAATGATGTTAAGGCGAGAAGTTTGCTTCTGATGACTATTCCCAATGATCAGTTGTTGAATTTTAGCAAGTTTAAGTGTGCTAAAACACTTTTTGAAGCTATTGTTGCAAGATATGGTGGGAAAGAAGCCACCAAGAAAACTCAGAAGACCCTTCTCAAGCAACAGTTTGAGAATTTTTCAGCAACAAGCAACAAGTCACTAGATCATATGTTTAATAGACTTCAAAAACTAGTTAGTCAATTGGTTGTTCTAGGAATTGAGATGCCTCAGGAAGATCTCAACTCCAAATTTCTGAGGAGTCTACCAGCTGAATGGGCTATGCATGTGGTTGTATGGAAAAACAAGCCTGATATAGATTCCATGAGCTTAATGGATCTCTATAGCAACTTCAAGATAGTTGAACATGATATTAAGAAGTCTGCTGGATCAAGCTCAAGCTCAAGCTTAGGGAATTTGGCCTTTGTATCAACTCCCAGTACCTCAAGTCCAGATGAAGAAGTTCAAGTGACTGGAGCAGTTGGTACTGCTAGTTCCAATATTGGTACTGCTAGCACTTCAAGCAGTACTAATGGACTCTTGAATGAGAATACTTATTGTGCTTTCTTGACTACTCAGCACAATGGAAGTTTGTTGACTCATGCAGATCTTCAAGAGATTGATGAAGATGATATTGAAGAGATGGATATCAAGTGGCAGCTCTCTCTTCTCAGCTTAAGAGCTAAGAGATTTTTGAAGAAGACTGGCAAGAAGATTGTCATAGACAGCAATGATGTTGCAGGGTATGACAAGTCCAAGATTGAGTGTTTCAATTGCCACAAGAAAGGTCATTATTCAAGGGAGTGCAGATTGCCAAGACAACAAGATGGAAAGAGCAGAGGATATGGAAGCAAGTCAAGGGTTGTGGAGGTTACTGATTCAAGCTCAAAAGCCATGGTTGCCATTGATGGCTTAGGGTTTGACTGGAGCTACATTGCAGAGGAGGAAGCAGAAGCATCTACAGAGATTGCTCTCATGGCATTTTCAGACTCTGAAGTACAAGTTTCGAAATGTTTTAAATCTTGTGAAGCTTTAAAAGATCTAGAAACTCTTAAGAAAAGATATGAGGATCAGAGAAAAGAGCTAACCCAAACTGCTTTAAACTTAGCAAATCATAAGTGGGCTTTAGCTGTGTTAGAAGAACAAATTGTTCATTATAAAAGTAATGAGTCAAAGTTTTCTGATGATATGATTATTGTTAAGAGAGACTTAATGTTTAGAGAAAATGAAATTAGTGTGTTGAAACATGAGCTAGAACAGGTTAAGAAAGCAAAGGAGAACATTCAAATGACTGTACACACACTAGAATTTGCAACTCAGGGTGTTAGTAAGATTGTTGAGTGTCATATCCTTAATAAAGCTAAGTCAGGCCTAGGATATAAGTCAGTTCCACCTCCCTATAGAGGAATTCCAACACCCCCAGGCATAGACTTAGAACACACAGGACTACCTGAATTTCAACTACCTGAGCTTAAATATGGTCCTCAACCTAAAGAGAATGTAGTTGATAAACCTGTGTATGAAAGTGCAAGTGATGCCTCATTTTCTGATGATAAGGTGTCCTCAGCTAAGGACTCAGATGCTCCAACCATTGAGGAATGGACTTCTGATGATGAGGATAATCAGGCTGTGGTTAAGCCTGTTAGTGTTAAAATGGAGGAACCAAAAGTTCCAAAGATGGTTAAACCTGAGACTGTTAGGCCTAGATCAAATGCCAAACCTTTTAGACCAACAGTTAGGTATGCAGAAATGTATAGAACCACAAACAAGCCAAGAGGTAACCAAAGGAATTGGAATGACCTCAAATCTCACCAATTAGGGGATGATTTTTTCTGCTATAGGAAAGCTTGTTACTCGTGTGGTAGTTTTAACCATCTTGCAGATTTCTGTGATAAATGGTTGAGTGGATATTCAAACCATAGGTTGAGCATAGCAAGACTTCAAACTCTTCCTAGGAATGATAGAATGATACCCAGATCAGTTCTATTAAATTCTAGCCAAAGACCAATTCAAACTGCTAGACCAGCAGTTCAGCCTGTCAGACCAATTAGACCTATTCACTCAAGGCCAACAGTTCAAGGTGCAAAATTTTTTTCCAAATCAGCACCAACAACTGTTAAAAGACCATTTCAAAACAAACAAGTAGTGAAAAACCAAGTTTGCAAACCCAAGGTAACAACTACCAAGCCAGCAGTTCCAACTGCTAGCAGAGTAATTGGTACTGGTGTTAATAAAAACACTGCTAAGGGAAATATGGGAAATGGTGTGAATGCATCAGCATGTTGGGTTTGGAGACCCATCAAACCCAATGGTGCTAAAATTGTTTTGAAAAGAATGAATTATGTTGATGCAAGAGGAAAGCCTAAGTCTGTTTTGGTTTGGGTACCACAAGGAAATTAATTTTTCTTGTTATGTGCAATGTTAGTCATATGCTTGTATCTTGTTTCTTTGTTTTTGGACTAACACTTGCAGGTTATGAATGAAAGGCATCAAGGAATTAAATGCTTTATGTTTTGGACTGTATGGTGATTTGGAGCTAAGTGTGTGATCTTTGCACACAACAAATGATTATTGGTTCACCATGTCTAACCCACATAAGAACCAACTAGTCCAGAGCAAACGGTTTCTGGTAAAGACTAATCAAATCCGTTAATGGTTGACAATTTACCAAAAATTGTATGGTTATCAGCTCACCATATCTAACTGTGAAGAGTTGGCTAGTCCAAAGCAAACGGCTATTGGTAAAGACATATTAAATCTGTTGATAGCTGATAATTTGCTAAAAACTATGTTTGAGCCATGGTATTTTAAAATCCTTTTCAATAAGTTCATACGGCTCAACAAAATTTTTCCAACAGTTGGTACGGTTAGTACAAAGTTAGTACGGTTCAACTAGCCGTTGTAAAAATCTGCCAGTAATTAATTTTATAGCCGTTGGGGTAAAACCGTTATTCTTAAGGTACTTATAGGGATTTTTCTAGAAGATAATTATCTTTTTACCATAAATTTATTTATTCTATTTCTAAAGATAATTTATCTCATACACATATTTCGCAAAACCCTAAACAGTACCTATAACCTCCAATAGGCTACATAAAACCTCAATTCCACTTTAAATGATCATCTTATTGCTATAATCTTTCTTTCTTCATCACTAAAAATGGCTGGATTGGAATTTGTTAAGCATCATGATCAGGTTGCGTTTCTTGAGAAAACAGAGGACGGCAATGGACCAAAATTTTATGAGATTGTGGACTTTCTAAACCACTCTCACATAAGGTATGCTCTAACTGTTTCTCCTACTCTTTATGTCTCATACATCACACAGTTCTGGCAGAATGCTACTGTCTTGACTAGTGAAGATGGAGACTTAGAAATTCATTCTGAAGTGGATGGTGTATCTTTTGTTGTTACCGAGTCTATAATTATGAGACATCTTAAACTAAAAGACTCAGATGGTATCAATTCTATGCACAACACTGAAATATGGCAGGAACTTACTAAAATGGGGTATGATACATCCGAACACAAATTAACTTTTCAAAAAGGATGTTTCTCACCTCAATGGAGATTTTTGATACATACCCTTTTACATTGTTTAAGTCCTAAAAAGACTGCTTGGGAGCAGTTCAGTAGCAATATTGCTATTGCTCTCATTTGTTTGTCTACAAACAAGGTTTTTAACTTTTCAAAATTTATTTTTGAGGGTATGGCATCTAATGTTAACAGCAAAACCAAGTTTCTCATGTATCCAAGGTTTGTTCAAACTCTTTTGAATAAAAAGACATACCTGCTTACAAAACCAACAGAAATTTTTGCTACTCCTAGCCTTCAATCAAAAGTTTTTCAAAACATGGCTATGGCTAGTAGACTTTTTCAAGGGGAACCAGTTCCATTGTTTCCTCAAATGCTTCAAACCGAGTTGGGTGAAGGGTCAGCAGTTCCAACTGATCCCCATCACACATCCACTCAAGTACTTGAAAGAACCTAAACATCTCAATTTCACATCACTTATAGGAGAAGGGAAACACCCAGAGTGATTCCTAGATCCTTTCCCCATGATTCACCTCTCCTAGCAGGTCACACAGCTAGAAGTGATGAGGGTAGCTCTAACCAAAATGCATTGATGGAATTATGTACCAAGCTAGCTGCCTAAGTTGATAGTTTGAAGACAGATCTTACAAGCACCAAGGAGGAGCTCAAAGCCCACAAGGAGAATTCTGCTAAAATTTTTAACAGGTTATCTTTAAAGGTGAAAAAGCTGAAAGATCAACTCAAGCAGAAAAGGGCAAGAATGGTATTGGATGATGATTCTTCTTATGATGACTCAGATGATTCAGATGATGCTGATGGTGGAAATTCTTCCAAACAGGGGAGGAAATTTTTTAAAGACAAGGATGGATCAAGTTCTCAGGGGAGACAAAATAAAGAAGAAGAAGAAGAACAATTTGATATGGGTTCTGGTAATGTAGACATGGAAGAAGAAGAACAGAGACATGAAGCAGTTCAGACTGATACTCAAGAAGCTGAAAAAGTTCAAACTGTTGAAGCAGTTCCAACTGCTGATACAGAGCATGAAATAGTTCCAACTGGTGACACTTCAGTTGAGCTAGTTTATGAAAGAAAAAGTGCAGACAAAGGTAAAAAGGCTATGACACAAGAGGAAGAGGAAGCAGCTCAAGAACTTGAAAGGCTCAAGACAACAAAACCAAAAACTCAAGTTCAGATAGACTTTGATGCAGAGGTAGCAAGGAAAATGATTGAAAAAGATTGGGCTGATGAACAAGCTCAGATAGTTCAAGATGCAGAATTAGCAAGGCAAATGGCTGCTGATGATGAAAGGAACATAGCTGGTTTCATGGATAGAACAAGAACTGAAGATTTTAATCAAGAAGAGTTCAATGAGCAACTTCAATACTTGTTGGATTCTGATTGTATTATAAAAGCTCATGCTGTGATGATTCTTAAAGATCAGGAGTTAAATGAAGAAGAAAATTTAGAGGAGCTCAAAGAATTTATCTTGAAGACAAACAGAGAAGCTACTTGGAGTGACTTAATGCACAGAATCAGAGAAAGGCAAAAGTCAGGTTACAAGACAAAGTTGCCTACCAGGAAGGAAAAACTCAATTTCATGAAGCACTATTTGAAGAATCAAGCTAATTACAAGATGAGTGACTTTACTGGATGGACAGATGCTGAGATTGAAAGGAAATTCTTTGAAACATATGCAAGATTGAATACTCCAATCAGAGAGGACATGACAAGGAAAAAGAAAAGAGAACCAAAAGTTCTTGAATCTGATGCTGCAAAGAAACAAAAGTCTGAAGAAGAAAAATTAACCAATGAGAAGATCAAGAGCATGATGATGATTGTTCCAGAATCTTCATATATCAAACCTTTACAAGTAAAACATCCAATCATTGACTGGGAAGTTTTCACTGATGGAAGAATGAAAGGATGGAAGATAGTTAGACTTGGTGATATTTCTGAAAGGTACAAGTTGTTTGAAGATTTACTCAGAGGATTTGACAGAGAAGATCTTAATCAACTATGGAGCTTAGTAAAAGAAAGATTCAGAGATAAAGATCCTATTGAAGACAAAGACAAAGAATTATGGGTTCAGTTGAAGAGAATCTATGAAACTGATAGTGGAGAGTCAATGTGCAGGTTTGAAGCACAAGATAAAGATGTGTATTGGTATTTGTTTGAATCGTGTGGAGTACATAGAGTTTCTACTCCAAATGGGATAGAAATCTATATGTTGGTGGAAAAGGACTATCCACTCAGATCATTTGTGTTAATGGCTATGTTACAAGGAAGACTCAAGGTTGAAGAAGAATCTGAGATGGCAGATTTGTTAGTTACAAAGATTTTCAACCTTGCACAGCAAAGAAAAGTCAAAGACTAAAGTGACTGATGTGATAGATTTTTGAAAGAATTTTCCCCATTGAGAAGAAGAAGCTTAATTTAAAGAAACTTAGTGATTTGGATAGAAATCATAAGTTTAGGGGAGGATTGTTAGGAAATTAAGCTATAGCAGTTAGTACGGTTGAAAAGAAAGTTAGTACTGCTGAAGAGTTTTGAAGACATAAGCAGTTCGTACTGTTTGTATGAAGAAGTTAGTACGGTTTATATTTTGTGTGAAAGATAATTATAGAAAAGATATTGTGTATATCTTATACGATTAGATTGATAGTTATCTTGTAAAGGAATCCTTAGTCTATAAAAGGATTGCCTAGGTTAAAGTTTATATACACGAATGAATGTTTTGTTAAGATTCAAGGTTGTAAACCCTAGTGATAGAAGATCACTCGTATTATTCATTAATAATATTGAATCGTTGAAGTTGAAGTATATTGTGTTCCTTATTCATTCATTGTTGATTCGTTAATACAAAACACAAACAAATAAATCTTCTAAGTGCTAGCTAGTAAATTCCGCGTGCTAGACTAGACATCATTCAAAGTATACATCTAACACAAGGAGTGTGCGTAGATCCGGTCAATTACAGATAAAACAATTAGAAGATGGAATATTTTTTAATCAATCTAAGTACATTAAGGAGATGCTTAAGAAATTTAGATTAGAAGACTCTAAGCCTATGAAAACACCGATGTCTACGGAAGTAAAACTCACAAGAGATGAAGAAGGTGAGTCCGTAGAAAACAATAAGTATAGAGGGATGATAGGAAGTTTACTATACCTAACGGCAAGTAGACCGGATATCATGTTTAGTGTCTGCCTTTGTGCTCGCTTTCAAGAGGATCCCAAAACCTCTCACCTAGAAGCGGTTAAGCGTATCTTCCCATACATTAAAGGCACTTTACACTTAGGATTTTGGTATCCTAAGGGATCCAGCATAGAAAACATCGTCTATGCGGATTCGGATCATGCGGGAGACTACGTGGATAGAAAGAGCACTAGCGGTATTTGCACGTTCATGGGTTGTTGCCTAACATCTTGGTTTTCGAAGAAGCAAACCGCTCTTGCCATTTCTACTACAGAAGCCGAATACGTAAGCGCTGGAAAGGCATGTCAACAAGCACTATGGATGAAACAAGCTCTCGTAGATTATGGCATTAGGTTAGATAATGTCCCAATTATGTGTGATAACAAAGGTGCTATAGATTTAAGTAAGAATCCCGTTCAACACTCTAGGACTAAACATATAGAAATACGTCACAACTTCCATCGCGATAACGTTCAAAAAGGAAACATATCTATAGAAAAGGTTGCATCGGAAGATAACATAGCGGACATATTCACTAAACCCCTTAAGCGCGAACTCTTCAACCACTTAAGTTTAGGCTTAGGAATGATGGAACAAATTGACTGAATTTTCTGCATTTTTGGTACATTAGATGGGCGGCCCCCTTAATGTTATAAAGGCGGCCCCCTTAATTATTAAGGGGACCGGCCTCTCATTAAGGGGACCGGCCATCTGTCCGACAAAATTTTTATTCTTCCTTTCTTCCCTCCTCTCATCTGTGTCTAGGTATCTGTTTTGCACAAAATTAAAGATTGGGAAACATTTTTCTTTTGCATGAAAATATTTATATACAAAACCCAATCTACTTTATTCAAATCATTCTCACTGTTGCGAATTAAATTAAGCAGTTGGTACGGTTCTGTATAAGTTAGTACCGTTGAAGTGTTGCTGAAGAATACATCAACAGTTGGTACTGCTGATGAAGAAAGTTAGTATTGCTTATAAGATTAAGATGAAACCATGTGAAGATATATATAGAAAAGATTTAATGTATATCTTATAAAGTTAGGTTTATACAATAGATTGTTTACTTGTAAAGGACTCCTTGTCCTATAAAAGGAGATCTTAGGTTAAGGTTTAACATACATTAATATCATAGCTTCACGATCGTAATTGTAATTCTCATATTATATTGAAGCAAATTGTTTGAGTGAATATTGTTATTGTTCTTATTGTTACATCTATACAATCACCAAACAAGAATTCTTCTAAGTACTTAATAGTAAATTCCGCGTGTTGTTAAGTATATATTCAAAGTATCTCCAACACAACTTGTGTGTTTAGATTCGGTCAAGTGGTATCAGAGACAGGTTTTGATACTTTGATTTAAGAAGATCCAGAAGTATTCATTAACTTGCTACCATGAAGATGGACATGGAGACACCACAAACCTCAATCCTTGCTAAACTCCCCATGCTGAAACAGAATGAATACGATTTATGGCGGCTCAGAATAGAGCAATATTTCATGGTGCAAGACTATGCATTATGGGATATAATTATCAATGGTGATTCATTCAAACCAATTCCAACTGAGGAAACACATGCTGATGGCTCAAAGACAACAAAGCTCAACACTGAGCCTGTTACTAATGAGTAGAGAATCAAAAAGAAGAATGATTAGAAGGCTAGGAATTTGTTACTAATGGCAATTCCTAATGATTAAGTGTTGAACTTTAGCCAATATGAGACTGCTAAGACCCTCTTTGAAGCAGTGGTGGAAAGATTTGGTGGCAATGAAGCTACCAAGAAGGCACAGAAAACCCTACTTAAACAAAGTTATGAGAACTTCACTGCAACAAGCAACGAAACTTTGGACCATATCTTTAATAGGCTTCAAAAGATCATCAGTCAACTTACTATGTTGAAGATTGTGATTCCACAGGAAGACCTCAACATGAAGTTTCTTAATAGTTTACCTGCTGAATGGAACACTTATGTTGTGTTTTGGAGCAATAAACCAGAACTAGAGAAAATGACATTGAATGAGCTTTACAACAATCTTAAGATTGTTGAGAAGAAGGTGAAAAAGAGTGGTAGCACCAGTTCTAGTTCAGGGAATACGGCTTTCTTATCTTCTTCAAACAGTTCGAATCATGAAGATGAAGAAGCAGTTGGTACTGCTAAACCAACAGTTAGCACTGCTAGTGTAAAAACTAGTACTGCTGGCTTGACTGAAGAGACCATATATGCATTTGTGTTAGAACAATCTGGTGGGTCTTAGATCTTTAATGAAGATCTTCTTCAAATTGCTGAAGATGATTTGGAAGCTATGGATTTAAAGTGGCAGTTGGCTTTGATAAGCATCAGGGCTAAGAAGTATTACCAAAGGACTGGGAATAAGATTACCTTTAATGGAAGAGATGTTGTTGGATATGATAAGTCTAAGGTGGAGTGCTATAATTTTCACAAGATGGGGCACTTTGCCAGGGAATGTAGAAGTTCAAGACAACAAAGCAACCAGAGTCAAGGGTTTAAGAATCAGCAAGGAACAAGGAGAACAGTTAATGTTGAAGAGCCTTCTTCCAAGGCTATGGTAGCTGTAGATGGAGCTGGATTTGATTGGAGCTTCATGGAGGAAGAAGAGGAACCAGCTAACTTGGGTTTGATGGCTTTCTCAGACTCTGAGGTACATATTGTTCAAAAATGTTCAAATACTTGTTCTGCTTTAAAAGATTATGAGTGTCTTCAGAAACAGTATGATGATCTTAGAGTAGAATTTAATCAAGAAAATTTTAGTCTGGCAAATCATAAAAGAGGACTAGCTGTTTTGGAAGAACAAATTTTGTTTTATAGACAGAATGAGTCAAACTTCTCTGATGAGATAGGTGTTTTAAAAAGGGATTTGCAACTAAAAGATGATAAAATGAGTGGACTTGTATATGAACTAGAGAAGCTTAAAAAGGAAAAAGAAAATATTCAGTTAAGTGTAGATACTCTTGAACATACTTCAAAGGGAGTTCAGAAAATAGTAGAGAATCAAATACTTAACAAAGCTAAGTCTGGTTTAGGGTATAAGTCAGTTGCACCCCCTCTTAGAGGAATGTTTGTTCCACCAGGAATTGATTTAGCTCATACAGGTTTAGAAGAGTTTAAGGATATGGATTTTCGTGGATATGGTGTTAAAGTGAGTGAGAATCCTGTTAAATTTGTTATGGCAGAAGATTCTTTTGTGAGTGCTAGTGATAAATCTCTTTCTGAGGAAAAGATGTCCTCTGATAGGAACTCAGATGCACCATCTATTGAGGATTGGACATCTGATGATGAGGATGCAAAGGTTAAGGTGAAACCTAATGTTGTTAAGGTAGAAGTTAAACATGCTCCTAAAGTGGTTAAGACTGAAAACATAAAACCAGTTAGGAAAAGTGTTCAATATGCTGAGATGTATAGGACTAAGAACAGATCATCAGTTTCTTAGGGTAGTCATAGGAACGGAATCCCTTAAAATCTAAGCAATTGGATGATAAGTTTGCTATGATTAGAAAAGTGTGCTTTGTTTGTGGAAGTTTTGAACATATGGCAGCTTATTGTGATTCTAACCCATGGAAAAAGAAGGTTTCTAGGAATACAAGGGTGAATAGGAATAACAATGCGAGGGTAACTCAAAACAGTCCAACTAGATTGACAAGCCCTAATGCAAATCATAAGATGTCACCCAAAGCTGTTATGTTAAAGACTGGCATCAAAACAGTTTCAACTGCTAGACAAAATAAGTGGTTTAATAACAAGCAAACTGTTTCAAGTGTAAAACAATTTTCAAATCATGCACAAACAGTTAAAAGGCATTTTTATAAGAAAACAGCAATGACCAATCAGAAATGGGTGCCAAAATTTAAACAAGCAGTTCCAACTGCTAGACCAGCAAATCCTACTGCTAGGCACTTAAATGTTAAGGGAAAAAGGGGCAATGCTGTCAAGGCCTCAGCACATTGGGTTAGAAAATCTACCAAACCCAATGGTGCATCAATGACCTCCAACAAATTTCCTCATCTTGATGCACAAGGCAGATCCAAACCAGTGATGGTTTGGATCCCCAAAAGAAACTAACACCTTTATTTTGTGTGCAAGAACATCCTTCAAATGGTAAAGAAGATAGAGGATACTCAGACAGTGGATGTTCTAGGCACATGACTGGCAACATGTCCTATCTTTCAGATTTCATAGCATTGGATGGTGGACCAGTTGTCTTTGGTGGTGGTGTTGGTGGACGGATTACTGGTAAAGGTGTCATAAAAACTGGTAATCTTGATTTTGATAATGTGTATTTTGTACTAGAGTTAAAGTACAACCTCTTTAGTGTGTCACAGATATGTGATAAAAAGAATAAGGTTCTTTTTACTAATACTGACTGTCTTATTCTTTCTCCTGATTTCAAGCTTCCTGATGAAAATCAAGTATTGCTTAAAATCCCCAGAAAGGGTAATACATACAGTATTGAGATGAACAACCTTGTTCCTAAAGCAGGTCTTACTTGCCTTGTTGCAAAAGCCACATTGGAAGAATCAATGTTGTGGCACAGAAGGCTTGGTCATGTTAATTTTAAAACCATTAACAAAATTGCTAAAAATGGGTTGGTAAGAGGTTTACCAAATAAAACTTTTCTCAATGACCAAACCTGTGTTTCTTGCCTTAAAGGTAAGCAACACAAAGCCTCATGTAAGCCAAAGGCCCAGAACTCTATTTCTCAAGCTTTATATATGTTGCATATGGACTTATTTGGTCCTACTTCTGTGAATAGCTTAAATTTTAAAAGATACTTCCTTGTTGTTACTGATGATTACAGTAGGTTTTCTTGGGTATTCTTTATGAAATCTAAGGATGAGACAAGTGAAATCCTTAAGACCTTCATTGTTGAAGTAGAAAACCTAGTTGATAAAAAAGTTAAAATAATCAGATGTGACAATGGGACTGAATTTAAGAATAGAGTGATGGATGACTTTTGTAGAGAAAAAGGTATTAAGAGGGAATTTAGTGTAGCTAGAACCCCACAGCAAAATGGAGTAGCTGAGAGAAAGAATAGGACTCTTATAGAGGCTGCTAGGACAATGTTAGCTGACTCTAAGCTACCAGTTTCATTTTGGGCTGAAGCAGTTAGCACTGCTTGTTATGTATTGAATAGGGTTTTAGTTGTGCAACCTCACAATAAGACTACTTATGAGCTTCTTAGAGGTAGAACCCCTCCTTTAAGCTTCATGAGACCTTTTGGTTGTCATGTTACTATCCTTAATACCAAAGACCAACTAGGAAAGTTTGATGGGAAATCTTAGGAAGGTTTCTTTGTTGGTTATTCTCTGCACAGCAAGGCTTTTAGGGTGTACAATAAAAGCACCAAGCATGTAGAAGAAAATCTGCACATAGAATTTTTGGAGAATAAATGATATATTGCAGGTGTTGGTCCAGATTGGATCTTTGATATTGACAGTCTTTCAGATTTCATGAATTATGTACCTGTTACAGGTACAAATACTAACCATGGTGCAGGTTCAGAGGAGGAAGATGAAGATTGCATTTTTATGCCAATCATGGAAGAAAGTCCATTGAATGAGTCTTCTACAAAGAATGATGATATTCCATCATCAAGTGGTGTAGACAAAGAGAACGATGTTGCAGAAACCAGTGGTCAGAATGGTAAAGAAACTGAAAATCCAACGAGCAGTACAAATGGAGTTAGTATTGCTCAGCCACAAGTTCCTACTGCTGAGCAAAATAGTGATGCTGCTAGACCAAGTCAACCTCATCTTGATTCACCAGTTCATACTGCTTCTCAAGTTGATGAGTTTGATTTCTTTGGAGATGGTCTGCAAAATATGCCTATCAACTATGCAGCTCCTTCTACTCCCCATACAATTGTACATAGGAATCATCCACTTTCCAATGTCATAGGAGATGTACAATCTGGAGTCAAGACTAGAAGGCAAATTCAAGACCCAGATCATCATGGCTTTCTCAGTGTGGTATATGAGGAGAAACATCATGATGATGAGCATGAGTGTATGTTTGTATGTTTTCTATCTCAGGTAGAACCCAAGAATGTGCTAAAGGCTTTAGAAGAATCAAGTTGGGTTGAGGCTATGCAAGAAGAACTGCTTCAATTCAAAATTCAGAAGGTTTGAGTTCTGGTTGATCTACCAAAGGGAATGAGAGTGATTGGTACTAAGTGGGTATTCAGGAACAAGAAGGATGAGAGAGGCATTGTGATAAAGAACAAAGCAAGACTGGTTGCTCAAGGCTATACACAGGAAGAAGGGATTGATTATGAGGAGGTTTTTGCTCCTGTTGCTAGACTTGAAGCAATAAGGTTATTTCTTGCTTATGCTTCCTATATGGGTTTTCTAGTCTATCAAATGGATGTGAAGAGTGCCTTTTTGTATGGTACTATTGATGAGGAGGTATATGTATCTCAACCTCCTGGTTTCATAGACCCAAACCATCCTGACAAAGTTTATAAGGTGGTTAAAGCTCTTTATGGATTGCATCAAGCTCCAAGAGCTTGGTATGGGACTCTTGCTACTTATTTATTGAAGAATGGGTTCAATAGGGGTAAAATTGATCAAACTCTGTTTATCAAGAAGAACAAGGGTGATATTCTACTGGTTCAAGTTTATGTAGATGATATCATCTTTGGTTCTACAAACAAAGAAATGTGCAGAGAGTTTGAGAAATTAATGAAAGATCAGTTTGATATGAGCTCTATGGGTGAGCTTACTTTCTTTCTTGGGCTTCAAGTACAGCAGAAGTCTGATGGAATATTTATCTCTCAGGATAAATATGTTGGTGAAATATTGAGGAAATTCCAATTCACAGATGCCAAGGTTGTTAGCACACTAGTTGATAAGGAGACACATTTGCTATTAAAGGATCACAGTGGTGAAGATGTGGATGTGCACATGTATAGATCTATGATTGGGTCTTTGATGTATCTCACATCATCCAGGCCTGAAATTATGTTTTCAGTTTGTGCTTGTGCAAGATTCCAAGTAAATCCTAAGGTGTCTCATCTCACAGCAGTAAAGAGAATCTTCAGATACCTTAAAGGTCAACCTAACTTGGGGCTATGGTATCCTAAAGAGTCTACATTTGATCTAGTGGCATTCTCTGATTTTGATTATGCTGGTGCTAGCATGGATAGAAAATCTACAACAGGTGGTTGTCAGTTCTTGGGTTGTAGATTAATTTCTTGGCAGTGTAAGAAGCAGACTATGGTGGCCACTTCTACTACTGAAGCAGAATATGTGGCAGCAGTAAGTTGTTGTGCTCAAGTTCTTTGGATTCAAAACCAGATGCTTGATTATGGGTACAATTTCTTAAACACAATTATACATATAGACAATAGCAGTACAATGTGTATCATTAAGAATCCAGTTCAACATTCAAAAACTAAACATATTGTGATTAGACATCATTTTATAAGAGACTGTGCTGAAAAGAAGTTAATACAAGTTGTTAAAATACATACTGATGACAACTTTTCCGATCTCTTAACAAAAGGTTTTGATGTAGGAAGATTTCAGTACTTGGTAATAGGTATTGGAATGATTAATCCTTCAAAAGATTAATGTCTAAGTATTTTTGGTTTTTGTACTGCTAGTTGTGCTATTTGTATAGTTAGTACTGCTTGGTAATTTTTAGTACTGCTTGTGAATTTGTTAGTCAATTGTGATAACTGTTAAAAGAAAATATTGTGTATTGTGTTTTCTTTGGTTTTGGACTAACATTTCAGGTTAAGCAAAGCTTTTTGCTTTGGATTGTGCTTTGGAAAGTATGGTGGTTTGGACTATCAAGTGTGCATGATTGTCACATAACAAATGGTAATTGGTTCACCATGTCTAATCCACATAAGAACCAACTAGTCCAGATCAAATGGTTTCTGGTAAAGACTTCTCAAATCCGTTTATGGTTGACAGTTTACCAAAAACTGGATGGTTATCAACTCACCATATCTAAGTGTGAAGAGTTGGCTAGTCCATAGCAAACGGCTATTGGTAAAGACATAACAAATCCGTTGATAGCTGATAGTTTGCTAAAAACTATACGTGGACAAAAGTGTTTTCAAATCCACATTACAATTAACTTTGATTTATCTCAGAAAATTTTTAAATAGTTAGTACTGATAGTTTCAATTAGTTTGTACTACTTTTTCAAACTTGGTTCATTCTAATTTTATGCTCTATGATTCACCTCTCTCAGAAGGTTAAACATCTGGAAGTGTTGAGAGCAGTTTGAAACTACAAAACTGAATTGATGGTAACTTGTACAAATTGTCATATTGGATGCTGAGCTCGAATGTTCTATGTTTTAGTTCATCTGATGGTGAAGATTTTTCCAAACAGGGGAGGAATTAAAAGTTTGTTCAGTTGCTGTTAAAGATGATTATGTAATTCAGGGGAGGAGATAAATTCAGAATCTGAGATAAGTGTGATGTTTATGCTGATAGTGAATGTTTAAGTACACAAGGAGATAAAGTTTATTCATTAAAGTGGTGCATTCATTACATAAGAAGAAGTTTTGTTACAATCCTGGACTCAAAGTGAACATAACCAACACACAAACCTAACACCTTCATCACTACTCAAGCTTCCTCTTCCCTTTATCCTTAAAGTCAGGCATGGACTTGTGAACTCCTTTGTCTTTGATTGAGTTCCACACATTCGGAATTGGGAGTCCCATCACTTGTTTATCTGGGTTTGGTCGTGGTTGATTTCTAACAGGCACTGAGATCCTACTCATACCTGACATAGCTTTTTCGATCTCTTTTGTTAGTAAAACTGATAGTGGAGGTGGATGTGCTTGCTGATCATCATCATAAGAGGAAGTTGGAAGGTCATCATCAGAAGGTACTTCTTCATCTTGTGGATTTGGATTCCTGATAGTCAGATTAGTGTAGTTTGGTGGAAAGTAATTTTTCCATCCTTCACTTCCTGAATCCGAAGACGAATCCGATGAAATCTCAATCATGTTTGGATTGGATGAACTCATTATGTTTGATAGTTGTGTTTTGAAGAATGTGATGGGTTAGTGTTGATAATTCAAGAACTTTTATAGAACCAATGGAGATTTAATGTCATTGAATGCTAGGTTGGTATTAGGAATTAATTCCTTACAGGAATAAGTTTAATTATGGAGACTTTTGAGGAGTTGACCGAATTTGATGTATTATTATGAATATTGGTCAAAAGATGGATATGTGAAGAAAATTCCCAAGTGTTTCAAGATTGAAGATAAGTGTTTGAAAGAATCCACCCCATCATATAACGTTGGAGTTTAATTCAAGAAACTTGTTGATTTACACAGAAATCATAAGTTTAGGGGAGGATTGTTGGGAATTAAATTAAGCAGTTGGTACGGTTCTATATAAGTTAGTACGGTTGAAGTGTTGCTGAAGAATACATCAATAGTTGGTACTACTGATGAAGAAAGTTAGTACTGCTTATAAGATTAAGATGAAACCGTGTGAAGATATATATAGAAAAGATTTAATATATATCTTATAAAGTTAGGTTTATACTCCATCCGTCCCATATTAAGTGTCCACTTTTCAAATGCACAAAGTTTTAGAAAATTCCACTAACTACACTCTCCACCAATCAAATATCATTATTACCCACTAAAGTCTCTTCTAATTGGTTGGAATACAATATGGACACTTAATTTGGGACATCCCAAAATTCCATTGTGGACACTTAATATGGGACGGAGGGTTAATACAATAGATTGTTTACTTGTAAAGGACTCCTTGTCCTATAAAAGGAGATCCTAGGTTAAGGTTTAACATACATTAATATCATAGCTTCACGATCGTAATTGTAATTCTCATATTATATTGAAGCAAATTGTTTGAGTGAATATTGTTATTGTTCTTATTGTTACATCTATACAATCACCAAACAAGAATTCTTCTAAGTACTTAATAGTAAATTCCGCGTGCTGTTAAGTATATATTCAAAGTATCTCCAACACAACTCGTGTGTTTAGATCCGGTCACTCACATCTAGGAAAACACATGAAAACCATTTTCCTTGCATTGTTGAATAATGCTAAAAACATTTTTCTTTTATGCATAAAATCTCACATGAATTGTCAAAATATATAATCTAATATATATAATTGATATTCATAAATTGAGCAAAATCAAATTATGGAGACTTTGGATTGTTTCTTAGGAAATTTTTACATTTAGGAGTCAAAACAATCACATCTCCACATTTGTTGCATATAGGCACACACTAGAACAAAATCGCTAATCACATCTCCACATTTGTTCCATCACCAATTTCTTGTTAGTTTCTAGTGCCTTTGTTCTATTATCTTTACCTTATATGTTTACTCTTTTTAATATTCTTGATTGCTAGATAGAATTGCTTGCTTGCTTATTTGTTTAATTAATATGTCTTGAATGTGTAATTACTAATATATTACATACTTTCTTGCCTCAAAGAGTTGGACTTGCTTGAAACTAAACCCAAAAACACAACCTTTTCTACAATTTTCTGCCAAAAACCCATTTCTGGTAACCTGGGAATTAGCAGATGGGCGGCCCCCTTAATTCATTAGGTGGCCCCCTTAATATTTAAGGGGACCGGCCCCTTAATTAAGGGGACCGGCCATCTGATGGTCGGGGAGCACTGTTTTCTTTTTCACTTTTTAGCCCATTTCATCCTACACTTCCCTAAATTCACAAACATATTTTGTCCTAATCACCCCAACAACTTTATCCATCCTTAATCACATCAATCCTCCACTATAAATAACCCCATTTCTCACCATCCTCACTCATCTCATCATGTCTTCTCCCATCAACCCAAAACCAAAAACCTCAAGGCTAGAAAAGATGACCATAAAACCCGGGTGGAAAAGAAAAACTCACCCTCACAACAAGTCCATCTCAACAAATGGTGTGACTAGACAACCAACACCTCCATCCTCATTTATTCCCAACTACTCTCCAAGATCTCAAGCTCATTCCATTGAACCATTTCACAAACCCTATCATGTTGGCCAAACATCCACATTCATTCCAAACTACACTTCTAAACCTCAAACCAACTTCAATGAAACCTTCGAAAATCCTCATCATTTTGGTCAAACATCAAACTTTACCTCAAACCACACACCCCAATTTCATCAATTCCCACCAAATGACCAAATCCACATTCCCACGGAAAGGAAAAATTTTCATGAAGAGATTAACCAAATCCACGACCTTAGTGATCTCCTTGCTATGCACCTTGCACAACGCAACAAGGGACAACCTCCATCCTCACCCTACTCAAATTGCTTACCTCATTCTCTCAACTTGGATCAAGTTACAAACCACACCCACTATTGTCCTTGCTGCATCTTCCTTCAAAAACAAATCCTCCACTTGAGTTAAGATATTTCTTGGATCGAATATCTACTCACTCGTCCTCATCCTATTCCTCCCCTAACCCGATATAACATCATTAGATCCACTCCATCCGCTCCATTTCCCTCACCATCAAATAACTAAGTCCTATTCACATGCTTTTCGCCCCAAAATAAAATCCCTCACCCTTTTGTGTCGCAAGCAAGTCCAATCGCTCTCTTTGGCAATATTAGGATCATTAGTATCTTTTACTTATGTTGCAATCCTTATGTCTTAAGCATATTGTGTGATGTAATGATGATTCATATTTTATATATGATCATCTTGAATGCATAAATAAATTAGTTGTTTGTTCTAAATATTTTTGCTATGCATATATATGTCTTGTGTTCTTAACTTGTTTTTGCAGCTAAGATTTCCATAGCTCGTCTCCTTGGTGCCCTCGAACAAGGGGGAGCACACATCAAGGGGGAGTTCTCGTTCCGACAAATTTCGTATCTAAAACTTGTCGGCATAACCTTTTTGATTCTACAAAAAGGGGGAGAAGTGAATATAAACTCACTAAATACTTGTCCAAAAATAATTTTTTGGATTTAATGAGTTTAAGTTTTGTAATCATCAAAAAGGGGGAGATTGTTGATATAAATAATGCCTAAAAACATTATTAATACTTCTTGATATCTCTATGTTTTGATAATCACAAAATGTAAGCTCATTAAACATAAACTTATTAAATAAACAAGTATTTAGTTGTAAATATTCACTTCTACAACTCAATCACTTAAGGTATGAATAAACAAATGCTTAATGCATTATATGATCAAAGGAACATTTTCTTAATCACTTGATTTTTTATAAAATGACACAATCATTTTATATCTTTTACAAAATCATTTTTGGAAATTAAAGGAAAATATTTAATCCATAATAAATTTATGAATTCAAATTTTCAACCAAAAACGGCAAAAATGTTCCAGAAAAACCTTCCCCACAAAAAGACAAAAATGCGCAACGGATATAAGGGGCGGCCCCCTTAATAATTAAGGGAACCGCCCCGCTCCTCCAGCTGTTAATTTTTGCCTATAAATACTGGACTAATCCTGGACTTTTTCCTCACCTTTTGCACCCCAAACCTTCTGTTCTAAATCTCTTCTCATCTTTCTAAATACTTTCTAAATCCTTTGATCATATATTCTTAAACATTGGTTTCTAAGTGATCCAAGCTTCTATCATCCAAGTGAAAAAGAAGAATACTCCTTCAACAACTAGAGAAGAAGTATTATAGTTTAATTCATATTATTGTGTAGTTGTGTAAAGTATTTGATAAGGTGTTGTGTAGCTGTAATTAGTAGATCAAAGTGTAAGTAAGTAGTGGTGTTGTAAAGAAGTAGTGTAGAAGTTGTGAAGCCGTCGTGTAGAAGTTGTGAAGCCGTTGTGAAGAAGTTGTGAATAAGTCGTGAAGAAGTCGTGTAGAAGTTGTGAGATTGGTTCTAGCTACGATTAGGACCCGACATCTAGCTTTGTGTTGTTAAACCTGTGTAAGCTAAAGTTGTGTAAGGTTTTCTCCGCCATAAGGGAGCTTGTTGACATAGTGAAGAAAACTCTCGAGTTAGGTGCTCGAGGAGTGGAGTAGGGCAAGGAAGGTGTCCTTGTAGCCGAACCACTATAAATCCTTTTTCTTGCTGTTCGATCTTTCCATCTCTATCTTTCATTTCATTTCATTACTTTACTTGCATTGTTAATTTAGATTTACTAATATTTGTTCATATTGTTCAAGAGTTGAATTCACATAAGATCGAATCAAAGTTTTAAAAAGTTAACTAAAGTTTTCATAATAAAATTAAAAAGACGGAAAACTATTCAACCCCCCCCCCCCTTCTAGTTTTCCACAAACTGTAAATGGTACATTAGGGTCTGGACACACTTCAGTTGATGCTGGAACCAATTGTGTTTTAGGAGGATCTTCAGTCACCATGATTCCCTTCCCTTTGTCAGTGGGAGGGGGTTGACTGGTGGAGGTTTCAGGGACTTCTGTTGCAACTGCTTCATGTTGTTCAGGGTTTGCAGAAACAATAAGTGTAGAAGACTGATGCGGTGCGATGTGTCGTTGCGGTTTAGCAGTATTAATGCCTACTCAAGTTTTAAATTTATATTTAGCCGACTTATCAATAACCCACACACTTAACGAGCAGTGTACCCGGTCAGTATGAATATAATGGTAAGTAGAGTGTCGATCACTAAGAGTGGAACGTATTATCTAGTTATTCTAATCAGTATTTTAATATATTGAGTTAGCTATACAACCTATTCTAACGCAAGGGGGTTCAGCCTGAGAGACTGGCACGATTTGGTTGCAATTAAATAATAAACTAAACCAATAGGCACGAATCAGCGAATAGCACACACGTACACAGATAAATACTCGAGACAATAAGAAGATCTGTCCTGATAGATAAGTAGTTTGTCACTTGTTTTATTGCTAGTTTTATATGAAGTGTATAGTTCGATGCAACGCACCGAGATTAAGTCCTTTCTCGTTGGTTCTAATCTTATTGGTGAGTAAACCCTTAATGATTACTTATGACTATCCTATTTATCTTTCTTCCTACTTTTCTACAGACGATAGAATGCATAGGCGATCTAATAAATAGGCGAGGGCAGAGGCATGGCGACCCGATCAACGCTCAGCTAGACACAGAGGTTATCAATGCACTAATAAAAGTCACCAAAGACATCAACATATAAACTTTAATTAATGAGAAAGCAGTTTTAAGGGAGTGCAATCTTTCCGTTGTCACATTACACAAGCCACCAATCTTGATGAATTATAGTTTACTAACACAATAAAACAAAACTACTTAATGAATTAAACACATGCAGCACCTTCTTACAGCTCTTGTATCTTCGTTTGGGTGTGTCTTGTGCTGCCTATTCGACTGAATTCGTCCTAGGTTTCTGTACTTCGTACTCCGTATATAATATTATGCCTCCCGAATTCGTCTGGTCTTGGGGTATTTATAGTTTCTGTCTGAGGGTAAGATGCGGCGCATCTAGTAAGTAGATGCGGCGCATTGACTTAACTTCACGTGGGGTCCAAGATTATAATATTCAGGAATATTCGTACACCGCCAGAAGATGCGGCGTAACTCCATAAGTAGATGTGGCGCATGTCCTCTTGTATCTTGGATCGTATCTGGTGAAATCTGGATAGTGATGCGCCGTATGTGATAAGTGAGATGCGGCGCATCTGGAGCAGATTTGTCTTGATCTTGTACATTTCAGTAGACTCTTAACTTCTTGCATGTTTTGCTCCATAATTAGTCCAAAATCGCCAAGTTTCACCAAATGCTTGTTTTTACCTGAGAATTACAAAAGTAAACGATTAAGTATCAATCCTTATACATAATATAATAAAACAAGTCAAATAATTAGGATAAATGATAGTAATAAAATGTACTTATTTGAGTTCATCAAATATCCCCCCACTTGAACTTTACTTGTCCCCAAGTAAACCTTAGAATTAATCTTATGAAAATGTATCCTAAAAGATATTAGGATTTATTTTACATTTAAGCATGTATTCATTTTTGTCATAATCACACAACCAAACACTTAACGAATTAGAAGTAAAATAAAATAATTTGATAAAAGCAAATCTAATCGTTTAACTGTCCAGTCGTGACGAATATTCTATCATAAGCTTGGCAAGTATACACATCTCCCCCACTAAAGCCAAGGAATAACAAGTCTAAAGCGGTAAAAAGGGTTTTTAGGTTTAAGGGTTAATTATTCTCCTTAATCTCTATCGATCTCAAATTCCAGAAAAGGCGACAAAATCACAAATACATGATCGAATCCACGAACACGATACTTGCAATTGCTCAAATCCTTAACTCGAATAGGCTAAAGATAGGACCAAGTAATCTTTACCAATAATATTATATCAAAAAGGGCGACAAAATCATAAATACATAGTCGAATCCACGACTACGATACTTAAGATTGCTCAAATCCCTAATCTCAATAAATCAAAGGTTTGGATCAAGAATAATATAGGGTATGGATAATATTTGGGATACAAATTGGTGTAAAATAAAAAATAAACAAAACAGATAAATTAAAATCCTAAGTGTGGTTAATCACTATCCCAACCATCCCATGAATAAGACTCATATCATAGAATAACTCACGCTTTAACACTTGAAACACACGCTTTAGGTAGACACGAATTATACTCAACAAGATCTTAATCAAAGAATAAACCTTAGTTGGCGTTCCCATAACTGCCAACTCCCATTCAATCCATAGATGTAATATACAACAATTAGTGGTGATATCGACCACTTACATAACTTTACATAAGTTGGTTAAAACAAACATCCAACTTTCTTCTTTTTTTTTTTCTTTTTCTTTTCTTATTTTTTCGATTATTTTTTTTTTTTTTTTTTTTTTAACATAAACATAGATGTGTAAAATTTCACCACATCACCAAAACGATAATTCTGGATAATTTTTCCATACTTTTCATGACTTCAGAAATAACGGTAATAGTGAAAGTAGTAAACACACGAAAAATAAACTCAAAGATATACAATATTTACTTTCACTCCAATTGCATTGTGCAATTTCCCGACCTAACCATAGATAATGAATTACGCACGCGAACACAGGTAATGTAAGGAAACACACTTTGCCTAAAGCAATTAACCAACCACGGATTTTAATCTACAGGGTAGGCTAAGGTGTAAGGGTGTAACGAAACATTTTAACAAAGGTGTAAGAAATGAAAGGAATGGCTCTGAGTGTTTTTCTAGGGGTATCTTACTCTAAAAATGAGAGTAACAACAGGGTTTATACGGGGGTTAACTAACCAGTGTAGTTAGCTAATAACACATAACATATAAGGCTATTTGGGTGTAATCCTAGAAATTTTACCAATTTAGACAAGTCATTCCAATTATATAAATAATACTTATTATGGTGGTCTCGAATAGTATACAAGCCAAGTTCTAAAGTTTACAAGTCACCGGCACACTCATAGATTTGTGAGTTTTGAAAAATCACAATTTTTGAAAATAACGTCATGTGCGCAGCAATGCAACTTAGACTTTAAACAAAAACATGCTAAAAAATTTTAAATTTTGATATATTAAGCGCATTTTAAGCATATTTTGAAAAGTTAAGGACAAGTAAGTGTTAACTGTTCTAATTCTCCAATCCCCCCACTTAAG
Organism: Artemisia tridentata subsp. tridentata; assembly: GCA_021014915.2. Lineage (NCBI taxonomy): Eukaryota > Viridiplantae > Streptophyta > Magnoliopsida > Asterales > Asteraceae > Artemisia > Artemisia tridentata. The sequence continues at coordinate 82,164,895 of CP139504.1, forward strand.
TTAAACAACGTCCTCGTTGTTTGTATCAAAGGTTAAAAACTGGAAAATAAAAGAATTAGAACAGAAAAACTCCCCTGAGATTTGCTCGGTATGATCCTCCATTTGTATAAGAGCAAAAATCATCTTCTTGTGGATGAGAACGTTTAAGCTTCATAATCAATGTATCCACAGGAGATGCAGGAATCTATAATACCACCAAGGCTTTAAAACACACCTAAGTTAAGAAAGGTTCAAACTTGCATAATACATTAGTAGTTAGTTAAAATAAAACATAAAAATTAAAATGAAAATCATCAGGTCAGTCGATGCGCCGTATCTTATGGAAGAAGATACGCCGTATCGAGCCTGGAATAAATACGGATCAGAATAGAAGATGCGCCGCATCCTTAACCAGGGATGCGCCGCATTAAAATAAACTGATAAAAAGTTTTAAAGTCGAAAATAAAAAATGCAGAAAAAAATAAAGTAAGATATGACCTGTGCAGGAGATGCGTCGCATCTCAGGATTGAGATGCGCCATATCCTCTGCGGCCTGACTGACTCGACACAGAACAGAAAATTAAAAGATAAATCCGGGTTGTCTCCCGGTAAGCACTTGTCTTTATTCCAGAGTCTTCAAGTTAGACTCACGTTCAGCTCTTCACTTCATTACTTCAGGTTCAAACTCCACCACCTCGTTCTCATTATCCTCAATTTTATTATCAAAGTATTTCTTCACACGTTGCCCGTTTACTTTGAATATATAACCATTTTTATCGCATATTTCAATAGTTCCATAAGGATACACTTTCTTGACAACGAACGGACCCGTCCATCTTGATTTAAGTTTACCAGGATACATCTTTAATCTGGAATTAAATAGTAGCACTTTCTCTCCAATAGTAAACATTTTATCCCCACGTAACCTCGAGTCATGCCATCTTTTAGTTCTTTCTTTGTAGATCTTAGTATTTTTGTAGGCCTCATCTCTTAGTTCATAGAGTTCATTAAGTTCCATGAAACGGTTCTTCGTTGCAGCTTCCATATCCATATTACAATTCGTCAAGGCCCAATATGCACTTTGTTCAATTTCGACCGGTAGGTGGCATGCTTTTTCGTATACAAGACGAAATGGAGTGCATCCCGTTGGTGTCTTATAGGCTGTACGAAATGCCCATAAAGCATCATTTAACTTGTCAGACCACCCTTTCGGATTATATCCAGTCGTTTTTTCAAGAATTCGCTTAATAGCCCTATTGGTTACTTCAGTTTGCCCATTGGATTGAGGATGGTATGCGGTGGAAACCCTATGATATACTCCATATTTTTGCAAGGCTCTTCCCAGGTGGTGATTACAAAAGTGTGTTCCCCTATCACTAATCAATGCCTTAGGAATTCCAAACCTAGAGAACAAACCTTGCAAAAATTTAAGTACTACCTTGCTGTCGTTAGTTGGTAATGCTTGCGCTTCGACCCATTTTGATACGTAATCAACAGCAACCAAAATATATTTATTACCTTTAGATTCAGGAAACGGTCCCATGAAGTCTAATCCCCATATGTCGAAAACTTCACATACATGGATATAGTTTTGCGGCATTTCGTTTCTTGATGTTATATTCCCGGATCGTTGACACGCATCACATCCTTTTATATAATCTTTTGCATCATCCAACATAGTGGGCCAATAAAATCCCGCATCAAGGATCTTTCTTCTTGTGATGACTGCACCGTGATGTCCCCCCGTTGGCCCTGAATGGCAATGTGCCAATATTGCTGGGATGTCATCACCATCTACGCATCTTCGTAAAATATTGTCAGGACATAATTTAAAGGCATAAGGTTCATCCCAAATATACTCGCTAGCGCGAGTTAGAAACCTTCTTTTCTCGTCGGATGTTAGCCCTTTTGGAATTTCATTTGCAACAATAAAGTTTATATAGTCGGCATACCATGGTCCATTATTATTGCTCTTAATTCCTACCATCATAAGGTGTTCATCAGGAAAGTCATCAGCTATTTCCCTTTCGTCAAGCACCTCCATATCAGGGTTTTCAAGTCTAGATAAGTGGTCAGCAGCTAGATTCTCGGCACCCTTTTTATCTTTAATTTCAATATCGAATCCTTGGAGCAATAAAACCCACCTAATAAGCCTTGGCTTGGCATCCTGTTTATTGAACAAATACTTCAAAGCAGAATGGTCAGTGTAAACCATAGTTTTTGACAATATAAGATATGATCTAAATTTATCGAATGCAAAAACTACTGCTAAAAGTTCTTTTTCCGTGGTGGTGTAGTGTTCTTGGGCATTATTCAATGTTTTGCTAGCATAATAAATTGGCTTAAATTTCTTATCTATCTTTTGGCCAAGTACAGCTCCAATAGCATAATCACTAGCATCACACATTAGTTCAAAAGGTAAATTCCAATCCGGCGAAATTATAATAGGTGCGGAAGTTAGTTTTTCTTTAAGTATATTAAATGCCTTTTTGCAATCTTCAGAAAAATCAAACTTCGCATCTTTTAGCAATAATTGGGTCATAGGCCTAGATATCATTGAAAAATCCTTTATGAACCTACGATAAAATCCGGCATGCCCTAAAAAACTTCTAACACCTTTTACATTAGTGGGGTAAGGTAGTTTAGCAATTACATCAATTTTAGCTTTATCCACTTCTATACCTTTCCCAGAAATCTTATGTCCTAACACAATTCCCTCTCTAACCATAAAGTGACATTTTTCCCAATTAAGAACAAGGTTAGTTTCTTCACACCTAGCAAGCATTTTATCAAGTTTAAAGAGACAATCACTAAATGAGTTACCGAACACCGAGAAGTCGTCCATGAAGACTTCCATAAAGTCTTCTACCATATCATGGAAGATAGCCGTCATACAACGTTGGAAAGTAGCAGGGGCGTTGCATAGTCCGAACGGCATTCTCCTATAGGCGAAGGTTCCATAAGGGCAGGTGAAAGTCGTCTTCTCTTGATCCTCAGGGGCAATTGGTATTTGGAAGAAACCTGAAAAACCATCTAAAAACAATAATAATCATGACCTGATAGTCTTTCTAACATTTGATCAATAAATGGAAGAGGGAAGTGATCTTTTCGTGTAGCATCATTGAGTTTGCGGTAGTCGATGCAAACTCTCCATCCGGTAACAATTCTTGAAGGGATTAGTTCATTATCGTCATTGAGTACTACCGTCATTCCTCCTTTTTTTGGTACAACGTGGATAGGACTGACCCACGAGCTGTCGGAAATTTGGGTAGATAAGTCCGGAGTCAAGTAATTTCACAATTTCATTTTTCACCACATCTTGGACTTTTGGATTCAAACGCCTTTGAGGTTAGATAGTTGGTTTGAATTCATCCTCCATAAGGATTTTATGCGTACAAAATGACGGGCTAATTCCCTTAATATCAGACATACTCCACGCTAATGCTCCTCTTCGTTTATACAGTACCTGCAAAAGTGATTCTTTTTCTTTTGGCGTTAAGTTAGATGCAATAATAACGGGCGAATTAGTGTTCCCATTTAGATAGGCATACTCCAAAGTAGAAGGGAGATCCTTTAGCACAGGTTTAACACTATCAATTTCAGTAGCACTAGCGGAATAAACTTGTTCTTTAATTATATCGCTGCTGTCATCAGATAGATGCGCCGCATCGATATTTTTGATGCACCGTATCGCGTTACATACAGCAGAGTCAGCAGCTAAATAATAATCAATAGTATTCTCATCAACTTGATCTTCTATAGCAATTGTGTTTTCTAAATTTTTAAGCAGAAAAGAATCAAGCAAATTACTTTTTAACAATTTCTGAGTAAATTGATTAATCGTGTCATCAGAAACATCGATATTATAGCATTCATCGTCATCGGATTTATCTTTACTCATAGATTGTTCCATGTTAAACTCAACCTCATCTTTTCCTATGGTAAGAGTTATCTTTTTATTAAAAACATCAATTATGGCCCTAGCAGTGGCTAAAAACGGTCGTCCTAATATTATAGGAGTTCTAGAATTTTCAGGCATATCGAGGATAACAAAGTCGGTAGGTAACTCAAATTTATCAACTTTTATTAATATATTTTCAGCTATTCCTAATGGGTATTGTATGGACCTATCAGCTAGTTCTAAGCACATCCTAGTAGGTTTTGGTTCACCAAGACCTAATTTATCATACATAGAAGAGGGCATAAGACTTATACTAGCTCCTAGGTCGGCTAAAGCATTTTCAATATGCAAATTTTTAATTTGACAAGGAATAGTGAAACTCCCTGGATCCTTTTCTTTTGACGGAAGTTTGTTGAGCAATGCCGCCGAGCTTCTTTTCCCCATTGTTATGGTGCAAGCCTCTTCAAGTTTAGACTTGTTAGTAAGCAAACTCTTCAGGTATTTAGCATATTTTGGCATTTGCACTAGGGCTTCCATAAATGGTATGCTCAGCTGCAGCTGCTTGAGATTCTCCAGGAATTTCTTTTGATAGGCATCTTCTTTCTCTTTCCTTACCCTATGTGGGAAAGGTAGTGTTGATCATTTAGGCTCAACAGAAGGTTCTTCTCTGATTACAGGTTCCGGATTAGTCTCTTTTGGTTGCTCTTGCTCAGGTGATAAAGATTCAGGGGAAATCTTGTTTGTACCGTCATCCTCGGGTGTCTCTCCGATTTGAAAGGTCGACTTTCCGCCTCTAGTTGTAATCCCTTTCAAGTCTTGCTTTACCAAAAGAACCCTATTAAGCACCGTTGATAATTGGTGCACTTCAATTGCCAATCCATAAATCATGTTGTTTTGTTCCTTTAGTAAAAGCTTATGACTGCCTTTGAATTCATTAATAAAGTTTCTTGCTTCATGATGTTCTTTTTCATTGGCTTGAGCGATTTGTAGTGCAAACTCTTCCATGGTAAGATTTCTTTGGGGTCTTCCGAACAAGTTGGGGAAAATATCAAACATTGTTCCTGAAAATAAAAGAGAGGTAGATTTCAAAGTAAAAGTTTCCAGGTATAAGGGTCAGAGTATTTTCCGTTAGGAGATAAGAAAAATAAAAGTTGCTGATATCAGCAGACGATGCGCCGTATCCAAAAAGTTGGATACGCCGTATCTTATAATCGTTAAAATTAAATCAGACTTTTATTCAGAAAATAGATACGCCGCTTAGAAATTAGAATGCGCCGTATCAATTTTAATAATCAAAAATCGATATTTATTTAAAATTAAATGCGTCGTATTAACAAAAGTTAATGCGCCGTATTTTCGTTACGTTTCAAAATATAAGATTTTTGATTCAGAAGATACGCCGTATCGACAGATATTGATGCGTCGTATCTGTTTAATAATTCAAAAACTGTTTTTAATTAAAATAATAGATACGCCGTATCTGCTAAAGCAGATGCGTCGTATGGCGTTAACGTTTAGAAAAAAAAATTATCAAAAACAGATACGCCGTATCTTGGGGAAAAGATGCGTCGTATCGAATTAATTAAACGCGTTGTATTTTATAAAAATTAAACGCAATACGCCGTATCTGAGAGATCAGATGCGCCGTATCGTTCGATTTAGATCAGTACAACGATAGCAGAATACAAAAAATACGAAAAATAAAAACAAATAAAAACACAAACGAAAATAAACACAAAGAAAACAAATAACACACAAAAACAGAAAATATGCAAAATAATACAATGAATGCAAATTGATCTAATACACAACAGAATTAGCGGTTAGATAAAAAAAAATTAAAAACCTAATTAAAATACTAATCAAATTAACAGATAATAACAATTCACTCCCCGGCAGCGGCGCCAAAAACTTGATGCGGTGCGATGTGTCGTTGCGGTTTAGCAGTATTAATGCCTACTCAAGTTTTAAATTTATATTTAGCCGACTTATCAATAACACACACACTTAACGAGCAGTGTACCCGGTCAGTATGAATATAATGGTAAGTAGAGTGTCGATCACTAAGAGTGGAACGTATTATCTAGTTATTCTAATCAGTATTTTAATATATTAAGTTAGCTATACAACCTATTCTAACGCAAGGGGGTTCAGCCTGAGAGACTGGCACGATTTGGTTGCAATTAAATAATAAACTAAACCAATAGGCACGAATCAGCGAATAGCACACACGTACACAGATAAATACTCGAGATAATAAGAACATCTGTCCTGATAGATAAGTAGTTTGTCACTTGTTTTATTGCTAGTTTTATATGAAGTGTATAGTTCGATGCAACGCACCGAGATTAAGTCCTTTCTCGTTGGTTCTAATCTTATCGGCGAGTAAACCCTTAATGATTACTTATGACTATCCTATTTATCTTTCTTCCTACTTTTCTACAGACGATAGAATGCATAGGCGATCTAATAAATAGGCGATGGCAGAGGCATGGCGACCCGATCAACGCTCAGCTAGACACAGAGGTTATCAATGCACTAATAAAAGTCACCAAAGACATCAACATATAAACTTTAATTAATGAGAAAGCAGTTTTAAGGGAGTGCAATCTTTCCGTTGTCACATTACACAAGCCACCAATCTTGATGAATTATAGTTTACTAACACAATAAAACAAAACTACTTAATGAATTAAACACATGCAGCACCTTCTTACAGCTCTTGTATCTTCGTTTGGGTGTGTCTTGTGCTGCCTATTCGACTGAATTCGTCCTAGGTTTCTGTACTTCGTACTCCGTATATAATATTATGCCTCCCGAATTCGTCTGGCCTTGGGGTATTTATAGTTTCTGTCTGAGGGTAAGATGCGGCGCATCTAGTAAGTAGATGCGGCGCATTGACTTAACTTCGCGTGGGGTCCAAGATTATAATATTCAGGAATATTCGTACACCGCCAGAAGATGCGGCGTAACTCCATAAGTAGATGCGGCGCATGTCCTCTTGTATCTTGGATCGTATCTGGTGAAATCTGGATAGTGATGCGCCGTATGTGATAAGTGAGATGCGGCGCATCTGGAGCAAATTTGTCTTGATCTTGTACATTTCAGTAGACTCTTAACTTCTTGCATGTTTTGCTCCATAATTAGTCCAAAATCGCCAAGTTTCACCAAATGCTTGTTTTTACCTGAGAATTACAAAAGTAAACGATTAAGTATCAATCCTCATACATAATATAATAAAACAAGTCAAATAATTAGGATAAATGATAGTAATAAAATGTACTTATTTGAGTTCATCAAAGACTGAGGTTGAGGAGTTGGATCATCAAGTTTCTCCCCCTCAACAGATGCAGGAGCTTCAGTGTATGCACCTGTTGACTGAGGAGTTGGGGTAACCTGAGAGGTCTGAAGAATAGAGAGGATACTGGAGACCATTTTCTTCATTTCAGAGGTCTCATTCTTCAGTGTGGTTATTTTGGCAGCCATTGCATTCTGAGTGGAGGTGAGTTTAGTGACCTTGGTGGTGTAGTGGTTGATCAGCTCATTATGTTTTGTTGAGAGCTGATCAAAGGCTGAGGATATTTTGTTCAGGTGCTCCTTGGAATCAACGACTGACTGATGAAGAGAATCTTGCTGAGATCTGATGGTTTTGAGATCCACCCCTTGAAGAAGCTTTAGAAGCTCAGTGATGTTGGTGGAGGTGGTGGTCTGAGAATCCATGTACTCCTTCAGCTTTGTGAGGAAAGTGGGATCATCTCCTAGTTCTTCCTGAATAAGATCAAGAGCCTTCAAGATGTTTGTGAGCTACTTGTCTTGTTTAGTGCCCATACAATCTAGAGACTCCCTCAGGTCACCGAGTTGTTTGTCAGTGAGTTTGGCGACCTGAAGCACTTTACCCTGTGTCTCTTCAACAATAGCCCTAAATTCAGCATAGGAGACTGCTGATTCAGTATGCTGGTTCCATTGTTCTTCAAAAAGCTCATTGAAGAGAGCTTGGTTGGCTTTTCGAAGAAACTTAACCAGCTGTCTTTCAGTAAGGGGAAGAACATTGTCATATTTCTGCAACCACTGAGGAGTAACGGGAGCAAAAGAAGCACCTGATGATGATGATGTTGTTGGGTTGGTAAGGGTGAGGGGTTGTTGATCCTCAGGAGGAGGAGATGATTGTTGTTGTTCAGAGTGCTGGGGAGAGTTGTATGTTTCAGTCTCCATTTCCTCCTCAGCACCCAAAACGTCTTCATCACCAAATTCGACCACTTCCTCCTCTGACCCATCATCCAGCAATCTTTTAAGATCTGCTAGATTAGGAACGATGCGGGAATCCGGCTCCCCCTCAGAAGAAGGCTCACCTTTGTTGTGACCAGGTTCTGACCCCTCCAAGTGCACTGAGTGGGTTTGATCAGCCTGGACCTTGGAGTCAGTTCCTGAGTGACTGGATCCACCATGAGGGGTTTTGGGTTCCATATCAGCGGGTGGTTTTAATCCCTCTGAGTCTTTGTCCCCCTGAGTGCCTTCAAGGACTGGCGGGTGTTCTCCAGTACTATCATGAGGCACTGATTGTGATTGTTGGTGGACCCCCTTCCCATCAGGGTTGTACTGCCCTTCTGAGGATTTAGGATCCTTTACTCCCTGAGATCCTGATTATGATTTGTCAGGACCATAAGCAGGATGTGATTGGGTGTGGGTCCCCTTCTCAGTAGAGTAGTGCTGCTCTACCGAGGATTCAGGACCCTGTACTCCCTCAGGCAAAGGTTGGGATTGACTATTGCCTTCATCGGGATGTGAGAGGGTGAAGGTTCCTGACCCCACTGACTTGTGTATGTCAGAAGAGCCATGAGGAAGGGTTTTGCCCGAGGATACTAAGGATGATTTCTCAGTACCCTCCGTTGGCGTTTGTTTTATGGTCAAGAGGGTCTCAATGATGGGTGTCTCTGAGGTCTTGGCCATTGTTTCCTTTTCTTTGGGCTCTGAGGCAGAAGTCTCAAGGATGAGTGATTTTGGTTTAACCACCTTCTTGGACCCTGCCTTCTTTTTCTTCTTCTCCTGCTTTGTAGGAGAAGGAATAGGTAAGACAACATTTTCTCCCTGAATGACCAACAGCATGTATGTGGTCAGGGAGACTGGTTGTACCTCAGTGAGGCCTCTGGATTAGTTGGCTTTATGAAGGACTTCAGGTTTAGATCCCTCAACGTCAGGCCTAACATACTCAGAGCCTAGTAATGCCTGAAGCGCACAGGAAATGAATCTAGGGTAAGACAAGTGTTTTTGCCTAGATTTTCCTGAGAGCTTGGCTACGAGGTCACAGAAGATTATTCCTCCGATGTCTATCTTTTTACCCTCTAGGAGACTGAACACCATCAATTGTTGTGATGCATTCAATTGCTCCATGGATGATTTATTGCCTCCAAGGACCTGAATGACAAAAGTCATTAGGATCCTCCAGGCAGGTGGGAACCAGGTCTTGATGATTGGTGCTTTTGGGTCATGTGGCCCAAGTAAAAGCAATTCGGCCTTTACTTCTTGGTCAGTGGGCTGAGGTTCAAAGTTCTCAGCGAAATCAAGGCCTGTGGCCTTGATGAAGGTTTGGTAATCAAGGGAGAGGGTCCTTCTCCCATTCATCACTGAGAAAGTAATTATTGAGTCTTTGGTGTCCTCAGGGCCAGTATACTAGAATTCCCTCAGATAGTCATGATATATGACTGAGGGGGTTTTTGTGAATGCTGTAGCAAGAAAGCAGTTTTAAAGGTATTTAACCACATTCTTGTACGCCCAAAATTGTTCGGGGTAGGCAAAATTTCCTACAACGTTATTTTTTGGTCATGTCTACGCCCTCCATTATGAATTTCACATTTGGGGCGTAGGTAATAGCCTTAGAAGTAGCCATTTTTGTTGGGAGGTCTTGGGTTTGCAAGAACAAAATGGTCTGATTTTCTAAAGATGGTAGACACACACACAAAAGTTTTTGGAAGAAAAAAGGGCAAGAATTTTCTTAAGATTTTCTAAAAAAAATGTGTGTGTGTTTAATTTGTGAGGGGGTATTTATAGGGAAGTGAAGAGGAGGGGTGTTTTGGGCATTAAGCGGTTTATTTTCTCAAAAGATATTTTTTGAAAATCGTTTTGTATAAAACGTTTGGGATCCGCATTTAATGCACAACCACTCCACTTTCCTGGTTTTTGCGCAATTGTCGAGGTGAACAGTTGTGCCATCTGCAAAAGGTGTAATTTGCAGAGATTACATCATCACATATTTTTTATGTGAGAGAAGAGGCATTAAATGCCAAGTGGGTAAGTGGGGGCCCAGAGGTGGATGCCAGAAGGCAAAAGAACAAATATTCTTATATTAAATAAGAATTCAGTTACCAACCTCGGACATTTACGAACTAGATACTTAGAGCATTTAAGTTAGCATTGAATGTCATTTTGAGGGCCCTGAATGACTTTTCATTCAGTGAGGGGTTCAGGGAAGGTGATTCAGTGATTATTTTCACTAAGGAACACATTGGGTCAGGGACCTGAGGTTTTCAGAATTTACACTTTGTTGGATGGATTCAATCAGTGGACTGATTCTCAATATCCAGCATTCCTAATTCAGCTTTCAGTCTTGTGAAAGTTGGTTCATCCAAAGGTTTGGTAAATATATCAGCTAGCTGATATTTAGTAGGAATGAAGCGTAATTCAATGTCACCATTCATGATATGGTCCCTGATGAAGTGATATCTAATATCAATGTGTTTTGTTCTCTGATGAAGAACAAGGTTGTTAGAGATGGCAATTGCACTGGTATTATCACAAAAGATGGGAACCATCTTATATTGGATTCCATAGTCACTGAGTTGACTTTTCATCCAAAGTACATTTGCACAACAACTGGCTGCAGCAACATATTCAGCTTTAGCTGAGGACATGGCAACCGATTGTTGCTTCTTAGCACTCCAACAGACTATTTTTCCACCAAGAATTTGGCAGGAGCCTGAGGTGCTTTTTCTGTCCATGTTGCATCCAGCATAGTCAGAGTCTGAGTATCCTTTGAGATCAAAGCCTGAACATTTTGGATAGTATAATCCAAGGTTTGGAGTACCTTTCAGGTACCTGAGTATTCTTTTCACAGCTGTGAGATGAGATTCTCTTGGGTCAGATTGATATCCGGCACACAAACAGACTGAGAATTGGATGTCAGGCCTTGATGCAAGTAGATACATAAGTAACCCAATCATTCCTCTGAAAAGAGTTTGATTCACTGGTTTTCCAGTAAGGTCAGGACCAAGGTTGTTTGGGGGAACCATGGGAGTTTTGACTGAGGCACAGTAACTGAGCTCATACTTCTTCATTAGGCTTCTAACATACTTCTCTTGATTGATAGAGGTTCCTTTATCAGTCTGCTTGATTTGCAGTCCAAGGAAGTAAGTCAGTTCTCCCATCATGCTCATTTCAAATTTCTTTGCCATCAGTTTTTCAAACTGTTTGCAAAGTTTATAACTTGTTGAGCCAAAGATGATGTCATCAACATATACTTGAACAAGTATGACATCATTATTTGTCCTGTAGATAAACAATGTGTTGTCTATCTTGCCTCTGACAAATTTGTTTTAGATCAGGAAGGCTGAGAGAGTTTCATACCATGCCCTGGGTGCTTGTTTCAGTCCATAAAGGGCTTTGTTAAGCTTGCAGACATAGTCAGGAAACTCACTACTTTCAAATCCAGGAAGTTGCTGAACATAAACTTCTTCTTTCAGAGAGCCATTTAAGAATGCACTTTTTACATCTATTTGGTACACTTTGAAGTTCATGTAGGTTGCAAATGCAAGGAAGATCCTGATGGCTTCCATCCTTGCCACTGGTGCAAATGTTTCTTCATAGTCAATGCCTTCTTGTTGATTATAGCCTTTGGCTACAAGTCTGGCCTTGTTTTTAATGACTATGCCATATTCATCAGATTTGTTTTTGAACACCATTTCATGCCAATGACTGAAACATCTTCAGGACATTTGACCAAGGTCATTACCTTGTTTCTGTCAAATTGTTCCAGTTCATCATGCATGGCCTGAACCCAACTTGGATGTGTAAGTGCTTCTTTGACACTTTTGGGTTCAATTGTGGAGATGAAATCCACAAATAGGCATTCATTGGCAGAGGCTGCTCTTAATTGTGCATCCATGCTTCTAGTGAGCATACCTTCAGTAGGCTCTCCAATTATATTGACAAGTTCTATATCCTGATACCTAGTCCAACTGTCCTGAGGTCTTGGAAACTAATTAGAACTTGAGGAGCCCTGATTTTTGGGGTCTGGTGCAGACACATGATGATTTTCAGCATCTTGAGTGTCTGACTGGGTTGACTGATCACTGAGATTGTTTGGTTCCTGAGCACTGTGTTCAGACTGATGGATTGTATCAGTACTTCTTTGTACTTCAACAAACTCAGTGATGGTTGGGTAAAGAAGGTTGTGAGGGATGATATAGTAGGAGATGTTAGCATTTGCTTGGTACTGAGTGGAAGGATCATTGTCACGATGATGTTCATCAGGAGGGTATCTTGATGAATCATCAATTCCTATTTCTTCCACTGAGGTGTTTGAGACACTGATTGCATTAGTGCTCTCATAAAAGGTAACATGAAATGTTTCCTCAGTTTGTTGTCTCCTAGTGTTGAACACCCTGAAGGCCTTTGAGACAAGTGAGTATCCTAGGAAGTATCCATCATCAACTTTGGCATCAAATTTCCCTAAGTGATCCTTGAGATTATGAATGAACACAGGGCACCTAAAGACATGAAAGTAGCTGATGTCAGGGATCCTTCCCTTGAATAACTCATAGGGGGTTTTGCTATGTCTCTTGACAATGATGGATCTGTTTTGTGTATAACAGGCAGTTTTGACTGCTTCAGTCCAAAAGTGTTTGGAAAGGACTCATCCATTTAGCATTGTCCTGGCAGCTTCAATGAGTATTCTATTCTTCCTTTCAGCAACACCATTTTGTTCAGGTGTGTAAGGAGAGGAAAATTTTTGGGAAATTCCTTTCTCATCACAGAAACATTCAAGTTCATAGTTTTTGAACTCTGTCCCATTGTCAGTCCTAATCTGTTTGACTTTAATGTCATTTAGATTTTCAATGTTCCTGACAAAGGACATGATTGTTTCAGCTGCCTGACTCTTTTTAATCAGGAAGTAAACCCAAGTGTATCTTGAGTATTCATCCACAATGACCAGAGTATACTTCTCATGGTTAATGGATCTAGGACTGATGGGCCCAAAGAGATCCATATGGAGAAGATGAAGGCAGTTCCTGATGGAAAATTTTGTTTTGGTTTTAAAGGATGCTCTATGATGTTTACCTTTTTCACAGGCAGAGCAAGGTTTATCCTTTGAAAACACAAGTGATGGTAAGCCAAGGGCCTTATTTTGTTTTACAAGATTGTTTATGTTTTTGAAGTTCAGGTGGGAGAGTCTCTTATGCCAAAGCCAGTTGAGGGTTTCAGTGGCCGGAGCAAAGAGACAAGTTCCATTCTGAGTTAGACTGGTCATGTCTAACACATAAACATCTTGCCTTCTTGGAGCAATAAGGACAACTTCCTTATTTGCATTGAAGATGGTTCCTTGCTTATCATCAAACTGAATTATATACTTTGCATCACATAGTTGACTGACACTAATCAAATTATACTTAAGACCATTGACATAAGCTATCCTAGTAAAGACTATACCACTACAGTTTACTAAACCATAACCTTCAGTGAGACATGATGAATTATCAGCAAATATCACCTTGGGTCCTGGTTCTTCTACATATTTGTGTAGATATTCTTTCACACCAGTCATGCTCCTTGAACATCCACTATCTAGATGCCCAACAGGCTCCCTGGCATGCCTCTGCACAAATGGTAAACTGAGTTAGTTCTTTCTAGGACCCCTCATATTGGAGGGCTTGACTTTAGTAGTTTTCTTAAATGTATCAATTGATTCATGGTCAGTGGTTGAGTGGACTGAGCTACCACATGTTTTGCATTTGATTGCAGAGGTAGACTCAGTAGACTGAGAGGATGACTTGGTCATACCTCTTCTGGTCTGAATGACTTTCTCATGTCCTGAGGTGTTGTGAGTGGAATCTCAACAAATTTCACAATAGTTGTCCATTAAACAATCCTTAGGATGGTGGTCATTGAAGCCACAGTGAGGGCAAGGTGCAAAAGGCTTGGCCTTTTGTTTCTGTTTCTGTTTAGAATCAGAAGGGTATTTTAAAGCCTGTGCTTTAAAGTTTGTCATCTTTGATGTGGCTGTGTATTATTGGTGATCAGAGATCCTGTGATCTTCCTTTTTGCATATCATGCAGTAAAGAATTCTATAACAATCATCAGTGAAATGATTGCATAGTGACATAGCTCACACCTTTTCAGGGGTTTGGAGGGTTTTGGTTTGGTGCTTGAGGAAGCTGATTTGGGTTCCCTCATCTTGGATTGAGAAGGTTTCTCAGAAGATTCAATCTTCTCACTCAGCTTCCTGACAAGCTCAGCCAACTGATCAATTTTTTAGTCAGGGCTTTCTGTTTTTACTTCAGGAGGGACTGAAGTTTATGAGTCATCAGAATGTACTGAATCATCATCTATTGAAAGTAAAATATTTACCTTCTTCAGGGTTATGTTCACCCATTCTCCATTCCTTGCATGGCTTTTTCCAATAGCCACCTGATCACCTTCAGAAAGTGCCATCAGTGCACTCACTCTAATTTCTTCATCTTCTGAGCAGATCTCTTCTTCATCCCAGTCATAAGCTTCTGCTACAAGGACCTTGTTCTTTGTCTGAACAGGTTTGGAAGTGTGAGCAGCCTGAGACATTGAGGGATTAGTTTCAAGAAGAGCAAGTTTAGCCTTAGCTTTCCTATATTTAGCCTCAAAGTCTTTTTGACCATTTTGAACATTATTGTTTAGAAAATGTTGGGTCGACTGAAGCATTCTAGGTTGAAACTTACTAGTTCTTGAGGAACTGTTTCCAGAAAATTTGTAAGAGGGTTCTGAGATGGTTTTTGAATAACAGTCTCTAGCAAAGTGGCCCTTTTTACCACATTTGAAACACTCAGTGGTTTCATTTGCTTTAGCTTTTGAAAATTTGACTGATTTCTTTTGATGAAACGTTTTGAATTGGCAAGGAGTGCCCTTTCTTGAAATTCCAAGTTTAAGTCACTTAGGTATTCATCACCAGTTCTTTCATCAATCTCAGCTTCAGAATTCTCTTGCAAATCCTGCACAACACCACTAGAATAAAAGGCAGTTGATATGGGTGAGGAGGTCAGGGCCTTTTTGGACTCAAGAGCTTTTGAGTCTGGGTATCTCCTAGAGATTAAGTTGTCTTCCTAGACAAACTTCCCATAGATCTCAAGGAGCTCAAGGGTCTGAATGTGATTAGCATTCCTGAGGCCTTGTGAGAAGTTTAGTCACTTCTCAGGGAGACTATTGACAAAGCCAACATTTGTCTCATGCTTAGACAAAACTACACCATCATTTGATAATTCATTTATCAGGGTCTTGTATCTGGTATATGTCTGAGAGAGACTTTCAGAGTCCTTTGCCCTGAAAGTATTATACTCAATTTTCAGGTCCATGATCCTATTTTCCTTGGTATCTGAGGGACCTTCAAAGCTATTAATCAAGTCATCCCAAGTTTGCTTGGCTGTTGAACAGTTAATGACTGATTCCATTATATAGTCAGGAAGACAATATATAATTAAGCTTTTCAGGCATTGGTCTTGATTGACCACCCTTCTCTCGTCAATGGTCCACTGAGCTTCAGGCTTGTTTAGCCCCTCAGCAGTCTTTGGGACATAAGGACCTTCTTTGACACAAGTGATATAGTATGGTTCCATACCAGTCAAGTAGCAAAGCATTCGCTTTTTTCACTTGCTAAATTTTTCAGCTTCAAGTCTGGTGGCAACAGCTGAAAAGCTTTCACCCTTTTTATCGACGAGCTGGGGCACATTAATTTCAGCCATAGTTGGATCTTGGTTTTAAAAAACCTTGAGCACTCTTAGTTTTTTGAAAAGATTTTATAAACCAGAGGCTCTGATACCACTTGTTATTCCCTTTACACGCTTAGAAGTAACTATAGAGTTAATCTAATTGTGTTAATGACTAAGATTAATGTAATGATTAATTATAGCTGATAAGTAAAACGTAAATATAAAAACACAAAGTTTTTCAACGTTTAAATTCTTATTAGAAATCAATCAAAGAATCTATTACCCAAGTGTTTTGCGGAACAAACACTTGGGATTGAATAGACAAGGTATGGTATGTCTCCTATCTAAACTCAAGCTATGCTTGAGTGGTAACAATATTGACCCACTGAGCTATCTCAGGGATGTAGTTACTCTTTGTAGGAGAAAAGTAGTTTTGTGAAAGTCTAAGCTTTTAATGCACAAAACTTAACCCACTTTTCTCCATCTGTTGCTATTTATATACAAACATCAAAGAGTACTGAAGATTAAAATACAAAAGGAATACAAAGCGTGTCTGACAACTACAACAATATTTGTCATTTCCAAGAACCAATAGGAATGGGCCAAAAAGTCTTCGAGTGTCAGTTCTGACACTTCTTGAATTTTAGCAGCTTTAGGGAAGGTTTGTTTCTGGCCCGATAAGACTTATCCTTATCTCTTCAAACTCTTCCCGTTCAATCCTGCCTTTCTTTCAGGCTTCAGGTTCTTCAGTCTTCGCCTTCAGTCTTCAGTCTTTAATCACTTATTGTTGTTGAGGAGACTGGGGTTCAGTGAGTTCTTATCCAATACCCACTGAACCCATTACCTTCTTCTTTGTCTCAAGTAACAATCAGGGAGTTACGCCTCACTGGGTGGTGAGTCTTTCTTCTTAGACTCGTCTTGAGCATCTTGAAAGTAACTTACTGAGTGACTGTTCACTCAGTGACTTAAGTGTGTTTTCAGTTGATTAACACTTAGCATAATTTGTATTTAAATCCTGTTTTCAGGATCCTTGGGTACTGACGGACCCAACAATGACAAAAAGGATAAGAGTCATGAAGCTAAAGTGGGGAACAAAAGAGAATGTAATTGATTATGGTGTTTTTCTAATGATGCATATAGAGCAATATGATGGAGAATCTGTAAAAAACTGGAAATTGGAATTTCCAAAACAAGGAAGAGAACAGGAGATTGAAATAATAAGAATGAGAATTAAGTATGCAACCAAGATGTTAATGCATAAACTGAACATTCACTGAGGAAAGATCAGCGAGGAAACACATCAATTTGCAATGACACACATAGACAGGTCATTGAAGTAGAAGCTTATAAAAGAAGAGATAAAGAAGAGGAAGGAAGAGCATGATAGGGAACATGTTGCGAGTGCAATATGATGGTAAAAGCTGGACGTAGAAAGGGCACAATCACATTTTGGGATACTGACGTAGTGATGCAACTAATGCAGTTGATTTTGGGGGAGACTAATGCAGATTTGAAACTAATATTTGTAGACTCTATTATGTAATGACGTATGCCATCTCGAATGGTTTTAAAATGTTGGTACAATGTGGTAACTCGTCTGTCGTATGATACAATGTCGGAAGTCGGATTAAAAATCTAAGTAGTGTAATGGTTTAACTATCTAGGTGCTATGTTGCCATATTTTGTTATGGCCAAACATCTGCGGATGTGATTTTGGATAATATGACTTCTTGTTTAAGTTTTATAGCACCCATTGATAATCACTTGTTAGAGCCATTGTTAATCGCTAATCGCATATGCATTTTATAACACATTGCATAAAAAACAAAAAAGGGTTAAATGGCATGAAAGTGATACATAATCACATGTGATTTATGGAAATGTAATAAAGATAGTGTAAAATCACATGTGATTTGCATGAAAATCACATGTGATATTTCTCATATCAGTAACCAAAACTAAACACGAATCATAAAACACACAAAAAAAACCTCAAAATCCATTTCATAAAAGAACTCAGTAACAATCAAAGAAGATGCTATAAATATTTCATTCCTAATTCTTGTGGAAACCGTAGTGAGGGGGTGAATACGTTTCCATTAAAAACTTTTAAAAAATTTTTATCAAACACCCGATCAAGAGTGTCACAACTCGTAATTTTAGGTCATTTTCCAAACCCTGACAATTTACTATTCATGAGTTACTATTCATCAATCATTATTCATCCGATCACTATTCATCATTTTTGAAGTCAGTTTGAGACTTTGAGAAGTCGTCAAAAATTTTACTATTCACATTCATCATGTCGTAAACTAGGTTTACGGGTATTCAAATGCGCGTAACCAGTTAGGTTTAGCTGCGTATTCATGCATCATCAGTAAAGGCACATCATACAGACTAGGGTAGTCTGCATATCATCAGTAACATCATTATCATATCAGTTCATGCACGGGTTTGTGTGATTTTCATTAACGTATGCTTAATTGTTTAATTAACGTTACCACTCAGTCATTTCTACTAACAATAAACCCAATACTCCCGACAATGATCCTAATACATTTTCAAGCTAATTATAATGATATAGAGATTATATTATTACTTTACCCGGTGTTTTTAAAACAATCGCTATACTTTTCGTTGGACGCTTATAACTCCGTCGGTTTACGAAATTTCAATCCGATTATCATTCTAACACCCGATTCTTGCAAGGAACATGATTTTACAATTTTTACAACTTCGTCGTATCTCATTTCACCTCGTCACGAGTTATTTCTAGTTAACTCGGTACCCGATAACACTCAATGTATACACTAATCAACCAATGTTTAAACAAATGGGAGACAAGTATCATTATTAGCATCAAATCTATCCCAAATACCCCATGTGTGCCGCCCCCTACCCCCCCCCCCCCATTTAGCTTAATACATCCAAATCCCATTAATGAATTTCCCTTGATTTAATTTCTTACCCCACTAACACAAACACTTGCACATAACCATTTAGCTAAATAAAAGGATCAAAACCTCTCCACCCCATCTCCTATGTTCGGCCATAACCAAGAACACCACCTCAATCCATCACTTTTTCAAGAACAAGTCATAATCATACTCCATTTACCTTCCTAGTTATGGATTTGTGATCAAACCTCAAGTTTATAACTCATTTCTTACCAAAACTCATCAAATCATCAAGTAAGTTTCAAGATCATGTTTTGATCATTTTTATACTTTCATTTGATATATATGTTCATGTATTTTCAAGTTATATTAGTCATCCATGCAAGTTACTTATGTCTTACATGCCACATTTGAACATAAACTCTTTAAATCACTAGATCTATAAGTTTCACTAACGATCTCATGAAATCCACCAAGGTTGGTGATGTTTAGGACCCCATGACACCCTAAGAAGGTGTATGGTAGGATTTGCGAACTTGTGGAGTTGATTTGAGTTAGTATGATCAAGTTTAGAACCAAGAAAGTGAGTTTTTAACAATCTAAAATAGGTTCTGTCCAAAAACGTGTAAACTGGAAAACTCAGTAACTTTTGGTATATTTTGGCCTTCATAATCAGAAATTTCTTTCAAAAACGAAACCGTGGCCACAAGAATCACTAAAAGCCGACTTATAACGAAGGAGATATGATTTTTCAAAGTTAGACGACGAAAACTAATTTTCTGAAAATTTAGTTGCTGATCGCCGAAATTCAAAGGACAAAACGAGGTGTTAGACGTGATCTAGATGACCCGAGCTACTGAGATTATGTTAGTTCATGTTTATACGAAGCCGTGGATGTAAATAATGTAGAAAACGAGCTTGTAAAGGCCGAGTTATTCACGTTTGAAGCCCGACGTACCATGTTTATTTTGACAGCCACTATTAGAAAGTGTTTTAAGTATTAAAACTAGTGTTTTTGCGAAACATAACGTTGTTAGCCGATTTTCTAATTGATCGAGGCGTGTACAATCGAAAGTTAAATGAAACAACATTAACACATTGTTACAAGGTTTTCAAAAACGTCGAGTTTGATCAACTAACGCATAACGTGCAATATTTCGCGACTAGTTTCACGAAGCCATTTTGGGCATATTTTCACAAGTTAAGGAAAATATTAAATTGCGATGAAAACATTACATTTTGCCGATAGAACACCAAACGAGGATCGTGGAGTACCGTTTCAATGTATTTACACGAAAAGTAGTTTATAACTTAACGAGACGTCAAAAGTGTATTTTTCGTCGATAAACGTTATTTTCAAAACTAACAAGTGGTATCGATAACATACGTATTTGCATGTGTTGCATTGTATCATTGCTTACATTGAATCACATCATTCATAATAGGTCGCGGTTAAAGACCGAGCTTTATTTCATCATATCCATCATTGTCATTGTTGCTATATCATATCAGGTGAGTTTTCATAGCCCCGTTTTCAATCGTTTATTTGATTTCTAAACTCTCGGGGGAGAATACATTGCACCATTTTTATATGCGGACCAAAGTATACAAACTCATTACATTGCTTAAGTTACATCATTGCCCATATTAAAGTCCCCTTTATTATCATGAACCGTTAATTGTTAGCAAGCGAGAGTGAGTGAATAGATCTATTGAGGGTGACTCCTCCGTTCGGGTTGGTAGCACCAACTTGTCAAACGAACGCATTTCATTTCTGTCATATTAGAGTGAATGGCAAACACTCAGTTGGGGCATTTTATTCAGTCTAGCTTCGGGGTCATGAGCTTAAGAGCTAATGTATCATTTTTATGTGGCATTGTTTTGTCATACACTTTATACTTGTGGTATCCGTACAATATTTCATTTACATAAACCTATGATCTCACCAACATTTTTGTTGACCATTTTTAGCAATGTATTTTCAGGTAATTAAGGTATCGCATGTTGGCTTGCATATGGACATCATGGAGTCGCGGAGTCGACGCGTCTCACTTTATATTTTATGCACTTATCCATCGTTTGAATTGTATGAACTTGTTTTATGAAAACTTGTTTCACCTTTTGGGACCTAGCTTTATAACTCTGAATGTTTTTAAATAATCAAACGATGTATTTTCTAAACGACACTTTAGGTCATTCAATATAACTGCAACTTTGGTGCTATGACCAGTCGTGCCCCTGAATGACTTATTCCGCTGCAAGTCACGAAATTTGGGGGTGTGACAAAGTGTGACGTAATATGAAAAGTGTCAACAAAGATCATACAACATCTATAGATTGTATAAAGTAAACTACAACACAAATACAATCAAACCATGACACTAGCATAATCAACATATTATAAGCAACAAACCACATAAACATAAATGCAATGCAAATATAAATATAAAGCAATAAAGAATTAAATAAAAGTAAAGAGATAAGTAAGAAGGCGCAAATCGGACACGATGATTTATAATGGTTAGGTCACGAAGCTCCTCTTCGCCCTACTCCACTCCCCGAGTACCCAATTCAAGAGTTACTTCACTAATCAACAAGCTCCCTTCAGGCGAAGAAAACCGTACAACGTCGCTTATCCTTATTTCTGACACTAAGCTAAATGTCGAGTACTAATCTTAGCTAGTACCAATCTACCACAATCCACACGATCTAATCACGATCTACCCGATCTACCCTTGATCCACTTGATCAATACACAAGCCCACAAGCTACAAGAGATCTCCAAGATCTCAACAAGATCACAATGATCTACTCCCACTTGACTCGATCTACCCGATCTACCCTTGATCTACTTGATCATTCACACAAGCCTACAAGCTTCAAGAGATCTCCAAGATCTTGACAAGATCACAATGATCTACTCCCACTTGACTCGATCTACCCAATCTACCCTTGATCTACTTGATCAATCACACAAGCCCACAAGCTTCAAGAGATCTCCAAGATCTCGACAAGATCACAATGATCAACCTTCACTTGACTCAACCAACCCTATCTACCCTTGATCAACACACTAGCTCACAAGCTACAAGAGATATTCAATATCTCTATAAGATCACAATGATCTTCTCTCACAAACTCTCAAAAGAAAAATGAATTTGATGTATACAAGATACAACAAGTAGGTAACAAGTGTTACAAGTGCTCTAACTACAACTACAACACTTTGTATCTTCTTTGACACCTTGTGTTCTTCTCTTGCACTTGAAGAGGAATGAAGGTGATCTCTTGGTTGGATGAAAGGATCACTCTTAAACAAACTAAGACTCTCTAAATGATCAAAGAAAGTGATCTAAATAAGAAGGGATTAGACCAGATAAAACTGACTGGAAAAATCAAGTTGGAAGTGTAAAATGGTCCACTATCTACAGGCAAAGAAAAAACTAGCCATTACAGAGGGACGGCACCACTAATTGTCAGACGGCACCACTAAATTTAGTGGTACCGTCGGTACTTTAGTTGTACCATGGACACTCCTCCGTTTGTTTTTAGTGGGGAAGGTTTATTTGGGAATTTTTGGAGCTGTTTAGGGGAAAAATAGCTGTTACTATTTTTGAAATGATTTTCCCAAATAAAACATTTCTTTCTAATTCAAAATTAATTTGTAAAATGTATTTTTGAAAAATGTTTTGTCACATTCATAAATGTGAAGTTTAGAACAAAAAATTTATTTCTTAGCTTTTTTAGGCTATGCAATAGAAGGGGGCTTGTGCTTGAATTTCAGTAGCGCCTTTGGAATATGAGTAGGGCGTCAAGTTTAAATTTGTTTGTTCATACCTTAAGTGATTTACGTCGGGATGAAAATCTACGACTCTGTTGAAGCATACTTGAGACGTCGAGAGATGTTGATGTAAGTATGCGTTGATGATTTGTATTTACAAGTAACTTGCGCATTTTACGTTATGCATTACAAGTTACATGTTTGTCATTATTAAAACCGAAGAAACCGTTTAGTTTAAATATCGTAATATTTTCACTAACAATCTCAGCACTACTATCCTTTCTTCCCAAAAAGGCGAGCTTGCATCATCCCAGTGAAGTCTTCTATCACCACTTGTGAAGACGACTCCATGCTATGTATTCAAATACCCCCGAGCTCCCCCTAGCTCAATGCTCCCCTATGGTAATTGAATCCCCTTGTTTATTCACCTTAGTATCTAGCGGATCCATGGATCAAATTCTTACAAAGGCTTTTCCTACATCAAGGGTTAGCTTCGTGCAACATAATATATAAAAGAATAGGAGCAACATTATAGGGATAGAATACACATAGCAAGACATGCAAGGGTTAAACTATGTTAAAACATGAGTGTCACAGCCCAAAAGTTTGCCAAAAGGATAAAGACCAAAATGAAAGCCCAAGAAAG
Organism: Artemisia tridentata subsp. tridentata; assembly: GCA_021014915.2. Lineage (NCBI taxonomy): Eukaryota > Viridiplantae > Streptophyta > Magnoliopsida > Asterales > Asteraceae > Artemisia > Artemisia tridentata. The sequence continues at coordinate 82,188,044 of CP139504.1, forward strand.
TTGAGCGACACAAAAAGATGAATGCATATTGCAATTCAAAGACATTTGAGTGTCACAACCCGACCGACAACCTAAGGTGTAATTGTTCAATCAATCACACTAATCAAGAACGAGATTTGTTCATTGACTGACACACAAAATGACTTCTTCCAAGTTGTCATTGGGAAGGCGAGTTCTAACAAACCTTTTGAACGACATAATCATCTACCTAAGATGATTGGTGTTAAGGATGGTTTGTTGATAAGACAGACTCTAAATGATTAATATTTTGACAAGTCATGCCATAAAGTAGACACGATAGAAGAAAATAAAATAAAATAAAATGAGAACGACACGCACTAATATTCGAATGGAAATGATTCCATAAGATGGGAGGTGTTGGATTTGACCTTTGAGGAAAGGTGGGAAAAGATGGTTTAGATTAATATATCATTTGCACTGACAATGAGATGCTTGATATATTTCAAAAGAGAAAAAGAAAGTGTGCATGTGATCCTAACAGGATTGTGGGTGGATATCTCTAACGGGGTTGAGGTAACGAAGTTTTAGATTTCTAGTTTGGATGATCCTAGTTGTGTGTTAGAGATAATTTGGTACATGAAGGGTTTCGTGTGATTGTGAGGATTGAAGGTTATTGAACTAACTATCACTGTCAAGAGTGAAGTGTAGCTAAAAGGTTTGAGTGTGATTGATATAAGGGTTGAAGGTTTTGAAACTAAATATCACTGTCAAGATTGAAGTTTAGTTATAAGGGTTGAGTGTGAAGATGAGATGCAAGATAAGCTTGCAATGGTGAGGCCTTATACAGGCAAGAGTTGTGGGATTCGACTAAAAGTTGGTGGTAGTTTCCTATGGTGTAGTGAGGGAATCTTAGGGTGTATGTGAGTTTGCAAAATTTTGCAAGTTTGAGGTTAGGGATGCAAGGATCTAGAGGAAACAGTGAAAATTCGTCAAACAAGGGCACGGTAACACTAAATACCGCACGGTATCATTAACTTTAACGGTACCGTGGCCTATTTAACGGTACCGTGACCTGGAAGTCACGAATTTTCCTGTGCAGCCTAGTTCTGGGCAGCTAAAGGGAAGTTTCCTAGGGAATAAGAACCACATTTGTGTGTTCTTGAGAGTGTTTGTTGAAAGACTATATGAGTGTGTTTTCGCTCCCCCTTAATCGATGACCATCCGGACAAGATGTGTTAAAAAAAATAAAGAGGAAAACAAACGTTGACGGAAGCGATGAGCTTAGTAACGTCATGACAAGTGGTGGATGGCATACAATAAACTTCACCTTTGAAGTCACGTAGCTCTTCTCAATCATTGTGAATATTCATAGAACATTCATATGATGAGGCATGTGATTACGTGGAAATGTGCTAAGGGTTAAGAAGATAAAATCTTCAATGTTATGGGGTTAGTGATAAGGTTCTAGTGGGGTTATCTATGTTGATGAAGAAGGGTTATCTCAACTTATCCTAGCGGTTCTTCGCTTGAAGTGTGTGGAAGATGAGTGGGATGCGGAAGCATTGGTAGTGTAGAACTAAGGTTGAAAAGTGTAGATAAGTTGTGAAGATAATGGATACGGAAGTAACCAAACATATGGTGTGTTCAGTACCATGCGGAAGTGAAAGGGGAAAAAGCTAAGAAATCAGAAGATAGACAGAATCTATTCTGATAGGAGACGGTTCTGGTTCAAGACTACATGGAGTGGGTTTCGATAGTGTTTTTGAAACAGTGAGAATTGAATACAAAATAAACTATCTCAACAGACAATGGTCCTACGGTACCGTTAAATTTAGCGGTACCGTCCCCTATTTAAAGGTACCGTTACCTGCTGAGGTCAGTTTTGACCCAGAATTAGATTTTTGACAAAGAAATTTCACATATGTTGTGATTTTTCTGGACCTTAGATTAAAGGAATTTATACCGAATAAATTCTTTTATGAATGAATCCAACGGGCTTCGATGAACGTTGATCGAGAACGAGAGATGACAATTAATTGCATTTCACAAATTAAATATACTTTAAATATTTCGGATGAAATATTTAAGTTGTCATTAGAATTTAAGAGGATTTTACGAATAAATCTTGCTGATTTAGTGAGACTTTTCAACACGAGGAGAGAATTTATACCTAATAAATTCTTTTTACGAGATGAACGGTACTAGACGAGAAGAGATGACTTTTATATTTCCGAGGAAATACATAGGTAGTCATTAGTGCGATGTGAAGGATGACTTAATATTTCCAGTGAAATATTTAAAAAGTCATGAGACGAGACATAGGAGATGAGTTCAATATTTCCAGCGAAATATTCAAATAGTCATAAGAGGGATGTGAGGGATGACTTAATATTTCCAGTGAAATATTTAAAAAGTCATACGAGGGATGTGAAGAATGACTCAATATTTCCAGTGAAATATTTAAAGAGTCATGAGACGAGACGCACGAGATGACTACAATATTTCCAGTGAAATATTCAAGTAGTCATAAGAGGGGTACGAGGGATGACTTTAATATTTCCAGTGAAATATTTAAATAGTCATAAGATTTATGGAATATGTTCCATCATTCCTAGACCTAGACGAAGATAGTTAGAGGATTCTTGTTTGAAAGGTTTGGTTGATTTACGGATTTCGATGTGCTTCGCACGCGAGTGTTTCACGAGGTTTTGAAAGACGTAAAGCAAAGCATATAGTGCTGATTTGCAGCAGGGTTTGGGATCTTAAGAAGTGTATATTCACACGAGGATGAAAGGAACTACTAATCACTTATATAGTAACTCGTGAGTCCTTTGTCACCCGAAGGTTGATGTTAGCTTTTAGCTTTTGGATGAGCGTTTTAACATATGTTGTTAAAAGGCTTGAATATGATGTTTTGGATATGACATTTAACAATTGTGATCGCAAGTTAAACTTACTTGAATATTTCGGATGAAATATTTAAGCTGTCAAACCTACTCTGAGTTCTACTAGGTTTGTATCTAACCTTCCCACGACAAAAGGGTGTATTACTTGGAAGAAGGCGAAGTGATAACCAGGGAATTAGGACAACTTCGCGACTACTTTAACTTATAGGTTTTGACACTAGTGTATGACTGTATAACTTCAAAGGGTTCATAGTGATAGGCATACCCAATTCCTAATGTGTTAAAAGAACATAGTGTGGGTGCAAAATTTACAAGCAAATCATGTAAAATGCACATAAGGAATAAATGCAAACATCATGCAAAACATGATAATCATTTAGCATTTAAGATCATGAAGACATTCAATCATATCTTACGAGAACATGTTATCATTTTGAAATGCATATGTGGGATGCAAGTAATCTAGGTTAGTTAAGGAGGATCCTAATTACTACTTTTTCAAAATAAAATCCTAACGTGAGATAAAGTTCACCGATGTAAACTATCTTTAGTCAAATGTAGCAATGAAAAATTTTCAGGTTAGAGAATAAGTATGAGACTATCACTAACGGTGCTCAATTCTGGCTAAACATGACCATTTTAACGGGTTATACTTCGAACCCAACTTCTCTCCTGGAAGCAATTCAACCGTTAGGTCAAATTGAATATCTAGTGTGATAGGTTCTCCAGTAGTCATTCTCATGTTAGAAAAATTCAAATTCTTATATTTGCCTATCGAAGTATAGCAAAGATGATATTAGCTTATTTCGCTAATACATGGCCTAATATGACACAACTAACCATACTTTGAAATTCGGTTAAGAAAATGACATGTCTTACACAACTCCTAACAAAGTGTAACACCCCCGTTTTCGATATACGCAGCGGAATATAAGTTGGGGTATTACTTCAAGTATCACAGTCATGAAAATAGAAAACGACTCGAAAAGAGACGTTTTAAATAAAATTGTTGTCATTCATTTATTTAAATCAGAGTTACATTATACAGGTCCCAACGGGAAGTTCCAATATTCATTAATGAAGATACATTATTTGTTGAATGATAACAAAATGGACACTTTTTTTATAAGAAAGTCCACAGCCACTCCATGCCAAATCAAACTTCTAATTACCTGAGATAAAACATGCTAAAAAGTCAACACAAAGGTTGAGTGAATCCATAGTGTTTAAAGTTATAATCAGTTTGAACACAAGCTAGGTAAAAAGTAAATCAGTAATATTGCAGTTCAATATATTGCCCTAAGTCTCATGACACGCAAAACGTTAACTGTTTACTATCATAGTTATAAACTAATGATGCATATTACCCATAATTAAATGAAATAATTTTGCCTCCGAGTAGGAGATTGCCGGTCTCTTTATTGATCTCAAATAAAATGCATTTGGTCACGTTACGGTAATACAAAGGGGTTGTCAAACCCAATAGATCTATTCATAATATTCGCGCTCACCCGCAAGTGATTAATGGTCCATGATGGGAGGTCTTTTAGGCAATAGGTAACTTAGGCAATATTAATCAGGAAAGCATACATAAAAATACTTGTGTTCAGTTTTAAAGCATGTATCTCCCCACAAGTTTGGAAAATGTATAAAAAGTGGAACTATGAACTCACCTTAGCAGTCTGGATGGAAAACAAAGTTAAATAGAGTTGATAAACGTCTCCGGCACGAAACCTGGGTTGTTATGTCACGTTTCGGTAATCGTATTCCAATATATAAGTTTTAAATATTTGTTTCGTAACGTTCTTGGTTGATAGTTAAATGTTTAATTGAGACAACATGAAGTCTCTTCAAAAGTTGGATAAGATTTTATCTTATTTTTCATTTTTATGTTTCCGTTTGTTCGTTATCGAGATATACGTATTTTATTTATTAGTTTTTATTATAAATATATTTAAAATATATTAGTAATATTAATTATATAAAGTTACGCTTTTTACCCTATAGTTTCACATATTGATAGTTTATGTAAGATGTTCATAAAACATATAACACGTATGGATTAGATCATGGCCGAATAGTATGAAGAGTTTAGAGAGAGAAAGTGAGTTGGGAACCTTAGAGAGAGAAAGTGAAGTTGTATGATTAGAATAGTGAGAAGGTCCAACCCTCTCCCTTGGTGGGAAAGGGGTATTTATACATAAATATTAGGTGCCCCGTGTGGGCTGTAGAGTGAGCTGACAAAGGGTAAAGACCCGACCCACTCCACGAATACTATAATAACTAAACTATTACTAATTATACTAATAATCCTACAAGCAAGTTAATGCTAACAGATACTCAGGGTGACCGAGTCTTCACACGAATATTTATATTCCTAACAATCTCCCCCTAAGAGAGGTCACCCTGAAAATAATATTTTGACTTCTAGCATTCTATCATATGTGTTTGACTTCTTAGCTCGTAGTTCTTGATTCTTCAAAGTCATAGATCTTTGTGCGTTCAGCAGCGAACTTTTGATGACTGATCTTTTGTCTTGGATAATCTTTGAGGATTCTTTGAGCTTATCATCCAACATACTTCTTCAAGTCATCTTGATTTGCAGCATCGTCTTCATGTGATGTTGTGATCTTTGAGCATTCTTTGAGACCATCAGTCACTGTAAATCTCCAAGCTCATCTGTTGTAATAGCATTGCCTTCATGTGATTTGTTGTGACTTTAGGACTGCATGCTCACACTTTTCTGAATCATGATAACTATCATCAGAGTTACGGAAGTTGAGTTGTAGGTCTTTCAACTATCATGATGTCTTTGATAATGTTTTGTAAGTGTGAGCATGGAGTGTGGATTGACACGTCTCTACTGGAATCAGGAACCACCATCGCCATCTTTATATGAATCTGAAATAAAACAGTTAGCAATAAAGTTGGAGAACAAATATGGCTTTGTCATTCGTTCGATGTGGTTGGATTAACCTTCGGTTCTGTGAAGACCGACCTGTGATCAGGTAGAATTCCCTTTAAAGAGAATTCTCCTTGACAGGAATTTCCAGCTTGTTTTATAGACTCATCCAACGAATTAACATTGGAGTCGTCATAACAAGCATTTTCTCTTACCGGAACGTCTCAAAGCAGACAACACGGTAGAGTGAATCAGTGAACTAAATTCATTGATTAAATGAGACCGTCAATCCAATTCCTGGAACAAGATTGATTCAAGAGTGAATCGCTCCATTGTTTCTTTCCAGTTGTCACAAGTTTGATCCATGAAGGATCTCACATGTTACCCACCAAGAGCTTGTTTGATGTTGGCTCTAGAAGGATTTCCATCATCATTGTGAATATTTTACATATCACTCAGATGTTCTGGCAATACCACAAGGATAATGCGTAGGACTCTTATCATATATTTTCTTACTTTTCACGGTGTATGAAACAGCAAGCATATTGGAAGTGTGTCCTAATGAGATTTATGGATGATCTCTTGGCTCTAGAGTCAATAGTGCATTTTTATTTAATGATCGGAGGCTGGAGAGGACTGCCACCTTTTCAATATCATCTAACTCGGAGTGAGAGAGACGATAGACATGTATTGATCTCCGTGAAAAATGAAACAAGAGTCCTTTGAGGGACCTTGAGTGGTTAGGGAGGGTTGTGCAGCATATCACTGGGTCCATGATACTTTGTCTTCAATGTCAGCAATCAACTTAGTGATTTTGACAGCATATGTATTGACCCGGTTTCTGCCTAATGTGTAAGGAGGGCTTCTTTCTTTTCACCCTTTATCTTTACATTTCTTTTTCATTCTTCAACCCCTTCAGTGCTTACCGAGACTTCACCACTAGTACCTTGTTGGGTTTGTTCCAGTACTAGCTCCATCTCAGTCGGCACTCTTCCCTTATTCACTTTTCTCCTTTTTAATCATTCCTAAGGACTTCTATTCTAACTAGAGGATTGTCCCTGGGAAGATCCCTCCGGTTCTGGCTGGATCATGGGAACTAATACCTAACCTCACCATCCTTATAACTCTAGTGCATTAAAATAAGATTGGTCAGTCTTTGGTATTCTTCCACAATTGCCATCACAAACCATTTGCTCCCCCTCAATATGTGCATCGATATACGAAAGAGTTTAGCACATATTTGGGAGCCTACACATGAGTCCAAAAGATCACATTTTATCAGATTTCATATTTAAATCACATTCTCTCCCCCGATCAAAAATTTCAAACCTTTTGAGATTTGTGATCCCAATAGATTTAAATAAGTTTAGAAAATATGGGAGAAAGTGTGGTCTGATTCAATGTATTCTGATAATGGAACATTACGATGCTCCCCCTCAATCAATGAGGGAGAAAGTTAGTGTCAGGTATGATAGGTTTGAAAGATTTTGAATTAAAACAACCATACACTGACACATAACAACCACATTTTATTCACTGCTTATTATGTACAAAGATAATCGTTACGACACAAATGATGTTGACCTTTTACGCACAGATGATGTGATCATTCGCTTCCCTGAGGGAGTCAGTAGTCAGCATCAATTATCCATCCACCAACAAAACTTCTCAAGTATTGTAGATCCCCACCAGGCGAGATCAGAATTAGTAAAGCGTTGTTGAAGTGAAGGTGGTGGTGGTGAAGGTGTTGTTGTTGTTGTTGTTGCTGCCGATGTTGTTGTTGTGGTGAATTCAGAACCAGTCAATAGAGTTTGAATATCTGATCAAATGGTTAGAGCAGGAACTGGCACATTCATATTGGCCATGGAATCTGCATAAGAATATCAACACAGATATACATACATACAGATTCACTTTTCATTAATAGCTACCACGTAGCAGCTTGCCAACTCATAATACCATATTCATCTCATAATCAAACCACAGTCAGGAAATACATCAAACCGCTATCTAGCATGAAGAGCAATCAGCAATCATGAACATGGAAATTCACACATATTTCAACTTTCAACTCAGGATCTTAGGGACATGATTTTAACACTATAGCTACATACCTAAGCATATTCTGAGTGCATAAGCAATACGTCAACAACAATTAAACAGCTATCGACTAACAAAAGTCAATCAACATTCAAAACTCATTCAATTAGATCATGCAAATGCCTGTGGAGTATTCAAGAACATCAAACACAATGGGTTTTCTAACTTCTTTTAAATTTTGAGTTTTAAAGTATTTAGGGGATTAAACGAGGATTCCAAAGTGACACAAATGAACCTTATAGTTACATAAAGCTAGGATACTATAAGCAAATTGCATATAATGCCCTAATCTTTCTAACAACTAACACATTTGGCCATTTGAGATAAAGCTTAGTAAGATCCCCTTCAGCTAATACCCAATTAACTACAAAACCTTTACTAACAATTATAAGATAACCAAGAAACCTGTTTGATGATATAAAATTTGAAATCACTCTCCCCCTCAATCAATGACCCGTATTCTAGTTAAAGAGCTGTAGTCATTGATTGAGTGACAAATTTTATGCACAATCCAAGTCTGAAAGAATTTGAACCAACATGTTACCACCATGTGTCTCACAAATAATTTTCAGAAGAATCATAGAAGGAAAATTATTTGCATACAAAGAAGATTTCTCTTCCTTTACAAGAAATGATGCACTGAAACGTACATCAAATCTGGAAAACATGGATATAAAGTAATCCATGCCCGGGTGAACCCAGTGGGAGGAACAACCTTCTTTTTGGCGACATGCTTTCCCCATTTTGAAACGCGGGTTGCTATCTAAAATAATAGCAAGCCATAATGACATGTTTTGATAAACCTTTTAAACTTCTGCTCGAGCTTCATTTAAAGACCCGTGTCATTATTGAATGACATTTCTAGGTCTGTAAATGTTATCGATAAACAGAAGACATGCCTAGAACAACTATTTTTGGTATTTTCTATTTTTCTGATTTTTATGGTTTTTCTTGGTTTTAATATTTTTCTATTTACATATTTCTGGTTTTATAATTTTCTATTTACAATTTGGTTTAAGATATGTACAACCTATATATTATTCAATTTAAGAAGATGTTGACATGAATACCAAAATGAGGATACGATCTGTACGTTGTAGAAACCTGTAGTCAACATCTCTTAAACTTTCACCACCAAAGCTTTCGAGGCTCCTGAATAATCTTCTGAACTTGAGCCTTCTCAATGTGAAGCTTTGATAGCTTCCCCCCAAACCGACAATCTTCTTTTTGAGCAGTTTCAAAGCTCTCTTTCAAGCTTACATAAGGTAAGTGTACAACGAAAACCATAGAAAACCACATCAAATATTGCTGCTCCTTTTAAGAATAATCATCGTGATTCACCGTTCGGGGGATCATCAAATAGATCAGCAGTGTATCATCTCACACTTGAATAATTCTTCTCACATTTCTTCCCGCAAAAGTCTGAAGTAATGCATAACAAAAGTATCCAGAGACCACTTCCCCCAAGTAGTTAAAGTGATGCAATCAGTCTCATTGTATGAAGCTCAAAAAAACCCGAAGTACACACTCAATCCCATTGATGAAGTCGAGAATGTAACATCAAGATCGATTAAGACCCGAAAATGCACTTTTCTCCCTTCAGAAAATTGCAGAAGAGAATTGCTACACCAAAGTCAACTAAGTCCCGAGTGTAGGCAATTTATCCCGTATGTAGTCGAAATGATACAGACTAACTAGAGGAATCATCATACCATTGTTTACCTCTTTAATCATCAGAAACTGTTTCTTACATCTCTTCCCCCACGTAGTTGGAATACTACTCCAAAAGCCACGAGTTAAAACATTGATTTTCTCTGTGGTTATGACATTTGTCTTCCCGGAATAACTTCAATAAAGAAGAAGTATAAAGTTTATCATGTGTACTCGTTGTGCATTCAGATGTATGTCTCCTTCCCCCTTGCTGGTTTTGATACCTCAGAATCAGCAACACATTTTACGCACATATACTTGAAATCTTGTGAGAAAAACAAAATTGGCTCGAATGTATCAAGTGAGAATCAACCGCTACCAAAACTCTTTCTGACTATCTTTACCAACCCTTAAGTAGGCTATTTGAAGTGATAACTGATGGAGCAAACCCAATATACCAAACTTGAAACTGAAGTAGAATTCCCCGTTCTTGTGACTTAAGCTTGCACTAATGTTGGAAGAGCGGTGTAGAGAATTTATGCTCCAAGCAAATATCTAAGTACTCAATACCCAACCAAAGCATGAGACATTAAACACCTCTTGCGATTATCCACGGAATCATCTACATATGACACTGAGTACTACAACGTAACTCCTTAAAGTGATAGTTAACCAGGTCTTCAACCATCCACCCCGACTGCTGGTAACTAGATAAACCAAGTCTTCAACTTAAATCTTAAGCACGAGCAAGTTATCCTTGATAGTCATGCATCCAACCAACCACGACTTCAAGATAGAATAAGATCACGCCTTTGTGAAAGTCAACTTCAATCTCAGATAAGTGATACCTGATCAACTCCATAGTCACAATTAGAGTCACATGCCCAACCAGTGAGTGATAATACAATTAAATGTACGTCGATCCACTGTTCACACTTTTCCCCCTAAAAAATTGCATATGAAGTTGTAATTTTTTATTGAACAAGTGCATATGAGGTTGATCCACTGTTCACACTTCTCCCCCTCAAAAATTGCATTTGAGGTTGCCATTTTTGATCGAGTGAATAAAAATCCAATCTAATGAAAGTAGATCCACTTGATGACTGAACGAGCATGGAGCAAGTATGAAGCTGGCAATGAGAATAGTCAGAAACAAGAAGATTTCTCTTCTTCCAAAGATAAAGCGTACTCAAGTGTACGCCTTTCTTTTCTTTGAGGAACGGGGCCTGGAGTGTTTTCAACAGACGCCATAATGTAGACATTGAGACCCGAGGCTTGAACTGCAGCGTTCAAACGTCATTGTCGATGAAGAACGAGGCCTGAACTGATGTGAACAGACGTCATTGTGATTTCCCCTCATATGTTGTGAGTAGCCTGAGTCCAAATGTCAAGGGACGATCTATACGACCTGCATTTGAAAACAGACAAAAATAGAGAGTTTGGAGTGCCGGATCCCCAATTTAAGTTGGGGTCCAGTTGGTTAGTGGGAACAGGAGCATCATTTGCCTGAGTCTCAGTAGGAGTTGGAATGCTAGTGGAAGTACCCTTTTTCTGTTTATTTCTACGTTGGTACATAGTTAACGATGTATGAGGATTGTTACAAAATCTCTCAGTGATGACGCTTTCACTAGTACTAACGTGTTTAGGTTGTATTAAAGGCACTGTTTCGGATTTAGTAGACCTAGCTAAAAGGAACTGTTCTCCTACAGGGAATTTCCTTCCAGTTGGCTTCCATTGACGTACAGGCACTACTTTAGACTTAGTTATCCTAGTTAAAGGGCACTGTTCTCCTAAAGTGAATTTCCTTCCAGTGGGCTTCCATTGGTAACCAACATGAGCAAACATCTTTCCTGTTGCTTTCCAAGTTTGCTTGACATGCTTGGCTCTCCAAACTTGCTTGACAGGGGTTTTGTTGGACGACTTCAAAAATTTCTCAACACATTTATCATGATTACCCGAAATTAAACATTCATTACATGTTTTGCAAAGTGAATTAGGATTTGAATAATTATGATTCTTTTTGTTCAAATCTGACTTGATGTTTCTCATGTGGTCTTCTACTTTCTTCTTGGAAACACTTTTAGCTGGTGAGGTCCTATAATTCTTTATATTTCTCCTAGGTTTTGACTCGCTAGCTTTAGTGTCTCTGTTAACTCCTATAGAAGGACTGATGAGAATCTTAGTCCTTTTCACTTCCAGTTAATGAACATGTTTTGATGTGTTGGGATCTGAAGTTTTCAAGGGTGCCTCAAAGGTTGCATGCTTGTTCTTAGTCGTAGAGGATGATGCAACAAATCTATCTCTTTTGTTTTCATTCTTAGGACCTGTGCCAATGACATCTTCTAACAGTTCCTGAGACCGTTTAGTGAGGAAACATGCATCTACAATTGCATTATCATGTGGTTTATCAATCCTATCCTCTTCTACCATCTCATAAAGGATATCAAGGCTTTCCTTAAGGTGATTGAGATATACTTGATGGGCAGACCTATTATTCCTAAGGGGAGGCGAAATAGGTACAACATCTACAGCATACTTACAACAAGCAGAAACCTTTGAAACAACATTATTACCAGCGATAATTGGCATTTTCCCTTTCACCTGAGTCTTTAGATTCTCGATTTCATTTAACAAAGAGGTTATCTTTTCATTATGACTGTTACGTGTGACTTTAATTGAGTCATATAACTCTTTGAAATGTTGTTTGACTTTTGAATTTTCAGCTCTAAAACACTCATTTTCATGGTGTAACTTATTGATGGTGTCTTGATAGTGAAAATTCTGAGAATCTAAAGATGATGGTTTATTGGTGCCATATACATCACTCTTGTTTGATTTTAATTGGGCAATTTGAGCCCTCAATTGTCGAATCGTGTTAGTGTGAGCTTGAATTTTTTCATCGCGTTTGCTTAATTCAAAATATGTATCAAATTCAAGAGCATCCGAAGATGTCTTTGCATTTGAGATTTTACATCTTTCTTCTAAGTGTTGATATTTTAATTGCAAATTAAGATGATCAACTTCTAGTTTTGAAAAACGTTTAACCATGTTATCATGGTCATCATTTTGAATTTTCTCATGCAATTTCCAATTCTCCCCCTCAAGCTCAATAACACGATTCTGGGAAGCATTCAGTGCAACAGACAGTTCATGAAATTGACAAGCAGTTAGTGTAGCATCAGTAGCAGTATAAAACACATCCTGGGCAACATATTTAGCAATCAAATTCTCATTGGTGATGAGAATGTTTTTTCTCTCAATCTCACGACTCTTAAGTTCTATCGCACATTGGGACACTTCATTTTCCATATCTTTAAATACTGCTTTCATCTCATTTACGTCATTTCTAAGGGTTGTTTGCATACCCTCAAAATGTTCCTTAAGAAGCTTAAAGAATGGAATCACCTCAGTTAAGTAACATTTTTTGGTTAGTTCATAACCTCTTTCCCGTTCAGTAATTCCCGTTGGTGTAATTCTCTTTTTACAAGTTTTATCAAAATCAGCAAATAGTTGACAAAGAACATATATGCTAATTAGAGTTTCACATTCTGTGGGAAGAGTTAACGGAACTAAGTGCCTCGGTGTATTGGGAGGATACACCGTTGAAGCCGTTATTTTCCTAAGGGGTGGGGTATTGTCCTTAAGTGCATCAGCCTTTCTCTTTTCTATGTCCAAAGACCAAAATATTTGCTCAGGCGTTAACTTAGTTTGAGGTGCAAAGATAGTCAACCGATTTTGCTCATAGTAATTATGGGGTTTAACTATGACTCGTTTGGCTATACATTTTGGGTCCTTCATTTTTTTCAGCTAATCTCTCTCTGTTTCTGTTTTCTATCTCATTAATCTCTTCAAGTGATGACACATCAGGGGGTGCATGAACAGTCTTAAGCATTTCATTTCCATCATATAAAGCAGGTTGGGCTACCTTAGCATTCCTAAGAAGAGCTAATTTAGGTTCACCTACATTATATTCACTATGTTTATCACATAATTTTTTATGCTTTTGCATCATTTGAGCAGTTTGTCTGGTCTGGTCTTGTGTGTACAACTTGTTCTCAATCTTGTTTTTCAACGTTTTAAGTCTGGAAAAATCATTTAAGAGTTTTGTTTCTTTTTCTTTGAAATCTTGTTTTAGTGTATTTACACGCTCTTGGACTTCCTGTTTTTGTTTAACAGTCTGATCCAGCTGTTTTTGCAAAGATTTCAACTCTTTTTTCAATGTTTCTTCCCTTAAATTACGTTCAGTTATGAATGTACGCATTTGACAATCCATTTTTGGCTCACGTTCAATTAGCTCAAATTTTGCGCGTTGTTCATATATGGCTACCTGATCTTTATATATGTTAAGCCTAGTGGTCAATGTGTCATCTGGGACAAACACAGTGTTTTCATGCAACTCACAAGGATTATCTACCACACAAGCATTTTCTACAACACAAGCATTTTCAACAACAGAAGATGCACCACTTGGTACAACAGACACTTCGTTGTGTTTCACATGCTGTTCATATGGGATAACATTGCTATTTCCCAGATTAGCAGCATCTGACTCAACAACGTTTGTCTGTTGTACTTTTTTAGGAATCTTCTGTTCATGCAACACATCGTCATTATGAATAACGGAAGATACCCCACTAGGTTCAGCAGACGCTTCGTTGTTTTTCACGTGTTGCACGTTGTTCATAGCAGTATCTGACTCAACAAAGTTTGTCTGTGGCTGATGAAGCTCTTTCTCTTGAGAATTCGAGCACACAAAGTCCCTATTGATACCAACGTACTCAAACACGTTTATCTGTTGTACATATTTATGAATCATGCTTTTGTCAATCATGTTGTACAATCTGAGTACCTCAGATATGGCAAAATCTGAAGTAATAGACATGATGTAAACATGCACGGGATTTTAGAATTCTATGATTTAAACCGGGAAATAGATTCTTTCGCGGAATTTTACAAAAATCAAGAATAAACCGTGATTTGATTACTTGAATGTGTTATGATGAAAGTTTGGTAGTCTTGGTGATCTGTTGTTTATGGTTGATGTGATTTGTTATGGTGAACTATTGGTCTGAAAACTTAAAACCTCAATAACTTCATTCCAGAGGGAATTTGGGCCTCGAAAAATTCATTTCACAATATTCAGGCTGTTCCGGTCGTTTTGACAGGTATTTCGCTGAAAACGGAGTTACAGTTCAAAAGTTATGATCGTTTGAAGTTTTGACGTAAAAAGTCAACTTTGGTCAAACTGCAACTGATCAAATCGCAACAAGTCAAGTCTCAATATGTCAAATCGCAACAAGTCAAATCATAATTAGTCAAATCGCAATGAGTCAAATCGCAACTAACCAAATCGCAATAAGTCAAATCGCAAGTATCAACTCGCAACGTCAAATCGCAATTGGTCAAATCGCAATCAGTCAAATCGCAACTTGTCAACTCGCAATTAATCAAATCGCAACTTATCAAATCGCAACAAGTCAAATCGCAGTGACTCAAATCTCAACTTAGTAGTGCTCAAATCGCAGACACTACAGGACAAAATTGCCAAATCGCAACTCACAAAAAGACAGAACAGTCGCTTTCCTTGCGGTTTGTCCTTTTTCCCTTTTTAAGTAAAATGCCAAATCGCAATTTTCAACCTACCAAATCGCAACCCTGCCTTTCCCAAACAACCTCAAATCGCAACCTAGAATGTTTTACCGAAAGTCAACTCGCAACGAAGAAAAACTTTGCAAAACCACACGAATTGACCTAAAACACCACAAACCAAATAGAACAATCTTTCCAAGCACCAAACTAAGCTTATATACTAACCTTAATCAAGAAAGTACAAGCTTTTAACAAATTCAACCACAAACAAAGCACAAATGAGAGATTTTTTCCCTATTCTATTCGAACAAAAAAAAACCATAAAACTAAGCAAATCCGTGAACATGTAATCAAATGAACCTAACCATGGCTCTTGATACCAATTGTAAGATGTTCACAAAACATATAACACGTATGGATTAGATCTTGGCCGAATAGTATGAAGGTCCAACCCTTCCTACACTTGGGAAGGGGTATATATAATAATAGCTAAGTTGCCCCGTGTGGGCTGTGGAGTGAGCTGACAGAGGGTAAAGACCCAGCCCACTCCACGAATACTATAATAACTAAACTATTACTAATTATACTAATAACCCTACGAGCTAGTTAATGTTAACAGATACTCAGGGTGACCGAGTCTTCACATGAATATTTATATTCCTAACAGTTTATACCCCTGAACTTTCATAAAATGACAATTTTTACTCCCGAACTTTCATAAAATGACAATTTTTACCCCTGAACTTTCATAAAATGACAATTTTTACCCCTCAACTTTGGTGAAATGACAGTTTTTACCCTTGTAGTTTCAAAAATGACACTTTATACCCTCAATTATAAATCGTTGGCAAGATTAGTCCTTGTTTTAATTAATTCCGAAATATTAACACTTTCGGCCCAATAAAACTCTATCTTTCAAGATTGGCAGGTTTTACCCTTAAACACTTTGGTCGAATTCAGTTTTAGTCCTTGTTTTAAAATCAGTTGGAGTTTTTGGCAGAAAATACCCTCCAAGCATTTTTGTTGTTTCACTCGTGGTCCTTATTTCATTAAAACGTGTTTTAAAATTCGAGAAAAGGCACGACTTGTTACGACTCCTTTATACACTTTATTATCAACTTATTAACAACTTATTTATAGCTTATGGGCTTATGATTCGATCTTATGAGCTCGAATCAATTTAAATAGGGTCGTTTGAAACAGTTTGCGAAGGGCAGTAACGGGACTCGAGTAACTTTGAGATAAATCAATCTTTTCACTACGTTCTTTTTCCTATAATTAGCCAGCTGGGTGATCTTTATAGTGGCAAAATTTTATAATTTTTAGAGGTCATTTGAGGTTCGAAACAATTGTTCAAAGTTAGGTGATTTGGGCTGTTAGCGACAGGAAAAAGGAAAGAAAAATGGTTTGGTTTTGGCTTTTAAGTGTTCTAACCCGTTTTTAATGCATGATAACATGTTCATAATCATATTTAGCCTATCTCTAAAGTGTTTTATAGTTTCTTTGATTTGTGATATTAAGAAAATAAAATTAAGGGTGTGTTTGGTTTGCTCGACAAAAGAAGAAAAGGAAAAGAAAACTTAGTTTTCGATCTAGCTTTCTATTAGGGATTTATTTAGTAATGTTTTTAAGAGTATTTAGAATTTATAAAGGTAATGAAAAAGAGTTAGTTTGCTGACTTGTTATCTTGGTCAATTATGGAAATATATTTGTGGCGAATTGTTTTTGGAAATGGAACACCAAATGCTCACCTCCTTCTAGGCCTTCTCAAGTCTTTTCCTTAGCTTCTAATTAGGTCATAGGATCAGTAGGATAGTGAATGTGAGCTGTTTTGGGTTGGTTCGAATTATGGGTGAATATGGGATTTTAGTTAGGTCGATTTGTATATTATGGGAAGAGTTAGGGTTTGGTTAATATAGGGAAAGGATGAAAGGGTTTCTAGGTCATCATGTTGAGTTGGAGGGGACATGGTGAGGTAGTAAAGGTCACATGTATGGAGGGGGGAAATGTGGCGTGAGGTGTGGTGATGTGTTTTATTTCAAAACCAAGGATTCTACCTACTTGTATATAAACTTATGGGACATGTTTATGTGTAGGATTTTGGGTCATAGAAGAGTGTTTATGGTGTATATCATGCTTAAGTTTAAGTGGGATAATTAGTTGGTTGATGGTTAGCTTGAATCGAACTAGATAGATTCTATGTAAATCGAATGGCATTATTTAAGGGTACTTAAGCTATAGGATTTTGTATATTTAGGGTTTATGGAAGTAACTAGGTTGGTTTAAAGTTAAGTTTATGTATTGGTTGGGTAGAAACTAAGTTAAGGTTTATTTAGTTATTACTTGTGTCGATTTAATAAGAAAAAGAAAAAGAAATCGTGTGGTGCTTATAGGGGTTGTACCATGTGCTTCATAGGGTTGTACTATGGTTTATGTAATATAGAAAATGTATATTTAATGCTTGGTTAAGTTACTTAAATTATATGTTAATTTTATTAAGGTTAAAAGTATATAAATATATTTTTAGACTTTTGTGCATTGAACACTTGTACACTAGGTTTAGAGACTTGTACTTATATTTAGTAAGTTTAAGAAATTCTATTTTTAAGACTTGTGCATAAAAGACTTGTAAAATATACTTTTAAAATAAATATATTTAAGGTTATAATGGGATTTTTGTTAATATATAGTTTTATGCATAAATGACTTGTATCTTGGCTTGAAGGACTTGCACACTTATATTTTGTAAAAATCTTATGTACATTATTTAGAGTTTTTGATTTTATTACATAAAATCATGATTTAATAAAATTAGGGTTTGTATCGGGAGTTAAAATGGATTTAGGGTTTTTGTGCTTTAGTAACTTGTACCTTGGTTTAAATGAGTTGTACTTTAGTATTTTAGGGTTTAGTTACTCATTTTCATTATTATAATGGTTTAGGGTTTCGTATAAACTCTAATAGATAAGAAATGTTTAGTTGTACGTTTATTATTAGTACGTTAACGAATTATCGTAAAGTGGAAATTGAAATATCGTAATGTTTTTATGTTTATATAAAATAAGAATTAAGTAAGTTGATATTGGTTCGCGTGAGAGCACGTTTATCGAGGATGTGAGTTACGTCACATTAGATAGTAGTTATGATCAGATAATAATAAATAATTAAAAAAAAATTATAGGTGGAAAAAGGATAAATATTCTGTAAGATAGTTTATTTTATTGTGGGATTTTTACAGTGGTTACAGTATACCCCCGTTGCGGGAATCTCGTCTCGAGATTCAGTCTGTGTTGGTCGATGAGTTGGGAAAAGGTGAAGTATAGAAAGAGTTGGGCTTAGATTTCTAACTTATTCAGATAGTGAATGTGAGAATGAGAAATTGTACAACGATTTGATTTGTGATGTGAGTTTGATATGCTTAAAATGCTTAAAATTTAAAAATAATATTATCTATAATATTATCTTACTTTTATGTCACTTAAATCCAATAATATCGTCTTACTGCTAATCCTTGGTTATATCTTTAGTCCAAAAAGGGTTTGTCTAGGAATTTCCATTCGGTACTTAAGGGAACGTAGTTTTGTCAGTTTTATTCCTACTAGATGAAATAAATTTGAATGTCTTGCCACCTAATAGATCCAAAGTCTGTGAACAGTGATTCCTAATGGCCATGAACAGTAAATCCTAACGTCTATGAACATTAAAATGTAACGGTCAGGAATAGTGTTTTCCAACTGCTAGTTTTGCCTATATATACTCCATTTTAATTTCCATTCTTCCACAAAACATACATCTCTCACTAAAAACTTAAAATGCCGCACCTTATCACATTCCTAGCAATCGTTTACGTTGTTCTTGCGGTTTCTTATTTGGCGTACGTTCCTAGTGAAGATTACGCATTCTTGGTTTGCGTTCTAGCGGTCCTTATGCCTTTTGTGGTTCTCGCTATTGGTGTGGACAAACTATGGGGGTAATGGTTTAGGGTTAGGGTTGTTAATATGAATCCTTATTGTATTTCTATGTAGTCCTTAGTGAAATAAAACTTATTTGTTCTTATGCCTAATATCTAGTCTCGCTATCGTGCGCAGGATAATCAAGGTGATTCATCCCGTGGTGGCTCTAGCTATTGTTGGTTTGGTGGCGGTCTTTTTTGCTATGATGGGTCAACCTATTGAAGATTCTATGCCTTTTATTGTAATCATTGTAACATTAGCACTTCTGATGCTAATTATATCTCTATGTATTAATTTTCGTGGATTCAAATAAAATTTGTACTATGTTGTGTTTGCCATAAATCTTTATGAGCTCTTAGAGTTTTTATATCCATAATTTTTGTCGATTTCCTATCTTAGAGGTATTGGGTAGTAGGTGTAGACATCTATTGTATTAAATCAAAAAGTGATATTTTATGAACAATTTATTTTGTTTCAATATTTTGCTTTTGAATGAAAATTGTTATTAGAAAATCTGAAAAGATAACTGTTCCATTTATGACATGATTCTTCCCAAATTATACATAGGTGATCAGGCTGTGTATAATTGAGGATCAAATGATGTGATGTTTGGCTCAGTTACTATGGTATTTATGTTTATTCAAAAGTTTTAGATGGTGTTCAACGTGTTGATTTTGGAAAATAACCACATAATTATTTTTCAAAAGAACAGGTTTTTTTTTTTTTTTTTTTTTTTTTTTTTTTTTTAGTTTACACTATAGTGATGAGTTAGGGATTTTCTAGGGTACTAATGAGATATTCTTGAAATAAATCTTAGGGTTCATGTGAGGATCCTACAGAGTGATAATAGTCTATTGTTCGGTCAAAACTAATATTAACCAAATTTCTAGTGAGATGGCAGTATATTGCTACATGATGATTATGAACAGGGCAAATGGAATAGGAACCGAGATTGTGATTATTAGGGAAATATTACAAAGTAGGGGTTCCATACGGTAGAAAAGTAGTTATTACACTTAGGTTACATCCATCGTAACTAAGGTAAAGTACGAAAGGAAATATAACTTAGAAAGTTCTAAACCTCAATTTATTTATCTACTACAGGAATTTATCTTCTGCTTAAAAGCAAGCGGAGTGCCCATTGGGTTGCCCAAAGGGCAGGTTGAAACCGCCGGTAACACCGCCCCGTGCCCAGCGGGTTGCCCTCAATAGACTGGTGGGAGGGCTATATACCCTCTGAGCAAACCGTTGGAGGTAGACGTTGAGGGGGCTGTGTGTAAAAAAAAATTTTTAAAAAATTTTGTCCTTTTTAAAGTTCAACCGTTGGTTGGCATTGAAACAAAAAAAAAACGCCTCATCATTCTTCATTTCGTGGCATTCAAAAAAAAATAACTCCTCTTTCTTCATCTTCAACCTTATTCAAACCACCATGGATCCAAGAAAGCTAAAAGGGGTTGCTAAAACCGGCCGTGGACGTGGCTCTCGACAACAAATGGGTCGGCCCCAACCTCAAACGCAACGACCTGTCGAACCGTACTATCGTCCCGTACCACCGGTGGTTGATCCTTACTATACTCAACCTTATGCATACAATAATCCTCCTCCTCCTCGACAAATGCATCCAAATCAATACGTAGTACACCAAACGGCGGAGGTCGAGTTTGACCCATTGGAGCCGTACGCCTACCGTGATCCTCTTCCCAGTACCGACGATGATGATGATGATGATGATGAAGACGTCGTCCTGGAAACTCAAGAATATCCGTTAGGTACAAATTTAAACTTTTTATAATTCATACTTTTATAGTTGTTTTATTTTTATTAGTAGTTTTATTAGTTTTACAATATATAGATAATGACGACGATGAAGAAGTTCAAGTGCAAGAAGTGGCACCAAAGAAATTCCCGAAACGAGCGGAGAAAAAAACTTGGACGGCGAAAGAAGAGGAGGCTTTGGCCAAAGCGTGGGTTCATATCTCGACATGTAAGGTAGTCGGGAATGAACAAGGTCGAGATAAGTTTTGGGAACGAGTTTTAGGTCATTTTGCATCTTTAATAAAAGACACCACTAGAACTCATCATAGTTTGCACACGAAGTGGGGTACAATGAACACTTCCATGAGTATGTTTAACGGCCTATACATCCAATCGGTAATACTTTTTATGAACACTTTATACATGTATTATTTTTTATTAGTTGTATTATAATTTATTAATTATAGTTCTATCTTATTAATACGTTTTATTAAAATATACTTGTAGCGTCGTCTATGGGAAAGCGGTTGTAGTGATATTGATGTGATGAACAATGCCTTGGTCGATTATAGCACCAAGACAAAAGGGAAGCCTTTCACTCATGTAGCGGCTTGGGAGGTTGTGAGGAACGAAGCCAAATGATTGGAACAACCAATTGTTGGTCAAACATCTTCGTCTCATTCTGACAAGCGAAGAAAGTCATCGGAGGGGGGAAACTCTGAGTCGGCTAGTAATGACGCCGATACTATATTGCCGGATTTGAATGAGAACACAACCCCAAGTCGGGCAAAAAAAGGGAAAAGGAGTGTTGTTGGTGAAGCTTCGTCAAAGAGTAGTATTGTCTCGACCGTCGAGGCATACGCGGCAAGGAAAACAAAACACATTGACGATGTTAATGCGAAAAAACAAGCACTTTTGGACTTACAAATTGAACAAGCGACTAGAAAGGCTATGAGGAGTGACTTCAAGTTCTTCAACACGCCGCACGATCACATAACCGACCCAACAATGTTAGAGTGGATGCTTGGGCAAAAAAGAACAATCGCGGCGAAGTATGGATGGGGTTGTGATTTTTAGATATCTATTGTCGTGGTTTTATTTCTATTATTATGTTATGGATTTTCTCGTACTTTTATTTTAATTATTATGTAATGAACTTTTATTTTTATTATTATGTAATGAACTTTTATGAAATGTTATGTGTTTTAGTTATAAATTGTGTAGTTTAATAGTTTAGGGGGGGAAAATAAAAAATTTGGGAGGGCTAGAAAATCATGGGCGCGAGTGAAATTGGTTGGGAGGGCTGGAGGGTTGAACTGAGTTGGCATAATTTTATTGGTCAAATTTGGGAGGGTTGAAATTTTGGGAATCATGACTCCTCCCACCCTTAGATATCATCCTTGGACATTGTTGGGATCGTAATGAGTTCTTATTCTTTTGCACTAGTCTTGGCTTTCCAATTGGTATTGTAGTTTGAGCACTAACTCTTGTAGTGCCCTTTTCCATTACATCCATAGCAAGTTACGGTTACTGGCTGTAGAATGGCTCCTGTCGCCTTACAGTCTTTGGTCTGATGCCAAACTCTCTGCCACCTTGCGCACTTAACAATGCACGGACCATAGTGGTGCAACAAGCATTGATTGCACAATGGTTTTCTTCCGACATAACCACTCCTTTCAGCAGGTGTGACTGCATAGGCTCTGTCAGTTTTCTGTTGACGATTCTGTTGGTGGTGGTAGCTGATGCGATCTTGGAGATGCTTGTAGTGACAGTCGTGGTCATTTGTGTACTTGCAGTAGGTGGGGATGATGGTATCAAGTTTTCTCTTTTGGTTATTTTTCCTAAGTGTAATACTTTGTTTAATTCCTTGAGCACTGGTGATGGTAGGTTTAGTCATTCCTTCTGGGCCTTGATGGTGAGTTGGTCTACAACCCGTGAAACTTTCATGGGTATGCTTACAAGACACAGCCATCTTTTTTTCTCCTGTTTCCATATTATTGCTACTCAGGTGAGCTACTGTTGTCACTTCGAGTACTGTTGCAATGAGGTTGATTACCAACTTTTGGATAGCTTCAGAAGTCATTGGTGTGGTTAGTGCTGGTGGGGTATTTGTATTTTTCATGCTGGTTATCTTCTATCACTATCACCAGAATCACGAATTTAGAACTTACGTAATGACCACGTTACATAATTCGAATATACTTAGTCCTAACAAGTGGTCACAATGTGAGATTGTATCCAATTGAGAATCATAAAATTACGATGTGTCTGGTTAGTATCGTAGATAAATGATTAACTCTTGGTATGGAACTGCTTAGGAACAAACTAATTCGTCTACAAAATCTGAAATTTAGCAACTTTCTCTTCATTCATCAAGTTTTCTTCCGAAATTTATCTTAATGGATTCTATGGTTATAGCCTAGCTATGGCAGGTATAAGGAATTGTAATAATCTTAAGTAATGTCATGGTAGGTCTGGATTTAATTACTGAAAATAACATGATATTAATATCTTGATTGATTGTTTTTGCAAAAACAATTAATACAAGGTCTTTTATTAATGCTTCATGTGGTAGGTTAAGGATTTTCTGTTTCTAGCATAAGGGTTTAGTCCTTTGTTGACAAGAGCGATCCTAGTTTCTGTTACTTACTGTGCTACAAGTTGGTCGGTTGACTAGGTTTGGAGGAAAGGGAAGGTGTCATAAGTATGTTTTGGTTTGCGTAGAGCCATTTGTCTATTAAGGATAGTAACAAATGGTGAGATTTTGTATGAGGTCATGAGAAGTCATTACATGCATACATAGCATTATTGTAAGACATAGTAGAAAGAATTTGTTCTCAACATAAATATATAATATAAGAAGGTTGTTATAGATCTAAAGATTGATTACAAACTCCGAAAGTTTCAGACTTATTAGAAAATACAGGAAATACTAACCAAATACTATTCGGTTTAGTAGACACAACAATGATACATGTGAATTTAAGATCAGTTACGTACTTGACGTAAATGCTTAATTTCAGTCTCAAGTTTTAGTTGTGCAATTTCCATTTCTAAGAAACATTCCTGAAATTCCTGGTACATCCTTATTTGATTGTCCAACATGGCTTCTAAGGCGAAAATTTTCTGACCCTGGTTTCTTGCCATATCCCTGGCCATCCATAGGGTTCTTTCAATGTCTTCCACTCTACCATGCATTTAACCGTGTTCTCTTCTCGAACAGTGGACTCTGGAATCTAAGCTTCTAAATTTATGGTTGTACGTATTCTTCATCTTGTCAACATTTACTCCTAATTCGAACACAGCTCGTCTCTCGGCATCAGCTCTTCTAAACAGAGCGTCAAAGTTACGGTCGTACCATTCAAAACGTAATGGTTGTAACCCTTCCAGCTGTTTAGTGTGAATGTCTAGGGTGTGAGCGTGTTGATAAAGGAGAGTCCATATTGATTCATGAGGGTTTAGATTTTGGTCAGGGGAATTAGGTGTAGATATGGCGTCTGGGATGTCTGGTATTGGGGAATCTGAAGTGTCAAGTAATGGAGAGTTTGACTCAACATCTTTCTGAATTGTTTCTTGGTGTGAATTATGTCCAACCTCAAACGTTGTCGGACAACCAATCAACTTTTCATCCGATGTAGTTTTTCTAAGTTTCTGAGGTGAAGGTGAGTGGGTAGGTGATGTACAAGTAGTACGGAGGATAGTTTCGTTAATCTTAGGTGTTTCGGGGGACATGGTACTGTAGTAATCCACAAATAATAATTATAAATAATTATTATAAGTAATTAATAACATTAAGGAAGGAAAATAAAAGTGAAATAATTAAGTGCGTAAGAGTGAATATCAAGTATGTAATGCTTAGCGCAAAATAATCCTAATAAGTAATATACTAAGCACAGTAATATGCAGGCACGGAGGGCGTAGGATGGTATGGTGTAAAATCATTTGTTTTGAAAGTGTAGTTATAGTCCAATGTTTGAAAACATTTGGTTCTCTATAACCATGAGCTCTGATACCACTCTGTAACACCCCTGTTTTCGATATACGCAGCGGAATATAAGTTGGGGTATTACTTCAAGTATCACAGTCATAAAAATAGAAAACGACTCGAAAAGAGTCGTTTTAAATAAAATTGTTATCATTCATTTATTTAAATCAGAGTTACATTATACAGGTCCCAACGGGAAGATCCAAGATTCATTAATGAAGATACATTATTTGTTGAATAATAACAAAATGGACACTCTTTTTATAAGAAAGTCCACAGCCACTCCGTGCCAAATCAAACTTCTAATTACCTGAGATAAAACATATTAAAAAGTCAACACAAAGGTTGAGTGAATCCATAGTGTTTAAAGTTATAATCAGTTTGAACACAAGCTAGGTAAAAAGTAAATCAGTAATATTGCAGTTCAATATATTGCCCTAAGTCTCATGACACGCAAAACGTTAACTGTTTATTATCATAGTTATAAACTAATGATGCATATTACCCCATAATTAAATGAAATAATTTTGCCTCCGAGTAGGAGATTGCCGGTCTCTTTATTCATCTCAAATAAAATGCATTTGGTCACGTTATGGTAACACAAAGGGGTTGTCAAACCCAATAGATCTATTCATAATATTCGTGCTCACCCGCAAGTGATTAATGGTCCATGATGGGAGGTCTTTTAGGCAATAGGTAACTTAGGCAATATTAATCAGGAAAGCATACAGAAAAATACTTGTGTTCGGTTTTGTAGCATGTATCTCCCCACAAGTTTGGAAAATGTATAAAAAGTGGGACTATGAACTCACCTTAGCAGTCTGGATGGAAAACAAAGCTAAATGGAGTTGATAAACGTCTCTGGCACGAAACCTGGGTTGTTATGTCACGTTTCAGTAATCGTATTCCAATATATAAGTTTTTAATATTCGTTTCGTGACGTTCTTGGTTGATAGTTAAATGTTTAATTGAGACAACATTAAGTCTCTTCAAAAGTTGGATAAGATTTTATCTTATTTTTCATTTTTATGTCTCCGTTTGTTCGTTATCGAGATATACGTATTTTATTTATTAGTTTTTATTATAAATATATTAGTAATATTAATTATATAAAGTTACGCTTTTTACCCTATAGTTTCATATATTAACAGTTTATACCCCTGAACTTTCATAAAATGACAATTTTTACCCCTGAACTTTTGTAAAATGATAATTTTTACCCCCGAACTTTCATAAAATGACAATTTTTACCCCTCAACTTTGGTGAAATGACAGTTTTTACCCTTTTAGTTTCAAAAATAACACTTTACACCCTCAATTAGAAATCGTTGGCAAGATTAGTCCTTGTTTTAATTAATTCTGAAATATTTACACTTTCGGCCCAATAAAACTCTATCTTTCAAGATTGGCAGGTTTTACCCTTAAACTCTTTGGTCGAATTCAGTTTTAGTCCTTGTCTTAAAATCAGTTGGAGTTTTTGGCAGAAAATACCCTCCAAGCATTTTTGTTGTTTCACTCGTGGTCCTTATTTCATTAAAACGTGTTTTAAAATTCGGGAAAAGGCACGACTTGTTACGACTCCTTTATACACTTTATTATCAACTTATTAACAACTTATTTATAGCTTATGGGCTTATGATTCGAGCTTATGAGCTCGAATCAATTTAAATAGGGTCGTTTGAAACAGTTTGCGAAGGGCAGTAATGGGACTCGAGTAACTTTGAGATAAATCAATCTTTTCACGACGTTCTTTTCCTATAATTAGCCAGCTGGGTGATCTTTATTGTGGTCAATTATGGAAATATATTTGTGGCGAATTGTTTTTGGAAATGGAACACCAAATGCTCACCTCCTTCTAGGCCTTCTCAAGTCTTTTCCTTAGCTTCTAATTAGGTCATAGGATCAGTAGGATAGTGAATGTGAGCTGTTTTGGGTTGGTTCGAATTATGGGGTGAATATGGGATTTTAGTTGGGTCGATTTGTATATTATGGGAAGAGTTAGGGTTTGGTTAATATAGGGAAAGGATGAAAGGGTGTCTAGGTCATCATGTTGAGTTGGAGGGGACATGGTGAGGTAGTAAAGGACACATGTATGGAGGGGGAAAAGGTGGCGTGAGGTGTGGTGATGTGTTTTATTTCAAAACCAAGGATTCTACCTACTTGTATATAAACTTATGGGACATGTTTATGTGTAGGATTTTGGGTCATAGAAGAGTGTTTATGGTGTATATCATGCTTAAGTTTAAGTGGGGTAATTAGTTGGTTGATGGTTAGCTTGAATCGAACTAGATAGATTCTATGTAAATCGAATGGCATTATTTAAGGGTACTTAAGCTATAGGATTTTGTACATTTAGGGTTTATGGAAGTAACTAGGTTGGTTTAAAGTTAAGTTTATGTATTGGTTGGGTAGAAACTAAGTTAAGGTTTATTTAGTTATTACTTGTGTCGATTTAATAAGAAAAAGAAAAAGAAATCGTGTGGTGCTTATAGGGGTTGTACCATGTGCTTCATAGGGTTGTACTATGGTTTATATAATATAGAAAATGTATATTTAATGCTTGGTTAAGTTACTTAAATTATATGTTGATTTTATTAAGGTTAAAAGTATATAAATATATTTTTAGACTTTTGTGCATTGAACACTTGTACACTAGGTTTTGAGACTTGTACTTATATTTAGTAAGTTTAAGAAATTCTATTTTTAAGACTTGTGCATAAAAGACTTGTAAAATATACTTTTAAAATAAATATATTTAAGGTTATAATGAGATTTTTGTTAATATATAGTTTTATGCATAAATGACTTGTATCTTGGCTTGAAGGACTTGCACACTTATATTTTGTAAAAATCTTATGTACATTATTTAGAGTTTGTGATTTTATTACATAAAATCATGATTTAATAAAATTAGGGTTTGTATCGGGAGTTAAAATGGATTTAGAGTTTCTGTGATTTAGTAACTTGTACCTTGGTTTAAATGAGTTGTACTTTAGTGTTTTAGGGTTTAGTTACTCATTTTTATTATTATAATGGTTTAGGGTTTCGTAAAAACTCTAATAGATAAGAAATGTTTAGTTGTACGTTTATTATTAGTACGTTAACGAATTATCGTAAAGTGGAAATTGAAATATCGTAATGTTTTTATGTTTATATAAAATAAGAATTAAGTAAGTTGATGTTGGTTCGCGTGAGAGCACGTTTATCGAGGATGTGAGTTACGTCACATTAGATAGTAGTTATGATCAGATAATAATAAATAATAATAAAAAAATTTATACGTGAAAAAAGGATAAATATTTTATAAGATAGTTTATTTTATTGTGGGATTTTTACAGTGGTTACACAAAGGCAAGTGAAATGTTTTAATTTCGGGTTTGAGATTGATGAACTCAAATAAGTACATTTTATTACTATCATTTATCCTATTTATTTGACTTGTTTTATTATATTATCTGTGAGAATTGATACGTTAATGTTTACTTTTGTAATTCTCAGGTAAAAACAAGTATTATGTGAAACTTGGCGATTTTGGACTAATTATGGAGCAAAACAAGCAAGAAGTTAAGAGTCTACTGAAATGCACAAGATCAAGATCATTCTGCTCCAGGTACGCCGCATCTTACTTATTACATACGGCGCATCACTATCAAGATTTCACAAAATATTATCCAAGACGGCAAAGGACATGCGCCGCATACAAGAATGGAGTTACGCCGCATCTTCTGGCGGTGTACGAATATTCCTGAATATATTAATCTTGGACCCCACGCGAAGTTAAGTCAATGCGCCGCATCTAATTATTCTATGCGCTGCATCTTACCCTCAGACAGAAACTATAAATACCCCAAGGTCAGACGAGTTTCGAAAAGAGGCTAATATACGAAGTACGAGAAGACAGAAACCCTAAGCCGAATTCAGACGAAATAGCAACACAAGACACACCTTGAACAAAGATACAAGAGCTGTAAGAAGGTCCTGCATGTATTCAATTCATTAAGTAGTTTTGTTTTATTGTATTAGTACACTTTAATTCATCAGGATTGATGGGCTTGTGTAATGTGACAACGGAAAGATTGCACTCCCCTTAAAATTGCTTTCCCATTAATTAAAGTTTATATGTTGATGTCTTTGGTGACTTTTATTAGTGCATTGATAACCTCTGTGTCTAGCTGAGCATTGATCGGGTCGCCATGCCTCTGTCCTCGCCTATTTATTTTATCGCCTATGCATTCTATCGTCTGTAGAAAAGCAGGAAGAAAAGGTAAATAGGATAGTCATAAGTAATCATTAAGGGTTTACTCGCCGATAAGATTAGAGCCAACGAGAAAGGGATTAATCTCGGTGCGTTGCATCGAACTATACACTTCATATAAAACTAGCAATAAAAAAAGTTACAAGCTACTTAACTATCAGGACAGGTCTTCTTATTGTCTCAAGTATTTATCTGTGTACGTGTGTGCTACTCGCTGATTCGTGCTTATTAGTTTAGTTTATTATTTAATCATAACCAAACCGTGCCAGTCTCTCAGGCTGAACCCCCTTGCGTTAGATTAGGTTGTATAGCTAACTTAAGATAATAAAATACTGATTAGGATAACTAGATAATACGTTCCACTCTTAGTGATCGACACTCTACTTACCATTATATTCATACTGACCGGGTACACTGCTCGTTAAAGTGTGTGTGTTATTGATAAGTCGGCTAAATATAAATTTAAAACTTGAATTCTGCTAAAACCACAACGACATACCGTAGGTATAAATTAGAGCATACGCACACGACACATCAGAGATTTAGAGGTTATTTGATGGAGATGGTGCATTTTATGATCTCTTGGACAACATCTTTTTTTGTTGAGTTGTTACATGTTATTTTAACATGATTTGGTTTCCTAGAACCAAGAGACACTCTAATGTGATACAATGTAGAATCTACTACATCGTGTGTGTTTCAAGAATGCTCTTTTGCATATCTTGAGAAAGGAATCTTATAAAGGTTACTTACCTCAATAGATTTTGTGAGTATTATATTTAAAATGAGACATACTGTCAGATATGCTTTTCAAAGAGGAAGCTTATCACTCTTACGAATGCTTAGTAAAACAAGTATTTTAGTGTATGACTAATATTACTTGTTTATGCAATGACACATGTTGTTTTGGGTTATCATTCAAATCTAATATCATATATTTGTTAACAAGATGCAATGTATTCTCTTGTAACATAACCATTCATGTTACAAAAGGGAATAAGATGCATAGGATATAAGTTATCCTTTGTCAATCTTTTGATAAGAGAAATACATGTGATATTCTCAAAGATTGATTACTTAAATAATAGTTAATAACATATTATGTGTGACACTTTTACTAGACATGTGATTTTGAGTGTTGAGTCGTTCATGAGCAAAGTTTACATATGTTGTTTGTTTGCTCGTGTTTGGTTTTTCGGAAATGACACATTTACTAATTGCATTGCAATGTAAATTACTTGTATATTTCGGATGAAACATCCAAGTTTTCAATCCTACTTAGTTGTGTATTTTATGCATCTTTTAAACATATTAGTTTAAAGTTTGGAACACAACCATTGGATAAGAAGACTCAATATGGCATCTTCAACACAAATGTGAGTTATGATCCGATGCATATTATTTTTGTCTTGAGAAGACGTCATTATTTTCATAACAATCGAGTGTGATTGAGGATGTAGATTCAAGATAATATATTTCATCATATTTTGATGTTATCTTGAAGCTAGACAAATAATGACTCTAATTTCATGTCCATACTCGAAAACTTGTCAATTAGATTCGATAATGATATCAATCATAATTTGAATAATGAATTGATATGTACTCGAAATCTTTCTTGACCCTCACGATCACTCCTTTTAAAAAGAAAATAAAAATTTAGGGAATGTGTTTCATTTATTCTAATACTAGTTGTATGTGTGAGGTTAATGACATATTAAGTTACTACTTCGATATTGTCATTTATTTTTATTTGCGAAAAACTATGTATATTATTAAGTATAATATTCTTAGTTTTTCGACACCTCATAAGTATAAAAATAATTAACTTAACTATTTTTATACAACATACGTAAAATACTAAATGTTTAAAACATTTTGTATGTGTGTTAGATCAATTGCAAGTTTAATACATTTTCTTTTACTTAAATACTAATGTATTAATATGATCTTTTATCTTGTTTAGACAACCCATGGTCAAGCAAGACAAAATGATGTGATGTTTTAGAGATCATGTTACGGATTTTATGAGAGTGTTAAGTATTTTGAGGTGATATACCTTTTACACTTAAACCTTTGGAAAAATAATTGTGTAAGACAATATCTTTCGACACATATGATCAACCAACTTAGTTTCTATTCCTAAGAGGGTTACTAAAGCATCTTAAAACTTGCAATATGTATAGAACACGTATGCAAGAAAAGTGGTCTATGCCTATATGCAATGCAAAATCAATTATGCAACGTAGTGCAAGAAGTCTAATCTAAGTTCTATTGACGCATAAGCCGAGAAACTAATAATCAGCAAATAGAAACAAGGCATGTAAAACACTTGTGATTATAGATATAATTAGCTCAACTAAAGATAACTATAAGTACCAAAAAAAAATACACAAAGAAAAACAAATTGTCATTTAGCATAACACACAAAAATGTTTATCGTCATTTTGTGTATTAAGTATAACAATGTATACTAAGCTTGATTTTATTTGAAAACGAATTGGTTTCCTCCCCATTTCAAAGATTTTTACCAAGTCACTTTGAAAACACGTCAAGGTTTAAAAGTTGAAACACCCTTTTTCAGTTTAACCAAAAATTTACGCAAACTGCATGACCAAAAAGACCTTTAGTTGAATATCAAGGACTTTAACATACTTTCATTTAGAACTAATTCATAAAAGTATTTTTCAAATGAAAGTAGACTCAACTTCGTTTAAAATGATGGGTGACACGACTCCTACGGACTTAAGGTTGATTTTATATGAATTTCTGAAAATGACCCAATACTGAAAACAGACAGACAGAGGCACGGTACCTTTAAATACCCCACGGTACCGTTAAATATAATGGTACCGTCCTATATTTAGTGGTACCGTGATCTATTTTCTGATTCAGTTTACTATTTTAGTGCGGCAACTCGACGAAAAAATGTAAAATTTAATAAACCAGATACCGAACATATAAAATATATATTAAGCATCATTATCACGTTTAGGACTAAGAAAGACATTTACGATAATACTTTTACTACAAAATAATTGTTTGTCCCAAACACTCCTTTCAAAACCTCATGACTTAACGACTCGTTCTGAAAACATGACCGGACACTTAAAACTCTATTCTTTTATTGATTTAAGAAAACCTTCAAGCTAATGTGACAAAGTATACTTAACAACAAAACTTGTATGTATTAAGCAACTAAATACTTTTCATATTTTATCACCTTCATGAGTAATTTGATACATGGATCGTACTCAATTTTGAAAACCATTTGTTTTAAAAATTTGAGCGACGTGGCTCTGGTACCAATTGTGGAAACCGTAGAGGGGGGGGTGAATACGTTTCCATTAAAAACTTAAAAACTTTTTGTATCAAACACCCGATCAAGTGTGACGTAATATGAAAAGTGTCAACAAAGATCATACAACATCTATAGATGGTATAAAGTAAACTACAACACAAATACAATCAAACCATGATACAAGCATAATCAACATATTAAAAGCAACAAACACACAAACATAAATGCAATGCAAATATAAATATAAAGCGATAAAGAATAAAATAAAAGTAAAGAGATAAGTAAGAAGGCGCAAACCGGACACTATGATTTATAGTGGTTTGGTCACGAAGCTCCTCTTCGCCTTACTCCACTCCCCGAGTACCCAACTCGAGAGTTACTTCACTAATCAACAAGCTCCCTTCAGGCGTAGAAAACCGTACAACGTAGCTTATCCTTATTTTCGACACTAAGCTAAATATCGGGTACTAATCTCAGCTAGTACCAATCTACTACGATCCACACGATCTACTCACGATCTACCCAATCTACCCTTGATCCACTTGGTCAATACACAAGCCCACAAGCTACAAGAGATCTCCAAGATCTCAACAAGATCACAATGATCTACTCCCACTTGACTCGATCTACCCGATCCACCCTTAATCTACTTGATCAATCACACAAGCCCACAAGCTTCAAGAGATCTCCAAGATCTCGACAAGATCACAATGATCTACTCCCACTTGACTCAATCTACCCGATCTACCCTTGATCTACTTGATCAATCACATAAGCCCACAAGCTTCAAGAGATCTTGACAAGATCACAATGATCTACTCCCACTTGACTCAATCTACCCTATCTACCCTTAATCAACTTGATCAACACACTAGCTCACAAGCTACAAGAGATATTCAATATCTTTATAAGATCACAATGATTTTCTTTCACAAACTCTCAAAAAAAATGAACTTGATGTATACAAGATACAACAAGTATGTAACAAGTGTTACAAGTGCTATAACTACAACTACAACACTTTGTATCTTCTTTGATACCTTGTGTTCTTCTCTTGCAATAGAAGAGGAATGAAGGTGATCTCTTGGTTGGATGAAATGATCACTCTTAAACAAACTAAGACTCTCTAAATGATCAAAGAAAGTGATCTAAATAAGAAGGGATTAGAACAGAGAAAACTGACTGGAAAAATCAAGTTGGAAGTGTAAAATGGTCCATTATCTATAGGCAAAGAAAAAACTAGCCGCTACAGAGGGAGGTATCACTAATTGTCAGACGGCACCACTAAATTTAGTGGTACCGTCGGTACTTTAGTGGTACCGTGGACACTCCTCCGTTTGTTTTTAGTGGGGAAGGTTTATTTGGGAATGTTTGGAGTTGTTTGGGGGAAACATAGCCGTTACTATTTTTGAAATGATTTTCCCAAATAAAACATTTCTTTCTAATTCAAAAATAATTTGTAAAATGTATTTTTGAAAAATGTTTTGTCACATTCATAAATGTGAAGTTTAGAACAAAAAATTTATTTCTTTGATCATCCGTCAAGTTTAAATTTGTTTGTTCATACCTTGAGTGATTTACGTCGGGATGAAAATCTACGACTCTGTTGAGGCATACTTGATACATTGAGAGATGTTGATGTAAATATGCGTTGATGATTTGTGTTTACAAGTAACTTGCGCATTTTACGTTATGCATTACAAGTTACATGTTTGTCATTATTAAAACCGAAGAAACCGTTTAGTTTAAATATCGCAATATTTGCACTAGCAATTCTTAAAAAAACATACTAAAAAAGAAAATGAAAACTGTCAACAATTTATGTTGTAATTTCTGGTTGATCCAAGTCGTCCTCTTCTCTATACTTTTTTGGGCACGTCCTCTTGTTGTGACCATCTGTTTCTCCACATAGTGAACATGCATTCTTGTTCTTCGAATTCTTATCAAGAGCTTGCTCTTTTCCACCTTTTATGCGCATCTTTTTTCGTCCTTTGGGGTTACAAATAGATGGATTGTTAACGGTTTTTACAGCCGGCTTCGGGACTCCAACAAGTTCCTCCAAATTATCAAGCTTGTTCTTAGATGGTGGATTTGGGCAATCAGCCTCGACATCAATCTTTAGCAACTTCAACTTCTCAACAAAAGCACATAACCTTGGCTCGTCTTTACTCAACATATGGAAACAGTGATCAACAATAGAACTTGCCTCGTTTGCATAATTCTCGACAATCTCATTCTTCTCACCATATCTGTTCCTTTTGTTCCTCAAAGCAGCAGGTATAAGGTTCTTTGTTCAATGCCTCAATATGTATTGCTTTGGGATCACTTCAATGTTGGTGTTCTTAAAGACAAAGAAAATGTGTCTGCATAATATTCCAACTCGAACAAAAAGCTGACAGGAACATACAACTGATCCATCTTCTTGGTTACGCAACACCTTCATGGTCAAAAAGTAATAAGATAGTTAAAAATCACATGTGATAATACAAAGAAAAAACTGAAGAATATCACAGTTAAAAATCACATGTGATAATACAAAGAAAAAAACTAAACAATGTTTTTAAGAAATTAACATACCTTAAGCAGTCCATCTTCTCTATAAAACAGGTTAATTGGCTCTTCTTCTTCATCTTTATCCTTATCATTACCTTTATCATTAACTTTCTTCTTAGCTTTCTCTTTCAACTTGGCTTTCTTCTTCTCCATAAATTCGTCAACAAATTTTGTTTCTTTAATAATAGACACCTCAGATCCTTCAACCAAACTTTTGGAATCTATTTGGCAAAACCATGTGCCTGCAAATATCTCTGCTTGAACCAACTCAAACAGAGGACGAGTATAAACCTTCGATGCATGACATTCAATCTTAAGATAGGTTCTAAACTTCGGAACAGAATCAATAGTCTTATGATCTAACTTCTCTTGTATATGCCTCTGCTTTTCCATTGCCGTCTCAAAACAATTCATAAAATTCATACGAGTAGAACCTGAATTTGTAAAATGAGAGAAATAGGAGTTCTCACTCTCAGACCTAGATGTCGTCCCCATCAAACCACACAAAGGGGAATCAATAAAATAAGCAGGAATCCAACATGAACGTATACGAAACATCTTTGTTAACCACTTATGATTCTGCAAACTAAAATCCTCCAATAACTTTGCCCATCTATCCTCAAACTCCTCCGGACGATATACATATTTCATACAATTCGATTGAACTTCTTTTTAAAGTCAGTGTGATCATAGATTTTTGAACATATCTGAAAACAATATATCACATGTGATTTAACAAATGATTTGAAAAAAGATATGCATTATCATATGTGATAAATCAATAAGAACTACAAAGAGAATAAAGTATCAAATATGATATAACAAAAGAAAATACAAGAAGGCAGAAAAATACCTTTCCAGGAAGCTTTTGTGTAATATGCCACATGCATAGTCTGTGTTTCGAACCAGCAAATTCGGCATCAATAGCATTTCTAATCGCCCCATCCTGATCAGTAACAACAATATTTGGAGCCTTACCAAACGCCTTTATGAATGCTTTCATCTACCATATATACGAAGCTGTAGTTTCATTTTTTAGCAAGCCTGCAGCGACTGTAACACACCTCCGATGATTATCTATGGCTGTAAAGGAACAAACACCATTTTGTATCTAAAAAAAACAAAAATAGTTAAAATAACAGATTAAACAATAAAACACAAATCATATCATCAAAATCTCATATTTAACATAGAAATACTTACTTGTTTGTTCTGAAAGTATCATCAAACGAAACAACATCACAAAACTCTCTATAATTGTACTTAGAAACTTCATCAGCCCAAAAAATTGCAGAAAGCTCAGCATTTTCAACCAAATAATCAAATGAAAAATCTGGTACATGCTTCTTCCTATTCTCCATCTTAGATATAAGCATCTGTGCATCACTATCGCCTATATAGCAGTTCACACCCCTAAAAAAGTTCTTGAAATCAACAGTTGTACCATGAACAAGCAAATAAGAACCCTTCAAACCGGTTAAGATGTGATGAACTCTCGTTGCACCTATATTTACGCTAGCAGCTTTAACAATAAACAATTACTCAGCATAGGTTAACTGCCTCTCAGTCTTTGACAAATGCTTATACTCTTCACGTTCAAGCTCGTGATTATGAATACTATCAAAAACATTCAACTTGTACTTAGTAGTACCAGGAATTAAATCAAAAATAACACGTGCTTTGCAGCCTGTGATATGCAGGTTCGAACTTCTAATCTGATTGTCACTATTCACTAAGTCTAACGTGTCCACGTGTATTCCCTTAGGACAACCTTCCCTATTACACACTAAATACTTTTGTTTCACAATACCATTCCTCAAAATTTTCTGGCATGATTTCCTAACCACAATCTCTGCTTTAGCAGCATATTTCATATAGGCGGTAATGCACTCATCAATCGACTTATAAACTTTGCCCTTAACTAGTAAAACGTCCACAGGAACTTTAGGAATATAATAAACAGTTCCACCAGGAGTATCAAAATTAGAGTGAGTAGGAAACGATTCAAGGGTTTTCAAATCTTAAAAAATAAACACAAAAATAAAAATAGTGATTAACTAAAAATGAAATCACACACACATGTTCTTAATATCACATGTAATATATCGTTATGTAATATATCACATGTGATACATCATTTTGTGATATATCATATGTGATATATCACATGTTATATATCCAAACTGCTTATTATTATCAGCTACTATCAGAGCTTAAATCTGCTTAATAAGATAGCTTATTCAAAGCTTAAAACTACTTATTCAGAGCTTAAAAACTGCTTGATTCAATCAAAACCTAACTAATAGCTTATTCAGAGCTTATAACAGCTTAATAATATAGCTTATTCAGAGCTTATAATAGCTTAATAATATAGTTTATTCACACTGAAACACGATTTATAGTAAAAATTAAAATAATCAAAAAGCTTACTCTTAATAGCTTCGGATTCATCACCGTGTTCATAAGCAACAATCTCCTCAACATACCTAGCTGAAACATCATCACTAACAATAATCTCTTCAGAAGTAGTAGAAGAATCATTAACAACGATCTCTTCAGAAGCAGTAGAAACAGAACTTTGAAGCGAATCCATAAAACCTGAATATCATATGAAAAAATTGAATCAGTTAGCTTATAATTCAGCTTATTGAATCAGATAGCTTATAATTCAGCTTACATAATTTAAACGATAAAAAATTAGGGTTATGTGATGTACGGGATGAAGAAGGTGATCGATTGATGAATTAAGGAGCAAAAATTTGGGTTAGTTGATGAATGGGATGAAGGAGGAGGATAGATGAGAGAGAAGAAACAAACACACACTTTGTGTGTGTGAAAAAATGACGGTTTAATTGAGATGGGTGTAACAAATAATATTTATATAGTCCAAAAATACCCTTGTAGTGTAAATGTTAAGTTTAATCTCGGCCTTTAGATAAAAATGAATGGAATGTGGGGATTGATCCATTTGTATGTAAACAAAGTTTAGTTCTCAAATGATTTTATATCAATATATATTTGCTTTCCTTTACCCAAAATATATGTTTGGTTATTTAATTAACTAGATATAATGCCCGCGCACGAGCGTGGTTTTTTCTAATCTTTTAAATAAATTATTATTTTTAATTTCGGGTTTTAGTTATTATAACAGAACCTTCAAAACCACTGTACTTTGATTAAGTATTGGATTATGGTTATTTACAAATGTAGTGGGTTTTAATATTAATTAGATTTTGAGGAGATGTTCTTGTGTCAATAATTGTGCGTGGATGAATGATAAGAGATCGAGTTTGATTGATGGAGAAGGAATTTGGGAATGTTGGGACTTCAGGATTTTTAGTGGGAATAATACAGAATTTTAAGTTTCAGCCCAAATCTTTGAAAAACTTGCTCCACCGTTTTTAAGTTTTATTTTTTTAGTTTTTGACACATATATTTTTGTAAGTTTTTTTTTGAATGATTACAAATCACATTCGTTTTTTTATAAAATATCGATAAATTTAGAAGTATTTAGGATTTTCTTATTTAATATTTAAGAAAATAATAATAATAATAATTTGATTATTACTTAATAAGGTATGATTTGATTTTTTTGAAATTAAAAAGTCCCCACTAGGAATTTTGTTTTATTATATAAAAAAAATTTTTGTTTGAATAAACACGACTATGCTCTATTTTAAATTTTTGGATCTACACGTGGCTGCTTGCTCGCTTTTATTTATCCGTAATAAAACAAATATGTCTCTCATTAAGAATCATTAGCATAAAACTCCAAAGTAATACAACCACTTATCCTTGTTAGACGAAAGTATATTCTATCAAGTATATTCCACCCAAATCGTTTTCGTGTTTCTTGTTTTACTGGTGTTGTTATAAATCAATGTTAAGATATCCAGTTCTGATTTTGTCAACAAACGTTTTTGACGCGCAAGTTATACAAAGCCTAAGATATAAGTTTAGAGTTTTTGTTATAGCATAAGCTTTTAAGCTATTTGGCTTCGTCTTTCACAAAAAGATTCAACTCTAACTCCGGTTTCAGTTGACTATAATATGGACAAAATGTGAATTAAAGATGTATGGAATTTTATTTTTTATTTTATTGTATTTTTTTATCTATTTATTTATTATTTTATTTTATTTTACTTTTGTCTCTTACGCTCAGTTCTCGAGTTTTAAGTAAAGGGAAATGGAAAAGAATGTGAAAAGGAAAAGAAAGAGAAAAGGAAAGTAAGTGTTAGTTGTTATTTTCTTGAGATAGAGGAAAGGAAAAGGAAAGTAATCATAATCATGTTTTTGAGTGATAGAAAAATGAAAATAACTTGGTCAAATTACATATATGCTCTTTAGTTATTAATGTCAAGGTTTTTAAAAAAAGGTATATTAGTCTTTACATAACATACGGTTCTCTTTCCTTTCTCTTTCCTCCCAAAAGTGGGAACAAGATTTACTTAACAAAACTTCCTCCCTATTTCCTTTCCACTTCTCTTTTCTCCCTTAAAAAAAAACTCCATTTCTTTTGCTTTCCTCTTCTATTTCAACTCGAGAACTGAGCGTTAAAGAAACAAAGACCTTTCAATATCTATAGATCATACAAAACTGCTTATTATCATTATTTTTACCGACCCAAATTTGACCAAATACTCACAATAATATGATAAAAATTTGATTTCGTGGATATATGGGTACGTCTTATGACATTTTTATTTTTGAATGATATAGATTGGCAAGTTTGCATTTTTGTAAATCAAGATGATACTCTTTTCAATTTAACTCAATTTTATGACATGTTGCTAGAATTAAAACTTTTATTTTTTAAATGTCAAAATTATCTTAGCATTGTGTACTTTAATATATTAAATACATATATTTTGGATTAAAGATCATTTACATACCAAACTTTTTCTACATATAAAGGGATCAATATCCACACTCCATCTTTATTTGATCTAATAGATCAGATTAATCCTAACAATTTAAAAAACCCACTTTCATTTTTTTTCTTCAAATATTAATATCTTTTAAACTGTTAATCGCTAAGGGAAAAAAAATATACCATCACGACGAGCATTTAATTATCTTTCTATAGATACGCACTTTGATATACTTTCAACAAACTTTTTTTTTTCGTTTTTTTCACTTTTTTTAAGTTTTTTTCATTTTTTTTTTTTTCGTTATTTGAAATTTGCATGAAGAAATCATATGTGATCAAACACTAATTTGAATATACTAATAAAATCACATGTGATATTAGTGTTAAATCACATATGATATGTAATAAAATCACATGTGATATTGTGTTAAATCGCATATGATTATTTTACATATCATATGTGATTTAACACTAATATTACATGTGATATTATTAGAATATTCAAATTATTGTTTAATCACATGTGATTTCTTCAACAACGAAAAAAAATGACGAAAAAATGTGAAAAAACGAAGAAAAAAATTGCCAAAAGTATATCAAAGTACCCGTCTATAGAAAGATAATTAAATGCTCGTCGTGATGGTGTAATATATTTTTAGATTAACGGTTTAAGAGATATTTAAATTATAAAAAATATGTGAAATATTAAAATATTTTTAATATCAACCATTGATTTCTTTTTAGAAGAAGGGTGGAGATGAGTCCCTTGCTATGTGAGAAAAGTTTAGTATGTAAAATAACTCTCCTCTATGTTTTGTCTGTTAAATGTCTGACGCCTCACTGCAGCTACGTTTGTTGTTTCAGCAGCTAGCCATAAGTTACCAAATCTATCTTATTTTATCTATGAGATTATTACAAAGCACAACGAGAAGTGCGATCAACTACGATTTTATTACGAACGTAATGCAAATTCAATATTTTTGACGTACGCATATGACAAACCAGTCGGTGCGTCGTGAGAGAATTTGTGATCGAATTGCGAAGTATTCCGATTTCATTTTCATGTTTATAGTTACCGAAAAATCTGGTTTCCGTATTAACCCAACCCAAATCTAGTAAAAAAGTCATCTCAAATGTTAAACCACCAGTTCCCTGAAATAGTTTTTAAAACGAAGCCTTGGAAAACTAGCGGTCAAAGTTCTCGGTTTCCGTTGAACTTTTTCATTAACCTTCGTATAGTGGTAAATACAGAGTATCCGGAAATATTATAAGTAGAGTTTAAGATGGTATTTGTTGGTAAGGAGAGTTTAAAATGGATAGGCTGAAGTACAAAAATATGGAGTTGATTTATAGGAAAGAAAAACAGCTAGATATTGATAATGAATTTGAAGTTCCAAGTTTTATTAAAAAGGTAAACAACTGTCTTGCCAGCGTTCCCCCTCACATTCATTCGCAATCACTATATAAAATAACTCGTTTTGTTGAAACATTCGTAATCGCTTCGCAGGATGTCGAAGTAAAGCAACCGTTAGGAGTGAACGAGGCCCCGTTTCTTTATCACGTGACACTCACTTTGCAACTCGATCGTAGCATCCTTGTAGTTGTTGCAGGCAAAATCCAGTGTGCATGAAAACGGACGAGACGGGTGTCATATATCATGATTGGAATGAGGCGATGGTGAAGAGGGTGCAATTTTCGGCAAGAATGGAGGTGTGTGCAGGGAGATATGGTCGATTATGTGACGTTGTGGGTGTAGTAGGCGATTGAATAAAAATGTAAATATGTGAGAAATATGTATGAAGTACGGTGCAGGAGTGCAAAATCGACAAAACGTGATTCGGTATTCTAGTTTTAGCGTTATGACACAAATTTGAATCAAGTTGAAAATAAGTGTCATGTTTTGCTTAAAAAATTCAAATTTCCCTATAGATATTGTTTCAAACATTGGACAAAAGGTTTTTGCCGAAAGTTGTTGTTACAAGTATCAGACAATCGGGCTTAGACCACCTAACATGTCCCCTAATAATACGCACGTTATGAATTTAGTCTTTATTTTAGTCTAACTCAAAGTCCAGGGGTTTATGAGTCATGTTTAGTCATTAGTCAAAATAGGATAGCATAAAGGGTCGTTGGGTTGGCTTGCGTCTCAAGCCTAACCCGTTTTCTTGTTACCTGTTATCACAGCCGACTTAGAGTCTTTTGTACAAGTCGGTTTTCTTCCCCCTCATCTCTATAAAAGGGGGTGAAGGTGGGAGGGGTTTGTACGCATTCTTTCTTTACTAATCAAACATTTGATTAGGGTTACTTACTTGTGCATTGTTCTTTACTTTTCTGTCACGTTATACTTGTTGGTTGGTGTGTCGATATTCTTCGAGAAGTCGATCGGGTTCCGCTTCTAGTTCTTAGGTTGTTGGTTGCGACTGAATACCAACAAGTGGTATCAGAGCTCGGTTGGAGACTAACAAGAGCTAGGTTCGATCATCTTGAAGGGTTCTTGAGTTCGGTTCAGAACAACAAGAACGAGCAGCAGGTTGACGTCGACAGTTAAAGGATTCTCGAGTTTTCGATTGTCCGGGTCTGTGACAAGGTGTAAGAGGCTTAAGGGTTTGTTGGTTTTTTCAGTTTATCGAAGATCAACGATGGGGATTTTCTGGTCGATTCGTTTTTTGTTGTGGTGTTAAATGAAGAAGAAGAAAAACAATATCTGGTTGCTTTTTATTTAAAAAGTCAATTAAACACTTCAAGGGATAATATTAAATCGGTTTTTAATTCTTGGTGGGGGTAATATTAAATAGGACTTTTAAAGATCCGATTTTTAATTCTTGCTTTTTATTTGTAATCTGAGGAGCACTTGAAGAGAAACTGCCCAAAGAATAATCGCAAGAAGTCAAATGGTTTCGTCAAGAAAGATGATCAACCAAGCTCCAATGGTTCGATTTATGGCGGTTCTGAGGTGATGATGGTGATGAGTGCAGATGCATTGCTGGATTGGATTATGGATTTAAGAGGTTCATACCACATGACACCAAGGTTAGATTTATTTTTTGATTTTCTGGAATACGATGGGGGCGGGGTACTGTTGGGTGACAACAAGGAGTGGCGAGATCATAGGTATTGGCAAGGTAAGGTTACAACTGAAAGATGAGTCAAGTTTTGTGTTACACAATGTCAGGTATATTCCTGAATTGAAAAGAAACTTGATATCGCTGAGAACTCTTGAAAAAGAGGGATATACCATTAAATTGCAGTCGGGCAAAATCAATGTGATTAATGGTTCCAGGGTTGTTTTATCTGGAACCCGAAGGGATAATTGCGTATACTCTTTGGATGGCCATGCAGTGGTGGGTGAGCTTAATGCTAGTGTTGAAGAAAAAGGCAGTCTTGCGTAGGTTTGGCACAAAAGACTGGGACATATCAGTGAGGCAGGACTACATGCAGGTGCTGGAAAAGTAGGAGCTGTTTGGCAAGAAGAGTCTAGGTAAGCTTGATTTTTGCGAGAATTATGTTCTGGGAAAGTCGCATCGAGTCATTTTCGGTGTAGGAAGGCACACTACTCAGGGAGTGATAGACTATGTTCATTCAGACTTATGAAGTCCATCTCTGGTGGAATCATTGGGAGGTAAGAGGTATTTCTTATCTATTGTTGATGATTATTCCAGGAGGGTATGAGTTTATATTCTCAGGTTCAAACATGAAGCATTTGGAAAGTTCAAAGAGTGGAAGCAGTTAGTAGAGAATCAGACTGGGAGGACGGTTAAGAAGCTGAGGACAGATAATGGTCTTGAGTTCTGTAACTAGGAGTTTGAGCAGCTATGCATTGAGAGTGGGATTGCTAGACATTTGATAGTTGCCGGGACGCCGCAGCAGAATGGATTAGCAGAACGGATGAATAGAACTCTCATGGATAAGGTACGCTGTTTATTAATTCAGTCTGGATTGCCTAAGACCTTCTAGGCGGAAGCGACATGTACGGCCGCATATCTTATAAATAGGTCACCATCGACAGAGATTGAGAAAAAGACACCTATGGAGATGTGGTCAGGACATCCAAGTGATTATGGGATGTTGAGGATTTTCGGTTGTGTCGCATATTCACATGTTAAATAGGGTAAGCTCGAGCCGAGAGCGGTAAAATGCATTCTTTTGGGGTATCCTGAGGGTGTGAAGGGGTACAGGCTATATAGGCTTGATAATGAATCACCTAAAATAGTCACTAGCAGGAACGTGGTCTTCAATGAAAGTGTCATGTACAAAGACATGTTGAAGGATTCTGGTGCAGGTACTGATAAGTCTATTGAGGAATTACATGTTGAGGTGGAACTGCAAAGGTTAAATAATCGTACGCTTGAAGAAGATAAGACAGATGATCAGGAAGATAGCGATGATGAAGATGCAGGGGATCAGGATCATGATCAAACACCGGATCTCACAGATTATCAGTTGGTTCGGGATAGAGAGCCAAGGACAAGAACAAAACCTTTGAGGTTTCGAGATGAGAGTAATATGGTTGCTTACGCGTTTGCTGCAGCAGAGGAAGAAGATACTCATGAACCATTGACATACCAGGAGGCAGTTGCTTGTGAAGATAGTTCTGAGTGGAAAGATGTAATGGATGAAGAGATGGATTCTCTTAGGAAGAACAAGACCTATGAGTTAGTAGATCATCCAGCTGGGCAAAAGCTGGTGAGCTGCAAATGGCAGTTCAAGATTAAGGAAGGGATTGAAGGT
The DNA here is from genome assembly GCA_021014915.2 of Artemisia tridentata subsp. tridentata. Taxonomy (NCBI): domain Eukaryota; kingdom Viridiplantae; phylum Streptophyta; class Magnoliopsida; order Asterales; family Asteraceae; genus Artemisia; species Artemisia tridentata. The sequence continues at coordinate 82,232,552 of CP139504.1, forward strand.
GTTCAAAAGCCTAGGTATAAGGCGAGGTTGGTGGCTCGTGGATTCACACAGAGGGCATGTATTGACTACAACGAAGTATTTTTTCCGATAGTTCGACACACATCTATCCGGGTTATACTTGCATTAACTACGTGTTGATATTATGAGCTGGAGCAGCTTGATGTAAAGACGGCATTTTTACATGGAAATCTTGAAGAAGTGATCTACATGAGGCAGCCACCAGGATATGAACAAGGTAACAAGGTATGTTTGTTAAAGAAATCCCTTTATGGTTTGAAGCAGTCACCTAGGCAATGGTATAGGAGGTTCGATGAGTACATGCTGAGCAACAGGTTCAAGCGTAGCAGTTACGACAGCTGCGTATATTACAGGAGTTATGCACCAAGTGAGTATATCTATCTATTGTTATATGTAGACGATATGCTGATTGCTTGTAAGAGCAAGGCTGAGAATGGGTCTACCAAGACTTTGCTAAAGAAGGAGTTCAACATGAAAGACCTCGGGGAAGCAAAGATGATTCTTGGTATGGAGATCATCAGGGATCGGAGTCGCAAGATTCTGAGGGTGTCATAATCCGGGTATGTTTCTAAGATTTTAAATAATTTTAGAACAGACAATGGGAAATCGGTTCAGATGCCATTGGGTGGGCACTTCAGGCTGCCGTTGAAGGATTGCCCGGTTAGGGATTGTGATGTTGAAAGGATGAGTAAGGTGCCGTATTCAAATGCGGTTGAGAGCTTAATGTACCTGATGGTGTGCACGAGGCAGACATAGCGTATGCGGTAAGTGTAGTTAGTAGATATTTGGCGAATCCAGGTAAAAATCATTGGGAAGCAGTGAAGTGGATTTTGAAATATTTGCGGGGTACTGCAAACATGGGTTTGGTGTATGGGACAAATCGTGGCAACCATGTGGACGCAACAGGTTTTGTTGATTCAGACTATGCTAAGGATCCGGATAAAGGTAGGTCAATCACAGGTTACGCGTCTTTAGTACAGGGATGTGTTGTAAGCTGGAAGGCAACGCTACAACACGTGGTGGCTCTTTCAACTACAGAGGCGGAGTATATGGCCCTTACGGAGGCTGTGAATGAAGCTATTTGGCTAAGGGGACTCTTGGAAGAGTTGGGCCTGGAGCTTTGATAACATCAAATAATCCTGATTTTCTAAGTGTCAATTTCCCCTTTGTGTTGACTAATTATGCTAAAATTGCAATAAGTTATGCCCTTATTTCTTCATATTTCATTTCAGGATTATTAATAAAGTGAGAAACGACGTTATGACAAATTAGGGTTTAATGCGGATCAAGCGGTGACTTTTTCCTCTACCATGAAGATTACGGCGTAACTAAGTGATGATGTTACGCTGTAAAATATTGAAGACTTATAAAGATTTTCTACGTTATGAAGATTACGCCGTAACCAACGAAGAGATTACGGGGTAAAAATTACACATAGTGATATTGTGAAGATTACAGCGTAACCAATTACTAGGTTACGCCGTAAGTGTTGATAAACTTTAAAAGCAACCCATTTTTAGAAGGGTTACGACGTAACCAGTACATAGGGTTACGCCGTAACTTTGTCGGGCTTTTTATGCCTATAAATACCACACGAATTCTGCATTCCAAGATATCTCCCTTTTCCCAAACCTGAACTAGGGTTTGGGGAGAGCAACCACAGAAGAAGAATCAAGGCTTAGGAGGTCGGAAGAATGAAGTTTTCGTCTACTATTATCATTGTATTCGAGTTTGGATTCTTTATGTTTGACATAAATAATGCCTAAAAAACATATTAATTCTTACTCATACCTCTATGTTTTGATCATCACAAAATGTAAACTCATTAAACATAAACTTATTAAATAAACAAGTATTTAGTTGTAAATATTCACTTCTACAACTTAAATCACTTAAGGTATGAATGAACTAATGCTTAATGCATTATATGATCAAAGGAACATTTTCTTAATCACTAGATTTTTTATAAAATGTCAAAAACATTTTATATCTTTTAGAAAAACATTTTTGGTAATAAATAAAAGGTTTAATTCATTATAAATTTATGAATTCAAATTTTCAACCAAAATAAGTAAAATGTTCCAGAAAAACCTTCCCCACAAAAAGACAAAACTGGGCAACGGTTGGCTTGGGCGGCCCCCTTAATTTTGCTAGGCGGCCCCCTTAAAATTAAGGGGACCGCCCCCCTATTTAAGGGGGCCGGCACGCTCCAGTAGCCTTCCAGCTGTCCAGTTTTCTGCCTATAAATACCAGCCTTCCCCTGGATTTTTTCTCACCTTTTGCACCCCAAACATTCTGTTCTAAATCTTCTCTAATCTTTGTAAATCCTTTCTAAAATCCTTTGATCATATTCTCTTAAGCATTGGTTTCCAAGTGATCCAAGCTTCCTCCATTCAAGTGCAAAAGAAGAATACTCCTTCAACAACTAGAGAAGAAGTATTGCAACTTAGCTACCTAAGTTGTTTGTGTCATCATTCATTTGTATATAAGTTGTATATTTGTTAGATAGTTGTGTGAATAATTATTTGGGATAGATTAGTGTGTAAGTAGTGAAGTTGTGTAGTTGAGGTGTGTAAGTAGTGAAGGTGTGAAGAAGTAGAAGTGTACATAGGTTGTGATAGGTTGTGAAGAAGGTGTGAAGCCGTAGTATATAAGTTGTGAAGAAGTTGTGAATAAGTCGTGAAGTAGTCGTGAAGAAGAAGTCATGAAGTAGTCGTGAAGAAGAAGTCGTGAAGTAGTCGTGAAGAAGAAGTCGTGAAGAAGAAGTTGTGAAGAAGGTGTGTTTAAGTCGTGTATGAGTTGTGAGATTGGTTCTAGCTACGATTAGAACCCGACATCTAGCTTTGTGTCGTTAAGCTGGTGTAAGCTAAAGTTGTGTAAGGTTTTCTCCGCCATAAGGGAGCTTGTTGACATAGTGAAGAAAACTCTCGAGTTAGGTGCTCGGGGAGTGGAGTAGGGCAAGGAAGGTGTCCTTGTAGCCGAACCACTATAAATCTGTTGTGTCTCGGTTAGATATTTCCATCTCTATCTTTCATTTCATTTTATTACCTTACTTGCATTGCTTGCTTATATTTACTTATATTTGTTCATATTGTTCAAGAGTTGAGTTCACATAAATACGAATCTAAGTTTTTAAATAAGGCTGAGCTTTTCCGACCGAGTCCCGCCACCCGACCGCCACCCGACACCGCCCGACACCACCCGAAGCCAACCGATCTACAATCGGGTCGGGAGGCGGTTTGAATTTTCCGGCTAATCGGGATCGGGATCGGGTCGGGAATCGGGATTAACCGACAAAACACAACATCGACAACGGTCCCGACCGCCACCCGACACCGCCCGACACCGACCGAAACCAACCGATCTACAATCGGGTCGGGAGGCGGTTTGATTTTTCCGGCTAATCGGGATCGGGATATGTCGGGATCGGGACGGGCGGTGTCGGGATTGTCCCGATGCTCAGCCTTATTTTTAAATGTAAACAAAGTTTTTATAATAAAAATTAAAAAGATGTAAAACTATTCAACCCCCCCCCCCCTTTTAGTTTTCCACAATTGGTATCAAGAGCCACGTTAAACAAGATTTTTAAAATAAACTGTATTTTAAAACTTGAAACAATCTATGGAATCTGAAAAATATTTAGAAGGGCAATCTATGCAAAGACCACCACTATTTGAAAGTGATGGATTTTTATATTGGAAAAATCGATTCGAAACTAATGTGAAATCAAAAGATCTAGATCTTTGGCATGTTATTACTAATGGTGACTTTTTACCCACTCAATATAATCCTGAAACTAAAAAGGATGAAATTGTAATTTTTGAAAAATAAAATGATGATTTAAAAAGAAAACTTGCTAAAAATAATGAAGCTAAAAGGTTATTTATAATGCGTTACCACGTAAAGAATACGAAAGAATCTTTATGTGTGAAACCGTAAAAGAAATTTGGAACTCTTTATTAATAACTCCCCAAGGTAATAGTCAAGTCAAAGATAATAAAATAGATCTTCTTGTTCAACAATATGAAGAATTTATGATTCCAGAAGAGGAATCAATTGATAATGCGTTTGCTAGGTTTAACACAATCATCACAAGTTTAAAAGCACTTGATGAGAATTTTTCTAGTAAGAATTTTGTTAGGAAATTTCTTAGGGTGCTTCATCCAAAATGGCGGGCTAAAGTTACGGCGATTAAAGAATCGAAGAACTTGTCAACTCTTCAACTTGATGAGTTGATCGGCAACTTGAAGGTCTACGAAGCGATAATAAAGAAAGACTCCGAGATGGTCAAAGGAAAAAGAGAACAAAGCAAGTCTATTGCATTGAAAGCTAGGACGGAATCTAGTGACGAGAATAGCTCAACCTCCGAAAATGATGACGAAGAATATGCCATGGCCGTAAGAGACTTCAAGAAGTTCTTCAAAAGAAGAGGAAGATTCGTTAGACAACCACATGACGAAAGAAAGACATTCCAAAGAAACAAAGACGACAAAGGTAGCAAGAGCGAGAGGAAGTGTTTTAAGTGCGGTGATCCAAATCATCTCATTGGAAGATGTCCAATGATGTCAAAGGAGCAAAATCAAAAGGGGTTCGTTGGAGGAGCATAGAGTGATAGTGATGAAGATGAAAAAGAAACTACAAAGGAGGAGAAATGTCTTATGGCTAAGACATCAAATGAGGTACGTTCCAAAACCGAATACTTTAGTGATGAACACTTATCATTAGACGAAAAAGACCTAGATAGTGAATATACTAGATTATGCAAACTAGGTCAAAAAGTTATAGCTAAAAATAAGTCACTAAAACATACTAACAATCAATTAAAAAATGAAGTACTCGAATTAAAAATTAGACTACAACATTTAGAAAAAGAAAAAGAAGTTTTTATAGAATGTAAAACATGTCTAGAGATCAAAAATGAAAACGATAAACTTAAAGATGAAATTTCCAAACTTGACAAATTTAAAAATAGTAGTAACTCATTTAAGAAAATAATAAGTGTTCAAGGAACTTTGGGAGATAAAACCGGCCTAGGAGTCAACTCAAACAATATTTCAACTAGTAAAAATATAAATGTAAAGTTTGAATGTAAATCTAGTGAAAAAAAACCATTAGAGTCAAAACCTAAGTATATACTTATAAAAAATAGAAAAATACCCATTGCAAGTGATGAGGAAGTAAAAAGTTTTTATAAACCATCATTAAAAACCAAAACCGGATTTTCTAAACCAAAATTAAGATCTAAAACTCCACCTCCAAATAGACCAAGTAGTCCTCACCCTCGGCCTAAAACCCCTCAACCTAGAAGAAACCAAAATAGACAAAACCTCATAATAATAATCACCAAATGTGGAATTATTCAAGTCCACCAAGTTTCAATCCTTGGGGAATACTTCCACCATATATGCATCCTAGTCAATTGCAAACCATGTTCGGTCCAAACAACTATGGACCATTTGGACAATGGGGACCAAGTGGCTAAAGTGTCTACTCATCGGGAATTTCGATGTCTCATCTACGATTGGCTTCTATAAGTCAATATACATGCTTTGAAGATCTTGAAGATTATTTATTGAAGACTAAAAGGTACGCCTTCCTTTCATGTTCTCCATCACTATGCTATATGCTTAGATTAATGAACTAGCCAATTGCATGCCTATTTAGCTCATAATGCCTAGTTATATATATATATATATATATATATATATATATATATATATATATATATATATATATATATATATATATATATATATACACACACACATAATAGAGTATATGAATCTAATTAGAACCTAGAATCACTTGTTCTTTTCCCTTAGGCCCTCTTAAGCTATAACATTTAAAATGGAAATCTTCTATGTCCACTATTAGAAAACTCATGGTGATGAAGTGAAATGAGTTAAGTGGATTAATCATTAACATAGAAGTAAGATTAGATTTCTCGCGTAAGAAAACTATGGATGAAACAAGCTCTCGGAGACTATGGCATCTAGTTAGATAAGTGTGCGACAACAAAGGAGCTATAGGTGTTAGGTTATACCCCATTCAACACTCTCGCATCAAACATATAGAATTTCGTCATTGATTCCTTATGACCATAGGATATTTAGAAAAGGGTAGCATGTGACAATAGCCTTAACCAATTCCCTTGAGCATGAGATCTTTAACAACCATTTTTTTTTAAATCTAGGATTAATGACAGTTGTTATAAAAAATCTAGTATCTTTAAAAGTATATGTAAATTTCACATTTTGAAAAATGATGTTTTAGATGACTATCTCACTTTTCTATTAACACATTTTACTATCTCATTTTTCTTAATCTATGTACATAATTCTGTTTCAATCAAAGTCAAAGATTGGGAATTCTTTATCTTACTCATTCTTCATAAACAAATTTTGAAATAAAACCCAATCTATTTTATTCAAATAACTTTGACATCTATATAAAAACCCACTTTCAAACATTGTTAAATAATGCTAAAAACATTGTTTTTAAAATCATGCATGGTGATCTCATATTTGTCATCTATATTTATATAAATGACATTTATAAGTGAACTAAGTCAAATCAAGCGGACCATGGTTTATCTATTAAGATTTTGTTTGTAACAAATCTTGATGTCCATGCTATCTTAAGTTCTCATTTATTGCACATAGGCACACATTAGGATCCCTCAAATAGTTCATTAATTGGTGTAGACTGTTTCCTAGTTCATATATTTTACTTGCTTAATGATATTACATGCTAGATGATATTACTTGCTTGATGAGTATGATGATATTACTTGCTTGATGAGTATGTTTACATGCTAGATGAATTTACTTGTTTGCTTAATCTCTTTAATTAACATGTTTTGCATAAATGTCTATTACATGCTTAATTGCCTCAAAGAGTTGGACTTGCTTGAAACTAAACCCAAAAACACAACCCTTTCTATAATTTTTTGCCAAAAATCCATTTCCAGTAATCTGGGAACCACCAGATGGGTGGCCCCCTTAATGTTTAAGGGGACCGACCCCTATTTAAGGGGACCGGCCATCTGATGGTCGAAGGTGCTGTTCCCTTCTTTTATTTTTTAGCCCATTTCATCCTACACTTTCCAAAATTCACAAACATATCCTATTCCAATCCATCCAACAAATTCTATCCATTCCTTAATCCCATCATTTCTACACTATAAACACTCTCATTCCTCATAATCTTCCATCATCTCATCATACCTTCTCCTATCAAACCAAAGCCAAAAACCTCAAGGCTAGCAAGGATGACCGAAAAACCCATTTGGAAAAGAAAACCTAACCCCCGAAACAAGTCCATCTCAACAAATGATGTGGCTAAACAAACAAAACCTCCACCCACATTTGTTCCAAACTATACTCCCAATCCTCAAGCTCATTCCAATGAACCCTTTCGCAAACCTCATCATAATAACCAACCATCCATGTCTACTCCCAAAAATACACCTTCATCTCACCCATATGATTCATATGAAGAGCATGATCAATCCCAAAACAATAATCCCAATCTCATTCACAACACCTCACATTCTATTCAACCTACCAATGCTCCATCCAAAACACTCACCACTCATGAAATATCCTTTTCTTTCGTGCCTTCATCTTCATCCATTAATGATTACCCAAACTCAAAGATGTCTCCATCACCAAAAGTATCACCACCACTTCCTACCAACTCACATGCTTCTTCTATGTTGCATATCCAAACATCCATCCCAAATTCCAAACCACACATCTCAACCTTAAACTAACCTCATTGAAACCTCTCAAAATCCTCATCATATTGCATGGTCAAACATCCAACTTCACTTCCAATTCCAACTTTACTTCCAACTACACACCCCAAATTTCATCCACTTCCACCAAATGACCGTAGTGATCTCCTTGCTATGCACCTTGCAACAAGGGCCAACCTCCATCCTCCATCCTCACCCTACTCAAATTGCTTACCTCAACCCCACAACTTGAATCAAGTTGATAATCATGTCAACTATTGTCCTAGTTGTGTCCTTCTCCAAAAACAAATCATTCAACCGATTCCGCTCCAAACACTCCACCTCCAAACTCTACACCTCCAAAAATATACCTCTATTAATCCAACATTCTTACCCTCAGTCAACCAATTCCATCCCAAACACTCTACCATCAACCATCTAAGCATACTATATGCTTATGTTTCTTATTTTCCAAGCTTTCGTATCGCAAGCAAGTCCGAAAGCTCTCTTTGGCAATTTAGGACATTTTCTTGTTATATGTTTCAAGCATGCCAAATGTCGTTGCAATGATTGTATGTTTCACATAATTTCTTTAAATTAATGAATGTCTTGCTATGTGCTCTTACTATTTGTTTGCCATGATTGTTGTTTGCAATGATTATTGTTTTTATATTCCATATTTTGCAATGTATGCTTGGTTGCTTTTCTTACTTGTATGGTTGTGTATTTATACACAACACTCATGAATGTTTGTCTTCAATATGCTTGCTCATCTCCTTCTCTGTTTGCTATATATATATTGTATATATGCTTGTGCTTCTAATATTTTTCTTGCAAGCATTCCATATCTCGATTCCTTAGTGCCCTCAAACGAGTGGGAGTACACATCTAGGGGGAGTTTTCGTCCCGACAAATTTCACTAAATCTTGTCGGCTTAACCATTTTGATTCTACAAAAAGGGGGAGAAGTGAATGTAAACTCACTAAATACTTGTCCAAAAATAAATTTTTGGTTTTAAGGAGTTTAAGTTTTGTAATCATTAAAAAGGGGGAGATTGTTGACATAAATAATGCCTAAAAACATTATTAATTCTTACTCATACCTCTATGTTTTGATCATCACAAAATGTAAACTCATTAAACATAAACTTATTAAATAAACAAGTATTTTGTTGTAAATATTCACTTCTACAACTTAAATCACTTAAGGTATGAATGAACTAATGCTTAATGCATTATATGATCAAAGGAACATTTTCTTAATCACTAGATTTTTTATAAAATGTCAAAAACATTTTATATCTTTTAGAAAAACATTTTTGGTAATAAATAAAAAGGTTTAATTCATTATAAATTTATGAATTCAAATTTTCAACCAAAATCAGTAAAAATGTTCCAGAAAAACCTTCCCCACAAAAAGACAAAACTGGGCAACGGTTGGCTTGGGCGGCCCCCTTAATTTTGCTAGGCGGCCCCCTTAAAATTAAGGGGACCGCCCCCCTATTTAAGGGGGCCGGCACGCTCCAGTAGCCTTCCAGCTGTCCAGTTTTCTGCCTATAAATACCAGCCTTCCCCTGAATTTTTTCTCACCTTTTGCACCCCAAACATTCTGTTCTAAATCTTCTCTAATCTTTGTAAATCCTTTCTAAAATCCTTTGATCATATTCTCTTAAGCATTGGTTTCCAAGTGATCCAAGCTTCCTCCATTCAAGTGCAAAAGAAGAATACTCCTTCAACAACTAGAGAAGAAGTATTGCAACTTAGCTACCTAAGTTGTTTGTGTCATCATTCATTTGTATATAAGTTGTATATTTGTTAGATAGTTGTGTGAATAATTATTTGGGATAGATTAGTGTGTAAGTAGTGAAGTTGTGTAGTTGAGGTGTGTAAGTAGTGAAGGTGTGAAGAAGTAGAAGTGTACATAGGTTGTGATAGGTTGTGAAGAAGGTGTGAAGCCGTAGTATATAAGTTGTGAAGAAGTTGTGAATAAGTCGTGAAGTAGTCGTGAAGAAGAAGTCGTGAAGTAGTCGTGAAGAATAAGTCGTGAAGAAGAAGTTGTGAAGAAGGTGTGTTTAAGTCGTGTATGAGTTGTGAGATTGGTTCTAGCTACGATTAGAACCCGACATCTAGCTTTGTGTCGTTAAGCCGGTGTAAGCTAAAGTTGTGTAAGGTTTTCTCCGCCATAAGGGAGCTTGTTGACATAGTGAAGAAAACTCTCGAGTTAGGTGCTCGGGGAGTGGAGTAGGGCAAGGAAGGTGTCCTTGTAGCCGAACCACTATAAATCTCTTGTGTCTCGGTTAGATCTTTCCATCTCTATCTTTCATTTCATTTTATTACCTTACTTGCATTGCTTGCTTATATTTACTTATATTTGTTCATATTGTTCAAGAGTTGAGTTCACATAAATACGAATCTAAGTTTTTAAAAGTAAACAAAGTTTTCATAATAAAAATTAAAAAGACGTAAAACTATTCAACCCCCCCCCTTTTAGTTTTCCAGTTCAGATTCTTTATGTTTTTCTAGTAATCATACGATGAATTCATTCTGTTAATTCAAGTTTTAGTTGTGTTATTTATTATCTTTTACTTCTCTATATAGACATCTTCTTTGCCCATTCATAGACACACTAGTTTCGGTAGTATTCAAAGCTTATTAGTATCTAGTAGGCTAGGAGAATTGACTATAGGACCCTAGCCAACTAGATTGCTAAGAATGGAAGGAATTGGCCATAGTACAACCATTCTTTGTGTGCGAATTGACCATAGGATCACCTATCAAGTAGAGGTCGGATTTCTAAAGAATGAGGTCTATTAGATTTGGTGCTTAATGACTTAGCATAGTTCACCTGTCAATCCAAAGGGTAATACCTTTGATATCGGAGTAGGATTCTATGTGACATAGGCTAGACGAATTGACCATAGGAGTCTAGTGATATGTACCCACTATATGGAGCATAATAAATTAGAATTGCATGCATCTGAAGTCTTGGTTACCTTTATCTTCGTACTTTCTATCACTGTATTTCAATTCTGTTAAAATAGGTTTTTAATAAATACTATAAATCTTCTTTTAATCAAACCTTTTAAAATACAAGTACCTTTTTAGAACAACAGCTCTTAGGGACGACACTCGGATTTACCCAGGCTTTACTACACTCGATCGGGTTCTCTGTCCGTTAGTATGTGTTAATCCTTTTATGTCTTAGGCTGTGTTTGATTTGTGATGAATGGAATGGTTCAGCACTAAGTGCTGAATCGGTCAGCATTCCGAGTGTTTGTTAAATGCTTCTGAACACTGAATGATGGAAAAAAACTAATGAATCATTCCACTTATAAGATATCTCTTAACCATTCATTATCTACCCCTCCCCCTTTTTTCATCAGTCTTTCTCCATCTCTATTTCCGATCTGCTCCATCTCTATTTCCGATCTGCTCCATCTCTATTTCTTCCATCTGCTTTTCATAATCACCATGGTATATATATCTTCTATCTAATCTCTTTTTCTTTTCTTTTTTTATATATCTTTTGCTATTTTCATCCACTATTTTTTCTTATATATTTTTTTGAAATAGGTAATCCCTTCTTAAAGACAAGAATATCTAGATCTATTGTTGCTTTTGAGTTTAAGGTATGTTACACATATTCAATTTTTTTATATTCGTTTTTAAGGGTTTAATTAGTTTCTTTAATATTTTAATTAGTTTTTGGTGAGAGTGCCGATTTTAGGAAACTTTGGTTGGTATTGAAATTGGAGAGTTTTGCAAGTTGGATTAAGAATGCTGGAAGTGTTTGGACTGTTAGGTTGATTAAAAGAAAGCTAGACTCTTAGGTTGTTGTAGATGGTCATGTGATTTCATGTCTTTTGTTACCTTTTGTTACAAGTTGCTAAACCACTTCCTTGTTTTGTTTGATGTGATGAATATTCAATATGTTTCTGGTCTTTCACTTTGTAGCAGTAGCAAAAATCCCAAATATTAGTATGTATTAGAGCAGTAGCAAAAATCCCAAATATTAGTATATGAATAAATGTGCGCATTTTTCAATACTTGTTTAGAAATATATTTATTTAGGAATTTTATTTGTTTCATGAATGCTAGTATGTATTTTTTGCTCATTTAGGAATATAATTATGGATCATGTTGGGGAGTCTTTGAAACAACAAAATGACCAAGCTGGAAATTCTTTGAGACAAAAAAAGGGTAGGGTTAATTGGAAAAAAGAAGGTCTAGAGAAAACTTTTCTTGAAGCATGTATACATGAGGTAAGCCAAAATGGACAATATGGTAATAGCATGACGATGCAAGCATGGAAAAACGTTGGAGAAACGCTAAAAAAAGAACATGGTTTTATTGCCGATCAACGACAAATGAAGAATCGTTTTGACTATATTAAAGGAAAGTTTAATGTGTGGATGAAGTTAAAAAACAGGACAGGAAATCTGTACGATCCAATAACCAAGAATTTCAATTTGACAGAAGAAGAATGGGCGATAGAGATGAAGGTTGCATTCGTCTAGTATACCCTTTTTTTTTAACCAAGTTTTGTAGATTATTCATATAGCTTACATACATATATATTTTTAAACAGTCAAACAAGTATGCAGAACCACTCAAGAATGCGCCATTGATGTATCCCGATTTGTGTATCAAACTGTTTGATGCATCTGCTGTTATCGGGTGTGATGGTTGGGGACCAACTTCGGGTCTTCGTCACCCAGAAGAAAGCCATGAAGACCCGGAACTGAATGAAGATGTTGATAGCCATCATGTACAACAAGAACCTCTTGACACTACAATAGAGCCAACAGCCTCAAACCAAGAATGTTCCTCTCGTTCTCGAGCTCAAAATAAAAAGAGAAAAAGGGAATCAAATAATCCTAACATCATGGCAGTTGCACAAGATATTTCTAACATTGCAAGAATGATGATGGAAAAAAATAAAGGAGATGATATGGTTGCTTGTGTTTCTTTTTTACATCATTGAAACTCCTAATATGATAATAAAACTACTAAAAATATTTTGTTTACTTTTTATATAAAGGGAGCGGTGGGTGCATTAGATGGAACTCTTGTACATGCAGTTGTGCCTCTTGATCAACAAACTCGCTATAGGGGAAGAGGAAAAGGTGAATGCTATCAAAATGTCTTAGGAATTTGTGATTTTGATATGATATTCACATTTGTCTGGGCCGGTTGGGAGGGTATAGCACATGATTCTAGAGTTTTGATAGAAGTTGCATTTAATCCAACTTCGGGATTTCCGTTTCCTCCACCAAGTATGTATTGCTCTTTTTTCAATTAATAAATATTATATGTGTATCAATATTGTGATACTAACATATCGATTACAGATAAATATTATCTTTGTGATGCTGCATACACCAACACTCGTGGATTTTTGACTCCATACCGCAATACAAGGTATTGGTTGGCAGATTTTCGACGTCGTCGTGCCTTAAATAAAAAAGAAAAGTTCAATCATGCTCATGCACAGCTTAGAAATGTTATTGAGCGTGCATATGGCGTTTTGAAGAAAAGATTTCCGATCCTAAGAGAAATGGCTCCTTATCCTTTTCCAATTCAAAGAGACATAGTGATTGCTTGTTTCGCGGTGCATAATTTTATAAGGAAATGGAATATTCAAGATCAACTTTTTGAGGAATGTGACGCGAGTACCATCTTTGCTAGGGAAGAACAACGTGGGGGAGTCGAGGAACAAGACACACATGGAGTTGAATGGGGTCCTCAAGGCAATGAATATATGGCTAATCTACGTGATCAAATTGCTAATCAACTATTTTCAAGTGCTTGAAATTAAATATTGTTCATTATTATGTTTGGCGACTTTGAAAGAAATTTCATACTCTTATGTTTTGCAAAATTCAATGTCTTTTAATTTAAGAGAATATTATGAGTAGGATATTTATAATTTTATGTTTTTAAATATTTCTTTGTGTGTGGTATATATGTAAAAAAAAAAATTAGAACCTATTTACAAAATTTATTCTAGTCAGCATATAGAAAAAGGTTAAAATGGTAATTTTTTATCATTCAGATAACTCATTCAGAACCGATATCAAACATACAATTTTCATTCAGAACCAAGTCATTCAGAGCCTTTGAACCATTCAGACTTCATAATCATTCAGCACTAAATCATTCTGTGTTATCAAACACAGCCTTAGTTTATAAATTTAAATCAGGATGAAAAATACGCATCAAGCTTAACACTGTGGAAGTTAATTGTGATAATCAGGACGTGATTCACTTATCGTGGAATCATGTTTTTCATGAAAGGACTAAGCACATCAATGTGCGTTATCACTTTATCAGAGATGTCTTGGAAGCAAAGACGGTTGAAGTTCTGAGGTGGGTACTAAACACAATGTTGCGGATGCCTTGACGAAGGTGGTACCTGGAAACAAGTTTCAACACTGCTTGGAGTTGTTGAGTGTTGGTATAGGCTAATATAAAGCCTAAGGTGGAAATTGTTATGAATTTAGTCTTTATTTTAGTGTAAGTCAAAGTCCAGAGGTTTATGAGTCATGTTTAGTCATTAGTCAAAATAGGATAGCATAAAGGGTCATTGGGTTGGCTTGTGTCCCAAGCCCAACCCGTTTTCTTGTTACCTGTTATCACAACCGACTTAGAGTCTTTTTACAAGTCGGTTTTCTTCCCCCTTCATCTCTATAAAAGGACGTGAAAGGGGGAGGGGGGGGGGGGGGGAGTTTGTACGCAGGGGGGAGTTTGTACGCATTCTTTCTTTACTAATCAAACATTCGATTAGGGTTACTTACTTGTGCATTGTTCTTTACTTTTCTGTCACGTTATACTTGTTGGTTGGTGTGTCGATATTCTTCGAGAAGTCGATCGGGTTCCGCTTCTAGTTCTTAGGTTGTTGGTTGCGACTGACTACCAACAACGCATATATGTTTAGACATGCATGACACGTCATGGATTCGGAGCAGCTGAAATGTATGTCGTAACAAATTTGAAACAAGTATCTGTTAACTTTATTAATTAACCTTAATCTCATTGTTCATATTAACCAGGAATATAAATAGTTTAATAACTTTTATTCGTGTGATTTGCCGCCTGGACTGACCATACGACATTTACATAAGACGAAGATTCACAGTCATATGAGGATATTCGTGGAGAATATTATTTATACAATAGTTAAAATTTCATAGCTAGTTCGAGTAATATTCTGCTGTCACAATCGGACCTTTTTTTGTTAATCTATTATTTTTGTTTATGTGCAAATTGTCTTGTGTGTGCTTGTCTAAAGTGGCGTGACTTAATCTTATCTGTTCGAAACTGGGTTATTACTTGTTGGCTTTAGTTATATGCCTAATTGCATTTTGATCCTTGGACATTAAACTGCAAACATTTTATTTTCTTTTAATAAAAAACAATCAAACAATAATGTATACATTAAAAATATCTTACACATTTGTGTTAGGCAAGATTATAACTAAATATACAATCATTTAGTTGGAAGCATATCACAGATACCGCTAAGCTACAAGTCTTTTGATGACTTATCACGTTTTCCAATAGCCCGTATTTGAGTAATAGCAAAAGTTAGAGCTTAAGGAGTCGAAATGGAGTTAGATCATAGTCAGGGGTCCTATAGTACAAAATTCTATTTTGGTTTCTATAAAAGAGTTGACAAAACAAACACTTGTTTCATGAACTATAACTATCAATTATAGAAAAGAATGAGCATCGAGAATTATGACCCTTGTTTCCCTGACCAGCCAGTAGTTGATCAGTACCTCCCGGTTTGGGCTAGTCTTCCTTCCTTCAGGTCTAAGCCGGCTTTCATTTGGGTCGAAGATGGTTTGTCTGGTTCATTAAAATGCTCGAGTCTCACTTATGAGGGGCTAAACAACTCGGTTCACACGATTTCCTCTCAACTTGTCCAATCTTTTCAAAGGGGTGACACTCTTGTCATCTTATGCTCTCCCGGACTCAAGCTCGTTGAGATCATATTTGGATGTCAACGAGCGGGGCTAAAGGGAGTGCCTATCATCCCTCCAAACCCAACTTTTTCAAAAGATGATCACCATCATCTCATTCGGGTTTTGTCTCAAACTCGACCAAAAGCGGCTATAGCGGACTTGGGTTACATCGAAAAGGTGCAAAGATATATAAGACTTTCTGATCCTGAAAACCATCTCTCTAATCTTTTGCGGAATCTCACATGGATAGATGTGGAAAGTCTTACCAAGAAGAAACTAAGCTCAGGAGCGAGCTTAAATTCATCATATATGGGTTGCAAGCCAGATGAGGTGTACTTGGTTCAGTACACCTCTGGTGCAACCGGGATCCCAAAGCCCGTCTTAGTTACAGCAGGAGCAGCCGCTCATAATGTGAGAGTCGCTAGAAGATCCTATGATCTACATCCAAACAGCATTATAATGTCGTGGTTACCTCAATACCATGATTGCGGGCTTATGTTTCTCTTATTGACAATAGTTTCAGGTGCAACTTGTGTTTTAACATCACCAAATGCATTTATCAACCGGCCAAGGCTTTGGCTTGAGTTGATAACCAGTTTCAAGGCGACTTGCACTCCGGTTCCTTCATTTACATTACCATTGGTTGTCAAACGTGGTCAAGCTTTCGAAAAGAAATGCCTTCCTATAAACCTAACCACCCTGAAAAACTTGATAATCATTAATGAACCGATATATCATGAGGCCATCAAGCGGTTCGAGGAAACGTTCATCCCATTTGGTCTGAACCCTTCCTCAATTTCTCCATCCTACGGGCTAGCTGAAAATTGCACTTTTGTTTCCACAGCATGGAGATCAAAAGTGCAAGCAACTGATTTTCCTATCCACAAGAAGTTATTACCAAGTGCTCGGCTCAAATACGATGAATCAGATGATGAAGAAGACCAAATTAGCATTGTAATTGTTAATGAGGAAACAAATGAGCTTGTAGAAGATGGCATTGAGGGTGAAATATGGATTGCTTCTTCTCCAAGCAAAGCTTCCGGTTATTTAAGCCACCCTTCTTTAACACAAGAAGTCTTTCAAAGCAGATTACAGGGAAGCTTCAGCCACGAACGCTTCCTTCGAACAGGCGACCGAGGGATCATCAAGGGCCCTGAAAGATTCCTCTTTGTGACAGGTCGATGTGCAGACATCCTAAAGCATGACAACGGGGTTGAAACACATGCTCATTATCTGGAAATGGCTGCATACAAATCATGTACGAGTTTTCTACGAGGAGGGTGCATTGCAGCATTCGAGATTCATGAATCTATGACCATTGTGGCAGAATTGCAAAAGATAAGTGATGAAGAAGATGGCATGCTAAAAAGAATATGTGAAGGAATAAAAGTGTTTGTGGAAAGGGAAGAGGGTATTGATGTCGGAATCGTCGCTCTTGTGAAGAGTGCAAGTATTCCCAAAACGACCTCGGGTAAGATACAACGATGGCTAGCTAAAGATCGATTCATGTGGGGTAAAATGGACGTCGTGATGGAGATGAAGTTTGATAAAGAAGTTGATAACAGTTTCCAGAAATCTCTAGGGAAACATTTGAAGATTAATCAAAGTGAAAGCAGAAAGAATGTATTATACAGTAATTTATGAATTACCGAAAATAGCTTATTCACAATACGGGCGTACACCTTAGCTTATTCACAATATGCGTAATGCGCCTAGTGGTTTTCACGACCCCTATCAATAAAACGTTGATACGAAAATAGTTTTTGATGTTTGTGTATACGAGATTCTCATAAGCCATAACAACTAATGGTTTCAATTCAACGTCATAAGTACTAATCGTATAAGATGAAATTTAAACAAGAGTATTGAAACCTAAAAACAAACGCATGATAACTCCACTGCATGGAATAAGTAAAGATGTATAGATGAAAATTATTACAAGAAAAAGACATCTCATGCAACTTGATCACTAAGAAAGATTCTTTAACATTGGAAGATATTCAAAAGCATTGGTTTTATACTACATAACGATAAGACTGTCTTTTACTAGTAAAATTCATGTCAGCAATAATGTTGAGAACATAATTATCTGATTCTGAATCAAATTATTGGGAGAGTACACGGCCCAGTCTTATTTATATTTGCCTCCAACTGACAAAAAAATATCATCTTAATCTAACTTTCTTTCCGTTGAGATAAAAGTATATTGATTTATTTTGAAGTATAAATAGGTTTTAGCAGAATATGGAGTGTCAAGGGATTGTGTAGGAAGGGTTAAAAGGGGCCAATAATGGAGGTTTTTATGTGGAATTGGGACCAAACTTGCAGGGTGTGGGAGATAGACCCTTAATGCGACATTGTCCTTTCTTAGTTCTCAAAATTATTGCACATCGTTTACAATAGATTGGATGGGATAGGTAAATGTATTCTAGCCACTACACCAAAATGTGGGTTTGGGGACGCCCCATTTTTTGGGTTGACATTGTCGTCCCTAAATTTGGTTTTATACCCACTCAATTTGGGACAACAATGTCGTCTCAAAACGTGATTTATTTGATTTTTAACATTTCAAAAGTTTTTAAATAAATTTTCCCCAAAATAAAAACATCCTTCCATTATTTGTAATCCCGCCAAACACTTTGAGACGACAATGTCGTCCCAAACTGTAAGTATTTGTTTTTTTTAATATTTAAAAACTTTTTAAATCAATTTTTATTTTTTAAATCAATCTAAAAACTTTTTTAAAAACCTTAGGGACGACAATGTCGTCCCATTTTTCCTAAATATTTACAATGACATTTATAATCCAATAATCTATTTAAAAATACATATATATAAATTAATTTTAGAAAATTATTTGCTTTAAAATTATATGTTAGTGTAAAAATTAATTTTAAAAATTACATAAATTAAAAAATTTACAAAATCAATACTTTACTATTTATCAAAAATATTTTTGTTGTTAAAAATATTAATTATAAAATTTAAAGTGTATATTCAAAATCAATACTTTACTGTTTATCTAAAAAAACACTATACTAAATCTGACAAAGATCAACAGGAGACTGGATCTTGGGGTGGTTGGGGGGCAACCAAAACGAGACTACAGATTTGGGACGAGATATCGTACCAAATTTACTTTGGGACGACGCCCTTTGTAAATTTGGGACGAGATTCTTGTCCCTAAGCTCAGGTTTTTTTGTAGTGAGCTACTACAAATCTACGATAGCTCGTAACGTTAATGATCAACGAGCTAGGTTAAAAAAATATTCAACTTACCTAGACTTGTCGACAAGGTTAGAAAAACATTGCCACTCGTAATGTTAATAGAGTTTGATGTGGCGATTCATGAAACTTTATAGTCTATTACATTGCTAATGTAGTATTATCACACATATCAAAATCCATAGAAGAAAAGGAAAGCAAAATAAACACTTTAGTCCAATTGCTGTTAAAGAGAAAGTAAATCTTAAGGATATAAAATCTTTTGCAATTAAAAGTGCATCAACCCTAAACAAAGAGCTAGATTTCACCCATACACTTGCGATCTTATCAAAAGTAAAGTGAAGAAAACAACAAAAACTCACATTCAAGTGTCATGTTATGTCATCACTTGTTCTTGGGTTGTTTTCCACTCCCTATCTCTCTCATCTCCCTCATCTTTATATTTTAGCTTCATCTCAAGAAACCAAGTTGTCCCTTGTTGGAACCTCTGAAACACATATATCAACCTCTAATACTTTATAAACCCTAATTCATCAATTCACAAGGGTGTGTGCATGCTTCTCTTCAACTTCTAAGATTTCTAAGGTACACTTTCCTCTTTGTTATTAGGACACCATGTAAGATCCCTAAAGACACACACACAATTCTTTGAGCAAATTCAACTAAATTGAGCTAAATCTGGTTTATAGGTTTTGCTCCTATAAACCAGAATTACGCTTACTTGTGACATCTCATGAATTTCTATAATATTCTTACAAAATTATTCTCTATTCATCCTTTACCATATGTTTAAGATATCTGCTGAATAAGGTGTTTATTGATTACTAGATTCAATATAGTTAAGTTTCAATCTTAATATTTTGAGACATATAAGAAAGCTAGAATTTTAACACTTCCTATGTTTGATTATCAGTGCATCATCCCTTATAACTCATAAGGATTTTAGGCAAAATATTTACCAAGTAGACAGTTTAATTTATTGGACACAATTGGTTACATTTATTTCTCGAGCATCTTTTACAAGGAAGATTTTATAGTATAAACTAATATATGAAGCATGTTTTTAGGGGTTTTACAAGAAACAAAAATGGAGATGAGTGACACTGATAAAGAGATAAGAACACAGACTTCTTCAGTTCCATACAACAATCATCACTTGATTCATGAATGTACCTCAGAGGCTATGGATATTCATGGGTCCGAACCAGATCGGTTTGATGGATATGGAGCTTCAGCTACACCCATTTCTGTCGGATCTAGGCTCCTAAAGTCACCACCAAGGTACCGAGAGTGTTTAAAGAACCATGCTGCTAACACTGGAGGTAATATCACGGATGGATGTGGTGAGTTCATGCCTTCTGGTGATGAAGGAACCCTAGAAGCACTCAAATGTGCAGCTTGTAATTGCCATCGTAATTTCCACCGTAAGGAAACCACGACTGTTGTTGCGGTTGGACCCTATCTCCATCTTCCTCCCCCGTTACCCTCACCTTCAGCGTCATTTAACCACCACCCCAGCTGGGCATCCTCAGTCGTACCTCCTAGAGGCGGATCCACATGTAAAGTAACCCTGGCCATCCTAATGATATTGGTTATTAACGATGATACTTTAACATGTGCTCATTGATCAAGCACATATTAGCTAAACCCTTTAATTAAAATTATCTTTTTCTTAAAACTTATGTTTAAGAATATGTCTATGATGTGGTCAATCAGTAAGTGTAGTACACATTTATCTGGGCATATGAATTAGACATTTTTATCACCTAAAGGTTTATTGGTATAGTAATCACATTGGTAAAGTGTACACATAAGATTACTAGTTTAAAATTGATTTTCTCTATAGAACATAAGAATATCAATGGTATATAAACAGTTTTTTCCAAACACTAAAAGGCTTGCATTTACACAATTTTAAGCAAAAGCAGTTAAAAGAGCTAAATAATTAGTAATCCGAAATAACCACATATAATGCTTACTATAGCTAATTTTGTTTTATTCTTTTAGATCCACCAATAAACGCTCCGCCACTAAAAATAGCGGTGGGAGGAAGCAGTTTTGCAACAGAATCTTCAAGTGAGGAGCTTCATTTCGCGTCTACACCACCATATGGGATGGTGAAAAAGAGGTTTAGATCAAAATTTACGCCCGAACAAAAGGAGAAAATGGTTGAATTTGCAGAAAGAGTGGGATGGAGGATACCAAGAGAAGATGATGTAGAGGTTCAAAGATTTTGCTTAGAGATTGGAGTTAAAAGACAAGTTTTAAAAGTTT
Source organism: Artemisia tridentata subsp. tridentata (assembly GCA_021014915.2). Taxonomy (NCBI): domain Eukaryota; kingdom Viridiplantae; phylum Streptophyta; class Magnoliopsida; order Asterales; family Asteraceae; genus Artemisia; species Artemisia tridentata. The sequence goes on from CP139504.1 coordinate 82,253,773, forward strand.
GGATGCATAATAATAAAGCCATTTCTGCGAAGAAACTGCAGGTTCAAGATTCCAATGAAACCATTGATTGATTGTACGGTCCAATCAAGTAGAATGTTGTAATCTTGTGATCTTCATTGTATTTTCATTTCTTTGGTGACATGATTTTGTTGAATTTGATGTAAGATTTAGAAATATGAATTTTGTTTAGCTAAATTCATTCAGCAGCGTGATTTGATTTCTCATTAATAAACTATAAATCTCTTAAGATAGTTAATGTATTACTAGTATATAGTTTTTTTATGAAACTAAAACAATTAATACATCTTTTTTTCATGTGAAAATTGATTTCATTTCTAAAGTTAATTCTTTGTTGTAGAAAGTCTCTCTCTTACAGTATTAATTTAGTAACCAATTTCAAAACCTAAATCAGTAAACCAAATATACTTCTTTTTTTTATAGCAGTGAAGCTTATTACCCTGTAGAACACACTAAGTATTGGTAAAAATATGGAGGGTTTAGGGGGTCATTTTTATTTTCATTTTTTTTCTGATTATATACCATGTTTCTTGTATCTAATTTATATTTTGTATTGTCATTTCATGTTTCCTCATATGCGACCCCATAATCACATGGAACGGGGATCGCTCCGGTACGGGATCGTGGTTCGCTAGGCACATAAAATTCGGTTTGATTGGGGTAGGTTCATTTGGGATCGCTTCGGTACGATGTACCAAGTAATGTGGTATGATATACCCATGTAGCTGTTGGAAACACGAGGCCTTTTAGGCTTATGAAGAGAGGAACACTTAGAAGAAAGTTTACAATGTTATTGATTGCTTAAGCTTTGCTTCATACTTCCAATTGTTTACACCACCACCTATTTATACTAGTCCATGGAAGATTCTAGAACCGAGATACTTCCATGGTTCTCTAGATATTTCCGACATCATACATATCTATATTCTAGATATTTCTATCACACTTTGCTATACTAGATATTTCTATCACACTTTGCTATACTATTCTACACACTTCTATAGATATTTTTAAGATCATTCTTCGTCATTCTAAAATCTTCTTCATCATGGGCTTGGGCTTTTATTGATAGTCCAATCTCTATTAGACTAAATCAAGTTTACGATCCAACACCCCCCTTTAAACTTGATTTACCAACTCCAAGCATCATTCTTTGTCTTGAGAAATCTTTCTCGTTGAGCGGCTTGGTGAAGATATCTGCAACTTGGTCTTCGGACCTCGTATGTATCACTCGAACATCCTTTCTTGCAATGCACTCTCTAATAAAGTGATAACGAGTGTTAATATGCTTACTTCGATCATGGTAGACCGGATTTTTAGCTAAGTCAATGGCCGACTTGTTATCCACGAAGATCTCAGTCGCATCTTCCTGCTCCATGTGTAGCTCCTTTAGCATACTTCTAAGCCAAATTGCATGACATACACACGATGTTGCAGCTACGTACTCCGCTTCACAACTGGACAAGGTAACAATAGATTGCTTCTTTGAAGACCATGTAAAAGCATTGTTACCCAGGAAGAATAGAAATCCTGTTGTACTTCTTCCATTCTTTGTTTCCAGCCCAGTCACTGTCACTATATCCAACCAGCTTGAAGTCTTCACTTGCTGAATAAAACATACCATAGTCTACGGTACCTTTGATATAACGGAGGATCCTCTTCGCAATCTCCAAATGTTTTGTCGTAGGCTCTTCCATGAAACGACTAATCAATCCAACCGCAAAGAGAATGTCGGGTCTTGTACATGTCAAATAGCGTAAACTTCCAACGAGACTCTTGAATAGAGTTGAGTCTACCGCTTCTCCTCCGTCATGCTTAGAAGGCTTTGCCTTATGTTCTATAGGGGTGCCGACGGGATTACACTTATCCATGCCGAACCTTTTTAATATCTCCTTGGCATATCGTTCTTGACTTATGAAAATTCCTTCATCCGTTTGCTTCACCTCAATGCCAAGATAATAAGACATAAGTCCTATGTCTGTCATCTCGAACTATCTCGTCATTGATCTTTTGAGCTCATCAATCATACTCTGAGAGTTTCCTGTAAAGATCAAATCATCCACGTACAAGCAGACACGCAATATACTTCCATTTCCAAATTTTATGTAAAGTGCATATTCACTTAGGCATTTAGTAAAAGCATGTTCTTGGAAATACTTGTCAATTCTGGTATTCCAAGCACGTGGTGCCTGCTTTAGACCATATAAGGCTTTCTTCAACCTTAGCACTTTACCTTCATGCCCTTTGGCAACATATCCCTCCGGTTGCTCCACATAAACTTCTTCTTCGAGAAGTCCATTTAGAAATGCATACTTCACATCCATTTGGTGGATTTTCAACCTATATTGAGCAGCAATAGCAATAATCATTCTAATAGTTTCTAAACGAGCAACAGGAGCAAATACCTCTTCGTAGTCGATCACATGCTTCTGCTTGTAACCTTTTGCCAAAAGTCTTGCCTTGTACTTCTCCACTTCGCCTTTGGCGTTTTTCTTGGCCTTGTATATCCACTTGACTCCAATAGCCTTTTGGCCTTTCGGAAGGGTCGTCAACACCCACGTATCATTCTTTTCTATTGACTTTATCTCCTCGTCCATGGCTTGTCTCCATTTCTTGCTTTTCATAACTTCTTCAAAAACTAAAGGTTCACAGTCAACATATAAACAAAGAAGGGGTATCTCGTCAGTTACCTCATATAGCTCCTCCAAACTTCTTGTCTTTGGTTCTCCTTCACTTGAACTTGAAGGTGAGTCTTGGGTTGGAGTTGGACTTTGAGGTTGTTGGACTTCTTCACTTGATTCACCCGTCTCTTCTTCGTCAGTCATAGGAAGAAAGCCATACCTTTCATTTTCATTAATGCTCCAATCCCATGCTTCTTCTTCATCAAACTCCACGTCTCTACTCACTACCACCTTCCTTGTGATTGGATTATAGATCTTATAACCTTTTGACTGCTTGTCATAGCCAAGAAACAAATGCTTCTCACTTCTATCATCAAGCTTGGATCGCCTTTGGCTCGGAACATGGACATATGCTATGCTTCCGAATATCCTTAGGTGAGAGACAGTAGGTTTCATCCCATTCCATGCTTCTTGTGGAGTCTTGTTGTCTAAACTCTTTGACGGACACCGGTTCAATAGATATACCGCACAATTAACCGCTTCGGCCCAAAACTCCTTTGGCATCTTCTTACTTTTCAACATGCTTCGGACCATATTGAGAATGGTTCTATTCTTTCTCTCCACCACTCCATTTTGTTGTGGGGAGTAAGAAGCCGTTAGAAATCTCCGGATCCCATTATCCTCACAAAATTTGTTAAATTCTTTTGATAAAAATTCTCTACCTCTATCAGATCTCATGGATTTAATTTTTAAATTTTTCTCCTTTACTACCATAGCTTTAAATGTCTTAAAAGCTTCAAAAGCTTAGGATTTTTCTTTTAGAAAATATACCCAAGTTTTTCTTGAAAAGTCATCAATAAAAAGCATGAAGTAAAGATTCTTACCATGAGAGGGTAGAGTAATGGGACCGCACAAATCCGTGTGAATTAGTTGTAGAGGCTCCTTAGCTCTTGATGTCGCTTCTTTCGGGAATGAACTTCTAGCATGCTTCCCAAGAAGACATCCTTCACACACTTGATTGGGATGATCAATTTGATCTAACCCTTTCAACCATTCCCTTTGAGGATAATAACTTTAAGTCACCAAAGTTTAAGTGCCCGTACCTCATGTGCCAAAGCCACGAATGATCTTTTAAACAACTCTTTAAGCACTTAGCTTCATCTTGTTGAATGTTTAGAAGGAACATTCGGTTTTTAGTCATAGGCACTTTTGCTATGAGCTTTCCTTCAGGATTTCTTATTATAGCACTACGATCCTTGAAACGAATAACGTAGTTTTTCTCTAAAAGTTGTCCCACACTTAAAATATTATTTTTAAGGTTGGGCACATTGTACACGTCCGAAATATATTGGTGACTTCCATCTTTAGCTCAGATAAGTATCTTACATTTTCCTTTCACCGGTGCCTTTGATTCATCTCCAAAGGTGACATTACCTTTACTTGTTTCCATCTCCACGAACAAGTCTTCTTCACCCGTCATATGGTTGCTCGCAGCGAAATCTATATGCCATGGCTATATCCTCTCTTTTTGTTCGTCGTGTCTTGCCATTAGCAAGCTAAGCTCATCTTTGTCTTCTACCTCCACAAGATTAGCTTTTTTTCCACTTGTCTTGAGCTACTGCACTCACTGGCATAATGACCATATTTGCGACAATTATAACATTGTATTTGGGGCTTACATGCTCTTTGAGATTGAAAGCCTCTCCCACGACCTATTCAATATGGAGACCATTGATTTTCAACTTCTTTATTGACATCTTCTCTTCCTCTTCCTCGTCCTCGGCCTTGGAAACCACCACGAGCTCGAAAAGTACCGCGTCCTCGTCCTTGCTCCTTTCCATGTAGAAAGCTCTTTTCTCTTTCTTTGAAAGAGACCTTTGAGTATAAAGCTTGCTCCAAGGGTTCTTTCCTGTAACAATTCGCATTTCAGGTTAATTTCTATTCCCGAAAATTTTACTATTCATTTTACTATTTACTGGCACTATTCATTTCTGAAATTTTTATTTCACATTTTCGAAATTTTTATTTCACATTCTCGTGAGATAAATTATTTCCATGACAAAATAAAAGTTTGACGCTTGTCGGGTCATTTTCGCAAAAGTTATTAAGAAATTATACGTTTGGGTTAAACGTCGTTTAAACCTCCTGCGCATAACGAAAACCAACTGCGCCAATTTTCCTCGCATCAGATTAATGTTTAGTACACTCACAATCAATTAGGAAAATTTTGATATTAAGTCAAAATGTTACCAAATAGACCTTGTGTCTTGCAGAACTAAACTTGCGTTTTAAGCACTTTTACTTATCCGCAACCTTAGCCTTCACTTGCACCATATTTTCTAAGGCATTTATATGCTTTTATATTGTTGGAAAATTAAACATATTTTCCCTCCTCCATTGACCATAAAATCATTCTTTGATTTTATAAATCATTCATTGATTTTTAGGCTTCCGGTTTTACGTCTAAAGGACATTTAACACCAACCGACACTAGATTGAGCCCAGTCTAGACATTATAGGCCATTTTAATTCATTATCGTCATATTAGAAAAGTTACATTTTACTTTTCTCAATTTTACGCAACTTTCGTACGTTTTACGTATTACGCGTTTTAGACCCGCGTTTCCAGTTTTAACAGCGTTTAAGCAACCCGATTGAACTTACCACTCATTTTATATTTTATTATGGTGTATATTGACAAGTTTAATCATTCTTTCAAGTTTCGTATTTTTACGATACTTGGTTTTACGTTTCGTGGCCTAACAACTTACGGTTAGCGATTAACGGAGCCAAAACTCACTCTGTAGACAGGATAACACCAAAAGTGACCAAGCCCACTCATCCTACCCTTATGAACCGCCTCCTAGGGGGGGAGTCACCCCTTTTGTGGCTTGATCTCATGCCTTAAGCCCTAGGATCCATACATGTGTATAAGCTTCCTTTGTAAGTTTTGACTAATTCTTGTAAGTAACCTCCTCAAATCCCTATAAAATCCCTCTCCTCTCCTCCTTTGTTCCAGCCCATATACCACACCTAAACACCTTCCATATTGCTAATTTACTTCAAGTGTTATCAAAGAATGCCAGTGCAATATCAATTCAAAAACTCTTGTTAAGTTTTTGTTGATCCAAAGTTCAAGTTCTTCTTTCCTTTTGGTAACCTTCCACCAACACAAAAAGAGTTCTAGTAGAAGTCTTCAAGTTTTCTTCCAAGTCATCACAAGTTGTTGTCAAGAGGTCAAGGAAGTTGGAAGCAAGAGAAGCTAGTTCTTGATCAATCAAAGTCCTATCCTTGTTCTTAGTTTCCTTTCATTTGAAAGCCAAAAGTTGTAAGAGACCCTAACACACTTTCTTGCTCAATATCATTTCTATGCTTATCATGCTTCATTTATGCTATATATGTTCTTGGTATTATGTTCATGATGTATAAAAACTCTTAAAACAAGTTATGGAAACTATATGTTAACTTATGTTAAGTAATCAAGAAAACTAGTGTCATATATTGAGAAATTCGACCAAAATAGTATAAACATGATATTGGACAAATACCTACTGTTATAGAGGACTTAAAAAGGAAAACATAGCAACTTGAATCATCGAAAACGAGTACACGAGTCAAAAGTTATGGCCAAAAGAAGTTAGCGAAACCAAAACTCAAAACTGCCCAAAATGCATTCTGTAACAGAAACTAAATCACACAAAACGAGTCACTTCTGATCCGTTTCATCAAAAAGTTAAAATACGAAAGTTTTCCAGAACGACGTTTTCTTCAAATAAGCTTTAGACCACGAGTCATGAAAATGCATAATGAATGAGATATTTTTCTAGATTTTCAACAGCCCCTACGTTGCACCTAAATGACCATGTATTGGTTATGACCAAGCAAAACCAAGAGGTCTAATGACCTTAAGCCGAGACCACAACCACGGCTAAGGCCAAGGACGAGTCTCAAGACCATGTAACCATGACCAAAGCCACGGCTAAAGACCTTAAGGCTTTATAAGCCGAAAACATGAACTAAAGTGTTAGAACTAACATAATCAACCAATTTGGATCTACTCCATCAAAATACCATAAGGTTTTGCAAATAATATCATATCCATACGAGACTTAATGAACTTATAAAGATGACCATCTTCATTCAAAATAAACTTTCCTAAGTTTATACAATTTTCGGACATGTAACGTTTAAAGACCAAAAACATATATTTTCTATCGAATACTACAACACTAGGGAGCTTCATGTGAGGGGTTTCATTTGGGTAAACGGATCGATGAGTTGCTAGATTTACGAGTTAAAGTGTCCTAGATCCTCGAATGTTTACTACATGACCTCTGAATTATGATGGCCTAAACGGTAGTACAAGATATACAAACTAAACGTGTTTCATAAACCATATTCATACAACGACCTACACGACACACTAAGTAACTACATCATGAACAATATGCAAGACATATATATGCACCTTTTGTATTCTTAGACATTATTCCAACCTAAGTCGCAACGTCCTATTGTAGGTTGCACTTAGAGGTTTCCCGGCTTATCCATCGAATTCATTAAGGCACTAAGACACTATCAAACTCACGGTGAGTTCATAGCCCCACTTTCTATTACTTAATTGTTTTGCAAACCCTTGGGGGGAATACATGCTATTTTTAACCGAACACAATGCTTTGAAATTGTATGCTATATGATTGTTTTATTATCACTAAGTACCATCCTTGCCAATCCAAGACCCCTTAATCATGAACCATTTAATCACTAGAAATAGTGAGCGCGAGTATTGTGAATAGGCCTATTGGGATTGACGAATCCCGTTTGTGTTGACCAGTTAGGCAAACAAACGCACTATATTTAAGTCTTAGGTATGTTGGCAAAGTACCTATCCGGGTAACTCCGCCGATCGATATTGGCATACGTTAACGTATTAGTTGCATGAGCTTAGTGAATAATAATAACTGTTTTGTTTTCCAACCATGAGTGTGAATTTATAACTCACACTACCAACATATTGTGTTCAACTCTATAACAAACTCTATGAATATCACTCAACCTTTGTGTTGACAGTTTTAAGCATGTATTTCAGGTGCATAAGTGATCAAGGATGGCACGGAGGGGCACGGACTCAATCAAGAAGGCTATAACTTATTTTATCATTCAAAACGACATCAAATGACTTTATATTGATGTATTTTGTAAACATGGAACCTTTTGGGACCTATCTTGTAAACTCTGATATATTATTTGAATGATAAATCCTTTTTAAAATGACTCAGTTAGAGATCGTTTTCTATTATTATGACTGTTGTGCCGTCGAGTAACACCCAGTTTGAATTCCGCTGCATCATTGAATTGGGGGTGTTACATTTCCCCCTTATTTTCTTCAACTTCTCTTCATGGGCTGGTAAAGATCCCGTGAGTTAATCAATGGTAATAGAGTCTATGTCTTTTGACTCCTCTATGGCCACAACAATGTAATCAAAGCTTGGTGGCAAAGAGCGAAGAATCTTTTCTATCACCCTTGTGTCACTCAAGCTTTCACCATTTTTCTTCATTTCATTTGAAATGGTCAAGACACGAGTGAAGTAATCCGGAATGGTTTCAGATTTCTCCATTTGGAGCTTTTTGAACTCTCCTCTAAGAGTTTGAAGACGTACCTTTTTCACCTTATCAATTCCTTTGAAAGCATTTTGAAGGATCTCCCACGCTTCCTTAGAAGTGGTTGCATTTGCAACTTTCTCAAACATCGCATCATCAAGACATTGATAGATGAGTGTAAGAGCACTTTGATCCTTCTTTCTTGCCTTTTGCAACTCCACCCTTTAGGCGGCATTCAACAAACTTTCATCATCAACTTTCTCAACACCTTTTTCGACTATCTCCCACACATCATGTGAACCGAGTAACGCCTTCATTCGAATGGACCAACTACCATAGTTGTCTTTGGTAAGACGAGGAAATTGGAACAAGTTCATTGCACTTGACATCTCGATCTTCTAGCTCTGATACCACTTTGTTGGAAACACGATGGCCTTTTAGGCTTACGAAGAGAGGAATACTTAGAGAAAGTTTACAATGTTATTGAATTGCTTAAGCTTTTCTTTTTTTGGTCTCTTACAAATGCATCACCCTAACTCCTATTTATACTACTCCATGGAAGTTTCTAGATACAAGATTTTTCCATGGATACTTCTTGCATCATCTTGATAATTCTTATCAACTCTAGATAAATTTAACTAGATATTTCTATCATATTCTAGATACTTCTAGTAGTTATCATCTACTACAATATTCTAAACACTTCTAAGGATATTTTTCTATGACCATTCTACGACTTTCTAGAAGCTTCTTCAAAACGGGCTCGGGCTTTCATTGATAGTCCAATCTTTATTGGACTAAATCAAGTTTATGATCCAACCGTAGCCAATAATTAATAAAAAAGATGCATATTAAAAAAGTTTTATCAGCAACATAACTTAAAAAAAGCATAATCAAGATACAAAACACAATAAAAATATGAAAAACTATATTTTAAACGTAGTCTTCGTTTCCGTTTATCAGCAACATCTTCATACAAATTTTCACATTGAAATCTTGACAACTCATAAGGAAATCAATATTAATGTAAATGAATCGTGAATCGAATATAATTGGAACACGAATCAGAAATAATTGGAACGTGAATTGCTCTGTCCCGATTCATATATTAATTAAATTCTGGAACGTTATCTTCACCGATCCAATTCGCGATCCCGGTCGATCCAGATCGATTTCGTACCATGTTTTGGATCGAACGAACTGGATCACAATTCGTGGCTACTGTAGCGAATTATGTGACTATGTGCGACCCTCTCTTGGCCCGTTTTTGTCTTCACGATTTTCTATCAACATTCCAACATATATGAACTGTAAATGTAAATCTCTTACATATTTGTGGAGCCAGAAGCGGAAATAATAAATTTAATAAGAATTACCAAAATGCACATTTGCGTATAGTGTCTACGGCTAGAGTATGTAGCCGTGCCTCTTATGTCCCTAAGGCTAAACACAGTAAGGCATGCGATCGACTGATCGATCGACAGTGCGATCGATCACCCTCACTGTGGCAGTCGATCGCCTGTCGATCGATTCTTTTTTTTTTTATTTCGTTCGCCCAAATGACCGATAGTCACTCTTCTCTTTTTTAACTTTTTATGACCGTTTGGTAAAAAAAAAACACTCTTCTCTTTTTTTAACTTTTAAAATTTAAACACTTTTACACTATAAATAACCCACTCATTTCACCATCTTATTCATAAAATCAAACTAAAACTCTCTCCTCTATACACATTCAAACACATTCTCTCAAATCTACATAATGTCATCTTACGAGCTATTTTTTGCCACTTCATCTTCGCATGATGAAGATGAAGTTACTAGCAAGCTTGCGATGTTTGTGGAAGAGTGTTGGAAGGCTTATCAAGCGTCAAAGCCAAAAATCTCACGAAAGCAAATTCATAGGGATCGTTTGGGTGCTCATAATCGTTTAGTGGCGGCTTACTTCTCTGAACACCCAGTGTATGACGAAAGAGCATTTCGTAAGCGTTTCCAAATGAGCCAAAACCTATTCACACGAATTGTTTGATAGGTAACCGACCATTCTCGTTATTTTCAACAAACTCCTAGTTGTGCGGGCACACTTGGTATTTCCCCATTGATGAAGTGTACTTCGGCAATTCGTCAATTGGCATACGGATTCAATCCTGATGCTCTGGACGAATATCTAAAATAGGTGCGGCAACATCTCGTGAGTGTCTCCAAAAATTTTGTGAGGTCATCATGGAGTTATATGGTGAAGAGTATTTGCGAAAGCCAACAGTTACTGACATTGAAAAAACTCTATGCTCATCACTACGAAAAGCATGGGTTTCCTGGGATGATAGGAAGCATTGATTGTACAGATTGGCCATGGGCGAATTGCCCACACGCTTTAAAAGCTCAATTTGCTAGGGGTGATCACGGGTCAGATCCATTCATTTTATTGGAAGCAATCGCCTCTCAAGATTTATGGATTTGTCATGCGTTCTTTGGTATTTCCGGGATGAATAACGATGTAAATGTTTTACGTAAATCGCCTATTTTCAATGATCTCAAAATGAGAAGAGCACCGGATGTGGAATTCGTTGCTAAAAATGTGGCTTATAAACGGGGATATTATCTTGCTGATGGGATATATCCGGAATGGTCCGTTATTATTAAGTCCATTAAAAATCCAGGGACAAATGATAATAAACGATTATTGTATAAGACGAAGCACGAAGCAGCAAGGAAAGATGTGGAACGAGCTTTTGGTGTACTAAAAGCGAAGTGGCTAATGATTAAGCATCCTGCTAGAGGGTTGGACAGAAATTACCTATCAGATATGTAACATATTTAAAATCATAACACATGTATGGATTGATGGTTAGGGCGAATGGTTAGAGAGAGATAGTAAGAGATGGGAGACTTCTTAAAGAGAGAAAGTAAATGTATTAGATTGATAGCAAATGAAGTTCCAACCCTTCCCATGGGTAGGAAGGGCAATTTATACAAGACACAAAAATGCCTCTAGTAGGCTATGGACCGGGCTGACAGTGGGTAAAGACCCGACCCGACTCCATGGTGAAATGATATCTAAACTAATATGATTAAACCTACGAGCTACTTAATGCTAATCCATACTCAGGGTGACCGAGTCTATCATGTGAATATTTATATTCTTAACAATCTCCCCCTAAGGGAGGTCACCCTGGAAATTACAATTTGAATTCTAGCATTCAAATACATGAATTTAATTTCCTAGCTCGTAGTCTTTGATTCTTCAAGGTCATTAATCTTTGTACTTCAAGCAATGATCTTTCGATTAATGTTCCTTTGGCTTGTGTGATCTTTGAGCTTGCTTTGAGATCATCAGCCAGAGTAAATCTCCAAATCATCCTTAGTAGTATTGCCTCCATGTGATGTAGTGACCATCAGACCGTCATGCTCACACTTTTCTGGATCATGATATTTAGCATCAGAGTTGCGGAAGCATTGTTGTAGGTCATTCTGCTATCATGATTTCTTTGAACGCGAGTGTGAAGTGAGCATGAGGTTATGAATTGACATCTCATTGGCCATCAGCTGCAACCGTCGGGAGTTCCTGCAAACAAAAGTTAGCAATAAACAAACGAAAGTGTCTTTGTTCACTTTCGTTGAATAGGGTTGCAAGAACCACAGTTCCCCGTTAATCAGTATCAATACTGCATGTGATCAGGTAGAATTCCGAAGAATCTCCTTGACAGGGTTTCACAGCTGTACTAGCCGTTCTCAAACTGGAGCGTCTCAAAGTAGACAAGCACGGAGTGAGTGAACCAGTGAATTATGATTCATTGATTAATGAGAAATTGATTTGAAAATAACATTCGCGTATTACTGAATAAAGAGTTTTTGGAATACAACGAAAGTTTTAAAAACAACATCAAGTTTCAATCACTAATACTTTTGTTTGAAAATTTATGCGCAGTTAAAGTGCTCGAAAACAATTGTTGAGCACATCGAAAGGTTTTCCAAAAGTAATCGTCAATTCATTTCCTGGAACAAGTTTGATTCAAATGCGAATTGCCCCATCGTTTCTTTCCAGTTGTCACAAGTTTGATCCATGAAGGATCTCACATGTCACCCACCAAGAGCTTGTTTGATGTTGGCTCTAGAAGGATTTCCATCTTCATTGTGGATACCTTACGTATCACTCGGATGTTCTGGCAATACCACAAGGATAATGCGTAGGACTCTTAATATATGTTTTCTTACTTTTCACAGTGTATGAAACAGCAAACATATTGGAAATGTGTCCTAATGAGATTTTATGGATGATCTCTTGGCTCTAGACTCAATAGTGCATTTTGATTTAGTGATCGGAGGCTGGAGAGGACTGCCACCTTTTCAATATCGTCTAACTTGGAATGAGAGAGACGATAGAAATGTATTGATCTCCGTGACAAATGAAACAAGAGTCCTTTGAGGGACCTTGAGTGGCTAGGGAGGGTTGTGCAGCGTATCACTGGGTCCATGATACTTATCTTCAATGTCAGCAATCATCTAAGTGATTCTGACAGCATATGTATTGACCCGGTTTCTGCCTAAAGTGTAAGGAGGGCTTCTTTCTTTTCACCCTTTATCTTTACATTTCTTTTTCATTCTTCAACCCCTTCAGCGCTTACCGAGACTTCATCACTAGTACCTTGTTGGGTTTGTTCCAGTACCAGTTCCATCTCAGTCGGCACTCTTCCCTTATTCCTACTTTTCTCCTTTTTTCATCGTTTCTAAGGACTTCTATTCTAACTAGAGGATTGTCCCTGGGAAGATCCCTCCGGTTCTGGCTGGATCATGGGAACTGATACCTAACCTTACCATCCTTATAACTCCAGTACATTAAATAAAATGGTCGGTCTTTGGTATTCTTCCACAATTGTCATCATAAATCATTCGCTCCCCCTCAATATGTGCATCGATATACGAAAGAGTTTAGCACATATGAGAGAGCCTACACTTGAGTCCAAAATATCACATTTTATCAGTTTTCATATTTAAATCACATTCTCTCCCCCGATCAAAATTTTCAAACCTTTTGAGATTTGGGATCTCAATTATTTTAAATAAGTTAGAAATTTTGGGAGACAATGTGGTATGATTCAATGTATTCTGATAATGGAACATTATTATGCTCCCCCTTAATCAATGAGGGAGAATGTTAGTGTCAGGTATGATAAGTTTGAAAGATATTAGAATGAAACTCATACACTAACACATAACAACAAATTTTATTCACTTGCTTATTTTGTACAAAGTGGCGTGTTTTGATGATATAAAATTTTGAAATCACTCTCCCCCTCAATCGATGACCCGTTTTCTATTTAAAGAGCTGTAGTCATTAATTGAGTGACAAATTTTATGAAAAACTTCAAGTCTGATTGATTTCCAAAAAAATTCATGGTGCCACCAAGTTTAGCTCAAATACTTTCTTGAAGAATCATAGATGGAAAAGTATTTGCGATGTAAAGAAGACTTCTCTTCTTATACGAGAAATGATGCACTGAAACGTACATCAAGTCGAGAGTACATGGATGTAAAGTAATCCACGCCTAGGAGAAATTAATCACCCGTTGACAGGAACAGCCGTCTTTTTGCCGATGTGCTTTCCTCATTTTGAAAAACCGGGTTGCATATCTGAAGTAATAGCAAGCCATATAGGCATGTTTTGAAAAACTTTTTGAACTTCTGTTAGAACTTCATTTAAAGACCCGTGTCATTATTGAATGACATTTCTAGGACCGTAAATGTTATCGATACCAGAAGACATGCCATGAAAAAGCTATTTTTGGTATTTTTTATTTTTCTAATTTTTATGGTTTTTATTGGTTTTATATTTTTCTATTTTCTTTTTATAAACGTTTTACGAGATTGGAAAAAATATATTTTTGTGTTTTTATGATTTTATATAATTACAAAGGATACGTGAAGAATTACCGCCTTAATTCTTCCTTAGATGGATAAGAGTTCAATCAGATCGTTTTCCACCGAATGGTATCGGATTTCCATGTGCATCAAAGTAGCACCATATGGCATGAGTTTGTAGTTGAATTCTTTCGAAACAGGTCGAGAAGGATTGCCAATCACATTCTCCAATGGATGAGCGTTTGACCACTTGCTGATATAATCAAACGATTGATTGAGCTAATGAGAATTTGATCGAATGACCCTTTGTGAAGATGATTCTCCAGAACTCGGGTCTGGAGTAAGATTATGGAGGAGGGGTTCATTATTGATCTCAGGGATTTGAATTCCTTGAATTTGTTCTTCAACACCTTGATGAATGACTAAAGATATAGTTTCATGAGTTGTTGGAAAAGTACTAACAGATGGTACATCTTGAACCATTGTGGTTGATGAAGGAGTACCGGTTGTATCAACAGATATCTGTGCATCAGTGGAACATAGGAGATACAACACTTGAACGAGCTGAAAGTATTCTTCAAACCAATGGTTGAAACATTATATCTTAGTTCTTCATAGAAGGTGGAACACTTGATGCAGCAGTTCCGAGAGTGGTCTTCAAGCTTCATTACATCTTTCAGCTTCCTGACTCTTCTCAGCTGCCATCATGTTGGGAATTATCAAGAGAAGACTTAATGGGAAAACATATTTAAGTCTGGTGGCGTACGAGATTAAGTCTGTTAGTGTATTTTGTAATATTAAATCTGGTAGTACAATATTAAGTCTGGTAGAGTATAATATAGTTAAGTCCGGTTGACTTATTAAGTTAAGTCTGGTCGTGTATTTTAGAGATAAGTTAGAGATAAGTTAGGAAAGGATTTGAAGTTATCTTTAGAGAAGATACGTAAATCCTTATGCAAGTTTTGTATCTAGGGTTTCCTTGGTGTATAAAAGGAACCCTAATTCATAGTTTAGAGATGACGACGAAGATTGTAATTCAGTAAACGATTAGTAATAAAAAGTTAGTTATATTCTTCATTGTTTGTGTTAAGTTTCCGCATTAGCATAAACAAGGTGTTAGAGTCTCTGCTTAGATTGATTTGATTTATTCAAGTCATCTACTAAGTTGTTAAAGGCTACTTAGAGATCCATATTCGTGTGGACCAACAAGTGGTATCAGAGCCTAAAAAGAGACTCTGAGGTTGAAGAATCAAAAACCCTAAATCACTAAAATCATTCTACAACATGACTGGAACCGAAATCCCTCCTGATCAAACCCCTCCCAAGAATGATGAATTCTCCATGCATGGCAGTGATGATGAAAAATCCATTCATGATGAAGAGAAACCTGAAACCAGCAGCACCAAAACACCAATCATTCCCTCAACCACAACCATATCCAATATAAAACTTCCAATCCTGAAAAGAGATGAGTACGATATATGGGCGATGGAGATGGAACATTATTTGAAATATACTGATAGTGAAATCTGGAAGGTTATTCAGAAAGGAAATTCAAAGAAAAGGGTCTCGGTTGGAGCAGATGGATCGGTTAGCATTTTACCACCAGTATCTGCAGAGGATATACGGGCTGTTGAAAAGGAGAAAAAGGCAAGAACTGTGCTGATGATGGCTCTTCCCAAAGAACACTTGAGAACGTTTCATAACATGACCGATGCCAAAGAAATTTGGCAAGCAATCAAGAAGCGTTTTGGTGGGAATGCAAACTCAAAGAGAATGCAGAAGTCTGTTCTCAAGCAACAATTTAAGACTTTCAGCATATCTAGCACAGAAGGACTCGAAAAGGGCTATGATAGGTTTCAACTCCTTCTGGCACAATTGGAATCTCTTGGTGCTCCAGTATTAGAGGAAGATGCCAATCTTAAACTCCTCAGAGCACTCCCATCAGAATGGTCAAGTGTTTCTATGACTATGAGGGTAACTGATGAAGTGGACAGCATGACAACTGATGACCTGTACAATAACCTCAGGGTTTTTGAAAAGGAAATCAAGGGATATTCTAAAGCTTCTTCCAGTTCCTCAAATGTTGCCTTTGTCTCTCAAGGCAAGAGCAGCACTACTAGAGTTAAGTCTGGTAAGGTTAATTCTGGTAGCTATGAGACTCCTACTAGCAGTACAAGGGAAAGAGCTGCTTCTGAAGGCGTCGCTGATGAGATTCTTCATTCATTATTTTCTTATCAAGAAGAAGATGATGAGTTTATCAGTGAAGATTTGGAACAGATCAATGATGATGAAGTAGAAGAGATGGATATTAAATGGCAAATTGCCATGATTGCTCTGCGGGTTAAGAGGTTCCAAAAGCAGCATGGAAGGCCTATTCGTTTTGACAACAAGTCTAAAGTGGGTTACACTACAAGGACTGTTGAGTGCTACAATTGACATAAACATGAGCATTTTACTAGAGACTGCAAGGATAAGAAGTCTGCTGATGAAGACAGGAAGAGAAGCAATGATTACTCAAAGAATGACAGGTCAGAGAGGAACTAGATGAGCATGCTGACATTGGAAGCTGGAGATGTGAACTGGACTAAGCACTTACCAGAGGAAGATGTAAAGAATCATGCACTCATGGCCATTGGTACTAATAATGAGGTATCCTTATGTTCAAAAATATGCATTGATTCATATAATCATCTCAAATCTGTGTGTGATGAACAATTGCAAGAAATAGGTAACCAGGAAGCAAAAATTCTAGCTTATACTAATGCAGTTAAAAAATTAGAAGCACAAATTGTCACCTTACAAAAACAACATGCCTCTTTGAATGAAAAACTCACTTTTCAAACAAATGAAATATATGAAAAAGATGAGAAACTTAAAAGATATAGAAGAATAGGCATGAAAGCTGTTAAAGAAAGAGATGAATTGCAAAAGAAAATAGATAAATGGCAACACTCTGCTAAGTGTCAGGATCAAATCACAGCTAGTCAAATGAGTTCCACAACTAAAATTGGCTTAGGTTATGGAATACAGTCAGATAGTGAAGTTCTAGGCTATGAAGAAGAAATGGATAGATCAGCTTTCACATGTACAAAAGAGGATTATGTTGATAAACCTGTTTACAATAGGTTCATTAATTCTGATGATTTTAAAGGGGTACCACCTCCATTAAGTGGAGATTACACTCCTTTACAAAAGGAAGACCTTGATGATTCTCTATTTGTATATGGTAAAAAGGGTCCTATATATCCTGAGACAGACAACTCTGATGACAGATCTAGTGAATACTCCACTTGTCAAACCAATGACAGTGAAGGATCCACAAGAGATGTTTTTGAGAAATCTGAATCAGGGTCAGAGTGTAAATCAAACGAGTCCTCTAAAGCAAAATCTGTCAAAGAGAGTGAACCAGAGGTGACAAAATCAAAATCAAATACAGATAGACCTAGGTGTGTTAATCACATGAAAACTTCTAGGGAGTCTGTTAAGAATCAAGAGTCACCAAAACCTGATAGAATGAGACAAGAGTTTAGGAAAAATCACAACTTTGGTCCTAAGAGGTGTTTTGTGTGTGGTAGTTTAAGTCACCTGATTAAGGATTGTGACTTTCATGAGAAAAGGATGCAAAAAGAGGCTGAACTAAGAAAGAATAAAAGTGTTAATGACCATATGAATAATAAACCAGTTTGGAACAATGCTAATAGGATTAATCATGCAAATAAGTTTGTGACTAAACCTGTACAAGTTAATTATGGTAATATTAGTTCTGCTAGACCAAATTCTGGTAGACCAAACTTTAGTTCTGGTAGACCAGATTTTAGTTCTGGTAGACCTAATGTGAGTTCTGTTGGTCAAAATGCTAATTATGTGAGGCCAAGCGTTAATTCTGGGTGGTTTAATCATTCTGGACCAAGACAATCAGTTAATAAACCACAGGTGAATTCTTATAATCAGAGAACCAATTTTTATAAACCAAAGTCACCTGTGAGGAGTCCTTTTGTTAATAATACAGCACATGTTTCAAGTTCAAGTGCTGTAAGGGAAAATGGGGAATCTGCTGTTAAGTCCCCAGCATATTGGTCTTGGGATCCTTTTCAGAACACACTTACCTATGAATCCAAGACCAAAGGTGGATCAAGCTCATACAAGACCTATAAATATGTTGATCCATAGGGCAGACCCAAGTCCTCAGTGGCTTGGGTCCTGAAGAGAAACTAATCTCTCTACTTTTGTTCAGGAACATCCACTGAAGTACATGGAAGATAAAGGAATATTTGATAGTGGGTGCTCTAGGCACATGACTGGTAACAAGAACCATCTGAAAGATTTTCAAGAATTTCAAGGAGGTTCTGTTACTTTTGGAGGTAGTAAAGGTTATATAACTGGTAAAGGTAGAATTGTGATAGGCAATTTAGAGTTTGACAATGTATCTTTTGTAAGGGAACTAGGGCAGTTTAACCTTTTCTCCATATCGCAAATTTGTGATAAGAAGCATAAGGTGCTTTTTAGTGAAACTGAATGTTTTGTCTTGACTTTGGACTTTAAGATGCCTGATGAAAGTCAGATCCTTCTTAAATTTCCTAGACAATACAACATGTACAGTTTTGATATGAAGCAACCTGATCCTTCAAAAGGTTATGCATGTTTACTTGCAAAAGCTACATTAGATGAATCTAAATTGTGGCATAGGAGGCTAGGGCATGTAAACTTTAAGAATATTAATAAGTTAGTGAAGAATAACTTAGTGAGAGGACTGCCTTCTAAAGTGTTTAAGAATGATCATGTATGTGTGGCTTGTAATAAGGGGAAACAGCATAGGGCATCTTGTAAGGCTAAGTTAGATAGGCTTGTCACTGAGCCTTTGCATACCTTACATATGGATCTGTTTGGCCCCACATCCATTCAAAGTATTAACCATGCAAGTTACTGTCTTGTCATAACTGATGATTGCACTAGATTCTGCTGGGTGTTCTTTATGTCTAGGAAAGATGAGACTTCACCATTGATTCAAACTTTCATTAGGCAAATTGAAAACCAACTTAATAAAAAGGTTAAAATCATTAGGTCTGAAAATGGCACTGAATTCAAGAATAGGAGCATGATTGATTTTTGTGGTAATAAAGGAATTAAGCAGCAATTTAGCAATGCTAGGACTCCACAGCAGAATGGAGTTGCTGAGAGAATGAACAGAACACTAATTGAGGCAGCTAGGACTATGCTAGCAGACTCATTCTTACCCACAACCTTTTGGGCCGAAGCTGTAGCATCTGCTTGCTACATTTTCAATAGGGTTAGAGTGACCAAGCCTCAAAACAAAACACCTTATGAGCTTATTTTTGGTCAAAAACCAGTTGTTAGCTATATAAGGCCTTTTGGGTGTCATGTGACCATTCTTGATACACTCAGTGTTCTAGGCAAATTTGAAGGAAAATCTGATGAAGGGTTTCTAGTTGGGTATTCACTGAATAGTAAGGCCTTTAGGGTTTACAATCTAGTGACCAAGAAAGTAGAGGAAAATCTTCATGTTAACTTTTTTGAAGAAAAACCCAATGTGCAGGGATTAGGACATAGATGGATGTTTGACATTGATTACTTAACAGATTCTATGAACTATATTCCTGTCTCCAAGGAGAATCAAGCTAACCCTGATGCAGGTACCCAAGATTCTTCAAATGCAGGGAACACTGATCCAGAAAGTGAAAGTGCAGAGCTTGTTGTGATTCCTACCACAGAGGTCAACCATGTTGCTGTTAATGAAGGAACAAAGAAATCTTCAAGAAAAAGGAAGGAGACTATTCACAAGCCTCAACCATTGGACAAAGAAGTTACTCCTACAAAGGTTTCAGAAGATATCTTGTCCTTCAGAGAAGAAGTAAATGTTTTGGCTTATAAACACCTTGGAAAGGTTGATACCAGAACTAACTTGGTTAATTCTGGTAGTGGACTCAATAATACTGCTACCAGTATTAACTTAGATAAGTCTGGTAGTGATGCTGTTAAGTCTGTTGAACCTGAATCTACTCCAAATGCTGATGTTGATGATTCTGAGATGCCTGACCATGAGATCTTTGATCATCCAGATGAGGGTATTTTTGATAGGGCTTCTTATGATGAAGAAGGGGTAGTTACTGACTTCAATAACCTACCTACTGAAGTTGATGTTGATCAAGCTCCAACACTCAGAGTTCATAACATCCATCCCAAAAGTTAGATTATTGGTGATCCAAAGTCAGCTGTTCAAACCAGAAGTAAAGTGCAAAAGATTCCTACATCTCATGCACTTATCAGTCTCATTAAGAAGCAGCAAAGGGTCAACCACAAGGATCAACAACACTGCTTGTTTGCTTGTTTTCTTTCTCAGAAGGAACCCACCAAAGTCTCTGAAGCACTTGATGATAAGAGTTGGGTGGAAGCAATGCAAGAGGAGTTGTTGCAGTTCAAGTTGCAGAAAGTTTGGGTTCTGGTAGATCTACCTAGTGGAGCAAAGGTTATAGGCACAAAGTGGGTCTTCAGAAATAAAAGGGATGAAAGAGGAGTGGTTGTTAGGAACAAGGCAAGACTAGTGGCACAAGGATATAGACAGGAGGAAGGGATAGATTATGATGAGGTCTTTGCTCCTGTAGCAAGGATTGAAGCTATTAGGTTATTTTTAGCCTATGCATCATACATGGGGTTCATAGTCTATCAAATGGATGTGAAGAGTGCCTTTCTGTATGGCACCATTGAGGAAGAAGTATATGTTCATCAGCCTCCTGGCTTTATTGATCCTGCTAATCCAGGCAAGGTGTATAAAGTCATTAAAGCATTATATGGTCTCCATCAAGCTCCCAGAGCTTGGTATGCAACACTCTCCAAGTTTCTTGAAGAGAATGGGTATATAAGAGGTGTAATTGACAAGACCTTATTCATCAAAAGAAACAAGAAGGATATCATCTTGGTTCAAGTTTATGTGGATGATATTATTTTTGGGTCTACTAAAAGGTCTTGGTGTGAGGAATTTGAAGCATTAATGAAGGGGAGGTTTCAGATGAGTTCTATGGGTGAACTCACCTTTTTCTTAGGACTGCAAGTGAAGCAATCAGAAGATGGACTCTTTATCTCTCAAGACAAATATGTTGCTGAGATGCTGGAGAAGTTCAACTTTACCAATATGAAGGCTGCAGTCACCCCTATGGAGAACAAAGTTCCATTGACAAAGGATGAGGATGCTGAAGATGTGGATGTCCACCTCTACAGATCCATGATAGGTTCTCTAATGTATCTTACTGCTTCTAGACCTGACATTATGTATGCAGTCTGTGTTTGTTCACGTTTTCAGGTACATCCAAAGACTTCACATCTTCATGCTGTGAAGAGAATCTTTAGATACCTAAAGGGCAAACCAAATTTGGGCCTTTGGTATCCTAGAGAATCATCTTTTGACCTGGAAGCCTATTTGGATAGTGACTATGCTAGAGCAAGTCTTGACAGGAAATCCACAACAGGAGGTTGTCAATTTCTTGGAAGAAGGTTGATTTCCTGGCAATGCAAGAAGCAGACTATT
The DNA here is from genome assembly GCA_021014915.2 of Artemisia tridentata subsp. tridentata. Lineage (NCBI taxonomy): Eukaryota > Viridiplantae > Streptophyta > Magnoliopsida > Asterales > Asteraceae > Artemisia > Artemisia tridentata. The sequence continues at coordinate 82,275,412 of CP139504.1, forward strand.
GTAGCTACATCTACCACTGAAGCAGAATATGTAGCAGCTGCAAATTGCTGTGGTCAAGTCTTGTGAATCCAAAATCAAATGTTGGATTATGGGTTAAATTTCATGAACACTATAATTCACATAGATAATAAGAGCACTATCTGCATAGTTAAGAATCCTGTATACCACTCAAAAACTAAGCACATAGAAATCAGGCATCACTTTATTAGGGATTGCTATGAAAAGAAGCTAATTAGAGTGGAGAAAATACACACAGATTTTAATGTTACAGACCTCTTAACTAAAGCATTTGATGGCCCTAGGTTTAATTACTTGGTGGTTAGCATTGGCATGATGAACCCATAGCTCAGTTTAAGGGGAGGTTGACCTTAAGGGGAGGTCAATATGTATAGTTTGTAAACCAGTACTTAGGATATTTTTAATTCTGGTAGTTCTACATTTTAAGTCTTGTAGTTATTTTTTAGTTCTGGTAGTGGTTTTTAAATATTTCTCTTGTATACTTGTTTCTTTGTATCTTGTGCTTAACTTTGTTTTGCAGAAGTCAACTTTTATTGTTATTGCTAGTGGATACAAGGAAATAATAAGATCAAAAGAAGGAAGCTTTCATTCATAACCATCAGTTACATACAAGCTACAAAACAAAATAAGATCAAAGCCTAAACATAAACAAGCCAACTGTCACCACCTACATCTTCCTTTTGCCCTTGTCCTTCAAATCAGGCATGGTTTTCTTGGTCCCTTTCTCCCCAAGTTGATCTCTCACTTTTGGGCTTAAGAGTCCTAGAACCTGCTTGTTTGGATTTGGGTTAGGCAACACAATGCTTTTCTTGGAGGACACATTCTTCGAAGTCTTTGCTGCTTCATCTTCTGGTTCTTTTGCTGTAAGATCGTAAGCAGCTAGCCAATGTTTGAGTATTGTCTTCCTTGATAACTTGTTCCTTAGCCTTGAGGTGTAACCAGGTGGAAAATACCCTTCCCATCCTCCATCAGATGACTCAGAGGAAGAGTCAGATGAAATCTCAATGATGTTTGTTGGGGAAGAATCCATTATGTTAAGTTTTGGTGGATCAAGTTTTGCTAATAAGATGGTTAGGTGTTGACTAAAAGAGAGCTTTTATAGCAAACATCAAGGTTTAAGGCAATTTAATAGTTGGTTGGTATAAGAATTAATTCATGCAGGCATGGAATTAATTAAGGTCTTATTTATGGTAACATTGGGAAGTTGACGCATTCTGTATAGTTTGGTAACTTTAATTATGGTAAATATTCTTCAAAAAAAAAAAAAAAAAAAAAAAATTATTTTGTTTGGTTTTTATTTCGTTAACTAGGATTTTAAATTTTTAATTATTTGTTTCCATATTTGTTTCTTGGTGCTTTGGACTAAGTTTTTGCAGGTAAAAACTTGGATTGGTGATAACACGATGTTTTGTTTGTGCTTGCTCATTGTGTAAGTCGCATTCTTTAGTTAAGTCTGGTGAGTCACTTGTTTAAGTCTGGTTGACCAAACTTAGGTCTGGTAGTATAAATCTTTTTTACCGTTAGGTCTGGTCTGTCAAATCAGGATTTTTATTATCAAAATACGACCGTTGCGTATTTTTCAAGGGAAATAGGTATATAAAGATAAATTTTAATTAATCTCTTATTTTTATTACTTATTTACTTCCAATTTTAAATCACTTGATTTTCGGACCAAAATACTCTGTTTTAACTACCAGCACTTAAACCCTAATTTGATTTACAACCAGCACTTAATCAATTTCTCATCTATGGCTTCACTTAAGTTTGTTGACAAGCATAATCAAGTTGGGTTCTTGAAGAAACCAGATCAGAGTGATGGCTTTGAGGAGATTGTTGATTTCTTAAGAGGTTCAACTCTTCGGTACGCTTTAACTGCTAATCCAAATATTTATGCATCTCTTATTAGGCAATTTTGGGGGTCTGTGACCTATGAAACCCTTGCTGATAATACACCACAGTTAAGGGCCACTGTTGATTCACATGACTTCACCATTACTGAAGCTTCCATTCGGAGTAGTCTCCAATTGGGTGATGCTTCAGGGGAATATATTTTGGTTAATGATGATTTGTTTGCGGGTTTAAAAACTATAGGATATCCTACTGATGGTAGTTTTACCTTTTGGAAAAGTTATTTCACACCACAGTAGAGGTTCTTTATACACCACTTGATCCATTGCCTAAGTCCTAAAAGTGGAGGCTGGGATCAATTTGGAAGCAACATTGCTTCTGCCTTGGTCTGTCTTGCACTTGGAAGGCCTTTTAATTTTTCAAAATTGATTTTTGATGGCATGGTTGCAAATTTTAAAAAGGAAAAATCTAGGTTCTTAATGTATCCAAGATTTATACAAATGATCTTTAACTTTGAAACAGAGGATAAATTGCCATATCTCAGTGTGGGCTTTACACCGAAAATTTTTGCAAACATGAAAATAAATTTTAATGGAGCCCATTGGCCTTTATTGCCTGCTATGCTTGGTGGTGCTACTAACCCTGCAGGTACATCTGAGGCTGCACAAGAGCCAACTCATGAAGAGCAGGCACAGGAACCTACTCAGTCATCCTCACCACACCAAAGTCATTCACCATCTCCCATCAGAACACCTACACCTATATCATCTCCTACACCCTCACCACAGCCTACACATGTTCCAAGTCCTATACAGGAGGAGGAACCTGCTCAGATGTCTGTGGAAAATCTTTTAACCCTGGTTCCAACCCTAGTCAAGAGAATAGATGCTTTAGAGAAGGCAAATACTGCAAAGAATAGAGCTATTCTCACTTTGGTAAAGAAAGTCAAGAAGTTGGAAACCATTTTGAAGGAGAAGGGGATTCAGTTCAGTGTTGAGGAAGGGGATGAAAATTCTTCCAAACAGGGGAGGAATTTTGGTGAAGAACAAGATTTTAGAACACCTTCACAAGATAAGTCTGCTGGTATTAAGGATGTAAGTCCAGAAACAATGGAAGCAGCAGAGACCTTAGCTCAATCTTTCAGCAAGATTAAACAACAAAGGAAGCTAAAGAGAAAGTTAAGAATTGAAGAAAGTGAAGATGAAGGGGTTCAGTCTGGTGATAATGCTGGTAATGATAAGTCTGGTGATAATGCTGGTAATGATAAGTCTCAAGCTTTGATTGACATATTACAAGCTCAAGAAAGGGAAGAATTGGAAAAGGAAAAAGAACAGGAAAGACAAGATGAATTGTATGCTAGGACACTACAAAAAAACAGGCTTTCGGAGACTGAAAAATCAGTCTCCGATACACCATGATCAGTTACGGATGGTCTATCAAAGACAGATTTTGCTAGTCACTAATCAGTGATAGTAGCTTAGTTGCGGAAAGTGATGTTATCAACTGAAATTCAGTCCTTGTTGTATCGAACCAACGAGGACCAGAGATCAGTCACCAAAATAAAAAAGTCAGTCCTTATTTCTATTGGTTGGTATCATGTTATTTCAGTCCCCAATCCATATTATCGACGACTGAAAAGTCAGTCGCCAATACTATGTTTGATCAGTTACTAACACATGGATTTAGGGACTGAAAATTAGTCCATAAACATTGTTTATAGTCCCTAATACATTTCGTTGTTTTGTAGATCACCATACCAAATCAGTCTCTAATAATAGGATTTAAAAACTTATTAGTCTCCGATGAAAGTCTTTAAAGACTGATTGTTAGTCACAGAATACAAACGATTTCAGTCTATGATTTGCTACTTTTGGTGACTGAAAATTAGTTTCAAATCATCACCAAATCATTCTCTGTTAAAAGGCTTTGGTAACTGATAATTAGTCCCAAAAATTAGGCAATTTTAGTCCTTAATTTTATCTTTTTAGAGACTGAAATTTAGTTTTAAATCAGTCTGCAATAACAAGATTTAAAGACTAATTAATAGTCCCAGAATTCGGACGATTTCAGTCCATAAATTGTTACTTTTTGAGACTGAAAATTAGTTTCAAATCATCACCAAATACAATTTAATTCAGTCCCCATTCACAATGCATACATGACCCCTTACAATAGTATATAAAACTCCAAACCATAAACAATAATAATAACAATATTTCTTTAAAGCATAATAATCACCAATCCAAATAACAAGAGTTTACAATTCAATATGTTTAAAAATAAAACCAAATTCAATATAAATAAATTTGAACGTCCTATATATCACTATCGGTGAATGGATCATCGTTACCATCACCTTCAGTAGTATTTGGTGAGTCTATTGTGCTCTTGAAGTCTGGAAATTTTTGGCTCAAGAATTTTGCCAATTTCTTATAATTACGTTTATACGGTTCAGGTTCACTAACCTTTGCTCTCAATTCATTAATCTCAGTCGAGTTTTGTTTAGGTGTTGAGTCAGCTTGTTGAGATGATTCAGCTGCTTCTTTCATCCATTAATCTTTTCGGCCACAAACACTTTTTATGGATTGTAAACTCCAGTAAAATGCAACTGAATTATAGCAAGCTTTCCATGGATAAAGGAATTTACCAAGAAGAGTGTAATTGACGCAAAAAGTCCCTCTTGGAGAAGGGGTCCATGACCCCCGAAATCTTCTTCATCAGCCTTTAACATGATTGCATAGTATCCATAGACTATACCAGAAGAAATAAGCAGGAATCTGAAACGAAAGACAGTACATGTTACGAAAGAACAGCAATAACCAGCGCCTGTATAATTGTGCTGAGCCAAAACAACTATCTTGTTAATGGGAGATCCAACTTTGCAATCCTTTCTTTTATTTTCTATATTTTATGGAATGATACAATTTAACTATGAATAAAAGCTTAAAGATACTTTTGAATCCATGATTGGTAGAAAAGTTATTGACGAAAGATACTTTTTAGGCAATGTCTGAAAGAAAATTTATTGACGGGTATTTGAATGATGACTCCACTAGTCCACTAACAGCTTTTATAAAGGAAGAGAAAGCAATTCTGTATAATGTCTGAAATTCCCATAGGCTTAAACCAGGTCCAGTTATAATATTAATATCTAAATTTTTAGGACAGGAGGATCTGGACAACTATGCATATCACGTATGTCTAACCTGGTTACCAAACGTCAATATTTGGCGTTTTTCTCCGCTGAACGATCTTACCTGCAAACAGCAATAAAAGCATTAGAATTGCAACTCTATTTTGGTAGTCATTTCAAACATGATGTGCATAACAGTAGTAATCTGAGGCGATATTTGAGACAGCAACTGCAGATGTGTGGTTAGTGCAGGTGCTGTGGTCACAATAGTGTGGTCACAATAGTACTGATCAATCATTATCGGGAATTGGACTTCCGAAACTTGAATGTTTGAGAATAGTACTCCTTGGACTGACCTTGACCCTCCCTGCACAAGAAGGTAAAATGTATTTAATAACTTCTGTTATAAGTAAGTTTCGGGACTACACCCACAAATGTTTTCAGAAAAGGACCATATGTGGTAAACTACAGATATCATGTATGTAATTTTCTCCATTTTTCATGTCATTTAAAGTGTTTAGGGATATTATAAACTAAATATTGGTTCATGTACTTAGTAACTGATATTTGCTATATGTACCTGCCATGTCTTGATCCTAACACCCGTCATTGTGTTATGCATATTAACGTTACGTACAGTAATATCTGTTCTCTGCTGTAATATCGCAATAAATGATATTATTGCATGTTTTACCTGAAAAAGAATGTTTCTTTGACAGTAAGGACCAGAGAAAGAAACGGGACCCACAAGAAACTCGTAACCTGATGGCACAATCATCGTTGAGGCTTCCACTTTACACGCATCTGCCCATGCAGCTTGAAATGCCTGCATATTGCAACATGTCCATGTATCTCGGTTAGTAACATGTCTTTAATATTAAAATCATCGCCTCTTTATCCTTCAAATGTTAATTTGTAAAGGCCTAAAGGGTGTGCAGTATAGCAACTAATTTCAAATGTTTTATGTAATAAATCAATATGAGAATATCTATTATGGCATACAGTTGGTAGTTATTTGACAGCATACAATTATTGTTGAGAATCTGGACCATGAAAACTGCCTTATGTGAGTCTTCTGAATGGTCCCCCATAATTTTGTTCTCTTTTGTCATCCTATTCTTGTTATCTTTTTTCAATGATTTAATTTCTTCCCTTCCTTTATTCAAGTAGAAGAAGACATTGCAAAAGATGTAAGATTGGTGTATCAAAAAGTTACTGGAAACCGATTATCATAGAAGAATAAGAATACCAGATTGATAGATAACAGTGCATAACATTACCTTTTCATCTGTTACTTTCTTTTTGTCTTGGCCAGCTTCCTCGTCCTCGTCAGTCTATAAACACAAAGCAGAATGACATGTATGTCATCAGTTTTACCAAAATCCCTTTATCCGAAATCAGTTGGGGATAACATATTAAGAAGATTTAACGCTTAAACTTAAGCCCTTTTACCAAAATCCATCAGAACCAAACATCACGTAAATAACCCGATCGCAGAACAATTACAGTTATACATGAAAATAGTCAACTTCAATCCTAGTGAATGAAGTTGATGGATAATAGATAATTAACCAGAACCACGAGGTTCCACTAGAAGCACATAATGAGGACGTATTGCATAACCTTATTGAGTTATTGATAAGTAACATTTTCGATCATCCGATTCAAATTTCACAAATTCAAAACAACACAAAAATCATCATCACCTCATCTCATCCGATCAGATGATCTACATTAAAACCTAAGTATATCACTACTCACGAAACGAACCGCACACAACTAACATAACATACAAACAACAATCTAATGTTCGCCAACAAAAATTACACACAATTACGATATAGCGCACTCGGAACAACAGCAACAACTAATAAACATTAAATTCAAATATTCACAAAATCAAAACAATATATAATAATCCAAATCTAAAAAACTGATAAATGTAACATCATATACAACAATAAATTCGATATATAATCATGAATTAACATTTCGAAATTGTGTAACCAATGTGAACTAGATCTGAACATAATTTGATTATGATCGTAGATCGTAATTATTTGAAGTTTAGATTTTAACCTTTTGATTGTTTACATGTTGAAGTTGGGGATAACATGTAGAGGGGTGTAGGATAGATTAAGAAAAATATTTGGGGATAACATATTAAGAAGATAGATGTGAGATGTGAGATCTAAGAAAAAAGAAAAGATAAAAAGACGGTGGAGGGCAATTTGATTTTGGGTAAAAATTTAGGCGGGGCAATTTTATTTTGGAGAAAAATTTAGGCCTCGAAGCGATTTGGGTCACCGGCTGCCACGTCAGCTTTCTCCCTCTGATGATCAGAAGCGACCGACCTGCCACATTCGGTGACCGACTTTTTTTTTTCTTTTTTTTTTAATCAAACATTTAAAATAAACTTAAAATTCATTAATAATAAAAATATTAGAATACGGAATTAAAAACATTACAATATAGAATTATTCAAATAACAAAAAAAAAAAAAAAAAAAAAAAAAAAAACATTACAAGAACTCTTCATCGTCTTCCTCATCGTCACCATCACTACCGTCTTCGTTTTTATTCCCTTGATTGACTTGATTTCTACGATTTCTTCAAATGTGTTCAACCAAATCAGATTTTAAGTTTATATGAGTTGATGAGTCTACAATCTCCGGGGTAACTACTAACGATTCTTCATACGTTCTTAAAGGATCGTGATCCTGATGGCCCTCACCTTCGAACCATGTAGGACATATCGCTCTTCCCTTGTGTCGAATGATCATATTATGTAATATGATACATGTATACATACTATCCCGGAGATCATTTTTGTAGAGCCCTCGAGCTGGAACTTTAAGCATTTTCCACTTTTTCTTCAACACACCAAAAGCCCGTTCCACATCTTTCCTTGCTGCTTCGTGCTTCCTCTTGTACAATATTCTTTTTTTATCACCCGTGGGAGGATTTGAAATGGACTTAATAAGCACGGACCATTGTGGATATATCCCGTCAGTAAGATAATATCCCCTTTTATATTCTACATCGTTAGCCTCGAATTCAAGGTCTAGTGCTCTCCCAGATTTGATGTCATTGAAAACTGGTGAACGACGTAAAACGTTTACGTCGTTATTCATACCGGAGACACCAAAGAACGCATGCCAAATCCATAAATCTTGGGAGGCGACGGCTTCCAATAAAATGAATGGATGTGGCCCATGATCACCCCTAGCATATTGACCTCTCAAAGAATTTGGGCAATTCTCCCACTCCCAACTTGTACAATCAATGCTTCCCATCATCCCATGAAACCCATGCTTATGCTCGTGATGAGCATATAATCTTTCAAGATCAGTATACGTGGGCTTTCGCAAATACTCAGCAGCGTATAACTCGATGATAATCGTGCAAAACATACGGAGACATTTACGGGATGTTGTTGCAGCTATTGCCAGATTCTCGTCAAGAGAATCAGGAACGGCCCCGTATCCCAATTGACGAATTGCCGCAGTACACTTGACTAATGGGCTAATACTAACTGCGCCCGTAGCATCAACAGTTTGTTGAAAATAAGGAGAATGGTCTGTTACCTCTCGAACAATTTGTGTGAAAAGTTCTCGGCTCATTCGGAATCGTCGAGAGAATGTTCTTTCGTCGAACTGCAGGTTTTCGGAGAAGTATGCCGCCACTAAACGATTATGAGCACCCTCATGATCCCTGCGAATGTACCTTCGTGAAGCTTTTGGCTGTGATGCCTGGTAAGCGTTCCAACAATAGTTCGTGAACTCAAGAAACTGACTCTCAACTTCCTCATCGTCGGAAGACGAAGAACCGAATAATTGCTCATAAGACGTAGAATAATTGCTCATCGTCGGAAGTTGAATTTGAAGTGTGTTTGAAATGGTTTATGGATAAGAAGTTGAATTTGATTTGTGTTTGAAATTGTGTGTTTGAATGTGTGTTTGAAGCGGGTATTTATAAGTTTGAAAAAGTTTTTTTTTTTTTTGTTTTTTTTTTTTTAATTAAATGTTGAATTAACCGTTTGTTACAATCGGTCGGTTTAGTGATCGATAGTTACAAACCAAACCGACCGACATTCTTCTCACACTCCATGCGACCGATCGAATTGGAGGTCGCTTTTGGGTTTAGATGGAGACCGACCGATGGATTGACTAGGAGTGTGGGCAGCCTTAGGCGAGTATGTGAAAAGTTGAGAGTGAAATTTTATTTTGAGAAGTAGTCACCTTTTAAATAATGTGTGACAAACTTGAGCATATGATTTAGCCACATTCATAATTACTTCCTGTGACCATATATGAATTTTGGTCACACTTTTTAATTGTGTGACATATATTTGTCACATATGTATATATATAGTGTGACTAATGTTTCAAACTTATTTGTATCCGTCACACGTCCCAAATTATAAATGACTAAAAAATCAAAACAAGTTTTACCAGATACCTCTAGTCACGAACATATTCAAATGTGTGGATGTAGCGTCAGATGTAATTCTGAAATGGTCACACAAGTCGGATCAAGTGTGGCTGTTTATTTTATTCTGGTACATTTAGTCACATAAAAAAATTATTGTGTGGCCGTTCGGAAAACAACATGTGTGACTAAATCCCATTTTTGTACTAGTGTGTGTAGATATATTTGTAACTGAATTTTAGTCTTAAATATGTTGCCCATGTATAAGAGGTTTATGTGGGACTAAAATTCAGTCATAAACAATTTTTCCTCAAAAGTTTTTTTATTTTGCATACGTATTTGTAACTGAACTTTAGTCTTAGCTATGATGTCCATGTATTAGGGACTGAGTTGTGATTCAAATTCAGTCACTAACAAACTTCTCTCCAAACTTTTTTTATTGCGCAAACATATTTGTAACTGAATTTTAGTCTAAGGTATGATGTCCATGTAATAGGGACGCAGCTGTGACTGAAATTCAGTCACTAAAAAATTTCCCTCCAAACCTTTTTATTGTGTAAACATGTTTGTAACTGAAACTTAGTCTTAGCTATGATCTCCATGTATTAGGGACCGAACTGTGACTATAATTCAGTCACTAACAAATTTTTCGCCAAAATTTTTTATTGCGCAAATATATTTGTAACTGAAATTTAGTCTTAGATATGATGTACATGTACTAGGGACTGAATTGTCACCCTTATTCAGTCACTAACAAATTTGCCTCCAAATTTTTATCCCGTACAGGCATATTAGTAACTGAAATTTAGTCTCAGATATGGGGTCACTGAATCGAGGACTGATTTTTAGTCGCCGCAATCAGTCAATAAAAGGTCAGTCCTTAAAAGTATCAGTAACTGATGGTTCAGTTACCGATGCTATGTATCAGCGACTGATATATCAGTCCCTAGAAATTCAGTCTCTGAAAGCCTGTTTTTTTGTATGCTAGGAGAGTAGCAGAAGAGCAATTGATTGAAGGAGATGATGAACTAAGAGCAAAACTTGAAGAACTTAAGTCAACTCCAGGGTTGACTATAGAAGAAAAAGCTAAACAACTAGCTGAGTTCATCAATATCAGAAGAAGTAAAGAAAATTTGAGAGATTTTATGTATGAAGATGTATTTGAAGAATATGATGTATTCAAGTTGGGAGCATATGAAGAGCAAATCATATGAAGATCTTTTACAAATGTATCAAAGAGCTTATCAAAGGGATCATGGTTATAAACCAGTGGATTATGAAGATTCCTTGAGACACAGTTTTGGGAAAGTGACAAAGACTGTGCAAGATGTTGAAGCTGAGAAAGTAAAAGAAAAGGAACTTGATGAGGAGAAGGAAAAAGCATCTGAGACTGAGAAAGCAGCAACTGAATCAAAAGAGGAAGTGAGAAAACCTATATTGACATTTAACAGAAGAAAGAGTATGGCTAGAAAAAGAAAGTCAAAGAAGAAAAGTCAAGAAGAGGAGTCAGAAGAAGAAGAAGCTTCATCTGAGGGGGATACTATGGGAACTATTGAAAGCTCAAAGAAGCCAGCTAAGATTGTCAGGTATAAGATTATTAAGTCTGGTCAAAGGGCAACATATCAATTAATAAGAGCAGATTATTCTAATGTGATGTATATGAATTTCCCTGCAATTGTACATGATGTGAGTAGGGAAGATCTCATTGAGTTATATAAGTTGGTTAACATTAAACATGGAGATAATGTCCCTGAGGAAGAATATGAAAGAGTCTTTTGGGGAGACTTAAAAATAATGTTTGAACCACCTTCTAAAGAAGATGAGATCTGGAAGCTGCCTGAGCAACAAAGAATAATTAGATGGGCATATTATGATAGATGCCAAGTACATTGTCTGTCTTTGGTTAATGCTAACATATATATGCTTGCAGAAGTTGAGTATCCCTTATCACCTGAAGTCTGCAAGAAAATGTTGGAAAGGAAGTTATATGCAGACAAGAAAGATGAAGTTTATGAAAGGATTTTGGATTTGATTAAGATTCAGTCTTTGAAGGAGACATTGTTGGATTGAGAGTGTTTGAAAGAATTTTCATAAGTTGTGAGTAGGACTACTGGAACTTCCTACTTGGTGGAGGTGCATAGCACTAATACAACAAAAGGTCATCAGTCCACCTTGTCTAATACACACAAGGACTGGCTAATCCTGAGCAAACGGCTACAGGTAAAGATATTCCAAATCCGTTTATGGTTGGCAATTTACCAAAAATTGTATGGTATTCAACTCACCATATCTTAGATAGTGAAGAGTTGACTAGCCCACAAGATTATGGCTTGTGGTAAAGGCTGTGGAAATCCATAAATGGTTATCAATTCACCATGATGAGGTGTTTTTCATCAAAAGAATTAGCTAGTCCAAAAGGGTACGGCTTTTGGTAAAGACAAAACAAATCCGTTGATAGTTGATGATTTACTAAAAATCATATGGTTATCAATGTACCATGGTCTAACACACCAAAACATTTGGCTACTCCAGTAGTGATGGCTATTGGTAAAGAGACATCAAATCCATTAATTTTCAATGATTCACCTCTCACAGGAGTTAACACACTTGGAAGTGATGAGAATAGTATGAAACTTAAACTGAATTGATGTACAAGTAGTCATGGTTGCTGTGAAGATCAAGTGAATTATATCAGATGGATGCTGCAAGGATCAGATCAGATGATGGACAAATTATCAAGGTTCAAGTTGTTGATACAAAGCATTTTTGAAGATCAAGATAATTCCAAGAGTTAAAGACTAAATCCTCAGGAGCTTACTCAGAAGAAACTTGAAGTTCATAGAGCATGACGATCAAGTTAGGGGAGGATTGTTGGGAATTATCAAGAGAAGACTTAATGGGAAAACAGATTTAAGTCTGGTGGCGTACGAGATTAAGTTTGTTAGTGTATTTTGTAATATTAAATCTGGTAGTACAATATTAAGTCTGGTAGAGTATAATATAGTTAAGTCCGGTTGACTTATTAAGTTAAGTCTTGTCGTGTATTTTAGAGATAAGTTAGAGATAAGTTAGGAAAGGATTTGAAGTTATCTTTAGAGAAGATACGTAAATCCTTATGCAAGTTTTGTATCTAGGGTTTCCTTGGTGTATAAAAGGAACCCTAATTCATAGTTTAGAGATGACGATGAAGATTGTAATTCAGTAAACGATTAGTAATAAAAAGTTAGTTATATTCTTCATTGTTTGTGTTAAGTTTCCGCATTAGCATAAACAAGGTGTTAGAGTCTCTGCTTAGATTGATTTGATTTATTCAAGTCATCTACTAAGTTGTTAAAGGCTACTTAGAGATCCATATTCGTGTGGACCAACACATCACTTTACTTGCTGAAGAATAATGTCAGCAAATCTAATTAGGGATTAAATCTGGCTTTTCACTCTCCCCTAATTAGTGCTCTCCCCTAAACTGACAACCTTTCTGATGAATGCCCTGAATATGAAGAAGTCTTTTGATAGATAATTGCATGTCGTCTTTAGTCTTCTAACACGCAGCGGAAAATGTAGAACAGACTGTAGACTCGACCTTCTTCAAGATTGTCCATTTGGGGAATAGAATATCAACATCTTCCTCTCACCAAATGCATTCCAGTTATTTTACATATAACAAATTAGCCCGTGACGTACACATGAAATGATAATACCAAAGTAACAAGTTGAAACACTGATCATCTTGAATTTGTTTCATAAGACATTAACTCCGATCACGTGAACTTGTTGTGCATGCTTGGTGTACACATTTCTCTCCCCTGATGGTTACGATTAATCAGCCCGTGACGTACACATGAAATGAAAATACCAAAGTAACAAGTTGAAACACTGATCATCTTTAATTTGTTTCATAAGACATTAAACCTGATCATGTGAACTTGTTGTGCGTCCTTGGTGTACACATTTCTCTCCCCTGATGGTTACGATTAATCGGAATCAGCATAATGATGTGTACATGAAGCATTAACGAGAAGCACTTTATCACTGATTATATCAGCCCGGGAGAAGATGTCAATAAACATCAGGAGTCATCAAATTAAGTGCGGGTCATGAACTGATTTGTGCAGGAGCCGTATGACCATTTAAAGAAAACAATCAACATGTAGTATATTCACCCTTCTCCCCCTCAAAAATTGCATATGAGGTTGCCATTTTTTATTGAATAAGTAAATAACGATGACTACAGAACGTTGATTCACTTGATGTCTGAATGAGCATGGGAAAAGCATGAATCATGTTGATGAGAGTGATCATAAACAAGAAGATTTCTCTTCTTACGAAGATAACGCGCACTGAGGCGTACACCTTTCTTTTCTTATAGGAACGGGGCCTGAAGTGTTATGTGCAGACGCCATTTTGTTGTTAAAGAACGAGGGCTGAACTGATGTGAACAAACGTCATTGTCGTTGAAGAACAAGGCTTGAACTGATGTGTTCAAACGTCATTTTTCGTTTCCCCTCATACGTTGTGAGCAGCCTGAGTCCAAATGTCAAAGGATGATCTGTACGACCTGCATTTGAAAACAGACGAAAGAAGTGAGTTTGGAGTGCTGGATCCCCAATTTAAGTTGGGTTCCAGTTGGTTAGTGCAAACAATCTCTGAAGCTGCTGAAACCATAGGTGCCTTGGTTTTAACAATGGGGGCAACACTAGTAGATGCAATGGACCTAGTTAAAGGGCATTGTGTATCTAAAGGGATAACTCTACCAGCTGGTTTCCATTCCTTAGTAGGCACTACTCTAGGCATGGTAATCCTTGTTAAAGGGCAATGTTCGCCTAGTGTGAATATTCGGCCCGTGGGCTTCCACTAAAAGCCCACATTGGTAAACATTTTCCCTGTAGGTTTCCAAGATTGCCTAATTTGTGTAGCTCTCCAAACTTTCAAAACTGGGGGTTTGTTGGATGACTTCAAAAATTTCTCAACACATTTATCATGATTACCCGAAATTAAAAATTCATTACATGTTTTGCAAAGTGAATTAGGATTTGAATTATGATTCTTTTTGTTCAAATCAGACTTATTGTTCCTCATGTGGTCTTCTACTTTCTTCTTAGGAACACTTTTAGCTGGTGAAGTCTTATAATTCTTTATATTTCTCCTAGGTTTTGACTCGCTAGCTTTAGTGTCACTGTTAACTCCTGTAGAAGGACTGATGGGAATCTTAGTCTTTTTCACTTCCAGTTGTTGAACATGTTTTGATGTGTTGGGATCTGAAGTTTCCAAGGGTGCCTCAAAGGTTACATGCTTGTTCTTAGTCATTGAGGATGATGCAATAAACCTATCTCGCTTGTTATCAGTCTTAGGACATGTGCCAATGACGTATTCTAAGAGTTCCTGAGATCGTTTAGTGAGGAAGCAGGCATCTACAACTGCACTATCAAGTGGTTTCTTTATTATATCCTCTTCTACAATCTCACGAAGAATGTCAAGACTATCCTTCAGATATGTGAGATAAACATGATGAGCTGACCTATTGTTCCTAAGGGAAAGCGGAATAGTCACAGCATCAATTGCATACTTTCTACCAGCAGAAACCTTTGGAGCCATATTATGACTAGTGATGACTGACATTTTCCCTTTCACCTGAGCCTTTAGATTCTTAATCTCATTAAGCAAGGAAGTTATCTTTTCATTGGTTTTATCACGCGTGATTTTAATCGAGTCATATAACACTTTGTAATGCTGTTTGACTTTTGAATTTTCAGCTTGAAACCAATCATTTTCATGTTGCAATTTATAGATGGTATCTTGATATTGAAAATTTTGAGAATCTAAAGACGATGGTTTATGGGTGCCAATCACATCACTCTTGATTGACTTTAATTGAGCAATTTGGGCCTTTAATTTTTGAATCATGTTAGTGTGAGCTTGAATTCGTTCATCTCGTTTGCTTAATTCAAAATATGCATCAAATTCAGGAGCATCCAAATATGTCTTGGCATTTGAGGTTTTGATTCTTTCTTCTAAATTTTGATACTTTAATTGCAAATTAAGATTATCAACCTCTAGTTTTGACAAATGCCTGACCATGTTATCATGGTCATCGTTTTGGATTTTCTCATGCAATTTTAAATTCTCCCCCTCAAGCTCAACAACACGATTATGGGCAACATTCAAAGCAATCGACATATCATGAAATTGAACAGCAGTTAATGCAGAATCAGTGGCAGTATAATAAACATCATGAGCAATACATCTAGCAATCAAATTCTCATTGGTGATGAGAATATTCCTTCTTTCAATTTCACAAGTTTTAAGTTCAATTTCATTTTGTTTCCCCAAGTTTTCCATATCTTTAAATACTTCCTTCATTTCATCTACTTCATTATCTAGGGTTTTATGGAGACCCTCAAAATGTTCTTTGAGAAGCTTAAAGAATGGTATAACCTCAGTTAAATAGCACCGTTTTGTTTGTTCAAAACCCTTTACCCCTTCAGTAATACCCGTTGGTGTAATTCTCTTCTTACATGTTTTATCAAAATCAGCAAATATTTTATCAAGTACATAAATGCCAATTAAGGTTTTACAATTAATGGGAAGAGTTCTAGGTACTAAATGCATAGGTATATTAGGAGAGTACACCGTAGCAGGAGGTAATTTCCTTAGGGGCGGATTTCTGGCTTTGAGTTCCTCAGCCTTGTTTTTTTCTAAGTCTGCTTTCCAGAAAATTTGTTCCGGAGTCAGCTGAGTTTGAGGAGTGAATTTGACTAAGGCTAAGGAGTTCTCCTTTGAATAATCGTGAGGTTTGATTAAGAACTGTTTTGCCACACATTCTGGATCCTTCATTTTTTCAACCAATTTTCCTCTATTTATTACTTCTATCTCATTACTCTCTTCAGATGATGGCACATCAGGAGGGGCATGACCATGCTTAAGCATTTTATTACCATCATATAACGCAGGTTGGGCCACTTTAGCACCTCTAAGGTAAACAGATTTAGGGTCACCTATGGCTTTCTCACTATGTTCATCGCACAACTTTTTATGCTTTTGAATCATTTGAGCAGTTTGTCTGGTCTGGTCTTGTGTGTACAACTTGTGTTCGAGTTTATTCTTTAACGTTTTAAGTCTGGAAAAATTATTTAAGAGTTTTATTTCTTTTTCTTTAAAATTCTGTTTGAGCATATTTACATTTTCTTGTAAAACCTGTTTATGCTGTACAGTTCGTTTAAGTTGTGTTTGTAAAGAATGTAACTCCATTTTCAATTTTTCTTCCCTTAGATTACGTTCAGAAATAAGTGTACGCATCTGACCATCCATTTCTTGCTCACGTTTAGTTAACTCAAACTTAGCACGTTGTTCATATATAGCCACTTGATCTTTATAGATGTTAAGTTGGGTGGTTAATGAGTCTTCAGGGACAAATTCAGTGGTCTCAAGCAACACATTATCATCATTTAGAACAGAAGATGTACTACTAGGTACAACAGATACTTCGTTGTGTTTCACACACTGTTCATATGGGATAACATTGCTATTTCCCATATTAGCAGTATCTGACTAAACAACGTTTGTCTATTGTACTTTGTTGGGAATCTTATGTACATTTATCATGTCGTACAATTTGAGTACCTCAGCAATGACTGAGTCCGAAGTGTTTGACATGATATGAACGTGCACGGGATTTTACAAATCTATGATTTAAACCGAGAAATAGAATCTTTCGCGGGATTTTACAAAATCAAGAAGAAATCGTGAAATGATAATTAATTGAACGTGTTATGATGACCGTTGGATCGGTACAATGATTAGTGATTGTGTGTTAGGAGTGGTGATTGTTTGTTGTATTGTGTGATTTGTTGTTTAATTGTGAATTGGTTTAGTTGAGATAATTTTAAGTTATGAAGTATACAAGTCTCAATGAATAAGTCGCAAGATCAGACAAGACTTGGGCAGCATAACGTTTAGTAAGGCTTGATAGTTGGTCTTCAGCTGGCAAATCACAACCCCAAATCGCAATGGAAAATCACAGTTCACAGAAGCAAAACGCAACCTTCAACCAAATCGCAATCTCAGGCAAATCGCAATGACCAACTCGCAATGCCAAATCGCAACCTCAAATCTCAATACCAAATCGCAGATTCCAAATCGCAACTCACAAACGGACAAAGGTGTCACTTTCTTGCAGTTTTGTCTTTTTCCCTTTTTAGTTAAAAACCAAATCGCAGATCTAGACTAACCCAAATCGCAACACAATCTTTCCGAACCCACACAAATCGCAACAATGAAACACCAAATCGCAGCCAAGAATATTACCAAATCGCAACCAAGAACCAATACACAAAAACTCTCGAATGAGCCCTAAATGTCCACTAAACTTATGAACTACGCTATCTAGTAACCAAGGTAGGCTATAATAACTATCCTAAGCACGAAAGTACAACACATATATGAATCAAACCATAAACATGTTGCTTTCTTTACAATTCGAGCCAAAGGAAAAGAAAAGAAAAATAACCACCGCGAATTTAAGCACACACAACCTATCTAATCAAACCATGGCTCTCTGATACCAATTGTAATATATTTAAAATCATAACACACGTATGAATTGATGGTTAGGGTGAATGGTTAGAGAGAGAAAGTAAGAGATGGGAGACTTCTTAGAGAGAGAAAGTAAATGAATTAGCTTGATAGCAAATGAAGTTCCAACCCTTCCCTTGGGTGGAAAGGGCTATTTATACAAGACACAAAAACACCTCTAGTATGCTATGGACCAGGCTGACAGTGGGTAAAGACCCGACCCGACTCCATGGTGAAACGATATCTAAACTAATATGATTAAACCTACAAGCTACTTAATGCTAATCCATACTCGGGGTGACCGAGTCTTTCATGCGAATATTTATATTCCTAACAAGATATAATGTACACATGCATCATATTACATAATATGATAATTTAGGACAAAGGGCGGGAGATATCTCTCACACGTGGAACGAGCTTTTGGAGCTGCACCGTGATTTCGTTGGAAATTACTCGAGAGATAGTCAACAAAACAACTCATCTAAGCCTAAAATCCGATTTGGTGGAAGACATTTGGCATCGTGAAAATCAAAACTAGTTTAGTCGTTTTATTATCGTAATGTGATAAGGATTTATTTGATACCTTTTTAAGGGGTCATTTAGTCCCTAAAGTCGTATGTATTTGATCAAATAATGCTCTAAATCGTTTCTTTTTGCATTTTAGGTACTTTGGACGCAAAAGACGAAAACCGGCATGTTTTGAGCTAAAATCGACAAGAAAGTGAAGAAAACAACAAAGTCGCGAATCCGTCTGGAAAAGGGGTCCAGACGGCGTCACACCTTGCACGTGACGCCGTCACTTACAAATTGGAGATGAAGATTTATACAAATTTTACAAGAGACGGCTCAAAACTTTTCATGACCTTATAACCTGACGGAGTCACTTGTATTTGAAGACCAAGATCCAGAGTAAAATTTATACGTGACGGCCCAGAAGTTTTAAAGGCTGGCGGCGTCAAGACCCACATGACGGCGTCAGAAGATACTAGCGACGGCGTCACAACAGCGACTTGCAACAGACGAAACCCTAATGGCGGCGGGCTGACGGCGTCACAACCCATAACGTGACACCGTCACAGATGTAAAACTATATATTTTCGTATGTTTTCCTTTATTCATGTAATACTTTGGAGAGGTGAAACCCTGGACGAAATTCTGCTATTGTGTAAGGCTTTTTATAGCCTTTTTATCCATGTTTTATTGAAGATAAATAATTCATCCTTAATCATTCAATATGTCTATATGTTATTTGATTTTATGTTTTTCTTCTCTTCACTTTAACATGCTAGGCTAAATTAATTAGTGTTTGCTTAGATCTAATTAAAGCTAGTTCTTAATTATTGATTGTCGTCTCTTGTTTGATTGGTTGTATTGCGTTAGGAATAGGTAAAGTGGCTAAACTCTTATATGTACTAGCTTGAACGTCCCACTTAATGCCGTTATACCCTTGAGTGCACTGGTGGTTATATTCGTTGTATTTATTGCGTGAGTTGCGGCTTGTAGATAGTAGGAGATCCTAAGGAGATAACTTAATTGTCACTTGTAGATCTAGGGTTTTCTAAAAGAGACTTATACACTCATAGAGTTGGGTACATTGGCACCACCCCACGACAACATAGGAATACAACGCGCTAATTAAACAAGGATGTGACAATTCGACTAATCAATAAGAAACAACTAGGGAGTAAAGAAATATAAGTAAACACATTTTCCTATAATAAGATTTACCACTTTTACTTTTTTGTTTTATTTAGTTTAATTTGTTTTAATTAATTAGTAGTTAAAACGCCCACTTTTCAAACCCTGAGATTTTATTTTTCTTTCTAAAAAATATAAAAAAATACAAAAAGACTCATTCCTCACCTTTAGACCTATCTCGACATACACTTCGGCCTTCACAACACTATTCCCCTAGAGAACGATCAATGCCCCGTGTCTTGCCTATACTATACTACAACGGTTAGGTACACTGCCTAGGAGGATTGTAAAACTTCTCAGAGGTTTACAAAACCCCCCATCAAGTTTTTGGCGTCGCTGCCGAGGAATAGTTTACGTTTCGATTTCTATCTCGTTTAGGTCTACTCACTAGATTCCTATCAAGTGAGATTTTCTTTTTATTTCGTAGTTTTCTTGTAGTCTATCTTTTTCTTCGTTCCCTTTGTTTTGTAAAACTTTTCATTTGCCAATATGGTGAATGAGATGCCTTTAAACCACGATGTGCCACACCTTGAACAACCACACCAAGACCTACCCCAACCACCTCGAGCCCGTACTCTAGGTGTGTAACACCCCAACCCGACAAGGGCAAAGGTATCACAAATACGAATTCTTATCAGAACAAACACAAGCATAAGACATAAATAATACAATAGGATTCCAAGGTTTACAATGAAAATTCTGAAATTACAAGGCTATAAAAGAAGATACAAAATTTCTAAGTCTAAAATAAGAATCTCTTCTAGCAATCTCAACTCCAGAATAGCTAACAGGGTCTTCTAAGTCCAAGGTTTTCTCTATTAATAACTCAGCTTCCAACTAAAACCTGCCGCGGGAAAAGAAACGCGGCTGAGCTTAAAAAGCCCAGTGAACAGATATATAATAAACGGAAACGAAAGCAAACAGAAATGGAAGTAAAAGGAAAAGAACAGATATAGCATAATGAAATAGATAAGTAAAGGTACAGAGAGAGAGAGTAAAGGTTTAGGACAGTAATCCACCACGAGCCCAGAAACAGAAATACCATATCCATGTAACCATATCAGAAATCCAGAGGGGATGCCTCTCAAGTAACCAGATAATATGAGGGGTGACCTCATGTATCCAACAGAAATATATGGAGTAGCTAGCTCCCAGAACATGAAAGACGTGGATTGCACCCACCGTCAGTCACCAGAAATCAGATATATCAAATCATCACAAAACAGAACGAACCTAGGATGCATCCATTCGCCCCCCAGAACAAATCATATTGGCCATATCAGATATAACATAAGCGCGCATAACAGAATCAGAATGGGGACGGTGTAACCAAATCACTAGGGCTACACGCTAGTCATGCCAGTGGTGCATCACAGACACGGCCATGTTACCTTCATGGCTAGGGAACAAATTTTGGCTCGGGTATCAAACTGGGAGTCAAAGGTCAAAGGTCAAAGGTGCATATTATAATCAGGGTGTCATATCAGAAGGTCAACATCAGAAGGTCAATATCAGAAGGTCAATAATCCAAGTTCCATAGTAACAGTTCATTTAAAAAGGTTTCTAATTAAGAGTCCATTTAAAACAATCTTTTAATAATGGTCTTCATAAAAATGATCCTTCAGAGTAGATTTCATAAAATGATCTTTCAAAATGGTTTTTCATAAAGATAGTCTTTTAAAATAGTTTTCATACAAGTTAGTAAAATCCCAATTAAAAGAGTCCTGTATCATATCTGTAAACATCAATTTAAAATAGCTTTTCCTCAAACCATTTCCAGGTCAGAATTAAAAAGGTTTTCACAGCATAGGTTCATATCATAGGTCAAAGGTTCAGAGCAAAGGAATCATAGCAAGGTACCAAATCAGAGGCTAAACAGATCAGAACATGAAGGAGATCATAGGAAACCTTACAGAGAAGGTCAGAATATATGTACCTTAATACGAATGCAAATGCGAATCAAAAAAATAGAAGCACAGAACAGATCAAGGTCTCTCCTTCTTCACACCTAAGGAATAGAAGACGGAATTACAAAGGATTCTAACTCAGATTACTATTTAGTTTACTTTTCCATTTTAAGTACTTTCCATTTTTATTAACTTTCCAGATTTAGTAACTTTCTATTTTTAGCAGGTTTTCAGAATTAGCAAGTTTCCATATTAGCAAGACATTAATATTACAGATTAGGTTAAGTCCTTATTAAGCATATTATGGACATAGGTTACATTTTAAACCTTATAATATCAATAATTACACATTAAACCCCTAGTTTTCCAATTTTACACAATATGCACTTATTTTAATATGTTGTACGAACACCCCTTCAATTATCCATAATTTACACAACAAGTCCCTCAAGTTATCAAAGTTACAAATTAAGTCCTTTAATTTACAATTTCAACCTTTAATTATTAATAATTACATATTAAGCCATTAAATTACCAAAATTACACATTACCCCCTGAATATAATTTATTACTCAAATCAACCTTAAATTTCCAGAAATTACATTTTTAGTCCCTCTCTTTTATTTAATTACAAATCGAATTAATATATATATAATTAATCAAAATAAACCTTTTAAATGCAAAATTTACACATGAGACCCTCTACTTATATTTTATACGAAATATATATAGTCCAAATAATATTCTAAAAATACCCCACAAGTTTCATAATTTACAAAACACCCCCTTATCTTTTATTTTTAAAATCGGTAAATACAAAAACAATTCAAAACCCTAATATAAATCTCCAATCATTGCACCATCATCATGACAACCTTAAACATGCATTTAATGACCAGAATCCTTCACCAAACCCTAACCCTAGGTCGAATTATTTAGGGTTTCTATTTATTTTATTTCTTTTCTTATTTTTTTAATAAACCCGGTTTTATAATTAAATCCCCATGACTTGTTTAAGCTTCTAAAACTCGAACCACTATTTTTCCCAGATTATATGGATTATATAGAGCTCAGAAAAATTTAGTCTTGCACCCAGAAAATTCGTACATAATTATTTAGTATTTTATCACGTTTTTAAGGTTTAATTCGCAAATAATTCATAGAGCACGCATGGTTCGGTTTTAGCATTTTATTTAGACCTTATAAGATATAAGAGATGTGAGAAAAATTCCAAACCCAATATGGAATGTGTAGAATAGGCTGGGCGAAAATTCTTCTCCCAGAATGAATAAAACAACACCAAAATTCCCACGAGCACAAACGCGACCAACAAACCTTGGAATCAATTTTCACAGATCATATATGATGTAAGGAACTCAGAAAAAATAGAAAACGAATTTTACAAGGGTCGAAGGAATTAAAATGGAATATTACCTCACTTTTGAACAAAATTCGACAATAAAAGATTCAGGGCTTTATAATTCGAAAGGCTAATTTTTTTGGCTTCCTAGCAACATGATGAACTCAGGAAAAATAGTCTTGGACCTCCAGAAATTCTTATGAATGAAATTCGAATTATTTTGTGTTTAGGGTTTACTCGGTTTCAAAAATAAAAGGATTTGGCTAAATAAAAGGATAATGCCGAGTTTAGGGGAGGGAATGGGCAAGATTTTCGGCTCAATGGAAGACTCAATCAATTTGTATTGATTTGATTTAAATTTACCATGTATAACACCCTTTTTAAATAATTACATAATTTAAATTGTATTTTTAATATATAATTTGGCTCTAGTAACTTTTAAGGTGCCAAAATAACATTTTTAATGTGTCACAATATTATTTAGGTGCTTTAGTGTTGTATTGTTTCATAGATTTTTGCTTACAAAGATTTGGGATCAATTTGGAGCTTCAAGGACTTATTAATTCAAAATTTTAGATTGTAGGGGCATTTTGGTCATTTTACATGTTTTAGATTTTTCGGGTTTTACACCTCGAGCCCGTACTCTAGGTGAGTACTCCAAACCAAGCCACCAAGGCTATCGAAACACCATTGAGCTCCCCCAAAGAGCCATTGTGTCTCCCTTACGATCCGACACCATCCGGTTGGTGCAAAACGGATGTGCATTCCGTGGACTTCGTTCCGAAGATCAAAACCAATATCTCAAGGATTTCCTTAAAATCGTTGATTCCATTGACTTTGATGTTGCTACTCAGGAGACGACACGCTTGCGTCTCTTCCAATTCTCTCTACGTGACCAAACTAGCAATTGGCTTGAGCGTTTACCCGCGGGATCCATCTCAACTTGGGATGATCTTACTTCTCGTTTCCTCGCTCAATTTTTCCCACCGGGGAGAACTACCAAGTTAAGGAATGACATCTTGATGTTCCAACAACGTCAAGGTGAAACTGTTTACGAAGCATGGACTCGTTTCAAGGACTTACTCCAAAAAGTCCCTCATCATGGCATTGATCTTTGGCTCCAAGTCCAAATTTTCTATGACCATATTAATTACTCCAGAAGGCAAACCATTGACCAAGCGGCCGATGGTAAGCTTCGTGACAAGAATGCGGAAGAATCGTGGGGAATCATAGAAGATCTTGCTCTCTATGACAACGAATGTTGGAATGACCCCCGCGAGTTGAGCAAAACGGTCAAGGCAATATCCTTGCCTTCAAATAACTCAAGCATTCCCGGTCGTAGGATCATTAAACTTGAAGACCAAGTCAAGTTCCTAATGAGTTCCTACAAAGCTCTGACACCTTCACGTCAAGTGATCAAAATCACTTCTTCATGTGAATTATATAGTGGTCCCCATGACACTCGTGATTGCATGGAACTCTTCGAACAAGCTTTTGTGGATTATGCATCCTCGCGTACCGACGAAGCGGGAGATAAGTGGTACACTTCCAAACTCGATCAAAACACTCTTGGTGATTCTTACAACCCCTCTTGGAAAAATCACCCAAACTTTAGGTGGAAACAAAACCAAAATTCTCCTCAAAACAATTTTTCAAATCCACCTAATCGTTTTTAACCAAGCGGTTCGTCCTCGAATCGTCCCTATAATAATCCTTCCAGTTCCAACAATTCAAACAATATTGAAGGATTGGTGTCTAATTTATGTCATCTCAAGAAGCTCGTTTGTCAAAGTTTGAAGCCGATTTCAAGCAACAACAAAGCGAGATGACATATAAAATTGATACTCTCTAAAAGGTTCTCAATGACCGAGTAATGGGAGCACTCCCAAGTGACACCGTCAAGAACCCGAAACTAAATGTTAACTCTATTTCATCGGTTTCGTCTCCTAGTTCTTGTCCTCAATTTTACTCGATTAATGCAATTAACACGTGTTTCAAACAAACTCAAATTTTTCAAAAGGAAAAAGACCATGAAGATAAAACACCAAACAACGTGTCGGTCAAACAAGTTATTGAAACACCACCCAAACAAGAGCCCAAGCCTAATCTTAATGATGAATTGAAAGATCTTTATCTTGAATGTCCGATTCTTGATGTCTTAACTCATGCTCCATATTATAATGCCCTATTGGAAAAATATAAGGAGAAAGTTAAGTTGGGTAAGAATGGGTCCGATTTTGTTCAAAATAAGATACCCAAGAAGTTAGATGATCCGGGCATATTTGTTCTACCATGTAGGATTGGGAATTCCAAGGCCTATGATACCTTAGCCGACTTAGGATCACGCATCAATATCCTTCTGTTGTCCCTTTATAGGAGCCTTAACTTAGGAAACTAGAAGCAACAGAATCGGTTATAGGATTGGCGGATGGAAGTGTAGCTTATCCGATAGGGATAATGAAAGACATGATAATGCACATAGATAGATTGACTATTTTGGCGGATTTCCATGTCTTGGATATTTTAAGTGACCTTAAGTGCCCATTGCTTGTTGGAAGAGGATTTTTAGCGACCGCTAGTGCGATAATAGATTGTAAGATGTCTAAAATAGCGGTAGGAGAAGGATACACTAGGTCGATCTATGATGTCCAAAATCCTAAGTATGACAATGAAGGGAAAATAGTACCCAATTGGTTAGCTAAGGATAGGAAACCATCGAGATATGGCCCCCGAATCGATGAAGATTTTATAGGACCTTAACGCCCATTTTTCTTAGAGGATGAATTTGTGAAGAATGCATCTTATATGAAACAACAATTTGCTAGGGAAACCGAGATTGACCCATTTGAGGAACCTCTAGTATTTAGGAAGATGATTGACTTCTTAGGAGTTCTACCAATTAATCTTAAAATGAATAAATGGGGTAAGGAGGATCCA
The DNA here is from genome assembly GCA_021014915.2 of Artemisia tridentata subsp. tridentata. NCBI lineage: Eukaryota > Viridiplantae > Streptophyta > Magnoliopsida > Asterales > Asteraceae > Artemisia > Artemisia tridentata. The sequence continues at coordinate 82,301,314 of CP139504.1, forward strand.
AAAAGTAAATGGAATTGGAATAAGCCACCAAAAGATGGGGATGGTTTGTGGCACATTAAGATGACATTAATAGATCCCGATGGAGAGAAGTTTGAAAAGTCATACCGAACAAAGCCTACTAAGAGAATATTAAATGAGAAATTTGATCTAAAGGATATCCTCAATGTAGGAGCTTTCCTATACGTAATAGGCCATGACGTTGAGTCTAGCTACAATACTCGTAAATAAAGAAAAGCGCTTCTTGGGAGGGAACTCAAGCTTTTTAATTGTTTGTTGTTGTTTTTTTTATTTTTGTTTGTGTCATATATATGTTTAATCATCATTGTTTATCTTTCATGTTTCGAATAAATTTGTGAAAATGCTTTATTTGGTTTTTAACTTCTTCTTAATTACATATAAATGTATTTTACAAAAAGATAAGCGTATAGAAGATCATATTTGTTTAAAAGAACGAATTCGAACATGAAAGTTAACAATTAATGATGAGCATATATTCTTCGTATTTGTGTGTTTGTTTGAGTCAAATGCTTGTATCGAGTCACAATGAATATTTTACAGAATTTCCAGGTTTTAATAATTAGATTTTTTTCAGAAATTCTCCAGGAAATAAAACGTAAAAATTCTGTCAGGTCTATCCGGACGGCGTCAGGCATTGTAGCAAAACAGTTTTTCCAGATTTTTGTTTTTTTGTTGAATCTTAATTTTTGAAAATTTCCAGAATTTTTAAATTTCCAAGTTTCTGTAAACACTTATTTTGCAAGCATTATATCTTATTTGCTTTCTAGGATTTAATTTTATTATATATAGTGTTTACCGCCGATTTGATGCGATGTTTCGTGTTCATTTTCTTTGTGATTTACAGGATATATTGGACAAGAAGATGCAAGTGCACAATGGAAGTAAAGTATACCATTCTTTATCTTCTTGAAGAGGATTTAACCATATTTCACATCGTCCATGCCGAGCTAATCAGGGGAGTATTAATTTCTTTCATCTCTTTTATTTTTCCTGTTATCATAACTTTGGTACTTTTCAAGAACATTGGTGACAATGTTCAATTTAAGTGTAGGGAGGGTAAAAAGGCATAACTTAGAAACTAGAACTCACTTGATATTTGTTTTGCTTTCTAGTAATTGAGTAATAAACTGAAAGAGATACTTGTGAATGTGATTTTAGCGCCAAATTTAAAATTTCTTACAGCATATACGAGTGAAACCTTAGTTTTAATAAGTGTCTCATGGATATGAATTATATAGCTAGCACAAAAACCCTACCACTAAAAAATTTTCACCCAAAAAATGTGAGGTTCGTCATTAGATACTTAGGAAAAAGCATCCACCTTCAATGCTTATGAGTGTACCGGTAGTATATAGATTCTAGAACTTGCATTTGTGATGCATCCTGAGATTGCTAGTGAGACTACATTCGTGTAGTTAGGATTGACTAAATGATAAGAGGCATTAGGATAACCCTTGTTTTAAACCTGTTTTATAATTATATTGGCGTCATTGGTCAAGTAATTCTCCCACACCCTTGCTATGTACTCATTTTTAGTACAAGATACCCCTAGTACACCCCCCAGAGCCTATCCTTTTCGTTTTCTAACTTTAAGTATATTGGAAAGGCCGAAAAGAAGAAATTTCGAATAGCGTATTTCGGTTAGTAAAAGGAAGAATTTGTTTACAATCCACCCCCAAATGTACACCTAAATCGCCTTAGCCTTCCATGTATGCACTCATCTTTAGTGCCTTATTGTTATAACATATTTGTTAAACCCTTTGTTAATTGTCTAGTTGATTACATGGTTGCTAAGTCGAGTCATATCTTGTAAATACAGTTTTGGGACGATTGGGACTCATGGGTTTAGTACTATTTATTTTGGAGTATTGGGGAAGAAAGTCAAATGTTATTACCACCATATGTACGTTAATGTTTTAAGTACTCCACGTGTTTTGATCTTTGCAATTCGGGTCATTAGTTAGTTTTTATTTATTTAAAAGTTCAAGTGTAGGGATGCAACTATAAATCCCTCGGTTATGGATGTATATTTTATTGATGGTAGGGCAAGAGTGTATGAAAAAAAATAATCAAAAAAAGAAAAGAAAAGAGAAAACATACGGACTACCATTCTTCTATACTTTTGTTTAAGTCAAGAAAGAGTCAAGAAAAATACAAAAAGAGTTAGAAGTTAGCGAGTCGAGTCGAGTCTTGACTTAGCAACATCACCTTTTACATGTGATTGACTTAGATGATTGACTTGCCACCAGTAAAATTCCATATATCCACAAAACCGTGTTTTCCATACCCTTACATCTAACGTTACAGCCCTTTAAAAGCCCTCATTGATAGTTTATCCTAGGTGCTTACGCCAAAGTGGTGGAGGTTTGATCCGTTTTCAAGCCTATGGTAATCTATGTGCTATGATAGCTAGAAAGTGTTTTATTTTCCCGTTTTCATTCATGTTATATAACTTATACACCCGAGAGATATGAGAATCCAAACAGTTTATGTGAGGTGCTAGTATATGATTTCTATGCTTATTATGACTATTTTGGAACGAATGTGTGTTGTAATTACTTTTATGCCAGAGATAAATGACCCCTAACTTGTAGATTGACTAGGGAAAAAGCACATTTGCTTGAGGACAAGCAAATCCCAAGTGTAGGGATATTTGATAAGGATTTATTTGATGCCTTTTTAGGGGGCCATTTAGTCCCTAAAGTCGTATGTATTTGATCAAATATTACCCTAAATAATTTCTTTTTGCATTTTAGGTACTTTGGACGCAAAAGACGAAAACCGGCATGTTTTGGGCTAAAATCGACAAGAAAGTGAAGAAAACAACAAAGTCGTGAATCTGTCTGGAAAAGGGCTCCAGACGGCGTCACACCTTGCACGTGACGCCGTCACTTACAAATTGGAGATGAAGATTTATACAAATTTTACAAGAGACGGCTCAAAACTTTTCATGACCTTATAACCTAAAGGCGTCACTTGTATTTGAAGACCAAGATCCAGAGTAAAATTTATACGTGACGGCCCAGAAGTTTCAAAGGCTGACGGCGTCAGAAGATACTAGCGATGGCGTCACAATGGCGACTTGCAACAGACGAAACCCTAATGGCGGCGGGCTGACAGCGTCACAACCCATAACGTGACGCCGTCACAGATGTAAAACTATATATATTTTCGTATGTTTTCCTTTATTCATGTAACACTTTGGAGAGGTGAAACCCTAGACGAAATTATGCTATTGTGTAAGGCTTTTTACAGCCATTTTATCCATGTTTTGTTGAAGATAAGTAATTCATCCTTAATCATTCAATATGTCTATGTGTTGTTTGATTTTATGTTTTTCTTCTCTTCACTTTAACATGCTAGGCTAAATTAATTAGTGTTTGCTTAGATCTAATGAAACATAGTTGTTAATTATTGATTGTTGTCTCTTGTTTGATTGGTTGTATTGCGTTAGGAATGGGAAAACTGGCTAAACTCTTATATGTACTAGTTTGACGGCGTCACAACCCACGTCCCACTTAACGCTGTTATACCCTATAGAGTGCACCGGTGGTTTTATTCGTTGTATTTATTGCGTGAGTTGCAGCTTGTAGATAGTAGGAGATCCTAAGGAGATGACTTAATTGTCACTTGTAGATCTAGGGTTTTTTAAAGGAGACTTATACACTCATAGAGTTGGGGACATTGGCACCACCCCACGATAACATAGTAATACAACGCGCCAATTAAACAAGGACGTGACACTTCGACTAATCAATAAGAACAACCAGGGAGTAAAGAAATCTAAGTAAACACATTTTCCTATCATAAGAGTTAACACTTTTACTTTTCTGTTTTTTTTAGTTTAATTTAAGTTTAATTTGTTTTAATTAATTAGTAGTTAAAACGCCCACTCTTCGAACCCCACAAAAAGACTCATCCCTCACCTTTAGACCTATCTCGACATACACTTCGGCTTTTACAACACTATTCCCCTAGAGAACGATAAATCCCTCGTGTCTTGCCTATACTACACTACAACGGTTAAGTACACTGCCTAGGAGGATTGTAAAACTTCTTAGAGGTTTACAAAAACCCCCATCATAATGTTTTAATGTTATTTAAATTTTATTGTAATGTTTTAATTTTATTTGAATTATTATGTAATGTTTAAATTATTAATAAAATTTTAATTTTGTTGTTAAAAATGTTTGAAAAAAAATTACTAAAAAATTAATAAAGGTCTTCCTTACTGTGGCAAAAAATCGCATGTAAGTCGCCGGAGAGAAAAAACTTATGTGCCGGGTAAAATGAAGTTCGTTTGCGGTCCTTACTGTGTTTAGCCTAAATCCAACTTAATTAAAGATTAAGCTGCCCATTGTATGATGATGATCAAGAAACGGAAAGTAGCCTTTTTTTTTTTTAATAAGTATGGTATAATGTTAATATAATTCGTTTAGGTACCAAAAATGTTACATACGAAAAAAATGGAAAATCAGAAAAGTACCTAAAATTATACCCTTTTATCACAAATGACTCAAAAAGTATTGGTTCAACCAAAATACTCATTTTAATTGCAAATATGCGATTCTTGACAGCTTTACAACTTTTTAAGAAAAATATCACACGGTAGAAAATAAAATATCGCGAGGTATATATTATGTCCATCCAAAAAGCACGTCTCGCACGCTATGAAACCATGATTTAAAAATTAAAAGTTAATTTGTCGCTAAGTGGTTGTTAAAGTGTCATAATTGTCATACATTGTCACTAATTCTGAACGTCACAGTAGATGTTAAAAAGAAAAGTGCCACTTAAAAAAATAGCAAATTAGTTAAAACCCGCAAAATTTGCAAAAAGATTAAAAAACAAACAAACAAACAACCAAACTCGAGTGTGCAAAAGAAATTGGTGTTTTGATGTAAACATAATTTATTGGTCAATTTGTTAAATGATGTTTAATATTTTGAATTTTTTTGGCTACAAAAAATGTGTCATCGTTCAGTGACTACTCACATTCAAATCATAAAATTTAAAGTATTTGAATTTCGTCTTCATTTGGGAATCTGTAAAGATGATTTGACCCTTGGCATATATTTTGAAGCAACATCCATTATTTAGAAAGATTCCCATCGCAAAATATCTCAAACAAGAAAACACACTTAAAATGCTCGTTAGTGATGGCGAAAATTACTGACATACCCCTGCATGGAGGGGTGTGTCTCAATATACCCCAACTTAGCGCCGTTTTTCAAAATACCCCAACATTCCCCTATATATTGTACGCGACATGAGGGTGATACAGATGTCAACATGCTGGGCTCGGGACAAAAAAAAATATATATATTACGCATGTCGCGTATATATATACGCGACATACATATATATACGCGACATGCCATAAAGTTTTTGTAATTATTGTGTCTGAAAAATTTTTAGGGTTTGTTTCTTTTGTAGGCATGTGTGATATTAGGGTTTTTTTTTTGTGGGTTATCAGATCAGTGGGTCTATAAATACCCATATTGCTGTATGATGAATACACACACAACTCATCTAATAATTCTGTATTCTTCTTCAAACACAATGTCACACAATGCATCACCTAAAAACGAATCGGTTTAGGCTATTCACAGTGGTGAACCATATTGCATCATCATTCCGGCTGCCACCTCAGCTTTCTCTCTCCTCAACCTATATTTATCTCTCTCATCACAGTGGCAACCCATATTGCATCATCTTCCTTTATATTATTTTTTTTTAAAAAAAAACATCTTTTAACACAAACACAAATTTTATTAATAAAACGTAAACATTACATAAACGAAACGATACGGAATTAAACAACTAAAAATTAAACGTAGACATTACATGATATTCATAATTCAAATGTAAATTTTTTATTAATAAAAACATAAACGTTACATAAACAGAAATTAAAACATTACAATAATAATTTAAAAACTAAAACTTCAATTATAATCTGGGTGATCCCAGGTCTGCGAGTTGTCGGAGCGGAAACCGTCGTCATACGGATCAAAGCTCGCAAACCTCTCTGCTTCCAACTCAGCTTCCATCCTGCTCAGCTCCCGCTCGTCCTCAGAGTTCCAATCATCAGCAGGTTTCACATTCTCCTCAAAACTTAGCTGAAAGTTATCAAGATGAGGTTGCGGTAGTTGTGGTTCAACAACCCTTGGTGCAGATGAACTTGATGCACCTTGCACAAATTGTTGTTGTTGTTGTGGTGCATCAACAGCTGCCACATTCTCCTCAAAACTCCAACGTATCTTGTTGGATTTCTCGTTCTCTATCTTCTGCACACAACCCCACAATGTTTCAACAACATCAGCGTCTTTGCGATACTCATCGTCCAAAAACTGGTCGATCACATATTTTCTCTCGACAGAGATATCTTTGCAAGCTGCGTATCGTGTTCTCAGGCGTTGTTTGCGTAACTTCGCCAGCTCAAACTTCTTAATAACTTCGACAATTGCATCTTGGCGTTCCTTGTCGTCTATTTCGACTTGTTTTTGGACATAGTTTTGAACTTGTTTGACAGTGTGTGGAAGGTTACAAGCCATTTTTTTGTGTTTAATTTGTTGTTTGAATTATGTTTGAAAGTATATGTTTGAAAGTGGGTTTGATTTGTGTGGAATGCTTGTGTTTTGTGATCCTCTTTTAGAGACATAATAAAAAGGGTATTTATAGCCGTAACAAATGCATAATGGTACTCACAAAGTCTATATGTGTCATTGTGTAGTCAAATCATATATTTTAATTGTACAGGACATTTTCAGGGACTTGTCATTTCAAAGTGTCATATTTCGTGTAAAATTTTAAGCGTACGCGACATTGTCAGTGAGTTGTCATTTCAAAGTGTCATATTTCGTGCAAAATTTTAAGCGTACGCGACATTGTCAGTGAGTTGTCATTTCAAAGTGTCATATTTCGTGTATAATTTTAAGCGTACGCGACATTGTCAGTGAGTTGTCATTTCATTGTTCAGAACCTTTAAAAAGTTGTCTGACCTCAATTATTGCTATATAAGCTAGCTATGCAAGCTATGATTTGATTTCTTCACATATTTGCTACTTCTCTTAACAGTATCCATGGATTCTAACATTAAGAAGTTTAAATGTGTGTTACATTATGATGATCAGCATCGAGGTGTCATTATGTATAATGATTTGACGTACGCAGGGCTAGTTGGGTTGGTGTTGAAGAAATTCAATTTAGATCCAAATATTCCGATTAATTTGTCCTGTAAGTTGGCTTCGTTTAACTATCGTATTGACATTACTGAGGATGATGAAGTAATGTTTTTTGTTGAATGTGCTTGTACTGCTACTGCTGGGGTGGCACAATTGTATGTTGTTCAACCCAACAAATAAGATGATTGCGCTTATCTTGTTTTGTGTTAACTGGTTTGTATTTTATTAATGAACGTTTCTACTCTTATTTGAATAAATGTTTAATTTGGAAACTTATGGTAATGTTTATTGAAACACTGATAACAAAAATCATATAAAGATGAAATTCTTAAAGCATACAAGACACTTATTGATTGATATTGTTAATAATTGAAACGATTCTTCCATAGGGCTCTATGACGTTCATCTGCTTTAGCTTCCTCATTCTCAAAGTGTTCTTGTTCCGCCCATTCAACCATTTGATCGAAAGTGTAATTTGATTGTCCTATGATTTTTTTTCCGTCTTCGTTTTCACTGGTGTAGTCTGTTATCACATGATCCATCATTTTTGCCAAAGTAGCATTTGGGCATACATGCTTTTCAATAATAAAACTGACACCGCAATGGTCAATGTAAACTTCCAACTGGCCGCCTTGTGATGCTGAAATATCAAACATCACATGCATATCATAGTTGTTTCTTAGCTTGACGGTGATTGAATACCCAGTGTGCGGAACTTCATAATAAAGAGCATGAATCTTTGTATCGACAATGTTAGACAAGTATTGTTTCAGCTCATCTAGCTTCATTCTTGGAATATTGATGTTCATCTTCCAACCGTTTACATACTCCAGCTTTCCTTCATTGCAAACCAGTTGACCATTATTGTGAACAATAAAATTGAAAATGGTTTGTGAATACGGCGTCGTAGGTTTTATTTTTTTCTTTCGTTCAATGTTAAACCGGACACGCTCTTCACGTTTGTTCTTTTTCTCTACCATTTGATGTAGATATCGGACACGCTCTTCACGTTTTAATTTTGTTTCTTCTGAAATTACACATGCAAATGATTCTTCCAAACAACCATCATCTGGAATCAATATTGTCGTTAGATCTTCGCGATTGTCAGAAACAAAAATTTGGATCTTTCCTGCAACATTTGCGAAGTCATACATAACATCAATATCATAATCGCTTTTAATTGCTTTCATACCATTTAACGTGTTGTTTTGTGGCAACATGTAATATAGACTTTGGACCATTGACGGTAATTTTCTCTTCAGATAGGTAACCATATCTTTAAAATCAAATTGTGGAACAATAATATTCAAGTGTGAACCACCTTCATATGTTAGTGGGTTAAGTATAAATTTTCCATTGTAGTTGATAGTGAATTCGAATGTATGGTTATTAGATGTTGACATTTGGTGAATGAAAGAAGACACAATTGGTATTGATAACTTGATACCACATAACCCAAGAATATATATATAGATACCACAAAGGTAAGTTGTCATTTCTTTGTCAGAAGTGATTTACGAGTAATCAATTTAATACTATTTTTACATTAAAGCTGAAAACATATAAAGAAAATGATATCATCGAGAATTGGATAATAGAAATTTGAAAGCATAATAGGACATTACTATTAGAACATAGATAGAATTACAAATTAGTCTTACTGTGACTTGGACGATGGACAATGAAAAGCATAACACGACAATAAAGGCAACAGAACACCCATAACAACAAATTAGTCAAATAACTTTTTTGAACATGAAGGTTTATCTTGTGTACTCTTCTTGGTATGCTTAACGTTGCATGGGTTGGCCACTACGAGTTCGAGTAACTCAACTCTTGAAACGTACACATGCATTTTGTTTTGTTGAAGTTCTGTGTACGATAACAGACTTTCGTGGTCTTCAATTGCAGCAGCCAATGGTACTAGCCCTGAATCAAGACTACAATTTGGTTTTTGTATATAAAAAAAGCTTGGGGAGTTTTCATCGTAACCTAAACAATTTGTTAAAATTTGCTTCAATTGATCTGCCGAGAAAGTTTCAAACTCGACTGGATCTACGCAAGCAGTTAAACCACCTTCAAACTTTCTTCCTGGTGGGGAAGTGAACCTCCCGTAATGATGTAGTAGAACTTTGAATGTCATTTATTCAAGTTTAGTAATATTTGAAAAAGGAATGAATTATTTTATTGAACTTCAAGTGCGACAATGTGCCTTATATAGAACCTTCAAATTCGTATTTAATACTTTCACATCTGAACTCATTTTTGTGCTATCATGTCAACAGTGAAAAATGAATAGTGGAACTGTTTGTGCTATCATGTCAACAGTGAAAAATGAATAGTGGAACTGACGTGGTGCATCTTTATTTTCAGTTGTCATTTCTAGTATTTTATTAAGGTTTTCTGAAAATACATGCTATATTTAAAAAAGAAATTTATTACAAGCTTCATAACAAATGTTACAAACTTAACACAATTACACTAAAACACATAAGTAAAAAGTGCAAACTGGTTACTAACCAAACAAGTTAAACCAACTATTATTAGACTGTTGAGTGTTTAGATCATTTAAATGTTGTGAGGGGTATGGTTGGGAGGGGTATGGTTGGGAGGGGTATGGTTCAGAGCCGTGTGCCGGGTTATGATGAGCATGTTGTTCATTACTTGCTTGCCCTTGGTCATACTGGCCTGTTGTGTAAAAATTTGGATTGTATGGTTGTGTTGGTAATGTGTTATGTCCAAACACATGCGATGGGTATGTGTGATATGTAGGAACGGTGTGATGATCAGTTTGATTTGGGTATGAGTCGAATAAAGGAGTAGTTTGTTGTTGCTCCTTAACGGATTTTTTCTTTCTGGGATACTGTTTTCTTTTGTTTAACATTTCATCAGGGACGAACGGTTGCTTGCATTGCCCACGTGTGTGTCCAGCTTCACCGCACCTACCACAATGTCTTACCCTTGGTTCCTCACCCTGGGATGGTATACGGTTAGTATTTTTTGGTCGCCCGGGTTGTGGGTTGTCCATTCGTGGAGGAGTGATAGGTTGTATATGTGTTGGATACTCCCATTCGTGAAACTCTCCAACAAAATTCACTGCCTCTGCATATGTGGCTTGGTATTTTTCTTTTTTAAACCAGTCCTGAACGTACTGGAGACAATTGGTTTGACCCAAAAATCTACTAACAGCAATAACATGACCACAAGGTATACCGGAAAGCTGCCATTTGCGGCAATCACATGTCCTAGACGCTAAGTTCACTTCCCGGTTGTATCTCCCATCAAAAACCTGGAACCGATCTTGGTTAACCCCGTATACATTCCAGGTTGCGCTTTTGATTTTTCTCTTTTCCACTTTATGGGTTGCCCAATCAGTTATTTCATACTTCATTTTTGCTGCATAAACAACAAGGCTCTAAGAAGTGACTTTATATTAAAGATAAATATTAAAAGTATAAATATATTATGTTTGACAATAAATACCAGCAACTTGTCGCCGTTTAAAATACCAGTCTTGCACCATTTTTCGATATTGCTCGGTCAGCATTGTTATAGGCAGCTTCCTTGATTTTACGGTACAAGCATTAACAGACTCGACGCTGTTAGATGTACAGTAATTGTAGCGAGTTAGTGGGCAATATGCTCTGGACCATCTGTGAACACCCGCTTCTATTAGCTTGTGGTACGCCTCAGGCTGAATAGACAGCAACATTTGCATCTTACTATCAAATTCGTCAGGTGTATACGCTTTGCATATCCTCCAAAATAGCGCCTTTGTTGTGTCTCTTTTTAACTTCAGGTTCATCATTAGATGACGACAGCAAATACCATGAAACGCCAATGGGTATTCATTTCGTACAGCTAACGCAATAGAAGGATGCCTATCAGATATGATAACCAAATCCTGTCTATCGCCTATGCATTCTTTAAGGCATGAAAACCACCATGACCAACATTCACCAGTTTCCCCTCTGCATATACCGTAAGCAATAGGCACAATTTGGTTGTTTCCATCCATGCCTACTGCTAACAAATTTGTTCCTTTGTACACGCCCTTCAGATGTGCCCCGTCAACTATAAGCAGTGGTCGGAGATGGAGTAAGAAAGTTCGAATCTGAATAACAAAATTGAATACACATTAAACTATGTAAACCTACCCTAAATTGAATACAATGAAACCAATCATGAAAATTAGAATCACTTACCGAAACACCAATGGCAACGAATAACATCTCGAAAACTCCTTCTTCATTTGTCTTGATACGTGTGATAGTGCCTGGGTTTTTTTTTACTAGGTTGTGACAATAATACGGCAACATTTGAAATGATTCTGTAGGTGAACCCCTAATCATTTGTAACCCATAATCCTTTCCTCTCCATGCTTGGTGGTAAGATATACTAATTTTATATTGCGTTAACATGTCTCTTTGCATATCTTTTGGTTTTAAATCTCTTCTAGCATCTTTCAACTTTTCACTAAAAATGTGACCAATAACATTTTTAGTTGCATTTCGATGGTTAGGATATGTTTGAGTTTTATCACACGTGTGATTATCATTCAAACTTGTAACTTCAAACACAGATGTACCTCCCACGCGTCTAGAGTTAATTCTCCATTTACAGTCGTTAAAATGATAGCACTTAACATAATATCTTATAGGTTCTGCCCTTTCGACTAAAAACTGGTAACCTTCTTCTAAACATTTCATCCTAATTGCTTTGTCTAAGTCATCTCTTGTGTCAAAAAACCTTCCCTTGAAAATATTTGTATCAATATTATTTTGGTTTGAAATTATTTGTTTGGACTGGTAAAGTGGTGTTTCTGGAACGTCAGGCATGAGCGAAAAAATATTTTTCCACTTATGATGGGTTGGTTTTGGGTTCTCGCTTTTCCCAACAACACCATCATCTTCAACATCTTCATCATCATTCTTATCGTCATCTGACCCGAAAGCAAATGATGAATTCGGTTTTGTGAAATTTGCCTCATCTTTAAAACCGGATTCAAAAATCGCATTATCATTTGATTCAAATTTTTTTGATGGGCCCTCATTTAAAAAATTGGCCTCATCTTTAAAACCTGAGTTGCCTTCATAACCAGAATACCCGATTTCTTTGTTAGTGTTTGTTTCAAAAAAGTTATAAAATGTCGGGTTTTCTTGGTTTGAGCTAAAAAATGCCATTTCTTCACATTCTTTCGTTTTAGTGACATAAAGATGCGGCATTTCTTGACTCGATGCAGCGTGTTCAGCAAAGAAAGTTACCTCATCATCGTCAGTGATATCCATTCGAACATCAAATGAGGGGTGCGAAAATTTGAAATTAAGCCGAACACTGGGATCCAACTTGAACTTAGAACGCACAGTTTCATCTAACCATGAGTAACTGATATTAGTATACATAATCACACCTCGTTCGGAATTATCAAAATGTAAAACACATTTGAATTTTTGAAAATCTGAACTCATTTTTAGTATTTGATATGGATGAAAGTGTTTGATATTCAAGAAATATACCACAAACACTAAATATAAGGAGACAATGCTGCAACAAAAATGTGACCAATAATTACGCAAATGTGACAAGGATGTGACAATTTGAAATGAGAGTTTCGTGTACGTGTATATCATTAAGCGAAATATGACATAGAATAGAAAATTTTATGACATTGATTTGACAATTGCATGACACATACGGGTACGTCTAATTAATTACGCGAAATATGACATTGATTTGACAAGTGCATGCCGTAATTAAACATATTTGAAAATCTGAACTCATTTTTAGTATTTGATATGGATGAAAGTGTTTGATATTCAAGAAATATACCACAAACACTAAATATAAGGAGACAATGCTGCAACAAAAATGTGACCAATAATTACGCAAATGTGACAAGGATGTGACAATTTGAAATGAGAGTTTCGTGTACGTGTATATCATTAAGCGAAATATGACATAGAATAGAAAATTTTATGACATTGATTTGACAATTGCATGACACATACGGGTACGTCTAATTAATTACGCGAAATATGACATTGATTTGACAAGTGCATGCCGTAATTAAACATATTTGAAAATCTGAACTCATTTTTAGTATTTGATATGGATGAAAGTGTTTGATATTCAAGAAATATACCACAAACACTAAATATAAGGAGACAATGCTGCAACAAAAATGTGACCAATAATTACGCAAATGTGACAAGGATGTGACAATTTGAAATGAGAGTTTCGTGTACGTGTATATCATTAAGCGAAATATGACATAGAATAGAAAATTTTATGACATTGATTTGACAATTGCATGACACATACGGGTACGTCTAATTAATTACGCGAAATATGACATTGATTTGACAAGTGCATGCCGTAATTAAACATATCTATTAAATTTCTCCTATAAATACTTGTGTTTAGTTCCATTTCTTTAAACACATCCAGATATTCACATTTCTACTCTCTACAAAAATTTAAAAATTCAGACAATGTCCCAACAAAACAAAACCGGATATCAAAATTCCCAATTCGTTCCACCCAAACAAAAAAATTACGCAACATACGCCCCAACACATAATGTTGCAGGTTCTTCAACATCTATGAGCGACCAGGATTGGATAATACCTGGTCCGGCTGGTATTCTTCAACAAGCCATTCTTCGCAAAAATGCAGACATCAGAGAGGGTGGCCTCGAATATTGTGTTGTGCCAACACAAGATTATATAGCGAAAGTAAACGAGGATGTCACTGAGGATGAACATTTTACTAGTGGGCCATGGTTGAGCGCGATTCATAAGGTGTTTAATTCTCAAGGTGTCATCGTAACTGGCTGTTTTGGGGATATAAAGAAGCATTGCGTAAAAGGGAAACTTGAACTTGTTGTAGCTGTTATCAAGTCTTGTACTCCTAACATACTGGGTGACCTTACATGTACACTAAAAGATCCGACAGGGACTATGTCTGGTACAATTCATCACAAAGTCCTTGCAGAAGACAAGGGTCCCAAAGACTATCTCAAAGTCGGAGCTGTTTTGGTACTTCGTAATGTTTCGGTCTTTACCTCAAAATCATCACCGCCTGCTCTTAACATAACAAAAAGGAACTTGGTTGAAGTTTTCGACAAGGATACCGTTTTTAGTGGATGAATATTTACGTATTCATGCCCTATGTTTATGTTTAATATTGTGTATGTAGTGTTTATGAAACACATCGTCCTCTGGTTTAATTGTTTCGTGTCTATGTACGGTTATTGTATTGTGTCTTTATGTAGTCGAATAATACTTGAATAAATGCTTCAAAAATATATCAAATAAAAGTTGAAAAAAAATACTTCAACATAGAATAGCATTACATACTAGTTAAACTGTACAACTAACAACATCTTAATTAATCATATCCACACAAACTAGTGTCCTCACACCTACTGTTGTAAAACATCCTACCAAGAGTACATCTAATATCGGAGAAAAAGCCTACAACATTATTAATATCAAATTGTGGTGGCCATCTACCCGTAACAAACTCATGTATTAGCCAACATGTGATTACTCCACAATCCATTGAATTTCCTTGTTGTGGGACTAAATATTGTACGTTGTTGTAATGGAATTCGAAGTTGTAGTGTCCACGTCCTGTCCTGGTGAAATGTCCTTGCTCTTCTAAAAACTTGTTCACAACTTCGGTAAAATCCAATACATACTGTCTTATTTGTTGACAACGGTCCATGTTGTGCATAGAGTCGAGTACCAATAACGTGGAATCATATAAATCAATAATTGCTGTCACCCAGTGATTCTCTGTCGGATTCATCGGCATCAACACCTACATATAAAATTTATTTATGTATACACAATTACATAGTCTAGTAAAGAGTAATTTATACAAAACAAATATACATTGAAAGATCTTTACTTACCCAACGTACAACATCCCATGACGGGTATGGACGTGTGCTACCATCCAATGTTCCCCTAAGCGACGGATTAATCGAAAGCATGGACACGTTACCATTTTCGGTCGGGTACACAGATGCAGTCCATGATTTAGCCACTGTCCATGGTTCGTTGTCTACCCTTTTTCTGATTAATAGCTCTATCCAACAATTCATATGCTGATTCAAAAGATTAAACTAAATCATTTAATGTTCTTGAAACTTAAATAATCTAAACCTCTAACAATTTAAAATAATACACTTACATCGTCAGACAACCAACCACGTTTATCCTCTGGACCCGGATCATTACCCATCCTGTATAAATCCGGAAGTAGATGTTGAAAGAACATAGGTTCTACCACCCAACCCTTTGGATGGCAGTCAAGGTATATCCCATACGGGTACATGAGGAATTCCTCAAAACTTGGATAGTTATTGCGCCTTACCTAAGAAAAAAATATACAATATCGTTACAAGTTTGTTAATTATATAAAATAAATGTTAATAAATTTAAAACATTTTAAGTAGTACCTTTGTAGGATCAACATTAGGAATATTCAAAGGTGAGCCAACAGATGTACCAACACAGGTAACATCATCATCAACCGGTAATTCTTGTAGGTTAAATCGTGGAATTGTTGCCGTACTCTTTGTTAGTTTAGCCCTAGCTCCACGTTTTTTAGGGAGGATTGTAGTGGGTCCTTGTTGGGTCCAAGGAAATTACTGATATTTACCCGGACGACAATCCCTCCTTGGTCGGTCGATCGCACCTTTAAAAAAGATTAACCAAATAAATTTTTAACGTCATTAACATTATTAAACATATAATTGATGTAACAAAAACAATCACTAATCAATTACAAATAATGACCAAATTTAAAAATAATAATCGAAAATTAATAAGTTACCTGGATGTCAGCAACATCGTTAGGGCGGGAGGACTGGTGATCAATAGGAGTGGCAAACTTGGCGAACCCCATTGGTGTACGGTTAGCAGTATGTCCGGTTGAGGGAAACGCATCGCTAGGGCGGGAGGATGGACCAGCCTGGTGATCAATAGGAGTGGCAAACTTGGCGAACCCGTCGCTAAAACCATCAAAGAAAGAGTCATTTGGTGGCCCGTCGCTAAAACCAACATTTTCATCATCAACAACGCTTGATTCTCTATGTACTCGTTGTTTATTGCGAAGTTGGTTTTGCTGCAGTAAAAATGTTAATGAAACAATTAACAAGCCTTCAATGATATTTATACATAAACTCAAAATAAATTGATGTAAAACTATTTACCTTCATTTCAATCGCTTTTATTTTCAGGTCGTATTCTTTCAACATAGCGTCATACGATGCCAACTTCTGTAAAACAGCCGGATGTATATCCTCATCCATAGAATGGTATGCTTGTGGCTGTATCACCGGAGGTGCGACCGGATTCCCTTCGAAATACGCTCTACTGTCACGCCACCACTCGGTCAATTCCTCATACTCATCCGGTGTAAGCCTAGGCAACGGTGGTTTTACCTGTAAAAAACATGAAAAATATATATGTCATTAAAAAAACTTAAACAATATTAAATTCATAATAGTTAAAAAAAATGGATATCTCAAACTCACCTTCAATTGGTCGTCCAAAAACTTGTCAATACGTTCTCTAACGACCAATTTGTTAAAACTCCATGCAACGGACCGGGGATGCAACACTCGATGATGACAGAAAAAATAAGGGCTAGCACCTTTCGGGAACATCTCCAATATCCAAATCTAAAAAAAAACAAATAATAATAATAATAATAATAATAATAATAATAATAATAATAATAATAATAATAATAATAATAATAATAATAATAATAATAATAATAATAATAATAATAATAAAATATACATATACATGAACTGTATAAATAGATAAATGACATACCTTGAAAGCCCATACAAATCCATTCAACGTGTACTTAGGAAGTTTACTAGGGTCCCTCCCATCAGCAAAGTGCTTATCCCTACGCTCAAATGCTGCATTCCCGGAGATGTTTGTACAAAGTTGGCCATACATACGACCCCCACGGATACACATTCCACTTATCTAAATCCTCGACTAGCCTAAACAAAAATCCGTCCACTATATTGCCATGCTCAGTACCTTTCAACACCAACATCAAAACACCTAACAAACAAAGTCGAACACCATCTATGTCGCTCAACTTATTAAAGTCGCCTTTGTTTTTTAGGATTCTTAACAACGTACCAACTTGTATATTACGGGAATCGGTAGAAGAAGGGAACACTCGTCTCCTAAACAAGTTAGGTCCATCCATATACGACTCCCTAAAATCAGTCCCAAACCTTAAACCCGTAACTATACAAAATTCCTCCCTCCCAAACTGAATTTCAACCTCACCTAAACGATCAAGAGTACGTACACGATATCTTAATGGAACTATATTTGTGTCTCCCTCTTGACAAGCAACTTGGTGGCATATAAAATAGTGTATTAACACCCCACTCTCTTGCATATCCGGCATGTCTAACATCCAACCAAAACATGTTTCTCTAAACAATTTTTCCTTAGGGGTGTTCAATATCAATTTTCTAATATCACCAATTAAAGACAACCTACTTCTACATGTAACTTGCGCAGAATAATCCTAAAATAACCAAAAGACATAATAAATATATATTTACAAAACATATACGTAACAAATAAACAATAATTATAATGACAAAAAAAATTATAATTTGAAATTACCCGATTTTCCGCCATTATGACACAGTACACACTACCACAACCACCACCACAAGACTACCACCACAACGACAAAACGCCACCAGCAACAACCACACCACACCACTACAACGGCACAACCGGAGCACCACTTGACCACCACAACTTCACCACTGCCACGCCTCCAAACCACCAACAAAGCACCACCGGAACTTGCTTTCTAGCTTATGTGAAAATAACCGGAAGTTGTTTTCTATCTTATGTGAAAATTTGTACACCAACACTCAACCGGTAACAACAAACACTACCACAAAGCCAAAAGATATGCAAATGGAAAAAAATTTCTAGGTTATGCTTAAAATCATACACGACATGCATGCATTATATTCAATACTTGGCATTGATCGGTCATTCAAGCTCCAGAAACATGCTCCTTCCCCATGCAAGATACGCTCCTTCCCCATGCACACTTTATGGCATGTCGCGTATATATATATATGTCGCGTATATATATTCGCGACATGCGTAATATATATATATTTTTTTGTCCCGAGCCCAGCATGTTGACATCTGTATCACCCTCATGTCGCGTACAATATATAGGGGAATGTTGGGGTATTTTGAAAAACGGCGCTAAGTTGGGGTATATTGAGACACACCCCTCCATGCAGGGGTATGTCAGTAATTTTCGCTAAAATGCTCGTTAGTGATGTCGGAAAACTCCTTTGAATGATCTAAAGTTCAACAAAAAAAATTTAAGAGTAAATTCCGATATTAGACCAATCGCTCAACTTTTATATCTTTTTTATACCACAAAAAGTGCTTTTTCCAAACTAGACCGAGCGACTTGCGACTTTTTTACTTTTGATAAGAAGTCGTCAAGTAGCACAAAAAAGTTCGCGTCATATCCTTTTTTATTCTGCATGTGTAAGCTATAAAGGCATGTACTTTTCGAGCAACCTACGTTAAGCGACTTGTTTGTACTTTGAGCGACTTTATATATGTCCCTTGCAAGTACAATAGTTAGGTGAAGATATTTTTTTTTTTATTGTGAAATTACAAATATACTCTTATGCTTTATTAATTATATTTTTTAATTTACTTTTACCTTATATTTTACTAAAAGTACTTTATTCATATTTACTTGTACTTTAATTATTCACCACATTTTACCTTATCCCCACTATACCACACATTTCCACCACCACCTATCCATTTAATATTTCAGTTTTTTGTTAGCATACCCTCTCCATCTCCGGCGACTATCCACCGTCATACCCACTCCATCTCCGGCGACCAGAAAACTCTTCCTTGCCGCCGCCGTCTCACAATAATTACACATCTCATCAAACCCACCACCAATTTCTTCTCCGCCGCCGGCACGCGCCCCCCATTACAGATCTGGGTTGTTTTCATCTGTTACAGATCCACCACACCCACTCCATTTCCCGACCAGATCTGTCACCAATCCGGTATAGTATCTCCGGCGCCGGCGTTTTCGTTGACAAAACGGCCGTTGCCGTCGAGTCACCGGAGAAGATGTAAAATTGTTAATCATGATGATGGAGTTTGCTGACAAAAGAAGATGTGGTAAGTAAGATTTATTACGGATCCGAGTCGACGGCAATGTGCTAAGTAAAACTAATGGAAGTATGAAATTTGGATAATGGAGAAAAAGAAGAACATGCATTGTTTGGAAGCCATTCATGTTATAAATTTGGTGGTTGTTTATTTTTTGGATTAAGGTTTGTTCGTGCGGCGTATCAACGTATACACGAATATATCTCATGAATATATATTGATATGTGGTTATAACTTCGGACAATGAATACATTTTGGTTTCTGTTATTGTTAAAATCGCTATCAATTAATGTTGGGTTTTTATATAGATTAGGGTATTTTTGTTGTTTATGAATTATTGGTTGTAATGAAGGTTATTAGAATGGTGGTCGGAAAAGAAAAAAAAAATGGTGGTCGGAAAATTTAAGGTGGCCTGAATTATTGAGAGGTTACGAAATGGTAGATAAATGATGTTGAAGAAGAGGATATTCTTGTCTTTTAACCTTTTTAAATAATAAAATATTAATATTTGATGTTTGACTTTTGTACTCGAAACTGACAAAAAAAAAGTCGCTCAAATTACAAACAAGTCGCTTAAAGTATGTCGCTTGAAAAGTACATGTATTTATAGCTTACACATGCAAAAAAGGTACATGCCACTTGGCGACTTCTTATTAAAAATAAAAAAGTCGTAAGTCGCTCGATCTAGTTGGGGAATAGCACTTTTTTTTGTCTAGAAAAGGTGTAAAAGTTGAGCGACTGGTCTAATGTCGGAATTTCCTTTTTTTTAACATGATTATATAAAGCTAGCAAAAAGCTAGAAAATGATATTTACAAAGACAAAAAGATACAGTTACAAGGATCGCTTATAACCGTTCTAACCAATAACAAGAGACTTTATTACTTCTACTCGTGATCTAAATAAACGATATCATTTTAATATCGGTAAAAATAACCTCTTTTTGAGGTCGCTTGAGGATGAAAACGACTTTGTTTTGATGATTCTATATCGCCCAAATAGTTGTATTAACCATCGCATCAAAGAACTTCCTTTGAGATTGTGTCATAGGTATGCGTTTGGCCATGGCTAGGACATCAACGAGGTTTGAGAAGGGAATATCCATAAGCTGCCACAATGAAAATTGTATCTTCCAAGAATCAATGGCAATGGGGCATTTCACGAACAAGTGCTCCTCCGTTTGTATGTCATTGTCACACAGGGGCATCTAGTTGAGTGAAGGTCAATTCCTCGTCTATCAAGATTATATCTAGTTGGAAGCATTATGTTCGAGACACGCCAATCAAGAATATTTACCTTCAAGGAACCACTTTATTCCATCTAGTGTGATAAGAGTTGGGGTTGATCAACGTGGAAGAGGTGATCTTTCGCATGTAATTAACTGTAAAGCTCCTTGAGGAGCCCGATGTGAACTCCCAAGTATCTTCGTTAGTAGAGAGGTGAAGGCTAATTAAAGATTGGTAAGGTCCGTCATTTCCTCATACTCTAGTTGTGATCTAATTGCTCTCGTTCAGGACCAAGATGGATAAGGCCCAATATTGTGTGAATGTGGACAATTTTGATTGATGGGCCTATGAATTTGGCCACTGTTGTTGGCGACATCATGAGGTTGTGAGGGGACTGAATTAACAATCACAGTGGTATGGATACGTTAAGGTACATTGATTGATCTCTCACAAACAAGGCAATTTGGTTCTAACTCCGACCGATACAAGCAGGGGAAAGTTTCATGGAGCGTTGAACCTCCTAACCAATTATCATGCCAAAAGCTTGTTGTTTGACCATTTCCAATCTTTTTTCTTGAAGAGTATTGGAAGATTAATACTAATCTTAGAAAGATCGTCTTTGAGCTTTATAATTTGGTACCACATACCCAAAAGATTTTTGGTACCACGTACCCGAAAGATTTTTATGTGATTTAAGAGATAGTATACCAAGTGACTCCCCATGGATAGGCTAATAACTTTACACCAAATAGCCTTGTCTTCATTGTGGAATCTCCACCACCATTTAGCAAGTAAGGATTCGTTACTTGCCTTGAGACTACTAATTCCAAGACCACCATTAGTTTGAGGCAATAACACTTTGTCCAAGGCTATCCATGCAACTTTATCAACTTTGGAATTTCCACACCAAAAAAACCTTCTCCGAATACCTTCAAGCTTATGAATGATCTTTTTTAGAGCTTTAAAGGTTGAAAAATAGTAAACACTCATGCTACCAAAGCACAGATTTCATGAGATTGAGGCGAACTCTAAAAGAAATGGAATTGGCTTTCCATTTAGATAGCCTCTTTTGGAACCTATCAATTAGGGGTTCCCAATTACGACATCTTGACATTTTGGCTCCAACGGGAAGACCCAAGTAAGTGCAAGCAAATTGAGAGGCGAGACAACCAATCGTGGAAGCCATGGAATAAAGCTCCTCATTAGACACCCATATCCCGAATAGCTTGCTTTTATTGAAATTTACTTTAAGGATGGATGCAAGGTGAAAGCAAGTAAAGATTCTAGATAAGACTTTAGCATTTAAGATGGACCATTCACCCAATATAAGGGCATTATCCGCAAATTGAACATGAAAAACATGAATCTCATCTTTCCCACTTTAATTCCATGAAAGAATTTGTTATTAATTGCCTCAAGAATAGCTATATTAATGGCTTCCACCTCTAGGATGAACAAGAAGGGAGATAAAGGGTCTCCTTGACAAAGACACCATTTTAGTTTAAATTCCTTAGTTGGGGAGCTATTAATGAGTATTGAGGCATAAGCCGAATCAAGGCAAGAGATGATCCAATATCTCCATTTACTACTAAACTCCATGTGTTTCATGATGGAGAGAAGAAACGATCAAGACAAGGAATCGAAAGCCTTTTCAAAATTCACTTTGAGAAAAATGATTTTTTTTCTTGTACTTTTTTGCCCAAGTAATAATTTCGTCAATCATAAGAGGGTCATCAATGATTTGTCGCCCTTTTACAAAAGCCATTGGAACATCACCAATAACCTTAGGCAAGACTTAAGAAAGGCGTCACAAGAACCTTTGCAATAAATTTATATTGACACCTGATTAGACTTATAGGCCTAAAGTCGACGACAACCAGGGGGTTTTCAACTTTGGGGACAAAAGTGATGAAAGATGAATTACATCCTGTAGGAATGAATGAAGATGTTTCAAAGTGTTTTACAAAAGATATGACGTCTTCCTCAAAGATTTTTGAAAAATTTAAAAGTGAAGTCATCGAGGCCCGGGGTTTTATCACTACCACAAACCCAAACCGCGTCTTTAATTTCTAAATGAGTAAAAAGGCAATCAATTAATTGTACCTCTTCTAAAGAAAACAGCTTGAAGAGGTTGCTTTTGAAGAATGTCCTTGAGTGGCTCTTCTCATTAAACCTTGCACCAAAATAATCGTATACATGATTCTTGATTGTGATGAGGTCCGACAGCCAATCTCCATGAATACCAAGACAACTGATACGAGAGTGGTTCCTACTATTATTGATTATGCCATGGTACAATGATACGAACCGGATCGATAATAAGATAAAAAGAAGAAAGTAAACAAGATAGATGGTTTATATTGATGGGATAAACCGACCCCCCGATGGTTTATATTAGTGAGATAAACTGACTCCCCAATTGATTAACAAATCAATACTTCATATTCATTCAACATAATATGAATTACAATCCTAATGCCCTATTTATAATAGAGGATATCCATAGTTACCCTAATACCCTAACTTTCTTACCAAGAAATACAATAAAAGGAAGCTAACTTAATTAATAATAAAGAAATACTAGTTAATAATAAGGGGTCTTATCAATACTCCCACCCCCAAAAACACCTTGTCCTCAAGGTGTTGCTTCAAAACGTCACATCCAGTAATTCCGGGATCCCAAATTGTGACTTGTAATTCCATAGCTTGATGATCATAGTGAAATTGCAAAATAGGCTTAAGCATAGAATTCTGTTCTAACCATGTCCTAAGCCCATGTTTAGCATGCCCCTACAAGTGTCTACAAGACTGTCCATGAAAGGTATTGTGCGTGCACTTCAACTCCATAACAAGACTACCCAAAAACACCTTGTCCTCAAGGTGTTGCTTCAAAACGTCACATCGAGTAATTCCGGGATCCCAAATTGTGACTTGTAATTCCATAGCTTGATTATCATAGTGAAATTGCAAAATAGGCTTAAGCATAGAATTCTGTTCTAACTATGTCCTAAGCCCATGTTTAGCATGCCCCCACAAGTGTCTACAAGACTGTCCATGAAAGATATTGTGCGTGCACTTCAACTCCATAACAAGTTTGAACATGTTATGGCTTTGTCTTACAACTTGATAATTGTCCCATGTACTCTCTCTAAACATATTCTCTTTCTGAACATGAATTTGTCCAACATCAGGTTCATTAGGGAATCCTTGTGCATGTGAGTTCCCTTCTGATTCCACCTCCATAGCAACCTCACTTAAGTTGTTGAGTTGATTCTGCCCTAAATCTTCCACCACCATGATTGGTGTTGTAAGAGCCTCCTCTTCCACACCTGATGCAACCCTAAACTCTTCCAGGTTACTACCATCTTCACCACTTTTTTCTGCAGCCATAACTTTTGTTGTATCCTTGATGAACATAATCTCTGCAATTGGATCCTTAGTCAACGGAATATCTATCGTATTATTTTGATAATCACTCTTCTTTTCCGCCATTTCAGCAAGTAGTTTCTCTAATTGCTCATGGCGTTTATCTAATTCAGCTTTTTGTCTAGCTGCATCAGCCTTCAATTCAGCCCTCAAATCAGCTAACCCAGAACTAAACTTATCTTCTAAACTCTGAAACTTGGTTCCAACATCGGTTTTGAAACCTTCAAGGTCAACGTCAATGTCTGCAACTTTTCTGTTTGTCATCCTCCTAAAATATTCGAATAAAAATCGATGAACATTAACTTTTTTTTTAAAGGATCGAATAGCTCTGATACCAATTGATATGAACCGGATCGATAATAAGATAACAAGAAGAAAATAAACAAGATATATGGTTTATATTGATGGGATAAACCGACCCCCCGATGGTTTATATTAATGAGATAAACCAACCCCCCGATATTGATAACCAAATCAATAATTCATATTATTCAACATCCTCAGAATTATAATCCTAATGCCCTATTTATAAAGAGGAATCATAGGCTATGTTTGGCGCGGAGCTTTTTGAGGCGATGAGCGGTGAGCAATGAGCTTTTTTATTTTTATTGTTCGTTTGGCAAAGGAGCAGTGAACTTTGCGATTTTTTAGGAATGCTCATTTTTCCAATGCTTCTTTAAGAAGCTGTGAGCGGTGGGCTGTGAGTTGTGGCTACTGCTCACAGCTCACTGCTAAAGCTCACTGCTACTTTTACCAAACACACCCATAGACTTAAACTAATACCCTAGCTTTCTCACCAAGAAATATAATAAAAGGAAACTAACTTAAGTAATAATAAATAAATACTAATTAATAATAAGGGGTCGTATCATACAACCTCAAGTTCTCATCACCTTCCAAAGCCCGTCGAATTTTAGCTTTTTGTCTTAAGTCCATGATGTTTCTATGCTCAAGATCCGCAAGTGATGTAACTAAGGTTGTTCTTATGTTGATTTCAGCCTCCAGCCTCTCAGAGGGGGGAGATTTCAGCTTTCAAGTCAAGAGAATCAATTTTTAGACGAAGGGCATCGCATAAGATTTTATTTCTTTACAATTGTACCAGCATTACACGACAATAAGGACAATTATTCAAATTGCGTAGGTATATTATACTAAAAAACTTATATGTTTCTAGAACAATCTCTATCTGTTGAATTCCATTCCAACATCTTGATGGTATTTATCTTAAAATGATTCGGATTTTCTAAACACAAAAGAAGGAAAAAAATGTGTTTTGAGGTTGTTGTCCATGCAACTACTTGGACTATTCAGTGTTTTAATTTCGAAATCAAGTATTTTTTACTTGAAACCTCCAATAAGAGATACGCTCATGGAAGATATCATATCAAGTTCACACTTTTGAAAAATACATATAAGTAAGAACATTTTCTGATCAAATTGTTTTGAATGGATCGCAAGCCCTAGATTGGGTTGTTACACTTAAATTGTAATCGTTGTATCTCTTATTTGCTAGCTTCTTGCTTGTTTTAATACAAACTGTCATTCAAAAAGAAAATGAAGGTTCTCTTTCTAAACAGTTAACAAGTTTTAACTAATTTAACTTTTTTTGCAAATAGTACAAACTTATAAATCATAAAAAAAATAACAAAAAGTTGAAAGTGGCTTTAGATAAGATATCATAAACGGCTTTAGAATTTCAATAGTTTACCGTAACTACAAAAAGATTCTCGTCATCTCTCAACTTATTGTCACCGTAAACAAATAATAGAAAAACATTATTCGCTGAAAATATACAAGATACTCGCCGTCGCAACGCGTAGTTACCATGCTATCTTATTCAATCACCAATCCTTTTATTAATTATTCTATGTTAACTCTTTTCTCCACTCTCTACTAACTTTTTTATTCTACGAAATGGGAAAGGAAGCAATGATATTATGATCACTATTTTGAGTAAAATTCGTTTCAACGCAATCCACTCTAGTATTATGCTTAGATACGGTGAGATTTTTTCTTTTTATTTGAACAAGTGCACACCGAGAGTTAAAATGCCTTTCTTAACAGTTTTAAGGTTGAGGTGTTATTATTCTATCTTATATGTGGCTTGATGATGTGTTGGTACTTGCTACATCAATAAAATATTCATAAACAATTTTCATAAAATAACTTGTAACCAATAAAAATTATTTTAATCGGTTCTCTCTCTTACTTTTAAATTTCCATCTTCCTATCAATGTATGACACATCCTTTCGTGAAAGAAAATTTTGTAAAATTTTTGTAGATGTAGCGTCCCTCTATTAAAAAATAGACTTCTGTAAGCCGATTCGTTTTGTTAATTAAAATCTTTATTTTTTATGCTGATGCTTACATTTGGTTGGTTAAAATGGTTTTTTTCACAGTTTATGGCATAACATGTTAAACTATTTTATGTCTCATCAGTTATATTAAAATGCTTTAGTGTCCGGGTGATGATGTGTCTTGATAGCATGTATATTTGGTATTTTGAAGAAGGTTAACTTTTGGAAATATAGAAGCTCTTGATAGAAGAAAAGCACACAATATGATACATTCTTAATCTAGAGAATAGATTACAATAAATTAAAGAAAAAATTATAACATAATACTTGCAGTCACTCCTTTTCTGCAAATTTAGACTCCATTCGATCTTGAGGTAAATTGCAATGACGGGCATGACTAAATCAGGATAATAGTGATAATAATGCACACAAACACATAATTTGCTCTTTCTTCATGAACCATGTTATTCTTGTAATAGCTGTCCATAGCTTCATTATAGCTTTAGATTCTTCAGAAGCCTGTTTGCAAATTATGTGAACAAAATGAGTGAGAAATATTAACACTTTAAAAGTTTAATCGAAACGTATTAAGCATATATATACACAGTTTCAATGTAAAAACAAAAAATTCCTTCTCTTAACGCCTTTTCATTACATTTATAAAGTTGCCAAGAAAGCATCCAACATATGACTTTGTTCATATATAGCTGATAGTTAATTTACACACTCAGATGATCAAGCACATGTTTTATGAGATGGTCATACTCATCATGAACTTTTTGCTAGTTAACTTCATACCGACATGGCAACCGACCTTAATTTTGGTAGAAACAATTTGTTGCCTAAATATATATAACCAGATCCAAGGAGAACTGTCATGACTCCACCCTTGAGATTAATGAAATAGTATTGAGGAATGTGATAAACTTATATAATATTTGTCCATCATGTGTCCACCCTTATCAAGACACAAGTCACTAGCTAATAAGTATATTATAACATGTTCAACAAAAGGATAGGTTTGGAGCATGCGCACGTGACCAAAACAAGTAAGATTGGATTTCATGTGGTTTCTATTAAAATTCAAATGCTGTACAATAGGAATGTTAAAATAATACATGTATAGAGATGTAGATAGATTAATTGTGATGCATTTTTCGTATATGGTTGGTTATTGTCTGATCGGCATTTTTTCTGGCTTGTGAAAGGCGAAAGTGAATTTTCTATTCTAGCAGCATACTGTACCACTATAACATGCATGCCAATAAAAAGTTTTCAGCTTGAGAATCAATATGTCAAAATCTACAGTGGACACATCAGAACAATGTTGTTTGTTATGATTACGCAGACTGGTCATCATTAGTTATAATATCATAGTTAGAAATTTGCAAGGAAAAGACAACAAAAACTACCTTTGTTCATTTGCGAATCCACGGCCGTTGCTTCCAATATTCCTATAAATAGGTAGAGGAACTTGGTCGGATTCAATTTGCATGATATCCCTCACAAGGATTTCGTAATGCCTCTTCACCTCGTCCACTGACTTTCCACCAACAGCCCTGGCAATGTTATGCCATCTGTCAGGAGTGTCCTTGTTATAGTAAGCTAAAGCCTCTTCAAATTGCTTGTTTTGTCTTGACGTCCATGAGGATCCCGAGCTACGTGAAGATGTCATAGAGCTTGATGATGCCATTATAGAAACTAAAGTGTATGAAGTGAAAAGAAGGATTTGAAATCAGAAGGGTCAAAATGCCTTGAGTCAATAGAGAAGACTGAAGTCAAATGGGATGGTATACTTTAGATTGCCATGCTGCCTGCCTATATATAAGAAGAGAAAGATGCAAGGTGGAGCAAGTTGGAGAATCATATTATTATTATTATTTTCTTTATAAAAACGTACAACGCTATGTTATTCGATCGGTCCATTGGCAGCCACAACGTAAGCTAGTTACGTTCTAAAGAATGGTAACCCTATCTATTCTTGAAATTCTTATTCTTTTCTGTACCTTATAATATCATCAATTCATCAGCAAGTGGCTTTTTGATGGCACTTACCTTAGCTTATGGTATTAGATCCCCAATTCATCAAAGCCTACCCATTAGGATATATATATATATAGAAGATAGATGCGCTGATCGACAGCATGAATTTTTACACTGTAAGATATTATGCTATCTTTGGCTGGATATCGTTGCATTATATATTAATCATGTAACGCAAGCATCCCTTTCTCGTATACATAGAAAGGGACTAATATCTGCTAAAATTATAAATTAATAACCCTTTCTAACGCCTTTGGTGCTGACAGTACGTGAGCTTAATAGAATATTTGATACCTTTATAAGGCAAGTTTTGTATTATTAGATGCTCATTAGCCATTCCCTTTATATTCTAACATTCAGGGGGTGCTTGGTGGGGGGTTTAAGGGGGGGTGGGGAATGGGTAATGTATTCAAAAGGGCCCACCTCACTCAAATAATGGTGCTTGGTTAGGGAGTGCAAAGGTATTGATTACCCAGTAGTGGGTAATCAACCATTATAGAGTAAATTGGGGGGTAAGGTAATGATTACCCACCTCACCCATTCCTTTGCATTCCCTTACCCTTTCCCTTTCCCTTTCCCTTTTCCTTTCCCCTATACTTACCAGGCACGCCCTCACTACACCAAAATAAAGGTTTGGGGACCAGCCTTTTTTTTTTTGTCGAAATTGTCGTCCCAAATTTTGGTCATTGCTCACATTTTTTTCAACAAAAAATGACAGTCAAACACTTTTTCCACTTTCTCAATTTGGGACGACAATGTTGTCCCAAACATGTATTTATTTGATTTTTGACATTTTAAAGGTTTTTAAATAAAATTTTCATAAAAAAAAAAAAAAAAAAACATCCCGCCATTATTTTTAATCCCGCCAAACACTTTGGGACGACAAACTGTAAGTATTTGTTTTTTTTATATTTAAAAGCCAAGGTAATCCATTTCCCGTTTCCTTTCCCTCATTTCCCCCACCTACTCCATTTTCCGCCCCTTTTCCCGGCCCTATTCCCTTTCCCGACCCTAATAATTCTTCCTTTGACAATTGTTATCATTCCTCCTTTCCCGGCTCTACTACATGCCCGGGTTCTAGTTCTAATTATGCATTGCCACCACCCGACCTTAACAAATACATCTTACAAAATAATCCTCATTTGAGCAACATTCCCGAGAATAATAATGCTAGTAGTGGTGAGGAGGAGCAGGCGGAGGAGGAGGGGGAGGAGGCGGGTTCTGACGAGGAGTCGGACTAGACGTAGGCGTAGGGATGATGTAAGATCTTACTATTTGTGTTAACTTTATGAATTGTTAGTAACTTTGAGGAAAGGTATATATTGTCGAATGCTATCGTGGATTTGAGGAATGGTATACATTGTGTTAACTTAATTAGTAAATTTGTGACTTAATTGTTAGTTTAATTTGTATCGTATTTGTCGAATGCTATCGTGGATTTGAGGAATGCATGGTATATATTGAATCGTTTAGTAATTTGGTATTGTATAATATTGCCGAAATGGTATTGCGGATTGTGGTTGATTACAGGTTTTGTTTTGGTAGATTTTTTCCTCAAAAAATCTGAAAATGCAGGTTCTGCTGCTTTTTTTTTTTTTTTTTTTTTTTGCATCCTGGAAAAATAGGGACGACATTTCACAATAAATGTCATCCCATTTTTTTTACTGCCACATCATCTATCCCTACTGGTTTAATTTTAAATAATATAAACACTTTGGGACGAGAATATCGTCCCAAAATTTTTTTTTGTCGTCCATTTTTGTTTTTAAAAAACATTTTCTTATTTAATTAAAAATAGTAAAGAAAGTAAAAAAAAAAAAAAATGGGACGAGAATATCGTCCCTTTTTGCATCAGATACCTCGTCCCATTTTGTATTTTAAGAGTTGAATGTATAGTGGGTCTCAGAAAAATGTCGTCCCATATTTGCACTAGGTATGTCGTCTCAAATTTTTTTTTGGACAAGAAAAAAGGGACTAGCAGAATGGGACGAGATGTCGTCCCATTCTGTGTTTGGGACGATGAGCTTTGTATATTTGGGCGAGATTCTCGTCCCAGAGTGCTTGTTTTTTTGTAGTGATTGTCCCAAGTCGAAGCATCATATGTAGGGCTGTTCAAATCGCTCGGCGCTCGCCGCTCGCTCGGAATTTTCTCGAAAAATGCTCGCTCGATTTTTCGCTCGGTTTTAAACGAGCCAAGCACGAGCAAAGGTCCGCTCGGCTCGGTTCGGCTCGATATAATTTTTATTAATTTATTATATATATAATTATATATATACACATTAATTATAATTATATTTATAATTTTATACATACCACTCTATTGGGTTTGGCTCAATATATACAATTATATTTATAGTTATTGGCCCAGTCAACACAATAATACCTTAACACTAAGTTTAATTGTAAAACCCTAGGTCGTGAAAAGACATGCTTGACTTCCTATTCCCATTAGTTGTCCGCCATCAATCGTCTCCCGCTGTCAACCTACGCCACAACGCGACAATCGTTCTCTGTAGTATGCCTCAACATGAGCCTCATTCTCGGACAACCGGACCTCAAACTTAGTGTCATCCTCGGACGGTCGAACATCGGTCATCACTAGGCGGCGAGAACATTAAAGGAAACAACCCAAATTTATGGTTGTCCGAAAAACTCGCCGCTCGTCGCTCGCTCGATGCTCGCTCGAAAAAATGTCCGCTCGAAAAATGCTCGCTCGATTTCCGGCTTGGTTGTAAATGAGCCGATCGGCTCGGCTCGGTTTGTAAATGAGCCAAGCACGAGCAAAGGTCCGCTCGGTTCAGCTCGGCTCGTGAACAGCCCTAAATTCATATGGTGGTGCTTTGTATAATCATTTATTATTCAGTATGCATGGATACGTTACGTATATGATATATATTTTTAATCGATGCCAATGTATAGAGAAGTTAGAGTTTTGTACTTAGAATAACGATATTTACGGACTAGCTTTCTACCTTCTCGTGTACAACGAAAGAATCCAGTTTGACAAGCTAAAAGGAGATAGAAAATTATGGCTTTAATTTCCAGAGGAAATAATTTTTTGTATCAAAGTCTTAATAGCGACATATATTAGAAAAACAGAAAGTGATGGTGGCCTCATTTGAACAAGCTGCTGAGGTCCGATGCTTCAAGATACTCCCCAGTATGCGGGTGGAGGGACCTGCTTATGGGTGATATGAAGGTTATTAATGCAATAAGAATCTGTATAAAAAAACTCCATACTTTTGATATTGTAGAATCCTTATCATCTCAATAGATTTCAGGTATAAAGGTTCCATAGAAGGTGGAATATTATTTTAATAATGTAGGCTGGTGGTCCTTGCATACGATTGACTTATTAATCTGCTTGTGTCCATATAAAAAATGTTCGTGGTATTTAGAGGTATCATCATGATGTTAAAGCCCTCGGTTTTGTAAGATAAGGAACCTACACACAGTGACTTGTAATGGACTGA
This sequence comes from Artemisia tridentata subsp. tridentata, assembly GCA_021014915.2. Taxonomy (NCBI): domain Eukaryota; kingdom Viridiplantae; phylum Streptophyta; class Magnoliopsida; order Asterales; family Asteraceae; genus Artemisia; species Artemisia tridentata. Next base: position 82,333,219 of record CP139504.1, read on the forward strand.
AGGATTCCCTCACCACTCAATATATTTGAAAGCCAAAAATTTAGCTTCAATACCACACTAAAAAAGAATTTCAGAAAAGAAGAGTCTCTTTAAGGCTGATTTGACAAGGCGTGGACAACCAGTGAGAATTCAACTGTGATTATAGCTACAAATATATGTGCTTCGCCAGTAAATCGGCATATCATTTATGTCAAGAGTGCTGAAGTCGTCATTAAAGACCAATTTGCGGTTCTTTATTCTATATGATATATATTGATCAGATATGTTTCATCTTTTTTGTGCCAACTAAGGTCATTATGTTGGCTTGTTTTTCTATCATAATTAATCAATTCTTAGATTAGATTCCAGACATGTTTCAACCAGTGTTTTTTGTGTTTAAAAAAGCGCGCCTGATGCGATGTGTTGCGATGCACGGCCCTATTTCATCGGACACCCTAATGTGTTGCGATCACGGGATGCGTGGTGATGCGCGCGCATCATGCACGCATTAGTTGAGGCATGCATCAGTGCCTTTTTGCGCATCATGTACTTTTGGCCTTATATAACAAAATTTGGACTTAATAATGTGTATAGGGCTTCTTCTCATGGACTTTACTTTTAAGATGTGGTCCAGTTTGACTAATTCCTTATAAAATGGGTAAGACTTTTGATCTTAGATTTCGACTATTTATGTATTTTAGCGATATGGAATCGTGAACTATGAAAACGCATGGCATCTTTTGATATTAAATGTGGTATAAATGTGTTATTAATGTGTTTTCTACACTATATATAATTTAAGTATTTTTTTATACATTGTCTCCTCATATACGTGATGCGCGCGCTTTCGCCTCGGCTTTTTTACCCTTATTGCATCGACGCGCATCTCGCTTTTTAAACCCAGGTTTTTCCTTATGAAGGATGATCAGATTTGCTTCATCCTGGCTCTTAAGGCTAGAGAGCTCCAAAGGACAAACTGTTACTTCTAAAGGTTAGGTTGGTGATCTTCTTTTAATATATATTACTCAAGGTGGATGCAGGATCCAATTGGTAAAACTACTCTTGCATCCATCCATCCATCCATATAAGGTCTTGTAGTATTCAACTTACCAATAAAGCATTGAGAATCGCATCAATAATGATCCCTGCTGATAGGGCATATATTTCACTTGGCACTTAAAAGGTTCCAGAATATCTTCACTGTCATATGTATTTTTTTTCTTTCTTCTTTTTTGAACAGCTTAATTGATCATAGATAGAATATCGCCACTGTTATATGTATTGTCTATGTAATTCTAATTTCAATGCCACATCTTTTAATAAGCATTAGCTCGACAGTGGTAGTACTCGTTCTTCCAAAAATGTAAGTTATAATTCTTTGTATTTGTAGTGGCAAAATGGTTTGTGACTATCATCACACCAAAATGTGTGAGTCTCAAGTTCAATTCCTGCTAGGTACAACCTTGAAATGGCCGCGCCAACCTCCTGAAAAGGGAGGGCTGGCGGTGTGTTCAAAACTCGTGGATTAGTCGGTCAAAAGGTCGAAACCATGGCTACCAAAAAACAAGAGTGTCAGAAAAATGCGAAATAACCCAAGTCCTGCATTTTTCAGACAAACTTTAAGATCCAATAGTCTTCACTCTTTACAAAAAGAACAGCTGAATGCTACAACATTGGTAATTAACCTTCAGTCTTGAAGTTAGTTAGTAAACAATATAAAAAAATAAAAGAAATTGTAACAATAGCTATAAATAAACAGTGGAAATTTGTCAAAGTTGGTTTTTTCGTACACAAACACAAAACTTGTATATCTAAATAACGTCCGGTGAACATGGACGAACCCAGAATTTTTAAAAAGGTGTTGCACAAAAGAAATGTTGGGCTAACTAAAGTTACACTGTAAGAAACGAAAGTAGCAAATTTTTTTGGGGGTTGCACATACCACAAAAACGTCAGTTTTGAAATCTTTTTGCACTTCGTGACCTAAAATCGGGTGTAGCCCGTGCCACACCTGGCATACATGTGGGTCCGTCCATGCCGGTGAAACTGTTTCTTCAGCCGATAAAAATCACAAAACAAACTGTGGTTTAAGGTGGTAACTTAGTACTCATGTACAAGAGAATAGGTGGGTGATAAAGTTGGCAAGTGTACTACTATCACTTTCAAAATTTCATGTTATATAATTTGAAAATCAAATTTACAGCTTGAGAAGCACATTAAAAGGAGGAATTTGGGAGAACATATCTAGATGTTGAAGTCTCAGAACAAAAGTAGAAATGCTTTGTTTTGGGTATTTTCCAAAAGATAAGGAGTGTAGACCCCAAAAAATGGAAATTTTATATGTTTATCTTATCACTGAGAATTGCTAAAACAAATCTTTAGATCAATCTTTGTCTGAGACATTCCTGTAGAATAGTCATTGTCATCTATAACGATAAAAGAAATTATTATTCGTGTAATTAAGTGAAGCGTTTTTGCATGAATCTCGTATAGACTAGTAACGAAATGGCGTAGAAGCTATTACTATTGAACAAGCTCAACAAGTCCATGGTCTTGACTAGTGATGAATTTGTTCTTTTTCTTTCTATGTCGATCCTATATTCGTCTTCTTTTCTTACGAAATATACGTTTTTGGATAAATTAATTTTTGGATAAGATTCCAAACATCTTTTGTTCTTGGAACAATTATGATACTGATGTTTCTGGCGTGTGTCTTGTATGGAGAATGACGAGAGGGATGAATTTCTAATGGCCAGGCTGGAAAATGCCATCTTGGCCGAGCATAGAAAACAATATTTCATCGGACTTGGCAGTAAGATCCAAGGTACTAATGGCTCGAACTCGCCATCATATGGTAACATCAGACTCCCCTACTCAACACTGGAAAGGGGGGAGGTATAGCACCTACAAGGCCACCCGTTGGCCTTCAAACATCGGCATTAAAAATATGGTTGGGATATCATTATAAACTCCATTGCTTTTCGACACCAGGCTGCTAATATGTGGCAGGTATTAATGTACTACTCTGATCTTTGTACTTATATCAGCTGTCAATATGTAAGCAAAATATCTGTTTGGGCTTGTAAATATACACTGTCGTCTTGAATAAAGTATAGCTTGCAACAGTTATTATGCTTCTAACATGATATGCCATGCACAACCATTACCTACATGACAAAGTATTTGGGCTTTTGATGAATAAATAAAAAGCACTTTCTCCCCGTAGATTCTCTTTTGTCGACAAACAAATCTACATTTTATAACAGCTAAAGTTATTCAGAGAGTGCTTTTTTCTGGGTCATTGATTGTCTAACATACCTGTCAAGACATTTGGGATTGTAAATAATTATACAATATCTTAATGACATGCCATATTTGATACCCAAGCGAGACAAACATGTACACGTCGTTACATAACATGTATATATTTGAATTTGATCAGTAGTCTTATGAAACATTAATTCAATTCTTTTATACTTCTCAGATTAGTGGGTAAATCATGTAAGTTCTATATTAAGCCATATCAAAGAGCTCTTTCATTTGAATGCAACTTATTGAATAAATTACTGTTGGAACGTGAGAAGATTACCATTGGTACAATGGTTTTTTCGTCCTAACACTTCCAAAACCTAAACTAAAAATCCTTGAGGATGTGTTGCCATCGAACCCTTGAAAAGAAGAAGCAGGAATTCAATGCAACAACCTGGATTTGACTTATTAAACAAATAAAAAGACCGAACTTACACGATTACAAACACAATTAATATGATGGGGCACCAAGATTTGAGGCAAGTCGTAATAGATCACTGAAAACACCGCCAGCTGTCACTTCTGCCCCGGCTCCCGGACCACGAACAATTAGTGGTTGTTTGTTGTACCTTTCTGTTGTAAAAGCAATGATATTATCAGAACCTGACAGCTGTGCGAATGGGTGTTGCTTGTTGTATCTTCGCAACTCTACAGTCCCCTTCTGGTTTTTAACATCCACGACCCCGACATATCTTAGAACCTGGCAGATAAATAAATATTAGATCCCATAAAAATTATTAGCAGCGCAAAAGGATTGATAGTTCCACATAAAAACAAAGTGTAAGTTACTCACTTCTCCAGCATCCTCTGCAGCTTTCCGCTTGGCAGCAATCTCTGCGTCAAAGGAAGGTAACTGCTGCATGAAATCATCCACTGATGCAGTTTCCTGACAGTTAACACAAAGTTATTTTTGATCTTGCTCTGAGCTTTGCTTCTAGAACAGTTCAACTACCAACGGACTACGAACACTTCATACTGCATATATTCAAACTGCTAAATACTATTTGCTTTATGTTGCCATGTATATATTGTATCAAAAATTATTCACAGGTGACCTGACCAAACATTGGCGATAGGATAAAAAATAATTCTAACAAAGTTGAATTGCCCAAACCTCGTACGGTTATAAGCATTTAACGTAAGGGGACGTAATTTAAGTCAACCTAACTGATCCAGTAGATATCTGGTCACTTAGTTTGGGAAAGGTACAGGTAGAACCAAAAAAAATTGGATAATCAATTCAATGTCGGGTTAACCCCATACCCTGCCCCGGCGGGATTGGGTTTGTTGTTGTAATTCAATGTCGGGTTAAGGTAAATTATTTAAGGCCCGCCTGAAGCCTGAATAAGAACCTTTTTTTTAAGAAAGGTGAACTATTACTTTAATCGGCCTCTCAGCCTCTAATAACACTTGCAAAATCCCAAAATAAGAGAGATTAAGAATTTAACTAAGGGAGAATATTTGGTAAATACTAGAATAAATCACAAGAAATTGGTCAAATATCTGATAAAATGCAAGATTTTGGTCAAATCTGGTGAAAAAATATCATATAAAGGTAACTTTCTAACCTTTAATGGATCTGGCACAAGGCTCTGGACAGGGATATCTGAAAGTTCGAGATTCAAACCACATTCCCTAGCAAGAATTATCACCTGCAATATTGGTTCATAACTAAAATATCACATTCATAGGGACAACCAAAGTAACTATAAAACCATATTCCACTTAGAAATACCTTTCTGGCTACATCTGTTCCAGCAAGATCATCCCTAGGGTCTGGTTCGGTGTAACCTGCTGCTTTTGCCTCGACCACTACTTCACTAAATGCTCGTGTGTCGATAAAACTATTGAATATATAACTCAACGTACCGCTGAAAAGACAAATGAGTAAATTATGTGAGCAAATTCATCAATTTATCAACTTCGTCTGCTATTGAAAAGAACTAACCTCAAATTTAATAACGAATACAAGTCATGATTAATTCACAAAGAAAATATATAGCCTAAACAATATGGTATGTTGCAACTCACGTTGAAGACCAAAACAATCAAGTTCAAGATGATACACAACAAAAATATTGTTATTGTATTTTGAGTTTTCCAGTTCTAGTTATTAGAAACAGCAATTATATAATAACTATATCAAAAGAAAACACATAAACCAGCAGGTACAATAGATTGGGTACCCAAAATGGTCATCAGTATTTTGATTTTTTTTTTTTTTTTTTTTTTTTTTTTGCTAGACGACTTTTTTACAGAATCAGCCAATGAACATCATCTCTCATAATCACTCTGTCTTAAAGTAACAAATGTCATAGAGTATGATGGTAACTGGTGAATTTGACCTTTGCAATAGATTTATCCTTACTTTCTTATCAAGTAACAGCATAAGTAAACAGGGTTACTTGACTGACCTGAATATTCCTTCAATTTTTATAATTTTGTCCCCTGTCTGAAGGAGATCTCGTAAAGTATGCATGATTGGGAGACCAGCCCCAACAGTGGCCTCATAAAAGTAATGAGTGAATGATTGCCTTTGAAGGGCACGCAGCTTCAAGTACTGCACCAAGTATAAGGCTTCATCAAAACTAGAAAGAATATGAATAATTTTATGTAAAGTGACACAGATAATGAGCTTAAAAACACACAAACTGATAGTTCCCAACAGATTGCATCAAAATACCTTGTCAAGCGGTCCAGAATTTGCCTTCTTATTTGGGGTGATAACATGAATTCCGTGGTGCAACCAGTTATGGTAATGGTCGGCAACCTCAGTGCTTGATGTACAGTCGACTAATACCGTATTTGGGATAAAATGATTTCCATGCACATGCTGAACAAACTTCTCCAAATCAGCTTTTTCTCCTTTCTCCTTCTGAAGTTCTTTCCATTTAGAAAGGTCGATACCCCTACAATAAGTAAGAAACGCTACTGAAGACATGTGTGCTTGCAGAACAATTAGGAAACAATCTCAATAACGGACTAGATGAGCCTAAAAGTGTGATCATGTTGTAGAACATTGAATCATATAGACAGTTGTAATATTAGAGTGGCAATCATTTATGGTTCATCTCAACCTTATCCTCACGGTATGCCATTCTGCTATGATAAACAAAAAGGCATTTTCTGTTGATGTAACATTTGTATCAAATTTCATATATGACATTAATAGGCTTAAAATTAAGTAACAATGCCTTGTGGTTTAAGAAGTGGCATATGTTGCCACATGCGCTATGGCTAACATTCTGAAATAGCATGTTACTTGCACCATGCCCCATGAATGAGAGCAATAAGAGTAGTAGAAACAATTAAGAACTTTTTAGATATTGAGAATAGGTGTCCAATAGAAATCTATAATGCTAAACAACAAGAGTCGGACTGTTCTATTCATCTTGAATATACCCCTTCACTTAGATATTGTATCATAACTTTGTATCAATGTTTCACAAGGTCCTGAACTACACCCACTATGATGCACCAGAACATATTAATAGTAGCTCTTAACCATTTTCAAGTATTTGATTTGTTCCCTGTTTCCAGAAGGGAAAACTGTTTACATACTTTGCAAGGCTTATCACTTGAACTTTCTTTACTTTTAAACTTTTAAAGTGCATCATCAGTGGCATTTGTATAGCAGATAATGAACAAGTGCAGTTCCAACTTGTCTTGAACAGTTCAATCATCGTAAGAAATTTGTCATGTAGGCTTATGATACGACCCCTTATTATTAATTAGTATTTCTTTATTATTAATTAAGTTAGTTTCCTTTTATTGTATTTCTTGGTGAGAAAGTTAGGGTATTAGGGTAACTCTAGGATATCCTCTATTATAAATAGGGCATTAGGATTGTAATTCTTATTATGTTGAATGAATATGAAGTGCTGATTTGTTAATCAATTGGGGAGTCGGTTTATCACACTAATATAAACCATTGGGAGAGCTTATTCGACCTCTCGAACGTCGATTATTCTATCTCTATTGTTCTTTTATCTTATTATCGATCCGGTTCGTATCAATTGGTATCAAAGCTGTTCGATTCTAGGGTTCAAAAAAAAAAAAAAAAAAAACTACTACTGTTCATCAGAACACCATTCATCCAAATCACTATTCACATCCAGAAATTACTGTTTACCCGAATCACTATTCACTACCAGAAAATACTGTTCATAAAAAGTTGAATCTTCTTTTGAACATCGAGCAAGTATGCAGGCTTACAAAAAGGTCCATAAGGAGACAGTGAGATCTGAACTAAGGATGGCAATTTTGCAGCAAAGTATGGAGATGGATATATGGGAGATCAAAGAAAAACTTGCTGAGAGACGGGAATTAATGGAGGTGAGATCAAGGGATTACAGTAACCAAAATAACAGCATGGCAGAAATTCAGTTTGTCGAGGATTCAACCAAACCTATGACAACCGGAAAAAGTAGTGAAGATGGTGGTAATTTGGAGGAGCATGTGGTTACGTCAGCTGTGGAGAAAGCCGATTTTACAGGGCCAGTTTTGGCAGCGAAAGAAGATTTAGGTCAAAAGTTAATCAATGACGTGGATGAGCCTCTTATGGTGCTCGAATCAGATGGGAAGATTAACAAGAACAAGTTCTCTATTGGACCTATTGAGCAAACTTCTGCTGGATAGACTAATCGAGCAGAACATCATAAGATGTTCATATGGCAGATTATAACATTGAAGTTGGGATGTGATATCTCTCTTGGACATCTTTCGACTAGTGTTTGGTTGAAACAAGAACCAGTTCCTGCTCAAAGAAGAACATGGGATCCCGGAATTACTCAATGTGACGTTTTGAAGCAACACCTTGAGGACAAGGTGTTTTGGGGGGTGGGAGTATTGATACGACCCCTTATTATTAATTAGTATTTCTTTATTATTAATTAAGTTAGTTTCCTTTTATTGTATTTCTTGGTGAGAAAGTTAGGGTAATAGGGTAATTCTAGGATATCCTCTATTATAAATACGGCATTAGGATTGTAATTCTTATTATGTTGAATGAATATGAAGTACTGATTTGTTAATCAATTGGGGAGTCGGTTTATCTCACTAATATAAACCATTGGGAGAGCTTATTCGACCTCTCGAACGTCGATTATTCTATCTCTATTGTTCTTTTATCTTATTATCGATCCGGTTCGTATCAGCTTACTTATCACATGTCATGTATTAATAACAGAGTATAATTGACTTACAGGACCAGATGCTTCTTAAAAGTATATTTCAATGCATATTAATTAAAAAAGTGAGATGCTAAGTCATATTAATCAACATGAAACTTACGTGTCACTCAGCAGCATTGTCGTTGACCCAATGATACCCATAACACGTAAATCAGTATTTGACTTTTCCTTCAGTACTGCTGCCTGCAACAGAAATTTCTTAGCGTGTTCAGAAGCTATCAACTAAAACTTTTTCATAAATCTTAACGTACAAAAGCACAGAAAGTAAGCACGCAAATTTGATATAGAATGTGAGATATACCTGATCCCTTAGCTGGTTAAGTAAAGTGGCACCAATCAGCCCAGGCCCAATGATGCCCACTGCTATTGATGTTTTTGAAAGATAGAATCTTGAATGCACAGCTCTTAGCGCTCTTACACAATCTTCCCTTTTGACAACTACAGTGATGTTATACTCAGAGCAGCCTTGTGCAATAGCTCGGACATTAATATTAGCCTACATTGCAAGAAACTTGCAGACATTATAATCAAGAAAAAAGTTATTGCTATAAATTATATACATAAAATCAGACAGCAGATATATTTGACTCCATAATATGTGCAACTTCTCAAAATCAATTTATGGTATGAAATTGATAGATTAGTTATAACAAAAAAGTGGGCAGTTGCCCATTAGTTGGAAGATAAAGTAAGAGAGATCCATGCAGACCACATTATATGTATACCAAACAAAGTTGTACACATCTGACCTTTGCAAGTGCATTGAATAGTGTCGCACTAACACCTGGAGTGCTGGCCATTTTCTGGCCAACTGCTGCAAGAATGCTACAGTTTGGAATTACTGCAACCTGGAAGTACACAAAATCAATATAAAAAGTATGTAAGACACCTGAAAAATACAAGGTCGAGAACTAACTCAAACCACATTACATTTTGTTGTACCAAACTGCAAGAAATGTCCCTAATTCCTAAACACATTTAGGAAATTCTAACTATAGCCCTTAGGTCCATGGTTAACAACCGATTTTTAACAACAACCTCAATAGGTGAATTGTAGTTGAGAAACGGTTAATAAATAGTTGTATATAACTATCTTTAGATGGTCGGGTGGTTTAGTCATTATAGTTGAATACTTCAATTTCTTATATTTTTTTAGAAACGCACTGCGATACAACCAAAGTTTGTGTTAACGGTTTTTCCGTGTCCCAAAATTATTAAATTCTAGAACTTTTTGTAAAATGCATCTTGCTAGATTGTACAGAACTTTTTGTAAAATTTGAGCAAGAAAACTTTCAACACAACAAAAAAAGATTGATTTTTAATCCAAGTCAAAGCTTTAAACCTGAGAAAGACGTCCAACACTCAAAGCTTGTTGAAATCTAGCCTCTAATGCCTTTGCAACTGCTTTCACTTCCTTATCAGGCACAGCAAAGCACACTGAATGTTCACTGCTAGCCTGTAATAAAACCACAATACAATAAGAACTCATTTCTATATAAATTCATAGGAAAGTGTAGAAAGATACCTGAGAAATCATGATGACGTTAGCTCCAACATCCTTTACAGCCGCAAAAATAGCACTTGCTGTTCCAGGAACACCAGCCATTCCAGTTCTAAAAAAGCATTGCATAAATGCAATTTACGCAAAGAAAACATATTAAAAATAGGTGAAGACGGTAAGATGGCCCGAAGATGGAACAAAATGGAAGAAGAACTCACCCCTCAACATTCACAAGAGCCAAGTTGTCTATGGTTGCAAAGCCTTTTACATAAGTTTCCAATTTCTGGTTTTCTTCACTTTCAATGTCAGGTGTCCTGCAAATCTTGGTTCCAGGTGCCGAAAGGTTGAAGATATTTCTTATAACAATAGGAATGTCATACTGCATGACCGGGATGATAGTTCGAGGATGTAAAACATTTGCCCCAAAATATGACTGCATCAATAACCTAGAATTGGTTACAAACATACTTTTTTTGGCCAGAAACCAATTACAAACATAATTGTGAATGTAACGAGATATATGTATTTACCATTTCCCATGCCTCTTGATAAGATAATGTATTCAGTACGACAGCATCACTAACTGCAAAAAACTTTGTTTTTTAGAATAGCTAAAGATGCTTAGCATAAGTTTCAGATACATATCAACAGCTGTTTAAAATAGGCAATTCTTGTATGTGTTGAAACAGCATGGGGAGGGGTGACCCCAAACACCTTTATCTTACAAACTTATAACAAACTGGCGTATGATATTATTAAATATAAAAATAATATGAATTAGAGGGCTTTATACATTAGATATGCACTTTTGTTGATTTCAACCTGTACAACCCATTTGACACGTATGACGTATCCTTCCTAGCTAATTTTAATTAATTTTACCTATAGGACCCAATCACAAGTGTACGGGTAAAAATTGCCACCTCTAAGACTTGGAAAATAGTGAATGCTGCTTACTTAAATAGAACATGCAAAACATCTATTATTGAAACTAACCTTTTTTAGGATCTGCACTATACACACCATCAACATCGGTCCAAATCGTCACTTGGCGAGCCCTGAATAAAGCACCCATGATAGCAGCAGAAAAGTCGCTTCCATCCCGTTTCAAAGTTGTTGGAATATTTTGAGGGGTGCTAGCTATAAAACCCATAGCAACAACTACCTTAGCGGGATTTTTTAATAGCCAACCATCAAGTCTTGTCTCGGACTCCTCATAATCAGGATCAACTTGATTAAAACCAGCAGGGTTCACGATGAGAACTTCTCTTGTGTCCATCCATGTACAATCTATCCCACCCTGGAAAACAAAAACAAGTGTGATTCACTCAGGTTGACAAGCTGACATATTTCAAGTATACTCGATATCAAAAATAATGATCAAAACAGCACCTTTTTGAGGACACATGACAACATCTGAGCAGACCATAACTCTCCATGTCCAACAACAAAAGCTGAAAAAGATTCCGTAGGATGTCCAGCTGGGAACATAAAACAATATCATTCAATACTCTTAGACTTAGTAAAGCGACAAAATATTAACACGTACATGTTAAGAAGAGCAATAGAGGAGAAACAGACCTATATACATCGCACGTAGCATTTCTTTAAGGTGAGTTACGTCACGGCCCAAAGTAGACAAGAAGCTATTAAGCTCATCCCCATCAAGCACATCAAGTGCAGTCAACTTATGTTTTTTATATACAGCATCAAGTGCCGTTATATACGAATCATCTCGTGATATAGCTTTTTCAACCAGATCATACATCATATCTGTAACTTTGGACATTGCGGATACAACAACCAACTTTCTTTCAGAAATGTCGTCCATAACAATATTAGCAACGTTTTGGATCCTTTGAGCAGTTCCTACACACGTGCCACCAAATTTATGGATTGACCAAGTGTCACCCTTGAAAATCAAATCCTTTATAGAAACTTCCGGCGTCGAAACATCTGAGCAATCGATAAAGGCAAATAGAACAGTTGAAAGAGATTAAAAAGTGAATCATGTCCTACAGTAATACATTTTACATATATATAAACTGTAACAAGTGAAAAAAGGCTCAAACTTAGACCTGTCGCAACTGAAGCAGAGACCTTGAAATTGTACAACTCTTTTTTTTCCAAATGGGAAGGAAACCCGGCCCTGAATTGCAAGTCGCATGGATAACTTTAGCGTGTAATAACGAAACAGGAATTTATAAGGCATTTAAAACGAATCAACTCAGTCAATAACGGCAACTACTGCAAGCTGCAAAGTATCAAGGGGGTGTTTGGGATTGCTTTTTTTTTTCTGCTTAAGCCTCTACTTAAAAGTAAGTACTTATAAGCTGCTTATATATAGGCACTTCAGAATAAAAATGTCTGATTTTGCTTATTTTGTAATTAAGATCAATATACTCAACTGAGAGAGAGAGAGAGAGAGAGAGAGAAATAATAATACAGTAATAGTTTGTTGAAAGAATTCAACACCTCAATTTAAAAAGGTTTAGGTTAAATATAATGGTAAAAGAAACTCATATTATATGTCTACATTCTACCTCCTGCGGGATTGGGAATTGTTGTTGTTGTTGATGATAATGGTAAAAGAATAAATTTAGATTCATTTCAATTTTCAGATAATCATTTTCCAGTAAGATGCTTCCTTATCAGAATCTCCTTATTTTACCTCGAAATAAGGAGCGCTCGGGATTGGATTAATAAAAGCTCGAAACGAACCAAGCCTAAACGAGCTCAAGACCGAGTTCGAGCATAAGTTGGGGCTCATATAATAGTCGAGCTCGATCCCGAGCTTTATATATAAATATCGATTAGGCTCGCGAGCCTAAACGAGCCTTAGAAATATATACCTATGTAAATTGTGTATACTTATAGATATGTATAAACAAGCTTAAATAAATGAACAAGCTCAAGCTAGTCCTTAAAACGATTGATTCAAGCTTATCCTTAATCGTTATAAATATCGATCAAGATAAACAGCTCGAGCCCAAAGCCTAGGTTTTAAAGTATAAACCGAGCTGAAGCATCGAGTTTCGCTCAGCTCGTTTCCACCTAACACACAAAACCCTTCTGCTTAAAAATAACAGAAAAAATAATTAATTTCCAAACAGCCCCTAACTATTCAACTCCAACGTGAAATTAGTGAAAATAAACAGATAATTACTCATATTTTCTCATTGGCATTCATTTACCCACACAAATTTAGCTAAGCTACATCATGTGACATACTAAAGAGGCAACATTTCACCATTCACTTACTTGTAAGTCAAACCACGCTGAGAAGACGCTGCATTTGACAAGCAAACCCTAGGCCTCGTCTCAGCAACCGCATCATGTGCCGATAACTGCGAGTACAGTCTAGGCAAATACGACGACGAAATAGTAGTCGAGAACGCCATTCTTGCTCCTTAACTACCAAAACTATAACAAAATAAACAAATCAGTAAACCCAACATTTCACTATCACTATCATTTCTACTGATTTTTTTAGGGCAACAATGTTATGGTCAAAATTGACAGCGTATTAAATTCAAACACGTACAAACAAAATATAATCAATATACAAATATTATCTTTTATAAAATCCAAAATGCAGTGATATATAAATGAATCATATACTTACCTCTGGATGTAGGTGCCGTTAACGGAGAGTGGACGGAGAGATAACGGCGCCGGTTGATTATATATAAACCCTAACAAAATAAGTATTGATTGATTAATTGATGTGATGTATCAGTAGGCTAACTAGTACTGATTTGTTTTATTTAATAAACTCTCGTAAATATATGAAATAAATAAAAAGTGAGGACCACAGATTTTGTGTCATGAATAGTTGAATATGACAAAAGTTATAGTGTGTGTGGGGTGTGGATAAACCCTTGTATAATAAGGGTTTGGTGGAAATGTGTTTTAATTGTGTTTTTATGTACTTACGGAAAAATAAATGTGACTACTATCTTTACGTCTAAAATTTACATATGGGAAGTGTTAACATGACACGGTTTCTCAGGCTGGCCCCAACCCACCTGAATTGATCGGTCGATCGGATTGAAAAGGGAAAAGCGACCGAATGAGTGAGGGGTTGCTTGGGTTGGAGAAGAAGGGTCGGTCGCTTCTTTGATGAAGTATCGATCGGCCTATCGACCGATTATACAAAAGAAACAAAGTTGCAATAAATTCCCATTTATTCCAAACCGTTACAATGTTAAAAAAAAAAAAAAAAAAAAAAAAAAAAAAAAAAAAAAACTTTTTCAATCTTATAAATACCCATCTCAAAAACACAATTTCAAACACAATTCAAATTTAACTTCTCACCCATATTCAAAATGAGCAATTATTCTACGTCTTATGAGCAATTATTCGGTTCTTCGTCTTCCGACGATGAAGAAGTTATGAGTGAGTTTCTTGAGTACGGGAAGTATTATTGGAGCGCTTACCAGGCATCACAGGCAAAAGTTCTACGAAGGTACATACCCAGGGATCGTGAGGGTGCTCATAATCGTTTAGTGGCAGCATACTTCTCCGAAAATCCGCAGTTCGACGAAAGAACATTCCGTCGGCGATTCCGAATGAGCCGAGAACTTTTCACAGAAATTGTTCGAGAGGTAACCGATTATTCTCCTTATTTTCAACAAACTGTTGACGCTGTGGGCGCACTTAGTATTAGCCCATTGGTCAAGTGTACTGCGGCAATTCGTCAATTGGGATACGCGGCCGTTCCTGATTCTCTTGACGAGAATCTGGCATTTTAGCTGCAACAACATCTCGTGAATGTCTCCGTAAGTTTTGCACGGTTATGAATAACGACGTAAACGTTTTACGTCGTTCACCTGTTTTCAATGATATCAAATCTGGGAGAGCACCAGACCTTGAATTCGAGGCTAACGATGTACAATATAAAAGGGATATTATCTTACTGACGGGATATATCCACAATGGTCCGTTCTTATTAAGTCCATTTCAAATCCTCCCACGGGTGATGAAAAAAGAATATTGTACAAGAGGAAACACGAAGCAGCAAGGAAAGATGTGGAACGGGCTTTTGGTGTGTTGAAGAAGAAGTGGAAAATGCTTAAAGTTCCGGCACGAGGGCTGTATAAAAATGATCTCAGAGATATTATATATACATGTATCATATTACATAATATGATCATTTAACACAATGGGCGAGCGATATGTCCTACATGGTTCGAAAATGAGGGTCATCATGATCACGATTCCTTAAGAACGCATGAAGAATCGTTAGTAGTTACCCAGGAGATTATAGACTCATCAACTCATTTAAACTTAAAATCTGATTTGGTTGAACACATTTGGAGAAATCGTAGAGATCAAGTCAATCAAGATAATGAAAACGAAGACGATAGTGATGGTGACGATGAGGACGACGATGAAGAATTCTTGTAATGCTTTTTTTCTTCTTTTTTTATCTTTTTTTTTGTTATTTGAATAATTTAGTATTGTAAGGTTTTTAATTCAGTATTGTAATGTTTTTGTTATTAATGAATTTTAAGTTTATCTTAAATATTGCATTTAAAAAAAAAAAAAAAAAAAGGTCGGTCACCGACTGTTAAAGGTCGGTCGCTTCTGGTCGCTGGAGAGAGAAAGCTGACGTGGCAGCCAGTGACCCAGGTCGCTTTGGGTCAGGGTTGTGCCCAGCCTCATTAGGCTACTCCTATCAATAGCGTGAGAGGGTGTTTTTTCCCCTAGTGACACCTGAGGCCCTATTGGGCATGTTTGTGTGGTGCGTTGAGGAAGGGAGAAAAGGGAGGGTGAAGGGTGAGCCTTTCGCCACTCGGTTTGTGTAAAAAACGGCACTCACATGTGTTTTTATTATTAATTATTTTGTTTGTTAGTGTATGTGGGGTATTTCGTGAGATATATTTGTATAAAAGTGGTATTTTAATGAAAGTTGATAGAGTGATGACTATTGGGGCAAAAAGTAAGAGGGGTGAGAGGAGAAAGAAAGCTGACGTGGCGCTAGGGTGGAAGATGCATTGGTGTGACTGCTGGGAGTAGTCTTAAATCTCTTAAAATATCTGAAGTAAGACGTGATCTAATGGTGACCAGATTTATCACTGTCAACTCAGCTTTAATTCAACGTTCATTTTTTTTTATCAAATCCTTCACTAAACAGTATACAGACACCACTAAATCACAATAGCTCTGTCTTTTACTTCTCTTTTCATTTAGTCATCAGTTTGACTAAAGCATATAAAAAACACTGCCACCACACATGGAGATGGTGACGGTGTAATGGGTGATGACTTGTGGCGGAGGCCAACCACGTGTGGGTGGTGCCACCATTACGGTCGGTTTAAAGGATGTTTCACGCGTGAACTTCATAAAACCACGCGTTGTCCTTGCTACATAATCAAAGTCTACTCACCCATTATTGAATTGGTTCGGTTGTTTCGACCACCGGATGAAAATAAAAGTTGTGTATGTTGTGCGGTATTTGTATATTCAAATGAGTTATATGTTAACGGTAATAAATATGTTAATCACTGCATGTTTGTGGTGAGAGTGTATGTTGATAGACACACGATCACATCACACCGTTACTATTTGTTGTTCCCATTCACACTGATAGTAGTAATGAATGAGTTAAACTACCAGTGTTCCATGACAAGTAATGTATTAAGAACTTTGTTAAAAAATAAACGTAAAGTAAAGAGACACAAGTTTTCAACATTTAATTCTATTTGCAATTAACAAACAATTATACCCAAGTGTTTGCGGAATAACACTTGGGATTGAATGACAAGTATGGTATGACTCCTCACTAAACTTAAGCTAAGCTTAAGTAGCAACTAACTGAACCTACTGAGCTATCTCAGGGACTAGGTTGCTGTTTGGAGGAGTAAAAGTTGTTTGTGAATGTCTAAGCATTTAGTGCACAAACTTGTCAACTTTTACTCCACTTTATGATCATATTTATACACAAGTAAAATTCAACCATTATGATAAAAACAAAAGATGACCTAAGCTAGTTAGGACAAAATACTTACGTATTTTGTCTCTGTTACAATAGGCTATTTTGGGTATAAGACAATACTGCTTTCTAAGGAGCAGTGATGACACTGTCCTGACTTTTGCCTTTTAGGGAAAGTTTGACTTCAGGTTGATAAGGACTTCTTCTTATCCATTCTAACGTTTCCCGCCTTGTCCCGCCTATTCTTCAGTCTTCAGGTCTTCAGTCTTTAGTCTTCTGTCTTCAGTCTTTAGTTGTTGAGGAGTCTTGGGGTTCAGTGAGTTATTGTCATCGCTCACTGAACCCATCACCTTCTTCTTTGGCTTAGGTGCGACTCACTGAGTTCCGCCTCACTGAATAGAGAGACTTTCTTCTTAGACTCTTCCTAAGCATCTTGAAGGTGACTCACTGAGCAACTGTTCACTCAGTTACTTGAATATTGTTTAAGGTGTTAGGAATATAAATATTCATATGAAGACTCGGTCATCCCGAGTATCTATTTAGCCATTATATAGCTCGTAGGATTATTAATGTTACGCCCCGTGACCGGTTTGACCGAAAATTTAAAACTTTTGACGCGGAAACGATGGAACACAATTTACTCATACAATTTCTTCATTCAATGACCATAACCTATAATATTTAACCATTAAAACATACTCGCAAGAACGTATACTCAAAGACTCTTCAAGACATTCCACACAAATTCTCCAACACAACCGAAAGACCTTTCTGAGACATAGATACGCCGTATCCTTTTTAGGGATACGCCGTATCGGGCAATGCGCCGCATCAATCTAGAATGATACGCCGTATTACTTTAGACCTCTGATACGCCGCATTTATTATATTAGATGCGCCGCATCTACCTATTTAGACATAAATTTACCAGATACGCCGCATCTCAAGAGGAGATGCGTCGCATCACCTGATACGCCGTATCTCAACCAGGGATACGCCGCATCTACCCTGCACCACAGAATCCTGGACAGACCCTACTGTCTCAAAAATGGGGTTTCGCCAGCCCCGCTCAGAAACCCGACCTCCCGGACTCGAAACCTGACGAAACTTTCCAGGATTCTTTAGTATGTCCGAAAGTTTTATTTCATGCAAAAATATCACTCATTTGACCAACCAAAATAGTATTTCTAAAATCGGACGGGTTATGCAAAATTACCCAAAATGACCCATTACACTACAAGCCCTTTATACCACTACCATTTCGCAAATAACTTGACCATAATCATTTACTTAACATATCAAGAGCATTCCATACATACATGACCCGTTACTTTCCAAAATGGGTAGAAGCATGCTAATGCCAAACACCCTTTAATGAGTACTTAAATCATCCAAGTTCAAACTAGACGCCATATGTACATCATAATACATACACAAACTCGACTCTTGACCCAAACATAAACAAAGGTCATACATGACCTCAAGACTGTGAACTAACACAAAATAACTATAATGAAAGAAGTATACCCACAACACGAAAGGACACTTGGGGCTTCCAACTTCAAAAGAGCTTGGTCCAAAAGAGTTCCGGTCTTCTAATTTAGCTTCTAGTTACCTTCCTACTTACTTCCAAGTTACAACTACGCCAATCCCTTACCTTTACTTTCGCCGCTAGAACCTACAAATATGACATTAACTTCAAATGTAAGCGAAAACGCTTAGTAAGTATACAAGGTTTAACTATCATTTCATTACTATGGAGCATAACATAACATTTTACTCACCTTGGTCAAGCAAGTAAATACATAACATTATCATTACTAGCATTGGATCCAAGCTACATTTATTCACAAGCTCCATAACAAGAACACATTTCATAACATTACATTAGCATAATAACATTTAATAAGTTAATCCTATATACTTACCTTGATTTCCTACTAGCTCACTACTTGGACTTGATGAGGCTCTACAATTGCTTCCTATCACAAGGTTAACTACAATTAGTGACTAATAAACTAGGAAGATCATCATTTTACCACTTTTTACCATAATCATCAAAACCCACCATATGAACCCTAATTTTCACAATTGGGGAAAGTTACTTACTTGATGAAAAGAGCACAATTAAGGTTTCCTTAAAGCTCCTTGATCACTTCTTGATGTACAATTGAGGCAAGATGATAAATTTGGCTTTCCCTCCTATTTCTCTCTTATATGTCGACACACACATGGAACTAGCACAAGTTTTCCAGATTTTTCTTGAGCTATCTATTTAAGAATGAGTTAGTTGGAACTTTGGTCTTGTGGCAATAATAGTCCTTCTAGTTCTATACTTCTCATTTAACCATACCTTAAGTTATAAATAATCCCTAACATATTTACATGACATAATATTTACATTAATGGTACCTTGTCGGGGTACGGGTGTAACAATTCTCCCCTCCTTAAAATGAGAGTTCGTCCCCGAACTCTACTCTCGAAATAAATGAGGATACTTGTTCCTCATCTTTGCTTCCGTTTCCCATCTAATACTTGTACCCTTACGATGCTTCCATTGCACTTTGACCAACGGGATCTCTTTATTTCTCAATTGCCGCACCTTTCTTCCTAGTATAGCCTCCGGTTCATCTCCTTGCGAAAGTAAATCCGGATCAACTTCAATGTCGTCTAGGGTGACCACCCTCGTCTCGTCCGCCAAGCATTTCCTTAAGTATGATACATGAAAGGTATTGTGAATACCTCTCATTTCTTCGGGCAATTCTAATACATATGCCACCTCGCCTACTCGTTTCAAGATTTTGAAAGGTCCGATAAACCGAGGACTAAGTTTTCCTTTGTTTTTGAATCTAAAGACGCCTTTCCACGGAGAAACTTTTAGCATAACCAAATCACCTTCTTCAAATTCGATTGGTTTTCTTCGGTTGTCGGTATAGCTTCTCCACCTATCTTGTGCCGCTTTAAGCCTTGCTCGAATCGTCTCTATCTTTTCTGTTGTAGCTAACACTACATCCGTACTCGCCAATTCTCGCCTTCCTACTTCTTCCCAACACACGGGTGTCCTACACCTCCTACCATAAAGCATTTCATAGGGCGGCATATCTATGCTTGCATGGTAACTATTATTATAGGCGAATTCGACTAACGGTAAGTGATCGTCCCAATTGCCTCCAAAGTCGATCATACAAGCGCGTAACATATCCTCCAAAGTTTGAATCGTCCTCTCACTTTGCCCATCGGTTTGAGGATGAAAGGCCGTGCTCATGTGGAGTTTCGTGCCTAGCTCTTCTTGGAATTCTTGCCAAAAGTTTGATGTGAAACGTCCATCTCTATCAGAAACTATAGAAATGGGCACTCCATGTCGCGCGACTATCTCATTAACGTAAATCTTGGCTAGCTTGTGAACGGGCATATTTTCTCGGATTGGAATAAAATGAGCACTCTTGGTTAGGCGATCTACTATAACCCAAATCGTGTCGTTCTTCTTTTTCGTCTTTGGCAATTTTGTGATGAAATCCATTGTGATCTTTTCCCACTTCCAAATTGGGATGTCCAAAGGTTGAACCTTTCCACTCGGTTTTTGATGCTCGGCTTTGACCTTCAAACAAGTCAAACACTTTTCAACGTACTTCACACAATCTCTTTTCATACCCGACCACCAATAGTTCTTCTTCAAATCGCGGTACATCTTTGTAGCTCCCGGATGAATGGAATACTTCGACTTGTGTGCTTCCTCTAGAATCAACTCTTTGATGCCACTACGAAAAGGGATGTAAACCCTTCCATACCGAGTCTTAATCCCACGACTATCTTCTTCGAGATGCGGAATGTAAGAAGTGATACGCTCACCTTCCCTATTTTCTTCTTTCAATGCCTCCTCTTGAGCTAACTTGATCTTGTCAAAAAGGTCGGTAGTGACAATCATTCTTAAGGAATGAATTTTAATAACCTCATTTTGATCCTTTCGACTCAACGCATCCGCCACCACATTCGCTTTACCCGGATGGTAGCGAATTTCGCAATCATAATCCTTTAACAAGTCTAACCATCTTCGTTGCCTCATGTTGGGATCTTTCTTATTAAGAAAATATTGAAGGCTTCGATGGTCGGTGTAAATTACAAACTTGACACCATACAAGTAATGCCTCCAAAGTTTTAAAGCGAAAACCACAGCCGCAAACTCAAGATCGTGAGTCGCATAATTTTCTTCATGCTTCTTTAGTTGTCTCGAGGCGTAAGCAATCACTCTCCCCCTTTGCATAAGAACACATCCAAGACCGGAATAAGATGCGTCGCTATAAACCACCATATCTTCGGTCCCCTCCGGCAATACTAGAACCGGTGCTTCACATAATTTCCTCCGTAGAGTACAAAAGGCTTTGTCTTGTTCTTCACCCCACTCGAAGGTAGCATTCTTCTTAGTAAGTTTCGTTAAAGACGATGAAATTTTGGAGAAGTCTTGAATAAACCTCCTATAATATCCCGCAAGACCAAGAAAACTTCGAATCTCACCCACATTCCTTGGTGCATGCCATTTCATTACAGCTTCTACCTTTGAAGGATCGACTTTGATACCATCGGCATTAATAACGTGACCAAGGAACTGAACTTCTTGCAACCAAAATTCACATTTCGAGAATTTAGCATACAATCTTTCTTTTCTCAATGTTTCAAGAATTTCTCGAAGATGAAGTTCGTGATCTTCTTTGCTCTTAGAGTAGATAAGGATATCATCAATGAACACTATAACAAATTTATCCAACATCGGTCTACATACACGGTTCATGAGATCCATGAAAACCGCAGGTGCGTTCGTAAGACCAAATGGCATAACCGTAAACTCGTAATGTCCATATCGGGTTCTAAAGGCCGTCTTAGGAATGTCTTCTTCTCGAACTTTCAATTGATGATAACCCGAACGGAGATCAATCTTGGAAAACCACCGCGCACCTTGAAGTTGATCAAAGAGGTCATCGATTCTTGGTAACGGATACACATTTTTCACCGTGACTTTATTCAATTCGCGGTAGTCAATGCACATCCGCATACTACCGTCTTTCTTTTTAACGAATAAGATTGGTGCTCCCCATGGCAAACTACTAGGACGAATGAAACCCTTGTCAAGCAATTCTTGAAGTTGACTCATCAATTCTTTCATTTCGGACGGAGCTAGACGATAGGGTGTTTTAGCAATAGGAGTAGCACCCGGAACAAGATCAATACGAAATTCGACTTGCCTTTCGGGTGGAATACCCGGCAAGTCTTCCGGAAAAACATCACAAAATTCATTCACAACCGGAACATCATCGATACTTTTCTTCTCAAAGCTTGTATCCACCACATGAGCCATAAAGGCATAACACCCACGTGATAAATATCTCCTAGCCTTCATCACGGTACACAACTTTAGTTCACCTTTTCTTTTATCCCCATAAATAATCATTTCACGACCGCTAGGATTCACAACTCTAATGATCTTTTGGCTACAAAGGATAGCCGCGTTATATTTATCAAGCCAATCCATACCGATAATAATGTCAAATTCCCCGAGCATAATGGGAATTAAATCGATCTTAAAGACAATTTCATCGATCTCTATCTCTACGTCTTGATATACATTAGACACGACAACGATCCTACTATCGGCTATTTCAACTTCTAGGGGTATAGGAAGTTTAGCTAGTGGGGAAGTTATTTGCTTGCTAAAATCATAAGACACGAAAGAAACACTAGCACCCGAATCATACAAAACCCGAGCGGGTATGGAATTTACAAGATGAATACCTGTGATGACATCGGTCCCCGATTTGGCTTCTTCAACACCCATTTGATAAACTCGAGCTGTCAGTTTTGGAATCTCCACTTTCTCTTGCTTGACGGTTCTCAAAGGCTTTGCTTCAATCGCCTTTGTTTTCGGGCAATCCCTCAACCTATGCCCTATCCCATTACACCCATAGCATACTATCATCGGCTTGGTACAATCTTTGCTTTGATGATCTAAGGCTCCACATTTGTAACAACCCGGCGTATTACGCCTACACTCCCCAAGATGAAACTTGCCACACTTAGAACATGCTACCTTAGTTTTGCTTCCCGTACTCTTCTTGCCATGATCAAATTTAGCTTTCTTTCCATCCTTATCCGCAAACTCTAGCTTCCTTTTTGGTTCTTTCGCCTCCTTCTCTTTCCTCCTAAGTAAATCCGCTTCCCTTACCCTAGCCCTACTCAAAAGATCATCCAACGTGGTACATTTGAATGGTGAAATAACTTCACGAATGTCATCCTTGAGCATCCTTTGGAACTTGTCAATCTTAAGCTTGTCATTCCCAAGATATTCGGGACAATAAGGGATCATATCATTAAACATCCTCCACAACTCATTTACCGTCTCGTTAGTTTGAGTAAGAGATTGGAATTTCTCTCGAATTTTGTCCACCCTCTCAGCTGGAGCATACTCGGCACTAAACAACTCTTTGAATTCTTTCCATGTACAAGTTTCTACCCAAGGCTCACCTTTCTCACATATCTTTCCTTCCCACCAAGTCTTAGCACTATCACGAAGAAAGTTAGTAGCATAGATAACTTTCTTCCTTTCTTCACAACCACTAGTACGAAAAGCACCTTCCACCGCCGTAATCCATCTATTACTAACAATGGGATCAAGAACACCGGTAAATTGTGGCACATCACAAGCCGTGAAATCCCGGTAAGTAGCTTTGTCATTCTTAGGTTCTTTTGTCGAACCACATTCTTTCTTAAACTCCTTAAACTCTTCTTTCATTAGCTCCTTAAGGTTTTGCGTCGTTTGTTGAACATAGAAGGGCATTGACTTTTTAATAGCCTTGCCCACTCTTTTTGCTAACATTTTGTCTAAGGCCACCATTTCATCTCCCGTGAAGCCTCTAAAATCAGGGCCTCCGGAGTTTGAGGAAGAACTTTCATTATCCTTACTAGCATTACCCGAATCACTTGCCGAAGTCTCGGCATGCTTGGAAGCCGTAGATTTCGCGACTTCCTTCGGGTGAGGGGTTTCCATTTCTCCTTACTGAAAATTAGCAATTCACAACATTAAACACAATTATAAATACTTAGCCCATGCATGAATGACATTTCTATCTTATTCTAGCACCCTAGCTTGTCACTCATGTATGATCTAAATGATTTCAATTTCACATATGTCCCGTATTTTCATCACTACGGTGGCCAGGCGTAGTCATGAAAATATTGAACATATGGGTCCTCAAAACCATCCAAACAATACACAAATAACAAACACTAGCTCTAACCGCATCTATACAAGGCCTAAGTCTAGGAAATCCTAAAGGGAAGTCCTAAATCTCTTAGACCGAAGCTTTGATACCAAGTTGTTACGCCCCGTGACCGGTTTGACCGAAAATTTAAAACTTTTGACGCGGAAACGATGGAACACAATTTACTCATACAATTTCTTCATTCAATGACCATAACCTATAATATTTAACCATTAAAACATACTCGCAAGAACGTATACTCAAAGACTCTTCAAGACATTCCACACAAATTCTCCAACACAACCGAAAGACCTTTCTGAGACATAGATACGCCGTATCCTTTTTAGGGATACGCCGTATCGGGCAATGCGCCGCATCAATCTAGAATGATACGCCGTATTACTTTAGACCTCTGATACGCCGCATTTATTATATTAGATGCGCCGCATCTACCTATTTAGACATAAATTTACCAGATACGCCGCATCTCAAGAGGAGATGCGCCGCATCTACCCTGCACCACAGAATCCTGGACAGACCCTACTGTCTCAAAAATGGGGTTTCGCCAGCCCCGCTCAGAAACCCGACCTCCCGGACTCGAAACCTGACGAAACTTTCCAGGATTCTTTAGTATGTCCGAAAGTTTTATTTCATGCAAAAATATCACTCATTTGACCAACCAAAATAGTACTTCTAAAATCGGACGGGTTATGCAAAATTACCCAAAATGACCCATTACACTACAAGCCCTTTATACCACTACCATTTCGCAAATAACTTGACCATAATCATTTACTTAACATATCAAGAGCATTCCATACATACATGACCCGTTACTTTCCAAAATGGGTAGAAGCATGCTAATGCCAAACACCCTTTAATGAGTACTTAAATCATCCAAGTTCAAACTAGACGCCATATGTACATCATAATACATACACAAACTCGACTCTTGACCCAAACATAAACAAAGGTCATACATGACCTCAAGACCGTGAACTAACACAAAATAACTATAATGAAAGAAGTATACCCACAACACGAAAGGACACTTGGGGCTTCCAACTTCAAAAGAGCTTGCTCCAAAAGAGTTCCGGTCTTCTAATTTAGCTTCTAGTTACCTTCCTACTTACTTCCAAGTTACAACTACGCCAATCCCTTACCTTTACTTTCGCCGCTAAAAACCTACAAATATGACATTAACTTCAAATGTAAGCGAAAACGCTTAGTAAGTATACAAGGTTTAACTATCATTTCATTACCATGGAGCATAACATAACATTTTACTCACCTTGGTCAAGCAAGTAAATACATAACATTATCATTACTAGCATTGGATCCAAGCTACATTTATTCACAAGCTCCATAACAAGAACACATTTCATAACATTACATTAGCATAATAACATTTAATAAGTTAATCCTATATACTTACCTTGATTTCCTACTAGCTCACTACTTGGACTTGATGAGGCTCTACAATTGCTTCCTATCACAAGGTTAACTACAATTAGTGACTAATAAACTAGGAAGATCATCATTTTACCACTTTTTACCATAATCATCAAAACCCACCATATGAACCCTAATTTTCACAATTGGGGAAAGTTACTTACTTGATGAAAAGAGCACAATTAAGGTTTCCTTAAAGCTCCTTGATCACTTCTTGATGTACAATTGAGGCAAGATGATAAATTTGGCTTTCCCTCCTATTTCTCTCTTATATGTCGACACACACATGGAACTAGCACAAGTTTTCCAGATTTTTCTTGAGCTATCTATTTAAGAATGAGTTAGTTGGAACTTTGGTCTTGTGGCAATAATAGTCCTTTGATGAGTGTCTAAATACTCATCATTTTTACCTAATCTGAGCTGCCAAAACATCCAAAAACACTCAGAAATGCATCATAATACTGAAATTATCACAAAATTGTGTTTTATATGTTTCAGATGCAAAATGTTTAAAAACAGTTGAAAAACGAACAAAGTTTGCATAATTGGCAGTTTCAGTCCCTCAACTTTCAAAAGTTGTCAAAACTAGTCCCTGGTTATTCTAAAAACAGGAAAAGTCATCAAAGGTCCTTTAAGAATCATGAAATTACATAATAAGTCCTTTGGTGCAAAGTTTCATAAAATTACAAGTTTAGTCCCTGAACTTTGCAAATTGGCAAAAATGGTCCCTGGGTATTATAAAACTTGAAATTTCACAAAATACCCTTGTACTATGCATGAACTTACAATTTGGAACTTTATTGATAGCTTTTGGGAATTTACAAAACAAGTCCCTCTAAAATCCAAATTTACATATTAGGTCCCTAAAGTTTATAAAATGCTAAAAAATACAACTTTGGTCCTTGTGTAATTGTTTTATGGCAGGTTTAGTCCCTTGAAGAAGTTTGGTAAGTTGGCAAATTTAGCCCCTCAACAATTCAGAAATTACAAGTTTGGTCCCTATGATTATATAAACCAAAATCCGGATCCAACACTAAACCTTAACCCAAAATAAATAAACAAACCAACACAACCCTTATCCCATTTACTAAAACCAAATCCAGTCCATCACCAACACAACCCAAGCCCAAAGAAACAAGCCCAACCCCAACCTTTGTTTGACTGAGTTAACCACTCAGTCAAACAAAGTCAAACCCGTCTCCTTTACCACCAAAACCGCCAAAACCATCCAGTCACCCCCCACCTCACCAATACCACTCACCACCTCATCCCCCCTCCTCCTACAAGTTACCTAACATTGCCAAATGCATTAAATGCATCTCTCCCACTCCCACTAGCAAAATCAGATAAAAATCCCACTTTCCTGATTTCCCGCCAAAATTACAAGTGGACTGCTGAGATCAAATTGGAGCAATTGAATGGTGGGGATTTGTTCAGTGATGTCGGCTAGGATTATCCCACCATAGTTTTGTATATATAGAAGCTTTTGTAAGCCAATTTTGGCAAGTAGTTAACTAGTAGCATAATTGTTTTTAAATTTTCAGTAGCTATCTTTTGTAATCCAAGTTACCAAGTGATCAATATAAGTGAATTTAAGTTTAAATGTTCTTGTTGTATTCAAATCTAACTCAGTTTGATTAGCAAAGTAAATTTCAAGTTACCTGTTATTCGTATAAGTTCTAAGTGCTATTAAGTAACCAACAAAAGCTCCAAATAACCTTGCATTAAGCTTATAAAAGCTCTATATAGCTTTTAGTAAACTTAATTAGTATCACTCAGTTCTAATTTCAAGAAATCATGAAAGTCAACAAAAGTCAACCATGGAGGCCAATAAGCTATTTCTGAGTGGATAAGCTAGTTCAGGAAGCTTTTCTGGGTTTTCTAGCTTGTTTCTGACAAGCTAGATTTGTTCTAGTCCTTGGTTCTTTGTGCATCAGTTCACATCAGTTGTAAGCTTTTCTAAGTTTTTGCTTAATTTTTCATTTGACTGTTATAGTGCTTATCAGTAGCTTATTGTTGTTGTTATAAGCTATTTGT
The DNA here is from genome assembly GCA_021014915.2 of Artemisia tridentata subsp. tridentata. Taxonomy (NCBI): domain Eukaryota; kingdom Viridiplantae; phylum Streptophyta; class Magnoliopsida; order Asterales; family Asteraceae; genus Artemisia; species Artemisia tridentata. The sequence goes on from CP139504.1 coordinate 82,360,876, forward strand.
TAGTTTATAAGTGCATTTGATCTATCTTATCAGTAGTTATCTAGTTTGTTTCTCATTTTGCTTAAAATCTTAAAAAAGACCAAAATCAGTCATAAGTAGGATAGCTAATCATAGTGCTTATTTTTCTATTGGAAGTTGCTTATCTGTGTTCACATAAGTTAGTTCATAAGTTAAATCAAGTCTCATAGTTTAAAATATTAAATTTCCTTTGAAAAACCACAACAGACACACCATAAGGGGTGTTTGGTTTAGGCAGTCTCACAAGCCAAACTCACAGTTACTGTAGATTGGCCATTTGGTCAACTTTGCACTAGCTTATCTCAGTCCTATTAAGCTCTTTTCAAAGTCTCATAAGCCCTATAGCTAAGATATATCAGTTTACATGGTCCTTGTTATTTTCAGTCAAAATAGAAGCTCATATAAGCCAATATAAGCCTCAGGCTTATTTGGCCATTCATTTTGGTACTTTTGTACTCAATATAGTCTAGTTAGTAAATCCACCAAGGCCTAGAACCTGTGTGCAAGTGTGCACACTTCTGTGCACTTCTGCACAAAACAGACACCACAGCAGACCTGGTTGTTTTTGTACCTGATCTAGGGCCTAATTGGGATTCAATTGGGTGTTGTGTGATAGGGCTTTTTAGGTTTTTAGATAGCCAGTAGTATCACCTTGCTTTTGCCCCCATAAGATTGCATTTCAATAGCTTATTTCACTGCTTAATTTGCTCTGCAATCTTGCCATATTTCTGAATTTCTGTGCACAGTTTGCAACTGCTTATGTGTCCATTTGGCTTATTTTGTGGATTGGTTGTTTGAAATAAGTTGTTTTAAGCTTATTATAGTTGTTTAAACTTGTCCTGATCATTTGGTCAATTTTCCTAGCTTATTAGCTTATTTTGGGCTTATTCACAACTGCTTATTAGCCCAAATCTGCTTTTAGGCTTAGCCAGCTTCCACTTTTATTTTTCTTATCTTTCTAATATTATTTTAGAATTATCTGTAAATTTTCATAATTTTCTGAATAGTTTTGATATTTTTAATCATTTTAATTAGTTTCAAATAGTAATTAAATCATAATAAATAGAAAAATCATCAGAAAAATATAATTCCAATTTTCATAATTTTCTTTTGTTAATTATAATCCAGGAAAAATATAATATTATTTTTAACCTTAAGAAAAACCAAAAATAGAAATAAAGTGATAGCTTCTATTTAATAGAATTTATCTTTTTAAATTTTAATTAAGTAATTTTCATTTTTATAATTTTATTAGCTTTTTCTCATCTTATAATATTTTTAGAAAAAGTTTTAGAATTTTCCTTGTTCATTTAGTATTTTTTACAAATTTAAATAGTTTAAATAGTAATTAAATAAATAAATCATTAATAATAATTAAATAAAAAGTATAAAAAATATAATTTAAGTTTTTAAATAAGTTTTAAGTAATTTTACATTTTTAGGTTTTAAATTTTATAAATTTCAGTTTTGTCCCGTTTAGATTTCTGTTGCGCGTTTTAGTTTAATTTTAATTCGCGTTACATTTGTTTTGTATATTTAAATTGTTCAGTAGATAAAAAAAGCAAAATCAAAAATATCTGATTCATCAATCACTTTAATCCAAAGCTTTTCACAGTTTTCCATTCACACCTCGTTGGGAAACGACCCAGGTGATCACTTGCCTGGTTCACACTACACACGAGCATCCGGTTCTGAGACTGCATTTGTTTAATTATAAGTGTTGTTTTCGGGCGGATCAAATTTTGGCGCCGCTGCCGGGGAGGTTGTGCTGCGACAGTTGTGTAAGTTTTAGCGATTAGTGATTCGAGATCCTTCTCCCAAGAAGTTCCTATTTCCCATAAACAATATAAAATACAAAAATATTTTTCTTTTCTTTTCTATATATATATTATTATTATTATCATATAAAAAATAAAAACACCAAAAATAATTTCCGTTTTCTTTGTTAATAATAAATAACAATAAAAAATTACCATCGAAAACCAAGACAGAGTACTACCTAACTGGGGGTACGGCCATAATAAGTTCCCAAACATCAGATTTAAAACTTGCCTTTGTATCACTTGCGAATATCGGCTCACCTTTAATTGATAAACAAACTCTAACGGAGGTTTAAGGATAGTCTGACATTAAATTGTCGGACTGAAAGAAGCGGGTTTTTAAGGAGCTTAATTGCCCACCTTTGCTTCTCCGCCACTCTGTGCGTTTATCTTTTAGAGAGCTACCGTACGCTTGTTGATTATTGGTTTAAGTTCACTTGTGTTTTGCTTCTGTCTTGTTTTAATTGGAATATTTTACTTAGTGCATGCACACTCGTTCTTCCACGTCATCAAGCCCTTTATGTGAACTCGTAAATATTTCGAGAAGACGTAATCGTAGACGTGCTGCCCAAATAGTCGAACCCGAGATTCGTACTGTTCCCACTGATAATATGGCAGACAATCGCACAATGGCGGAAATGCTCCGTGCACCCACCGAGGGTTACGGAGATGCCATCATTTTACCAGCCATCGATTCTGATCATTTTGAACTGAAAACACATTTGATTCAGCTCGTTTCTACCAACCAATTCCACGGGTTTGAACGAGAGGATCCTTATGCACACATTCGTTGGTTCAACAAACTGACCTCTACAATCAATTACAAAAATGTGCCACAAACAGCGATCAAATTGATGCTATTTCCATTCTCACTTGAGGGGGCAGCCCGAATTTGGCTGGATAAAGAACCCCCTCGATCCATTGAAACTTGGGAAGATCTAGTGCAGAAGTTTGTTAATTATTTCTTCCCTCCATCAAAGACGACTAATTTAAAAAATGAAATTGCTGGATTTCGTCAAAGTTTCGATGAAAATTTCGGAGAGGCATGGGAGAGATTTAAAGATCTCCTAAGAAAATGCCCACATCACGATTTTACGGAGTTACAACAGATAAATACGTTTTACAATGGGTTGACCCAAAACGATCAAGATGCACTTAACGCAGCCGCTGGTGGCAATATCTTGAATCGTCGACCTAGAGAGGTGGTTGAAATTTGTGAAAATAAATCAAAAGTTCCTATTTCTCGAAACAAAGTGAATGTTCCTGTCACTCCTGCCTCGTCATCCGGTAACTCCTCAGAGTTAGCCTTTTTAACGGACTCAATGCGTTGTATGATGAAGGAAATGAAAGAACTGAAGAGTGAAATTCACAAACCAGAACAAATTAAAGCAATAAACAAAGTGTGTGAAACTTGTGGTGGCCCGCATGCGTATTATGATTGTCAAGCAACCGATGCTTCTCTTTACCCAGCTCCCGTAGCTGCAGTAAACCAAAATCAATTCCGTCCGCATGCTGAGACTCAGTACCGAACACCGAATGCTATGGTCCCACCTGGTTTTCCACCCGTGCCAAATCAGAATAATCAAAACCGCTTTGTTCAAAATCAGGGACAAAATTTCCACAATTCCCAAAATTTCAATCAAAACCGAGGTCAGAATCAGGGTAATTTTAACCAAAACCGTGGTCCAAATTTTAATCAAAACCAAGGTTCAAACCGAAATCAGACGTCCTCAGATGAGTTGCTTAAGCAATTCATGAAAACTCAAGAGGAAACAAATAAGACACAATATGAGACAAACCAGTTATTGATTGCTCAATTAAACCAGATCAAAAAGTCTTTAACTGATATACCTTCTACCTCGGGAGGTCTCCCAAGTAACACTGTTGTCAACCCTAGGGGTGAACTCAAAGCTGTCAGTACACGTAGTGGTAAATCTCATGTTGGATTCAAAGTGATAAAGGACCCGGTACTTCCCACTAATAATGGAAGTGCTAAATACGTCCAACCTTCGGTCATCCAACCTTCTGTCATCCAAAAATCTACACCCACAATTGCTCCTCAGCCGTCTAGAATCGATCCTAATCTTTCACGATTTACGGTTAAAAGTTTGTCAACCAAACTTAGTGAGCAAAGATCAGCCAGATATTATTCCGAAATGCTCAATGCTGTTCCTGTCAGTGTACTTGATGACAGTGATGATGATAAAGATACCACTTTCGTCAAAGCTATCACCACTCGGAGTGGTGCTTCTTATAAGGGGCCAGCTGGCCCTATTCCTCCTCCGTTATTTGAAATGGAGAAAGAAACGGAGGATACAACGGACAAAGTGCAAATTCCAAACCCACCAAATACAGCACATGTCCAGCCTCCGATTGTCCAGAAAAAGAAATCCAAACCAGGAGTTGTCTTTGAAACTGTTGAGACTCCTGAAGTCATTGCCCAAAAATCCAAACCTTACATTCCTTACCCATCGCGCTTAAATGAACAAAAGCTCCGTGAGAAGGCTAGTCAACAAATGGACAAATTCTTTCAAATCTTTAAAGAATTACATTTTGACATAAGTCTTGCGGATGCTCTCATTCTGATGCCCAAATTTGCATCAACAATCAAACACTTGTTAAGCAACAAGGAAAAACTGATTGAAATGGCTAAAACTCCAGTAAATGAGAACTGCTCAGCAGTTATCTTGAAAAAGCTTCCGGAGAAGCTTGGAGATCCTGGAAAGTTTCTACTACCTTGTGTATTTCCAGGAATGGTTGAATGCTATGCCTTAGCAGATCTAGGTGCAAGCATCAACCTGATGCCTCATTCAGTATGGAAGAAACTTTCTCTTCCGGCTCTTACTCCTACCTGCATGACTCTTGAGCTTGCAGATCGAACCATAACTCATCCCTGCGGCATTGCCGAAGATGTATTTGTGAAAATAGGAAAGTTCCATTTTCCAGCTGACTTTGTGGTTGTTGACTTCGACGCAGATCAAAAGGTTCCTCTAATTCTTGGAAGAGGATTCCTAAAAATGGGCCATGCTCTTATTGATGTATTCAAGCATGAGATCACCTTGCGTGTGGATAATGAAGCTGTTACTTTTAACCATGATCAAAATTCGAGGTACTCCTCAAATTATGATTCTGCTTCGGTTAACCGAATCGATGTCATTGACATTACTTCAAAGGAATACTCTCAAGAAAATCTTGGTTATTTTCAGAATTCTGTGAGTGGGAATCCCACCACATCTTCTCAACATATCATAGCCGACTCTTCCCCTTCTCTCACTTCGGTTGAGGGAAGTGATCCCTTTTGGGATGAAGTCGATGCTTTTCTCGCTGTAGATAGTTCACCTCCGCATGAGGTTGATGATAACTATCTTGATCCTGAGGGGGATATCCTTTTTCTAGAAAATTTGTTAAACGAAGATTCATCTTCCCCTCTTCTACCAAAACAACTTCATAATGAGGAAACTGATAAATTTCCGGAGATCAAGATTAAGGACTTGCCTCCTCCACTTGAAAATGCAATTCTTGAGGAGGAAGTTCTTATCTTAATTGCTGTTCAGATCTCTCTTCTTCCCTTCACCTACCCGGTGATTTCCCCTATCTTTCACTCATTCGGGAGTGAGGATATTACTTTTGACCCCGGCATTGTCCATCTAACATTGGTTTAAATGCCGGATTTATCTCGTCGGTGTGGAACTTTCTTATGCTCAATTGGTTATCCAAGCATCTTGAAAGAAAGTCCGATGGAGATAGTTTCTTCCACTTACTTCCCCATAAACTTTTAAATTGCTTTTTCTCCCGGGCTGTTCAGGAACCCTTTGTTACGGTTAACCGTTCACAAGCGGTTAGCTTGCGTGATAAACCTAACTGTTCGGGAGGAATCAACTCAATTCGGGGTCGAGTCAAGCTAGCGACTCGGTTAATAAAAACAGTAGCAAAATATGGGTTTTCACCCATGTCTCACCCTAGTGTGGGGGAGATGCCCCACATGTTGTATATATGTACAGTGTAAAAAAAAAAAAAAAAAAAAAAAAAAAAAAAAAAAAAAAAAAAAAAAAGCATTCCCAAAGAGGGAATTTGCATGCCTTAACGGCTTAAATGCAAATTAAAAATAAAATAAATAACTATATGAAATAAAAGGCTATTAGTATTTCCCTTTCACGTTCTAAGTGTTGGTTTAACAACCGGTTCTTTGAATATTGAGGGCAATATTCAGTTCTAAGTGTGGGGGGGAATTCTTGCGAATTTGATCAAATGTACCATCTAGTACCCCCATTTTAGCCAAAATTTTAAAATTTTTTCTCACTTAGAACGCAATAAATGGTTATCAGTCCGCCATGTCTAACCCACTTAAGGATTGGCTAATCCAGGAGCAAACGGCTCTTGGTAAAGATATATCAAATCCGTTGATGGCTTACAATTTGCCCAAAATTGTATGGTATTCGACTCACCATATCTTCATAAGTGAAGAGTTGGCTAGCCCGCAAGGTTATGGCTTGTGGTTAAAGGCAGTAGAAAATCCATATTGGTAATCAGCTCACCAAAGATAATATTGATAATTTATCTAAGAGTTGGCTAGTCCAGAAGCAAACGGCTTTTGGTAAAGACAAATCAAAACCGTTGACAGCTTGTGGTTTGCTCAAAATCACTTGGTTATCATTGTACCAAAGTTCTTACTTAAACTGAAACAATTGGCTACTCCAGAAGTAATGGCTTTTGGTAAAGAGTCTTTCAAATCCATTAAATCTTCATAAAATATTGCTAGGGACTAGCAATAGTTTAGTGTGGGGGATTGATGAGTGTCTAAATACTCATCATTTTTACCTAATCTGAGCTGCCAAAACATCCAAAAACACTCAGAAATGCATCATAATACTGAAATTATCACAAAATTGTGTTTTATATGTTTCAGATGCAAAATGTTTAAAAACAGTGAAAAACGAACAAAGTTTGCATAATTGGCAGTTTCAGTCCCTCAACTTTCAAAAGTTGTCAAAACTAGTCCCTGGTTATTCTAAAAACAGGAAAAGTCATCAAAGGTCCTTTAAGAATCATGAAATTACATAATAAGTCCTTTGGTGCAAAGTTTCATAAAATTACAAGTTTAGTCCCTGAACTTTGCAAATTGGCAAAAATGGTCCCTGGGTATTATAAAACTTGAAATTTCACAAAATACCCTTGTACTATGCATGAACTTACAATTTGGAACTTTATTGATAGCTTTTGGGAATTTACAAAACAAGTCCCTCTAAAATCCAAATTTACATATTAGGTCCCTAAAGTTTATAAAATGCTAAAAAATACAACTTTGGTCCTTGTGTAATTGTTTTATGGCAGGTTTAGTCCCTTGAAGAAGTTTGGGAAGTTGGCAAATTTAGCCCCTCAACAATTCAGAAATTACAAGTTTGGTCCCTATGATTATATAAACCAAAATCCGGATCCAACACTAAACCTTAACCCAAAATAAATAAACAAACCAACACAACCCTTATCCCATTTACTAAAACCAAATCCAGTCCATCACCAACACAACCCAAGCCCAAAGAAACAAGCCCAACCCCAACCTTTGTTTGACTGAGTTAACCACTCAGTCAAACAAAGTCAAACCCGTCTCCTTTACCACCAAAACCGCCAAAACCATCCAGTCACCCCCCACCTCACCAATACCACTCACCACCTCATCCCCCCTCCTCCTACAAGTTACCTAACATTGCCAAATGCATTAAATGCATCTCTCCCACTCCCACTAGCAAAATCAGATAAAAATCCCACTTTCCTGATTTCCCGCCAAAATTACAAGTGGACTGCTGAGATCAAATTGGAGCAATTGAATGGTGGGGATTTGTTCAGTGATGTCGGCTAGGATTATCCCACCATAGTTTTGTATATATAGAAGCTTTTGTAAGCCAATTTTGGCAAGTAGTTAACTAGTAGCATAATTGTTTTTAAATTTTCAGTAGCTATCTTTTGTAATCCAAGTTACCAAGTGATCAATATAAGTGAATTTAAGTTTAAATGTTCTTGTTGTATTCGAATCTAACTCAGTTTGATTAGCAAAGTAAATTTCAAGTTACCTGTTATTCGTATAAGTTCTAAGTGCTATTAAGTAACCAACAAAAGCTCCAAATAACCTTGCATTAAGCTTATAAAAGCTCTATATAGCTTTTAGTAAACTTAATTAGTATCACTCAGTTCTAATTTCAAGAAATCATGAAAGTCAACAAAAGTCAACCATGGAGGCCAATAAGCTATTTCTGAGTGGATAAGCTAGTTCAGGAAGCTTTTCTGGGTTTTCTAGCTTGTTTCTGACAAGCTAGATTTGTTCTAGTCCTTGGTTCTTTGTGCATCAGTTCACATCAGTTGTAAGCTTTTCTAAGTTTTTGCTTAATTTTTCATTTGACTGTTATAGTGCTTATCAGTAGCTTATTGTTGTTGTTATAAGCTATTTGTTAGTTTATAAGTGCATTTGATCTATCTTATCAGTAGTTATCTAGTTTGTTTCTCATTTTGCTTAAAATCTTAAAAAAGACCAAAATCAGTCATAAGTAGGATAGCTAATCATAGTGCTTATTTTTCTATTGGAAGTTGCTTATCTGTGTTCACATAAGTTAGTTCATAAGTTAAATCAAGTCTCATAGTTTAAAATATTAAATTTCCTTTGAAAAACCACAACAGACACACCATAAGGGGTGTTTGGTTTAGGCAGTCTCACAAGCCAAACTCACAGTTACTGTAGATTGGCCATTTGGTCAACTTTGCACTAGCTTATCTCAGTCCTATTAAGCTCTTTTCAAAGTCTCATAAGCCCTATAGCTAAGATATATCAGTTTACATGGTCCTTGTTATTTTCAGTCAAAATAGAAGCTCATATAAGCCAATATAAGCCTCAGGCTTATTTGGCCATTCATTTTGGTACTTTTGTACTCAATATAGTCTAGTTAGTAAATCCACCAAGGCCTAGAACCTGTGTGCAAGTGTGCACACTTCTGTGCACTTCTGCACAAAACAGACACCACAGCAGACCTGGTTGTTTTTGTACCTGATCTAGGGCCTAATTGGGATTCAATTGGGTGTTGTGTGATAGGGCTTTTTAGGTTTTTAGATAGCCAATAGTATCACCTTGCTTTTGCCCCCATAATATTGCATTTCAATAGCTTATTTCACCTCTTAATTTGGTCTGCAATCTTGCCATATTTCTGAATTTCTGTGCACACTTTGCAACTGCTTATGTGTCCATTTGGCTTATTTTGTGGATTGGTTGTTTGAAATAAGTTGTTTTAAGCTTATTATAGTTGTTTAAACTTGTCCTGATCATTTGGTCAATTTTCCTAGCTTATTAGCTTATTTTGGGCTTATTCACAACTGCTTATTAGCCCAAATCTGCTTTTTAGGCTTAGCCAGCTTCCACTTTTATTTTTCTTATCTTTCTAATATTATTTTAGAATTATCTGTAAATTTTCATAATTTTCTGAATAGTTTTGATATTTTTAATCATTTTAATTAGTTTCAAATAGTAATTAAATCATAATAAATAGAAAAATCATCAGAAAAATATAATTCCAATTTTCATAATTTTCTTTTGTTAATTATAATCCAGGAAAAATATAATATTATTTTTAACCTTAAGAAAAACCAAAAATAGAAATAAAGTGATAGCTTCTATTTAATAGAATTTATCTTTTTAAATTTTAATTAAGTAATTTTCATTTTTATAATTTTATTAGCTTTTTCTCATCTTATAATATTTTTAGAAAAAGTTTTAGAATTTTCCTTGTTCATTTAGTATTTTTTACAAATTTAAATAGTTTAAATAGTAATTAAATAAATAAATCATTAATAATAATTAAATAAAAAGTATAAAAAATATAATTTAAGTTTTTAAATAAGTTTTAAGTAATTTTACATTTTTAGGTTTTAAATTTTATAAATTTCAGTTTTTGTCCCATTTTAGATTTCCTGTTGCGCGTTTTAGTTTAATTTTAATCGCGTTACATTTGTTTTGTATATTTAAATTGTTCAGTAGATAAAAAAAGCAAAATCAAAAATATCTGATTCATCAATCACTTTAATCCAAAGCTTTTCACAGTTTTCCATTCACACCTCGTTGGGAAACGACCCAGGTGATCACTTGCCTGGTTCACACTACACACGAGCATCCGGTTCTGAGACTGCATTTGTTTAATTATAAGTGTTGTTTTCGGGCGGATCATCCTTCTAGTTCTATACTTCTCATTTAACCATACCTTAAGTTATAAATAATCCCTAACATATTTACATGACATAATATTTACATTAATGGTACCTTGTCGGGGTACGGGTGTAACTATTTAGCCAATATATAGCTCGTAGGATTATTAATATTATTATTATTAGTTTAGTTATATTAGTATTTGTGGAGTTGGGTCGGGTCTTTACCCACTGTCAGCTCACTCCGAAGCCCACTAGGGGCAATCTAGCTAGTACTATGAATACCCCTTCCCAAGTGTGGGAAAGGTTGGACCTTTTCTCACACTTAATCTAATCTCATTCTCTTTCTCTCTCTAAAGGTTCCATACTCTCTCTTTACTTCTCACTAGATTCGGATCAAAACCAACAAAACCATACGTGTTTGATTTATGAATAACTTACAATTGGTATCAAGAGCCTTGGTTTAATCTTTTGGTGTGTGGGTATTCGGATTTTCTTGATTGGATTTGTGGTTGTTCTTTGGTTCGAATAGAAAAGAAAGAAAACATCACGATTTGATCTGTGTTTGTGCTTTGATTCGAAAAAGTGTTGTACTTTTGTGTTTAGAATAATAGGAATAGCTTGCTTTGATGATTGGTTAGCTTATTACATAAGCTTAGTGGTTATTTTGGGCTTATTCGAGTGCTAGAAGTATTTTTTTCTTGGCTGCGATTTGAGTCTCGTTTCAAATTTCTTGGTTGCGATTTGAGTGTTTCTTGGTTGCGGTTTGAGTAAAAAAGGTAGTTAGTGGTTGCAATGTGGTATATTTTAGCAGTTGTGATTTGACGTTTCACCAAAAAGGGGAAAAGACAAAACTGCATGATAGTGACACTTTTGTCTGGTTGTGGTTGCGATTTGATATTGCGATTTGACTCTGCGATTTGTTCAAAGTTGCAATTTGAGCAGTTGAGATTTGGCTTTTGCGATTTGAGTGTATGCTGATGAGGGTTCGATACACTATTAAGGTGTTTAAACCTTTTGTACTTTGTGTATAACACCCCAACCTGATATGTTGAGTTAATATGATCAAGTACGCGGAATTTACTTAATCACACTTAGTAGGTTATTTGTGTTATGGAAATGGAACAGTTATGCTTGTGTATATAGAACAAAGGACATGCAATGTTATCACCAAAACGATTCAATATTATTCAAGATAATACGAGTGATCTTCAATATCACTAGGGTTGCAAAGACCTTGAATCCTATGTTTTCTACAACTTGTGATATTTTTGTTCTACGTTCTTGAGAGATTTTATTCTAAAAACACTTAACAACTTTTTCACTCTATTAGACACTTAGTCACATATCTAGACTAAGATCTTTCTTTTATATGTTAAGAAAAGATCTTTTACAATATTGTTAAGTCTTATCAAAACTACTTGCTAACTTATCTTGAGTGTGTCAGTACACAAGATACAACATGTATCTGAGTACACAACTTGATATTGATCACTTTGTTAAAAGATATTATCTACCGTATATACTTGACTTTAGTACACAAATATCTTTTCAATACTTATCCAACCAGCAGTTGTATATGTGACAATTATCCGCTCAGCAGTATCGACTAGCAGTACCTTCTTTATAACTACCAGTTAGTACGGTTAGTTATAACTTGAACAATCCTAAGAATATACACCAGCAGTTGGAACTGTTAGAGTATTCTTCTCAGCAGTACTAACCTTCAATACTTGTAATTCTTGATACTTAATCTTCAGAACATTTAATTCCCAACAATCCTCCCCTAAACATGTGAATTCTCTAATCATCATGTTTCTTCTGAATTAAATCATGATTGTGAGGATCTTGCAAATACTTCATAGTCAGACCCTTGGACTGAACTTTCTTCTGTTCTGAGAGATTGAATACCTTTCTCAGTAGCTCATCTGCCATTTACTTTGACTTTAACAATATCAATACACATCTTCAGTCTTCAAACATGACCTAAAAGATGGTGCAATTTCCTTGGATGGAGGAATTATAAGAGGCAATGGTGCTGTGAATACTTTTCTTCGTTTGACCTAGATGGAACTTTCTCCTTTTGAATGCTTCATCCCTTCTGAATATATATAATACTCCAGAATCAGCTCTGTTCTTGTCATTTTCAACCTCTATGTCATCATCTTGTATGCTCTTGTCTTTTCCTCCCTTTCATTGGTTAATCTACCTTCTTTGGGATTTATTTCCTCCCCTGAGACATTTATCTCCCCTGGATTGCAAATAACATTTCCTCCCCTGTTTGGAAGATCTCTCACCATCATCCCATCATTATCTGATCTACCAATGTGAACTTGTTTTCAGACAATGTTGTACATGAAGCCATCAATTCCTTAAGAGTTTAATTTGCTGCCCTCATCACTTCTAGGTGTGTTAACTCCTATGAGAGGTAATTCATGGGGCATTTGATTCATGGTCCATCAATGGATGGTTTTTGATGAACTCAAATAAGTACATTTTATTACTATCATTTATCCTATTTATTTGACTTGTTTTATTATATTATCTGTGAGAATTGATACGTTAATGTTTACTTTTGTAATTCTCAGGTAAAAACAAGCATTTGGTGAAACTTGGCGATTTTGGACTAATTATGGAGCAAAACAAGCAAGAAGTCAAGAGTCTACTGAAAATGTACAAGATCAAGACTATTCTGCTCCAGATGCGCCGCATCTCACTTATTACATACGGCGCATCACTATCAAGATTTCACCAGATACGATCCAAGATACAAGAGGACATGCGCCGCATCTATTATATGGAGTTACGCCGCATCTTCTGGCGGTGTACGAATATTCCTGAATATATTAATCTTGGACCCCACGCGAAGTTAAGTCAATGCGCCGCATCTTACCCTCAGACAGAAACTATAAATACCCCAAGACCAGACGAATTCCGAAGCATATATAATATATACGAAGTACGAAGACCACAGAAACCTAAGGCCGAATTCAGACGATTAGGCAGCACAAGACACACCCGAACGAAGATACAAGAGCTGTAAGAAGGTCCTGCATGTGTTTAATTCATTAAGTAGTTTTGTTTTATTGTGTTAGTAAACTTTAATTCATCAGGATTGATGGCTTGTGTAATGTGACAACGGAAAGATTGCACTCCCTTAAAACTGCTTTCCCATCAATTAAAGTTTATATGATGATGTCTTTGGTTACTACTTATTAGTGCATTGATAACCTCTGTGTTTATTAGTGGCCTGCGCATTTGACTACGGAAGAGAATGTGGCTCCCACGGTTGTTACTAAATTGATCACTTAGGAATAACTTTTAGATATAAGTAATCATTAAGGGTTTACTCGCCGATAAGATTAGGGCCAACGAGAAAGGGTTAATTACATACACTTCATATAAAACTATCAATAAAACAAGTGACAATCTACTTAATCATCAGGACAGGTCTTCTTATTGTCTCGAGTATTTATCTGTGTACGTGCATGCCTATCGCTGATTCGTGCTCATTAGTTTAGTTTATTATTTAATTGCAACCAATCGTGCCAGTCTCTCAGGCTGAACCCCCTTGCGTTAGATTAGGTTGTATAGCTAACTTAGGATATTAAAATACTGATTAGAATAACTAGATAATACGTTCCACTCTTAGTGATCGACACTCTACTTACCATTATATACATACTGACCGGGTACACTGCTCGTTAAAGTGTGTGTGTTATTGATAAGTCGGCTAAATATAAATTTAAAACTTGAATACTGCTGAAACCACAACGACATACCGTGGGTATAAATTAGAGCACTCGCACGCACGCATCAAGTTTTTGGCGCCGCTGCCGGGGAGTGAATTGTTATTATCTGTTAATTTGATTAGTATTTTAATTAGGTTTTTAATTTTTAATCTAACCGCTAACTGTGTTGTATATTAGTTAAATTGCATTCATTGTATTATTTTGCATATTTTCTGTTTTTGTGTGTTTAATTTTTGTTTGTTTTCGTTTGTGTTTTTATTTGTTTTTATTTTTTTCGTATTTTCTGTATTCTGCTATCGTTGTACTGAGCTAAATCGAACGATACGGCGCATCTATTTTCTTAGATACGGCGTATTGCGTTTAATTTTTATAAAATACAACGCGTTTAATTAATTCGATACGACGCATCTTTCCCCAAGATACGGCGTATCTGTTTTTGATAAAAAAAAAATTTCTAAACGTTAACGCCATACGACGCATCTGCTTTAGCAGATACGACGTATCTATTATTTTAATTAAAAACAGTTTTTGATTAATTAAACAGATACGACGCATCGATCTCTGTCGATACGGCGTATCTTCTGAATCAAAAATCTTGTATTTTGAAACGTAACGAAAATACGACGCATTAACCTTTGTTAATACGACGAATATAATTTGATAAATATAGTTGATTTTTGATATTTACTTTGATCGGTCCGCTACTCTCGTGCACAAGTTGTTTATTTTCAGGATAAATGATGACTCATGCATCACCATGAAAGATTACATTCTGAACCAAACCGAGAGACGCTAGCTGGAGTGATCGAACATAAGACAACGAGAGTGGAGGAAAACTCAATACTGGTAACATTAAACGTCTTAAATTCTTGAAATATAATTCCAGGTAAACTCTTCGATAATTCAACCAGCCCAAAGGAAAGTTCTCTACAATATAATCTCAATTTTATTATCCATATTATACGTCTGATTCAAATTGTAATCTTAATTTTGTATGCTTCATAACGATATTTGTTCCTAACCTCGGAATAAATCCTTATCCACTAAACAATAAGATTACAATCATTAATAAAACGTTTATGCCTATTGCTCTTATTTTGAATTCATTTATATCATATGGTATGACCGTTTAACCCCAATTTGATGTATAAAGAATTGTGTTGCGGAGGCCAAGGTACGTTCCTCATTTAAATTTCATTCACTAACATAGCGATACGGCGGATCTAAATATCCCAAGCGCCGTATCTCTGACCAACTAGGACTCATTGACTAGTCAACGAGATTAAATAGATACGGCGCATTCCAATTTTTCAATACGGCGCATCGTTTTGCCCTATAAATACGACGGGAATGCGCCGGATCTAAAATTTTTACCACAAAATCCTCACATAGTTAAGAACATACACGCAGTAAAATTATACTCTAATTCCGAGCATTTTTCTAAAATCCACCCTCTAATCCGATCTATTATCCTTCACCTAATCATACAATTAAGGTAATTATTCTATTTCGATTTAATCCTGTTTAATATGAAAATTAGGGTTTATGTGATTAATTCGATTAGGGCATAAATGATATAGAGATATGATTAGGACTTGTATTAGATGATCTCCCCCGTATTTAATTTGCATAAATCATCGAATTTCTAGCCTAGTTTGATTTGAATGTAAATTAGGGTTTTGAACTCGATTTTGAATTTTAGTGGGAAAATGGATTAGTAGTGGTATAATGAGCTCTTAGAACTGTTATAATGGGTAAATGATACTGTGATATTAAGTTGGAGTTTACGTCACGGATACGGATTCTTGGAAAGCATGCCTGACCCCCTTTATTTTATACTGATATGCTTTTAGATGCGGCGCATCTAGGTTAATTGAAGCGGCATAACGACCTATTTCCAAATTAATAAAATTCTAGATACGCCGTATTACTTAATCTAGATACGGCGCATCTCCATACGCCGTATCTCATTTCTTGCTCCGCATCTCTTATATTTTGTGCAGATACGCCGCACTGATTAAATCAGATGCGCCGTATCTACCTTACTTGCAGACTGTTTACTAACTTTGAAGATTTATTTCAGATGGCATTACCAGAGGCTGCACAAAGACATCAGTGGCTACGTTTCGAGAATATGGGACTGACTCCTGGCACTTTGGATGATTACTTGCGGAGACTAGAATCGATTTACTTTAAGAGAATATTTAGGGTCCAGGTTTTGGATTTTGCTGATGTGGGATTGATTGGGGGAGGACATGCTGCTGAGAGTTTACGACGTAGGATGGAGATGGTAGTTACTGGTGATGATGAGGAGGTGGTATTCAGATCTTTTGCTTGGGAGAGATTGTTCAGGATTGACGAGCCCTTGGTAAGGGAGCTCATGATGGAGTTTTTCAGTACGGTCTACTACAGAGAGACGGATACTGGGTTGGATATTGCTGACACCCTTGTGTTTAGACTGGGTGGGGTGCCGAGGCAGATGTCTATGAGACAGTTCATTTTGGCTATGGGTTTGCACACGGTTGAGGAGCTTGAGTCAGATGGGTTTGCCAGATATTGGGATGATAGTTTGAGAGCGGTCCCTGACAGGGCATTATTCAGTGATTACTGGGACAGGATTTCTTCGGTGGGTGACATCGTTACTTCTACCCCCTCTTACACTTTGATCAGGGAGCCCATGAGGAGGCTGTGCCACCGTCTGATAGCACTTACCATTGCTGGGAGAGGTCAGTCACCTGAGAAGGTGACCACTCTGGACCTCTTCCTCTTGAGGAGCATGGATGAGGGGTTGTCGGTGAACATCCCCACTTTTTGGCACATTACCTCCACCGGTCAGCTGCAGGGAGAGATAGGAGGAGTCATATGACTGGCGGGCATTTTGTATCTAGGCTGGCCCGCCATTTTGGAGTGATTGGAGAGGAGATTCCAGCAGGGCTGGAGGTTGTGGTGACCCATCTCCCGGTTATTGACAGGGATTATTTGGTTAGACTTGGGATATGCCAGTTGGCTATGGGAGATTACGTTTGGGTAGCATTGGGGCCCGCTAGAGCTGCAGGGCCAGAGGCGGAGCAGGGAGGTCCCCAGGGAGCTCCGGCTGCTGCTCCAGCCCATCAGGAGGAGCCACAGGCACCAGTACCCCCACCAGTACATGTACGCACAGTGAGTCAGAGAGTTGAGGCAGTCGAGGGAGAGCTGAGAGCCTTGAGAGGCGTTGTAGATTGCATGAGGAGGGACTCAGAGTGGCTGGTTACGAGTGTGAGCCGACTTTTGGAGCAGCAGGGTATTACCCACACTCGTCCAGATGGTGCTCATGTTGCAGGAGTGACACTTGCATACACTCGCAGAGTTCGGGCTAGGACTGATGATGCCAGCACTTCGGGGACCCACCCACACGACCACACTGACCCTTGATCTCTTGATTCTACGTGTTTATTGACATTATTCCATGCACATTATTATTATTCTTTTTGGATTGTATTAATCGATATTATCATTTATGCATTTGATGTTTCAGTTTATATTTCTTAATATGCTTGACAAAGACTGGCATTAAGTTCAGCATGATAGTACGAGAGGACGTGAGAGATGAACCATGGAATGAGCCATATTAAAACAGACTGTTAGCAGTCTGGCTGGTAAACACGTGCGCCGCATCTGGTAAACAGATGCGACGCATCCTATCCTTTATTTCGTTTTATTTTATTTTTATTTCAGGCCGCAGAGGATACGGCGCATCTCACTCCTGAGATGCGACGCATCTCCTGCACTGGTCATATCTTACTTTATTTTTCTGCATTTTTTTTACTTTCGACTTTAAAACTTTTTTTCAGTTTATTTTAATGCGGCGCATCCCTGGTTAAGGATGCGACGCATCTTTTATTCTGATCCGTATTTATTCCAGGCTCGATACGGCGTATCTTCTTCCATAAGATACGGCACATCAACTGACCTGATGATTTTCAGTTTTAATTTTTATGTTTTATTTTTTCTAACTACTAATGTATTATGCAAGTTTGAACCTTTCTTAACTTAGGTGTGTTTAAAGTCTTGGTGGTATTATAGATTCCTGCATTTCCTGTGGATACATCAAATATGAAGCTTAAACGTTCTCATCCACAAGAAAGATGATTTTTGCTCTTATACAAATGGAGGATCATACCGAGCAAATCTCAGGGGAGTTTTTCTGTTCTAATTCTTTTATTTTCCAGTTTTTAACCTTTGATACAAACAACGAGGACGTTGTTTAACTTAAGTGGGGGGATTGGAGAATTAGAACACTTCACACTTACTTGTCCTTAATTTTTCAAAAATTATGCTTAAAATGTGCTTAATATATCAAAATTTAAAATTTTTAGCATGTTTTTGTTTAAAGTCTAAGTTGCATAGCTGCACACATGACGTTATTTTCAAAAATTGTGATTTTTCAAAATTCACAAATCTATGAGTGTGCCGGTGACTTGTAAACTTTAGAACTTGGCTTGTATACTATTCGAGACCACCATAATAAGTATTATTTATATAATTGGAATGACTTGTCTAAATTGGTAAAATTCTAGGATTACACCCAAATAGCCTTTATATGTTATGTGTTATTAGCTAACTACACTGGTTAGTTAACCCCCGTATAAACCCTTTTGTTACTCTCACTTTTAGAGTAAGATACCCCTAGAAAAACCCTCAGAGCCATTCCTTTCGTTTCTTACACCTTTGTTATAATGTTTCGTTACACCCTTACACCTTAACCTACCCTATAGATTAAAATCCGTGGTTGGTTAATTGCTTTAGGCAAAGTGTGTTTCCTTACATTACCTGTGTTCGCGTGCGTAATTCATTATCTATGGTTAGGTCTGGAAATTGCACAATGCAATTGGAGTGAAAGTAAATATTGTATATCTTTGAGTTTATTTTTCGTGTGTTTACTACTTTCACTATTACCGTTATTTCTGAAGTCATGGAAAGTATGGAAAAATTATCCAGAATTATCATTATAGTGATGTGGTGAAATTTTACACATCTATGTTTATGTTTAAAAAAAAAAAAAAAAAAAAAAAAAAAAAAAAAAGGAAAAGTTGGATGTTTGTTTTAACCAACTTATGTAAAGTTTTGTATTAAGTGGTCGATATCACCACTAATTGTTGTATACTATATCTATGGATTGAATGGGAGTTGGCAGTTATGGGAACACCAACTAAAGGTTATTCTTTGATTGAGATCTTGTTGAGTATAATTCGTGTCTACCTAAAGCGTGTGTTTCAAGTGTTAAAGCGTGAGTTATTCAATGATATGAGTCTTATTCATGGGATGGTTGGGATAGTGATTAACCACACTTAGGATTTTAATTTATTTGTTTTGTTTATTTTTCATTTTACACCAATTTATATCCCAAATATTATCGACACCCTGTATTATTCTTTATCCAACCAAACCTTTGATTTATTGAGATTAGGGATTTGAGCAATCTTGAGTATCGTAGTCGTGGATTCGGCTATGTATTTATGATTTTGTCGCCCTTTTTGATATAATATTATTGGTAAAGTTCGGACCTATCTTTAGCCTATTCGAGTTAAGGATTTGAGCAATTGCAAGTATCGTGTTCGTGGATTCGATCATGTATTTGTGATTTTGTCACCTTTTATGGAATTTGAGATCGATAGAGATTAAGGAGAATGATTAACCCTTAAACCTCAAAACCCTTTTTACCGCTTTAGACTTGTTATTCCTTGGCTTTAGTGGGGGAGATGTGTATACTTGCCAAGCTTATGATAGAATATTCGTCACGACTGGACAGTTAAACGATTAGATTTGCTTTTATCAAATTATTTTATTTTACTTCTAAATTCGTTAAGTGTTTGGTTGTGTGATTATGACAAAAATGAATACATGCTTAAATATAAAAATAAATCCTAATATCTTTTAGGATACATTTTCATAAGATTAATTCTAAGGTTTACTTGGGGACAAGTAAAGTTCAAGTGGGGGGATATATGATGAACTCAAATAAGTACATTTTATTACTATCATTTATCCTGTTTATTTGACTTGTTTTATTATATTATCTGTGAGAATTGATACGTTAATGTTTACTTTTGTAATTCTTAGGTAAAAACAAGCATTTGGTGAAACTTGGCGATTTTGGACTAATTATGGAGCAAAAACATGCAAGAAGTCAAGAGTCTACTGAAAATGTACAAGATCAAGACTATTCTGCTCCAGATGCGCCGCATCTTACTTATTACATACGGCGCATCACTATCAAGATTTCACCAGATACGATCCAAGATACAAGAGGACATGCGCCGCATCAGTTATATGAAGATACGCCGCATCTTCTGGCGGTGTACGAATATTCCTGAATATATTAATCTTGGACCCCACGCGAAGTTAAGTCAATGCGCCGCATCTACTTATTAGATGCGCCGCATCTTACCCTCAGACAGAAACTATAAATACCCCAAGACCAGACGAATTCCGAAGCATATATAATATATACGAGGTACGAAGACCACAGAAAACTAAGGCCGAATTCAGACTATTAGGCAGCACAAGACACACCCGAACGAAGATACAAGAGTTGTAAGAAGGTCCTGCATGTGTTTAATTCATTAAGTAGTTTTGTTTTATTTTGTTAGTAAACTTTAATTCATCAGGATTGATGGCTTGTGTAATGTGACAACGGAAAGATTGCACTCCCTTAAAACTGCTTTCCCATCAATTAAAGTTTATATGATGATGTCTTTGGTTACTACTTATTAGTGCATTGATAACCTCTGTGTTTATTAGTGGCCTGCGCATTTGACTACGGAAGAGAATGTGGCTCCCACGGTTGTTACTAAATTGATCACTTAGGAATAACTTTTAGACATAAGTAATCATTAAGGGTTTACTCGCCGATAAGATTAGGGCCAACGAGAAAGGGTTAATTACATACACTTCATATAAAACTATCAATAAAACAAGTGACAATCTACTTAATCATCAGGACAGGTCTTCTTATTGTCTCGAGTATTTATCTGTGTACGTGCATGCCTATCGCTGATTCGTGCTCATTAGTTTAGTTTATTATTTAATTGCAACCAATCGTGCCAGTCTCTCAGGCTGAACCCCCTTGCGTTAGATTAGGTTGTATAGCTAACTTAGGATATTAAAATACTGATTAGAATAACTAGATAATACGTTCCACTCTTAGTGATCGACACTCTACTTACCATTATATACATACTGACCGGGTACACTGCTCGTTAAAGTGTGTGTGTTATTGATAAGTCGGCTAAATATAAATTTAAAACTTGAATACTGCTGAAACCACAACGACATACCGTGGGTATAAATTAGAGCACTCGCACGCACGCATCAGTTTTTCTGAATCCTTTGAAAATCCTTGTTTAAGAAATTATTTGACTTAGCAGTATGTTCATGATTTTAGAATTGAAAAATCATACTGCTTTCAACCATTTTGAAAGGATTAAGTGTATAACAGACACCTAATCAAAATTTCGGTTTAAAGCAACCTCTGGTTGTGTGAGAACCAATGTTTTTCAGTTATAAATAATTGCCTGTGTAAAGATAAACCTATTCAAAAGGCTTTCTTGACAGGGTTTCCAGCTCATAGTAATTGTTGCCTCTAACACAAGTGTTAGATTCACTTTTACTAGCTGTTCTTTCTATCAGATGTCCTTAGACTTGCTCATTATACTTAAAAGTATAAAATGATAGAAAGTGAGTTGTATCAGTTACTTTCTGATCAACTAAGTCATCAATTCAATGTGAAATATGATAACTAGGTTTCAAGAAAGCAGTTTTAAAGAATTAGTTAACTTAGATGTTAATCGTTGTTAAGAATTCCCAAACTCAGTCCATCATAAACCTATTATGTTAGCAACTGACATTATCATTTTGCTGCTTCCATTTCACTTGAAATTTCCATTTTGTTCAAAGTTCATACCTACAATTGTTAGTCCAAAACCAAGAAACAAAATGCATAGCATTTGTCTTATAGCAGTATTTAAAATATGACCAACAGTATGAACTGTTTAAACAAAATTTGAACTAGCAGTACTAACTGTTCTATTAACAGTATCAATTTACAAAGATATCAGTACAAACGTAAAATATATACAAAAACCACACAGATTAAAAATCTTAAGGATTTAGCATACCAATACTTGCTACTAAGTATTGAAACCTTCCAACATCAAAAGCTTTTGTTAGCAGATCTGCAAAGTTGAATTCTGAAGCAATTTTAAGAACTTGAATTAATCTTTTCTTATTGCAGTCTCTTATAAAGTGATGTCTAATTTCAATGTGTTTTGTTTTAGAATGTTGTACTGGATTTTTAATGATGCAAATTGTACTACTATTATCAATATGAATGACAGTGTTTAAGAAATTGTACCCATAATCAAGAAGTTGGTTTTGAAGCCATAGAACTTGAGCACAGCAACTTGCAGCAGCTACATATTCAGCCTCAGTTGTTGAAGTAGCCACAGTTGTTTGCTTCTTACACTGCCATGAGATAAGTCTACACCCAAGGAATTGACATCCTCCAGTTGTTGACTTTCTGTCCAAGCTAGCACCAGCATAATCACTATCCGAAAATGCTACCAAGTCAAAAGGTGATTCTCTAGAATACCATAGTCCCAACCTAGGTTGACCCTTGAGATATCTAAAAATTCTCTTGACTGCTGTTAAATGAGAAACCTTTGGAGTTACTTGAAATCTTGCACAAACACAAACAGAGAACATGATGTCAGGTCTTGATGATGTAAGATACATCAAAGATCCTATCATAGATCTGTAAGTGTGTACATCCACATTTTCTCCATCTAAATCTTTTGGAAGAGGCTTCTCAGAGTCCATTGGTGTGCTTGCCATTTTTGAATCAGCAAAGTTGAACTTCCTTAGTATCTCAGCAACATATTTATCTTGACTAATAAATATGCCTTCATATAACTGTTTAACTTGCAAACCCAAAAAGAATGTAAGTTCCCCCATGGAACTCATCTGAAACTTATCATGCATAAGCTTCTCAAACTCCAAACACATTTCCTTCCTTGTAGACCCAAAGATAATGTCATCCACATACACCTGCTGACCTGCACTAACAGAAGATCCTTCTTGTGTTGTTTGATGAAAAGTGTCTGATCAATCTTTCCTCTTTGAAATCCATTTGCTTTTAAATAGGAAGCAAGTGTTTCATACCAAGCTCTTGGTGCCTGATGCAGGCCATATAGAGCTTTTACAACTTTGTACACCTTATCTGGATTGTCAGGATCAATGAAACCTGGAGGTTGTGAGACATACACCTCTTCTTCAATTGTGCCATATAAAAATGCACTATTGACATCCATTTGATAAACTGTGAAGCCTAAAAATGAAGCATAAGCTAAGAAAAGCCTAATTGCCTCAAGTCTTGCTACTGGAGCAAAGACTTCATCATAGTCTATACCTTCTTGTTGTGTGTACCCTTGGGCTACTAATCTAGCCTTATTCCTAATCACTATGCCTCTTTCATCCCTTTTATTCTTAAAAACCCATCGAGTGCCAATTACCTTTGCATCCTTAGGTAAATCAACTAGCACCCATACCTTCTGAATCTTGAACTGAAGAAGCTCCTCTTGCATAGCCTCTACCCAGCTTGAATCATCTAAGGCTTTCAGAATGTTCTTCGGTTCATCTTGAGAGAGAAAACATACAAACAAGCAAGAGTTTGAAAACTCATGCTGTTTTGAAGCATAAAGGGCATCAAGAAGCCCTTGTTGGTTTGAAGACATCAGTTGTTGCCTTGTCTTCAACCCTGATTGTACATCTCCTATCACATTTTCTAGGGAGTAGACTTTGTGAATTCTTGTATGTGGGGTTGAAGGAACTTGATAGTTAGGTGTGATATTGCTCAAATCCACCTCATTATCTGAGAAATCTACTTCAGTTGAGTCTGAAGGGCCAGCAGTAGAATGCTCTGTCTCAGCAGTACAAACTGCTTTTGAACTGCTAACTTGACTGTCTTGTTTCTCAGTTCCATCTTCCTTGTTTTCATCATCAACTCCTTCTTTTGATTTATCAGAAAAAGAGTCACCATTGGTTGAAGTTGAAGCCACACTTGTACTTATTGGCATCCATACATGATCTTGAGTTGTCTCCTTGTCTAACCCTGCCTCTTTTGTTGTTTGTGGACCTGAAAAATCATTAGTTTCTGCAACAACAGGCACATAATTCATAGAATGGGTTAAAGACTCTAGATCAAATAGCCAATTAGGTCCTTCACCTACTACATTGGATTTATACTCTAAAAATTCCACATGTAGGTTTTCTTCTACTTTCTTAGTTCTTAAGTTGTATACTCTAAATGCTTTACTATTGAGAGAATATCCAACTAAGAAACCTTCATCTGCTTTGCCATCAAATTTTCCAAGATGGTCTAAGGTATTGAGAATTGTCACATGACATCCAAAAGGTCTAAGAAATCCTATTTCAGGAGTTCTACCTCTAAAAAGTTCATATGATGTCTTATTGTGAGGCTTAACAACTAAAACTCTATTCTAGACATAACAAGCAGTGTGAACTGTTTCAGCCCAAAAAGTTATAGGTAGCTTAGAATCAGCTAACATAGTTCTAGCAGCTTCTATTAGTGTTCTATTTTTCCTTTCAGCAACTCCATTCTGTTGTGGAGTTCTAGCAACACTAAATTCTCTCCTAATACCCTTTTCTTTGCAGAATTCATCCATAACTCTATTTTTGAACTCTGTCCCATTATCACATCTAATGACTTTTACTCTTTTGTCTACTAGGTTTTCTATCTCAGTAATGAAAGTCTTAAGGATGCTAGGTGTCTCATCCTTAGTAGCTAAAAAGAAAACCCATGTAAATCTACTATAGTCATCAGTAATAACTAGACAATATCTCTTATGCATTATACTTCTAACATTTGTAGGACCAAACAAGTCCATATGAAGCATAAACAATGATTGATTAATAGAGTTAAAAATCTTGGGCTTACAAGTGGCTTTGTGTTGTTTGCCTTTAAGACAAGCAATGCATGTTTGATCATTTTGAAATTATTTTTGAGGTAAACCTCTTACCAAACCATTCTTAACAATTTGATTTATGGTTTTGAAGTTAATATGACCAAGCCTCCTATGCCATAACATTGATTCATCCAATGTGGCCTTTGCAACAAGACAAGTTAAATTCTTTTTAGGAACAATGTTCTTCATGTCTACACTGTACATATTGCCCTTTCTAGGAATTTTAAGAAGCACTTGACTTTCATCAGGCATCTTAAAATCAGGAGAAAGTACAAGACACTCAGTGTCACAGAAAAGAACTTTGTTCTTTTTGTCACACATTTGTGAGACACTAAAAAGATTATAATTTAGCTCTTTTACATAGTACACATCTTCAAAATCTAAATTTCCAGTTTTGATTGTACCTTTACCAGAAATTTTACCACCAACACCTCCTCCAAAGGTAACATAGCCTCCATCTATTGATTGAAAATCTGAGAGATAAGACTTGTTGCCTGTCATGTGCCTTGAACATCCACTATCTGAGTATCCTTGATCCTCTTGTTTATCATTTGAATGTTCCTGCACAGCAATGAGAAGTATCAGTTTCTTTTGGGGACCCAAGCCATTACTGACTTGGATCTGCCTCTTGCATCAATGAAATTTAATCTTTTAAGAACAGTTGATGCAACATTGGATTTAAGAATCCAACATGCTGAGGCCTTAACAGCATTTGCCCTGTTTTTCCAAGCAGCAGTATTAACTACTTGCCTAGCAGTATTAACTGCTGGCTTTGCAGTTTTACTCTTTGGTTTCCAAACTTGTTTTTGGACCACTGCTTTTGAATGGGCCTTGTAACAGTTTTTGATGCATTTTTGAAAGTTGTTTTTGCATTTTTAACTGTTAGTCTTGGGTTAACAGTCATGAGTGATCTAGCAGTTGAAACTGCTTTCCTAGCAGTAGAAACTGCTGTCGAAACTGCTCTGGGTTTTATACTCTTGGACTTAGAGTGAAAGTGAGTTTGAGGAGTTTGCCTTTTGAAATTCACCCTATTGTTTTCATACCCAGATACCCATTTGTTACAGAAAGCTGCAAGATGATCAAAACTACCACATGTGTAACAAGCTTTATTATAAAAGAAAAAGTCATCACTTAATTGGTTAGACTTGAGGCCATTCCAATTTCTTTGGTTACCTCTGGGCTTGCTAGTGGATCTATATTGTTCACAATATTTAACTGGTTGCCTAACATGTTTAATGTTTGAACTAGGCTTAACAATATCCTTTTTGATCACTTTAGGAACCCTTGTTCCTGCTTTCTTAACTACTTCAGGTTTAGATATAACCTATTCATCTTCTTCATCATCAGATACCCAGTCTTCAATAACTACTCTATCTGATCTTCTATCAGAGGACACCTTGTCCTCAGAAAGTAAAGTTTTACTTAAACTTTCACTTACTTTCTTAGGTTTATCAACAACTAGCTTAGTTTTTGGTTGTACACCATATTGTAGCTCAAGTTGTTGAAATTCAGGAATACCTGAATTTTCTAGGTCAATCCCTGGGGGTTTAGGGATACCTCTGTATGGAGGTGGGACACTCTTATATCCTACTCCTGACTTAGCTCTATTAATCACTTGACATTCTATCATGTTGGTAATACCTCCAGAAGCATGTTCTAGTGTCTGTGTAGTCAAGTGAATGTTTCCATTTTCCTTTTTGACCCTATCAAAAGCCTCTCTCAAAAGCTTAATTTCAGCATCTTTAAAGAAAATGTCCTGTCTAAGAAGAGCTTTGTCATCAGAAAAAGCAAGTTCATTTTCTTTGTAGTATAAGATCTGCTTTTCTGTTGATGCTAATCCACACTTATAATCTACTAACTCTTGAAAAGTTCTGCTTAAATCTTTCTTTTGGACATCATAATGTTTGATTAAAGTGTGTAATTCTTTAAGAGCAGTACAATCATTTGAACAAGCTTTATGAGATTGTACCTCAGAAGTAGAAAAAGCCATGAGTCCCATTTGTGAAGAATCTTCTTCTTCATCAGCCATGAAACTCCAATCAAAACCTAGCCCATCAATGGCTACCATAGCCTTTGAGTTCGGCTCAGAAACCTCCCTTGTTTTGGATGTGCTTCCAAAACCTTTGTTCTTGCTATCTTGCTGCCTTGGTCTTCTGCACTCTCTTGAGAAATGACCCATCATGTGGCAGTTATAGCACTCTATCCTTGACTTATCAAAACCAGCAGCATCAGTGTTGCTGATTACAAGCTTCTTCCCCGTCTTGTGATAGAACTTCTTGGCTCTCATGCTAAGAAGAGAAATTTGCCATTTTAGATCCATTTCCTCCAGATCATCTTCATGGATCTCTTGGAGGTCTTCATAGGTGAGCATGGACCCATTATTTTGACTTGTAAGAAATGCACAACAAGTCTTTTCATCTAAAATACCTATGGTACTGCTTGATGAACTAGCAGCACCAACACCATCAACAACTTTCACCTCTTCACTTGATTTTGAGGTACTAGGAGTTGACATAAAAGCCATGTTCCCAGTATTAGAACTAGTACCTCCATTCTTCTTCAAATCTTGCTCCACAATCTTAAAGTTGCTATACAAATCTATAAGCTCCATTATATCAAGGTCTGGCTTATTCTTCCAGACAACAACATGCATAGCCCACTCTTCTGGTAGGCTTCTCAGAAATTTTGAGTTCAAATCTTCTTGAGGTATTTCAACCCCAAGAATAGCAAGTTGGCTCACAATATTCTGAAGCCTGTTAAACATATGGTCAAGAGATTCATTGTATGTAGAGGAGAAGTTTTCAAACTGCTGTTTGAGCAGTGTCTTGTGGGTTTTCTTGGTGGCTTCATTTCCACCATACCTGGCAATAATAGCTTCAAATAATGACTTGGCATCTTTGAACTTGCTGAAGTTTAGAAGTTGATCATTGGGAATGGTCATCATCAGCATGCTTCTTGCCTTTAAATCATTTTTCCTCAGTATTCTTTCTTCTGCAGATTTTGGCTTCATTTGCAGAGTTGTCAGCACTTTGCCATCAACTGTTGATGTAGTGGTGGTAGGCTTGAAAGAGTCTCCATCTTCAATAATTTCCCAAAGTGCATAGTCTTGCACTTGGAAATATTGTTCTATCCTTAGCCTCCACATCTCAAACTCATTCTGTTTGAGCATGGGTATTTTAGCAGCAACATTGGTCTGAATAGATTCAACGTCCATTTCTTCTTCTTCTTCTTCTAAATCAACTATATCAGCCTTGCTCTGATACCAATTGATGAGGGTTCGATACACTATTAAGGTGGTTAAACCTTTTGTACTTTGTGTATATGATATGTTGAGTTAATATGATCAAGTACGCGGAATTTACTTAATCACACTTAGAAGGTTATTTGTGTTATGGAAATGGAACAGTTATGCTTGTGTATATAGAACAAAGGACATGCAATGTTATCACCAAAACGATTCAATATTATTCAAGATAATACGAGTGATCTTCAATATCACTAGGGTTACAAAGACCTTGAATCTTATGTTTTCTACAACTTGTGATATTTTTGTTCTATGTTCTTGAGAGATTTTATTCTAAAAATACTTAACAACTTTTTCACTCTCTTAGACACTTAGACACATATCTAGACTAAGATCTTTCTTTTATATGTTAAGAAAAGATCTTTTACAATATTGTTAAGTCTTATCAAAACTACTTGCTAACTTATCTTGAGTGTGTCAGTACATAAGATACAACATGTATCTGAGTACACAACTTGATATTGATCACTTTGTTAAAAGATATTATCTACCGTATATACTTGACTTTAGTACATAAATATTTTTTCAATACTTATCCAACCAGCAGTTGTATATGTGACAATTATCCACTCAGCAGTATCGACTAGCAGTACCTTCTTTATAACTACAAGTTAGTACGGTTAGTTATAACTTGAACAGTCCTAAGAATATACACTAGCAGTTGGAACTGTTAGAGTATTCTTCTCAGCAGTACGAACCTTCAATACTTGTAATTCTTGATACTTAATCTTCAGAACATTTAATTCCCAACATATGCGATTTGATTAGCTGCGATTTGACTAGTTGCGATTTGATTAGTTGCGAGTTGACAAGTTGCGATTTAACTAGTTGCGATTTGACTGATTGCAATTTGGCCAGTTGCGATTTGACATTGTGAGTTGATACTTGCGATTTGACTAATTGCGATTTGGTTAGTGATTGTTTGCGATTTGGTTAGTTGCGATTTGACTGGTTGCGATTTGAACGTTGATGTTGCGGTTTGACCAAAGTTGACTTTTTACGTCAAAACTTCAAAAGGCCATAACTTTTGAACCGTAACTCCGTTTTCAGCGAAATACCTGTCAAAACGACCGTAACAGCCTGAATATAGTAAGGTTTCATTTATGAAGTCATGAAACGAAATTTTCGAGGCCCAAATCCCTTCCGGAATAAAGTTATTGAGGTTTTAAGTTTTCAGACCAAAATTTCACGATAACAACTTGCATCAACTAAACAACATATCACCTAGTTTATCAAACGATCATCACTCCTAACACACAATCACTAATCATTGTACCGATCCAACAGCTATCATAACACATTTAAGTAGTCATTATCACTTCACAGTTTATTCTTGATTTTTGTAAAATCCCGCGAAAGAATCTATTTCTCGGTTTAAATCATAGAATTGGAAAATCCCATGCACGTTTACATCATGTCTAATACTTCAGATTCCTTCATATCTGAGGTACTCAAGTTGTACGACACGAATGATAAACAAAAGACTTCCAATTCTGTACAACAAATAAACGTGTGTGATTCTGATAATGCTAATATGGAATTGTTGTGCTCGAATCCTCAAGAGAAAGAGTTTCATCAGTCACTAAAGCTGCCTAATGCAAAGGAAAGTTGCATAGAATGCTTTCGACTACTTCATTCACATCTCATGGTTCTCTCAGAAAGACCTGGATCCATGGGGGGATTCGAACGAGCATTTGCATCACTCTTTGGTCAAGATGTTCAGACTTTCATAGGCACTATGTTCCTGAACTTAGATCAACTGGAACAACAACTTGACAAAGAAGAATTTAATGAAATTGGATCCATGGCTGCTCTTCGGGTGATCAACAAACAACTTCAATTGTTCATCAATTCACAATACACTTGGGATTATGACAGTCAAATGACAGAAAATGTTTTACTGATTACACTAGAATTGAAGTTAACATGTTCAGAGAAACATTACTCCAACACATGGGTAGTGTTAAGAAGTACATTGAGGAAAGAGCACAACATAAACAAAAGTATGACATCAAGATGAATGAAAGTCGGATGCAATCAAGAGAGATTAAGGTTGATTCGAGTAAAGCACTGGGTGCTAGTTCAGTTGTCACAGAATGCAGTGGGACAAAGTCAGATAAGCATGATACAAGCAACAGTTATGTGACTCATATCACACATGGTGTGGATGCTGATATCAGACCAGTAAATGACCAAGTGCCATTTGCTGAGGTACATTTAACTGTTCAACATAATGTCCTTGCTAGTGAACAACAACATACTGATCAATCTAAACCTATTTATGACACATATTTGTTGAAAAAGGCTGATAGCAATACCACTCCTGATTCAACAAATATGAGTCATAAGGGGAGAGAAATTGACCAGGATGTTGAACATAATCAAGTTATAAGTCCTTTGGTTAAGGCTGAGCTTTTCAAAACGAATGATATGGTTGAAAAAGAAGTTTATAATGAACTTTCAAACAGATTCTTACAACTTGAAAAACATTGTATTTCACTTGAAATATCAATACAACAAAAGGAAGAAAGTCTTCAAACTAACAAACCATGTAATAATCCGGAATTTCCTGAATTTCGTGAATTTTTTGAGATAAACGATTTGAAAGCTCAGCTACAAGCCATCAATCTTGGGGAAACCACCACTTAGAAACCAATCAGTTGTTAGACAACCGACTGCGTTTAGATCTGAACGACCAAAATCCTCAAAACCACGGTTTGCCTCCCAAGTTGATTCGAAACAAGTTTTGTCAAAACCAGTCACTTCACAGTCTAGACCTAAGGAAAAGGAATATACGCTTGCAAAACCTCATCATATGAGTGCATCTAGTTCTTCTAGGATTAGTTCAAAGCGTGTGTCATTTGTGACACCAAAGGAACATGTTAGACATAAAAACAGTGTTCTGAATTACAACCTAGAGGATCCTAAGAAAAACACACATGAAAAGACTAGGAATTTGCCTGTTTCTAAGAGTAGTTGCGTATCGATTAAAGCGATTCCTGTAGCAGATCACTCTAAGAACTCTAGATCTTTTTCTGACTCCAAATACTATGCTTGCTCAACTTGTCAGAAATGTGTTTTTAATGCAAACCATGATGATTGTATAACAAAATTCCTGAAGGAAGTGAATGCTCGTGCTAAGGTTCAATCCTCTATGACTAGAAACAACAACAAGCCAGTAGAACCAAAGAGTTATACTCAAAAACCTGGTAGGCAGATTGTTGTAGGACAAAGGTCTTCTCTAAACAAGTCTTCCACTGTACATAAGAAACCAAAAACTCCTAGATCTTGCCTTAGGTGGATACCGACGGGTAGAATTTTTAAGATTGTTGGTCTTAGATGGATACCTACTAGTAAGCTGTTCATTGATTTTAAAGATAAGGTTGACAGTGAAACCCCAAAATATAAATGCAAACAAACTCTTAATGTCAATGCAGGAAGTCTTTACTTAAGTGCAGGTACATCGTTCACTCATATTAAGGAAAGACTCAGGGTTTGGGTGCCGAAAAGACTGATATCTCATGAATTAGGGGTTCAAGCAATTCAAGCTTGATGAACATCAATGACAATGACGTTTGAACACTTCAGTTCAAGCCTCGATCTTCATCGTCATTGACGTCTGTTCACATCAGTTTAGGCCTCAATCTTCAACGACAATGACGTCTGTTCACATCAGTTTAGGCCTCGTTCTTCATCGACAATGACGTTTGAACACATCAGTTCAAGCCTCGGGCCTCAATGTCAACATAATGGCGTCTGCTGAAAACACTTCAGGCCCCGTTCCTTAAAGAAAAGAAAGGCATACGCTTGAGTGCGCTTTATCTTCGGAAGAAGAGAAATCTTCTTGTTTATGACCATTCTCATCAACAAGCTTCACCAAGCCTTAGTCATCAAGTGAAGTCCCTTACCGTTGATGGTATTCTTATTCACTCGTTCAATCAAAAATGGCAGTCATATGCAATTTTTGAAGGGGAGAAGGGTGAATAAACAAATTGCCAGTTATCAAGTGGATCTACTTACCGTTGATTATATTCTTATTCACTCACTCAATCAAAAATGGCAGTTGGCAGTCATATGCAATTTTTGAGGGGGGGGGGGAAGGGTAAATAAACTACATGTTGATTGAGATTTGAGAAATGGTCATACGACTCTCCTTCAACACCTAATGTTCCACTTATTCCACAAGGTGTTGATAATGACTCTCATGATATTGAAGCTGCACGCTTGAATAATGATCCGTTCTTGGGTATTCCTTTCCCAGAACCAGGTTCTGAAGAATCTCCTTATTCACGGATTGTTGTTCCTTCCAATGTGCACTCGGTTAAGCAACCACAAAACATGAAGGAAAATGTCGGCTAAAACGTCAAAACGGATAAGATTTTGGACATAGAATGTGAAGTGATCACAGAGTTTATTTGGGATCGCTTATTTGAGATTGAAGTTGACTTTCACAAAGGCGTGATCTTATTTTATCTTGAAGTCAGAGTTGGTTGGATGCATGAATTTCAATGATAACTTGCTCGTGCGTAAAATTTATGATTGGGACTTGGATTATCTATGTTAGGAATTATTAGAATAATAGTTTAATTCATTCCTGCTGTTAGTATTAGTGGTTCCTGCTGGCAGGTATGTAGTTCCTGCTGGTAGTACATTTTGGTTCCTGCTGGTAGTACATTTTGTTTCTGCTGTTAGTTTTCATTGCTGCGGGTAATACCGTATGTTTAGAAGTTTGTTAGGATATGCATGAGTTATTTTAGGAAGAGATAGTGTATATCTCTTTACACGTTTTCTTAGTAATGCTGCATTAGGGTTTCTTGTAGTATAAAAGAAACATGCGGCTATGAGTTGTGTAATGGATTAAAAACATTATTAGTTAATAAAAGATCCATAGAGGATCAAAGTCTTTATAGTTATTATTCTTCTTTATTTGTTCATATTCAGAGATTCTCTTGTAGCGTGCTTGTGATTACATAGGCATTCTACCGATCCAACAAAGGCTCAAAGATCTATCAAGGAGGCCTAGATCCAACAAGTGGTATCAGAGACTGGTTAGGATCTCTGTCAAAGAAGAAAAAGTTTTCTAAACAATCTCTTAAACCCTTTCACAATGGCTGACGTCAATTCTGATGAGTCTGTCATCAATAATGAAAAACCTGAAACTTCACAAGTCCAACAACAAATAGTCACAACCACTATGCCTAACAGTAATGCTAAATTCCCATACCTCAAGAAAGATGAGTACGAGATTTGGGCTATGAAGATGGAGTACTGGATCTCAAACAGTGATCATAACCTATGGAATGTGATCCTGAATGGGAACAGCAAGAAGAAAACTAGGAGAGATCGGAAGGGGAACATCATCATACTTCCACCTATATCAGCAGAGGAGCAGGTTGCTGTAAAAAGGGAGACCAAGGCAAGAACTCTTTTGCTTCAGGCTCTCCCAGAAGATCATATGGGTGACTTTCATCACCTGGATGATGCTAGGGAGATCTGGCTTGCTGTAAAAGCTAGATTTGGAGGGAATGATGAGTCCAAGAAGATAAGGAAGTCCATGCTCAAGCAGGAGTTCCAGGAGTTCAAGATCTCTGAGGCTGAAGGGATTCACAAAGGTTATGACAGGTTTCACAAGATCCTGAGCCAACTCAACCAGTTGCAGGCCAGGCTAGACAATGAAGACTGCAACACCAAGTTTTTGAGGGCTCTGCCTCCATCCTGGTCTCAGGTTTCCATCACCCTTAAGGCCAGAGGTGGGCTCGATTTCATGAGTTTTGATGATCTTTACAACAAGCTCAAGACCCTTGAAATTGACATGAAAGGGGTTTCAACCTACTCATCTCACACTCCAACTCATACTGCATTTGTTAGTGCTACCAGTACTAACAAGGTCTCATATGGTGATAGCCCAACCCCCTCTTCTTCATCAGTTTCCTATTCCCCTGCAACACCTAGATCACAGTCAAGGTCTGGCAATGTGCTTGAGGAAGTTCTTCATTCGTTTGTTGCTGAAAGTGCTCCACAACAGCAAATTGCCTATGAAGACTTTGACCAGATTGATCAACTGGATCTGGAAGAAATGGACATCAAGTGGCAGATGGCTATGCTGTCATTGAAGGTTAATAGATTTGAGAAGAAGGCAGGGAGGAGGATCAAATTCGATGGACAGGAAGGAGCAAGGTTTGACAAGAGGAAGGTGATATGCTACAGATGCTTACAACCAGGTCACTTTGCTAGAGAATGCATAGATAAGAAGGTGGATGACAAAACAAGGTATTCTGCTTTCAAGATTCAAGAATTGGAGTCAGAAGAACCCAAAGCCTTGCTGTCTGTGGATTCCATGCTGGATTAGGAACAACATGAGGTAGCTGATGCAGTAAGTGGAGCTGCAAAGGTCTATGGATGATTACGGGATATGGTGCTGAGGCACAAGTGGCTGGGGAATTTGGTTTGATGGGCTACCCATCTCAAGTACAAAAATGTCCTTTTGGCTGTCATGAAATGTATGCTGAACTTAAGAAAGAGTTTGATGACATAGAGCCTCAATATAAAGAATTGTTTGTTAAAGTTCAAGCTTATGAAAATGCTCTTAAAACTTTAGAAAAACAAAAAGCTTGGTACCAAGCAAATCAGATAGCATATGAAGAAAAAACTAGAGTTTTGGAAAGAGATCTAGAAAACACTACTAACTTGCTAAAATATTCTGAAAGTGAAAATGCAAAGGTAAATTTAGAAAAACAGAATGTGCAGGCTAAGTTAGATAGTGAAGTGGCTAGGGTTAATTCTTGGCAGAAATCATCTACAGATGTAGAAAAAATAAATGAGAACACTCAGTCTGGGAGGTCAAAGAAAGGTTTGGGGTATCATAAAATTGATGACACTATTGAGCCAAAATGGTTTGACCCTACCCAAGGAGGTAATTACCAAATTCCTGTTAAGTTTGTAAAAGAAGGAGGAATGAATGCAGTTCCTCCACCTATCAGAGGAGTTTTTAAGCTTGCCCCTATCCACTCAGACCTTGACATAGACTTAGATGAATCACACATGTCCTATGGCAAAAAGTCCATTGACTTGCCTACTTCAGACAATGAATCTAATGGCTTTGTCTCTTTGTGTTAATAGTGACAAGTCCTCTGAACCCAAGTCTGATGACTATACCTCATGTGATTCAAGTGATAAGTCTGTCACACACAGGGCTGATGTTTTATCCACAAGAGTGGTTGATGATGAATCTATTTCTAAAACAGCTTCTTTAGATAATAGTTCTCTTAATTCTGTTAAAATCAATTCTCCTTCAAGTATTGGTTGTGATACTTTTGTGTGTAATAAAAGAAGACATGAAAAGAACAGAGTTTTTAAAAGGAAATCATGTTTTGTTTGTGGTAGTTACTCTCACCTCATTAAAGATTGTAATTATTATGAGAGTAAAATGCATGTTTGTGTTGAACAACAGCAACCTAGATCAGTGTGGAAAAATGTAGAGAATATACCCCCATTTGTCCCTAGAGCAAATGCATTTCCTGCTGGTAATGCAAAACAACCAGCACCTGTTGCTGCTGGTAGGCATTTCAGACCTGCAGCTATTCTGCTGGTAAGCATTCAGGGGTACATCCAATTCTACTGGTTGGAAAAGGAATGCTGCAAGACCCTACATCAGACCTACAAGCAGTTACCTTCAAAATGATTATTGGCCTGTTTGTTATGACCCAATGTATATGGGAGGGACAAGATGGGAAACTGATCTTCAGTACTCAAAAGGTTGTTCTTGGAGACACAATGGTCATTATTTGAGAAAGGGATCCAAGAGAAATGGTGGATCCCATCATTGCTGTGTTTGAGGGGAGGCATAAGCCTAAGGGGAGGCTTTGCTTGTATATTGTTATTATCTAATTATTTCATTTCACTAACTTTGTCTTGCAGATGGTATTTGTTTGTGTTTTCTTTGTATATTGTGTTTTCTAACCATTTTGCAGGTAGTTAACTCAAGTTCAAATAATAAGTCTTCAATCTTATGTAAACAAGAAAAACAAAGTTTATTCATTAGTTATAGTGAGGTTACAGATCGATCAAGCAACATGATATAACAACACCCAAACTGCAGATGAACCCAGACACCAGACAACAACAACAAACAAAAAGAACAAACACCTAGTACTCAGAACCACAACAACAACCCAGCCAACTACTCCATCTTCCCTTTTCCTTTGCCCTTGTTATCAGGCATGACCTTGCGAACTCCTAAGCCACTGATCAAATTATACACCTTTGGGGAAGCAAGTCCCAATACTTGTTGCCTTGGCTTTGGAAGAGGTTCACTTTTCTCTGGAACTGGAATCTTGCTCATGGCTGCCACAGATTTCTCCATTTCTCTTGTGAGCATGACTGAAAGTGGAGTATGCGACGGATATGCTTCCCAAGAACCATTATAATAGGTCAAAGACTTTGGCCATGAAGAGAGCTCATCATCCGAGCTTGAGTCATCCAAAGAGGAGGGGGAAGCTGGAAGATCTTCAGACGAAACTTCTTCAGCCTTTGCTTTTCCCTTTTCGTGTCTACTGATTTGAGTGGAGTTGTTGGGTGGGAAATAGTTTGCCCATCCTGATGACTCAGATGATGAATCAGACGATAATTCTATAACGGTTGGGTTGGAAGTACTCATGGTGTATGAATGGAGGATTAGGGTTTGTGTGTATTGGTGTTGAATGTTGAGGCCTTTTATAGTGCCAATGAAGGATTAAAGGCAATTAAATGTTGGGTTGGTTTTGAAATAAATTTCTTTCAGGAGTGGCGTTAATTAAGGATTTGACTTTCTGGAGTTAATTGTGAGTTTTGGTCAAACAGCAGTTTGTTCCTGCTGGTTGACCTTCTGTTTCTGCTGGTTGACTTGTGGTTGCTGTTGGTATTGAAGATTTGGGTTTAATTATCGTGGCGATTGAGGAATTGATCGGATCCAGTGCATAAGTTTGACTTATGGTCAAAACCACTTTATTCCTGCTAGTTGACCAACTGTTCCAGCTGTTTGACCAGTGGTTGCTGCTGGTTTCGTTATAATTAGGGAAGTTATTTTGGGATTGAATTTAAGTCAAATTGGTCAAAGATACGTTCGCGAGATACTTTCAATTTAAATTGCTAAGTTTGGTAACCATATAAATGACCTAAATTGTTCATACCACTCCCCAAATCATCATTTTCCTCTAACATCCATTTCATCACTTCTCATTCACCCAACTCATCAATCGATTCATCACTATGGCGGCATTACAGTACAAAGATGATCACAACAAAGTGGGGTATCTTGAAATCTCTAAGCGAAGTACAGGGTATGATGAGGTACTCACCTTCCTGAGTGGGTCCTCTATTCAGTTTGCTTTGACTCATTGTCTAACGGTAGTATATGATTCATTGGTAAGACAATTTTGGGCTACTGCTGCTGTACGAACAGTTGTGGGTAGACCTCAGGAGATAGCAGCAACAATTGATGGGAATGAATACATCGTCACTGAGGGGTCCATTCGCACTCATCTTTAACTGAATGATGAGGAAGGGTTGTATAACTTAACAGAGCAAGAAATTCTGGATGGTATGGCGGCCATTGGATATCCTGTCATTGGTACTTTTACCTTTTATAAGAATAAGCTTTCTCCTCAATGGAGGTTTCTCATTCACACCCTTTTACAATGCATTAGTATCAATTTAGGAGGTTGGGATCAATTCTCAAGTCCTCTTGCCTCTGGTCTTATTTGTCTGTCTGATGGGAGGGTGTATAACTGGTCTAAGTATATCTTTGAGGGGATGGTTGGGAACTTAGTACATGCTAAACACAAATTCCTTATGTACCCTAGATTCTTGCAAATTGTCTTAGGTGTTCAGACCACTGACCCCACACCTAGGATCATGGCTAGGTTGACTGGTAAATTGTTTGCTACCATGAGGTTTAAATTTGAGGGTGAACATCAGCCTCTATTGCCAGCTATGTTGCCAAGGGGCAATGATTCTGCTGGTGGTAATATCCCCCCTGTTGCTGCTGGTGTTGGAACTTCTAATGCTGCTGGTGCAAGTGCATCAGTTGCTGCTGATGCCCAACAACCACCCTCTCCTAGGCCCAATACCCTAGTTGCCCCTAGTAGTGAGCCAGTAAGCAATGTTGAACCTAATGTTGACCAAGCCACCACTGTTGAACAAAAGGTTGACCCATCTGTAGACCAACCATCAACTGCAGTTGAGCCTTCTATTGATATGCCCACATCCTCAAGGCTATCCACTCCTAGTCCATCTAGGCAGCCTTTTGGTTTTGACACCAATATTGGAGGAGATTCTTCTGTCTCTCCACCCAGATCCAATAAGGCTCCTAACACCTCAGGTATTCCTGCTGGTGGAGCTGAGGATTCTGATGCTCTCACTCCTATGTCTACTTTACTTGACAGGTATATGAAGAAAGTTGAAGCATTGGAGTCTGAACTAAAGGACATCAAAAGGAATCTTGGTAAAAAGGTGGATTCATTAGAGACTGAGCTCAAAGAAACAAAAGAGACTTTTGGTGGGACTATCCAAAAGCTAACTGAAAGAGTCAACACTTTGAAAGCTCAACTTCAGCAAAAGAAAAGAAGGGTTGTGCTCTCTGATTCAGAAGCTGATCAGACTGATATGGAATTTGATGGACTCAATGTATTGGCTTCTGCTTCCATGGATAGTGCAAATATTGAAGTACCTACCTTTTCTGAGCCTCCTACAACTACCCAGTCTCGAGCTTTCAGTAGGAGAAGGAACAAGCAGTCCCCAAGAATATCAGCTTTTGAAAAATTCCAATCCACTGTTACTGCTGACAGCAAAGCAGATGAAGATGTTCCAGAAGACGTTCCTGCTGCTACAGATGTTTCTGCTGGAGGTGAAGATGTCTCGGCTGATTCTAAGTCTCAGGGTGATCCTGCTGGTAGCTCATCCCTTGCTACTGGTAGTGGCACCATTGCCCATGACAGTGTTCCTGCTAGTGACACAACTGTTCCTGCTGGTAGCACGGATGCTGCTACTACAGCTACCCAAGAAGTTCCTGATGCTCAAGCTGTTCCCTCTGCTAGTGCATCTGTTTCTACTAGTTCTATTCCTTCTGCAAAGAGAAAAGGAAAGGAGATTCTCATTGAAACTCCTCCATCAAAGAAGTCAAAGGAACAACAAAGACAAGAGGAAGCATCCTTGGCTGAGATAGCAAGGTTACAAGTACAAGAAAAGGCTGAGATAGAAAGGAAAGAGAAACAGGAACGACAAGATGAGATTATGCAAGGGGCTTAGCAGAAGAGTCTGATGATCCAGTTATGTCATTCATCAATGCTGATTCTGAGCTGAGAGCAAAGTTTGAGGAAATTAAGACCATTCCAGGTTTGACTGCAGCAGAGAGAGCAGACCAACTATTAGAATTCTTAAATGCTAGAAGAGATGAAGACACTTTGGGGGATTTTATGTCTTTGGTGCGAAAGAGGAGTCAGGCTGCTGCAGAAAAGAAAGCAAAGGAGAACAGAGATAAACCTCCTATACAGGCACAACAAAGAAATTATATGATGAATGTTGTCAAGAACCAGAGTTCTGCACTCTATACTATTGGGTGGAGCATGGCTCAAGTAAAGAAATTGTCAGATGAAGAACTCAAGATGCATTATGACAGGATCATGCAACAAATTTTAGCCCGAACTAAACCTGCATTGGAAGATCCTTCTTCTAAGAGGGTTAAGCTTACTGATTCTGCTGAGCATACTGGTGATGCCTCTGCTCTTGAGACTTCCCCACAATCACCCAAGGAGTCCTCTATTCCTGCTGATCCACCAACTTCCATTCCTTCTGAAGCTGCTCAGGGAACAACATCCATTTCTACTGAAGTTCCACCTTCTCCAACCTCTACTATTGTTGCTCCTGGTGTAACAAAAGAGGTTTCTATTCCTGAGGTGACACCTTCTACAGTTCACTCATCTTCTTCCACTCCAAGAATCAGGAAGAAGAGTCACGCTAAGAAGTCTTCATCAAAGCCTCTTGCAGACATGGATGATCAGGAATTACTTCAGTTTGATTCTGAAAGTGACTCTGAAGATGATTCTCCTCACCCTTGGTCTCATATTGCTGCTTGGGAGGTTCTTCCTATTCCTCAAGGAGAAATCCATGCCTTGTATACACTTGATGGGAAAACCAAATATTTTACATTTCTTAGGGAGATTTTGAATCGGGTGGACAAGCAAGACTTGATAAACTTGTATGGTATGGTGGAGAAGTATTATGAAACCAATAAGGCTACTGGGATTGGTCTTATTCTCTGGGGGGATTTGAAAGTGTTGATGGATTCTCTCGAGGGAGGAGATGCTTATAATATGTGGGCTAATCAACAGTCATGGAGAGTACACAGTTGGAGGTTATATACTTCTTCAAATGTTCATGTCTTGGTGACTATTTCCGGTCAGGTGTTCTGTATGTTTGTGGATGTTCCATATCCTTTATCAGTAGAGCTTATGGAAAGGATGCTAAAGCATAAATTGAAGATTGGCAAAATGGCAGTGGGAAATGACTTAACCACAGCTGGGCAATTGGTCAGGTTTATCCGGAATCAACTTGCTGCTGCCAAAGCATCTTCTGCTTGATCATGGTACTCTTTATGCTTATTGTTGTATATTTTTCATTTTCATTTGTTTGTTTTCTTTCTTTATTTTCTTTCTGTTTCTTTTATTTTTGTTTCTTTATTAGTTAAAAAAAATATAAAATAAAAAATAAAAAAAAATTATATTGTCTACTAACTTATTTGCAGGTACAGTGTTGGTTTTTAACCACACCGCAAATGGTAATCAACTCACCATGTCTCACAGACAAGAAAGAGTTGACTCACCATGAGGGTACGGCTTTGGTGTGATAATCAAATCTGTTGACAGCTTTAATAGTTTGCTCAAAACTATAGGGTACTCAACTCACCCATGTTTCATTACTGAGCGTTGAATGGTTCTCAATTCACCATGGCTTTTACCCTTTGGGGTTTCCAAAGAATTGGCTAGCCCACATGTATATGGCTTGTGGTAAAGGCAGTGGAAAACCATATTTGGTACTCAATTCACCAAGGTTATCTTAACAAAAAGAATTGGCTAGTCCAAAAGGGTACGGCTTTTGGTAAAGACAAATCAAATCTGTTTATAGTTGATGATTTACTAAAAATCATATGGTTATCAATGTACCATGGTCTTACACACTTAAACATTGGCTACTCCAGTAGTGATGGCTATTGGTAAAGAGACATCAAATCCATTAATTTTCAATGATTCACCTCTCACAGGAGTCAACACACCTGGAAGTGATGAGAATGATATGAAACTTAAAAGATTTGATGTACAATAAGTCATGGTTGCTGTGAAGTTACATTGCCTTTCAGATGGTGACCAGATTAAGATGATGTGTTTTCCTGTTGCTGCTAATACATAGCGCTTGCTGCTGGAAGTGTGTGCTTACAAATGATGTTGCTGCTGGTTACTTTCTGATGCTGCTGTTTCAATCCTCTATCCCTGGACGTCAAAGATCTATCTGGAAACTTGAAGTTAACCAAGTCAAATTCAAGTTTAGGGGAGGATTGTTAGGAATTATTAGAATAATAGTTTATTTCATTCCTGCTGTTAGTATTAGTGGTTCCTGCTGGCAGGTATGTAGTTCATGCTGGTAATGGTTCCTGCTGGTAGTACATTTTGTTTCTGCTGTTAGTTGTCATTGCTGCGGGTAATACCGTATGTTTAGAAGTTTGTTAGGATATGCATGTGTTATTTTAGGAAGAGATAGTGTATATCTCTTTACACGTTTTCTTAGTAATGCTGCATTAGGGTTTTTTTGTAGTATAAAAGAAACATGCGGCTATGAGTTGTGTAATGGATTAAAAACATTATTAGTTAATAAAAGATCCATAGAGGATCAAAGTCTTTATAGTTATTCTTCTTCTTTATTTGTTCATATTCAGAGATTCTCTTGTAGCGTGCTTGTGATTACATAGGCATTCTACCGATCCAACAAAGGCTCAAAGATCTATCAAGGAGGCCTAGATCCAACAATCTAGTTATACCCGATGTAAGGAGTTACAATGAAGTTCTCACGGGTTATAGCTATCACTTCAAGGAGTTACATTGTAGTGCTCAGTGTCACACGCAGATGCAGATGTGGATAGTCTTAAGAGGTGTTGTACTTGCTTTGGCTCTTAGATAAGTGTCTAGGGTACTTAGAGGTATTCTTCTGCATTGTTCTTCAATCAACAACAGTGCAAGCTTAAGTAACAAATTTGGGGAATTCTTCGTCATTTTCAAGTTTGGTGTATCGGGTTTACTTCACCAAGTGGTCACAACAATA
Organism: Artemisia tridentata subsp. tridentata; assembly: GCA_021014915.2. NCBI lineage: Eukaryota > Viridiplantae > Streptophyta > Magnoliopsida > Asterales > Asteraceae > Artemisia > Artemisia tridentata. The sequence continues at coordinate 82,403,318 of CP139504.1, forward strand.
GCCGACAGATCATAAGGGTTGGTAAAGATAATCAGAGAGAGTTTCTGTAGAAGTTGATTCTCACATGATACATTTGAGCCAAGTCTGTTCTTCGCACAAGATTTCAAGTATATGTGCGTAAAATGTGTTGCTGATTCTGAGGTATCAAAACCAGCAAGGGGGAAGGAGACATACATCTGGACGCACAACGAGTACACGTGATGAACTTTATAATTCTTCTGAATTGAAGTTATTCCGGGTAGAAAAATGTCATAACCGCAGAGAAAATCAGTGTTTTAACTCGTGCCTTCTGGTGTATCATTCCAACTACATGGGGGAAGAGATGTAAGAAACAGTTTCTGATGATAAAAGAGGTACACAATGGTATGATGATTCTTCTAGTTAGTCTGTATCATTTCGACTACATACGGGATAAATTGCCTACACTCGGGATTTAGTTAACTTGGGTGTAACAATTCTCATCTGCAATTTCCTGAAGGGAGAAAAGTGCATCTCCGAGTCTTAATTGATCTTAATGTTACGTTTTCGAATTCATGAATGGGATTGAGTGTGTACTTCGGGTTTTTGGGCTTCATTCAATGAGACTGATTGCATCAATTCAACTACTAGGGGGAAGTGGACTCTGGATACTTTCGTTATGCATTCCTTCAGACTTCAGCGGGAAGTAATGTGAGAAGAATTATTCAAGTGTGAGATGATACACTGCTGATCTATTTGAGGATCCCCCGATCGGAGAATCATAATGGTTATTCTTAAAAGGAGCAACAATTTTTGATGTGGTTTGCTACGGTTTCCGCTGTACACTTAACGAATGTAAGCTTGAAAGATAGCTTTGAAACTACTCAAAAAGAAGATTGTTGGTTTGGGGGGAAGCTATCAAAGCTTCACATTGAGAAGGCTCAAGTTCAGACGATTATTCAGGAGCCTCGAAAGCTTTGGTGGTGAAAGTTTAAGAGATGTTGACTACAGATTTCTACAACGTACAGAGCGTATCCTCATTTTGGTATTCATGTCAACATCTTCTTAAACTGAATAATATATTTTGTACATATCTTAAACCAAAATGTAAATAGAAAATTATAAAACCAAAATGTAAATAGAAATATATAAAACCAAGAAAAACCATAAAAATCAGAAAAATAGAAAATACCAAAAATAGTTTTTCAAGGCATGTCTTCTGGTATTGATAACATTTACGGTCCTAGAAATGTCATTCAATAATGACACGGGTCTTTAAATGAAGTTCGAGCAGAAGTTCAAAATGTTTTCAAAACATGTCTCAATAGCTTGCTATTACTTCATATAGCAACCTGTGTTTCAAAATGGGGAAAGCACGTCGCCAAAAAGACGGTTGTTCCTCCTACTGGGTGAAGTTCACCCGGCATGGATTACTTTATATCCATGTTTTCCTGATTTAGTGTACGCTTCAGTGCATTACTTCCTGATTAAGAAGAAAAGTCTTCTTTATATGCAAATAGTTTTCATTCTATGATTCTTCTGAAAATTATTTGTGAGACATATGGTGGTAACGTGTTGTTTGAAATTCTTTTTGAATTGGATTGTTCATAAAATTTGTCACTCAATCAATGACAACAACTCTTTAACTAGAATACGGGTCATCGATTGAGGGGGAGAGATTTAAAATTTTATATCATCCAATGGGTTTCTTGGTTATCTCATAATTGTTAGAAGAGGTTTTGTAGTTAATGGGGTATTAGTTGAAGAGGAACTTTGATGTGTCGTTGTATAGGTGATTATTCCTTATCAAGTTTTAAATTTATATTTTGCCGACTTAACCTATAACAACACTAACGGGCAGTGTACCCGATCAATGTAGCCTAGCTGGTAAGTAGGGTGTCGATCACTAAGAGTGAGATTTCTAATATACTAATTCTAAAGGTATTCGACTCTACTTAAATTAATCCTAAACTAAAGCAAAGGGGGGTTCAGCCTGAGAGACTGGCACGAGTTTGGTTTTATACTAAACTAATCAAACTAAACTAAACAAACGCTAGAAGCTTGAAGGTATCGAAAATAAGAAGAACGTGTTAACCAAGTTCAGTCATATATGATTAAGTTTTGATAAGTTTCTAAGACATGTAGTGATGGTGCTCACGACTAGGCGCGGTCTATCCTACCTCTAATTTCTTTTAGAGTCTAGATTCCATTTTAAGTCTTTTTGACTGACTAATCCTGTCACAATTAATCAGAACCCGCATAAAGCTGCTTAATGATTACCATGTTTATATATTATTTAACCCTTAAGGGGCTTACATTAATCATGCAAATGATATTAATGAAGTAATTGTGCGAGCCTAAGGTCGACAAGGCACGATAAACTAATAAAGTAATCAAAACGAAGACTAAGCAACCAATCGAATTAGAAACTAATTAAACCATCTAATAATCATAAACTTGGCTAACACCTAAGGGTATTAGCCCATAATCTCTGTAACAAAATACAAAAATATAATCAAGACGAATAGAGTATTAAACATAAAGAATATGATACGCTAACCGAATGATTAAGTAGTATAACAATGATAAGAGATGTTCTTCAAGTATAATTGGGTCTTCAAGGGTGATCTTCTGCTGTTTTGAGAGGCTTTGATCGTCTGGGAATGGCCCTAAGGGTTCCCAAAGATGCCCTAATTCGTTAATGAGTTCGGTATTTATAGATTTCTGAAATCTGGGTCGATACGGCGCATCTAGAGAGTTAGATGCGTCGCATCTATAAGTAAACGTAGCCTCCAAGTCTGAAACTGACCCGATATGGCGCATCTATAAATCTGATATGGAGCATCTCCCAATACGGCGCATCTAAAGACCTGATGCGCCGCATCTCCTTCAGATACAGGTAAATCTCCTTTTTCTCTTTCCGTGGCCGCTTGAATCAACTAAAACGGAGTCCGGATGAAGATTTTATGGCCAAAATACGAAAGCATCTTCAAGTGTCGACTTGTAATCTTGACTTCTTCATTAAACTTCTAATCTCCACTTGATTTCTTGGTAAGGATTGTGTATGGCCAATACGGCCATCGAATTGGTCCGATGCGACGTATCAAGGTAACTTCGCGTGGGGTCCAAGATTATTATATTCCAGAATATTCGTACACCGCCTTAAGATTCGGTGTATCTTCAATCTCTTATGCGGCGCATGTTCTCTTGTATCTTGGATCATCTTTTGGTGAAGTCTTGAGAGTGATACGTCGTAGGTATGAAATGTAATGCGGCGTATCTGGAGTAGAACAAGTTGGTTCTTCTTCGTTGACCAAAGTTTCATATGCGACGCATGATAAAATCAGATGCGGCGCATGCTTCAAAGTCAGGCAATGGTCTTTAATCTCTTCAATTCAGCAGACTTTTCCAATCTTGATCATTTTGCTCCATTTTATGTCCATAATAGCTAACTTTCACCAAATGCTTGTTTATAACTGAGAATTACAAAAGTAGGCGATTAAGTATCAATTCCCATATAAAATAATACAAAAACAAGCAATATACATAGGATACATGATGCTAATAAAATGTATTTATTTGATGTCATCAAACTTACTAAGCTTTATCTCAAATGGCCAAATATGTTAGTTGCTAGAAAGATTAGGGCATTATGTGCAATTTTCTTATAGTATCCTAGCTTTATGTAACTAGAAGGTTCATTTGTGTCACTCTGGAATCCTCGTTTAATCCCCTAAATACTTTAAAAACCAAAATCTAAAAGGAGTTAGATAACCCATTGTGCTTGATGTTCTTTAATAACTCCACTGGCATTTGTATGATCTGATTGAATGAGTTTCGAATGTTGATTGACTTTTGTTAGTCGATAGCTGTTTAATTGTTGTTGACATATTGCTTGTGCACTCAGAATATGCTTAGGTATGTAGCTATCGTGTTAGAATCATGTCCCTAAGATCCTGAGTTGTATGTTGAAATATGTGTGAATTGCCATGTTCATGATTGCTGATTGCTCTTCATGCTAGATAGCGGTTTGATGTATTTCCTGACTGTGGTTTGATTATGAGATGAATATGGTATTATGAGTTGGCAAGCTGCTACGTGGTAGCTATTAATGAAAAGTGAATCTGTATGTATGTATATATGTGTGTTGATATTCTTATGCAGATTCCATGGCCAATATGAATGTGCCAGTTCTCGCTCTAACCATTTGATCAGATGTTCAAACTCTATTGACTGGCTCTGAATTCACCACAACAACAACATCAGCAACAACAACAACAACACTGTCATCACCACCACCACCTTCACTTCAACAAAGCATTACTTATTCTGGTCTCGCCGAGTGGGGATCTACAATACTTGGGAAGATTTGTTAGTGGATGGATAATTGATGCTGACTACTGACTCCCTCAGGGAAGCGAAAAGGTCAACATCATTTGTGTCATAACGATTATCTTTGTACATAATAAGCAGTGAATAAACATTTGTTGTTATGTGTCAGTGTATGATTGTTTTAATTCAAAATCTTTCAAACCTATCATACCTGACACTAACATTCTCCCTCATAGATTGAGGGGGAGCATCGTATTAAATCAGACCACAATTTCTCCCATAATTTCTAAACTTATTTAAATCAATTGAGATCACAAATCTCAAAAGGTTTGAAATTTTTGATCGGGGGAGAGAATGTGATTTAAATATGAAAACTAATAAAATGTGATCTTTTGAACTCAAGTGTAGGCTCTCCCATATGTGCTAAACTTTTTCGTATATCGATGCACATATTGAGGGGGAGCAAATGATTTGTGATGACAATTGTGGAAGAATACCAAAGACCGACCATGTTACTTAATGTACTGGAGTTATAAGGATGGTAAGGTTAGGTAACAGTTCCCATGATCCAGCCAGAACCGGAGGGATCTTCCCAAGGACAATCCTCTAGTTAGAATAGAAGTCCTTATGAATGATTAAAAAGGAGAAAAATGAATAAGGGAAGAGTGCCGACTGAGATGGAGCTAGTACTGGAACAAACCCAACAAGGTACTTGTAACACCCCAACCCGGCAAGGGTAGAAGTATCACATTAATGGTTTCACATCAGATCAAAACAAAGCATACATCAACAGTAATACAAGAGTTCTCAAAGGTTACAATTGAAATACTGAAAATACAAGGCTAACAAGGAAACAAAAGCTAAATACTAAGTCTGCGAGTGCAAATCCTTCTAAGAGTCTCTACTTCAGCATAACTATCAAGGTCTTCTAAGTCCAAAAGTCTCTTCACTCATACCCAGCTTCCAACTAAAAACTTGCCGCGGAAAAAGAAACGCGACTGAGCTTAAAAAGCCCAGTGAACAGATATATAATAAACGGAAACGAAAACGAATGAAAACGAACATGTATAATTTAGTGTAATGGAATACATAAGTCATAGGCAAGGAATATAATAAGAATGAAATGAAAGAAAAGGAAAGGAAAGGGGTCAGTAATCCTCCACGAGCCCGAACAAACCAAATGTAGTAACCCTGTAGCAATCTAGAGGGGATGCCTCTCAAGTAATTAGATAATATGAGGGGTGTCCTCATGTATCAAATTTAGAGTGATCAGCTCCCGAACTTTGTGAAAGACGTGTATTGCACACAGCATCAATCACCGAACAATATAATATAATATCCATTAATACAAACACTAACCTAGGATGCATCCATACGCCCCCCGAACAATAATATAGGCCAATAATAATTATAATGTGCACGTTACGAACAAATATGGGGACGGTGTGTAACATCACTCGAACACACTGGAGTCATGCCATTGGTGCATCAATGACACGGCCATGTTACCTTCATGGCTAGGTAACTAACTTGGCTCGGGTATCAACTGAAAGGTCAAAAGTCTAAATTACAGCAAAGGTCCAAAAGGTCTAAGTTACCGAATCATTGTCAAGTCCAAATATCAAAGGTTCATGGTAAAGGGTTCACGTCAAGACATTTCAGAAGTAAATGACAAAGGTTCAAAATCCTTTAAAACATTTTCTTATAAAAATAATCTTACAAATTGATCTTCATAAAATGGTCTTTCAAAACAGTTTTTCATAGAGATGGTTTTAAAAATAGTTTTCTTGAAACATTTTCATAAATAATCAAAAAGGTTTTCTCATCCCCTTTACAATGTCCAATCATATTTGGGTTCAAGTCAAAGTTCCTATCAAAGTTCACAGCAGGGTTCAGGACAAGATTCAAGACAAAAGATCAAGGCAAAGGTTCAACTCTAAGGTTCACAATACAAGGGAACATAGCAATGGCTTTGGGAAATCCTGAATGAATCAAGATAAGAAATCAAGAGAACGAAGGCACCTTACTAAAAAGGGCAGAATATCTGTACCTTATTAGCAGGACACAAGGATAGCAAATGACAAGGATCAACTTACTCTTTCCTCGAACCTAAGGAAGTAGAAGACAGAATGACAAATGGCTTTTTAGTTATCATTCCATTTTAAGTAACTTTCTATTTTTAGCAGGTTTCCATTTTTAGAAAGTTTCCTTATTTAGTAAGTTTTAAGTATTTCAACTTAGGTTAAGCCATAATTTAAGGATATTATGGCCATAGGGCACATTTTAGCAAATTATGATAGTTCAGGGTTAATTATGACAAGTTTCCATAACTTAGGGTTTTAAATGTAAATATATCAAAGTTAAGGGTTTAAAATGAAATTATCACAATTTACTAGTTCACAACACATAATGGATTCAGAATCACACTTTATTCCTTTAAGTTTCATTATTTACACTTTACACCCCTTTAGTTACTAAAGTTACAAAATTAGACCTTATAGTTACATAATTTACAATTTAATCCTCACTAATATTCATAATTACCTCACAAGTCCTTATAATTACTAGATTACAGAATATTCCCTCACATTTGTCATATGTTACTAATTACACCTCCATGTTTCACATATTTACATAATTAGTCCCTTTTGTTTACAAATATTACAATTTACATCCTTACTTTATTATAATTACACAATAGCCCCATAAATACCCAAAATCACATATTACCTCCCTAATAATATTATTTACACAAAATAATCATAAGTTTCTTGAATTTACACTTTTAGTCCCTCTAATTAATTTATTTATAATTCGAACCATAAATTAACAAATAAATCATGTTCTTGCAAATTTTACACATAAGGACCTCATCTTATAATTTTTTTACACATTTGTACTAACCTAATTAACATTATAAAAATAACCCTTAAGTTTCAGGAATAACAAAACACACCCTTCTTATTTTATTTCTAAATCGTATACACTTTTTATTAACCATAACAAAACCCTAGATCATCCAATCATCCAACAATCATTACCACATTATTACGCATTTAATGTTCATATCCAAGCACAAAAACCCTAACCCTAATCGTACCTAGGGTTTCTTATTATTTTCCATTCGATATACATAAATCCGATTATAGAATAATTAGACCACGATCCATCTAAGCTTCTATAATTCGTTCTACTATTTTTCCCAGATCATATAACTCATATAAGGTCCAAAATAAATAATCACAACACCTGGAAAAATCGTATGGCTTGTCTTGGATTTTTTTATACGTTTTTGCTCTCAAAATTCATTACGATCTAGTTAGCATGCATGATTCGTGTTATATATTTTATTTAAGTCTTATATGATCATAATAACATAAGAAAAATACTACATGCAAGATCGAACGTGTAAAAGGGATAATAGGATTTTATACCTCTCGTTAAGCTTAATTCGACAAAACTAAAACACTAGCGATCAACGAATGAATCCCACGACCTCCAAACAATTTTCTAAGCTTCCTCCAGTATTTTAGATCACCAGAAAAATAGCACACGAATTTCCCTTGGTCGAATAGAGGCTAGTCGAATTTTTGTTTAGGTTTTTAGGGTTTTCGGTATATATTATATATATACATAAATAAGGAAAACGTGTATATATGATAAGGGATCATATATTTCGGTCCAAGATAGCATGTTTGAGCTCAATTACTGATTTTGATAATTTCTTAATTTTATTTGTAATTATCTTGTATTTATTTAATTTACTTTGAATTAATTATAATAATAATGCACGAATAAATATACAACCGGCCATAATAATTATTTTGTATATTTGTGTACGCTTTTCTAAATGTTAAAATGTAGTCACAAAAATTATTTGGCTTCATATCTAGTTCATTCCCGAAGGTTTGGAATTTATTTGGTGATCATAAGTTTATTAATCAAATTTTTAAATGATAAGGGCAAATTGGTCTTTTTGCATGTTTTAGATTTTTGGGTATTACAGTACTAGTAGTGAAGTCTCGGTAAGCACTGAAGGGGTTGAAGAATGAAAAAGAAATGTAAAGATAAAGGATGAAAAGAAAGAAGCCCTCCTTACACTTTAGGCAGAAACCGGGTCAATATATATGCTGTCAGAATCACTTAACTGATTGCTGACATTTAAGAAAAGTATCATGGACCCAGTGATACGCTGCACAACCCTCCCTAGCACTCAAGGTCCTTCAAAGGACTCTTGTTTCATTTGTCATGGAGATCAATACATGTATATCGTCTCTCTCACTCCGAGTTAGATGATATTGAAAAGGTGGCAGTCCTCTCCAGCCTCCGATCACTAAATCAAAATGCACTATTGAGTCTAGAGCCAAGAGATCATCCATAAATCTCATTAGGACACACTTCCAATATGCTTGCTGTTTCATACACTGTGAAAAGTAAGAAAATATATGTTAAAGAGTCCTACGCATTATCCTTGTGGTATTGCCAGAACCTCTGAGTGATACGAAAGTATTCACAATGAAGATGGAAATCTTTCTAGAGCCAACATCAAACAAGCTCTTGGTAGGTGACATGTGAGATCCTTCATGGATCAAATTTGTGACAACTGGAAAGAAACGATGGGGTGATTCACATTTGAATCAAACTTGTTCCAGGAAATGGATTGACGGATGCTTTTGGAAAACCTTTCAATGTGCTCACTAATCCGTGCTAAATAGATATATAAATATTATGCAGACGACGGATCCGCGTGAATAACGACAAATCAACCCTTTAGGAAAAAGGCTAACTTGCAAAAACTCACGTTTGTGATATGTGTGATACTAGGTAAGTGATTACCCGGGTCGTGTCCCAACGAGGTGTGAATGGGCAATCGTTTGAGGTTTAGATTAGAGTGACTGATATTTGGAATATGGAATTTTGCTTTTTATTTTAATTCTAATTTAACAAATGAGAAACAAATTCTCACAAGAAAATTAAGATTAACAAATTATATTAAAAACGCGAAACAGAAATTCTAAAACGCGATTAAAAACAAAATATTAGAAAACTAATCCTACAAGTGTAAAATTATTTTTCTTAAATCCTAAATAATAAAAGAAAATTTTAGAAAAAAGATTTATAATTTTTTGACTTTTATATTTTTTATTATGAATTAAAAACTGATTTAAAAAGAAAAATAGATTAAAAATACTAATTGAACTTGGAAAATTATGAAAAATTCCAGGAAATTACTTAATGATAATAAGAACCTAAAAAAAATAAAAGTGGGTTAACTGATTTTTTGAATAAACAGTTAATAAGCAAACTATTAAATAAGCTTTAAAAAGAAAAAATGGGTTAAATTAAAAAGGGTGAGAGTCTTAACCAGAACAAGACCCTAGGGCAGTTGGTTAATGTGTGTGTTGTGTGAGGCTTTGTGATGGGGGAGGTCCAGGGTTCGAATCCCAGGCCTGACCTTTTTGCTTTTTTATTTTATTTTTTGGTTTTTATTATTGAAACAGATTAAGCACTTACCAACAAACAATTTTTGAAACTACCACTTATTTTGAAAACCTCAAATAAGCCCACAAATAAGCCACAAGGGCTGATCAGTTGGTTTAAAAAGAGAAATAGCCAAAAAAGAAGCCAAGTGGCTGATAAGCTATTAAATAAGCTAAAACAAAGTGAATTAAGTTAAACAACTGATAATAAGCTACAATGAAACAGAAAAAGCAACAAGAACCAGCAAATAAGCACTAAAATAAGCCAAAACTCCTAATGAGTCTGTTGATCACACAAGTGTAGGGCAACAGCAGTCCAAAAGGCAAGTTCAAGCTTATTTTTAAGCACTAAAGTAACTACTAACCACTACAAAGACTGATGATACTAAAAGCTCACCTACCAAGGATTATATAGGACCAAAAGGCAGACCAAGAAAAGCTTATTTATGGCTTAAAAATAAGCTGTGAAAGTGGCTAGTTTGGTCAAGTGTATACTGATGGCTCAGTATATACTTGGCTGAACAAGTCACTTTTGAGCTTGTTTTAAAGCTTTAATAAGCTAAGTAAGGGGCTGAATTTGGAAATAGACCAAGATCACCTAGCAAACTATCTATAACAAAAGGAAATAAGCACTAAATAGAACAAACAAGGACTAATAAATGGTCTAGAAATATTTTGTAGACTGCAAAAGTGGGTCTGTGTGCAGACTTGGTTTTGGTTGTGCAGACTAGACCAAAGATGGTCAAAACTACTTGGGACTTAACCAACTATTGTAATTACACTAAATGGATGCAAAGGACCTCAGAAATGCCAAAGTTAAGATCCAAATGAGCTCAAGCTTTTTAGAAGCTTATTTGATCAGTTGAGTTTCTAAGATTGTCACAGTCCCCTCAAAACTTCAAAATGGCTCAAAACAGCTTAAAGGCTTTTACTCACAGCTGAAATATGCTTAATTAACCAAGATCAAACTTAGGATAAGTGCAAATGAACAGTGACAACCCACTTTGACCCGTTTGACCCAATAATGCCAAACAACCCTTATGTGGGATTGTTATGATATTTTACACTAAGACAGATGTTTTAAACTAAAACTTGAGAAGACCAACTTATATTAAGCTAAGTTAAGTATTAAAAAGCAGGTTTCAACATAAATTAAGCACTGAAATAATCTACACTAGTTATAAGCTATTTTTGGCTTTTTATGAGTTTTTTAGAAAATTAAGCAAAGGGCTATTAAAGACTGATAGAACAGTGAAGAAACACTTATAAACTACAAATAAGCATAATAGTACTAAAATAAGCTATAATTAAGCAGTGGAACAGTAACTTAGAAAATAATGCAAAAACTTGAAAATTGCTTACAATTGTGTCGAGATTAAGAAACAAAGGAAACTGATCAGAAATACACTTGGTTTGTCAATACCAAGCTAAAAAACCACTCAGCTTATCCACTCCAGCTTAATTCCACCAAATTGCTTAATTTGACTGAACTTTGACTTTTTTGATTTTTTCTTGACTTTTTGAAATTAAACAGAACTAAGTACAATAAACTAACAATAAGCTGTCACAAGCTTATGTTAGCTTATTAAACTAGAAAGAGAAGCTTTTAAACAACAATAACTGAATTAACATTAACTTGAATTTGAATTAAAACTGAAATGGTACAACTCTTTTGAAACTGAAATTGAAACTGAATTTAAAATTACAAGAACATGAGATGGATTAAACCTAAAAGTTTATTCTAAATTGACTTAAAAGTAAATTACACTACGAATGGTCTAAAAACAGGACAATTTATTCTTGGTATCTTCTTTTCTTTAAATAGACATCCACTTAGCTTCTTCTCTTTCTTCTGATCAAATCCCACCTGTTTAATTGCTTCAATTAATCATAGCCGTCCATTTAGCTTTTTGGCGGGAAATGTAGTCAAGTGGGTTTTAACCTGTGAGGGGGAGGAGTGCATTAAATGAACTTGGCTTGTTAGGTGGAGTGTAGAGGAGGAGGAGGGAGGTGGCAGGGATAAGGATTGATGGTGGTTTGGCAGAGAAACCTGTGGGTATGGTGGTATGGTTTTTGGCGGGGTAGTTTTAGGAAGAAGGAGAGGTTTGACTAAAGTCAAACCGGTATTGGGTTTTATTTAAAAAGGACGGGGGTTGGGCTGTGGGGTGATGGGCTTTGGGCTGGGTTATTTAGTGTGGGATGGGCTTGGGTTTAGTTAAGGATTGGGTTGGGTTTATTTTAAAGATTGGGTTGGCTGGGTTTAGTTTAGGATAGGTTTAGTTGGTTTTAGTTTGATCCGGTTATATGTAGTTTGTTTAGGATAGGATTTAACTTTAGGGACCATTTGTGTAATTTCCTGAAAATCCAAGGACCAAACTTTGTCAATTTTGCAAATTACTTCCAAGGGCCAATCTTGACAGGTTGACATTCTTGAGGGTAGACTTTGACAATTTGAGAATAATCCCGGTCCAAACTTGTAAATTCCGTCCCTGTCCTTGGCTTTTCACAACTTTCCAATCTTGTGCTCGGTTTTGTCTGTTTTTGCCCTGTTTTCGATCCTTTTATACCTGAAACACATAAAAACACAAACCAAGAATATTTGCAGTATAATATGGTCTATTTGGGTGTTTTTGGTCATTTTAGTGTCTATTATAGGTATAAAATGATGAGTATTTACACACTCACCACTCACCAGCTGAGTTTCGAGCACATTGATTGAGAAAATATTCAAACAAAAGTGTTTATGACAGAAATGTGATTCAATTTATAAAACCCTCGTCGTGTTGCATAAAATGTTTATCCTGTGACACGCGAGTGATTTTTCTAATCAATTTCTCGTCAATCAGTGGGTATTTAATTTACTGATTCACTCTACCGTGCTGTCTGCTTTGAGACGTTCCGGTATGAGAACATGCTTAGTATGATGATTCTGACATTAACTTGTTGGAAAACTCATCACTACAAGCTGGAAATTCCTGTCAAGGAGAATCTTCTTTAAAGGGGATTCTACCTGATCACAGGTCGGTCCTCACGGAACCGAAGGTTAATCCAACCAACCCGAACGAATGACAAAGCCATATTCGTTCCCCAACTTTATTGCTAACTGTTTTATTTCAGATGAGAATCTTCTTTAAAGGGGATTCTACCTGATCACAGGTCGGTCCTCACGGAACCGAAGGTTAATCCAACCAACCCGAACGAATGACAAAGCCATATTCGTTCCCCAACTTTATTGCTAAATGTTTTATTTCAGATTCATATAAAGATGGTGATGGTGGTTCCTGATTCCAGTAGTGACGTGTCAATCCATACTCCATGCTCACACTTCCAATTCATTATCAAAGACATCATGATAGATGAAAGACCTACAACACAGCTTCTGCAACTGTGATGATAGCTATCATGATTCAGAAAAGTGTGAGCATGCGAGTCCAACAGTCACAACAACTCACATGGATACAATATTACAACGGATGAGCTTGGAGATATACGGACCAACAAAACCATACGTGTTTGATTTATGAATAACTTACATAAGGTTTTCTGACACTTATGTTATTTTCTATTCAAATCCTTTTTTAAGGAAACTTGGGTACTGAATGGACCCAACAGTCTCCGCCTATTTGGATATAAATATAGCCTAAGTGTTTTGATCAGTGTAAGTGAGCAAATGGACTTATTCCTACACTGAAGATACTATAAAGCAATTTAAAGAACACTGGATTTAAAAATCATGGGCCAACATCTTATTCATCAGTTACATAAGTCCTATCATCTAGTACAAAAAATGCTCAGGGTTAAGTACTCAGACTTCCTTAATCCCCATGATGTAACACCCCCAAATCAGATCGCAGTGGTAATAACATCTGAGGTGCTACTTAGTTGGATCATAACACAAGTAATAGAGAACAAATTTATCAAATCGGTTTTAAAAGCTTCATAAATTAAAACATAAGTTTTAAATAATTGAAATGTGGAAAACAAGGCCCATATTAGTTTTAAGTTGTCCCATAGTACAAAAACTCTGGTCTGGTGTGTTACGTGTGCACTCCGAAAGTATGCCTATGCCCCTGCCAAACGCTGTCATGCTTCATCATATATCAAACAACTAAACACCTGAGAAAAACATGCTAAAAAGTGTCAACACAATGGTTGGTGAGTTCATAGGTTTATATAAAGCAGTAAAGTTGAACCATAGTTGAAGCATGTGACCATCACAACAAATATGATGACACATCAAGATAAATGTATATTACGCTAGCACTAAGTTCATGCAACCGAAGCTTGACAATATGCATGCTCTAGAAGCACATTAAATAAAGGCCCTTGTAAGTGTCTATCCTGAGACACTCGTGATTCGACATGTTATACGCTCGCATTTGGTCAACCTGACCAAACCGAACGGGGGTGTCATCCCCAATAGATCTATTTATGGCATTCGCGCTTCCCAAGTGGAATTGACGGTTCATGAGTTTGGGCATGATGGGGGATACAATGCTTAGGCTAATCGTTGCGTAATAGTTTAATAAAACATGAGTATAGTGTCGTTCCTTAAAAAGTGTTTTGCATGTTTCTCACCCCAATGTAAAGCAAGTAATAATAGTAAAAGTGGGGCTATGACTCACCTTGAGCGTAACTGGCAAGGTGAAATGTAAATTCAAGTAAGTTATGGGAACGGCTCCAATACACGACCTGGATAATGGTAAAGTCTGAGAATTTGACTTAATATGAATAGTGATTGTGAAAGTGAGTAACGGATAACGATTGATTGGTGATGTGAGTGTGATATGCTTAAAATGCTTAAAGTTCAAAAATAATATTATATATAATATTATCTTATTTTTATGTCATTTAAATCCAATAATATCATTTCCTCGAAAGTGGTGAAACAAAACGTTAAGTTAAATCGTTAAAACTCGTTATGTATAAATATAACGTAACATTATTAATTAAGTGAACAAAACGTAAAAATGCACGTGAAAATACGGAGAAGTGTAAAATAAAAAATTGAAATGAAAATGTAATAAAGTTTTTGTTGGTCCTTGATCTTTTACTGTTTTTACATTTTCTACCCTAACGGAGTTAGCGCTACACCGTTAGTCCTTGGTTATATATAATTTACATTTTTAGTCCATAATCATCCAAAATGACATTCTGAGCTTATAATTTAATATATTTACAGTTTCTACCCTAAAGTTACTATTTTTACAGTTTTAATCACAGTTTTTCCAAAGTTGGCAGTTTTAGTCCCTCTAGTTGAAACTATTTGCAAATTTAGTCCAAAAATCACAAAAAGATGGGGAAAATTAATCCGAAAGTCTCAGTAGCTTATAAAAGCTTATTCAAGTTAAAATCAACTGCTTATTAGCTAAAATATCTTATTTCTCTATTATTGGGCTTTAACGAATTAAACTTAAGGCCCATTAACGTTTTAAGATCCGTGGGCTTTAAGACGAGTTGGGCTTGTTCTTGGGCTCATTTTTAATGTTCTAAAATCATGTCCAAAGTGCTTATAAGTCCAGCTTATTCGAATAGCTTATTATTGGATTATTGGGCTTTTCAGTCCATTCGAATCTAATATAAGTTTCTTAACAGTTGCGAGTAGCGTGAGCTTTTGTAATTTTTAAAATAAAATGATGTACGTTCGAATCAAATTAATATACGATGCATGGAAGCTTAGAACTCAATGAAATGAATTAGAAACGAGTTGTGAGGACTTACAACACCTCAAGGGTGGAGATTTTACGTATAGGAATTATTAGAACAATAGGAAAACTCCCACAACTTGCTAGAACGATTTATACGTGATCGGTTGTAAAGTGCGTATCAAATATACATGATACGTGCGAGTCCACAAGTCAACTTTTTTGGGAAAAAGGTTAACGTGCAAAACTCACAAGTAAGATATATGTGATTTCGGGCAAGTGTTACCCGGGTCGTGTCCCAACGAGGTGTGAATTGAGGATATCGTTTGAGGTTTGTAATTAAAATGCTTGAAAGTTGTATTTTCACTTTTGTTTGGTTTTAACGTAAAAGATTAAAGACTATTTTAAGTGATAAAAAAAACTAGATTAATTAAGCAAAACTACAAAGATAATAATGAGCTCTAGAAAATAAAATAATAAAAAGATATGCTTGCTAAGTAATAATTAAACTAATAATAATTAATTCTGTAATAGTAAACATAATATTAAACTAAGTATTTAAACTAAAAATGATAAAAAGGTAAGAGAATAAGACCCGGTGATTTACACGAGAGAATTACCACCCGATCTTATAAACTAAATAAATTATTAAAGTTTATTTCTCTATTAACTTTCATTTTAGTAATTAGTTAATAAAGTTGAAAACTTTGTTAACTAAAGAGCTTAATAAAAGTTATTAAAGTTGTAAATTTTAATGATTTTTATGCTTATAAGACCCTTAAGCTCCTCGCCTTGGGATGAGATGATAAGAACAAAGAAAGATACAAACTTTAACAAGGATTAGTGAATAATAATAAGCACTGCTACTAAATGTAAATAAGCTAAAAGTGATCTAAAAATTAAAAAGATTTAAACTTTATAACTAAAAACTATTAGATCTAAGTCCACCCGAAGCTAAGTTGCCCACTCCGATAAATAGACGCAAATCGGATATGTTTAATGACTAGATCTAAATGAACAAGCTATTAAATAGCTTATTGTTCAAGAAAAACTCAAAAAGTTGCAAACTTTTTATGAAAAACTTGATAAAACTAATAGATCTAAATAATAAGCTATCTAAAAAGCTAAAAAATAAAGAAAAGTGCTCTCAAACTTAAGAGATGTCAAGGCTTATTTGGAAAATAAGCCGAGCTTAATAAGCTCATGCATCTCTTTTGGTGTTTGAATCAAGCTAAAAGGAATAAGCTAAATAAAACTTCATCTTCATTAATAATATAAAAGTTGATTACAAAATAAGCTAAAGGAATAAGCACTTTAAAGATAAGCTAGAAAAAGATAAACTACTACTACTACAAATAAAAAGCACTACTAAAAACATAGAAAAATGAGTAAACTCCAAAATACATCCCTGTGGTTTACCCAATTTCGCACCATACATCCAAATCTTTTTTTTGCAACATATACATCCCTCCGTTAGTAAAAGTCAAACACAATACATCCATGAGGACGAACGGTGCAAAGATTGTGTCGTTAAATTGGACACGTGGCAGTTATCTCTCTTTAAGCAAGGGTAATTTAGTCTTTTTATTCACACCTACTCACTCTTTTTCTACCACAAATTAAATAATTCAAATCTGCTCCTTATAAAAAACACAAACACAAATCCAATCCAAACCAATTAAAAAACACAAACACAAATCCAAACCAAACCACAAATCCAGATCTGCTTGCTGGAAATTGTTTCCATTATCCAAAAGAAATCATCATACCCCAAATACCACAATCAACTACTTCAAATCTAAACCACAAATCCAAACTACAATCAACATATCCATACCACAAATCGAAGTTGTTAATTATTCAAGGCTTCAAGATCCCTTTTGAAGGGTCAAGGTAGGTTATTGCTTGTGTTTTTCGTTTCAAAATCCAAAAAAAAAGATATAATCAACTCCTTTATCTATATATTCACCGAGCACCATTAAAAGCCAAGAAGTTTGGGATTATCTGTGTTTTGGATGGAATGTGATTCTTGTTTCTTGGAATCTTGTTTGTGAGTCGCAAACCAGGTAGGTGGTTTAGAGTTTTATTTTTTCCAAGATCAATGAAGGTTTTGTTGGATCTTTAAGGATCTTTGAGTGTTTCGAAAACCAAACCCGAGATCTTGTTATTGTTTTTTTTTTCGTTTAATTTTTTTGAGAAAGATGTGGGTTTGTTATTGTTCAAGCTTAGGCTGAGGAAAGTGTGTTTGTGTTTGATTCGGATTGAGGATGATATGGTGGTTGACGGATTTTGTTTTTGATTTGTGTTTGTGTTTGTGTTTGTGTTTTATTTGGGTTTATGACTGAAATTATTAAAAGGGTTTAGGATTTATGTTTGTGTTTAAGTTTGTGTTTTTCTGGGTTTTTTTTTGTGTTTAAGTTTGATTGAAATTGGATATGCATATATGAGTTTACTCAAACATATATGAGTTTACCCAGATACCAATTCTAGTCTAATTTCTGGATATTCAAATTTAAATTGGATATGCATATATGAGTTTACTCAAACATATACGAGTTTACCCAGTAAACTCATATTGAAATTGGATTTTACTCAAACATATATGAGTTTCTGGGTTTTGATTGAAATTGCATATATTGATCAAACTTCGGTCTAATTTCTGGGTTTTGATTGAAATTGGATATGCATATATGAAATTGGATTTTGATATCTGGGTAAACATATAGAAAAAGAGGGGTGAAGTAGATGGGACACATAAAATGACGAAAATACCCTTACTTAACTGCCACGTGTCCAAGTTAACGACACAATGTTTTCACCGTTCGTCCTCGTGTATGTATTGTGTTTGACTTTTACTAACGGAGGATGTATATGTTGCAAAAAAAAGATTTGGATGTATGGTGCGAAATTGGGTAAACCACAGGGATGTATTTTGGAGTTTACTCTAGAAAAATAAAAGTGTGTGTGATTGAATAAAAATTATCTAATACATAAAGAAGAATTGTGTGTAAGAATAAATTGAAGAGTAAAATTACTGCTACTCGAATACATAAGGTACTGTGTGTAAAATAAATGTGAGAAAAAAAAACTATCTAAAACTTCCTCTCTCCACTGAATCGGTGCTTTGTATTTATAGCCAAAAATTTGGCATCACATTGCTCATATTCAATGCATCCGGATGATTTTTGAGATAGAATGGACACGTGGCGGAGCAAGATTGGCTGCAGCATGGATAGTGGGGCGAGAGTGGTGGAAGAGCAAAAGGCCACGCGCCTGTGTTGATTTAATTTTGGCAAGTTGGAGCTTCACGTGCTCCATTCTATGCTATCTTTTTTTTTTTCTTTTCTTCTTTACAGCCAACAAGAGCATTGAATGTGCTATCACCAAAAATAGTGGGACCCGCCTTCTAGAACATGGATTTTATTTTAAGTTTGGTGTGAATTGCCACTTGACACCCCTGGCTTCCTTTTTAGTCATTGTCTTCTTTACAACTTCATATGAATTAAACACCTTTGGTCCCTCATCGTTCTTTATGTTTAATTCATTGGTCCTTGAAATAAATAATCTTTAAATTTCTCTTCTTTTGCCTCGATGCTCCAAATAAAATTAACGATAGACTCGCAATTTCGTGCTCTTTCCAATCTCGTGCTCGGTTTTTGTCTATTTTGTCTTTCTTTTTGTCCTTCTCTCATATCCGTACCTGCACATGTACAACCACAAAAACAAGCATATATATGGCATTTTTTTTATATGTTTATGGTCTTTTAAGTCCGTTTTATTAGGTAAAAGGTATGTGTATTTTAACACATACCAAAATCCCCCAGACTAAGGTATTGCCGTGTCCTCACGCAATATTATCACCTCACGCTTTTGAAACAAAAAAAAAATTTCAAATCTCTTTTTACTAACTTTAAAAAATAGCAAAATATTCAAAAGAGATTAAGAAATCAAAAGTTCTAAAAACGCCCCGTTTTTCCATTTTATTCATACTTATACTAATTTTGAATTTTTCTCTTTTTATGTGACGGTATGTTGACTTTCATTATTTCACAATATATTTTAGGATCACGGAGTAGGAAACACAACTCATAAAGAAGTGACCATACGGATAAAATTCGTCGTCCTTGATTTTTCACGAGTCCCCAAACTAAGCTTAAAAATGTAATCATTGTTATTTACAAGTTAAGATGCTAACGCTACTCATGAATGTAACTTGTAAACTTTTCACTCCCCAATTATTCTATAAGTTCGGTAAGTGTGCTTATTTTCAAAAGTTTGATCACAGAAATTGAAATTATTATGGTTGTTATTTATTTAAGTCAAATATTAATTCATCGGGAATCTTGAAATCTAAGGATCAAAAAGGGCCTTTTCCACGTAGCGGCTTTCTTCTCGGCACATCCCAAACCAGTTGGTTTTAGGTGACCAGGCTTTTGACACCCCACAGAGAATAGTACCAGAATCAGTAAGATTTTGATTTCAAAGATTTCTAGGATTCCCGCTAAGTTAATATTAAATACTTGAACAGGCAACAACCGACGATCATTTGGAGATTAGAGACTCTGTAGGGTATTCACAATGCAAGAAACACTTGTTTGGGGTAGAGATATGGATCGAATGAGATAAGAACTAGAGAGAGAAAGTGGGAACTTCTAGAGAGAGAAATACTATGTGTATATTAGCTTGAAATAATGGGAAGTTCCAACCCTTCCCTTGCAAGGGAAGGGGTATTAATACTTACTACATAATATACCCCTAGCGGGCTGTGGAGAGAGCTGACAGAGGGTAAAGACCCGACCCACTCCACAATACTAATTAATAACTAATCTACTAATAATATTACAGATAATCCTACGAGCTATGATGTGCTAATAAGTACTCGGGGTGACCGAGTCTTCAGCTGAATATTCATATTCCTAACAATCTCCCCCTAAGGGAGGTCACCCCAGAAGTAATGTTCTGAATTTCAGCACTTCTTCCTTGGATCTTGACTTCATAGCTCGTAACCATTGATTCTTCAATTTCATAGATCGTTGTGCAAACATCCGTGATCTTCAGATGACTTCTCTTTTGTCTTGGATGAAGTTTGAGTAATCTTTGAAAGTATCATCCCACTTGAGTCTCCAAGTCATCTTTCAGTAGTAGGTCTCCATGTGATGAAATATACTTAGAGCCGACATGCTCACACTATATGGCGTCATGATCTTCAGCATCAGAGTTTGCGGAAGCTGTGTTGAAGGTCTTTTGGGTGATCATGACTTTGTTGAATAACAATGATGATGTAGTGTGAACATGTGGTAGAGGATTGGCATCTTTTCTGCAACTAGCTACAACAGCAACCAGCTACAGCATTCCACAGCTACAATCGCCAGAAGTTCCTGCATACGACAGTTAGCAACAAATCGACCGGTACTTACAGGTTCGGACTTCGAGATTGTTAACAGCATAGTGTGAAAACTCTCTCTAATCCTTACCAAGACCGTTCCTAATCGAAAACCCACAGAGGGCTTTTTAAGATCGAACCGTAGCACATCAACGATTAGGTGAGTCGCTGGAGATCACTCCACGACTGTAGACCGTTAGAAACCGCCGCGACCACTAAGCGTAATCCACGAGGAATTACCGAAGTGACCTGCTTTCAGGGCTGCTTGATGTTGACCCTGGCAGGAATTTCCATTCAATCATTAAGAATTACATTTGTAAATTCCCTCATAAATGTTCTGGCAGATAGCTAAGATCTGCGAAGGACTCTTAAGTTTACAACTGGTGTCCTTAATGTTGAACACCCAGTGTAGAAATGATTCGTGTCCCTATGAGATCTTATTATGCATCTCGTGGCTCTAGACTCAATTGTGCGTTTTGATTTGGTGATCGGAGGCTGGAGAGGACAGCCACCTTTTCAATATCATCTACCTCGGAGTGAGAGAGACGATAGAAATGTATTGATCTCCGTGACAAGTGAAACAAGAGTCCTTTGAGGGACTTTGAGTGGCTAGGGAGGGTTGTGCAGCGTATCACTGGGTCCATGATACTTTGTATTCAATGCCAGCAATCAACTAAGTGATTTTGACAGCATATGTATTGACCCGGTTTCTGCCTAAGTTGTAAGGAGGGCTATTTCTTTTCACCCTTTCTCACTTCGTTTCTTTTTAATTCTTCAACCCCTTCAGTGCTTACCGAGACTTCATTACTAGAACCTTGTTGGGTTTGTTCCAGTACTAGCTCCATCTCAGTCGGCACTCTTCCCTAATTCACTTTTCTCCTTTTTTAATCATACCTAAGGACTTCTACACTATCTAGTGGATTGTCCCTGGGTAGATCCCTCCGGCTCTGGCGGGATCGTGGGAACTTGAACCTAACCTAACCATCCTTATAACTCCATGCGTTAATTAAAATGGCCGGTCTTTAGTATTCATCCACGATTGCCAAACCAAATCTTTGAAAAATCTCTCAAAGTGTTCATGATTCTGAAACACATTTTTGCAAACACTTGAGAGTTTTATATTTTTCAAATGCTCCCCCTCAACATGTGCTCGAATAATTGTTTTATAAATTTGCACATGTTAGGTAGAGCTCGCACTTTTTGAATTGATCAACTTTCAGTGAACATGACCGATTCGAGACACGCTTACATCACTAGTTAGACTAGCTTGAAATTATTACCCGGCCTGGTCAAGTCCACAGAAAGTTTCTCGAAATGGTACACTCTACTCAGATACATCTTTTTCGAGACACGCTTACATCACTGGTTAGACCAGCTTGAAATTATTACCCGGCCAAGACGTATCCTTTCGATTGATGACAGTTCAAGTTTCGTCAATTCATTGGTTAATTCTGAGTCACAGTCACGTGAGATGCCCAATCCTTTATGTTTTGTTAAAAACCATTTGCTACCCCTCAATATGTGCATCGATATACGAAAGAGTTTGGCACATATTGGAGAGCTTGCTTTTATGACCAAAACATTTTGCTCCCCCTCAATATGTGCATTGATATACAAAGCAGTTTAGCACATACGGGAGAGCTTACATTGACTTCCAAATCATCACATTTTATCAGAATTTCATATTTAAATCACATTCTCTCCCCCGATCAAAAATTTCAAACCATTTGAGATTTGTGATCCCAATTGATTTAAATAAGTTTAGAAAATTTGAGAGAAAATGTGGTCAGGTTTAAATGTATTCTGATTTAGGAGCATACTATGCTCCCCCTTAAACCACGAGAGAGTGTCACTGCTGATGTTGCACAAATTTGGCAAGGTGTCAGAAATTTGAACAAATATACTCCCCCTCAATTAATGACCCGTTTTCTATTTAAAGAGCTGTAGTCATTCAATTGAGCGACGAGAATTTGTAAAAATTTAATTCAATTTACCACCTTGTGTAACATCAAGACTCTCTTGAAGAATCAAACAAGATAAAGAGTCTGATGTAAAGAAGACTTCTCTTCTTATACACGAAATGACGCACTGAAACGTACATCAAGTCGGTGAAACATGGATATAAAGTAATCCATGCCCAGGTGAACATCACCCAGTTGGAGGAACAACCGTCTTTTTGGCGACGTGCTTTCCCCAGTGTATAACGCGGGTTGCAGTATGAAGTAACTGCAAGCCATTAAGACATGTTTTAACTGATTAGTATAACTTCTGCTCGAGCTTCATTTAAAGATCCGTGTCATTGTTGAGTGACATTTCTCGATCCGTAAATGTTATCGATAAATAGAAGACATGCCTAAGTAGGACTATTTTTGGTATTTTCTGATTTTTTCAATTTTTATGGTTTTTATAGGTTTTATATTTTTGTATTTTCTTTTTGATTTGAGATATATACAAATATGTACAAGGATATAAGAAGACAATCCTTTACTCCTCCTTTTCTTCCTGAAGACACTTGAGGGTTTCAGGTGTCATGCTCTTCATGCCAAGGCGTGGGAGAATAAACTGAAACCTTTCTCTTGGGAGGGCCTTGGTGAAGATGTCAGCTAACTGATACTCTGTCCTCACGAAGTATAGTTCCACAATTCCTTTTTCCACCTGTTCCCTGATGAAGTGATGCCTGATGTCGATGTGTTTTGACCTGGAGTGCTGAACATTGTTACAACAAAGAGCAATGGCACTTTTGTTGTCACAATATAGGGGAATTTTGTTGTATGAGAATCCATAGTCTGAAAGTTGTGATCGCATCCAAAGGATTTGTGCACAGCAAGCAGACATGGCAATGTACTCAGCTTCAGTAGATGATATGGAAGTACTCATCTGCTTCTTAGAAGACCAACTAACCAACTTTTCCCCTAAAAACTGAGCTCCTCCTGAAGTACTGCGACGAGTGTCTTGACATCCCGCATGATCAGCATCCGCATAAGCAGTTAACTCCATTGCTGTGTCCTTAGGATACCAGAGACCCATATGAACTGTGCCTTGAAGATATCGGAAGATCCTTTTCACTGCTTCAACATGCTTCTTGGTTGGTCTGGATTGATACCGAGCACACATACACACAGCAAACAGAAGATCTGGTCTGCTAGTCGTGATGTACATCAAAGATCCAATCATGCTTCGATACTTTGTTATATCCACTGGAATCCCTGAAGGATCTTCATCCAGCTTTGTTCTATCAACCATGGGAGTGTCAACAGGTTCACTTGAATAGAATCCAAACTTTTTCAAGATCTCATTGGCGTATTTGGATTGATTAATGAATATGCCTCCGGGACTTTGAGAAACTTGTAATCCTAAGAAGAATGACATTTGTCCCATCATGGACATTTGGAACTTGGAATTCATCTCCTTTGAAAAACTATCACATTCACTAGGATCTGTTGAAGCAAAGATGATATCATCTACATAAATCTGAACTAGTAGTAGATGGTTTCTTGACTTCCTGGTGAATAGTGTGGGATCAACAACACCCTTGGAGAATCCGTTCACTAGGAGGAACTTGGACAATGTATCGTACCATGCCCTTGGCGCCTGTTTTAACCCATAAAGAGCCTTCTTCAAGCGGTAAAAATGAGTAGGATGTTCAGCATCCACGAATCATTCGGGTTGACTCACATAAACTTCTTCCTTTAAGTCACCATTCAAGAATGCCGTTTTGACATCCATATGGTAGACTATCATATTTCGACTTGCAGCATTTGCAAGGAAGATTCTTATAGCTTCAATTCTAGCAACCGGAGCAAACGATTCTTCAAAATCAATCCCCTCTTCTTGTCTGAATCCTTTTGCAACTAGCCGTGCCTTGTTCTTTAACACATCACCATGCTCATCAAGTTTCACTTTGAAGATCCATTTTAAAGCAATGATCATTGCAAGTTCTGGAGGAGGCACTAATTCCCATACTTCAAGTTGATCAAATTCATGGATTTCATCCTGCATAGCCTGGAACCAGCAATCTTTAGTCATTGCTTCTTTGGCATCTTTTGGTTCGACTTTGGACAGTACAGAATTGAAAAAGCACCATAGTGCATCAGTGGCTAGTTGATTACGTGTGGATACTGGACATGAGGGATTGCCTATGATGTTGTCGATTGGATGATCACTGGTCCATTTTCTGAGATGGTCGTGAGGTTGAGGGTTTTGAACCGATGTAGCAGTGCTGTGTTCTTCAAGAGAGGGTGTATCTGATGAATGTTCAGGAGCAAATATGTTTTCAAAAGGAACCTCATCAGCAGGAGCAAAAGGATTAACTTCCAAAGAATGGTTATCTGCAGATTCTTGTAGTACTGGAGAGGATTGAGTATTTGATGATGAAGGCGATTGACTGGCAGCTGGAGCATTGAGACTGACTGATACTGAAGCTGTTGGGTTTTCTGTGCCTTGCGGAGCTTGAGCCTCTGCCATAGGAAGTACCGCTGGTTCACTTGGGATGGTTTCATTCGATGGCTCAAAGTATTCATCAAACATAGGATCAAATAACTTCTTCAACTCCTCACATGTAGGTGGTACAAAAGAATCCGCAGGCGTGGAATTCTGTACAAGTCCTGAACTAATGGGTCCAGGTGTCAAAAGTTTAAGATCAGGTCCAGAACTAATTTGTCCTGAAGCAAGTTGCTCACTCAGCTCATCGAACGTGAAATGAATGGTTTCCATGATTTTACGGGTTCTCTTATTATAGATTCTATACCCTTTACTGTCTGGTGCATATCCAACAAAAATACCTACGTCTGCTTTAGCCCTTAACTTTCCCAAGTCTTGACTATCATTAGTAGGATAGCAAAGTGCGCCAAACACACGGAGAAAGGAAAGATCTGGTTTCTTGTTATGAATTAACTCGTAGGGAGTCTTTTCATGAACAGGATGAATTAGAGATCGGTTTTGGGTAAAACAAGCTGTTGCTATAGCCTCTGCCCAGAGAAACATCGGTGCCTTTGAAAATATAAGCATGGTTCTTGCTGCTTCCACCAGAGTACGGTTCCTTCGTTCGACAACACCGTTCTGTTGAGGAGTGCGAGGGATACTTTTCTGGTGCGTGATGCCAATACTTTCATAGAAATTGCGGAGTTGTTGGTTAACAAACTCAGTACCATTATCAGTGCGGATGATTCTGACAGTTTTATCGAGCCTTACTTGTAGCTGTTTTATCAGTTTAATGATAACCTCTGGAGTTTCATCCTTGGTTCTCAAAAACTTTACCCTTGTGAACCGAGAATAATCATCTACTATCACCAGAACGTACTTCTTTCCATTTATGGTTTGTATTCTCATTGGACCGCACAAGTCTATGTGGAGGGTATGAAGAACTTCCAAGTTGGTGTTAATGGTTTTAGGCTTGTGGGTTTGTTTCTTGCTTTTGCCCAGTTGACATGCAGAGCAGAGATGATCTTTCTCATATTTTAGTCTGGGCATCCCTCTAACAAGATCTTTACGGGAAAGATTATTTATGGTACCGAAGTTCAAGTGGTTCAAACGACGATGCCACAGCCATGATTTTGTTTTAGAGGCTTTAGAAAGCAAGCATATGGGAGAGGACTTCAACATTTCTTCAATCGATATGGTGTATAGATTGGTGCCCCGACTGCCCTTGAGGAGATCTATACCATCCAATTCTCTGACGAAACATGTATGTTTTCTGAAAGCCACTTCCAGATCTGAATCACAAAATTGACCCACAGAAAACAGATTGTGCCCTAATCCTTCCATATAATATACCCTTGAGATTACACTGTCACCAAACACATAATCTCCATAACCCATAACAGCACCAAAGTGGTCGTTCCCGAATCTAACTGTCCCGATAAACTTTTTCACGAAGTTCTTGAGCCGCGAGCGATCCCCAGTCATATGTTTTGAGTAGCCTGAGTCCAAATACCACAGGACGATTTGTACGACCTGCATTTGAAACCAGACAACAATGGATAACTGAAAAATGTGGATCCCTACGTGCAATTGGGGTCCGTTTGGTCAGCACACAAATATTCTGGAACCACAGAGTTCGCAGATGCTACTGTCTTACAGTGGAGACAGTACTAGAGGCAGGACAAGACCTATGTGGAAGGCATTGTGACCCTAAAGGCAATATTCTACCAGTTGGTCTCCATTCCTTAACCTTCACAATTTTATGCTTATTCATTTTAGGTAATGAGCACTGTTTTCCTAAATTGAATTTCCTTCCAGTAGGTCTCCATTCCTTAACTTTCACAATTTTATGCTTATTCATTTTAGGTAATGTGCACTGTTTTCCTAAATTGAATTTCCTTCCAGTGGGTCTCCATTGATAGCCTATGCTAGCAAATGTTTTTCCTGTTGCTTTCCAAACTTTCTTGCATGTTTCAGTTATCCTAACATTCTTAACACGGGGTGAAGCAGAAGACATCAAGAAAGACACAACACACTCATCATGATTAGCAGAAATTAAACAATTGTCGCATGTTTTATAGATAGCATTAGAATTCGAATTAATTACAGTACTTTTGATACTAGAATCAACACGATTCATCCTACTCATTGCAAACTTATTGTTCCTAGGTTGGGCTTCTACTTTCTTCAAGTGATCATTCTTAGCTGGCGTAGTCCTATCCTTTCTTGCATTTCCTCTAGACCTTGACCCGCTAGCTTGGGTGTCACTTTTTACTCCTGTAGAAGCATCGAAGGGAACATTAGTTTGTTTTTCTGTCACATGCCTTCCTGATAATGATGTGTTGGGTTCTGATGTTTTAGGTGGTAGATCAAAGGCTACATGCTTGTTCTCAACAGTGGATGATGATGCAACAAATCTATCTCTATGGCTGTTAAACTTTGGAACTGAGCCTATGGCATATTCTAAGTTTTCCTGAATCCTTTTCGTGAGTTTGCAGGCATAGACAACTGCCCTATCAAGTGGCTTTTCAGTCCTATCCTCTTCAACTACCTCACGAAGTGTGTCAAGGCCCTCTCTAAGCTGATCTAGATATGTTTGATGGGCAAAGCTATTATTTCTAAGGTTAAATGGAGTACGCCCAACATCAACATCATACTTTTTACTAGCAGTAGCCTTTGGTGCATCACAATTACAAGTGGTGCATGGCATTTTACCTTTCACCCGAGCCTTAAGATTCTCGATTTCATTTGTCAAAGAGGTTATTTGATCATTGTGATTGCTTCTTGTAACTTTAATAGAATCATATAACTCTTTGAAATGTTGTTTGACCTTTGAATTTTCTTCTCGATAACACTCATTTTCATAATGTAACTTATTTATGGTGTTTTGATATTGAAAATTCTGAGAATCTGAAGACGAAGGTTTATTGGTGCCATACACGTCACACTTGTTGGATTTCAATTGGGCAATATGGGCCCTCAGCAGTCGAATCGTGTTCGTGTGAGCTTGAATTTTCTCATCTCGTTTGCTTAATTCAAAATAAGTATCAAATTCAGGAGCATCCAAGGATGTCTTGTCATTTGATATTTTATGTTTTTCATTTAAATGTTGATGTTTCAATTGCAAATTAAGATAATCAATTTCTAATTTTGAAAAACGTTTAACCATATTATCATGGTCATCATTTTGAATTTTTTCAAGCAATTTTAAATTCTCCCCCTCAAGCTCAACAACACGATTCTGGGTAACATTTAACGCAATAGCATACTCATTAAATTGACAAGCAGACAATGCATAATCAGTAGCAGTGTAAAATACATCTTGTGCAATACATTTAGCAATCAAGTTGTCATTAGTGATGAGTATGTTTTTTCTTTCAATCTCACGACTCTTAAGTTCTATTGCATATTCATTCACCTCATTTTCCATGTCTTTAAACACTACTTCCATTTCTTTTATTTCGGCTTTAAGGGCAGTTTGCAACCCTTCAAAATGTTCTTTAAGTAGTTTAAAGAATGGCGTGACCTCAGTTAAGTAACACCTTTTTGCATGTTCAAAACACCTTTCCCCCTCAGTAATGCCGGTGGGTGTGATTCTCTTCTTACATGTTTTATCGAAATCAGCAAACAGTTGCCAAATCACATATAAGCTAATAAAGGTTTTGCATTCAGTGGGAAGAGACAAAGGCACCAAATTCCTAGGTGTATTGGGAGGATACACCATTATGGACGCAACTTTTCTAATGAGGGGGGGTGTTGGCCTTAAGTTTTTCTACCTTAAGTTTTTCATTATCTTGTTTTCAGAATATCTGTTCAGGTGTTAACTTCTTTTGAGGAGCAAACACAGTCAGAAGATTTTCCTCACTATAATCATGGGGCTTGATTATTATTCATCTGGCTATGCACTCGGGATCCCTCATTTTCTCATTCATTCTTTCCTTTGTTCTCTCACTCATCTCCTCCTTCTCTTTAGTGTAGATAAGCTCAGGCGGGTCATGATTAGGCATAAACATCACATTGGAATCATTTAATGCAGGTTGGGCTATCTTAGCAATCTCATGAATAGCTAATTTAGATCTACCTACATTGCTTTCACTATGCTTGTCACTTAACTTTCTGTGCTTATACATCATTTGGGCAGTTTGTCTGGTTTGGTCTTGTGTGTACAACTTATCTTCAAGCTTATTTTTTAACGTCTTGAGTCTAGAGAAATCATTTAAAAGTGTTATTTCTTTTTCTTTGAATTCTAGCTTAAGTGTAGTTATACACTTTTGTACTTCCTGTTTCTGTTTGACAGACTGTTCTAGCTGACTTTTCAAAGAACTCAACTCTAATTTTAATGTTTCTTCTTTTACTCTAGACTCTTTAATAAGTGTACTCATTTGACCTTCTAATTTCTGCTCACGTTCATTAAGCTCAAACTTAGCACGCTGTTCATACATAGCCACTTGTTCTTTATAAATGTTTAGTCTTGTGATCAAGTTATCATCAGGGACAGGCAATTTGTTCTCATGGCACTCACATGCATTATCTATATTACACGCATTATCTAAGGCACATACATTACTTATAACACAAACATCATTATTGACAAAAGATTCACCATTTGGTACATCAGGCGAGTTGTTGTGATTCAAATACTGTTCATATGAAATAATATTGCTATTTTCCATGTCAACATTACTTGTGTCAGAAACATCTGCCTGATGTACTTCTTTGGGATTCTTTTGTCCCTCGACTATATTATATGTGTCATAAATTTTTAGTACCTCAGATATCACGGATGCATTAGAAGGACCAGCTTGATGGGGAGATGAGACCAGGGAAGACAAGTTAGCCATGAAGATTGTTTGAGCCGTAGGTTCATCATCTACATCAGAGTCAAATGCATCACAGTCATCTGCCTTGAAGATGTTAGGATCATTAAGTGCTAGATCCTGAACTGGTTGCTCATCCACATCTTCATCAAAAGTATTTCCCCCATCTCCTGCCAAGAACAATAACTCTTCCTCATCCAATACAGCTCCATTCTCTTGAGCTTGCATTAACAGCATCTTGTCTTTGAAGTAATCTGAGTTCTGAGGACGTTTAGGTTGATTGCAGTTTCTAGCAATGTGTCCAAGCCCCCCATAATTATAACACTTGATCTGTTTCCCTTATCCCTGATTGGCATTCCCTGCTCTATTCTGCACATAACCTCGACCCATGTTTCTTCCAGCTCTCCCTTGCACATTCTGAACCACAATTTTCCCATCCTCCACCATTGCTAGATTGCGTGGGTTGGATGAATTCCTTAACTGATTGTTGGTCTGAGGGAGTGATGCTTGAAACTGTTGAACCAGTAATGATACTTGATTGGTGAGGTTGTCAATCATTTTGTCGGTCTGAGAGTAGCCTGAGTCAAGTTGAGAACTCATAGCAGGTACTGGTGAGTGAAGTTGATGATAGCTTGGGTTGGATGATGATTGGGTTGTTGGTAGAACATTTGTCATGAACGCCAGTGGATCATTTGTAGTTGAAGGATTTAACTTTTCTCTCAGCACCCGATCGTAGACAGCATGCTTCTCATGTTGTTGCAGATAGGCATACAACTGTTCATAGTTGGTATCCCTTAAACCTTTGTTGAGTTTGACAGCAGTAACAAATCTATCCCATTCAGGAGTCATGTTGTTCACAAACTTTGAGTTTAGTTGAATATTGGGCATAGTCATTCTGATCATCCTCATATCATTCACCAACTTATGAAATCTCACATAGTAGTCTGTGATATTCTCTCCTGGGTTCATTTTGAAATGATCGAACTCATCATACAGCTGTGACTCATGATCTTCCGTTGTGAGTTCTGACCCTGCCAACAACATTTTAACGTTGTCCCACACAGCTTTGGCTTCAGTGTTGAAATTGATGAGCTTGTATACATCCTTTGGTAGACCTTGAATGACAATGTTTGAAGCTCTAATGTCAGCATCATACCTCTTCTTTTCTTCTTCATTAAGATCATTGTAGTTTCTAGGTCTGTCGATGCCCAAAGTTACAGTCCCATCTTCACCAGTTGTAACAACATCTCTGGTGGTACCCATCTGATATGGTCCTTCGTCAATTGATTTAAGAATGTTAACTCCATTATCTTTTCCCAAGCAGTAAAGTCTTATCCGTTGTGCCCAAGACTCATAATCCGTCCTATCTAGCATAGGTGGACGAGTGTCAGATCCTGCTGCTTGAATATCTTCTGATGATGTGCTTGATGTGGTAGCCATAGTAACTACGGGATTTTACAGATCTTGTGATTTAACCGAGAAATCGAATCTTTCGCGGGAATTTCTAAAATCACCCAGACACAAACCACATACACGCCTCAGAGACAAACCGCGTGGACAAACAACACAGACAAACAGTCTAGAAAAACCGCATACACACCGCAGAGACAAACCGCGTAGACACAAACCGCATACACGCCGCAGAGACAAACCGCGTGGAAAAACAGCACAGACAATCAGTCTAGACAAACCGCATACACGCCGCAGAGACAAACCGCGTAGACACAAACCGCATACACGCCTCAGAGACAAACCGCGTAGACGCAAACCGCATACACGCTGCAGAGACAAACCGCGTGGACAAACAGCACAGACAAACAGTCTAGACAAACCGCATACACGCCGCAGAGACAAACCGCGTAGACACAAACTGCATACACGCCTCAGAGACAAACCGCGTAGACACAAACCGCATACACGCCTCAGAGACAAACCGCGTAGACACAAACTGCCAAACACGTCGCTTTCAATTCTTTTTGTCCTTTTGTCTAAACTAGTAATAAGACAAACCGCGTCTTCGAAATGAGACAAACCGCATCCAAGAACTTGTCCAAGGCACACAAACCGCAGCGAAGAACACTTAAATAAACACCCACGAATCACCCAAAATCACCACACAAGTCTTAAATCTGTGAATTCAAGCACCAAATACTACTCTTATACTGTTCCTAAGCTAGAAAGTACAAGGTATAACAACTTCTAATCACTAAACAAGGCACAAAATGAAATTTTTGTTACTTTTCTATTCGAACTAAAAAACCCCAAAAACTAAGCAAATCCGTGAATACCAACTCTCATGGACCTAACCATGGCTCTTGATACCAATTGTAGGGTATTCACAATGCAAGAAACACTTGTTTGGGGTAGAGATATGGATCGAATGAGATAAGAACTAGAGAGAGAAAGTGGGAACTTCTAGAGAGAGAAATACTATGTGTATATTAGCTTGAAATAATGGGAAGTTCCAACCCTTCCCTTGCAAGGGAAGGGGTATTTATACTTACTACATAATATGCCCCTAGCGGGCTGTGGAGAGAGCTGACAGAGGGTAAAGACCCGACCCACTCCACAATACTAATTAATAACTAATCTACTAATAATATTACAGATAATCCTACGAGCTATGATGTGCTAATAAGTACTCGGGGTGACCGAGTCTTCAGCTGAATATTCATATTCCTAACAGACTCAAAGGTGAGATCACTCCATGTAGCGACTTTCTTCTCAGCTTGTCCTTTTAGCATAGCTTAGGAGGCTAGGTTTTTACACCCTTGAGAATAGTATCGGAGCTTTCGGGGTCTTTGAAATCATCAATCTACCAAATTCCCGTTAAACTTTAACACAAAATTGACGAATACTAGTTCAACTTCCGATTTAAATTTAAGAAAAAGCAAGCTTCGTACAATTATTCATAAGCAACATTTTTATTCACGCAACAAATATTTTTCATTTTTCATTTTTCATTCATTCATTTTTTTTTATTATTTTTTTTTGGTAACACATATATATACTTGCATCATACTTGTGATTTTACTTACTTTCTTTTGCAATATTATTCCGATTTTAAGAAAGTATGCTTGTTCAAAAATTTAAATAAAAAGTTGAACTCGTACTCTATATTAAAGTTGTATAAAAGTTTATAATAAAACGATTTCTAAGTTCAAAAGTTTGAAAACAACACTAATTTATCTTCTGGGAGGAAAAACTACAAATTACACTGATGAGCCTTTAAGATAACCAACTAATCCTTGCTTAGCATTAGAACTTATAATTAACTCTATCATTTCTCGTTCTTCTCAAATTTAAAATATTTAATAAAAAGATCCGCGAATGCTTAGTAAAAAAGGTTAAGGGGACAAGCTAGAGCTCAACACGCTCGGTCAAGTCAAAATTTTATTCATACTCTAACCAATGGAAAATCAACAATGTGTCAAAACACTTATGATATTTTTGCAAATTTTTTTAAATTTTCTCATTTTTTTTTTGGATTTTTGGTGGAAAAACAGGGTTGCTAATGCGCGTGATGTGTCGTTGCGGTTTAGCAGTATTAATGCCTACTCAAGTTTTAAATTTATATTTAGCCGACTTATCAATAACACACACACTTAACGAGCAGTGTACCCGGTCAGTATGAATATAATGGTAAGTAGAGTGTCGATCACTAAGAGTGGAACGTATTATCTAGTTATTCTAATCAGTATTTTAATATCTTAAGTCAAATATACAACCTAATCTAACGCAAGGGGGGGGGGTCAGCCTGAGAGACTGGCACGTTTTGGTTGCAATTAAATAATAAACTAAACTAATGAGCACGAATCAGCGATAAGCACGCACGTACACAGATAAATACTTGAGACAATAAGAAGACCTGTCCTGATAATTAAGTAGCTTGTCACTTGTTTTATTGCTAGTTTTATATGAAGTGTATGTAATTAACCCTTTCTCGTTGGCTCTAATCTTATCGGCGAGTAAACCCTTAATGATTACTTATGTCTAAAAGTTATTCCTAAGTGATCAAGTTAGTTATAACCGTGGGAGCAATATGATCTTCCGTAGTTACATACGACAAGCCACTAATAGACACAGAGGTTATCAATGCACTAATAAAAGTCACCAAAGACATCAACATATAAACTTTAATTAATGGGAAAGCAGTTTTAAGGGAGTGCAACCTTTCCGTTGTCACATTACACAAGCCACCAATCCTGATGAATTAAAGTATACTAATACAATGAAACAAAACTACTTAATGAATTAAACACATGCAGGACCTTCTTACAGCTCTTGTATCTTCGTTCGGGTGTGTCTTGTGCTGCCTATTCGTCTGAATTCGTTCGCTCGTCTAGGGATATATGGCACGTACGTCAAAAGTCTCTGAAATTCGTCTGGCCTTGGGGTATTTATAGTTTCTGTCTGAGGTAAGATGCGGCGCATTGAATAAGTAGATGCGGCGCATTGACTTAACTTCACGTGGGGTCCAAGGTTATTATATTCCAGAATATTCGTACACCGCCTTGAGATGCGGCGTATCTTCATAACTGTATGCGGCGCATGTCTTCTTGTATCTTGGATCGAAACTGGTGAAATCTTGATAGTGATGCGCCGTATGTAGGAAGTATAATGCGGCGCATCTGGAGTAGAACAAGTTGGTTCTTCTTCATTGACCAAAGTTTCATATGCAACGCATGACAGAATTGTATGCGTGCATTCTTCAAAGTCAGGCAATGGTCCTCAATCTCTTCATTTCAGCAACCTTTTCCAATCTAGATCATTTTTCTCCATTTTTAGTCCATAATAGCTAAGTTTCACCAAATGCTTGTTTTTAACTGAGAATTACAAGTGTGATTAATATGCTCAAATTCCCATGGTTTACTACTTCCGTCCTTGAAAACGAAAGGTTTACAAGTGTGATTAATATGCTCAAATTCCCATGGTTTATCCCAAACCCATGGTATTTGGTCATTCCATTCATAGTACCAGGTGTTTTTGAAATCATCATAAGTTTTGAATCCTGGTAGATCTCCAGTAAGCACATCAGCGTCGATTTGAAGAAGGTAATTGAATTCTTTGAATTTGGTTTGCACAAGGGTGTCTCATTGATGAAGCGAAAAGTGTACCGCTTTTAGGGGGTCATTTAAGCCCTAAATCGTATTTATTTGATCAAATATTGCCCTAAATCGTTCCTTTTGTCATTTTAGGTACTTTGGAGAAGAAATCTGGAAAAGGAAGCATTTTGGACGTTTTTGGAGCATAAAAGTGAAGAAAACGACAAAGTCTCAAAATCGGCTGGAAAAGTACCTTTGACGACGTCAAGTATTGCTCTTGACGGCGTCATGGCTTGGCAAAAGAGGTGGATATGAAAAATACACATGATAAGCCAGGGAATTTTGCAATGAAAAGTCTGAAGGCGTCACCCTTTGAAGTGATCAAGGTCGTCATGGTTTAAGTTAAAGAGGGACGGCGTCAAGCCCATTTCTGACGGCGTCAAGCCTTGATAAGCCAGAGCGGATTTTGGAGCACTAAAGAGGGACGGCGTCAAGAAGGCCATCCGGGAACCCTAGACACGGCGAGGTGACGGCGTCAAGATCTACAATGTGACGCCGTCAGCCCTTAAACTCTATATATAGTTTTTGCAATTTTTTGTCATTAGTGTGCAACTTTTGGGGTGCAACTTTGTGAGGAGAAACCCTAAGACGAATTTCTGTCATTTTTTAAGGGTTTTCATACCCTTGGATCTCCTATGTTTAATTGAAGATAAGTAATCGTTTAATCAATCAATGAGGTGAGATCGATGCAAAATAAGTATCACTTAAAAAACAAATAAATCAATCTCAACCATCCATCCACCTTTCATCTAATGGCTAAGATCAAATAAAAAAATAAAAAAAGGAGGGCAAAATTGACATTTTAGCTCATTTAATATAAAAACCCACTTTTCACCTTTTTTTTAAAACAACATATCTTGCAAACGGTAAATCTTCAAGCTACGAAAAATACACCATCGCGACGAGAAAAAAATTAGCTACAAGACTCGTTAATAAAGAAAAGCGCTTCTTGGGAGGCAACCCAAGCTTTATTTGCTTTGTGTGTTTATTTATTTGTTTGCTTGATTTTATTTGTTTCCGTATGTGTGTTTAATTTTTATTATTATTGATTCATGTTCAAAACTAAATTGTGAAAATGCTTTATCTTGTTTTTAACTTCGTCTTAACTACATATAAAGGTATTTTGCAAAAGATAAGTGTAAGGGAAATCCAAATCGGTTTATTAGAACAAATGAACATGAATCGTAATAATATTAAATTAACATACATATTAGTATTTGTTTGAGTCAAATGCTTGTATCGAGTCATAGTGATATTTTGCAGGAATTCCAGGAAGTAAGGTATAGGTTCTTCCAAAAATTTTCCGGAAACTTAACATGAGAATTCTGTCAGATCATTTCTGACGGCGTCAGGATTTACAACCTGACGGCGTCAGGTGTTAATTTTCTGAAATTTTTGAAAGTTTTGTTTTCATAAAAAGTTTTTATTAAATCTCTAACTTATAATCTCCAGGAATCTGCAAAATTATCATTCCACAAGCATTATATCCTTATATATATAGAATTTATCCCGCCGATGTTATGCAGGTTTTCGTGTTTGTTTTCTCAGGTGTAACAGGTTATTTTGGACAAGGAAATGTATGTGGAATCAAGCTTATGGCGATGCTTTAGTCTTGGAGCTTCTACATTCTCTTGGAAGAAGATCTAACCATGTTAACACATTATCCACCGAGCGAATCAGGGGAGTATTTGATTTCATTCGTTTACCTTATTTACTTTTACATCTTGTTATTTGAACATTGGGGACAATGTTCATCTTAAGTGTAAGGGGGGGTAAAATACGATACTTTAGAGAATACAATTGCACTTGATTTTTTGTTTGTTTAATGGTAGATGTGTAATAAAACTGAGAGAAATACCTGTTAGGGCAATTTTAGTGCCAAATTTAAAATTTTTTACAACATTTAGGAGTAAAACTTTGATCTTAATGAGCGTCTCATGGATAGGAGTTATATGACTAGCACAAAAACCGTACCACTAAAAAATTTTCCACCCCCAAATATGTGAGGTTCGCCCCTAGAATTGGTAGGAAAAGCATTTATGCTATGATGTGTGTACCGGTAGCACTTAGATTCTAGAACTTGCGTTAGGACCATTCCGAGGCCACAAGTGAGACTACATTCGTGTAGT
Organism: Artemisia tridentata subsp. tridentata; assembly: GCA_021014915.2. Taxonomy (NCBI): domain Eukaryota; kingdom Viridiplantae; phylum Streptophyta; class Magnoliopsida; order Asterales; family Asteraceae; genus Artemisia; species Artemisia tridentata. The sequence continues at coordinate 82,440,586 of CP139504.1, forward strand.
TAGATTTACTACATGATAAAAGGCATTAGGATAAACCCATTGTTTTACACCTGTGTTTTTGTTATAATTACTTTGGCTACATGGGTCAAGTAATTCTCCCACACCCTTTGCGTTGTACTCATTATTAGTACACGATACCCCTAGTACACCCCTCAGAGCCTATCTTTTCATTTCGACCTTTAAGCATTTTACTTAAAGGAAGAATTTGTTTACACCCCACTTAAATGTACACCCAAATCGCCTTAGCCTACCTTGTATGCACTCATTTTTAGTGCATTATTGTGACAACATTTGTTTAAACCCAAGTTAATTATCTTATTGATTACATGGTTGCTAAGTCGAGTCATATCCTTGTACATATTGTTTTGGGACGATTGGGACTCATGGGTAAAGTACTAGTGTAATGGAGTAATGGGGAAGAACAACATTATTACCCCCATATGTGCTAAATATTTTAAAAAGTACTCAAAGTGTTTCGATTATCTTAATTCGAGTCATTAGAATAGTTAATTGTAAAGTTATGTAAAAGTTCAAGTGTAAGGGGAATGCAACACCCCTATGATGTATTATTTTGGATGGTAGGGCAAGAGTGTATGAAAAAAAAAAAAAAAAAAAATCGAAAAAATCAAGAAAAAAAAAATGAGAAAAAGAAAAGTAGAAAAAAAAAAAAACATACGGACTACCATCCCGTTTCATTTTATGTTTATTTTATGTTTTTGTTATTTTGTTTTTAGCTTAAGTCGAGTCTATTCTTGGCTTAGCAACGCCATATTGTACATGTAATTAATCAAGATCTTTAACTCGCCACCAGTAAAATATCCCTTATCCAACAAAACCGTGTTTATCATATCCCTACACCTCACGTTATAACCCGTTTAAAAGCCCTCTTTGATAGTTTATCTTAGGTGCTTACGCCTAGTGGAGGAGGTTTTCGATCATTTCCCAAGCCTATGGTAATCTATTTGCTATGACAGGTAGTGAGAGATATTATCCGTTTTCATTTATGAGATTTATTTTGATGACACCTGAGAGATGTGAGTATCTAAATACTACTTGTGAGGTGCTAGTTTGTAATCTCCGTGCTTATTATGATTAAAGTGGAACGACTATTTGTTGTAATTACTTTTATATTAGCATTAAATGACCCCTAACTTGTATTTTGATTAGAATAAAAGCGCATTTGCTTGAGGACAAGCAAATCTCAAGTGTAAGGGTATTTGATGAAGCGAAAAGTGTACCGCTTTTAGGGGGTCATTTAAGCCCTAAATCGTATTTATTTGATCAAATATTGCCCTAAATCGTTCCTTTTGTCATTTTAGGTACTTTGGAGAAGAAATCTGGAAAAGGAAGCATTTTGGACGTTTTTGGAGCATAAAAGTGAAGAAAACGACAAAGTCTCAAAATCGGCTGGAAAAGTACCTTTGACGGCGTCATGGCTTGGCAAAAGAGGTGGATATGAAAAATACACATGATAAGCCAGAGAATTTTGCAATGAAAAGTCTGACGGCGTCACCCTTTGAAGTGATCAAGGTCGTCACGGTTTAAGTTAAAGAGGGACGGCGTCAAGCCCATTTCTGACGGCGTCAAGCCTTGATAAGCCAGAGCGGATTTTGGAGCACTAAAGAGGGACGGCGTCAAGAAGGCCATCCGGGAACCCTAGACACGGCGAGGTGACGGCGTCAAGATCTACAATGTGACGCCGTCAGCCCTTAAACTCTATATATAGTTTTGCAATTTTTTGTCATTAGTGTGCAACTTTTGGGGTGCAACTTTGTGAGGAGAAACCCTAAGACGAATTTCTGCCATTTTTTAAGGGTTTTCATACCCTTGGATCTCCCATGTTTAATTAAAGATAAGTAATCGTTTAATCAATCAATATGTCTATGTGTTGTTTGATTATATCTTGTTCTTGTCTTTTAATTAACATGCTAGGCTAGATTTATCTTGTGTTTGCTTAGATCTAATGAAACCTAACTATTGATTATTGGTTATTAGTGTGTTATTAATTGTATTGGATGATTGTTCATCGATGTTAGGCTTAAGAAAACTGGCTAACCTCCTATTCGGTAACTTGCTTGAACGTCTTAAGAAACATGAACCAATGCGTACTAGGTTTTTATGGTTGTATTTAATGCATGAGCGAATTCTAGTGATCCCATGTTAGGAGCTTCCTAGCCGGCTCGACATAGGAGTGAAGTAGGAGCTTGTAGAGTTGGGGAAGTACGTACGCCACCCCACGATTGGTATTAAGGAATACACCCGTCATCCATGCAATTAATGCACACTAATCAACCGGTAAAAGATAGTTAGGGAGTAAGGAAATCTAAGTAAACACATTTCTCTCCACATAAGTTTCACGACCTTTTCATTTTCTGTTATTTTATTTTATTTGCATTTGTAGTCATTTGGGTTAGTTAACTAGCAACTAATTCCGCCCACTCTTTCAAACCCGAGATTTTACTTGCTTTCATAAAATATAAAAATACAAAAAAGAATCTTCCCTCACCCTTAGACCTATTAGAGTAGTTTTTCAATCCTAACGACACTATTCCCTGTGGAGAACGATCAATCCCCCGTACTTACCACTACACTATACTACATCGGTCAGGTACACTGCCTGGTGGGGTTGTAAGCCTCTTGAGATCCCTCGAGAGGTAAAACCTGTTGTAAGGTCGCAAAACCACGCATCACTCATAATTGAACACATCAATGTCTATTCTGAATAATTCTTCAATCCCTTCCTCGATTATTGAATTGTCATCAGACGATCCATTGTCACTCTCAACTTCCTCATCTTCTCCTCTCGTCCAATATACCCGTAACGCATCTTTAGTAGCTTGGTCCATGCTCTTATGGTTTTTGAATTTACTAGCTAACCAATCCGAAAAATCATCATTGTTAGGAGCATAGTTAATGTCAAAGCTAGCGATACTAATCATTTTCCTCCTTATTTCCATGAACTCATTAAATTGTTCCTTGAAACTCCATGTAAACCATGAAGTCATAATCCGCTTGACTTCATTCGCAGGGGCAAATTTTGGATTGCCATATTTAAGCTCGAGCCAGCCTTTCAAAGAGATATCCATCAATTTCACCAACCTTTTACGAAACACAATTTCTGCTTCAGCATAAATTCTTTCGTCATCTATATCAACTCCCAAATAATGTTCGGAATAAGGCATATATGAAGCTTGTGTAGGTTGGATGTTTCCTTTGCCATAGCTTTCCTCACTTCATTTGTTGACTGCCTTTGCTGAGTTCATGAATTCAATTCGGAATTTCCCATCTTTTTTTTCGATAGTAGTCCAAGTTAATCCCTTAGATTCAATGATGGGCCATAAGAGTAACAATTCATCTTCAGTGTAGCTCATTAGTAAATCATAAGAGAATATCCCATCTTCGATATTGCATAAGCGTTTGAATTCCTTATAAGTAGCTTCAAGAGGGGTTTCCCAAGAAAATAAATCGGCATCAATCATGAGCACATTGAAGTTGACATCATCAAAAACTTTCACTTCGAATGAATCCGAAAGCAAGAGTTCCTTAGCAAGATATCCGTTCACTGACATGTCTTCCATAGCAAAACCTGTCATCATAGGTAAAATCATCAGTAGAATTTGTTCGCTAGAAGAGAAATTAATGAATTTAGAAACGGATATAAGAATAACTGATATCTGCAGACGATGCGCCGTATCCAAAAAGTTGGATACGCCGTATCTTATAATCGTTAAAATTTAATCAGACTTTTATTCAGAAAATAGATACGCCGCTTATAAATTTAGAATGCGCCGTATCAGTTTTAATTATCAAAAATCAACGTATATTTATTAAAATTAAATGCGTCGTATTAACAAAAGTTAATGCGCCGTATTTTTGTTATGTTTCAAAATACAAAATTTTTGATTCAGAAGGATGCGCCGTATCGATAAAGATCGATACGTCGTATCTGTTTAATAATCCGAAAAAACTGTTTTTAATTAAAATAATAGATACGCCGTATCTGTAAAAACAGATGCGCCGTATGGCGTTAACGTTTAGAAAAATTTCTTATTAAAAACAGAATACGCCGTATCTTGGGGAAAGATACGCCGTATTCGAATTAATTAAACGCGTTGTATTTTATAAAAATTAAACGCAATACGCCGTATCTATGAAAATAGATGCGCCGTATCGTTTGAATTAGCTCAGTACAACGATAGCAGAATACAGAAAAACAGAAAAATAAAAACAAAAATAAACACAAACGAAAAGCAACAAAAAATAAAAGAAAACAAATAACACACAAAACAGAAAATATGCAAATAATACAATGAATGCAAATTAACCTAATACACAACACGGTTAGCGGTTAAAATAAAAATTAAAAAGAAAAACCTAATTAAAATACTAATCAAATTAACAGATAATAACAATTCACTCCCCGGCAGCGGCGCCAAAAACTTGATGCGCGTGATGTGTCGTTGCGGTTTAGCAGTATTAATGCCTACTCAAGTTTTAAATTTATATTTAGCCGACTTATCAATAACACACACACTTAACGAGCAGTGTACCCGGTCAGTATGAATATAATGGTAAGTAGAGTGTCGATCACTAAGAGTGGAACGTATTATCTAGTTATTCTAATCAGTATTTTAATATCTTAAGTCAAATATACAACCTAATCTAACGCAAGGGGGGGGGGGGTCAGCCTGAGAGACTGGCACGTTTTGGTTGCAATTAAATAATAAACTAAACTAATGAGCACGAATCAGCGATAAGCACGCACGTACACAGATAAATACTTGAGACAATAAGAAGACCTGTCCTGATAATTAAGTAGCTTGTCACTTGTTTTATTGCTAGTTTTATATGAAGTGTATGTAATTAACCCTTTCTCGTTGGCTCTAATCTTATCGGCGAGTAAACCCTTAATGATTACTTATGTCTAAAAGTTATTCCTAAGTGATCAAGTTAGTTTATAACCGTGGGAGCAATATGATCTTCCGTAGTTACATACGACAAGCCACTAATAGACACAGAGGTTATCAATGCACTAATAAAAGTCACCAAAGACATCAACATATAAACTTTAATTAATGGGAAAGCAGTTTTAAGGGAGTGCAACCTTTCCGTTGTCACATTACACAAGCCACCAATCCTGATGAATTAAAGTATACTAATACAATGAAACAAAACTACTTAATGAATTAAACACATGCAGGACCTTCTTACAGCTCTTGTATCTTCGTTCGGGTGTGTCTTGTGCTGCCTATTCGTCTGAATTCGTTCGCTCGTCTAGGGATATATGGCACGTACGTCAAAAGTCTCTGAAATTCGTCTGGCCTTGGGGTATTTATAGTTTCTGTCTGAGGTAAGATGCGGCGCATTGAATAAGTAGATGCGGCGCATTGACTTAACTTCACGTGGGGTCCAAGGTTATTATATTCCAGAATATTCGTACACCGCCTTGAGATGCGGCGTATCTTCATAACTGTATGCGGCGCATGTCTTCTTGTATCTTGGATCGAAACTGGTGAAATCTTGATAGTGATGCGCCGTATGTAGGAAGTATAATGCGGCGCATCTGGAGTAGAACAAGTTGGTTCTTCTTCATTGACCAAAGTTTCATATGCAACGCATGACAGAATTGCATGCGTGCATTCTTCAAAGTCAGGCAATGGTCCTCAATCTCTTCATTTCAGCAACCTTTTCCAATCTTGATCATTTTTCTCCATTTTAAACGATTAAGTATCAATTCTCATACATAATATAATAAAACAAGTCAAATAAATAGGATAAATGATGATAATAAAATGTACTTATTTGAGTTCATCAGTTGCTAAGGTAAACGACAAAATGCAAGGTACAATCAAATCGAAAGATCGCCCCCAGACTAAAACGAAACATTGTCCTCAATGTTTTAAAGGTAAGGGTCATCCTACGCAAATCTAAGGCCGTTTATGAATTATGCCAAATAGATAACGTTAGTTGATAAGATTAAGGATACCAGATTTCCTGAGACTCGAGTGGAGATAGACAAAACCCTGAGCACGAGAGTCTTCACATGTCGGGCAAATCCTGCACAAGACACAAAACACAAGAAATGGAAGAGATAGACCTCCTCACGTTACACTTATTAGCACACAAATAAAACACACGGATAAGCATGGGTTGCCTCCCACGAAGCGCTTGTTTATGATCGAGTCATTAGCTTGACTCGCCCCGAATTCATTGGTCCATGGAGAAAGTTTGGAGATCTGGGACAACCATGGGTGGTATGTCCCCTCCAGAGTAATGCTTCAACCTATGACCTTTCACCTTAAAGTTTGGTCCATCGGTTTGAGATAACTCAATGGTACCATAAGGAAAAACTTTAGCAACGGTGAATGGTCCAGTCCAGCGGGTTTTAAGTTTACCCGAGAATAGCTTCAATCTAGAGTTGAAAAGAAGGACTCGATCACCAACGTTGAAAACGCGGTTCTTGATCTTGGATTCGTGGATCTTCTTTGTTTTCTCTTTGTAAATCAAAGAGTTCTCATAAGCTTGATCACGGAGTTCATTTAATTCGTTTAGTTGAATTTTGCGGTGATCACCCGTGGACTGAAGGTCAAAGTTTGCATGCTTTAAGGCCCAATAGGCTTTGTGCTCTAACTCGATCGGTAGATGACACGCTTTTTCGTATATCAGCTTATATGGAGTACACCCGATGGGTGTTTTTTATATGCTGTACGAAAGGCCCAAAGTGCATCATCTAATTTGTCTGACTAAGAGGCACGGTTTTCGCCTACGGTCCTTTCCAGAATTCTTTTCAAACCCCGGTTGGAAACTTCTACTTACCCACTAGTTTGCGGATGATATGCGGTAGCAAGACGGTGAGTGACACCGTAATTAAGCATGACCCTTGCGAATTGGTCATTGCAAAAGTGCGTACCGCGATCACTGATAATAGCACGAGGAGTTCCGAATTAGGAGAAGAGATTTTTCAAGAATTTCACAACAACTCGGGCGTCATTAGTGGGTAGTGCCTTCGCTTCAACCCATTTTGACAAATAATCGACGGCCACGAGGATATATTTGTTCCCTCGTGAAGAAGGGAATGGCCCCATAAAATCGATGCCCCAAACGTCAAAAATCTCGCAGACTTGAATTGCATTTTGAGGCATTTCGTCCTTTTGCGAGATTTTTCCTTGACGTTGGCAAGAGTCACAGGACTTTACCAAGTCGTGGGCATCACGGTAAATAGTTGGCCAATAGAAACCGGAATCAAAGACTTTTTTAGCGGTGTAGCTGGCACCATGATGTCCCCCATTGGGTCCATTATGGCAAGCTGTAAGGATATCAACGGCTTCTTGGCCGTGCACACATCGTCTAATCACTTGATCGGCACAAATCTTAAACAAGTAGAGGTCGTCCCAAAAATAATGTTTCACATCTTTAAAGAATTTCTTCTTTTGCTGGGACGACATCCCTTTCACAATAAAATTCCTTGCATGGTAATTTGCAAAGTCGGCAAACCATGGGGTACTAGAATCACCACGAAAAGATACCATGTTAAGTGTCTCGAGAGGAAATGTTTCATTTATTTCCTTTTTCTCGAGCTCACTTTGATGAGGATTTTCTAATCGTGACAGATGATCAGCTGCTAGGTTCTCGGCTCCTTTTTTATCACGGATAATGACATCAAATTCTTGAAGGAGGAGAACCCATCAGAGCAATCTTGGCTTTGCATCTTGTTTTGCAAAAAGATATTTAAGATCCGAATGATCCGTATACACTATGGTCTTTTACAAGATTAAGTTTGGCCGGAATTTTTCGAAAGCATACACAACGGCTAATAATTCTTTCTCCGTTGTGGTGTAATGAGCTTGAGCTTCGGTCATAGCTTTGCTTGCATAATGCATAGGCTGAAAATGTTTTGTTTTTCGTTGCCCCAAAACCGCACCTATTGCAAAATCACTTGCATCGTACATAAGTTCAAAAGGTAGGTCCCAATCTGGGGCAACTAATATCGGTGCTTCTGTAAGTCTTTTCTTTAGAGTTTGAACGCCTTTGAAAGTGGTGGGATGAGGTAGCTTAGCAATAACATCAATTTTAGCCTTATCGACCTCAATCCCGTTCTTAGAAATTTTTTGGCCAAGGACAATGCCTTCTTTGACCATGAAATGACTTTTCTTCCAATTTAGACACAGATTAGTGTCTTCACAACGTTGAAACATATTGTCCAAATGGGAGAGAAATGTTTCGAAAGAATTCCCAAAGACCGAGAAATCGTCCATAAAGACCTCCATTGTTTTTTCGATCATATTGTGGACGATAGCCATCATACATCTTTGGAACGTTCCAGGAGCATTACACAAGCCAAAAGGCATGCGTTGGTATGCAAATGTTCCGTATGGGCACGTGAATGTGGTCTTTTCTTGATCCTACGGATCAATGGAAATTTGAAAGTAACCCGAAAAACCGTCGAGAAAACAATAGTACTCGTTTCCCACTAGTCTTTCGAGCATCTGGTCCATGAAGGGTAAATGAAAGTGGTCTTTACGTGTGGCGTCATTTAACTTTCGATAGTCAATGCATGCACGCCATCCCGTTACCAATCGAGTCGGAATCAACTCGTTTTCATCGTTTTCAATAACGGTGATGCCACCCTTCTTAGGAACACAATGAACGGGGCTTACCCAAGGACAATCCGAGATAGGGTAAATCAAGCCGGCATCAAGGAGTTTAAGAACCTCCTTTTTGATAACCTCGTGGATTTTAGGATTTACCCTTCTTTGATGTTGAACCGCTGGTTTAAAGTCATCTTCCGTTAAAATCTTGTGTGCACAAAATTCCGGGTTAATACCCTTAATTTCGGAAAGTTTCCAAGCGATGGCTCGCTTGTTTGACTTTAAAACCTTTATGAGAGCGGCTTTATCCTGATCATTCAAATCTTTAACAATTATGACGGGTAATTTATCGGTACCCTCCAAAAATGCATATTCAAGATGAGGCGGTAAGTCCTTAAGTTCGACCTCCGTAGGATCATTAGAATTTTCAATAGGTTTGATTTCCTTATTATGAAGTTCTTCTGGAGGGAGAGATGATGACAGATCATTATTAAGTAACTTCTCGAGGAGGAGTATGTCTCCCTCCGGATCAAAGTCGGTATCATTCATTTTCGGTGAAATTGATTCATCTTTGAGACAAGCATCGATCTCTTCTAAAACGAAGACACTTCCCTCAAATGGAGTGAAGGAAGGGAAAGAGTCGGAAAGAATTGGTTGAGAAGAAGGAGTGGGATTGCCACTCAAATATTTGTCGGAAAATCCAAGAACTTCTTGAGAATACTCCTCCGAAGCAACATCAATCACATCAATTCGATTAACCGAGATAGAATTGTGATTGGAGGAGTATTTGAAAGTTCGATCAAGATTAAAGGTCACGGCCTCATTATCCACCCGTAGCGTTATTTCTTCACCATATACGTCAATCAAAGCACGCCCGGTCCTCAAAAATGATCTTCCAAGTATTAGAGGAACTCAGGGATCCCCACCTTGACAAAGACATCCTTGTTGATCCCAGATGAGCTTAACGATCTTGTTAATTATCTTAGATGTGGATCTAAGACAATAGGTATAGAAACTATTCTTGAATGATTTATCAAATATTATGCGGAAACTAATACTTGATCTTAAGAAGAATTATAAATGAACACAATGAATTATCACAAAACACTTCAATATATTCAATACGGTTACTCAAAAGTAACAGGGTTACAAAATAACCTTAAAGCGATCTAAACAATACGTATGCTAACAATCGTGTACTAAACCCTAACCCTAGATCCTCCTTTTATAGACTTAAAGAGTCCTAGATGGTTACAAAAACTTTCTATACAAGATAATATCAAATCGTATCTTTACCATAATTATCTTAACAAACTATACATATCTAATAAACAGCAGAATCATTACTCTAGCAGCAGAATCTTCTTAGGCTAGCAGTCGAATGACACTTAGCTTATTTCACCATTCATCAGATAAACTCCAGCAGTAGAATGTATACACTAGCAGTAGAACGATTTAACCTTAGCAGCAGAATCATACTTAGTGTATTTTCCTTAAGTTCCATGAGCAGCAGCATAACATACAAAGCAGCAGTATCTTTAAACCCAACAATCCTCCCCTAAACTTGATATTTTTCTTCAAAAATCATCAAGTTTCTTCTAATCACAGACTAACACTAGGAGGATGCTTCCAAACACTTACTTCTGCTCTGAAGTCATAGATTTCAGCACTTTTTCATACTTCCTTATTAGCTCATATGCTTGTTTATCTGAATTGAACTCTCTTTGTAACTTTAACTTTCCAGGTTGTACCATCTAAGTAAGGACAGCTGTGTTGTTGTTCAAGGGATAGTCTTTTTCCACAAGCATGTAGACCATCACACCTTGACCAACCAGTTCATGTACTCCACAAGATTGATACAAATACCATCTGTGAATTTTGGTATTTAACAATTCTTTCCATTCAAGATCACTACCTTGTGGCTCAAACATATTCTTCAAAAAGTAATAGTTGATCCTTTCATATATCACCTCTGGTCTCTTATCACCATAGTTTCCCTTATACAGCTTCCATAGTTGTACAACATCATCTCTATCCATATAATGTAACATCTGAGAAAACCTAACAAATCCATAATATAAGCCATTTGTTCTCTTGAATTCCCAGTATGCTTCACTTCCATCTCTTACTGTGTGTGAATAAGAAATGATTGGATATTTGGTGTCTAAGGGAACTGCATTAGATACCTCAGGTTCTTTTTGTGGAGCAAAAACTGTGAGAGACATTACTCATGCTTTATCCTCCTCAGTTTCCCTTTCAGATTCATGCTCACCAACACATGGTTCTTTCTCAACCTTAGTTCTTTTCTTCCTTGTACCTTCACTTTCAGACTCAGAACTTGTCACAACTACCCTTCTCTTCTTTTTCCTTCCAATAGACTTTCTCCTAACTCCAGTTCTCTTAATACCAACACTGGGTCTTTCTTTTTCCTCTTCTTTCACAACCTCAGTCACTTTCTCAGAATCCATCTTTTCTTTAACACCTTCAGTAGCATCTGAATTCATATAAAAATTTAGAGGCATCTGTCTTGTGAGCTTTGCAATTTCAGCATCTGACAAAGGTTTAACAGGTTTATTTATTCTAGCATGAGTCTCAAAATATGCCTTCTCAATAGCAGCTCTAGTCATCCCTCTGAATGAGCTAGCTTTCCAGTAAGCTTGATTCATTAGATAAGCTTTCATGTAATTGATCTCCTCAGCTCTTGAAGGCTTCTTCTTCTTATACTCACTTTTCTTTTGACTCTGCTTCTTTCTAAATTCTCCTAGCAGATCATCAATTGCATTTTGTTGCTCTTCCGGAGTATATCTTTCCCTTTCCTCCTTTTGAGCTTTCATGGCTACCTCCCAATCTGCTTGTAATTGCCTTTTCTTTTCCATTTCTTCTTCTGCTTTCCATTTGGCTTCCATTTCTCTTGCAACTTCTGCATCAGACTTACTTTGTTGTTCCTTGGCAGCAGCATCTAAAAACTTGAACTTCTGCTTGGGTTCTTCAACTAAGATACCTTTGCCTTTGTCTGTTGATGCAATAGTTGGTTGTGCAGGTTTTGGGATTGGTACAGGCTCTTTAATGACAACTCCTTTTGCTGGTTTTCTTGTAGGTTTTGGGAGTGACTTTGTTGTAGTTGATTTTGGTGTTGGTTTAGATTGTTGTTTTGTTGGTGTGGGAACTTTGTTCTTCATATTAATCATAACCTGAGCCAAACTAAGAGCATCATCATCTGACTCTTCATCTCCTTGCTCAGCAACAGAATGTTCAACACCAGCTACAAACACAACTTCCTTGTCCAACTTTTCAACTCCAACAGCAGTAGAATCTTGCTCTGGCTCAGCAGCAGAATGAGCAACACTAGCAGTAGTATGCTCTGAGCCAGCAGCAGAATCTTTCTTAGCCAATTTCTCAACATCATCAGCAGCATTATCATCTAAAATCTGCTCCTTCTTTTCTGATTCCAAAACCACCTCATTCCCAGACTTGTCCTTGACCACATACTCTTCATTCTCTCCAGAATCCATGTCAACATCAACATTTTCATCCAATCTTGTCTCAACCTCCCCTTGACCCTTGTTCTCTTTCCCTGAACCATGGTCTTCATTCCTCCCCTGTTTGGGAGCATCCTCCCCCAAACCAGGTTTGGACTGCTTGAAATGGGAAGTTCTTGATCTATTTAACCCCTCAAGATGCCTAACTCTTAGCTTGAGCCTTCTGATTTCAGCACCCTGAGAAGATTTTACCATCCTTAGTTGCTTCCTGAGATCAAGTACCTCCTTTGACAATTTTGTACATGTATCCGTCAATTCATTTAGAAGTTTAAGAATATCTTCACCACTTCGGTCTGTGTTACCTGACCCGAGAGGTGGATCATCAGATTTGGCCTTTTGTACATTTTCCATCAAAATCTCTGGTTCAGTTTCAAGTCTAGCCTCAACACTTCGACCTGGTTTAACTGGTCCGTGAGGTGTATCATGGGCAATGTCATTGTGTACATAATCATCCATCAATTCATTGGTATCATCTTTGTCCTCATCACTTCGGGATGTGTAACCTTCCCTGAGAGGTGAATCTTTGGACTTAAACTCAGTATCAACCCTTGGTTGATCACCTGAGTCCCCCTTTTTAGTCATGTGACTGGGGTTTCCATCACCTGTTGCAAGTTCAAAAGAACTCTCAACATTAGATGTTGTCATGTTTGAGGTCTTAGGTATGTTAGCACTGTCCTGTTCAACTACTAAGTTGGAAACAGTAGTGCCAGCCTCTCCCATCATGCCACCTACATCCCCTGTGGCAGCCTCATCTGCTTCCATACTAACATTGGCCTGAGGGTGCACAATGTTCTCATTTTGTGAAGTCCTAGGGGATTGGGTCTTTTGGGTTGATTCAGATTCATCTTGGGATTGGTCAGGAGTAGGTGTGTGATGGGAAGCTGTGGGGTTTTCAGCTTCTTCACCCTGAGCAGCAGCAATGTTTAAAATATGTTGGGACAAAGGAGTTATTCTGCCAGAAAAACCAGTCCCATTTTTCCGTAAATAAGAAAACATTTTGCTGATTAATTTAGGACTTGATTGAGTCCCTCTATGTTCCAAAGGTTCTTTTAATTGACTATTTATGATTAGTTGTAAAAACCTTGGGTAAACAAAAACTTTTCCAGAAATATTCTTTTTCAACCCTTCAAAAATCATAGCCGAAAAATTAAATGGTTGGCCTGAAGCGAGACAAATCAAGGCTGAAGCTTGAGTTGTACTGAACTCATTCCACCCAATTGTTTTAGGGCTAAGACAATGTAAAAGGGTGTGAAGAAGGAATTTCCAGTGTGGGCAGAGAAGGCCTTTGAAAAACTTTAACTTATCATTTTTCCTCTCATACCCAATTTTTTCAAGTTCCTCAAAAATAGTAGAAGTAGGAAGATAAGTTGTTGCCTCATCATCTGCAAGACGAAGTATTCTTCTTACACATGTCTCAGTAACGACTATTCTTTCTTCATCTACTGTAGCTATTAACATTTCTTCCCCATGTTTAGTTTTGGCCTTGACAGTAGACCAAAACTCTCTCATGTGGGATTTATATATGGTGGGATTCACTGTTAATGCATACCTTATTTGTGATGCATTAAGAAAGTCAATGACTTCAGTAAAACCCTCGGATTCAGGGACCTTTTGAAGAAATGCAATTTGATTGTGGTCGGCAGAGTATTCGCGTCTCGTCATCGTGAATTAGGGTTTTGATTTTGGGGGTTTTTGATCGGATGATATAAAGATGTGTTAGGGTTTGAATGGGGTTTAATTTTGGGCGCACAAATTTATTGGTGAGATCGAATTGGGTTTTTATGCCGTTTAGATCCAATTAGGGCTTTATTCGCGCCAATTTGCAAAATGGTCCCTACACTTTCAAACCAAGCAGCAGAATCCCAATAGTTTCAACTTGAGCAGCATAACCTTCAGCAGCAGAATGGTATGCCCAGCAGCAGAAACTTTTGAACCAGCAGCAGAATGTTCTCTGAACACACTAAACATCTTTTTCTCATCAATCAATCATTCCCTTGTGACTTATCCTGCAAAAGATTAGTCCAAAACCACAAAAACACAAACAAGAATATGCCACAATAATCACAAGGCATAGCTATACATAGCAGCAGAATAACCAACTTAGCAGCAGACAACATACAGACATAGCAAGGACTAGAAACAACTTATTTGATCAATAACAGCACAAATCCTTACAAACTTTTACAAAAACACATAGAGATAAGGTTTTTCAAAGATTGATCATACCTATACTAGCAACTAAAAATTGAAATCTACCCACATCAAAGCCTTTTGTGAGTAAATCTGCAACATTATTGTCAGTATGTATTTTAACTATTTGAATTAGCTTTTTCTCATAACAATCTCTAATAAAATGGTGTCTTATCTCTATATGCTTTGTTTTAGAGTGAAAGACAGGATTTTTGATGATACACATTGTGCTGTTATTATCAATGTAAATTTTGGTGTTCATAAAATTGTACCCATAATCCAGCAATTGGTTTTGGATCCAGAGCACTTGTCCACAGCAACTAGAAGCAGCCACATACTCAGCTTCAGTTGTGGAATTTGCCACCACAGTCTGTTTCTTGCATTGCCAAGAGATCAACCTATGTCCAAGGTATTGACATCCTCCAGTGGTTGACTTTCTATCCATACTTGCTCCAGCATAATCACTATCTGAGTATGCCACCAGATCAAAAGTTGAATCCTTAGGATACCAAAGGCCCAACTTTGGTTGACTCCTCAAGTACCTAAAAATCCTCTTAACAGCATTCAAGTGTGAGACTTTGGGGGACACTTGAAATCTGGCACAAGCACACACAGTAAACATAATGTCTGGCCTTGAAGCAGTTAGATACATCAATGAACCAATCATTGATCTATACAGATGTACATCAACCTCTTCTCCATCTTCATCCTTGAGCAAAGGTTTGTTGGTCTCTATTGTTGTCTTAGCAGGCTTCACATCAGTAAAACTAAATTTCTTCAAGATATCAGCCACATACTTGTCTTGGCTGATGAAAATCCCATCTAACTTCTGTTAAATTGAAGCCCAAGAAAGAAGGTGAGTTCCCCCATAGAACTCATCTCAAATCTATGATGCATGAGCTTCTCAAATTCTTCACATAACACCTTGTTTGTAGACCCAAAAATGATATCATCTACATAAACTTGGACTAGTAGAATATCATTTTTGTCTTTCTTAATGAACAATGTCTTATCAATGGTTCCCCTGTTGAAGCCATTAGATAACAAATATTTGGACAAGGTGTCATACCAAGCTCTTGGAGCCTGATGTAAACCATATAGTGCTTTCTCCACCCTATAAACCCTATCAGGATAATTAGGGTCTTCAAAACCAGGTGGTTGCATCACATATACTTCTTCATCAATCTTTCCATACAAGAAAGCACTTTTCACATCCATCTGATACACTGGGAAGTTCTTGAATGAAGCATAAGCCAAGAATAGTCTGATTGCCTCTATTCTTGCTACTGGAGCAAACACCTCATCATAATCAATGCCTTCCTCCTGAGTATATCCCTGAGCCACCAATCTAGCTTTGTTTCTGACCACAATTCCTCTTTCATCTCTCTTGCATCTGAACACCCATTTTGTTCCAATTGCCCTCTTCCCATTAGGCAAATCAACTAATGTCCAGACTTCTTGAAGCTTGAACTGCAACAATTCCTCTTGCATAGCTTCAACCCAACTAGAATCTTGCATAGCTTTATGAGTAGTCTTGGGTTCCACTTGTGACAGAAAACAAGCAAACTTGCAATTTTGTAGATCCTTGTGGCTATTCCTCTGATGTAGTGATTGAGCAAATAATCCTTGATGAAGCAAATCACTCAACCCCTTTGTTTTACTTCTGGTCTGAACAGCAGATTGAACATCACCAATTATCTGCTCTTTTGGATGATGTTTATGAATTCTAGTGGTTGGAATAGGACTGACTGGTATCACATTTTCCATGTTGTTTAAATCAGCCTCTGCACCAAACCCTTCTACAACTTCATCATCTGTATCAGCATAAATATTCTCCAAACCAGGTATCTCATCAGAAGAATCATCATTAGAAAACCAATTTCCTTCAGTAGTAGGAAATTTAGGTGCAGCAGTAGAACTACTAGGCTGAGAAGTAGTATCTTTTGGCTTAGCAGCAGAATGAGAAATACTGCTGCTAGCATTGCTCTGCACATTATCAATATGTGGCTCTTCAGTAACCACTTTTTCATCACTTGAAGGTCTTTTCCCACCTTCAGAATCTCCATTGGGTCCATCATGAACAGCATCTGATTGTGAACTCTTGCCCTCATTCTCTCTAGGTGTGAAAAGCTGATCAAGCTTCCATCTCTCAATCAAGACAAACTCCTTTGTAGATTCATCATCTTTAGCTTGTGTACCTGCATTAGGGTTAGCTTGTGTACCTACAGACATGTTAGTTGAACCTGCCAATACTGGCTCATAATTCATGGACTTAGTCAAAGAATCAATATCAAAGAGCCATTCAGGTCCTTTTCCAGCAACACTAGGTGTGGTTTCACTAAACCTAACATGTAAGTTTTCTTCCACATGCCTAGTCCTTTGATTGAATACCCTAAAAGCCTTACTATTTTTTAGAGTATCCAACAAAGTAACCTTTGTCTACTTTCTCATCAAACTTGCCTAGTGAGTCAATGGTATTTAAGATAGTGACAGGACACCCAAATGGTTTCAAGAAATCTATCATAGGTTTCCTACCATGCAACAATTCATAAGGGGTCTTGTTATGAGGCTTAACTACCTTACTCCTATTTTGCACAAAGCAAGCAGTATTCACTGCTTCAGCCCAAAAGGTAGTGGGTAATTTTGACTCTGACAACATAGTCCTAGCTGCCTCAATTAGTGTTCTATTCCTCCTCTCAGCTACACCATTTTGCTGAGGAGTTCTAGCTACACTAAACTTTCTTAATATACCTTTTTCCTCACAGAACTGATTCATCACACTATTCTTAAATTCAGTTCCATTGTTACATCTGATTATCTTAACTTTGTGATTAACTAGGTTTTCTATTCTAGTTATGAAGGCCTTAAGAATATTAGAGGTCTCATCCTTAGTTCCTAGAAAGAATACCCAAGTAAATCTGCTAAAATCATCAGTGACATCTAAGCAATACATCTTTTTATTCAAGCTTTTCACAAAAGTTGGTCCAAACAGATCCATGTGTAACATATACAAGGGCTCAGAAATAGAGTTCACCACTTTGGACTTACAAGAAGCTCTATGTTGCTTTCCCATCTGACAAGCAACACAGGTTTCAGGATTTTCAAAAATTTTTGAAGGTAAACCTCTTACAAGGTTGCCCTTGACCAGTTTATTTATTGTTTTGAAATTCAAATGGCCCAATCTTCTATGCCAAAGTTTGGATTCATCAATTGTGGCTTTGGCAAACAGACAAGTTAAATCTCTTTTGGGAAGGATGTTCTTTATGTCCACACTGTATATATTGTCTTTTCTAGGGACTCTAAGTTGCACTAATTTATCATCAGGCAGCTTGTAGTCAGGAGATAAGACAAGACACTCAGTGTCTGTAAAAAGAACAAAATTCTTTTTGTCACACATTTGTGAGACACTAAAAAGATTGAACTTAAGTCCATTGACCAAATACACTTTATCAAAATCCAAATTGCCTGTTCTAATAGTACCTTTTCCAACAATTTTACCTCCTTTGGGGTCATTCCCAAAGGCAACATATCCACCATCCAAAGCTTGAAAATCTTCCAGGTTGCTCTGATACCACTTGTTGATCCCAGATGAGCTTAACGATCTTGTTAATTATCTTAGATGTGGATCTAAGACAATAGGTATAGAAACTGTTCTTGAACGATTTATCAAATATTATGCGGAAACTAATACTTGATCTTAAGAAGAATTATAAACGAACACAATGAATTATCACAAAACACTTCAATATATTCAATACGGTTACTCAAAAGTAACAAGGTTACAAAATAACCTTGAAGCGATCTAAACAATACGTATTCTAACAATCGTGTACTAAACCCTAACCCTAGATCCTCCTTTTATAGACTTAAAGAGTCCTAGTCGGTTACAAAAACTTTCTATACAAGATAATATCAAATCGTATCTTTACCATAATTATCTTAACAAACTATACATATCTAATAAACAGCAGAATCATTACTCTAGCAGCAGAATCTTCTTAGGCTAGCAGTAGAATGACACTTAGCTTATTTCACCATTCATCAGATAAACTCCAGCAGTAGAATGTATACACTAGCAGTAGAATGATTTAACCTTAGCAGCAGAATCATACTTAGTGTATTTTCCTTTAGTTCCATGAGCAGCAACATAACATACAAAGCAACAGTATCTTTAAACCCAACAATCCTCAGCGATTCCGAGTGGACGAGTTATAGAACGGTCCTCTAGCTCGAGGGTCATGCAAGTAGGGGTGAGTTCTGGGAGAGAAAGCTTTTTCCAAACGAAAAGCGGCATTAGGTTGATGCTTGCACCGAGATCGGCTAACGCGTAACAATCAACCATCCCCGGAAAATCACATGGAATAAGGAATTTTCTGGGATCTCCAAGCTTTTTGGGAAGCTTCTTGAGGAGAACCGCTGAGCAATTCTCATTCAAAGGAGTTTTTGCTAATTCAAACAATTTTTCTTTGTTGCTCAACAAACCCTTAATGGTGGAAGCAAACTTGGGCATAAGAAGTAAAGCATCCGTAAAGCTTATGTCGAAATGCAAATCTTGGAAGATTTGAAAGAATTTCTCCATTTGATTTGAAGCTTTTTCACGGAGCTTTTGATCGTTTAATCTTGATGGATAAGGAAGTTTGGTTTTGACGGGAGCTTCTTCGGGCTCAAAAACAACTTTAGGTTTAGAGGGTTGGACAACCGGAGGTTGGACGTCTTTGGTACTTCCGTTATTAGTAGGAAGTTCCGTGTCCTTTGTCGCCTCGGTCTCACGTTCCACTACCTTGGGAGGAAGAGAAGAGGAGGTAGTCGGAATTGTAGGTCCATCATAAGATACACCACTCCGTGTAGTGATCGCTTTCACATCGCCCCTCGGGTTAGCGATCGTATTGCTAGGAAGAGTACCTTAGCTTGAGGGTCGATCATTTAAAGACTTCTTAATTTCCGTGATTTGATTAACCAATAACCGATTTGTTTCTTCTTGGGCTTTCATAAATTGGTTCAACAACTCATCCGAGGCCATTTGATTTTGAACAAATCCTTGATTTTGATTATTGTTTCCTTGATTAAGATTCGGACCTCAATTATTTTGAACAAAACCTTGATTTTGATTTTGAAAGTTCCCTTGATTTTGGTTAAAACTTCCCTGGTTTTGGTTTTGAAAATTCCCTTGATTCGGTCCTTGATTAAAATTTCCCTGATTTTGAAAACCCTGGTTCATCCGATTTTGATTTTGATTAAATTGAGCATTTCGGTTTTGCACATTCGGATTTTGAATGAATCTATTTGGATTGTTGGGTTGAGAAAATCCAGGTGGTCCACTTTGATTGCTAGCACGATAGTTCG
Source organism: Artemisia tridentata subsp. tridentata (assembly GCA_021014915.2). Lineage (NCBI taxonomy): Eukaryota > Viridiplantae > Streptophyta > Magnoliopsida > Asterales > Asteraceae > Artemisia > Artemisia tridentata. Next base: position 82,460,246 of record CP139504.1, read on the forward strand.
GGTCAACTTGAGGACGGTATTGGTTACCTCCTTGGTTGTAAGATCCGGCTACCACATTAACTTCAAATCGACTACCATTGGTGGTAGTACAATTGTAGTATGCATGAGGTCCACCACAAGTGACACAAGTTTCTTCCACCGCTTTGACTTGAGCAGGAGAAGAAGTTTGTGGAGTAGAAAATTTCTTTTGTTTGGAAAGAACTAAAGCTTGAATAGCCTCCGTAAGTTTGTCAATCTTAGCATCCGTACTAAAAGAATTCACCGGAGATGAAGTAGAAGGAGAAGCACTCGCTTGGGAAACAACTGGTTTGCTTCGTGTAGTGTGAACCTTAGACTTGTTCTCGATGATAGCTAAAGCATCTTTCGCAGTCCGATTCAAAAGATTACCACCGGCGGCGGCATTAAGAGAGTCTTGATCGGTTGGGTTCAAACCATTGTAAAAAGTATCGAGTTGATGCAACTCGGAAAAACCATGATGTGGACATTTGCGAAGTAATTCTTTAAAACGGTCCCACGCTTCACTAAAGGATTCATCATATTCTTGAGTGAATTTGGTGATTTCATTTTTAAGGCTTGTGGTTTTAGACGGAGGAAAGAATTCATTCACAAACTTCGATACTAAATCCTCTCATGTTTCGATCGAACGAGGGGGTTGTTTTTGAGCCAAATTCGGGCGGTCCCCTCGAGAGAAAAAGGAAAAAGAAGTAGTTTGATAGCTTCTTGAGGAACATTTCGGTATTTGATGGTAGAGGTGATCTTGTTAAACCATCGAATGTGGGAATGAGGATCGTCCCTCTCAAAACCGAAATATTGACTCGAAGTTACTAAAGATAGCAACCCGGTCTTAAGCTCAAAGCTATCCGCAACGATTTCCGGAACAACGATAGCGTCTCCGTAACCCTCGGTGGGTGCTTGGAGAAGCTCAAACATCGTACGATCATCCGCCATTTTGACAATGGGAGGATTGGGGATAGTACGAATCTCGGGTTCGACTATTTGGGTGGAACGCCTTCGATTACATCTTCTTGGAATTTTGACGAGTTCAAGTAAAGGACTTGACGACGTAGAAGAACGAGTGCGCATGCACTAAAAATGTTTTTGTATATATATATATATATATATATATACACAAAGAAAAAGAAAAAATATTTTTGTTTTTTATATTTTTATGAAAGCGATAACTTCACGACAAAGGATCTTCAAGTCACTAATCGTTTAAACCATAACGATATTGTCGTAACACAACCTCCCCGGCAGCGGCGCCAAAAATTGATCGGTTGTAAAGTACGTATCAAATATACACGATACGTGCGAGTCCACAAGTCAACTTTTTAGGGAAAAAGGTTAACGTGCAAAACTCACAAGTAAGATATATGTGATTCCGGGCAAATGTTACCCGGGTCGTATCCCAACGAGGTGTGAATTGAGGATATCGTTTGAGGTTTGTAATTAAAATGCTTGAAAGTTGTATTTTCACTTTTGTTTGGTTTTAACGTAAAAGATTAAAGACTATTTTAAGTGATAAAAAAAACTAGATTAATTAAGCAAAACTACAAAGATAATAATTAGCTCTAGAAAATAAAATAATAAAAAGATATGCTTGCTAAGTAATAATTAAACTAATAATAATTAATTCTACAATAGTAAACATAATATTAAACTAAGTATTTAAACTAAAAATGATAAAAAGGTAAGAGAATAAGACCCGATGATTTACACGAGAGAATTACCACCCGATCTTATAAACTAAATAAATTATTAAAGTTTATTTCTCTATTAACTTTAATTTTAGTAATTAGTTAATAAAGTTGAAAACTTTGTTAACTAAAGAGCTTAATAAAAGTTATTAAAGTTGTAAATTTTAATGATTTTTATGCTTATAAGACCCTTAAGCTCCTCGCCTTGGGATGAGATGATAAGAACAAAGAAAGATACAAACTTTAACAAGGATTAGTGAATAATAATAAGCACTGCTACTAAATGTAAATAAGCTAAAAGTGATCTAAAATTAAAAAGATTTAAACTTTATAACTAAAAACTATTAGATCTAAGTCCACCCGAAGCTAAGTTGCCCACTCCGATAAATAGACGCGAATCGGATATGTTTAAGGACTAGATCTAAATGAACAAGCTATTAAATAGCTTATTGTTCAAGAAAAACTCAAAAAGTTGCAAACTTTTTATGAAAAACTTGATAAAACTAATAGATCCAAATAATAAGCTATCTAAAAAGCTAAAAAATAAAGAAAAGTGCTCTCAAACTTAAGAGATGTCAAGGCTTATTTGGAAAATAAGCCGAGCTTAATAAGCTCATGCATCTCTTTTGGTGTTTGAATCAAGCTAAAAGGAATAAGCTAAATAAAACTTCATCTTCATTAATAATATAAAAGTTGATTACAAAATAAGCTAAAGGAATAAGCACTTTAAAGATAAGCTAGAAAAAGATAAACTACTACTACTACAAATAAAAAGCACTACTAAAAACATAGAAAAATAAAAGTGTGTGTGATTGAAAAAAAATTATCTAGTACATAAAGAAGAACTGTGTGTAAGAATAAATTGAAGAGTAAAATTACTGCTACTCGAATACATAAGGTACTGTGTGTAAAATAAATGTGAAAAAAAAAACTATCTAAAACTTCCTCTCTCCACTGAATCGGTGCTTTGTATTTATAGCCAAAAATTTGGCATCACATTGCTCATATTCAATGCATCCGGATTATTTTTGAGATAGAATAGACACGTGGCGGAGCAAGATTGACTGCAGCATGGATAGTGGGGCGAGAGTGGTGGAAGAGCAAAAGGCCACGCGCCTGTGTTGATTTAATTTTGGCAAGTTGGAGCTTCACGTGCTCCATTCTATGCTATCTCCTTTTTTTTTCTTTTCTTCTTCACAGCCAACAAGAGCATTGAATGTGCTATCACCAAAAATAGTGGGACCCGCCTTCTAGAACATGGATTTTATTTTAAGTTTGGTGTGAATTGCCACTTGACACCCCTGGCTTCCTTTTTAGTCCTTGTCTTCTTTAAAACTTCATATGAATTAAACACCTTTGGTCCCTCATCGTTCTTTATGTTTAATTCATGGGATTTAGTAGTAGAATAGCAACGTACTTTTCAAAGTGTATCGTTTTAGTACGTGTACTTTTTTAAAGTTGTAGAATAGCAATGTACTTTCATAAGTGTTCCAATTTGGTACGTGATGCTGATGTGTCATACCCGAAAGTCTGACACGTGGCACCATTTATAGCGTGACACGTCATCGTCACGTACCAGATTAGAACACTTATGAAAGTACATTGCTATTCTACAACTTTAAAAAAGTACACGTACTAAAACGATACACTTTGAAAAGTACGTTGCTATTCTATGACTAAATCCCTCATCGTTCTTTATGTTTAATTCATTGGTCCTTGAAATAAATAATCTTTAAATTTCTCTTCTTTTGCCTCGATGCTCCAAATAAAATTAACGATAGACTCGCAATTCCGTGCTCTTTCCGTACCTGCACATGTACAACCACAAAAACAAGCATATATATGGCATTTTTTTTATATGTTTTTGGTCTTTTAAGTCCGTTTTATTAGGTAAAAGGTATGTGTATTTTAACACATACCAATACACTTCAAAAAAATAAACCCTTATGCTTCGAATGCAACTCGAATGAGAATAGCAACACCTTCTGGTCTTTTGTGGCTCGTATATGAATGAAAAGGCTTAGGGAATGTGTAAAATTGCTATGGTGTGAAAGGAGATAAATGAGGGTGAATTTTATGTGTATATATACACACGTATTGTGTATATATGTATATTTTAGGAGCACAACTTGTTCGAACAGTAGGAGCAGGGAGTGTGCAAGAGAATGTGGACTTTAAGAGATCTTGTAATATATTTTGTAAGGATATTGTGTAGGATTTGATTTGGTTTTTATTTGGTACACATATGTATATGTCGACATAGTAGTTTAAGGTCCAAATAAACATATTAACGTGTGATATTTAATTAGGAGGTGAGAAATACACTTAGTAACTTATAAATGATCTAGAAAAAATAATAGGACTAGGTTATTTCGAGTTTGGGTCGAATTGTTGAAATGATGAAATATAGTGAATTTGAATGGGGTGTTTGAAATGTGATTCACTTTGGCCTTCGTTTACATATGAAATGTGGGAAATAAAAGATGAAATTCGACATACTCATTCTTTGGTGGGAGGAGATTCGAGTGGTGCAAAATATCGTATATAGTGTGTGTCGAATTCGAGAGAAAACAGGGCAAAGCTTGGGTGATTTGGTCGAATGTTATAAAGATTAAAAGAGTTGGGTTGGGACTGGATGAACAGTAACCGGCCTAGGTGTTGGGCTGGAATTATATAAGGTCCGTTTGGTTGTTTTTGTATGTAATTGGTTTTTCGTGGTCCGTGTGTGAGCTCGTTCCGATATTTGGTGAATTATGTTTTAACGTGTTTTGAATTATTATAATGAAATAAACAGTTAAATAAAATAATTTCTCATTAATAGATGTCAGAAAATAAATAATGCGTATTTTCTGATAATTAATCATAATTATTAAGACGGAAAATTACCATTTGTCACAGTCTCCCAACCTTATTTGAATGTCGTCCCGACATTCAATTTGAGTTATCAGATGAAGATACGAAAGATGAGGATATTTGGTCTTGAATTCATCTTGACGTTCCCTACGTGAATGCAAGTTCTTACTGAAAGTTCTAACGAACTTTGGGTAATAGAAATGCGACTTTACTTAAGTCATTTGATTACTCACACTAAATGAAACAATTTGAAACTGCTGTGAATAGTGAAAACTAACGGTCATGAACAGTAAAATCCAATGGCTAGTAATAGTGTCTAACGGCTAGTTTTTCCCTTATATATACCCCATTTTAATTTTCATTCTTCCACCAACCATATTTCCCTAATTTAATTCCTCCAAAATGCCGCACCTTATTACTATTCTCGCGATCGTGTATGTTGTTATTGCGGTTACCTACTTGGCCTATGTTCCGGACGAAGACTACGAAGTTTTGGTCGGGATTTTGGTGTTTGTCGTACCACTGGTGGTTCTATCCATTGTTGTGGATAAGATATGGGGGCAATAGTCTTGCGTTAGGATTGTTAAAATAAGTCTTTGTGGTGTTCCTATGTAATCTTTGTAACATTAGCACTACCGATGCTAATTTTATCGTTATGTATTAATATTCGTGGATTCTAATAAAATTTACATTATTTATGCTTTCCATACATTTTTATGAATTCTTGTGATTCTCGAGTTCGTACTTATGTTGGGTCTCTTTCATTAGGATGATGGGTAATAGCTGTAGATATCTATTGTGTGTTGTCAAGGGGAATGTTTACGAACAGTTTGTCTCGTCACAAAACTTTGCTTTTGAATGAAGATTGTTTTTAGGAAATTTTGAAAAGATGACTGTTTCATTCATGACATGATTCTTCCCAAATTAGACATAGGTAGCTAGGCTATGTATAATTGAGGACCAATGATGTGATGCTTGACTCGGTCAAAGTAGTTTTTTTTTTCTAAGAGGTTTTAGATGGTGTTCAATGTGTTGTTTTTGTAAAATGACAACCTAAATAATTTTTCTAGGTAACGAGAAAAATTGGTTCGTACGACGTTGATGGATTTGAAATTTCTGGGGTGGTAACAAGATACCTTGAAATGGATCCTAGTGTTTGTGAGAATCTTATAGGATGGTAATAGTCTATTGTTCGGTCAGAAATGAAATTAACCAAGTTCCTAATAGGATAGCAGTGTATTATTGCGAAATGACTATGAATAAGGTAAATGGAATAGAAAATGTAATAGTCGTAGGTTGTGATTATCATGAAAATAGTACAAGATAAAGATTTCATAAGATAGAAAGATAGTTGTTACACTCAGGTTACTTCATTGTACCTAAGGTAAAGTACAAAAGGAAATACAACCCTAGAGGGCTTGAACTATGGTTTATTTATTACAACAGGAATTTCTTCTTCTGTTTAAACATTGTTGTTGTCCTTTGACGTTGTTGAGGCTCTAACGGGCTTCCATTCTCTTCCTTTGGCCTTGTTGTTCTAATTGGTATTCTGATTTGGGCACTTATTCTTGTAGTGTCCTTTCTTTCCGCACCCATAGCAGGTTACCTCAGTCCTTCGATTATTTTCTTGCGCTGTTTGTGCTCCTGCGAGGGATTTAGACCTGCAGTCTTTGGCCATGTGTCCTATCTTCTGACAGTTGTGACACCTTCCAGCACACTGCCCGTTGTGGTGGTAGTTACAACGGTTACACAAGGGCAACTTCCCTGCGTAAACCTTCTTTTGTCCTGACTCGATAGCATAGACCTGGGCGACCTCTTGTCGTTATTTCTGGCTGTTGTTGTTATTGGGGTTTTTGTTTGGCTGATGGTTGGCTCTTGAGTTGTCTTCCCATTTTCTTTTGTTATCTTCTCCTTTTTCTGCCATATCTTGGATTACTTGATCCATTAAGTTGTGAGAGATGGAGATTGTGTTATGTAAGTCAATAGGGTTAGCAGCCAATATATTCCCTCGAATGTTCAAGGGTAATCCTCCGATGTAACGCTCTATCATTCGCGTCTCAGTAGAAACCAACTCGGGACATAGTAATGCTAACTCTTAGAAACGCTGTGTGTACACCAGAATGTTGGAGCCTTGAACCTTCAAGTTCCAAAATTCTGCTTCCATCTTCTTGACCTTAGTGCGAGGGCAATACTTCTGAAGCATTAATGCCTTGAATTGCTCCCACGCCATCACGTAAGTAATATCCATTCCTGATGACTTCATGTAAGAGTTCCACCAGATTAAAGCACTGCCTGTCAAAGTATACGAGGCATACTTAACCTTGGATTCTTCTTCGCAATTGCAGATGCGAAACACAGTTTCCAACTTTTCTAGCCATCTTGCCAAGCTGACAGCTCCCTCAGTACCTCCAAAACTTCCTGGATCACAAGCACGAAATTCTTTGTATGTGCAGCCCCGATTGACATTAGTGGGTCTCGCGGCTCTATCACCAGTGTTAGTGCTTGATCCCACATTGGCAGCAGCAGCCATGGCTTCTGCCACTTGCTGTGCCACGAGTTGTGCCAAAGTTGGCTGGTTGACTACGTTTGGAGGGGGAGTGGCATTAGTTGTGTTGCGAGTACGGTTTGATTTACGTGGAGCCATTTGTCTACAAAAGAAAGTAACAAATGATGAGATTTTGCATAAGAGTATTAGAAGTCATCACATGAATGAGTAGTATTATAGTAGAGCATAAAAGAAACGATTAAATCACAACTGAAAGTTATGACAAAATGAGCTTGTTATAGATTAAAAGTTGGTTACAAGTCCTGAAAGTTTCAAGCTTATTGGAAAATACATCAGACACTAACCGAAAACTACTCGGTTTAGTGGGTACAGAAATGATACGTATGAATCTAAGATTAGTTACGTCCTTGACGTATACGCTTAACCTCTGCCCTTAATGTCCGAGTCTTGGCGAGCTTTTCTTCTGTCGGCACTCACTCTTGTAGTGCCCTTTTTCTCCACAACCAAAGCAGATAATGGAAGATTTGTCCTTGGCGGTATGAGTTCTTTGATTAGCCACTGGCGTCCTTTGCGCAGTAGCAAGAACTGGCGATCTGCAATTCCTGGTCATATGACCGATTCTCTGACAATTTCTACATTTCATGGTACATGGCCCGTTGTGATGAAGCTTACAACGATTGCAAAATGGTGATTTTCCAGCATAGACCTTCTGGTCACCGGGTCCAGCTGAGTAAACCTTGGCGTCTTCCTTTCGTTTGTTTGGCAGGTGGTTGGATTTTGAGCTATCTTCAAACTTTCTTTTGTTGTTAGTTTCCGGGCGTATTCCCTGGTCCATTAAAGGCATGCGGATTCCTTCCTTGATAGCCTCTACGACTCGCTGGGCTATGAGTTGTTCCGGGGTTGCTAAGTTTAGGTCTTGCCTCTCGGGTGACATGTTTCTTCAAAATAAGTAAAGGAGAGTGAGTAGTAGGGAAAATAAGCTCTAATGTTTCAAGGAGACATGTTATAGTGTTAAAGTCGCGTTACGGTAAATGGTTGATTTCCTATATGATAGCAATATAAGTGTTTCAAAGGGATAAGACGAGTAACCAAACTCAGAGTCGAATAGTAAGATTTTATAAGGGAAGGCATAGTCTGTGACAGGTACGGTATGTATGTGTAAGTATATAGGAGATACTTATAATTGTTAGTGTAAGGCTAGAAAGTATTAGCTATAATATAAGTACATAATTATATGTATACAATTAACACGAAAGCACATGTTATCAAAGTAGCATGCAAGTATATGCTAGGCTTGCTGAAGTAATAAGTAGAGTAGCAAGTGAAGTAGCACGTAAGGCAGGCTGGCACTGGTGGTCATAGGTTGAGTTTTTGTAAAAAGCGGTTATAGTCTAGGTTTTATGTGTACCTAGTTCTCTATAACCTTAGCTCTGATACCAATCTGTAACACCCCCAAATCAGATCGCAGCGATAATAACATCTGAGGTGCTACTTAGTTGGATCATGTAAGATCTAAACATCTTGATTGTGTGTGTGATTCGGGTGGTCTTGGGTTATGGAAGATGAGATCCATGGTGGAGTTTTAGAGAGAAGTTAGAGAGTGAGGGAACCTTGAAAGAAAAATATGGAAGATTAGATTAGTGTGTGTGAAATGTTACAAGAGTTCCAACCCTTCCCATGTGTGGGAAGGGGTATATATAGTACCTAATATTGGTGCCCCTAGTGGGCTGTGGAGTGAGCTGACAGTGGGTAAAGACCCGACCCACTCCACAAATATAAATACGACTAAGCTAATAATACTAATACTACTAGTAATAATAATAAGCCTACGAGCTATATAAATGCTAAATAGATACTCGGGATGACCGAACCTTCATCTGAATATTTATATTCCTAACAATCTCCCCTTAAGGGAGGTCACCCCGGAAATAATATTTCGAATTCTAGCATTCTATCATTTGATCTTGACTTCATAGCTCGTAGTCTTCGATTCTTCAACGTCTTGTATCTTTGTGCCTTTAGCAGTGATCTTTTGATGACTGTTCTTCTATCTTGGATGATCTTTGAGTATTCTTCGAATTTATCATCCAACATTTGTCGCCAAGTCATCTTTCAGCAGTATGTCTCCATGTGATGTGGTATTCTTTGATTCAACATGCTCACACTGTTCTGGGTCATGATTTTCAACATCAGAGTTAACAGAAGCAGTGTTGAAGGTCTTTTAGGTTATCATGACCTCTTTGAATATGATGATGATGTAGTGTGAACATGTGGTGATGGATTGACATCTTGATCAGCAACCAGCTACAACCGCAATCAGCTGCAACATCAATCAGCTACAACCGCAAGCAGCTGCAACAACAATCAGCTACATTCGCCAGATGTTCCTGCATACGACAGTTAGCAATAAAACGTTCGGTACTTACAGGTTCAGACTTCGAGATTGTTAACAGCATAGTGTGAAAACTCTCTCTAATCCTTACCAAGACCGTTCCTAAATCGGAAACCCACAGAGGGTTTTAAAGATTTACCGTAGCAAATCAACGATTAGGTGAGTCGCTGGAGATCACTCCACGACTGTAGACCGTTTGAAACCGCCGCGACCACTAAGCGTAATCCACAAGGATTTACCGAAGTGACCTGCTTTCAGGGCTGCTTGATGTTGACCCTGGCAGGAATTTCCATTCAATCATTGAGAATTACATATGTAAATTCTCTCATAAATGTTCTGGCAGATTGCTAAGATCTACGTGGGACTCATAAGTTTACAACTGGTGTCCTTAATGTTGAACTACCAGTGTAGAAATAATTCGTGTCCCTATGAGATCTTATAATGCATCTCGTGGCTCTAGACTCAATTGTGCGTTTTGATTTGGTGATCGGAGGCTGGAGAGGACTGCCACCTTTTCAATATCATCTAACTCGGAGTGAGAGAGATGATAGAAATGTATTGAACTCTGTGACAATTGAAACAAGAGTCCTTTGAGGGACCTTGAGTGGCTAGGGAGGGTTGTGCAGCGTATCACTGGGTCCATGATACTTTGTCTTCAATGTCAGCAATCAACCAAGTGATTCTGACAGCATATGAATTGACCCAGTTTCTGCCTAAAGTGTAAGGAGGGCTTCTTTCTTTTCACCCTTTATCTTTACATTTCTTTTTCATTCTTCAATCCCTTCAGTGCTTACCGAGACTTCATTACTAGTACCTTGTTGGGTTTGTTCCAGTACTAGCTCCATCTCAGTCGGCACTCTTCCCTTAATCACACTTTTCTCCTTTTTAATCATACCTAAGGACTTCTACACTAACTAGTGGATTGTCCCTGGGTAGATCCCTCCGGCTCTGGCGGGATCGTGGGAACTTGTACCTAACCTTACCATCCTTATAACTCCAATAAAATAAATAAAATGGTCGGTCTTTGGTGTTCTTCCACAATTGCCATAAACCAAATCTTTGAAAAATCTCTCAAAGTGTTCATGATTCTGAAACACATTTTTGCTAACACTTGAGAGTTTTATATTTTTCAAATGCTCCCCCTCAACATGTGCTCGAATGATTGTTTTATAAATTTGCACATGTTAGGTAGAGCTCGCACTTTTTTGAATTGATCAACTTTCAGTGAACATGACCGATTCGAGACACGCTTACATCACTGGTTAGACCAGCTTGAAATTATTACCCGGCCTGGTCAAGTCCACAGAAAGTTTCTCGAAACGGTACACTCTACTCAGACACATCATTTTCGAGACACGCTTACATCACTGTTTAGACCAGCTTGAAATTATTACCCGGCCAGGATATGTCCTTTCGATTGATGACAATATATGTTTCGTCAATTCATTTGTGAAGTCTGAGCCTTGCTCACATAAGATGCCAAATCCTTTAGTCCATTTGCTCCCCCTTAATATGTCCATCGATATACGAAAGAGTTTAGCACATATGGGAGAGCTTACATTTATGTCCAAACATCACATTTTATCAGATTTCATATTTAAATCACATTCTCTCCCCCGATCAAAAATTTCAAACCATTTGAGATTTGTGATCCCAATTGATTTAAATAAGTTAGAAAATGTGGGAGAAAATGTGTCCGATTTAATGTTTTCTGATAATGGAACGTACTATGCTCCCCCTTAATCTAAGAGGGAGATTCACTGCTTATTTTGCACAAAGTGATTTTTTATGACACGAATGATATTGACCTTTTTGCGCAGATGATGTGATCATCCGCTTCTCTGAGGGAGTCATTGGTCAACATCAATTATCCATCCACCAACAAGAACGTCCAAGTATTGTAGATCCCCACTTGGCGAGATCAGAATAAATATTGCTTTGTTTCACTGTGGGTGGTGGTGGTGATGACAGTGTTGTTGTTGTTGCCGATGTTGTTGTCGTGGTGAATTCCGAGCCAATCAATAGAGTTTGAACATCTGATCAGATGGTTAGAGCTGGAACTGGCACATTCATATTGGCTATGGAATCTGCATAAGAATATCAACACAGATATACATACATACAGATACACTATTCCTTAATAGCTACCACATAGCAGCTTGCCACATTATAATACCAAGTTCATCTCATAATCAAACCACAATCAGGAAATACATCAAACCACTATCTAGCATGAAGAGCAATTAGCAATCATGAACATGGCAATTCACACAGATTTCAATATTCAACTCAGGATCTTAGGGACAAGATTCTAACATGATAGCTATATACCTAAGCGAATCCTGAGAACATATGCACAATATCAACAACAATTAAGCAACAATCGACTAACAAAAGTCAAACAACCTTTGAAACTCATTCATTCAGATCATACAAATGCCAGTGGAGTATTCAAGAACATCAAACACAATGGGATTTCTAACTTCTTTTAGATTTTGAGTTTTAAAGTATTTAGGGGATTAAACGAGGATTCCTAAGTAACACAAATGAACCTTCTAGATACATAAAGCTAGGAAACTATAAGCAACTTGCACATAATGTCCTAAACTTTCTAGCAACTAACACATTTGGCCATTTGATATAAATTTTAGCAATTTCCTCTTCAACTAATACCCCATTAACTACAAAACCTTTTTCTAAGAGTTATGAATTAATCAAGAAACCCGTTTGATGATATAAAATTTGAATTCACTCTCCCCCTCAATCAATGACCCGTATTCTAGTTAAATATTTGTAGTCGTTGATTGAGTGACAAATTTTATGCACAATCTAAGTCTAAAAGAATTTCAAGCAACACATAATCACCAAGTGTCTCACAAATAATTTTCAGAAGAATCATTGAATGAAAACTATTTGTATGCAAAGAAGATTTCTCTTCCTTTACCAGAAATGATGCACTGAAACGTACATCAGATCGAAGAAACATGGATATAAAGTAATCCATGCCCAGGTGAACATCACCCAGTTGGAGGAACAACCGTCTTTTTGGCGACGTGCTTTCCCCATTTTGAAGCGCGGGTTGCTATCTGAAGTAATAGCAAGCCACTTAGACATGTTTTAACAATACATTTTAACTTCTGCTCGAGCTTCATTTAAAGACCCGTGCCATTATTGAATGACATTTCTAAGTCCGTAAATGTTATCGATAAACAGAAGACATGCCTAGGTGAAACTATTTTTGGTATTTTCTATTTTTCAATTTTTATGGTTTTTCTGGTTTTATGATTCTCTATTTACAATTCTTGGTTTTCTATATATCTATTTACAAAATGGTATAAGATATGAACAAGTATATATGTACAAGGATACGAGACAAAACCATTACTCCTCAGCTTCCTGAATCTTCTCCGCTGCCATCACTTGACTTGCTGAAGAGCAATGTGAGCACATTTAATTAGGGATTAATTCTGGCTTTTCACTCTCACCTAATTAGTGCTCTCCCCCAATCTGACAACCTTTCTCATGAACACCCATAATAGAGAGAAGACTTTGGATGAACGCCCATAATATGAAGAAGTCTTTTGATAACCAAATGCATTCCGTCTTTAGTCTTCTAACACATAGCAGAGAATGTAGAATAGACTGTAGACTCGACCTTCTTCAAGATTGCCCAATATGGAGGAACAGAATACCAACCATCTTCATCTCACCAAATGCCTTCCAGTAACCTTACATATAACCCATCAGCCCGCAACATACACATGAGATGATAACACACAACAGAGAATGTAGAATAGACTGACGACTCGACTTTCTTCAGTCTTTAGTATAACACCAAAGTAACAAGTTGAACCACTGATCATCTATAGTATGTATCCATCCTTGGATATTAAGCCCTGATCACGTGAACCTGTTGTGCATCCTTGATGTACACATTCTCTCTCCCCTGATGGTTATGATTAATCAGCCCATGACATAACAGTGAAACGTTAATACCAAGGTAACAAGTTGAACCACTAATCATCTCTACGGTTATCAACACCGGAATAAATGATTAAGCCCGATCACGTGAACCTGTTGTGCGTCCTTGGTGTACACATTTCTCTCCCCCATGATGGTTAAGATTAATCGGAATCATCATCATGATGTGTACATGCACCGTAATGACGTGTACATGAAGCATTGACTAGAAACCCTTTGTTGCTGATTGTACCAGCCCGTGAGACGATGTCGATTAGCATTCCATGACCATGTTCTTCAACACCTTGATAGACGGAGGAAGATGTAGTGTTGGAGAACCATGGTTTGCACGACTCCTGAATTGACGTATTCAGGAGTCGTATGACCATTTCTCAATCATCAATCAATATGTAGATTAATATTCACCCTTTCCCCCCCTCAAAAATTGCATATGCCTGCGAACTGCAATTTTTGATGATTGAACTAGTGAATATGAATACCATCAACGGTAAGTGGCTCCACTTAACGGTACTTGAAGACTGACATGTTGTTTATTCACCCTTTCCCCCCCTCAAAAATTGCATATGCCTGTCAACTGCAATTTTTGGTTGAATAAGTGAATAATAGTATACTCCAATATGCGTCGATCCACTTGAAGACTGAATAAGCACGGAAAGAGCATGAAATTTGATGATGAGAATGGCCATAAATAAGAAGACTCCTCTTCTTTTGAAGATAAAGTGCACTCAAGCGTACACTTTTCTTTTCTTTGATGAACGAGGCCTGAACTGATATGAACAGGCGTCATAATGATGAAGAGCGAAGCCTGCACTGATGTGTACAGACGTCATAGCTAATGAAGAACGAGGCCTGAACTGATGTATTCAGACGTCATTGTCGATGAAGAACGAGGCCTGCACTGATGTGTACAGACGTCATCTCTCTCTTTTCTACTTCTCTCAGCTAACACGTTACCAACCCCATTATCATTATGTCGGCTCTTTGTTATGACTACTGATGGAGAAAGCCCAATATGATGAACTTGAGACTGAAGTAACATAACCCGAACTTGTGACTTAAACTTGTACTAATGTGTGACTAAGAGCGGTGTAGAGACTTCGTGCAACATTGAATCCCTAAGTACTCTATACTCTTCAACCAACCAACCATCAAGTATAAGACGTACATCACCACTTGGATATCCACAACTTCGTGTGACACTGAGCACTACAACGTAACTCCTTAAAGTGATAGTTATTTTGTAATAGAGAGGAAGAAAAAATAACTAGATATCCAAGTCCTCGTCATCGTAAAGGTTAAACGCTCTAACAAGGATCTCGAAGAATCTTCATCCAACCACCCCGATATCTTCAGATACTAAGTACACGCACCCATGAAATTTCACTTCAGCCTCAAATAAATAATACTGAATTAACGCCGTAGTCACATCTTATCGATTAAATGCTCAGATCTAGCCCTTTATGTTGTTTTAAACGAACTTTGATAATGGTTTTAACCCGATCATGGTCAAGCGCGCATAATCCATCATCACGGGATTTTACAAATCTATGATTTAAACCGAGAAATAAGTTCTTTCTCGGGATTTTACAAAACCAAGAAGAAACCGTGATACAGTAACAAATTGAATGTGGCATGACTGATTTGATTTTGGTGAAACTCAGTTTGGGTTAAGAATATCCCGTGAGACTTACTGATCAAATCACAACTTATAAGACCTTTGGCCAACTAACCAACCTCGAACACAGACAACGATTTGTGACCACTTGATGAAGGAAACCCGATATGCCAATATTGAAAACTGAAGTAGAAGTCCCCAAATTTGTTACTTAAGCTTGCACTAATGTTGGAAGAACGGTGTAGAGAATTAATGCTCCAAGCAAATCTCTAAGTGCTCAATACCCAACCAAAGTATGAGACATTAACACCTCTTGCGATTATCGACAACGTCATTGACGTGTGACACTTAGTACTCTATAGTAATTCTTAAGTGATAGTTACCCCGACTGCTAGTAACTAGATAACCTAAGACTTCAACTTAAAATTTTAAGCACGAGCAAGTTATCATTGAAGGTCATGCATCCAACCAACCCCGACTTCAAGATAAAATAAGTAGACGCCTTCGTGAACTTCAACTTCAATCTCAAGTGAGGAATACCAAATGAACTTCGTGATCATCTTGTGCTGTTGACTAGCCAAAAAGAGAAGAAACATGCGCTAATTCTTAGCAGTGCCCATGACTCATAGTCAGTCCTATCAAGTATGACTGTCTGACCCAGCTGCTTGGATGTCATCAGATGCAGTGCTTGGTATAGTTGTCATACTGCATACAGGATTTTACAGTTCTTGAGATTTAACTGAGAAATAAATTCAAGAACAAACTACACAACAGTAAGTATCAACCCGCTGAAACCTTAGGCAACTCGCTAAGACCCAACCCGCTGAAAACTAAACCACTGAAACTGAAACCGCACAGATTCAAACTGCTGGAGACTGAACCACTGAATCCTGAATCGTTACGATCTGACCCGCTGAAACCGGAACCGCTAAGATTCACACCCGCTGGAGACGGTACCGCTAGGAAACACGCGCTAATTCTCCCCCTCAAAAAGGGCATGCAATGACCTTTTTGCCAAATCAGAGTGTCCGTGATGGTTGTGAATTTGTCAGGCACAATACATGGAGAGAGACAAATAAAGATACTGCAAAGAAGATGGTGATTAAGACTCTCTTGTAGTAACCCCTTGCTAGTCTCCTCATCAATGGTTTAGCAGATTAACAATTCACTGAAGCTCGTAATATGCCAAAACAGCTTGATGAACTGTGTTTAACTTTAGAGAGAGTAAAAGGTTAAAACACGTCTCTAAACAATCCACCTTGTGTTTTTTAAGTCTGACCACCTCTTGAGAAGATCTTGTACTACAATCCCATTAGAAGCTTGAGAAACAGCAATCTCTTGATGAAGCTTGATAAAGGACAAGTCCGCGACTTATACTTGCACTAAATTTGTGATTTAGAACCTATATTGAGCACAACAACGTAACTCCTTTAAATATAGGTAGTGATATATACCCAACCTTCCATCCTTTATTGTATATATCCACTTCTTGAACTTCCAAGTCTAATCACTATAAATACGCTCGAGCAAGGGTCATCAAACATCGTGCATCCATCCAACCCCGAGATGTTTGAGACACTAAGTACACCAACCCGTGAATTAACAAACCAACCAAGTTACCATAATTTCCCAATTCCTGCCGATCTCGTAGCACAAACTTATCCCGAAAACACAATAGTCAAACCCCGTAAGTTTTATTATGTCTAAATCCAAATCCAGCCTACTTGTCCAAAATTAATTTCACGGGATTTTACAGCTCTTGAGATTTAAACCGAGAAATCGAATCTTTCGCGGGATTTTCTAAAATCAACAAGAGAAACCGTGAAATCAACAAGAACAACTAAGAGTGAGTTGCAATACTAATCTTCAAAATTCAAGTCAAAGAAGTCAAATCTCAACTTGATCAAATCGCAACAAGTCAAGTCGCAGTTTGTCAAATCGCACCAAGTCAAATCGCAATCAACCAAATTGCAATAGGACAAATCGCAAGTGTCAACTCGCAACATCAAACCGCAACTGGTCAAATCGCAATCCGTCAAGTCGCAACAAGTCAAGTAGCAACTTGACAATTCGCAATTAACCCAATTGCAATTAGTCAACTGTAACTCAAATAGCAAAGATCAAATTGCAGGCTTACTCAAATCGCAGGCACCAATAGGACAATGCTGCCAAAACCACAACTCTGAAATCACGTAGACATTCATATACCCAAATACCAGCCATGACGTGTGCATCCACGTGAAATTTTGTAGATCCAAACATATCACTCCTTGTTAAGATGTCGCCAAAGATTATTCCAAAATGACTAACACAATGAAATAAAATACATTTGATATTAAATTTTCAGTCCATGTGTTAATACATTTTGTATCCATCAATCAGATCTTAAACTTTAGCATCGATACTAATTATCATGTCCAACAAGACAATGAAGTCTGATTGACACCCATACATACTCAGCCCATTCCATTTGTTCATAACTTTACAGCCCGTGTCATATAGTAAAGAAGCACAGTCCAGGATTGAGTTGAGTCTAGTCCATATAGCAATTTAGTCTGACCAATACATAACCGGGCCCAAGATAACCTTTAAATCCGATCCAAAAGACTATACGCACCCTAAGATTACGGGTATTAAGGACCCCTTTTGCACTTCATAACCCTAATAAACACACTTTAGCACAAACCCTAATCTCAGCATAATATTCTCCGCCCCCTTCACCTCTTCACTTTGAATCCAGTCACCATCTCATCACCGTTTCAATAATCTATATCCGAACCCACAATAACCGATTAAACACAAACACATCTCGCCCGTATTAGTTGTCTTCATTTTCCCGTCATACGAATCAAGAAAACACTTGAAAGGCTTCGAGATCCGTTAAAGGTTCTCACGGGTAAGTATATGTGTTATCGTTTTGTTGTTGTTAAGGTTGTTTGATTTGTACGAACGAGGACAAAAGAGGGTAACATAATTGTTATTCTTATGTCTTTTGATTCGGATATTGAATGAAGCAAGGCTTCGAGAGATCTATGATGATATATCTCTATGGTTTAAGTCTTTGGACGAATTTTGTGTACCAAAAAAAAAGAGATAAATCTGAGATTCACTATCGCACCATTTGATTTCGTTGATCTATGATGTGTCGTTTCGTGTGAATGATCTTTTAAAGATTTTGAAAAGTTATTGTACCTCACGCATGAAAGAAACTGAGATCAATAATAGAATTATTTTCGTTTAATTTAGTTCGAGTCTGTGATTGAGATGTGAAAAGGAGATTGGGTTTTAGATTAGATGTGGAGTTGTTTGAGGTTGTGGGATAATTGGATTTGTTATGGTTCGGTTAAGTTTTGTATGACTGATGATGATTAAGGCTGAAGTCACCCAACTGAGTCAAAGCACTGTGTTGTGGTCAAAGCATCTTAGACAAAACGCAACAACATTTGAAATTTTGGCAGCATTTGGTTTAGGTTAGGCCAGACAAATCGCTACTTTCAGACAAATCGCTAGAACACAAATCGCTGGATGACAAATCGCTAGGACAGACAAATCGCTAGAACACAAATCGCTGCTTTCACAAAACACAAAACGCAAGTGACAGAGTTGTCACTATCACTTTTGTCACTTTTTCCATTTCTGGAAAACAACCAACTAACAACCAAAAAATGTGTTCAAACTGAGACACAAATCATCCACGTGAACCACAAATCGCAACACCAATGTCACAATCACAAATTTTGTTTTCATTCCCATTTTGGCTACACTCCAAGCAACAAGTTAAAAATGCAACTCACCTTTTCCAATGCAGTACAAAACGTAACCAAGCACACCAAGAACCAGTTTTTGATGAAACTCACCAAGTACAAGAATCGTGATGTTAGTAAATCACACATCAACACCACAAATAAGACCAACAAAACAGATTTGATGAGAGTGGTTCGAACCAAGAAATAAAAAATTGAGACCAAATGTTTTAAACACCACAAATAGGACCAACAAAACAGATGTTTCTTCTCGGGTATTAACTCACCCGTTAACAAGAAATTTGACCAACGCTGTCAAGACAAACCTTTTATCATTCAACAAAAGTCACACGTTAACACAATGATTTTACACACCAATTGTATAACAAAAGTCACACGTTAAACTCAGTGGACAACTAAGGCCCAAAATCAGTTAAGCCCAAAACATGAAATTCATCAACATGTAAACACAGTGAGTAGTTCGAACAATAATAGGTAAGTAAAACAGTTTGAGCAAAATGATTCGAACCAAAAAAAATGAAACCGACACACAATCAAACCGAACCTAACCATGGCTCTGATACCAATTGTAAGATCTAAACATCTTGATTGTGTGTGTGATTCGGGTGGTCTTGGGTTATGGAAGATGAGATCCATGGTGGAGTTTTAGAGAGAAGTTAGAGAGAGAGGGAACCTTGAAAGAAAAATATGGAAGATTAGATTAGTGTGTGTGAAATGTTACAAGAGTTTCAACCCTTCCCATGTGTGGGAAGGGGTATATATAGTACCTAATATTGGTGCCCCTAGTGGGCTGTGGAGTGAGCTGACAGTGGGTAAAGACCCGACCCACTCCACAAATATAAATACGATTAAGCTAATAATACTAATACTAATAGTAATAATAATAAGCCTACGAGCTATATAAATGCTAAATAGATACTCGGGGTGACCGAACCTTCATCTGAATATTTATATTCCTAACAGATCATAACACAAGTAATAGAGAACGAATTTATCAAATCCGTTTTAAAAGCTTCATAAATTAAAACATAAGTTTTACATAATTGAAATGCGGAAAACAAGGCCCATATTAGTTTTAAGTTGTCCCATAGTACAAAAACTCTGGTTTGGTGTGTTATGTGTACACTCCGAAAGTATTCCTATGCCCCTGCCAAACGCTGCCATGCTTTATCATATATCAAACAACTAAACACCTGAGAAAAACATGCTAAAAAGTGTCAACACAATGGTTGGTGAGTTCATAGGTTTATATAAAGCAGTAAAGTTGAACCATAGTTGAAGCATGTGACCATCACAACAAATATGATAACACATCAATATAAATGTATATTACGCTAGCACTAAGTTCATGCAACCGAAGCTTGACAATATGCATGCTCTAGAAGCACATTAAATAAAGGCCCTTGTAAGTGTCTATCCCGAGATACTCGTGATTCGACATGTTATGCGCTCGCATTTGGTCAACCTGACCAAACCGAACGGGGGTTTCATCCCCAATAGATCTATTTATAGCATTCGCGCTTCCCAAGTGGAATTGACGGTTCATAAGTTGGGCATGATGGGGGATACAATGCTTAGGCTAATCATTGCGTAATAGTTTAATAAAACATGAGTATAGTGTCATTCCTTAAAAAGTGTTTTGCATGTTTCTCACCCCAATGTAAAGCAAGTAATAATTGTAAAAGTGGGGCTATGAATCACCTTGAGCGTAACTGGCAAGGTGAAATGTAAATTCAAGTAAGTTATGGGAACGGCTCCAACACACGACCTGGATAATGGTAAAGTCTGAGAATTTGACTTAATATGAATAGTGATTGTGAAAGTGAGTAACGGATAACGATTGATTGGTGATGTGAGTGTGATATGCTTAAAATGCTTAAAGTTTAAAAATAATATTATATATAATATTATCTTATTTTTATGTCATTTAAATCCAATAATATCGTTCCCTCGAAAGTGGTGAAACAAAACGTTAAGTTAAATCATTAAAACTCGTTATATATAAATATAACGTAACGTTATTAATTAAGTGAACGAAACGTAAAAATGCACGTGAAAATACGGAGAAGTGTAAAATACAAAATAGAAATGAAAATGTTATAAAGTTTCTGTTGGTCCTTGATCTTTCACTGTTTTTACATTTTCCACCCTAATGGAGTTAGCGTTACACCGTTAGTCCTTGGTTATATATAATTTACATTTTTAGTCCATAATTATCCAAAATGACATTCTGAGCTTATAGTTTAATATATTTACAGTTTCTACCCTAAAGTTACTGTTTTTACAGTTTTAATCACAGTTTTTCCACAGTTGGCAGTTTTAGTCCCTCTAGTTGAAACTATTTGCAAATTTAGTCCAAAAATCACAAAAAGATGGGGAAAATTAATCCGAAAGTCTCAGTAGCTTATAAAAGCTTATTCAAGTTAAAATCAACTGCTTATTAGCTAAAATGTTTTATTTCTCTATTATTGGGCTTTAACGAATTAAACTTAAGGCTCATTAACGTTTTAAGATCCGTGGGCTTTAAGACGAGTTGGGCTTGTTCTTGGGCTCATTTTTAATGTTCTAAAATTATGTCCAAAGTGATTATAAGTCCAACTTATTCGGATAGCTTATTATTGGCTTATTAGGCTTTTTAGTCCATTCGAATCTAATATAAGTTTCTTAACAGTTGCGAGTAGCGTGAGCTTTTGTGATTTTTAAAGGCTTTTAAGAGCTTAACATGGTAAAATCCAAACATAAATTTAATAGCTTGGTGTAAGTAGAATCGAGTCATGTAATAAAATTAACATGTTACTAGTACGAATCCGTTTTTATGAGATCATTTCTAAGGCGACTTGGAACATTATCAAAACTGAAAAGACTTAGAAAATTTTTGGTGTTGCATGTTTATACGTGTGATCTAGTTATAAAATAGAGTTCGAAAATGCATGAAACAAGTGAATAAACGTGATGTGAGGGTGATCCTTGGTTCCTAGCCTTCCATAAAAGGTGGCAACCTAGTTTTATGCCTAGGAATATAATTACAATACGTAAAAATAAAACAAAACGATGTACGTTCGAATCAAATTAATATACGATGCATGGAAGCTTAGAACTCATTGAAATTAATTAGAAACGAGTTGTGAGGACTTACAACACCTCAAGGGTGTAGATTTTACGTATAGGAATGATTAGAACAATAGGAAAACTCCCACAACTTGCTAGAACGATTTATACGCTTCAAAAAAATAAACCCTTATGCTTCGAATGCAACTCGAATGAGAATAGCAACACCTTCTAGTCCTTTGTGGCTCGTATATGAATGAAAAGGCTTAGGGAATGTGTAAAATTGCTATGGTGTGAAAGGAGATAAATGAGGGTCAATTTTATGTGTATATATACACACATATTGTGTATATATGTATATTTTAAGAGCACAACTTGTTTGAATAGTAGGAGCAGGGAGTGTGTAAGAGAATGTGGACTTTAAGAGATCTTGTAATATATTTTGTAAGGATATTGTGTAGGATTTGATTTGGTTTCGATTTGGTACACATATGTATATGTCGACATAGTAGTTTAAGGTCCAAATAAACATATTAACGTGTGATATTTAATTAGGAGGTGAGAAATACACTTAGTAACTTACAAATGATCTAGAAAAAATAATAGGACTAGGTTATTTCGAGTTTGGGTCGAATTGGTGAAATGATGAAATATAGTGAATTCGAATGGGGTGTTTGAAATGTGATTCACTTTGGCCTTCGTTCACGAATCAAATGTGGGAAATAAAAGATGAAATTTGACATACTCATTCTTTGGTGGGAGGAGATTTGAGTGGTGCAAAATATCGTATATAGTGTGTGTCGAATTCGAAAGAAAACAAGGCAAAGCTTGGGTGATTTGGTCGAATGTTATAAAGGTTAAAAGAGTTGGGTTGGGACTTGATGAACTCAAATAAGTACATTTTATTATTATCATTTATCCTATTTATTTGACTTGTTTTATTATATTATGTATGAGAATTGATACTTAATCATTTACTTTTGTAATTCTCAGTTAAAAACAAGCATTTGGTGAAACTTAGCTATTATGGACTAAAAATGGAGAAAAATGATCAAGATTGGAAAAGGCTGCTGAAATGAAGAGATTGAAGACCATTGCCTGACTTTGAAGAATGCACGCATGCAATTCTGTCATGCGTTGCATATGAAACTTTGGTCAACGAAGAAGAACCAACTTGTTCTACTCCAGATGCGCCGCATTATACTTCTTACATACGGCGCATCACTATCAAGATTTCACCAGTTTCGATCCAAGATACAAGAAGACATGCGCCGCATACAGTTATGAAGATACGCCGCATCTCAAGGCGGTGTACGAATATTCTGGAATATAATAACCTTGGACCCCACGTGAAGTTAAGTCAATGCGCCGCATCTTACCTCAGACAGAAACTATAAATACCCCAAGGCCAGACGAATTTCAAAGACTTTTGACGTACGTGCCATATATCCCTAGACGAGCGAACGAATTCAGACGAATAGGCAGCACAAGACACACCCGAACGAAGATACAAGAGCTGTAAGAAGGTCCTGCATGTGTTTAATTCATTAAGTAGTTTTGTTTCATTGTATTAGTACACTTTAATTCATCAGGATTGGTGGCTTGTGTAATGTGACAACGGAAAGGTTGCACTCCCTTAAAACTGCTTTCCCATTAATTAAAGTTTATATGTTGATGTCTTTGGTGACTTTTATTAGTGCATTGATAACCTCTGTGTCTATTAGTGGCTTGTCGTATGTGACTACGAAAGATCATATTGCTCCCATGGTTATAACTAATTTGATCACTTAGGAATAACTTTTAGACATAAGTAATCATTAAGGGTTTACTCGCCGATAAGATTAGAGCCAACGAGAAAGGGTTAATTACATACACTTCATATAAAACTAGCAATAAAACAAGTGACAAGCTACTTAATTATCAGGACAGGTCTTCTTATTGTCTCAAGTATTTATCTGTGTACGTGCGTGCTTATCGCTGATTCGTGCTCATTAGTTTAGTTTATTATTTAATTGCAACCAAAACGTGCCAGTCTCTCAGGCTGAACCCCCTTGCGTTAGATTAGGTTGTATAATTGACTTAAGATATTAAAATACTGATTAGAATAACTAGATAATACGTTCCACTCTTAGTGATCGACACTCTACTTACCATTATATTCATACTGACCGGGTACACTGCTCGTTAAGTGTGTGTGTTATTGATAAGTCGGCTAAATATAAATTTAAAACTTGAGTAGGCATTAATACTGCTAAACCGCAACGAAACATCTTTCGGATGAAAGACGAAGGATGGCTCGTAACAAGAACAAAATAAGAGCTGAACGTGAGTCTAACTTGAAGACTCTGGAATAAAGACAAGTGCTGACCGGGAGACAACCCGGAGAATTTTTACTATTCTGTTCTGTGTCGAGTCAGTCAGGCCCGCAGAAGATACGGCGCATCTCCATCCTAAGATGCGACGCATCTCCTGCACTGGTCATATCTTATTTTATTTTCTGCATTTTTATTTTTGACTTTAAAACTTTTTGTCAGTTTATTTTAATGCGGCGCATCCCTGGTTAAGGATGCGACGCATCTGCTATTCTGATTCGTATTTATTACAGGCTCGATACGGCGCATCTTCTTCCATAAGATACGGCGTATCGACTGACCTGATGATTTTCATTTTTAATTTTTAAGTTTTATTTTTACTAACTACTAATGTATTATGCAAGTTTGAACCTTCTTAACTTAGGTGTGTTAAAGTCTTGATGGTATTATAGATTCCTGCATTTCCTGTGGATACATCAATTATGAAGCTTAAACATTCTCATCCACAAGAAGTTGATTTTTGCTCTTATACTAATGGAGGATCATACCGAGCAAATCTCAGGGTAGTTTTTCTGTTCTAATTCTTTTATTTTCCAGTTTTTTTTAATCTTTGATACAAACAACGAGGACGTTGTTTAACTTAAGTGGGGGGATTGGAGAATTAGAACACTTACTTGTCCCTAAACTTTTTCAAAAATTATGCTTAAAATGTGCTTAATATATCAAAATTAAAATTTTTTTAGCATGTTTTTGTTTAAGATCTAAGTTGCATAACTGCACACATAACGTTATTTTCAAAAATTGTGAACTTTTTAAAAAATTCACAAATCTATGAGTGTGCCGGTGACTTGTAAACTTTAGAACTTGGCCTGTATACTATTCGAGACCACCATAATGAGTATTATTTATATAATTGGAATGACTTGTCTAAATTGGTAAATTTCTAGGATTACACCCAAATAGCCTTTATATGTTATGTGATATTAGCTAACTACACTGGTTAGTTAACCCCCGTATAAACCCTTTGTTACTCTCATTTTTAGAGTAAGATACCCCTAGAAAAACACTCAGAGCCATTCATTTCGTTTCTTACACCTTTGTTATAATGTTTCGTTACACCCTTACACCTTAGCCTACCCTGTAGATTAAAATCCGTGGTTGGTTAATTGCTTTAGGCAAAGTGTGTTTCCTTACATTACCTGTGTTCGCATTCGTAATTCATTATCTTTGGCTGAGTCAGGAAATTGCACAATGCAATTGGAGTGAAAGTAAATATTGTATATCTTTGAGTTTATTTTTCGTGTGTTTACTACTTTCACTATTACAATTATTTCTGAAAGTATGAAGAGTATGGAAAAATTATCCGGAAAAAGAGTGATAGAAAAGTTGTGAAATTTTACACAATATATGTTGATGTCAAAAAAAAAAAAAAAAAAAAAAAAAAAAAAAAATCGAAAAAATGAGAAAAGAAAAGAAAAAAGAAAAAGGAAAAGTTGGAAGTTTGTTTTAACCAACTTATGTAAAGTTTTGTATTAAGTGGTCGATATCACCACTATTTGTTATATATTATATCTATGGATTGAATGGGAGTTGAACGTTATGGGAACGCCAACTAAGGTTATTCCTTGATTAAGATTTTGTTGAGTATAATTCGTGTCTACCTAAAGCGTGCGTTTCAAGTGTTAAAGCATGAGTTGTCCAATGATATGAGTCTTATTCATGGGATGGTTGGGATAGTGATTAACCACACTTAGGATTTTAATTTATCTGTTTTGTTTATTTTTCATTTTACACCAATTTGTATCCCAAATATTATCCATACCCTATATTATTCTTTATCCAAACCTTTGATCTATTGAGATTAGGGATTTGAGCAATCTTAAGTATCGTAGTCGTGGATTCGGCTATGTATTTATGATTTTGTCGCCCTTTTTGATATAATATTATTGGTGAAGATTACTTGGTCCTATCTTTAGCCTATTCGAGTTAAGGATTTGAGCAATTGCAAGTATCGTGGTCGTGGATTCGATCATGTATTTGTGATTTTGTC
Organism: Artemisia tridentata subsp. tridentata; assembly: GCA_021014915.2. Classification (NCBI taxonomy): domain Eukaryota; kingdom Viridiplantae; phylum Streptophyta; class Magnoliopsida; order Asterales; family Asteraceae; genus Artemisia; species Artemisia tridentata. Next base: position 82,486,464 of record CP139504.1, read on the forward strand.
GCCTTTTCTGGAATTTGAGATCGATAGAGATTAAGAAGAATGATTAACCCTTAAACCTCAAAACCCTTTTTACCGCTTTAGACTTGTTATTCCTTGGCTTTAGTGGGGGAGATGTGTATACTTGCCAAGCTTATGATAGAATATTCGTCACGACGGGACAGTTAAACGATTAGATTTGCTTTTATCGAAATATTTTATTTTATTCCTAATTCGTTAAGTGTTTGGTTGTGTGATTATGATAAAACGAATACATGCTTAAATATAAAAATAAATCCTAATATCTTTTAGGATATATTTTCATAAGATTAATTCTAAGGTTTACTTGGGGACAAGTAAAGTTCAAGTGGGGGATATTTGATGAACTCAAATAAGTACATTTTATTATCATCATTTATCCTATTTATTTGACTTGTTTTATTATATTATGTATGAGAATTGATACTTAATCGTTTACTTTTGTAATTCTCAGTTAAAAACAAGCATTTGGTGAAACTTAGCTATTATGGACTAAAAATAGAGAAAAATGATCAAGATTGGAAAAGGTTGCTGAAATGAAGAGATTGAAGACCATTGCTTGACTTTGAAGAATGCACGCATACAATTCTGTCATGCGTTGCATATGAAACTTTGGTCAACGAAGAAGAACCAACTTGTTCTACTCCAGATGCGCCGCATTATACTTCTTACATACGGCGCATCACTATCAAGATTTCACCAGTTTCGATCCAAGATACAAGAAGACATGTGCCGCATACAGTTATGAAGATACGCCGCATCTCAAGGCGGTGTACGAATATTCTGGAATATAATAACCTTGGACCCCACGTGAAGTTAAGTCAATGCGCCGCATCTACTTATTCAATGCGCCGCATCTTACCTCAGACAGAAACTATAAATACCCCAAGGCCAGACGAATTTCAGAGACTTTTGACGTACGTGCCATATATCCCTAGACGAGCGAACGAATTCAGACGAATAGGCAGCACAAGACACACCCGAACGAAGATACAAGAGCTGTAAGAAGGTCCTGCATGTGTTTAATTCATTAAGTAGTTTTGTTTCATTGTATTAGTACACTTTAATTCATCAGGATTGGTGGCTTGTGTAATGTGACAACGGAAAGGTTGCACTCCCTTAAAACTGCTTTCCCATTAATTAAAGTTTATATGTTGATGTCTTTGGTGACTTTTATTAGTGCATTGATAACCTCTGTGTCTATTAGTGGCTTGTCGTATGTGACTACGGAAGATCATATTGCTCCCACGGTTATAACTAACTTGATCACTTAGGAATAACTTTTAGACATAAGTAATCATTAAGGGTTTACTCGCCGATAAGATTAGAGCCAACGAGAAAGGGTTAATTACATACACTTCATATAAAACTAGCAATAAAACAAGTGACAAGCTACTTAATTATCAGGACAGGTCTTCTTATTGTCTCAAGTATTTATCTGTGTACGTGCGTGCTTATCGCTGATTCGTGCTCATTAGTTCAGTTTATTATTTAATTGCAACCAAAACGTGCCAGTCTCTCAGGCTGAACCCCTTGCGTTAGATTAGGTTGTATAATTGACTTAAGATATTAAAATACTGATTAGAATAACTAGATAATACGTTCCACTCTTAGTGATCGACACTCTACTTACCATTATATTCATACTGACCGGGTATACTGCTCGTTAAGTGTGTGTGTTATTGATAAGTCGGCTAAATATAAATTTAAAACTTGAGTAGGCAAGAATACTGCTAAACCGCAACGACACATCACGCGCATCAAGATTAAAAGAGTTGGGTTGGGACTGGATGAACAGTAACCGGCCTAGGTGTTGGGCTGGAATTATATAAGGTCCGTTTGGTTGTTTTTGTATGTAATTGGTTTTTCGTGGTCCGTGTGTGAGCTCGTTCCGATATTTGGTGAATTATGTTTTAACGTGTTTTGAATTATTATAATGGAATAAACAGTTAAATAAAATAATTTTTAATTAATAGATGTCAGAAAATAAATAATACGTATTTTCTGATAATTAATCATAATTATTAAGACGGATAATTACCATTTTTCACACATGAGCTCAATCTTAGCCTTCTTGGATAACAACACATGTTTATCAGGCCTCTCACTCATCATTTTATCCATCAGCTTAATAAACTCATCATTTTCAGGACTCTTCATATGGAGTGCCATCAGTTTGTATGCCAGCAGTGTTGTGGTCTCCACTAGGTGAATGTCACTGACTCTCTGAAAGGCTTGTTGTCCAAACTTATCTATGAAGAAGGTTCCAAACTCAGGATGCTTGATGACCTTGTTGTTGACGAACAGGGCACCTTCAGGGAGAAGTCTCTTGCAATGAAGTCCAGCAATAAAATGTTCAGGTTCCTGCTCTATTGCCTTCCTTTTCTTCCCTGTGCTCTTAGTTGGATCAGGGATTGTGAGACCCTGAGATGCAAGTGCCTTTTGGTGATCAGTTCTTTGTTAAGGCTTCGAGTAGGTAAGGGATGCACCTGTTCTTCTTCTTGTTCAGGATGGGCCCCATCATATCCCATTCTTTGATCCCGAATGCTGAGAACTTAAAGGGAGCATTCTTCTCATGTACCCTTGGTCCTCTTTGGATAGTGATAGCAAGAGGGTTGGTGTTTGCATGAATGATCATATCTGTGATGGGACCTTCACCCTTGGTCTTGGTCATTGTCCAAACATACCTTTCATAGTTCCTCCTCTTCTTCTCACTGTTCAACTTGACCTTCAGGTTGTGTTCTTTGATGAGATCAGCCTGAAGTTGTAAAAATTGTCCCCCCCTGATATTTTGATCAGTCTCCTTGATCACCTCTTTTGATACCTCTGCAATGATAGGCCTACTGAGTAACTCAGCTTTGATCTTGTCTTCCTGTTCCATTACAGCAGCCACTTCATCGTGAGTCCCTCTGAATACATTCCCATTATGTAAGACAAGTTCGATAAGTGCTGATGCATCAGGATCTTGTCTAACTTCCTTTTGAGCTCGTACAAGTCTGGGAGGTGAGTCTCCTGATTCCTTGATCCCTGATGTGTGTCGAGAGTGCAAGTTTTAAATTTATAAACACAATCTACCAATGATTCAAACGAAACACATACGAGCAAGTATACTCGTCCGTGTGTAGCAAGAGGTGATATGGTAAGCCGAGGTCGTTCACAAGGATTTGTTTAGTTTTTATGTAACGTGAGTTTGATTATAACAAAGACTTAGTAATGATTCTAAAGCAAGCAAATAATGATGATGATGTAAATTCAATATATTAAAAACTACACTTGCCTAGACTAGTTTGCACAATTCCCTTGATATGATTATGACAATGGTTCAAATCGATTATGATCAATAAATTAGATGGTGCTCTAATTTGATTAGTTGGTGTACTAATCCTCTTGTTTTCAACACTTTCAATCCTCGTCAAGATTTTAAGATGACAAAAACAATATTAAGTTTTAATCAAACAAGACTAACACAATTCAATCACTTGATTCGCTATCGTTTCACAAGAAATTGACAACTACACTTTTAGTTTTCTAAGTTTAACCAAGTTACATATGAAATGGTCAATACATAAGGTAACACCTTCATAGACAAAGGTTTACAATTGATTAAATAACAATGTCTCTTTCGACCTATTACACCATTAATAATCAACCAAACTTGATAACTCTTTTGTTTATGAAAACTTCGAAAGCACAATTCGATCTTAGTATTAGCTTTTCATTGACTTAGAACCATAGAGTCATAATCAATCAACATTCATGTAACAAACATCATGTAGGCAAGTGCACAAGGCACTTAGCCGCTCATGGCAAAGAAAGTAATAATCACAGAAATTATATCACTTGAAACCATGATTAAAGAGTCTTACAAAAGTTGTAATGATGATTACAAGACTTAGGAACAATTATGAGGTGATCAACAATGATTCCTTTGATGATTACAATGATGGATAATGAATGTAAGTCAACTTCTTCCTGCATTTTCTTCTTTGTAGCCTTATTGAGAGAGTATGAGAAATTTGGTATATGAGTATGTGTCTTTTCTCTCTAGCCAATGCTTCTAATTAATAGAAAACTACTCCTTGGACAAAAAGCATGTTTCTTGGGCACTAAGTGTCATAAAATTCTGGACTTGAAGTAAATGAAGCATAATGACAACCCACATGAAGAGTTAGATCATTAAAAGTAGTCATTAAGTATGCCAGGAGTTGCAGCAACCCAAGGTTGAAGTCTCAACCTGAGGTTCAGATTCTAGCCCAAGGTTTGGAGTAAGGTTGGCATGGCAGTTTTGAACCTTGGGTTGAACTTAAGCCTTAGTTGTATTTCTTGAACCTTTGGTTGAGGAAGCAAGCCATAATTCATAGCAAACTTTGTTAGAGTTATGGAAAAATATTAAAATGTATATGACTAGAATCGAACACGGGACCTTGGGATTGCACACTTTACGTATGAATGACTAACAGAAATAATTAATATATAACTATGTTATGTATTTAATTATTTAGGACACGAAATATTAACTAACGGACGTTAAGTAATTAGTTGAATGTACTAATGACTGTTAGGGAATAAAGGGAGGACCGTTAGTGAAATTAGAGACTTGGAAGGATATAGAATTACCCATTCATGGGCTTGGCCGGTTCTAAGGGTTTCTATAACCTTGAATCGATCACTTGTTCTCCAAGATTAATGTTCACTATAAAAACAAATGTATTGGCTCTTTAGTTGGTGGACTTTTGTGCAAGTTACTATAACCAATTAATGTTGTTGTCCCCTTTTACTTGTGTATTCAGTCGATTGACTTTTATGTACTATTCTATCAATCGCTGTCTATATCAAGTGGATCAAAAGGTTTTATTTTTCTTCTCCTTTTCTTCTAATAAAGTCGATCACCACTTTTATTAGGGTGGATCGAATTGTGTTTTATTAAACAAATGTTTTTGGTTTAATAAACGTGTCTTTACACTAGCATCTAATGTTAGTTGGTTATAGTACGTGTGTACAAGACCATGGTAATAACTTACTTTAGTTATTCCATCTTGGATTGTGGAACAAAAGGGTAAGGGGTTCCACGTTAATCCTATTATATATTCAAGAGAAGAAAAGAGAAGATTGATCCTTGTTCTTGCTAGGATCTTGAGGTAACTCTATTTATTATTCGGTAATTCATTATATGTGTTAAATAAAGATCCTGCTTCCGCTACATGCTCTTTATGTGTTTATTTATTTAGATGTTGATCATGCTATTTAAATTCCATCAGTGGCATCAAGAGCCTATTTAACATGTTAATGTAATTACCTAAACGCATAATAAAAATCAATTCTTGATTTATACACACTTGTTATGTCGATTTTTATTTTTTTAGGGTTTGTTTTTGTAGAAAACATTCTAATAAAAATCGAATAGAATTTAGGGTTAGGGTTTCGACCCTATTTTAACTAATTAATTAGTTTGTAACCCTAAATTAAGAACATGTTATGCTATGTGTTTATTTGAGTAATTAGGGTTATGTTCCTGTTTGATCCATAATTCTTCATGCAAGGAATTATGGATTAGGTTTTGTTATATGCTACATATTTTTTTAAGATAAATCTAAAATTAGGGAATGCCTAATTATATATATTAATGAATCAGTTATGTGCAATGTGGTATGTAATTATTAAAACTTACGCGGTCAATTTATTGGCGTTTGTGGTCCATTGGGTACAATGAGCTCGAAAACCAATGGGAGTTTTATTAATTATATACATTAAAATTCACATAGAGATTATTAATAGGGTTTATTAAAAGGTTTCCATGTGGCTATATGATTTATATCATATATGTGTTATTATGTGTTTATTTTTGTTTTGAATTACTTGATCTTTTTTGTTTAAATTATGATGGATTGTAAACATCAAAGAGGGTAATTTTGAATAAAAAAATAAATAAATGAACCTAATAACTATGAAACCTTTGTGGTAAATTATTTATTGCCAAGTCTTATGTGCCGATAGTGGTTCACTTCGCACGGTAATTTGCTCCCAGGCGAGACTAGCAATTTAATAATTTACAACATAAATGTTTTAAGCAAGAAAATCATAAGTGTTTAGTTGATTGATGCGACTGTACAAAAGTGGTCGAAGCGGCGGACCTAATATTGACAAACTATAAAGTGGGTATAAGGTTGGTTTCGCATTAAATTGTGGCCTTAAAGAGACTCCATTCTGTCTCTCCACTCTCCTGTGCGTCAATATTAGACTTACCAAGTACACCATGAAAACATACGAAGCATCTTAAGGCAATGTTGTAAGTTACTCAACGCCATCAATTAAAACTTTGATGATTTGAGCTTATTAATGTTACGAAATTGTAAAAGTTTTTGCATGAAACATATGATACAAGATGAATGCATGACATCTTTGTACATATTTTTTTGATTACACACAATCAAAAATAAATACCCTTAAAATTTAAGTTATATGCCATCCAATTAAACGGAAACACCTGAGATTACAGTGCCTTTCATCACTAGCAGCCAAAGCTGAATGTGATGAGTCAGAGGATGGTAATCAAAGGGTAAATTGAGTACTTTCATTGCTAGCAGCCAAAGCTGATGTGATGAAACGACGTCAATTTGGATCCTAGTTTTCAATGAAAATTAAATGGTTAAATTTTATTTACCATGGGTGTTTAATTTTCTTGAAAATTGTATTATCGAAAATACTAAAATTGAATTTTGTAAATTCTTGTAATGTATTTAATGCAACGTTAAAACCGTAAACGTGGAACATTCCTTTAGTGGAAAGTTGATCTGCACCCGTAGGGGTCTTTGGATAGAGTCAACTTAACTAAAAGAATAAACCTAGTCTACTTTCCGTGTGAAGAGTGAGACTTAATCCTATTCCTTTTCATGAATGAGAAAGGTATAATAGGAAAATTAGAATTGTCTAAATTCTAAGAAATAACTCATGGCAATTTTTCTTAAAATTGCATGTTTAGGAGTTATTAAATTAGAAGCTAGACTAATTACCGCAAAATTGGTAAAAGGCAAATTAGAATGATTGATCTAGTTGTTGTGCTTTAACCATTTAAAGGTGCTACATACCATAGTGGTGATGGTAGACCTAATTGAGGAAGAAATTGCATGCCCAATTTTCTCAAGTTAATTGTATTGATGGATATTCCATCATTGACAAAGTAGAATACATTCTTTGAGTACCTTAGTATGTATTACGTAAGGGATTACTCAAAGGTGTAGGAAAGTAAGCAGCACACTATTTGCTTTTACTGGCTATGAACACTTATAATGTTGTCAAATCCAGTGGGAGCATTGTGTTGTAATTACTGAATAATGAGTTCATGTAGTGATCTTTAATTCAGTGGGAGCTACAAGTCTTGATATCTTGGTAGTAACCCGGATTATCTCTAGAATCTCTTGAGATAAATACTTTCCAATTATAGACACTTGTGGTATTAAGGATATTCGTGTACGTTTCCTTACTAGACGAGGTGGTTCTATATCTACTTATATCTATGAAACAAATCATGTTGGTCTCATAAGCAAATGCCGACGTGTTGTTTATCTAATGCATGGTGTTGTTCCATGCACAAGTGGGAGAAATCTTTATTGTGTGCAAGCAACAACACAAAAGAATATGATTTATAGGATTCTCTTTACTGCAAGGCAAGAGATTGATGTTCTAATGTGGTTTATCCACATCTAATCAATAGAACACTTGGAGTTAATATCTACTTTCATTACTAGATATTAATGACAAGGTAAATTACATACTTTCATTACTAGCAGCCTCAGTTGATGTAATGAAACTATGTCAATTTACAAGTTTCTAAATAAGATAATTATTAGAACAAGTGTCAATATGATAATCAGACTACTTCAAATATGAATATTTATGTATTGTTGCAATGACATAACTAAATGAAGTAATCTAATACTACTTCATAATTTGATAGTTTATGTATTCTTGGAATGACATAAATATATGAAGTAAATAAGTTAACTTGAAATTACTATTGAAACCAAATTGTGGTGTTCATGATTACTTTAATTATACATGTTTATATTGTAAAGATATAAATATGAAGTCTTTTATTGCTATAAGAATTATAATAAAGTAAGACGTTAACTTGTGATGTTTTTTAATTAAGACATATACAAGAAGTCATTGAGTTGATCAATGATTCATAACGTAGATTGGGATTATAACAGTTTATGTCTTTTTTAGTAAGACATAGAAATGAAGTGGCTTGGGTAAAAAGGCACTTATGTTATAAAGCATGCAATGGGCTTGGAAAATCTATTATACCATTAAATTGATTTAGTTGGTAAATAGGTAAGCCAAAACAAAATATATTTATCTCACATATTGTAAGATTGACTTACAATATTAATCCTAATGAAATACATATGTGTATGGTATGTTCAGTTAGGAAAATCAAACTCTTGATATATTGTTTGATTTGAGATAACTATATCTTCCATTCTTCCTAAAGATATCAAGGTTAGAAAATTGAGTAAGGATTGGATATACTCAATTAGACTCCAACCTAGAAGATTAATAAGACACCATTTATTATGGAATGTGATGAATCACATTAAGTCTTAAAATTGAAGTTCAGAATTTGTAAAACTACTTATGAGTAGGTTATTAACAAATTAATGTTAGGAACCGTCAATATGTATTTGTAAAAGTCCCAAAAGAGAACAATTTTGTGTTGCTCTTTCTGCTAAGCATTTATAGGTAATCTATAAATTGCAAAAGGCAAGTGGGAGATTTATCTTGATGAGATAAAATTACAAGATACATAATCTTCTAAAAATACACTAGCAATCATAATGAGAATTAAACATGTTAATGTTAAATCTCAAGATGATGGAATTCTCATTTCATAGATCCGCAAGGATATCTCAAATATTTGTAGAATATGTTGAGGATTATGAGTTACAGGATCATGGTATGCCTGTTAATAAATTGCAAATGTTTAATTTGGCAAATTACTCATACTATGAATAATTAGATGCAGTCCAAGAAGATAACTAGTTTAGAAACGTAGTTGATCTTAAACTCTATAGTTATACTATAGAATAAAGATGAATTTCTAAAAAGGAAATGAAAATCCTAGAGATTTAAATTCTGGTGTGGAAATCATTATGGAAAAATTTGTATACATATTTAATGTGTGAAAAGATTATCAATCACACTTAAGCAATTAAATGTGATTGAAATTCTTTCTAAGCACATTAAATGTATAAAGATTGTGATTGTCATTTTAGTTTCATTTATATGAAATTAATAATGAAATATCAAAACTCTTTCTTGGATAATTACTTGAGCGAGGACGATAAGTAATTGAAAGGAGTATTTAAATTCAAATAATCTTTAGTTGTATACAAAGTGCAAATCATTTGTGAATGAATTAATGCATGCATCTAGGAGATATACTTATATTTAGTTATTAAATCTAAGTTTTGATTTATAATTAAATAAGATATTTCGTGATATTCCTGAAAGCTAGTGGGAGTATTATGTTTATTTTCTTATTTCACATATGTTGTATAACATATAGGAAGTACCATTCCATTAACATTTAATGTTAAGTCTTAGGTTGGAATGAAACTTCACATGGAAATTTAGAAAATAAAACCTTGGGGTATATGCTTATTGTTATAAACATAAGCGGTAAAATAACTGATTATAATAAACATGATAATCTATTAGAAATGCTAGATAGATACATATCTTTGAAAAGATATGACATGAATAAAATCTAAGTTTGACACAGGGATTTTTCATGTACATCATGTTGTTTGTTGTATCATGCTTGGATGCAAGATGATTTGACAACATTAGTATCTAATTGAAAGTTATTAGATAGCTAAGTGTAATAGATATGGTTGGATTAGAATTAACATCCTCAGCCTGGATTTGCTCCAAAATTCTAAATATGAACCATATGGCATATTATTGCATGATTGATATAGTTGACAAATCTTGATAGATTTGAAGATATCAAACATTACACGATGAAGGTTAAAAGTTTACGGAATTTTAAAGAGCATATTGTTGTTTGGATACAATGATGCTGATAAGATTGAGATGACACTCAATACTAGTCATGGTGGGAGTTTATCCTTGTTAATGGCCATGTGTACTAGTTATGGTCAATATGAGCATAGTTGCATTATACATTAAAGAATTAGACTACTTTAACTACAAAGGTTTGGTAGTTAATTGTAATAAATTCGTGGATGAGGATGTCACATATTTTATGAAGTATGTGGCAATATCTAGATAGATGAATGCACACATACAAGAATTCCAGTAAATGAATTCTTGAAATAAGTATTCTCAAAATTCCCGATAGATCAACATTAGTTGATTTATGCTTTGTCAACAAGTATGGTGAACATGACTTGGGCATAATTCATTAATGGGAATTATCATGCATTGATCTATTTAGCATTTGGATAAGGGATGTTAAGCAATTATTATTTTCAATGAATTAAAGTACGTGATACGTTTGTTTTCATTAATAATAAATTGTATCCTATATTTGAATGTTTAAATCCGTGAATAACTTATGTTATTTGATGCGTGCGATGTGTCGTTGCGGTTTAGCAGTATTAATGCCTACTCAAGTTTTAAATTTATATTTAGCCGACTTATCAATAACACACACACTTAACGAGCAGTGTACCCGGTCAATATGAATATAATGGTAAGTAGAGTGTCGATCACTAAGAGTGGAACGTATTATCTCGTTATTCTAATCAGTATTTTAATATACTAAGTTAGCTGTACAACCTAATCTAACGCAAGGGGGTTCAGCCTGAGAGACTGGCACGATTTGGTTGCAATTAAATAATAAACTAAACCAATAGGCACGAATCAGGGAATAGCACACACGTACACAGATAAATACTTGAGACAATAAGAAGATCTGTCCTGATGATTAAGTAGATTGTCACTTGTTTTATTGATAGTTTTATATGAAGTGTATGTAGTTAATCCTTTCTCGTTGGTCCTATTCTTATCGGCGAGTAAACCCTTAATGATTACTTATGTCTAAAAGTTATTCCTAAGTGATCAATTTAGTAACAACCGTGGGAGCCACATTCTCTTCCGTAGTCAAATGCGCAGGTCACTAATAAACACAGAGGTTATCAATGCACTAATAAGTAGTAACCAAAGACATCAACATATAAACTTTAATTGATGGGAAAGCAGTTTTAAGGGAGTGCAATCTTTCCGTTGTCACATTACACAAGCCATCAATCCTGATGAATTAAAGTTTACTAACACAATAAAACAAACTACTTAATGAATTAAACACATGCAACACCTTCTTACAGCTCTTGTATCTTCGTTCGGGTGTGTCTTGTGCTGCCTTTTCGTCTGAATTCGGCCTTAGGTTTCTCTGGTCTTCGTACCTCGTATATATTATGTCCTCTCTGAAATTCGTCTGGTCTTGGGGTATTTATAGTTTCCGTCTGAGGGTAAGATGCGGCGCATCTAGTAAGTAGATGCGGCGCATTGACTTAACTTCGCGTGGGGTCCAAGATTAATATATTCAGGAATATTCGTACACCGCCAGAAGATGCGGCGTAACTCCATAAATAGATGCGGCCCATGTCCTCTTGTATCTTGGATCGTATCTGGTGAAATCTTGATAGTGATGCGCCGTATGTAATAAGTGAGATGCGGCGCATCTGGAGCAGATTCGTCTTGATCTTGTGCATTTCAGTAGACTCTTAACTTCTTGCATGTTTTGCTCCATAATTAGTCTAAAATCGCCAAGTTTCACCAAATGCTTGTTTTTACCTGAGAATTACAAAAGTAAACGATTACGTATCAATTCTCATACATAATATAATAAAACAAGTCAAATTAATAGGATAAATGATAGTAATAAAATGTACTTATTTGAGTTTATCAAATATCCCCCACTTGAACTTTACTTGTCCCCAAGAAAACCTTAGAATTAATCTTATGAAAATGTATCCTAAAAGATATTAGGATTTATTTTTATATTTAAGCATGTATTCATTTTTGTCATAATCACACAACCAAACACTTAACGAATCAGAAGTAAAATTAAATAATTTGATAAAAGCAAATCTAATCGTTTAACTGTCCAGTCGTGACGAATATTCTATCATAAGCTTGGCAAGTATACACATCTCCCCCACTAAAGCCAAGGAATAACAAGTCTAAAGTGGTAAAAAGGGTTTTGAGGTTTAAGGGTTAATTATTCTCCTTAATCTCTATTGATGCGTGGTTTTGTAACCTTACAACAGGTTTTACCTCTCGAGGGATCTCAAGAGGCTTACAACCCCACCAGGCAGTGTACCTGACCGATGTAGTATAGTGTAGTGGTAAGTACGGGGGATTGATCGTTCTCCACAGGGAATAGTGTTCGTTAGGTGTGAAAGGCTACTCTAATTAGGTCTAAGGGTTGAGGAAGATTCTTTTTATGTTTTTATAATTTTTATGAAAGCAAGTAAAATCTCGGTTTTGAAGGAGTGGGCGGAATTAGTTGCTAGTCAACTAACCCAAATTACTACAAATGCAAATAAAATAAAATAACAAAAATGAAAAGTGGTGAGAAACTTATGTGTAGAGAAATGTGTTTACTTAGATTTCCTTACTCCCTAACTATCTTTTACCGGTTAATTAGTGTGTATTAGTTGCGTGGATGACGGGTGTATTCCTTAATACCATTCGTGGGGTGGCGTACTTACTTCCCCAAACTCTACAAGCTCCTACTTCACTCCTATGTCGAGCCGGCTAGGAAGCTCCTAACATGGGATCACTAGAATTCGCTTGTGCATTAAATACAACCATAAAAACCTTTAGTACGCGTTTGGTTCATGTTTCTTAAGACGTTCAAGCAAGTTACCGAATAGGAAGTTAGCCAGTTTTCTTAAGCCTAACATAGATAAACAATCATCCAATACAACTAACAACACACTAACAACCAATAATCAATAGCTAGGTTTCATTAGATCTAAGCAAACACAAGATAAAATTAGCCTAACATGTTAAACAAAAGACAAGCATAAGATAGAATCAAACAACACATAGACATATTGAATGATTAATTGATAACTTATCTTTCAATGAAACATGGAAGATCTCAAGGCTAAAAGCCCTGAAAAAGTAGCTAAAATCGTCTTAGGGTTTTATCCCAAAATTCCACACACTAAGCTCTCCCCTAATGACAAAAAATTAGAAAACTATATATAGACTTTTGCATCTGACGGCGTCACCTTATGGATTATGACGCCGTCACCTCGCCGCTTTTAGGGTTCTCGGATGACCATCTTGACGCCGTCCCTCTTTAATTCTCCAAAATCCGTTCTGGCCTATCAAGGCTTGACGCCCTCACCTCTTGAACGTGACGCCGTCCCCTTATGAATTAAGCCGTGACGCCCTTGATTTAGTTAAAGCGTGACGCCGTCAGAATTCACATGCTAACTCACTGGCCCGTCATGAGTAAATTTCACATCCCACTTTTCTTGCCAAGGCATGACGCCGTCCAGAGTTAAGTCTGACGCCGTCAAGAGTAACTTTTAGCCGATTCTTGAGACTTTGCCGTTTTCTTCACTTTGATGCTCCAAAAACGTCCAAAATGCCTCCTTTTCCAGATTTCTCCTCAAAAGTACCTAAAATGACAAAAGGAACGATTTAGGGCGATATTTGATCAAATAAATACGATTTCGGGCTTAAATGACCCCTTAAAAGCGGTACACTTTTCGCTTCATCAAATACCCTTACACTTGAGATTTGCTTGTCCTCAAGCAAATGCGCTTTTATTCTAATCAAAATACAAGTTAGGGGTCATTTAATACTAACATAAAAGTAATTACAACAAATATTCGTTCCACTTTAATCATAATAAGCACGGAGATTACAAACTAGCACCTCACAAGTAGTGTTTAGATACTCACATTTCTCAAGTGTCATCAAAATAAATCTCATAAATGAAAACGGATAATATCTCTCACTACCTGTCATAGCAAATAGATTACCATAGGCTTGGGAAAGGATCGAAAACCTCCTCCACTAGGCGTAAGCACCAAAGATAAACTATCAAAGAGGGCTTTTAAATGGGTTGTAATGTTAGGTGTAGGGAAAAGGAAAACACGGTTTGGTTGGATAAAGGATATTTTACTGGTGGCGAGTTAAAAATCTTGGTCAATTACATGTACTATACAATGTTGCTAAGCCAAGACTAGACTCGATCTTAAGCTAGAAATGAAATAACAAAATAACAAAAACATAAAACAAACATAAAATAAAACGGGATGGTAGTCCGTATGTTTTTTCTATTTTTCATTTTCTCATTTTTTTGTATTTTTCTTGATTTTTCGATTTTTTTTTTTTTTTTTTTTTTTTTTTTTTTTTTTGCATACACTTTTGCCCTACCATCCAAAATAATACATCATAGGGGCATTGCATTCCCCTTACACTTGAATTTTTACATAACTTTACAAATACTAATCTAATGACTCGAATTAAGATAATTGAAAAACTTGGAGTACTTTTAAAACATTTAGCACATATGGGGGTAATAAATGATGTTCTTCCCCATTACTCCATTACACTAGTACTTTACCCATGAGTCCCAATCGTCCCAAAACAATATGTACAAGGATATGACTCGACTTAGCAACCATGTAATCAACTAGATAATTAACTTGGGTTTAAACAAATGTTGTAACAATAATGCACTAAAGATGAGTGCATACAAGGTAGGCTAAGGCGATTTGGGTGTACATTTAAGTGGGGTGTAACAAATTCTTCCTTTAAGTAAAATGCTTAAAGGTCGAAACGAAAAGATAGGCTCTGAGGGGTGTACTAGGGGTATCGTGTACTAAAATTGAGTACAACGCAAAGGGTGTGGGAGAATTACTTGACCAATGTAGCCAAAGTAATTATAACAAAAACACAGGTGTAAAACAATGGGTTAATCCTAATGCCTCTTATCATGTAGTAAATCTAACTATACGAATGTAGTCTCACTTGTGGCCTTGGAATGGTCCTAACGCAAGTTCTAGAATCTAAGTGCTACCGGTACACACATCATAGCATAAATGCTTTTCCTACCAATTCTAGGGGCGAACCTCACATATTTGGGGGTGGAAAATTTTTTAGTGGTACGGTTTTTGTGCTAGTCATATAACTCCTATCCGTGAGACGCTCATTAAGATCAAAGTTTCACTCCTATATGTTGTAAAAAATTTTAAATTTGGCACTAAAATTGCCCTAACAAGTATTTATCTCAGTTTTATTACACATCTACCATCAAACAAACAAAAATCAAGCGTAATTGTATTCTCTAAAATCGTACTTTTACCCTCCCCTTACACTTAAGATGAACATTGTCCCCAATGTTCAAAATAAAAAGATGTAAAAGAAAAAAGTAAAAGAATGAAATCAAATACTCCCCTGATTCGCTCGTTGGATAGTGAAATTACACGGTTAAATCTTCTTCCAAGGTAATGTAGAAGCTCCATGACTAATGCATCGCCATAAGCTTGATTCCATAAACATCTCCTTGTCCAAAATAACCTGTTGAACCTGAGAAAACAAACACGAAAACCTGCATAACATCGGCGGGATAAAATCTATATATAAGGATATAATGCTTGTGGAATGATAATTTTTGCAGATTCCTGGAGATTATAAGTTGGAGATTTTAATAAAAACTTTTTATGAAAACAAAACTTTCAAAAATTTCTGGAAATTAAATCTGACGCCGTCAGGTTATAACCCCTGACGCCGTCAGAAATGACCTGACAAAAATTTTCATTTTTAGTTTCCGGAAAATTTCTGGAAAAACCTTTACCTTACTTCCTGGAAATCCTGCAAAACATCACTATGACTCGATACAAGCATTTGACTTAAACAATTACGAATATGTATGCTAATTTATTATTATTATGATTCATGTTAATTTGTGTTCTAATAAACCGATTTAGATTTCCCTTACACTTATCTTTTGCAAAATACCTCTATATGTAGTTAAGACGAAGTTAAAAACAAAATAAAGCATTTTCACAAATTACTTTTGAACATGAATCAATAATGATAAAAATTAAACATACATACGGAAGCAAATAAAAACAAACAAACAAGCAAATAGACACACAAAGCAAATAAATAAAATAAAGCTTGGGTTGCCTCCCAAGAAGCGCTTTTCTTTATTAACGAGTCTTGTAGCTAGACTCAAAGTCACGTACATTACGTGACTCCATCATCGGTCACGGTTCCTAGGCCATTCTCCTTCGATCCTCTATCAGAATCACTTTCATAGTAAAGGTATTTCGGGTCCACGTGATCAAAAGGATTGTTTCGGTATTTAGAACTAAGTGCCTTATCGTGCTTAAAGAATCCGCTTGACAGGTCAAAAGTGTCCTTACACCCCCTTCTCACATCATCATCACATAACACGAGTTGGGAACTTAACCCATCGAGCCCTTTATAATCATTCTCCTTGAATTCTCTCATCTTGTAAGGCGTTTGGTATGAGATTTCCCTAATCCCATCGGTGAAAGTCATGATCCCATTGAGCTCGTCCACAACCAAGCTTGTGGCCCGGCAAAAAGGTGCCCCAAAAACAACTTGTGATAACCTGGGATCGATGTACTCTTCGATATTATCGACGATTGCGAAGCTCATAGTGAATGTCATATTTCCTACAAACACCTGTACATCATCATCTATGCCGATGTCGTCCTTCCCTTTATGAATCATCCCCCATCTGCAAATGTTGTTATAATGAAACAAGGACATCACATTTTTGGGTAAACATGTGTCAATGTAGACATTATAAAAATGCTTGTGACCAATCATGCAAGGTATTTTGAGATTATTTGGATCATGTCGCTTAATTCGGCCAGGCCTTCTACCGTGTAACCCCCATGTGTTGCTACTTGCTGATGGTTGATACTCATACACTTCTTCACAGCCATCCCGAAAAAATCACTTTCCTGACACCATCGGTAAATAATGCACTCCTATCATCCTCATCGAGTATCACTCCCGTTGCTTTTATGAATGGTTTGCCTAGAACAAGGCCAGTTAAGGATGGGCTGATGATAGAGTTCATGTTATTAATTACAGTTAACTCGATATGAAAGAGGAACTTTTCTATCACAATTGGTACCCTCCTTATTACCCCGATGATATTAGACCCTTCATATTTGACTAGTTCAGTGAAGGCTTCATTATATAGAGAAAGGGATATTGCGCTTATAGAAGAGTTGGGGTTTATGTAGGCATCTTTTATAAACTTTTTCCTAGTGGTGCAAGAAATCTTAAAGACCCTAGGAGCGCCATCCTCTATTCTCTCTCCGAATCCCATAGGCGACCTTGCTGTGCCCCTCTCAAGTTCCTCTACCAGGGGGCGGTCTAGCAGTCCTGCGAGCCCATGAGGTATTTCGGATTCCTCTTCCGAGCCCTCCTCATCACTCACCTCTATTGTACTCGAGTTCTTTGGTGAGTCTAGATAGTCGTCGGGCGCCTCGGGTTTCTTTTCGGGAACTTCACCCTCCATTTCATTGTCCACATTCTTGGCTGTTTGTTGGTCCAAATTTGGTTTAGGAACAGGTATTGTTGTAATGGTGTTCACGAAGTGGAGAGGTTTCGAAGGGGTATGAGTATCTCCTGTTTCTTTTTCGTTTTGTGATATGTATTTGAAGAGTTTACTAGGGTGCTTGATTTTTACAGGAGGGGGTGTTTGGTGGGTTACCGTAACAGATTTGATCTCATTAACTCGTGCCAACTCACAAGTTGACCTGCCAGCAAGGCGATCATTGATAACCTTTAACAGGTTATCAACCTTGTTGTTCATATCAACTTGCTGTTGTCTGAATTGATTCTCAAGTTTGGAGAGCTGTGTTTCTTGAGAGAGAATAAATTTTTGCAGTGATTCCTCGCGATTTTGTTGTTTATGCGTGTGTCGCTGAGGATAATGTTCAGACCAGGTGAGTGGGGTAGAGTCATTGAATGATACGTTACGAGTTTGGTTCCAACTAAAATTTGGCTTATTCTTCCATGCCTCATACCCATCTTCGGAATTTTTGGGCCCATAATTAATGGCGAGCCACTTATCTCCCGCCTTATCGATTCGCGAGGATGCGAATTCTTTGAAAGCCTGTTTGGGAAGTTCCATGCAATCATGAGTGTCGTGGGGACCACTACATAATTTACACGAAGAAGTGATTTTGTTCACTTGGCTTGAAGGTTTAGGAGCCTCGTAGGATTTCATGAGAAACTTGACTTGGTCTTCAAGTTCTATGATTCTACGGTCAGAAGTGCTTGAATTGTTCGAAGGCAAAGATATTGCCTTGACCATTTTATTCAAATCGCGGGGATCACTCCAACTTTCGTTGTCATAAAGAGCAAGATCCTCTAGGAGAGCCCATGATTGTTCCGCACTTAGATCACGTAGCTTGCCACCGGCCGATTGGTCAATGGTTTGCCTCGTGGAGGGATTGATATGGTCATAGAAGATTTGGACTTGGAGCCAAAGTTCTATGCCATGGTGAGGGACTTTTTGGAGTAAGTCCTTGAATCGAGTCCATGCCTCGTAGAGAGTTTCGCCTTGACGTTGTTGGAACATCAAGATATCATTCCTTAGCTTGGTAGTTCTTCCCGGTGGGAAAAACTGAGCAAGGAAACGAGTGGTGAGATCATCCCAAGAGGTGATGGATCCTGCGGGTTGACGTTCTAGCCACTGACTAGCTTGGTCCCGCAGAGAGAATTGGAAGAGACGCAACCGGGTCGTCTCTCGAGTGGCAACATCAAGGTCTATAGAATCAACGATTTTAAGAAAGTCCTTGAGATGTTGATTAGGATCTTCAGAACGAAGTCCATGGAATGCGCATCCGCTTTGCACCAACCGGATGGTGTCGGATCGCAAGGGTGTGATATTGGCTCCTTGAGTGAGCTCAATGGTGTTTCGATAGCCATGGTGGCTAGGACGGGAATACTCTCCTAAAGTACGGGCTCTAGGAGGTGGTGGTGGTTGTTGTGGTGGTGGGTTGTGTGGGTTAAGGATATTACCATCTTCCATGATGTCGGATGGTATGGTTACGAACAAAGACACGAAGAAAATAGATAGACTAAAGAAAACCTAGAAAAATAAAATAAAAAAATCTCACTAGAAAGGAATCTAGTGAGTAGACCTAATAGAAATAAAAATTCAACCTAAACAATAACTATTCCCCGGCAGCGGCGCCAAAAACTTGATGCGTGGTTTTGTAACCTTACAACAGGTTTTACCTCTCGAGGGATCTCAAGAGGCTTACAACCCCACCAGGCAGTGTACCTGACCGATGTAGTATAGTGTAGTGGTAAGTACGGGGGATTGATCATTCTCCACAGGGAATAGTGTTCGTTAGGTGTGAAAGGCTACTCTAATTAGGTCTAAGGGTTGAGGAAGATTCTTTTTATGTTTTTATAATTTTTATGAAAGCAAGTAAAATCTCGGTTTTGAAGGAGTGGGCGGAATTAGTTGCTAGTCAACTAACCCAAATTACTACAAATGCAAATAAAATAAAATAACAAAAATGAAAAGTGGTGAGAAACTTATGTGTAGAGAAATGTGTTTACTTAGATTTCCTTACTCCCTAACTATCTTTTACCGGTTAATTAGTGTGTATTAGTTGCGTGGATGACGGGTGTATTCCTTAATACCATTCGTGGGGTGGCGTACTTACTTCCCCAAACTCTACAAGCTCCTACTTCACTCCTATGTCGAGCCGGCTAGGAAGCTCCTAACATGGGATCACTAGAATTCGCTTGTGCATTAAATACAACCATAAAAACCTTTAGTACGCGTTTGGTTCATGTTTCTTAAGACGTTCAAGCAAGTTACCGAATAGGAAGTTAGCCAGTTTTCTTAAGCCTAACATAGATAAACAATCATCCAATACAACTAACAACACACTAACAACCAATAATCAATAGCTAGGTTTCATTAGATCTAAGCAAACACAAGATAAAATTAGCCTAACATGTTAAACAAAAGACAAGCATAAGATAGAATCAAACAACACATAGACATATTGAATGATTAATTGATAACTTATCTTTCAATGAAACATGGAAGATCTCAAGGCTAAAAGCCCTGAAAAAGTAGCTAAAATCGTCTTAGGGTTTTATCCCAAAATTCCACACACTAAGCTCTCCCCTAATGACAAAAAATTAGAAAACTATATATAGACTTTTGCATCTGACGGCGTCACCTTATGGATTATGACGCCGTCACCTCGCCGCTTTTAGGGTTCTCGGATGACCATCTTGACGCCGTCCCTCTTTAATTCTCCAAAATCCGTTCTGGCCTATCAAGGCTTGACGCTCTCACCTCTTGAACGTGACGCCGTCCCCTTATGAATTAAGCCGTGACGCCCTTGATTTAGTTAAAGCGTGACGCCGTCAGAATTCACATGCTAACTCACTGGCCCGTCATGAGTAAATTTCACATCCAACTTTTCTTGCCAAGGCATGACGCCGTCTGGAGTTAAGTCTGACGCCGTCAAGAGTAACTTTTAGCACATTTTTGAGACTTTGCCGTTTTCTTCACTTTGATGCTCCAAAAACGTCCAAAATGCCTCCTTTTCCAGATTTCTCCTCAAAAGTACCTAAAATGACAAAAGGAACGATTTAGGGCAATATTTGATCAAATAAATACGATTTCGGGCTTAAATGACCCCTTAAAAGCGGTACACTTTTCGCCTCATCATCTATCGATCTCAAATTCCAGAAAAGGCGACAAAATCACAAATACATGATCGAATCCACGAACACGATACTTGCAATTGCTCAAATCCTTAACTCGAATAGGCTAAAGATAGGTCCAAACTTCACCAATAATAATATATCAAAAAGGGCGACAAAATCATAAATACATAGCCGAATCCACGACTACGATACTTAAGATTGCTCAAATCCCTAATCTCAATAAATCAAAGATTTGGTTGGATAAAGAATAATATAGGGCATGGATAACATTTGGGATATAAATTGGTGTAAAAATAAAAATAAACAAAACAAATAAATTAAAATCCTAAGTGTGGTTAATCACTATCCCAACCATCCCATGAATAAGACTCATATCATTGAATAACTCACGCTTTAACACTTGAAACACACGCTTTAGGTAGACACGAATTATACTCAACAAGATCTTAATCAAAGAATAAACCTTAATTGGCGTTCCCATAACTGCCAATTCCCATTCAATCCATAGATATAGTACAACAAATAGTGGTGATATCGACCACTTACATAACTTTACATCGTTGGCTTAAAATAAACATCCAACTTTTTTTTTTTTTTTTTTTTTTTTTTTTTTTTTTTTTTTTTTTTTTAACTTGAAACATAAACATAGATGTGTAAAATTTCACCACATCACTATAACTTTCTTTCCGGATAATTTTTTTCATACTTTTCATACTTTCAGAAATAACGGTAATAGCGAAAGTAGTAAACACACGAAAAATAAACTCAAAGATATACAATATTTACTTTCACTCCAATTGCATTGTGCAATTTCCCGACCTAACCAAAGATAATGAATTACGCACGCGAACACATGTAATGTAAGGAAACACACTCTGCCTATAGCAATTAACCAACCACGGATTCTAATCTACAGGGTAGGCTAAGGTGTAAAGGTGTAACGAAACATTTTAAACATAGGTGTAAGAAACGAAAGGAATGGCTCTGAGTGTTTTTCTAGGGGTATCTTACTCTAAAAATGAGAGTAACAAAAGGTTTATACGGGGGTTAACTAACCAGTGTAGTTAGTTAATAACACATAACATATAAAGGCTATTTGGGTGTAATCCTAGAATTTTACCAATTTAGACAAGTCATTCCAATTATATAAATAATACTCATTATGGTGGTCTCGAATAGTATACAAGCCAAGTTCTAAAGTTTACAAGTCACCGGCACACTCATAGATTTGTGAATTTTGAAAAATCACAATTTTTGAAAATAACGTCATGTGTGCAGCTATGCAACTTAGATCTTAAACAAAAACATGCTAAAAAAAAAAATATTTTAAGTTTGATATATTAAGCACATTTTAAGCATAATTTTTGAAAAAGTTTAGGACAAGTAATTGTTAAGTGTTCTAATTCTCCAATCCCCCCACTTAAGTTAAACAACGTCCTCGTTGTTTGTATAAAAGGTTAAAAACTGGAAAATAAAATAATTAGAACAGAAAAGCTCCCCTGAGATTTGCTCGGTATGATCCTCCATTAGTATAAGAGCAAAAATCATCTTTCTTGTGGATTAGAAAGTTAAAGCTTCATACTTGATGTATCCACAGGAAATCCAGGAAACTATAATACCACCAACACTTTAAAACACACCTAAGATAAGAAAGGTTCAAACTTGCATAATACATTAGTAGTTAGGAAAAATAAAACTTAAAAATTAAAACTGAAAATCATCAGGTCAGTCGATGCGCCGTATCTTATTGAAGAAGATACGCCGTATCGAGCCTGGAATAAATACGGATCAGAATAAAGATGCGCCGCATCCTTAACCAGGGATGCGCCGCATTAAAAATAAACTGATAAAGAGTTTTAAAGTCGAAAATAAAAAATGCAAAAAAATAAAATAAGATATGACCATTGCAGGAGATGCGTCGCATCTCAGAATTGAGATGCGCCGTATCCTCATGCGGGCCTGACTAACTCGACACAGAATAAGAAAATAAAATAAAAGATAAGCATGGGTTGCCTCCCACGAAGCGCTTGTTTTTGTTCGAGTCACGAGCCTGACTCCACCCTTATTTACTGTGTAATAGGGTGTTGTTCCCCCCACTTGGAATCAAGTGCGGGTGATAGTAGCAATAAACACGAAAAGAGTGTAAATTTGCTATTAAAGATGGAAGAAATACATAAAGATCATACCTTGGCAATACATGTACATCTTTCCTATTCATACCCGGTTTGGTTGGTAAATTGGATGACTTGACCACTTCATCTGAAAGAGTAGTATGTTGAGGAAAAATGAGTCTCCTTTCTTCTTGGTTAGTCTCTTTGGTAGTAAGGCGTCCCTTGACTTCCGCAGAAGATGAGAAAGGGTCTTTGGCAAGTAAATGTTCGAGTTCCTCTACGTACTTCATAGGGTCGGAATCATCATCTTCATCAATCATAGCAATGTTTAAGAGCTCATCACCAAATTCTTCTTCGAGCTCCACCAAATACGGGTTGATCACAGGTGCTTCAATAGGTAGTGTAATAAATTTCGCCTCATCATCCTTTTGTTTTGCAACCTGTTTAGGAAAACTAGCAAGATTATTAGTAACGGGATTAATAACGTTAATTAAATTTGTACCACTTTGTGTTGTAAGTGACTCCAATTCATCTTGTGAGTCTCCATCTTCAGCTAATGGTCTTGCAATTTCATCTTTATCCCGAATAGCCGTCTCAAATAAGTCATCCCACATTTCTTCAAAATCCTTTGTGGGGTCATAATCTGGCTCATCCGCTCCACACCTAAATACTTCCGTTTGTTGTGGTAATTGCGGTATGCCATCGTACGCAATAGCATCAAACTTTTCAATATCGGAATACTCATTATCTTCATCTGAGGGAGTATTATCATGGTGTTTTTGATATGATGAGAATATATTTTCCATCTCGGGTGGAAAATTACAAGTAATAGCACTATACACCATTGTCCCACATTCATCTTCATTTTCATCATAAGCACCTTCGGATGAATAAGCTTCTTTGTAAACAATTGCCGGATTTTCATTCAAATCAAACACTTGTGACTCTTCTTCATCTTGGGCAACTTCCGGAGAAATATCGTCATCAATAATTATTGCCGGAAACCTAATTGCACCAAAATCGTATGATTCTTCTTCCTCTTCATTAATTGATAAAGTCCAAGTGTGTCGAAATGGCAATTTGTTTCTCTCTCTCCCTGACTTTTTCTGCTTCAATAACAAGTATTCTTCCATCGTGAGTTCCTTATCCTCGATGACTTGTGCACCATATCTTGCTCTTTCCCATTCGTATATCCCATTATTGCTCAAGGCTCTTTCCTCTTCAAATCTGATATATTCTTCCATTGTAATATCCGGATCGTCCATCTTCCTGAAATAAAACTTACTCGTGCAAAAGAAGGGTGAAACGATCAAAGTAAAATAAAAGCTTCTGATATCTGCTGTTGATGCGCCGTATCCTATAAATGGGATACGCCGTATCTTAATACGTTAAAAATAAGTCAAACTTTTATTCATAAAATAGATACGCCGCTTAGAATTTATGAATGCGCCGTATCGGATTAATTAATCAAAAATCGGCTTATCTAATTAAAATTAAATGCGTCGCATTAACGAAAGTTAATGCGCCGTATTTTCGTTACGTTTAAAAATAAATATCGATTTTTGATTCAGTAAGATGCGCCGTATCGATATAGATCGATGCGTCGTATCTGTTTAATAATTCGCAAACTGTTTTTAATTAAAATAATAGATGCGCCGTATCTGCAAAGGCAGATGCGTCGTATGGCGCTTAACGTTTAGAAAATTTTTTTATCAAAAACAGATACGCCGTATCTGCAAAAGCAGATGCGTCGTATTACTTTATCGCTTAGAAAAATTTTCTTATTAAAAACAGATACGCCGTATCTTGGGGAAAAGATGCGTCGTATCGAATTAATTAAACGCGTTGTATTTTTTTAAAAATTAAACGCAATACGCCGTATCTGAGAGATCAGATGCGCCGTATCGTTTGATTTAGCACAGTACAACGATAGCAGAACAGAAAAAAATACGAAAAATAAAAACAAAAAACACACAACGAAAATAAAACACACAAAAATAAAAGAAAACAATTAACACACAATACAACAAATATGTAAAATAATACAATGATGCAATTAATCTAATAAAAAGAAAAACCTAATTAAAATACTAATCAAATTAACAGATAATAACAATTCACTCCCCGGCAACGGCGCCAAAAACTTGATGCGCGTGATGTGTCGTTGCGGTTTAGCAGTTTTAATGCCTACTCAAGTTTTAAATTTATATTTAGCCGACTTATCAATAACACACACACTTAACGAGCAGTGTACCCGGTCAGTATGAATATAATGGTAAGTAGAGTGTCGATCACTAAGAGTGGAACGTATTATCTCGTTATTCTAATCAGTATTTTAATATCCTAACGCAAGGGGGTTTCAGCCTGAGAGACTGGCACGGTTTGTTTGCAATTAAATAATAAAATAAACCAATAGGCACGAATCAGCAAGTAGCACACACGTACACAGATAGATACTTGAGACAATAAGAGGGCTGTCCTTATGATTAAGTAGATTGTCACTTGTTTTATTGATAGCTTTATATGAAGTGTATGTAATTAACCCTTTCTCGTTGGTCCTATTCTTATCGGCGAGTAAACCCTTAATGATTACTTATGTCTAAAAGTTATTCCTAAGTGATCAATTTAGTAATAACCGTGGGAGCCACATTATGTCTCGCAGTCAAATGCCCGCAAGCCACTAATAAACACAGAGGTTATCAATGCACTAATAAGTAGTAACCAAAGACATCAACATATAAACTTTAATTGATGGGAAAGCAAGTATTAAAGGGAGTGCAATCTTTCGTTGTCACATTACACAAGCCACCAATCCTGATGAATTAAAGTTTGCTAACACAATAAAACAAAACTACTTAATGAATTAAACACATGCAACACCTTCTTACAGCTCTTGTATCTTTGATTTGGGTGTGTCTTGTGCTGCCTCCTTGACTGAATTCGTCCTTCGGTTCTTCTGTTCGAACTTAGGTTATAATGTTCGGAACTTGATATTGCCCCGAAATTCGTCTGGCTTTGGGGTATTTATAGTTTCTGTCTGAGGGAAGATGCGGCGCATCTAAGGAATAGATGCGGCGCATGTACTTAACTTCGCGTGGGGTCCAAGATTATAATATTCAGGAATATTCGTACACCGCCAGAAGATGCGGCGTAACTCCATGATTAGATGCGGCGCATGTCCTCTTGTATCTTGGATCGTATCTGGTGATATCTTGATAGAGATGCGGCGCATGTCATGAGTGAGATGCGGCGCATCTGGAGCAGATTAGTCTTGATCTTCTTCATTTCAGTAGACTCTTAACTTTATGCATGTTTTGCTCCATAATCAGTCCAAAATTGCTAAGTTTCACCAAATGCTTGTTTTTACCTGAGAATTACAAAAGTAAACGATTAAGTATCAATCCTCATACATAATATAGTAAAACAAGTCAAATTAATAGGATAAATGATAGTAATAAAATGTACTTATTTGAGTTCATCAGTATGGCACCAATAAACCTTCGCCTTCAGATTCTCAGAATTTTCAATATCAAGACACCATCAATAAGTTACATTATGAAAATGAGTGTTTTCGAGAAGAAAATTCTAAGATTAAACAGCATTACAAAGAGTTATATGACCCAATTAAAGTTACAAGAAATAGTCATAATGAAAAGATAACTTCTTTGTTAAATGAAATTGAGAATCTTAAGACTCAGGTGAAAGGAAAAATGCCAAGTACCACTTGTAATTGTGTTGCATCAAAGGTCTCTGCTTGTAAAATGTATGATGTTGATGTAGGGCCTATTCCATTTCCCATGAGAAACAACAGACCTGTCCATCAAATGTATCTCTGTCACCTTAGGGATGGACTTGACACACTTCGTGAGGTTGTGGAAGAGGACAGAATAGGAAAACCACTTGATAAGGCAGTAGGTTATGCCTGCGTCCTCACAAAAAGGATCCAGGAACAGTTAGAATATGCCATTGGCACGGGTCCCAAGTCTAGCAACCAAAGAGATAGATTAGGTGCATCATCATCCACAAGTAAGAACAAGCATGTAACCTTTGAGGCACACTTGGAAACTTCAGATCCTAGCACATCAAAACATGTTCAGCAACCAGAAGTGAAAAAGACTAAGAATCCCATCAGTCCTTCTACAGGAGTTAATAGTGACACTAAAGCTATCAAGTCAAAATATAGGAGAAACACAAAGAATTCTAGGAGTTCATTAGCTAAAAGTGTTCCTAAAAGGAAAGTAGAAGACCACATGAGAAACAACAAGTCAGATTTGAACAAAAGTAATCATAATTCGAATCCAAATTCACTTTGCAAAACATGTAATGAATGCATAATTTCGTGTAATCATGATAAATGTGTTCAGAAATTTCTGAAGTCGTCCAACAAACCCCCAGTTAAGAAAGTTTGGAGAGCTAGACAAATTAAGCAATCTTGGAAACCTACAGGGAAAATGTTTACCAATGTGGGCTTTCAGTGGAAGCCCACGGGCCGAACATTCACACTAGGGGAACATTGCCCTTTAACAAGGATTACAATTCCTAGAGTAGTGCCTGTTAAGGAATGGAAGCCTACTGGTAGAGTTATCCCTTTAGATACACAATGTCCCTTAACTAGGTCCATTGCATCTACTAGTGTTGCCCCTATTGTTAAAACCAAGGTACCTATGGTTTCAACAGCCCCAAAGATTGTTTGAACTAACCAACTGGAACCCAACCTAAATTGGGGATCTGGTTCTCCAAATTCTCTTCTTTCGTCTGTTTTCAAATGCAGGTCGTACGGATCATCCTTTGACATTTGGACACAGGCTGCTCACAACATATGAGGGGAAACTATTATGACGTCTGTACACATCAGTGCAGGCCTCGGTCTTCATCATTACGACGTTTGAATACAACAGTTCAAGCCTCGGGTTTCAATGTCAACATTATGGCGTCTGCTGACATTTCTTCAGGCCCCGTTCATCAAAGAAAAGAAAGGCGTACGCTTGAGTGCGCTTTATCTTCGAAAGAAGAGGAATCTTCTTATTCATGACCATTCTCATCTAGCTTCGTGGTCTTCAAATGCTCATTCAGTCATCAAGGGGATAAACTTATATTGAAGTATATTCTTATTCACCCGGTCTATCAAAAATGGCAGTTGGTCGTCACATGCAATTTTTGAGGGGGAGAAGGGTGAATAAACTGCATGGTGATTGAGATTTGAGTAATGGTCAGACGAATACTCTTGTTTCTGACTACTCTCATCAAAAGGCTTCATACTTGCTCCATGCTCATTCAGATATCAAGTGGATCTACTTCCATTCGATTAGACGTTTAGCACTCAATCAAAAATGGCATCCTCGTATGCTATCTTTGAGGGGGAGAAGTGTGAACAGTGGATCAACCTCATATGCACTTGTTCAATCAAAGATGGCATCCTCGTATGCAATCTTTGAGGGGGAGAAGTGTGAACAATGGATCAACCTCATATGCACTTGTTCAATCAAAGATGGCATCCTCGTATGCAATCTTTGAGGGGGAGAAGTGTGAACAAGTGATTCGTTGTACATTTGGTTGTTGGTTCACTCACTTGAGCTGGGCATCTAATTGTGACCATGGAGTTGACCAGGTATCACTTATTCGAGTTTGAAGTTGACTTCCTCAAAGGCGTGATCTTATCCTATCTTGAAGTCGGGGTTGGTTGGATGCATGACTTTCTATGATAACTTGCTCGTGCTTAAGATTTAAGTTGAAGACTTAGGTTATCTAGTTACCAGCAGTCGGGGTAACTATCACTTAAAGGAGTTACGATGTAGTACTCAGTGTCACACGCCGTTGAAGTTGTGGATAATCATAAGAGGTGTTAATGTCTCATACCTTGGTTGGGTATTGAGTACTTAGAGATTTGCGTGGAGCACTAATTCTCTACACCGTTCTTCCAACATTAGTGCAAGTTCAAGTCACGAGAATGGGGAATTCTACTTCAGTTTCAAGTTTGGTATATCGGGTTTGCTTCATCAGTTATCAATTCAGATGGCCTACTTAAGGGTTGGTAAAGATAGTCAGAAAGTGCTTCGGTAGCGGTTGATTCTCCCTTGATACATTTGAGCTAATTTGTTCTTCTCACAAGATTTCAAGAATATGTTCTTAAAATGTGTTGCTGATTCTGAGGTATCATAACCAGCAAGGGGGAAGGAGATATACATCTGAATGCACAACGAGTACACGTGATGAACTTTATACTTCTTCTTAGTTGAAGTTATTCCGGGAAGACAAATGTCATATCCGCAGAGAAAATCAGTGTTTTAACTCGTGAGTCTTGATGTAATATTCCAACTACGTGGGGGAAGATATGTATGAAACAGTTTCTGATAATTAAAGAGGTGCACACGGGATAAATTGCTAACACTCAAGACTTAGTTGACTTTGGTGTAACAATTCTCATATGCAATTTCCTGAAGGGAGAAAAGGGGATTTCTAGGTCTTAATTGATCTTGATGTTATGTTTTCGACTTCATTAATGGGATTGAGTATGTACTTCGGGTTTTTGGGCTTCATACAATGAGACTGTTTGAATCTCTTCAACTACTTGGGGGGAAGTGGTCTCTGGATACTTTTGGTAGGCATTTCTTCAGTCTTCAGCGGGAAGAAATGTGAGAAGAATTATTCAAATGTGAGATGATTCGTTGCTGATCTATTTGAGGATCCCCGAACGGAGAATCACGATGATTATTCTTAAAAAGGAGCAGCAATACTTGATGTGGTTTGCTACGGTTTCCGCTGTACTCTTACCTTATGTAAGCTTGAAAGAGAGCTTAGAATCTGCTCAGTAAGAAGATTGTCGGTTTGGGGGGAAGCTATCAAAGCTGTACATTGGGAAGGCTCAAGTTCCGTCGATTTTTCAGAAGCCTCGAAAGCTTTGGTAGTGAAAGTTTAAGAGATGATTGACCACAGATTTCTACAACATACTGAACGTATCCTCATTTCGGTATTCATTTCATCATCGTCTTAAACTGAATAATATAGTTTGTACATATCTTAAAACATACTGTAAATAGAAAATTATAGAACCAGAAAATTGTATATAGAAAAATATTAAAACCAAGAAAAACCATAAAAATTAAAAAAAAAAATAGAAAATACCAAAAATAGTTTCACCTAGGCATGTCTTCTGTTTATCGATAACATTTACGGACTTAGAAATGTCATTCAATAATGGCACGGGTCTTTAAATGAAGCTCGAGCAGAAGTTAAAATGGATTGTTAAAACATGTCTAAATGGCTTGCAGTTACTTCATACTGCAACCCGCGCTGTACAATGGGGAAAGCATGTCACCAAAAAGACAGCTGTTCCTCCAACCGGGTGATGTTCACCTGGGCATGGATTACTTTATATCCATGTTTCCCCGATTTGATGTACGGTTCAGTGCATCATTTCGCGTATAAGAAGAGAAGTCTTCTTTGCACCATGAACTCTTTCAGTTCTATGATTCTTCAAGAGAGTTTTGGTGTTTCACAAGGTGGTAACTGGACTTAAATTTCACAAATACTTATCACTCAATAGAATGACTACAGCTCTTTAAATAGAAAACGGGTCATTAATTGAGGGGGAGTTTATTTGTTCAAATTTTGACACCTTTTTAAACATTGTGCAACATCAGCAGTGACACTCTCTCTTGGTTTGAGGGGGAGCATTGTATGCTTCGTAATCAGAATATATTAAACCTGACCACATTTTCTCCCAAATTTTCTAAACATATTTAAATCAATTGGGATCACAAATCTCAAATGGTTTGAAATTTTTGATCGGGGGAGAGAATGTGATTTAAATATGAAATTCTGATAAAAATGTGATCTTTTGGAACTCAAGTGTAGGCTCTCCCATATGTGCTAAACCTTTTCGTATATCGATGCACATATTGAGGGGCAGCGAATGATTTATGATGGCAACTGTGGAAGAATACCAAAGACCTACCAATCTTATTTTAATGCATTAGAGTTATAAGGATGGTGAGGTTAGGTATTTGTTCCCATTATCCAGCCAGAACCGGAGGGATCTTCCCAGGGACAATCCTCTAGTTAGAATAGAAGTCCTTAGGAATGATAAAAAAGAGGAGAAAGTGAATAAGGGAAGAGTGCCGACTGAGATGGAGCTAGAACTGGAAGAAACCCAACAAGGTGCTAGTTATGAAGTCTCGGTAAGCACTGAAGGGGTTGAAGAATGAAAAAGAAATGTAAAGATAAAGGGTGAAAAGAAAGAAGCCCTCCTTACATCTTAGGCAGAAACCGGGTCAATACATATGCTGTCAGAATTACTTAGTTGATTGCTGACATTGAAGACAAAGTATCATGGACCCAGTGATACGCTGCACAACCCTCCCTAGCCACTCAAGGTCCCTCAAACGACTCTTGTTTCACTTGTCATGGAGATCAATACATTTCTATCGTCTCTCTCACTCCGAGTTAGATGATATTGAAAAGGTGGCAGTCCTCTCCAGCCTCCGATCACTAAATCAAAATGCACTATTGAGTCTAGAGCCAAGAGATCATCAATTAATCTCATTAGGACACATTTCCAATATGCTTGCTGTTTCATACACCGTGAAAAGCAAGAAAATATATATGAAGAGTCCTACGCATTATCCTTGTGGTATTGCCAGAACATC
This sequence comes from Artemisia tridentata subsp. tridentata, assembly GCA_021014915.2. Lineage (NCBI taxonomy): Eukaryota > Viridiplantae > Streptophyta > Magnoliopsida > Asterales > Asteraceae > Artemisia > Artemisia tridentata. Next base: position 82,517,989 of record CP139504.1, read on the forward strand.
CGAGTGATACTTAAAGTAATCACAATGAAGATGGAAATCCTTCTAGAGCCAACATCAAACGAGCTCTTGGTGGGTGACATGTGAGATCCTTCATGGATCAAACCTGTGACAACTGGAATGAAACAATGGGGCGATTCACATTTGAATCAAACTTGTTCCAGGAAATGGATTGACGGATGCTTTTGGAAAACCCTTCAATGTGCTCATCAAATGAATTTCGAGCGCATTGATTGTGAAAATTTTCAAACAAAAGTATTTATGACAGAAATGTGATTTAATGTGTAAAACCCTCGTCGTGTTACATAAAAATTGTTTATCTAGTAACACGCGAGTGATTTTTCTAATCAATTTCTCATCAATCAGTGGGTATTCAATTCACTGATTCACTCAACCGTGTTGTCTGCTTTGAGACGTTCCGGTATGAGAACATGCTTGTAAGACGAGTCCAATGTTAGTTTATTGAATGAGTCTTTACAACAAGCTGGAAATTCCTATCAAGGAGAATTCTCTTTAAAGGGAATTCTACCTGATCACAGGTCGGTCCTCACGGATCCGAAGGTTAATCCAACCACACCGAACGAATGACAAAGCCATATTCGTTCTCCAACTTTATTGCTAACTGTTTTATTTCAGGTACATATAAAGATGGTGATGGTGGTTCCTGATTCCAGTATGAGACATGTCAATCCACACTCCATGCTCACACTTACAACTCATTATTAAAGACATCATGATAGCTAAAAGACCTTCAACACAGCTTCCGCAACTCTGATGATAGCTATCATGATCCAGAAAAGTGTGAGCATGCGGGCCCAACGGTCACAACAAATCACATGGAGGCATTACTACAATGGATGAGCTCAGAGATTTTCGGTGGCTGATGATCTCAAAGAAGGCTCCAAGATCACAACTTCTCATGATGACGAAGCCACAAGATGACTTGAAGACGCATGTTGGATGATAACTTCAAAGAATACTCAAAGATCATCCAAAACAAAGAACAGTCATCGCAAGTTCACTGCTAAAGGCACAAAGATTCTAGACGTTGAAGAATCAAGGTCTACGAGCTATGAAGTCAAGATTCAAGGATGAAGTGCTAGAATTCAGAACATTACTTCTGGGGTGACCTCCCTTAGGAGGAGATTGTTAGGAATATAAATATTCAGTTGAAGACTCGGTCACCCCGAGTAATTAGTAGCACATCATAGCTCGTAGGATCATTAGTAATATTATTAGTAGTTTAGTTATTATTAATATTGTGGAGTGGGTCGGGTCTTTACCTACTGTCAGCTTGCTCCACAGCCCACTAGGGGCATATTATTTAGTCAAGTCGTGTACTATATAAACCCCTCACCTCACATGGAGAGGGTTGGACCTCATTTGAGTATTAATCTAATACACATACATTTCTCTCACTAGGTTCCACTTTCTCTCTCTAACATCTTCTTCTCCTTCTATTCGATCCATTCTAGTGCTCCAAACATGTGTTTCTTTGTTAGTGAATACCCTACAATCACCAAGGAAATCAATATCTTGGTGATGATTCATGCAATCCTATCATGTAAGACTCTTAGATTATAAAAATCTAGATGTTATTAGTTCTCATTTCTCATTTGGCTACTAGATCACCAAAAACTTCTCATTCTCTTTCTTTTCCTCCTCCTTGACGTCCAACATACAATCCCTAACACTATGATCCATTGATTTTCATACTACAAATTATACATCAACGTTGAAGGCCTTAGTGATTTCTACATGAATCTTAAGTTTATTTGGTGATTCAATGGTTGGATTAGGAGCTACACAAGGATATATGGGCTGAGCTTATAAGGTTCTTACAAGTTTTCTTAGTATGGTTAGATCAAGGTTATCAAGGGTTGGGTTGAAGAATTTGGAAGCTAGGGTTACTAGTTCTTGTTCTAGTTCTTTGATTCTTGATTTCCTTTCTTATAGAAAGCCAAAAGTTGTAAGAAAAACTAACACTCACTCATGATCAACTCTATTTACATGTTTCATGTTCTTAATCTATGCTATATATGCTCTTTATATTGGATCATGATGTACAAGACCTTTAAAACAAGTTGAAAGACCTATATGTTAACTTATATAAGTAAACAAGTAAACTAATGACTTATGCTATGAAAAAAAAATGACCAAAATAGAATACCCATGACCTTGAGAAATCACTTACTATTATAGAGGGTTTTATAAGGAAAAAGTAGCAATTTGAATCACCCGAAACGAGTACACGAATCAAAGGTTATGATCAAAAGAAGTTAACGAAACCGAAAAACTGAAACTGACCAAAACCTACTGTCCACGAACTGAGGTAAATTTTAGAGGCACTTCTGGTCCGATTCATCAAAAAGTTAAAACACGAAAGTTGTCCGGAATGATGTTTTACGACCACTACATGAAAACTTGGCCTCAAATGCCAAATAAAGGCAGTTTACTATCTCAAATTGTAAATCAATTTTCGGCTCAAATATAATTAGTTTTCACTAAACATTATGAACTTCATTAAATAACAATCTTCATTCAAAATAAACTTTCCTAAGTTTATTTTACCTTCGTAATAGTAACTCTTGTAAAACGACGAGAACTTATAAACCATTTAAGTTACTTACACTAAATCAAGTACCATATAACTATCATTAGACATTTAGATTTACTTGACGGATTTAAGACATGGACTATTTATCTTATATTGAACTATCGGATATAGTGGACACATAATGGACATATTGTTTTGAACATTACATATACTTGACGGACCTTATTATACGGACTGTGACTTGGCATATTAGACTCAGACTTTAGACATTGGACTATTACTCAAATCATTCGGACTTATATCAAATGAGATACTAAACTATAAATGTTGAATAAACCCATTTCTATAAAACGACATACACAAACTACCAAGTACTACATCATGATCGATATAAGGACGTATATAGGCTCGTTTATGTTTTCCTAGACATTATTTCAAATCTAAGACACAACAATTATTCTAGGTTGCACGTAGATGTTTTCCCGGCTTATCGAGCAATTTCGTTATATTCTTAAACATCATCCACTCACGGTGAGTTTCATAACCCCACTTTTACTCTTTAATTACTTTATAAACTCTTTGGGGGAGATACATGCTCAACTATATTTATTTACTTTTACAAGTACTCTAAACCTTTACATTACTGTGAGATTTCACATGCTTTGAACTACTGTTGGATGAGAAACCTGTTTGCTTTATGAATTTTGTTTGTAAAACTATTACCTGCTGGACTAAGAACTACATTTATACCCATGAATATGTACTATTAATTCCCTGCTGGGAAGCACGAGTGATATAAATAGATCTATTGAGGGTGACACCTCCATCTGTGTTGGGATACAACAGTCCAGATAGGACAAGCGGATGTATACCATATCGAATTACAAGTGACTAGAATTAGCACACTTGCCGGGTATTGATAACATGAGCACTTCTCATGCAAATTATAACATGAGTACTTTTCATGCCAACTGGTCGTAGCTTCAGTAACATTAAAACTTAGCGTAGCGTAATAGCCTTTTTGTATAACATTATACACATTTATAATGTTAACTCGTAAACTTATTTTGTATAACATTATATACAATTATAATGTTAACTCGTAAACTTATTTTGTATAACATTATACACATTATAATGTTAACTCGTCAACTTAATGATCCCACTTTACTGCTTTATGTAAACTCTATGAACTCACCAACCTTTGTGTTGACACTTTTTAGCATGTTTTCTCAGGTGTATAATTGATTGACATATAATGATGCAAGACAGTGCGTGGCAGGGGCATAGGCATACTTTTGGAGTGTACACATAACACTCATGACTAGGGTTTTTGTACAATGGGACAACTAATAACAATAATGGGTGATGAGTGGCCTTTTACTCATCATTTTATACCCGAAAAACCCACAAAAATGACCAAAAACACCCAAATAGACCAAATATTATTGCAAATATCCTTGGATTGTGTTTTTTTTAATGTGTTTTAGGTACAAAAGGATTGAAAACAAGGCAAAAGTGGACAAAACCGAGCTTGGATGGGAAAAAGGGCAAAAAGAGACATTGCTGGATCGACTCGACAACGTTTGTACATTTAAATCAAGACGAAGTCAAAGTCAACCCAGGGATAGGGCATTGGAATGAGCATAGAAAAACGAACCCGACACCAAAATCACATTTCACCATTAATCCCTAAACTAATTACAAAATTAATCCTAAACTTAATTTTGTTAATTATCCTAAAATGTTACTAATCCTAAAACCCGGCCCAATCCAAATAAACCCAACACAACCCAATCCAAACCAAATTACCCGACCCGCCACCCTTTTATGAATACCCAACCCTTTTTATTAATAAAACCTTGGTCAACCCGGTCAAAGCTTAAACCCCCTTACCCCTTTCCCGCCAATACCCTATTCACCTTTCCCTATCCCTTTCTCCCCTCACCACAGTCCAAATCCAGCTCATCTCTATTGTCCCCCCTTCACATGTCCACCAAGCCACGCTGTCAATCTCTGTGATAAAGTGGGCATCAAAATTGATCCAACGGCTGAGATTAATGAGATTGGAGACCAAGTTAAATACAATGGTTCACAAGCTAGCTGAGAAAGCACAAGTTCAAGAGATTGAAGCCCTCTCTCACAGAAGAAGCACAGTAGAGATGAAACCCTAGTCTTAGTACTATAAATAGGACTCTTGTAAGCCAAAAAAAAGGTAGTTAGTTTTCAGCTTTTTTAGTCAATTTTAAGTTTTAATTTAAAGTTTTCATTCTATTTTCCTTTCAAGTAATGTACTCTTTTTTTAATGAAAGTTAAATTTAGTTTTAATCTGTCCTTTATTTTTCATTATTGCTAAAAAAATATTTGATAAGCTCTTACAAGCCTTCTTACTGTAACTTAAGCTCAATAAGCTAGTCAATAGCTTATTTGAGTACTAGTTAATCTTTTGTTTAAATTTTAAAAGCTTTTCCAGTTTCAAAGTCTAAAAAATAATAATAATAATAAAAATTAAAAAAAAAAAGAAAAGAAGCTAAAAGGATGATAAGCCAAAAAGGGATGGGCTTATGGGGTTCACTAGCTTGTAGAGTAGCTTTGCGAGCATATTTTGCCCTGTTTGTGCAACGGCTTTGTAAGTTTTCCATTTAAATTGCTCATTTAGTGTAAAACTGCTTATTTGCTTATAGCTTATTCACTGCTTATTTTCTGCTTATTTGTAGCTTAGAGTTGCTTATTTAGGTTATTTAATGCTTATTATGCTTAGTTTGTAGAGTAGAAGTTATTTGCTCAAATTTTAGTGTAAAACATTTCATTTAGCTTAAACTGCTTAAATCTTGTTTGCTTATTTAAACTGCTTATTCAGGGGTCATTTGTGCTTATTTAGTGTTTTCAAACCTAGTTAACCTTCTGCTTTCATGAGTCTTAGTTCAAAACAGCCTTCTTTAGCTTAAAATCAGTTTTGCATTTTCATTAAGGGGTGTTTGGCACTAGCTTGTTTATTGACTTTTAAGCTGATTATTGGACTTTGACCAATTGGTTTGACTTTTTTTAGCTTAATTTTAGTCTTATTAGCTGAAGTTTAGTAGTTTTGAGCTCATTTGAGTGGTTTTGTAGAGTTAAGTTGGAATTTCCTAGTTTTAAGGTTCATAACTACTAGTATTGGCTTGTTATTGATGGAACAGTGATTAAGCTTTGTTGTTGTTGTTTTGTGTCTAAACTAGTGTTTAAAGTTGATTGCATTACATATAGTTTTGTGGCTTTTCGGTCTAGTATTTGTAAAAATCTGACCTCAGAAACTTAAATCCAAAATCTGTTCTGATATTGCAGTCTTAATAGGTCAATTTTAGAGCTTATTTGGGATTCAAAGTTTCTGAATTTCATTTTTCAAATTGTCCTCTAGTTGGTTAATGCTGTTTTTCAGTTTGTAGCTTATTTCTAAGCTTTTTGGTAGCTTATCTGTTGTCTATTAAGTGGTTGAAAAGTCTACATTCCCCCCTTTGCATAAGTACCCAGTGGTCTAATTAGCACTTTTCTTAGCTTCTTTTTAAGCTTATTATAAGCTCTTTAGGATATGCTTTTCATTTGTTAAAATCTTTGGTGGGTGTACTTCATTTGTTTTTAGTTTTTGTGGTTTAGCTTAATGTTTAAGTGCTTATTCCTTAGCTTAATAGTGCCTCATTTGGACTGTTTGGCCTGCATTTCTCTTTAACTGCTCATTGGAATTTTTTGTGCTTATTTCCTTTTCTGCTCAGCTTTTCTGGTCTCAATTGCTTATTTAGGATTGTTTTAATATTAATTTAGCTTTTTCAGTTTGAACTTTAGCTTTTAGAAGCCTTTTTGCTTATTACCATTTAGCCTTTCTCATTTAAGTCCTTTACAACAGTCAGTTCCTTTAGTGCTTTTTCTGGCTTATCAGTTAACATCTAAAAATATTTCCTTCACAAAAATTTCTTATTTCTAGTTTATTTACAACTTTCAAAAGAAAATTTTCCATAAAAAAATAAAAAGGGAACAAGGGAAGTCCAAGGTGAGCCAAGGCTCGAACCTGGGACCTCAACCTTGCTCAACCCGACACACCACACCACACTACCATCTGCCCTTGGGACTTCTCTGGGCATATCTTCCAAAATTTTATTCTTAAGAATTCTTTCAGTTTTTAGCTTATTTCTTTTCTTTGCCTTTTAACTGCTTATTTCAATAAGTAGTGGCCTTCATTTTATTTTTCATAGATTCTTACCATCTTTAACTACTTTTCTGGAAACTTTTATAATTTTTCAACTTAGTTTGATATTTTTTTTATATATTTTTCTTTTCAAAATAGTTTTTAATTCATAATAAATAAAATAAAAATCAAAAAAATACAAATCCTTTTTCTAAAATTCTTTTTTATTATTTAGGATTTTTAGAAATTAAATTGGCTCCTCTAGAGTAATTTTTTAATATTTTGATTTTCCGAGCCCGTTCTAAGGCTTGGTTTTGCTCGTTTTTAGTTTTAATCGCGTTTTTGGTAATTTTAGCTTTCCTTTATCTTTTTCCATGCTTTTTAATTACTTTGTAGTTTATGTTTCATAATTTTAGTCACAATCACAATTATCTTCACTTATTTACATCACCCGATCACAAACATAATTCACCGTTTCATTCACGCTTCATCTGGAACCTCACGACCCGGGAATAACACCATCACACCCGGTTACTTTCCACAACAAAAATCAATGGGCCTTGTTTTCCGCCTTTCAATTTTGCAAAACTATGTTTTAATTAATGAAGCTTTTTAAAACGAATTTCATAAATTCGTTCTCTATTACTTATGTTATGATCCAGTTAAGTAGCACCCCAGATGTTGTTACCGCTGCGATCTGATTTTGGGGGTGTTACAAAAAGTCTCAGTGAAGTCAAGGCCAGTGGCTTTGATAAATGTTTTATAGTCAAGGGTTAGGGTTTTCTTCCCATTCTTCATTGTAAACTTAATGGAGGAGTCCTTGGTGACATCAGGGTTGGTGATATCTGTTGTACACCAGAACTCTCTCAAGTAGTCATTGTAAATGACTGAGGGTGTCTTGGTGAATGTCGTGGAGAGAAAACAGTTTTGAAGATACTTTACCATATCCTTATAAGCAGGAAAGTTTTTCGGATAGGCAAAGTTCCCCACGACATTGTTTTTGGTCATGTCTACGCTTTCCAATTGGAATTCCACATTTGGAGCGTAGGTAATAACTTTAGAAGTTGCCATTATTAAGAGAAAGAAGGTCTTGTTTTGAAGAAAAAGTCAGGTTATAAGCGATAAAACACACACAAGTTTTGAGAGAGAAAAATTGCAAGAGTTTGATTAGTTTTTAAAAGCATGTGTGTGTGTGTGTTTTTCTTTGTGGGGGTATTTATAGGGAAATAGAAAGGGGTGTGGTTTTGCAATTTTGCGAATAACTTTGAATTTTTTTTGAAAACTATTTTTTATAACCGTTTGATATCCTCATTAAATGCCACCTTTCCGCTTTCTCGGGTTTTGCGCAACTGTCAAGGTGAACAGTTGCGTTGCTTTGCAAAAGGGCATTTTGCAGAGTGACGTCACCACATATAATATCCAAGGATATTATTTGTGAGTGAGAGGCATTAAATGCCAAGTGAGATATTTATGATTATGTGGGGGCCCAATACATGGATGCCAGAAGGGTAAAAGACATATATTCCTTTATTAAATGTATTCAGTTATCAACCTAGGACATTTGAGAATAACACTTGAAATTTTTTGAAAACTGTTTTGTATAACCGTTTAATATCCGCATTAAATGCCACCTTTCCACTTTCGCGGGTTTTGCGCAACTGTCAAGGTGAACAGTTGCGTTGCTCTGCAAAAGGGCATTTTGCAGAGTGACGTCACCACATATAATATCCAAGGATATTATTTGTGAGTGAGAGGTATTAAATGCCAAGTGGGATATTTGTGATTATGTGAGGCCCAAGACATGGATGCCAGAAGGGTAAAAACATATATTCCTTTATTAAATGTATTCAATTACCAACCTAGGACATTTACTAACCAGATACGTATAGCATTTAGTTACGCATTGAATGTCATCTGTTGATGTCCTGAGACCCCTGAATGATTTTTCATTCAGTGTGCTGATGTTGAGGGAAGGATATTCAGTGAGTGAGATTGTTTAGGGACTCACTGAGAGATGTTGTTGTTCAGGGACCTTAGAGAGTATTTACACCAGGTTGAATAAATTTAATTAGTGACCTGATTGTCAATATCCAACATGCCTAATTCTGCTTTCAGTCTTGTGAAAGTAGGTTCATCCAGGGGTTTTGTGAAAATATTAGCCAACTGATATTCAGTGGGGATAAAGTTTAGTTCATTATCTCCATCCATGATGTGGTCCCTGATGAAGTGATATCTGATATCAATGTGTTTGGTTCTTTGGTGAAGTACAGGGTTGTTGGAGATAGCAATTGCAGTTGTGTTATCACAAAAGATGTGAACCATCTTATAATGGATGTCATAGTCATTGAGTTGACTTTTCATCCAAAGTACATTTGCACAACAACCAACATCAGCTACATACTCAGATTCTGCTGAAGAAATGGCCACTGATTGTTGCTTCTTAGTGCTCCAACAAACAAGTTTTCCTCCAAGGAATTGACAGGATACTGAGGTACTTTTTCTATCCATGTTGCAGCCAGCATAGTCTGAGTCAGTGTAGCCTTTGAGATCAAAGCCTGAACATCTTGGGTAGTACAAACCAAGGTTTGGAGTACCTTTCAGGTATCTAATGATTCTCTTTGCAGCAGTGAGATGTGACTCTCTTAGATCAGACTGATATCTTGCACATAGGCAAACTGCAAATTGTATATCAGGCCTTGAGGTAAGCAGATACATTAGTGACCCTATCATTCCCCTGAATAAGGTTTGGTTTACTGGTTTACTAGTGAGATCAGGTCCAAGATTGTTTGGTGGAACCATAGGAGTCTTTACTGAAGAGCAATTAGTGAGCTCATATTTTTTTAGTAGGTTCCTTTTGTATTTCTCTTGACTGATGGAGATTCCTCTGTTAGTCTGTTTGATTTGAAGTCCAAGGAAGTATGTGTGTTCTCCCATCATACTCATTTCAAACTTCTTTGTCATCAGTTTTTCAAACTGTTTGCAAAGTTTGTAATTTGTTGAGCCAAATATGATGTCATCTACATACACTTGGACTAAAATCACATCTCCTTTTGTTCTATAGATAAATAAGGTATTGTCTATCTTTCCTTTGACAAACTTATTTTGGATCAGGAGGGCTGAAATAGTCTCATACCATGCCCTAGGAGCTTGTTTTAGTCCATAAAGGGCTTAGTCAAGTTTGCAAATATAGTCAGGAAACTCACTACTTTCAAATCCAGGAGGCTGTTGCACATAAACATCTTCCTTGAGTTTACCATTCAGGAATGTACTTTTCATATCCATTTGGTAGACTTTGAAGTTCATGTAGTTTGCATAGGCAAGGAAGATCCTGATGGCTTCCATTCTAGAAACAGGGGTAAATGTTTCCTCATAATCAATGCCTTCTTGTTGATTGTACCCTTTGGCAACAAGTCTTGCTTTGTTCTCAATGACTATGCCATTTTCATCAGTCTTGTTCTTGAAGGCCCATTTCATGCCAATGACATAAACACCCTGAGGACATTTGACTAAAGTCATGACTTTGTTTCTGTCAAATTGTTCAAGCTCATCTTGCATGGCCTGAACCCAAATTGGATGTTTCATGGCTTCTTTGACACTCTTGGGTTCTACTTCTGAGAGGAAGTCAACAAAGAGGCATTCATTTGCTGAGGCTGCCTTAAGTTTAGCAGCCATGCTTCTGGTAAGCATGCCTTCAGTAGGCACACCAATGATATTCACAAGTTCTATTGTTTTGGATTTTGTCCAACTATCCTGAGGTTTAGGATATGAGTTAGAACTTGTGGAGGCTTGATTTGGTGGAGGAGTAGGTTCAAGGACTGAGGATTGAGGGACTTCATGGTTTTGATTCTCAGTAGGTTCAACTTGAGCACTTTGGTCTTCTGGTTCTTTAACATTAGGTTCAGTGTGAGTCATCTCATTAGAGACTTGTTGAGCTTCAATGAACTCATTGATGTTTAGATGTGGAAGGTTATAAAGGATGATGTAGTAAGAGATGTCTGCATTGGCTTGATATTGTGTGGAAGGATCACATTCAGGGTGATATTCATCAGGAGGATATCTTGATGAGTCATCAATCCCAATCTCTTCCACTAAGGTGTTTGAGAACCTGAGGGCTTCAGTGCTCTCATCAAAGGTTATGTGAAATGTTTCTTCAGTTTGTTGTCTCCTAATGTTGAATACTCTAAAGGCTTTGTAGATAAGTGAGTATCCTAAGAAATATCCATCATGAGCTTTGGCATCAAATTGCCTAAGTGATCCTTATAATGATGAATAAACACAGGACACCCAAACACATGAAAGTAGCTAATGTCAGGGATTCTTCCCTTGAATATTTCATAGGGAGTTTTGTTGTGCCTTTTGACAACAATGGACCTATTTTGAGTGTAGCAGGCAGTTTTGACTGCTTTAGTCCAGAAGTGCTTTGAGAATACTGAACCATTCAGCATTGTTCTAGCAGCCTCAATGAGTGTCCTATTCTTCATTTCAGCTACTCCATTTTGTTCAGGAGTGTTAGGAGAAGAGAAGTTTTGAGAGATTCCCTTCTCATCACAGAAACACTCAAGGTCCTGATTTTTGAACTCAGTCCCATTGTCAGTCCTGATTTGTTTGACTTTGATGTCATTTTGATTTTCAGTGTTCCTGACAAAGGACATGATTGTTTCAGCTCCCTGACTCTTCTTAGTGAGAAAGGAGACCCATGTGTATCTTGAGTATTCATCTACTATGACCAGGGTGTACTTCCCATGATGGATAGACATTGGACTGAAAGGTCCAAAAAGATCCATGTGAAAAAGATGAAGGCAACTTTTGATGGAAAAATTTTGTTTAGTTTTGAAAGATGCCCTGTGGTGTTTTCCCTTTTCACAGGCTGAGCAAGGTTTATCTTTTGAAAACACAAGGGATGGTAAGCCAAGAACTTTGTTCTGTTTGGCAAGGTTATTGATGTTTTTGAAGTTAAGATGAGAGAGTCTTTTGTGCCATAGCCAGTTGATTGTTTCACTTGCCTTTGTGAAGAGACAAGTCCCATTTTGTGTAAGGGTTGACATATCTAAGACATAGACATCTTCCCTCCTTGGGGCAATCAACACAACCTCCTTATTGGCATTAAAGATAGTTCCCCTCTTATCATCAAATTGAACTATGTATTTGGCATCACATAGTTGACTAACACTGATTAGATTGTATTTCAGACCATTGACATAAGCAATTCTTGTAAAAACTATACCATTGCAGTTTACTGAACCATACCCTTCATTAGCACATGATGAATTATCAGCAAATACTACTTTAGGCCGTGGTTCTTCAACATATTTGTGCAAATACTGGTTCACACCAGTCATACTCCTTGAGCATCCACTATCTAGATGCCAAACAGGCTCCCTGGCATGTCTCTGTACAAATAGTAAACTGTGTTAGTTTTTCTTGTGAACCCACTTTTTGGTGGGCTTGGTCTTAATAGCCTTTTTTAATTGTGTAATTGAGTCATGGTCAGTGGTAGAGTGGACTGTGCTTCCACATGTTTTGCATTTGAATGTTGAAGAGGAGTCAGTGGACTGTGAGGAATTAGTAGTGTTTCCTCTTCTGGCCTGAATGACTAAGTCATGTCCTGATGCATCATAGGAAGGGTCTCCATATATGTCACAGCAAGGATACATCATACAATCATCAGGAAGATGATCATTGAATCTACAGTGTGGACATGGTTGGAAAGGCTTAGCCTTCAGTCTCTGAGTTTGCTTAGATGGTGAAGCATACTTGTAAGCCTGAGCTTTGTAGCTTGCTTGAGCACTCAGAGAGGCAAGGTGAGATTTATGATCAGAGGTCATGTGATCTTCTTGTTTGCAAATCATACAGAATAGGATTCTATAGCAATCATCAGTGGTATGATTTGTGTAATTGCATAGATCACATCTCTGTTGTGATTTAGGTGAGGATTTTGGTTTGGAGGTGCTTGAGGAAGCTGGTGTTTGTTCCTTGACTTTGGATAAATTGTTTTTTCAGATGATTCTAACTTTTCACTCAGCTTCCTTACTAGTTCAGCCAACTGATCATATTTTGAGTCAGTGCTATCTGTTTTTACTTCAGTAGGGACTGAAGGTGTGGAAGTAAAGGTAGTGGTGATTGAGATTCTGATTCAGACTCAGTGATGGACTCAGTTTGACTGGGTTCATCAGTGACTCCAAGCAATTCTTTGATAGCCTGACTTTCAGGTTCCAAAATTTTCCCAGTGTTGAAGTTAGGTAACTTGCTGTCTGGGTTGACTCTTTCAACCCAGTCACTGGATTTTGGTTTCATTTCCTTTTCAAAGGGTATGCCAGCAGGCAAGAAGGCTTTTTCACCAAGACTCTCACTTGAGGACTCAGTGAGTAGATCTTCTCATAGTACTCTCTTTCTGGTACTAGGTGTGAGACTCACAGTTTCATAGACTCTAGGGTTTTTTGTTGTCCATTTTTCAATGATAGCCTTTTCTATCTTAAGTTCTTCTTGAAGAGCATGGTTTTGTTTCACAAGTTCTGAGTTTTGAATTTGAAATGTAATACTCTCAAGTTTGGCTTGTTTTAAAGCAAGAAGTTCATCTCTACACTTATTTAATTCAAAACTTAGTTTGTTATATTTTGAAAACAGATTTAACCTTTGCTCTTCAACATACTTAAGATCAACATTAATGTAGTTTAAGTAAGATTGCCAATCAGAATCATCATACATGGATAGTAAGATATTTATCTTCCTCATGGTGATGTTGACCCATTCCCCATTTCTGGCATGACTTTTTCCAACTGTCAGCTTGTCATCTTCTGAGAGTGCCATCAGTGCACTGACATGAACTTCTTCATCATTAGATGATATAGCTTCTTCATCCCAATCAAAAGTTTCAGCAACAAGCCCTTTGTTTTTAGCCTGAGAAGGTTTAGAGGCTTGGGGTAGCTGAGAGTTTGACGGGACTGCCTCAAGAATTGCAAGTTTGGCTTTAGCCTTTCTATACTTAGCTTCAAAGTCCTTTTGTGGAAATTTTTCAGTTTTGTTTTGAAAAGATTGACTAGACTGAAGCATTTTTTGTTGAAATTTGCTAGTTTCTGAAGAAGAACTGCTTCCTAAAAACTTGTATGAGGGTTCTGAGGTAGTTTTAGAGAAACAAACTTTTGCAAAATGACTCTTTTTGCCACATTTAAAACACTCAGTGTTTTCATTAGCTTTAGCACTTGAAAAGTTTTTGTTTCTTTTAATAAAATGTTTTGAATTAGCAAGGAGTGCACTTTCTTGAAATTCTAATTGTAATTCATTAAGGTACTCCTCACTGGTTCTCTCATTAGCCTCATCATCATAATCTTCTTGTAAATCTTGCACAACACCATTAGAATAGAAGGCATTGGATATGGGTGCAATAGTCAAGGTCTTTTTGGTCTCTTGAGTCTTCTTTGAATCAGGGTATCTCCTAGAGATTAAGTTGTCTTCATAGACAAACTTCCCATAGATTTCAGGGAGCTCAAGATTTTGAATATGGTTAGCATTTCTAAAACCCTGAGAGAAGTTTAACCACTTCTCAGGGAGACTGTTGACAAAGCCAACATTGATCTCATGCTTAGACAGGGTGACACCATCATTGGTCAATTCATTCAGAAGGGTTTTGTATCTGGTGTAAGTCTGAGAGAGAGTTTCAGAGTCTTTAGCCCTAAAAGTGTTATACTCAAGTTTCAGGTCCATGATCCTGTTTTCCTTGGTATCTAAGGGACCCTCAAAGCTATGAACCTAGTCAGTCCAAGTCTATTTGGCAGTTGGACAGTTAATGACTGTTTCTATTATATCGTCAGGAAAACATGATATAATGATTTTTTTCAGGCGTTGGTCTTGGTTGACCACCCTTCTCTCATCAGAAGTCCACTGAGCTTCAGGCTTGGGTAAACCTTCAGTAGTCTTAGGGACAAAGGGACCTTGATTAATACACTTAATGTAGTAAGGTTCCATTTCTGTTAAGTAGCAAAGCATATGCTTTTTTCACTTATTGAATTTTCCAACCTCAAGTCGAGGAGCAGTAGCATTATAGCTTCCTCCCTTTTTGTCGACTAGTTGGGGTACATCACTTTTAGCCATGGTAGGATCTTGATTTTAAAAATGTTTTGAACGGTTTATAAAACTTGTTTTATAAATCAAACCGCTCTGACACCACTTGTTGTTCTCATTCACACTGATAGTAGTAACGAATGAGTTAAACTACCAGTGTTCCATGACAAGTAACGTATTAAGAACTTTGTTAAAAGATAAATGTAAAGTAAAGAGACAAAAGTTTTCAACGTTTAATTCTATTTGCAATTAACAAAGAATTATACCAAAGTGTTTGCGGAATAACACTTGGGATTGAATGACAAGTATGGTATGACTCCTCACTAAACTTAAGCTAAGCTTAAGTAGCAACTAACTGAACCTACTGAGCTATCTCAGGGACTAGGTTGCTATTTGGAGGAGTAAAAGTTGTTTGTGAATGTCTAAGCATTTAGTGCACAAACTTGTCAACTTTTACTCCACTTTATGATCCTATTTATACATAAGTAAAATTCAACCGTTATGATAAAAACAAAAGATGGCCTAAGCTAGTTAGGACAAAATACTTACGTATTTTTTCTCTGTTACAATAGGCTATTTTGGGTATAAGACAATACTGCTTTCTGAGGAGCAGTGATGACACTGTCGTGACTTTTGCCTTTCAGGGAAAGTTTGACTTCAGGTTGATAAGGACTTCTTCTTATCCATTCAAACGTTTCCCGCCTTGTCCCGCCTATTCTTCAGTCTTCAGGTCTTCAGTCTTTAGTCTTCTGTCTTCAGTCTTTAGTTGTTGAGGAGTCTTGGGGTTCAGTGAGTTATTGTCATCACTCACTGAACCCATCACCTTCTTCTTTGGCTTAGGTGCCACTCATTGAGTTCCGCCTCACTGAATGGAGAGACTTTCTTCTTAGACTCGTCCTAAGCATCCTGAAGGTGACTCACTGAGCAACTGTTCACTCAGTGACTTGAATATTGTTTAAGGTTTTCTGACACTTTGGATATTTTCTATTCAAATCGTTGTTTAAGGAAACTTGGGTACTTAATGGACCCAACACTATTAGTCTTATATTATAATCATAATAAAAAAGGTATTTATGCATGTGTATATCATTTAACCTAATATTATGGATGGTTACATTTCCACTTTAGGCCTAGTTAGATAATCATTTTTTCAAGTATACAAATTGATGTATATTTTTAGGTGTTGATTTTCGATGTGTCATAATGTTTTAGATAGTTTGGTTAAAGATAACAGCAACAATGTTTATGTCAAATCGATACCACAGTCGTTAATAATAAACCTATTAGCAAATAGCAAATAGTGTTGGTGCAAATATTGTACATATATCTTAATGTGTTTTAATGATGATAAACATATATTATGAGACATTTAAAATCCCTAGCGATAGCTTAAAACCAAAGCAAACGAAAACAACAACCCAACGTGTTGGGCTCGGTGGCCAGACCAGCATGCCGGGTGTTGTCTTCGCGTGCTCGGTTTTTTTAAGTCGACTTTTCTCTTACCCGACAAAGTGTGATTTTTCAATACAGGTTCATACATGATATTTAAGATATTTTATAATATCATAAGTGGATTATGACTTAGAGAGGTCGTGTCAAAATGTCTAGCCCCCTTTTATAAAACTCAATTCAAAAGCTTTTATAAAACCTAACTCAAAGCCTTTTAGCCAACTCAAAACATTTTATAAAGCAAGCTCAGCACTTGTAGGTTTATATGTTCATAAAATGATCAAATAAAAATAAACAAATGTGTATAATCTTACTTATGATTTAACTAATTACTAAATGGGTCTACTTCCTTTTGAACAAATAAGTTAAGCTCGCTTTGGTTTACTAAATATGCAAAGTATTTAACTTAGTTCTATCAATGTAATTAGTTAACAAGTTAATTGTTGAACTAACTAAGATTATAACATCTGAATTTTGAATGAGAAATTTGTAATTTAAATTTCAAGACAAGAATCTCCTTTACACGTCATAGACCTCTTTTTCTCTTATCCATGCCTCTTTGCATTGATTAACCACATTTCCCTCATTTCAAGTGGTTAATAGAGTGTTTCCCTATTTTTTCTCTAACCAATGCTTATTTGAACCCAGTTAACCATGGCTAATGAGTTGGTTTAATCTAACCTTCTTGGGGTTTTGAAATAATGTTGGGAAAATTAAAAGTGAAGTGCACATGGGGTTGAGCAAGAAGAAACGACTAGTTATCTGGAAAGAGACAAAATAACCACAACGTGATGGTCCCACGCGCCAGCTCGTAAGTGCAACACGGCATTGGTTGTCTTGATCTCTTGCCTATAAATAGCATCCTATTTCCATGTTTACACTTCACCTCGTGCCAAACATTTCTCCCATCTTATTTCTCTCTTATATCTCTCTAAGACTTTAAATCATTTTTGTGTCTTAACATCTTCTATCATCTATTGAAAGCAAACTTTTTTTGCAAGGGAATAGCATATAAGAACTTAATCTTCTCTTGGGTGTTGTGTCTAGATCGACTATTCTTCTTCTTAATATATCTTCTTCTAGTCTTGTATTCTTGTTGTAAAAAATACTTAGACACTCTCATATCATTTGTAACTAACTGTCAAGTGTTACCCCGGGTGCGCAGAAGCAAGTGTAAAGTCTTACTTTTGGTGATGAGAAGCAAGGGTGTAAAGTCTTGTAGCGGGTGCGGTCTTTGTATGTGGTTCCAGGTGTGGATTCCGTTAGGTGCGAGCTTGGGCCTAGTTGTAGATCGGTGAAAGCTAAGGTGTACGTTTTATTCACCACAAGGATTTGGTACTGGTGAATAGTATAGGTGTCGCGTATTCGAAACTAGACGTACGGATGATCTTAAAACCTCATCCTGAACCAGTATAGATTGTTATGTTTGTCTCTCTTCCCTTAACTTTTTACTTATGATTTACATTGTTTATTTGTTCACACCCTTGCATGCAATCTTGACACTTAATCTACTTAAACTTAAAATAAGTCGAATAGAACGTATTCACACCCCCCCCCCCTCTACGGTTCTACAAATAGTTTTGCTCTTTAAAAATTTCATTCTGTTTGAAACATTATGAACAAATAATAACAATATGTATGAAAAAAAAAATCAAAACAATAATTAAAGAAGAGATCAAACCAAACACTGTTGATTAAAAAAGATTCCGTATTTCATTTGTTTTATTTTAAGTCATAAGAAAAAGTTAATTTCTCCCATCATACTCATTTTAAACTCATTATGCAAAATTTTGGCAAAATCATCACATAACTTTTGACAAGTAGATCTGAATATAATGTAATCAACATACATTTGAACAATTATAAGATGTATTTCTCTTTTCTTAGTGAAGAGAGTGTTATCTACCATGCCTATAAGTATTTATTTTTTAGTAGAAACGAGGAATTCAGACCCGTGCGATTCAAATGTCTTGTTTTATTTATTATGTCTAAAACTCAACTTTTTTTAGACAAAAATGATTAGCTTGTCCATCAATGAGCATTGCAAAGACCAATCTACTAAACATGTGAGTCGGTTTTGTTCACTTGTTAAAAGAGATAATAGCTCCCCACAAGTAAAATTGGGGCGTCAAGTTAAGCTGACAACACTTATTTGATTGTTATATAAAAACTAACATACTAAATCCATATAATCTACAAATAATACTTGACTTATTTCTAATAAGTCACATTAAATATTGTACTACTTGAGAACATCGTTTCGTCATTACAATTGGCATTATGGCCCGTGCGATGCACGGGTTTTGTTTTTCGATAAAAAATGAACTTTTGCTTATTGCTAAAACTTAACTTTGTTTATCTGTTATTAAAATATCAATCTTACATATATTTTTACTAAGAATTATCTCAAATGTGGATCAAACTAAACAAACACTTAGTAAGGAGAGACCTTTAAGATGCACATGATATAAAAATGTTCAAATGATAATCAACAATTTGATCATCCATGCGATGTCCGCGATCTTCGATCATTGCAAGTTGTGAATATTGGGTATCAATGCCTTCAAAGCGGAATAGAAAATAAAACAACGGTTAAACGTAACAACTGCTTGAGATGATGAAGAAGCTAGCATCTATTTTCTTAGTGTCCAAGCATGGTACTTCCCTCTAAAATAGCCCATGTCAAAACTTGATAATTGTATAGCTATTGACATTTTCATCAAACAAATATTCACTCATGCGTCTTCTACAAATAATTTTGACACCCCTCATGCTATATTGTTACATTTATAGTAGCATGTAAAATAAATATAAGTAAGATAAAAGTTAAGCATGTGATCCACTTCTTGAGTAATATTTCTGATTATGGGTATGTTTGGAATAACTTGAACTGGTTTGGGTCTCTTAGAAATATCAGGGGTTATGCCTTATGGAATTGCAATATGATTTTCATTATTGATAAAGGATGCGCGGAACCTCAATAGGACTGCAACACTATAATTATTCAAACAGCAAGAGGAATTTGATCTATATGTTTAATAATGTAAAGTGGTTAAGTGAGTATACTTGGTTAGTAACCAAGTCTGTGCAACATAGAAAGTACATCAGCATGCAGTTTTTGACATCTAAAGTGTTTTGAGCTTGCTGTTGTTGATAGTGTTTTAATAAATATGGGTCCTCCAGTAACTTCGACCGCGAGTGCACCAACCTACTATATCAAAACATATATAAATTAATATCCGGAATAGTAAATAAAGTTGACATGGTATATAGATCAAGATACCATTAAAAAGTCGCCCCATGAGAGGATTCTGAACTCTTGTCTAAGAGGATCCAACATATTGTTGGCAACATCAAGGCCAACGTAGACACCATGGGCTTTCTTCTCTTTATGCCTTATGGTACCGAATGGACCTCCGATCTTGGTCTTCATACCATATGTGCCAGCACCAACAGCGTGAAATCTGCAGACCAAATTTTGTCAACAATCAGTTAAAAGGAAAAAAAAAGTTATTGAAAGTTTGAGGAAATGTGAATGAATTATTGCATAAACATTTGATAAAAGATCAATGTACCACTAAAATTTGTTAATAACCCATACGGCTACTACATACCGATTGAAGTTTTATATATATAAGTACTTATAAGTATGGAAAAAGGTTATTGAAGCTTACAATAGAGGTGGTGCCAGATTTGTGCAAAAGATGAACAATGAAACCCAAATACTCAAGCTATAACCCAACAATAACCCTTCTTGCTAACCCTTAACCTAATAAGCATTTAATAAGCTATAAATAAGCAAACCCAAATCTTTATCTTCTTTTTCTTCACTTGGCCGAATATATAGAGAGTAAAATGGGAGTGTATGTGTTTTTCTATGTGTGTAAAAATGTGCTAGTTTCCTCCTTTTATATAAATTCAAAGCATGGTCTTAATTATTATTTAATAAGCTATGATTAAGCTAGCTTATTAAAAAAATGCAAAAAGGGAGTCTTGTGGTGGCTTATTCAGCTGAAAATAAGGAGGGCGAGGGGGGGGGGAGGCCATGCCTTGTCTCTTGCTTTTGATCATTGTACAAAAGGATTTAGGTGTTGTTTTAGTGATAATAAGGTTATGGTCAAATAACATGGTAATAAGCATTTTAGTAAGCAAAAAGAAAGGGTAGGGGCGGCTACATGTTGGAAATAAGTAGAAGTATGTGTCTAAATTTTATAAATGTATTTTGTAAAAGTATTGTTTGATAATTAGACAATTAAGGTAAAAATGTGTAGTTTATATATATATATATATATATATATATATATATATATATATATATATATATATATATATATATATATATATATATATATATATATATATATATATATATGTATATTAAAAGTAAATCAAAAAAAGTGGAGGGAAAATATTATTTGAATTTTTGTAGTAGTTTATTAAGTATAGTAATGAATTAAATTAAAAGTAAAGTGCAAAAATCGTCCCTGTGGTTTGCCAAGATTGCAGAAATCGTCCCTGGTCTTCCATAGGTGCAGGCGGCCTCTCTGTGGCGAAACTTTTGGATCATTTTGGTCCCTGGTTTTAACCAACGTTAAGTAGATTCCGTTAGCAGTTACAAGTTAGCCCTTTTGGCCAACAACTGTTGCAGCGTTCATCCTTTGAACTAACGACCGTTTATAATTTAATTTTTTTGGTTTATTTAAGGTTTTTTCGATTTTTTATAAAACATATACGTTTTTATATGTTTTTATATAAGTTATTATATACGTATTTATAACAACATATACGATTATATGCTATTATATATCTTTTTATATACGTTTTTATATTACGCTATTATATACCTTTTATAGTTTTTTATTTATGTTTTTGTATACGCTTTTATATAAGTTTTTGTAAATGTTTTTATATACGTTTTTATACACATTCTTATATATGTTTTTGTATACATTCTTATATACGTTTTATACGTTTTTATATAAGTTATTATATACATATTTATAACAACATATACGCTATTATATACCTTTTAATATACGTTTTTATATTACGTTATTATATACCCTTTATATGTTTTTATATATGTTTTTGTATACGCTTTTATTTAAGTTTTTGTAAATGTTTTTATATACGTTTTTATACACGTTCTTATATACGCATTATATACATTCTTATATACGTTTTATATGCTTTTATATACGTATTTATGAAAATATATACGTTTTTATATACCTTTTATATGTTTTTATATAAATTTTTGTATACGTTTTTATATACGTTTGATTATTCGTTTTATGTACGTTTTTGTACACGTATATATACGTTTTTGTATACTTATATGACGTTTTTGTATACGTATATATACGTATACAAAAACATATATAAAAACGTATACACAAACATATATAAAAACGTATACACAAACATATATAAAAGCGTATAAAAAGTATATAAAAATGTGTATAGAAAAGTATATAATAACGTATATGTTTTTATAAATACGTATATAAAAGCGTATTAAAACGTATATAAAAAGTATAAAAAATCGTATACATAAACGTATATAAAAATGTATAAAAACATATAAAAAATATATAAGAACATATATAAAAAGTATAATAAGTATATAAGAATATATAAAAAAAACGTATATAAGAACGTGTATAGAAATCTATATAAAAATGTACATAGAAACATAAAAAAAACGTATATAAAAGCGTATAAAAACTTATATAAAAACGTATATGCTTTATAAAAAATGTATATAAATAAAAAATCGAAAAACTTTAAATAAACCAAAAAAATTAAATTATAAACGGTCGTTAGTTTAAAGGATGAACGTTGCAATGGTCATTGGCCAAAAGGGCTAACGTGTAACTGCTAACGGAATCCACTTAATGCCGGTTAAAACCAGGGACCAAAATGATCCAAAAGTTTCGCCACAGGGAGGCCGCCTGCACTTATGGAAGACCAGGGACGATTTTTGCAATCTTGGCAAACCATAGGGACGATTTCTGTAGTTTACTCTTAAATTAATTATTAAGGGTACTGGTTGTATTATGCATGCATGTAAATTGTAAAAAGCATATATTTACGTAATTAATGTAAATAAGTAAAAATGTGAATGTAATAGTAATAAAATGAGCTCGTAATAATGGCAATGTATCAAATATGTGTAAACTAAGTTTAGTTTGTAGTCGTTGTGCACAAAATGTTATTTGTTGATTTACGCGATTTAACTCAATAGTTATACGTAAAAAGTACTTATGTAAACTTTTTAATAAAATAATTTGAGTTTAAGAATAAATAATGACCTGAAAAATATATGTGTTGCTACAGTCTACCCCCGTTAAAGGAATCTCGACCCGAGATTTAGTTTTTGTTGGATGTAGAAGGGGTGTCAATGAAAAGGTGTGGGTACTTGCAGCGGATCTGGTCTTCTTGTTCCTCAGTGAACTCATGACCCCTTTGAAAATTCTAGCGAACCTTAACGATGAGAATTCGACTCTGCTTTAGTAGTTGAACTTTTTTTTTTCCTAATTTACGACTTGGACGTCTACAGGGTTCTAGTCGTATGCTGAATCCACTAATCTTGACCATACTGGTCAATAGGTTGTTGTTAGGTTGTCTAATGGTGTAATCTGACTTGTCAGCTTGGAACGCGGCGTAGGATGGGGTTGACTCTTCACGATATGGGTTGGGGCAGGTGTTTTCTCGGTTGTTGTGTTCATTAATACAAATGTCTACGAACGGTACAACATTTTGCCCCTCAAATAATTTAAGTAAAAGTTTGTTCTTAGGTAAAGTTTAAGGATAACTATTCCCATCATAACATGATTCTTCCGGAATTAGACATAGGTGATCAGGCTATGTATAATTTAGGACTAATGATATAATGCTCGATTTAGTCAAAACAACATTATGTTTCTTAAAGTTTAATAGTATTAATCATTTTGTTTATAAATGGTGGTCAAAACAGTTTTCAAAGGAGTAATACAGTTTATATGATGTTAGCAAAAATAGTTTGTAGGATAGTTGTAAAATAGATTGCAAGATGGTAACAAAATAGATTTATACGTTACTTAGCAAAACATTTTATAAGGTGGTAAGAGTCTATATGGTAATAATGAGACATTTTATAGGATGTCAATAAACTAGTTTATAACAGAGTAGTAACATATTTTGCAAAACAGTTGAGAAAATGGTAGTGAAATAGGGAGAGTCATCGTAACGCGTCAATAATAAAATATAGAGAATTCATTAGATAGAAATTTACTTAATAAAACGAGAACTCATAGGAAAGTACTTAATGTAGAATACTAAAGAAATATAGCTCAAAAGGGCTTAGTCTTCGGTTTTATTATGTAAGGCTCGAGGTTCTCTCTTTAAACATTGTCATCACCCGTAACGTTGTTAAGGTCCCATCGAGCTTCTCCTCCTTGTAACGCGTATGCGCTCCCATGAACTCTTCCTCTATTCTGATTCCTCAGCTCTGGCATTCACTTCTGAAGTGCCCTATCACCCCATACTCATAGTATGTTATCATGATGTTCCGATCCATCACGAGGGTGGGAGCCTTGCAATCCTTGGCTTTATGTCCGACCTTCTGGCAATTCCCACACTGAGTGGGGCAAGGTCCATTGTGGTGAAACAGACACTTGTTGCACTTGGGTAAAGTTCCAACTTACCCTTTCTTTTCACCTGGCCCAGCAACATAGGCCTTGACCACTTCTTGTCGCTAGTTTTCCTGCTGAACATGATTGTCTCCTTGGTCGTCATCCCATTTTTGCTTGTTGTTGTTGTTGCAGTTGTTGTTGTTGTTATCTCGAGCAGCCCTAGCTCGAAGAGACATTCGGATTGTCTTGTCGAGTGTGCTTGGCTTGGATGAGGTTACGTTTCCCTGAATGCTAGGTGGAAGTCCCCAGATGTACATTTCAATCTTCTTGCGAGTAGTTGAAACCATTTCCGGGCAAAGTGTGCCAGTTCATGAAAACGGTTAGTATAGGCTGTGATGTCAACTCCTTTCATAGCTAAGTTCTAAAACTCAATATCCATCTTTTGTACCTCATTTCTAGACAGCATTTCCTTGAATTCAGTCCAAGGTGTTTCGAATGCAGCATCAAGTCCCACTGACTGCGCATATGCATTCCACCAGGTTAGAGCACCATCCAGCAGGGTGCCCGTAGCATACTTTACCTTGCAGTCTTCTGCGCAATTACTGATGGGAAAAACTGACTCCAACTTTTCGAACCATCGGGTTAGACCGACAGCTCCTTCTCTGCCATTGAAATTCCGAGGCTTGCAAGTCATGAATTCCTTGTAGGAGCAACCACGAGTTATGGGCTCCACTGGCTTCCCCGTCGTTACCGCTGTGACAGTTAGCTTCAAAGTCATGGATGGCATCGGCAACTCGTTGTGCCACAAGTTGCTCAATTTCAGCTGTACTCATGCTCTGTCTCTTTGCCGGATTTTCTTCAAAATATGAAAAGAATGGTGAGTTGCAGTAAGGTCGTGTCCTAAAGGTAGGTTCTCTAAGGTGGCATGTTATAAGATGAAAGATTAAAGTCATGTTCGAATTATCCGACGTGTTTCTAGGCGATGGGTTACGAGGTGTCGTAGGCGTTCTAAAGTATGGAACGAGTGTTTAACTAATATTCAAAGACGGTTAGTGAGGTAGTCGGGGGATCGACAGACTATAATGGGTTTTAAGGTCATGTAAAACGATGTTGTGTACGATTATGAAAGTTTTAGAGACCATTTGTATCAATCACAATGTCTTGGAAGAGTTTTAAAGACCATTAAAATGTATGAGTATATATGACAGTTTTGTTACTTAGTGCGTAGAATGCAGCAAAAATTGTGTAAGGTAATAAGGGAAGTCCCAATGTATATAGTAGTTATAGTCTGTGTACTAAATGCAACCTAATTCTCAGTAACCTTAGCTCTGATACCAATCTGTCACACCCCCAAAATTGGGTCGCAGCGGAAAGGTAACCAAGGTGTGACGTTCATGGCACAAAGTTATAAGTTATACTGAACAACCTTTATATCAGCCGTTTTGAAATACATGTTCGCTAATGTTTAAACAAGGTTTTGAATCATTACAAATGCAAGATCTATAATAATAAGTAAATACGCTTTTGAAAAAGTTATCGAACGATGAATATTTGCACATGTCTTCAAAAGATGCGACTCGAATGCTTATGCTCCATGCTATATCAATCAACTATCGAAAACCTGAGAATTACATGCTAAAGGGTCAACAATTATGTTGGTGAATTCATAAGTTTAAGTATTTAAAAGCAGTGTGGACCACAAGATTTCTACAACAATTGTATTCCAAATATGAAAAGAGTTACTGTTGCACTAAGCTCATGACACCCAAGCCTTGTCAGTTAGTTTATGTGTTCACCCCAAACAGGTGCCTTGCCAAGCACCTGTACGACATCAAATGAAATGAGTCCGTTTGACCAGTTAGAGCGACCAACCCGAATGGGGAGTTTACCCCCAATAGATCTATTCACAACATTCGTGCTTACAAAGTAATTAACGGTTCATGATTATGGGGATTTTAATGGCAAATTTGGTAACTTAAGCAATTCGTAAATGTTTTATGTACATGTGTCCATATGTAAAAGCAAGCAATGTATTCTCACCCCGAGCATTTTAAAATAAGTATAAACAATGTAAAGTGGGGCTATGAAACTCACCTCAAATAGTGAATGGGTTCGATAAAGTGTAACGTAGTACAATAACCGGGAAATCCTAACCGCGACCTAAAAATGTAAGTCGTTTTAGGAAAATATGCAACACGGACTACATGCGTATGCGTTTTATGAAGTTTAGCACCTTTATATACTTTTAGTGAGGTTTTAACATGGTACGTAAGTCGGTCATTTAAAAAATTCATCTCAAAATGCGTTTTAGTTACTTAGAATTCCTAAAAATTTCAAGTTTTATAAGTTATGCTTAACCCGTCTTGGAAAGCGTATATCTAACTCGTTTTAAGTTTGTTTTTCCTCGTTAAACTTTCTAAACCTAGATAAACGTGTTTATTTTCATTATTTCAAAGTTCTGGTTTGAGAAAATATGTTCCATGTTGATGTGTCGTTGTGTGTACGTAATATTTGTATTCAAGTTTTACTATTTATATTTTGTTGACTTTACCTATAACAAACACTAACGGGCAGTTACCCGATCGATGGTAGGTTAGTTGGTAAGTAGGGTGTCGATCACTAAGAGTGAAACGTTAACACTTAAATCTATCAGTATTTTAATTATCTAGGTTAGTCTAATTAAACCTAATTCTAACGCAGCAAAAGGGTTTTTCAGCCTGAGAGACTGGCACGTGGGTTAGATTTGATAAAACTATAAATGTAATGAGAAAGATAACACACACAAGCAGAAACACAGATATAAAGAAGAGGTCAAGCCGATAGTAAGGAAAACATAATAACCAAGTTAGTCATATAAGATGTCAGATTTGTCTAAAAGCTGTAACGACGATACTCACTTCATGGCGTTTCTAACGTAAGCTAGGCGGGACTTCTTCCTAAACCCTAGGTTTGCAAATTAAGTTTCTCAACAGACTAATCTTGTCACGATTAATCGAAACCCACATAAAGTGCAACTTAATGATTATGAATTTATTATTTATCCCACGAGGGCTTACATTAACTTATTTATGCCCTAACTTAATTACTAGTAGCCTAATGGTCATAGCACTATTGATCTAGCAACAAGCCAAGTAATATGTAATTTTCCCGTATTAATATCTATCATCCACTAACTTAGGACTATTTGATAGTGCAAGAATTAGTTGAATGAATAATCACATACACATAAATATAAATGAAGTAATAATCATAATCAATACGCAAGAATGAGTAAGCAATCCAATTAAAACAAATCAAAGCATCAAATAATCATAAACTTGGCCAATACCTACAGGTATTAGCCCATAATCTCAGTAATAATACAAGCTATCATGTTCAGAAAGATTCAAGTATAAATCGAAAAGGAAAAATATGCTAACCGATGATTAAAGTGTAGTAAAACAAATTAAGGGAATTCTCCTATGGAATTATGGCACTAGCAGGACCATCTTGGTCTTCTTTAGTCTCTGGTTTCGTACTTGGTGGTTATGTGCTCTCTGAAAACCAGACTTAAGGTTTCCTATTTATACTTTTCGAAAACGGTCGATATGGCGTATCAGATTATTCCGATACGGCGTATCGAGGTAACTTCATGTGGGGTCCAATATTATTACATTTCAGAATATTCGTACACCGCCTTCCTTATACGGCGTATCACAGAGATGCATACGGCATATCAGGTCTTCTTTATCTTGGAAATCTGGTGAAGCCTTTGAGATGGATATGGCGTATCTTGATGATATCATACGGCGTATCTGGACTAAAACAAGCTCGTTCTTCTTGTTGACCAAAGTTTCATATATGGCGTATCCAATATATGGATACGGCGTATTCTTCAAAGTCAGCCAATGGTCTTGATAATCGTCCAAGTCTTGATATACGACGTATCTGTCTAGAATGATACGGCGTATTCTTGCATGTTTAGTGGACTTTCTCGAACTTGATCCATTTGCTTCAAAACACATCCGTAATAGCTAACTTTCACCAATTGCATGTTAATAACTGAGATTGAAACATTTAAGCAATTGTTAGGAATATAAATATTCAGATGAAGGCTCGGTCACCCCGAGTATCTATTTAGCATTTACATAGCTCGTAGGCTTATTTATATTAGCTTAGTATTATTAGTATTAGTATTAATAGTATTAGTCGTATTTATATTTGTGGAGTGGGTCGGGGCTTTCCCCACTGTCAGCTCACTCCACAGCCCACTAGGGGCACCAATATGTAGTAGTATATAAGCCCCTTCCCACACTTGGGAAGGGTTGGAACTTCACTTCATTTCAAGCTAATATACACATAGTATTTCTCTCTCTAGAAGTTCCCACTTTCTCTCTCTAGTTCTTGTCCATTCGATCCATCAAAGGCCTCAAACAAGTGTTTCTTGCATTGTGAATACCCTACAATTGGTATCAAGAGCCATGGTTAGGTCCATGAGAGTTGGTATTCACGGATTTGTCTAGTTTTTGAGGCTTTTTAGTTCGAATTGATAAGTTACATAAATTTCATTTTGTGCCTTGTTTAGTGATTAGAAGTTGTTATACCTTGTACTTTCTAGCTTAGGAACAGTATAAGAGTAGTATTTGGTGCTTGAATTCACAGATTTAAGATTTGTGTGGTGTTTTTGGGTGATTCGTGAGTGTTTATCCAAGTATTCTTGGCTGCGGTTTGTGTGCTCTGGACAAGCTCTTGAACGCGGTTTGTGTCACTTCGAGAACGCGGTTTGTCTTATTACTAGTTTAGGCAAAAGGACAAAACACATTGAAAGCGACGTGTTTGGCGGTTTGTGTCTACGCGGTTTGTCTCTAAGGCGCGTACGCGGTTTGTGTCTACGCGGTTTGTCTCTGCAGCGTGAACTCGGTTTGTGTCTACGCGGTTTGTCTCTGCAGCGTGTATTCGGTTTGTGTCTACGCGGTTTGTCTCTGCAGCGTGAACTCGGTTTGTGTCTACGCGGTTTGTCTCTGCAGCGTGAACTCGGTTTGTGTCTACGCGGTTTGTCTCTGAGGTGTGTATGCGGTTTGTGTCTACGCGGTTTGTCTCTGAAACGTGCATGCGGTTTGTGTCTACACGGTTTGTCTCTAAGACGTGCATGCGGTTTGTGTCTACGCGGTTTGTCTAGGCGGTTTGTATCCTCAGAGGTGCTATTTGTCCGTGGCGGTTTGACCAAAGTTGACTTTTTACGTCAAAACTTCAAACGGCCATAACTTTTGAACCGTAACTCCGTTTTCAGCGAAACACCTGTCAAAACGACCGTGAGACCGAGGAGAAGGACACGTTGTATAAATTTATTCATTCAACCCAACTTTCGAAGCCTGAAATCGCTCCAGAATGAAGTTATTGAGTTTCTAAGTTTTTCAGACCAAAATTTTGCCATTATAACTTGCAACAACCATACCAATCAGATCAACAAGTCTACCAGACCTTCATCATAACACATATCAAGCATCATTCCACGGTTCATTCTTGATTTTGTAAAACCCCGCGAAAGAATCTATTTCTCGGTTTAAATCATAGAATTGTAAAATCCCGTGCACGTTAATATCATGTCAAATACTTCAGATTCTGCTATATCAGAGATACTCAAATTGTACAACATGATTGACAAACAAAAGATTCCCAAAGATGTTCGACAGATAAACGTGTTTGACTATGTTGGTGCCAATAGAGACTTTGTGTGCCCGAATTCTCAAGAAAACAAGCTTCATCAGCCACAGACAAACGTTGTTGAGTCAGATACTGCTAGGAACAACGTGCAACATGAGAAACACAACAAAGCGTCGGCTGAACCTAATGGGGTATCTTCTGTCATTAATAATGATAATGTGTTGCATGAACAAAAGATTCCCGCCAAAGTACAACAGACAAACGTTGTTGAGTCAGATATTGCTAATATGGGAAATAGCGATGTTATCCCATATGAACAATATGTGAATCACAACGAAGCGTCTGTTGTACCTAGTTGTGCATCTTCTGTTCTAAATGATGATTATGTGCTGCATGAGAACACTGCATTTGTCCCTGATGATAACTTGATCACTAGCCTAAACATTTACAAAGAACAAGTAGCTATGTATGAACAGCGTGCTAAGTTTGAGCTTAATGAACGTGAGCAGAAATTAGAAGGTCAAATGAGTACACTTATTAAAGAGTCTAGAGTAAGAGAAGAAACATTAAAATTAGAGTTGAGTTCTTTGAAAAGTCAGCTAGAACAGTCTGTCAAACAGAAACAGGAAGCACAAAAGTGTATAACTACACTTAAGCTAGAATTCAAAGAAAAAGAAACAACACTTTTAAATGATTTCTCTAGACTCAAGACGTTAAAAAATAAGCTTGAAGATAAGTTGTACACACAAGACCAAACCAGACAGACTGCCCAAATGATGTATAAGCACAGAAAGTTAAGTGACAAGCATAGTGAAAGCAATGTAGGTAGATCTAAATTAGCTATTCATGAGATTGCTAAGATAGCCCAACCTGCATTAAATGATTCCAATGTGATGTTTATGCCAAATCATGACCCGCCTGAGCTTATATACACTAAAGAGGAGGAGGAGATGAGTGAGCGAACAAAGGAAAGAATGAATGAGAAAATGAGGGATCCCAAGTGCATAGCCAGACGAATAATAATCAAGCCCCATGACTATAGTGAGGAAAATCGTTTGACTGTGTTTGCTCCTCAAAAGAAGTTAACACCTGAACAGATATTCTGGAAACAAGATAATGAAAAACTTAAAGAAAAAAAACTTAAGGCCAACACCCCTCTCATTAGAAAAGTTGCGTCCATAACGGTGTATCCTCCCAATACACCTAGGAATTTGGTGCCTTTGTCTCTTCCCACTGAAAGCAAAACCTTTATTAGCTTATATGTGCTTTGGCAACTATTTGTTGATTTCGATAAAACATGTAAGAAGAGAATCACACCAACCGGCATTACTGAGGGGGAAAGGTGTTTTGAACATGCAAAAAGGTGTTACTTAACTGAGGTCATGCAATTCTTTAAACTACTCAAAGAACATTTTGAAGGGATGCAAACTGCCCTTAAAACCGAAATAAATGAAATGAAAGTAGTGTTTAAAGATATGGAAAATGAGGTAACTCAAAATGTGATAGAACTTAAGACTCGTGAGATTGAAAGAAAGAACATTCTCATCACAAATGAGAATTTGATTGCTAGATGTATTGCACAAGATGTATTTTATACTGCTACTGATTCTGCATTATCTGCTTGTCAATTTCATGAGTATTCTATTGCTTTGAATGTTACCCAGAATCGTGTTGTTGAGCTTGAGGGGGAGAATTTGAAATTGCTTGAAAAAATTCAAAATGATGACCATGATAACATGGTTAAACGTTTTTCAAAACTAGAAGTTGATTATATAAATTTGCAAATGAAACATCAACAGTTAAATGAAAAACTCAAAATATCAAATGACAAGACATCCTTGGATGCTCCTGAATTTGATACTTATTTTGAATTAAGCAAACGAGATGAAAAAATTCAAGCTCACACGAACACGATTCGACTGCTGAGGGCCCATATTGCCCAATTGAAATCCAACAAGTGTGATGTGTATGGCACCAATAAACCTTCGCCTTCAGATTCTCAGAATTTTCAATATCAAAACACCATAAATAAGTTGCATCATGAAAATGAGTGTTATCGAGAAGAAAATTCTAAGGTCAAACAACATTTCAAAGAGTTATATGATTCCATAAAAGTTACAAGAAGCAATCACAATGATCAAATAACCTCTTTGACAAATGAAATTGAGAATCTTAAGGCTCAGGTGAAAGGTAAAATGCCATGCACCACTTGTAATTGTGTTGCATCAAAGGTCTCTGCTTGTAAAATGTACGATGTTGATGTGAGGCCTATTCCATTTCCCATGAGAAACAACAGACCTGTCCATCAAATGTACCTCTGTCACCTTAGGGATGGACTTGACACTCTTCGTGAGGTTGTGGAAGAGGACAGAATAGGAAAACCACTCGATAAGGAAGTAGGTTATGCCTGCGTCCTCACAAAAAGGATCCAGGAACAGTTAGAATATGCCATTGGCACGGGCCCTAAGTCTCACAACCAAAGAGATAGAATAGTTGCATCGTCATCCACAATTAAGAACAAGCATGTAACCTTTGAGGTATCTTTGGAAACTTCAGATCCCAACACATCAAAACATGTTCAGCAACTAGATGTGAAGAAGACTAAGATTCCCATCAGTCCTTCTATAGGAGTTAATAGTGACACTAAAGCTAGCAAGTCAAAACCTAGGAGAAACATTAAGAATTCTAGGATTTCACCAGCTAAAAGTGTTCCTAAAAGGAAAGTAGAAGACCACATGAGAAACAACAAGTCAGATTTGAACAAAAGGAATCATAATTCGAATCCAAATTCACTTTGCAAAACATGTAATGAATGCATAATTTCGTGTAATCATGATAAATGTGTTAAGAAATTTCTAAAGTCGTCCAACAAACCCCCAGTTAGGAAAGTTTGGATAGCTAGACAAATTAAGCAATCTTGGAAACCTACAGGGAAAATGTTTACCAATGTGGGCTTTCAGTGGAAGCCCACGGGCCGAACATTCACACTAGGGGAACATTGCCCTTTAACAAGGATTACAATTCCTAGAGTCGTGTCTGTTAAGGAATGGAAGCCTACTGGTAGAGTTATCCCTTTAGATACACAATGTCCCTTAACTAGGTCCATTGCATCTACTAGTGTTGCTCCTATTGTTAAAACCAAGGCACCTATGGTTTCAGCAGCCCCAAAGATTGTTTGCACTAACCAACTGGAACCCAACCTAAATTGGGGATCCGGCTCTCCAAATTCTCTTGTTTCGTCTGTTTTCAAATGCAGGTCGTACGGATCGTCCTTTGACATTTGGACACAGGCTGCTCACAACATATGAGGGGAATCATTATGACGTCTGTTCAAATCAGTTCAGGCCTCGTTCTTCAATGACTATGACGTTTGAACAATGCAGTTCAAGCCTCGGGTCTCAATGTCATCATTATGACGTCTGTACACATCAGTGCAGGCCTCGTTCTTCATCATATGACGTCTGAATACCTCAGTTCAGGCCTCGTTCTTCAAAGAAAAGAAAAGTGTACGCTTGAGTGCACTTTATCTTCAAAAGAAGAGGAATCTTCTTATTTATGGCCATTCTCATCAACAAGTTTCACGCTCTTTCCGTGCTTATTCAGTCTTCAAGTGGATCGGCGCATATTGGAGTATATTTTTATTCACGTATTCAACCAAAAATTGCAGTTGACAGGCATATGCAATTTTTGAGGGGGGGAAAGGGTGAATAAACAACATGTCAGTCTTCAAGAACCGTCAAGTGGAGCTACTTACCATTGATGGTATTCATATTCACTAGTTCAATCATCAAAAATTGCAGTTGGCAGGCATATGCAATTTTTGAGGGGGGGAAAGGGTGAATATTAATCTACATGTTGGTTGATGATTGGAAATGGTCATACGACTCCTGATTACGTCAGTTCAGGAGTCGTGCAAACCATGTTTCTCCAACACTTCTTCCTCCGTCTATCAAGGTGTTGAAGAACATGGTCATGGAATGCTAATCGACATAGTCTCACGGGTTGGTACAATCAGCAACAATGGGTTTCTAGTCAATGATTCATGTACACTTCATTAGGCTACATGTACACATCATGATGATGATTCCGATTAATCGTAACCATCATGGGGGAGAGAAATGTGTACACCAAGGACGCACAACAGGTTCACGTGATCGGGCTTAATCATTTATTCCGGTGTTGATAACCGCAGAGATGATCAGTGGTTCAACTTGTTACCTTAGTATTTACGTTTCACTGTTACGTCATGGGCTGATTAATCGTAACCATCAGGGGAGAGAGAATGTGTACATCAAGAAGGCACAACAGGTTCACGTGATCAGGGCTTAATATCCAAGGATGGATACATACTATAGATGATCAGTGATTCAACTTGTTACTTTGGTGTTATACTAAAGACTGAAGAAGGTCGAGTCGTCAGTCTACTCTTCATTCTCTGTTGGGTGTTATCATCTCATGTGTATGCTGCGGGCTGATGGGTTATATGTAAGGTTACTGGAAGGCAGTTGGTGAGATGAAGATGATTGGTATTCTGTTCCTCCACATTGGGCAATCTTGAAGAAGGTCGAATCTACAGTCTTCTCTACATTCAAAAATGTTGAGCTCTTTTCTTACAACTTGTTATTTAACTTAATCCCATGACAGTTCTTGTTTGATGAGTTGTAGAGTTAAGTTAGGTTCAAGTTGTTCTGTAGTTTAAGGTTAAGTCCAACTTGATTTTAACCTAATCTCATGACAGTTCTTGTTTGATGAGTTGTGAGGTTAAGCTGAAATCAAGTTGTTACTGGGCTTAAATTTGTGGTTTTGCTTAACCTCATGACAGTTCTTGTTTGATGAGTTGTGGGGTTAAGCTAGATTTCAGTTGAGGCTCAACTTAAACTACCGAAAAGATGCATAAGGTTTTTGACGGCGTCACTCAAGGAAGGGAGTGTTAGAAGATTAAAGACGACATGCATTTGGTTATCAAAAGACTTCTTCATATTATGGGCGTTCATCCAAAGTCTTCTTCCTATTATGGGTGTTCATCAGAAAGGTTGTCAGATTGGGGGAGAGCACTAATTAGGGGAGAGTGAAAAGCCAGAATCAATCCCTGATTAAAAGTGCTCACATTGCTCTTCAGCAAGTCAAGTGATGAATGCGGAGAAGATTCAGAATGCTGAGGAGTAATGGTTTCTGGTTCGTATCCTTGTATATATTTTGCTTCTTACATTCTTTTTCATATCTTATACATTTTTGTAAATAGATATATAGAAATCTTGCTAATTGTAAATAGAGAATCGTAAAACCAGAAAAACCATAAAAATTAAAAAATTAGAAAATACCAAAAATAGTTTCACCTAGGCATGTCTTCTGTTTATCGATAACATTTACGGACTTAGAAATGTCATTCAATAATGGCACGGGTCTTTAAATGAAGCTCGAGCAGAAGTTAAAATGGATTGTTAAAACATGTCTAAATGGCTTGCTATTACTTTAGATAGCAACCCGCGCTTCATATTGGGGAAAGCACGTCGCCAAAAAGACAGTTGTTCCTCCAACTGGGTGATGTTCACCTGGTCATGGATTACTTCATATCCATGTTTCCTGATTTGATGTACGTTTCAGTGCATCATTTCTTGTAAAAGAAGAGAAGTCTTCTTAGTATAACAAATAGTTTTCATTCCATGATTCTTCTGAAAATTATTTGTGAGACACGTGGTGAATATGTGTTGTATGAAATTTGTTTATACTTGGATTGTGCATAAAATGTGTCACTCAATCAACGACCACAATACTTTATTACGGGTCATTGATTGAGGGGGAGAGTGAATTCAAATTTTATATCATCAAACGAATTTATTGGTTAAATCATACTTGTTAGAAATGGTTTTGTAGTTAATGGGGTATTAGTTGAAGAGGATCTTGCTAAAACTTTATATCAAATGGCCAAACGTGTTAGTTGCTAGAAAGTTTAGGACATTATGTGCAATTTGCTTATAGTTTCCTAGCTTTATGTATCTAGAAGGATCATTTGTGTTACTTTGGTATCCTCGTTTAATCCCCTAAATACTTTAAGACTCAAAACCTAAAAGAAGTAAGAAAACCAGTTGTGTTTGATGTTGTTGAATACTCCAATGACAGTTGTATGATCTAAATGAATGAGTTTCAAAGGTTGTTTGACTTTTGTTAAGGCAATTGATACTTAATTGTTGTTGATATTGTGCATATGTTCTCAGGATTTGCTTAGGTATATTGCTATCATGTTAGAATCATGTTCCTAAGATCCTGAGTTGAATATTGATATCTGTGTGAATTGTCATGTGCATGATTGCTATTTGCTCTTCATGCTAGATAGTGGTTTGACGTATTCCCTGATTGTGGTATGATTATAAGATGAACTTGGCATTATAATGTGGCAAGCTGCTGAAGGGTAGCTATTAAGGAATAGTGTATCTGTATGTATGTATATCTGTGTTGATATTCTTATGCAGATTCCATAGCCAAAATGAATGTGCCAGTTCCCATTCTAACCATTTGATCAGACGTTCAAACTCTATTGATTGGCTCGGAATTCACCACAACAACAACGTCGGCAGCAACAACAACAACAACAACACTTTTACCACCGCCACCACCATTCATCTATTTTGGTCTCGCCAAGTGAGGATCAACGACATTTACGAAAGATTTGTTGGTGGATGGATAGTTGATGTTGACTACTAACTCAGAAAAGCGGGGTGATTACATCATCTGCGCAAAAAGGTCAATATCATTTGTGTCATAATAATCAATTGTGCAAAATAAGCAGTGAATCTCCCTCTTTGATTAAGGGGGAGCATAGTATGTTCCATCATCAGACTACATTAAATCAGACACATTTTCTCCCACATTTTCTAACTTATTTAAATCAATTGGGATCACAAATCTCAAAAGGTTTGAAATTTTTGATCGGGGGAGAGAATGTGATTTAAATATGAAACCTGATGAAAATGTGATGTTTTGGACTTAAATGTAAGCTCTCCCATATGTGCTAAACTCTTTCGTATATCGATGCACATATTGAGGGGGAGCGAATTGACAAAAAGGATTTGGCATTGCAAGAGATCGTGACTCAGTCTTGAAAAATGAATTGACGAAACTCAAATTGTCATCAATCGAAAGGATGCGTCTTGGCCGGGTAATAATTTCAAGCTGGTCTAACCAGTGATGTAAGCGTGTCTCGAAGAAGACGTATCTGAGTAGAGTGTACCGTTTCGAGAAACTTTCTTTGGACTTGACCAGGCCGGGTAATAATTTCAAGCTGGGTCAACCAGTGATGTAAGCGTGTCTCGAATCGGTCATGTTCACTGAAAGTGGATCAATTCAAAAGGTGCGAGCTCCACCCAACATGTGCAAATTTATAATTAATACATCGGAGCACATGTTGGGGGGGAGCATTTGAAAAATATAAAACTCTCAAGTGTTTGCAAAAATGTGTTTCAGAATCATGAACACTTTGAGAGATTTTTCAAGGATTTGGTTTTATGGCAATCGTGGAAGAATACCAAAGACTGACCATTTTAATGAATGCATGGAGTTATAAG
The DNA here is from genome assembly GCA_021014915.2 of Artemisia tridentata subsp. tridentata. Lineage (NCBI taxonomy): Eukaryota > Viridiplantae > Streptophyta > Magnoliopsida > Asterales > Asteraceae > Artemisia > Artemisia tridentata. Next base: position 82,555,030 of record CP139504.1, read on the forward strand.
GATGGTTAGGTTAGGCTCAAGTTCCCACGATCCCGCCAGAGCCGGAGGGATCTACCCAGGGACAATCCACTAGTTAGTGTAGAAGTCCTTAGGTATGATTAAAAAAAAAAAAAAAAAGGAGAAAAGTGAATAAGGGAAAAGTGCCGACTGAGATGGAGCTAGTACTGGAACAAACCCAACAAGGTACTAGTAATGAGGTCTCGGTAAGCACTGAAGGGGTTGAAGAATGAAAAAGAAATGTAAAGATAAAGGGTGAAAAGAAAGAAGCCCTCCTTACAACTTAGGCAGAAACCGGGTCAATACATATGCTGTCAGAATCACTTAGTTGATTGCTGACATTGAAAACAAAGTATCATGGACCCAGTGATACGCTGCATAACCCTCCCTAGCCACTCAAGGTCCCTCAAAGGACTCTTGTTTCATCTGTCACGGAGTTCAATACATTTCTATCGTCTCTCTCACTCCGAGTTAGATGATATTGAAAAGGTGGCAGTCCTCTCCAGCCTCCGCTCACTAAATCAAAACGCACAATTGAGTCTAGAGCCACGAGATGCATAATAAGATCTCATAGGAACACGAATTATTTCTACACTAGTTGTTCAACATTAAGGACACCAGGTGTAAACTCATGAGTCCTACGCAGATCTTAGCAATCTGCCAGAACATTTATGAGAGAATTTACAAATGTAATTCTCAATGATTGAATGGAAATTCCTGCCAGGGTCAACATCAAACAGCCCTGAAAGTAGGTCACTTCGGTAATTCTTTATGGATTACGCTTAGTGGTCACGGCGGTTTCTAACGGTCTACAGTCGTGGAGTGATCTCCAGCGACTCACCTAATCGTTGATGTGCTACGGTTCGATCTTAAAAAGCCCTCTGTGGGTTTTCGATTAGGAACGGTCTTGGTAAGGATTAGAGAGAGTTTTCACACTATGCTGTTAACAATCTCAAAGTCCGAACCTGTAAGTACCGGACGTTTTATTGCTAACTGTCGTATGCAGGAACTTCTGGTGGTTGTAGCTGTTGGATGCTGTAGTTGGTTGCAGTTGTAGCTGGTTGCAGACAAGATGCCAATCCACCACCACGTGCTCACACTACATCATCATTGTAACTCAACAAAGTCATGATCAACCTAAAAGACCTTTAACACGGCTTCTGAAAACTCTGATGATAAAGATCATGACACCAAATAGTGTGAGCATGTCGGCTCAAAGATTTACACATCACAAGGAAACATACTGCTGAAAGATGACTTGGAAACAAATGTTGGATGATAAAGTCGAGGAATACTCAAAGATCATCCAAGACGATCAAACGGTCATCAAACGAACACTGCTGAATGCACAAAGTTTCAAGACAATGAAGAATCAAAGACTACGAGCTATGAAGACAACTTCAGAAGATAAAATGCTAGAATTCAAGTTATAATTTCCGGGGTGACCTCCCTTAGGGGGAGATTGTTAGGAATATAAATATTCAGATGAAGGCTCGGTCACCCCGAGTATCTATTTAGCATTTACATAGCTCGTAGGCTTATTTATATTAGCTTAGTATTATTAGTATTAGTATTAATAGTATTAGTCGTATTTATATTTGTGGAGTGGGTCGGGGCTTTCCCCACTGTCAGCTCACTCCACAGCCCACTAGGGGCACCAATATGTAGTAGTATATAAGCCCCTTCCCACACTTGGGAAGGGTTGGAACTTCACTTCATTTCAAGCTAATATACACATAGTATTTCTCTCTCTAGAAGTTCCCACTTTCTCTCTCTAGTTCTTGTCTATTCGATCCATCAAAGGCCTCAAACAAGTGTTTCTTGCATTGTAAATAACTGAGATTGAAACCCTACAGCAATTAAGTATCAATCTTATATAAAATGATATAAAACAAGCAATATACATAGGATAAATGATGCTATAAACATGACCTTATTTGATGTCATCACATGTGTCGGTTTTTATCAAAACAAAAATTGGGACAGCGGTGACTCATTTTTAGGAAAACTTTCACTAAATCGGGTCATTGCTCACTTATTTTCCAAAGAAGGTAATTGTTTCAAAGGGCCTAGGTTCATCGTTTTTGAGTCTATTTTCCAAAAATCTAGGTCTCTCATCTTTTTACTTCACCAATTGTCCTATAGATTCAAAAACGTAACAAGGTACCAAAAATGTTTTAAATTCAGAAAACTACACCTACGTTGTCGGGGCCTTACCTCCTTCGATATTTATCGTTAGGTTTCGAATTTACTGTCCCCGGAAGGGTATAAGTGTGCTCTACAAATGTGCAACAAGTGAGAAGGCCCAAAATGCCCATAGATTAGGTATTTTTACACAAACAAACAGATTACCAATTTTCTTGTCGGTTCTGAGTAACTTTCTTGTACGATTTTAAAAAAAATATCAAATCAACTCCAATGACAACGAAATTTGGCATAGATCAAGTTAAGACATGTATATAGGTCCACAAAAATTGGCAAGTTCTATAAAAGTGTTTAGATATGATTTTTATGTCGAGTTCGGGACTGGTTTGATTTGGACAGAAAGCTGAGTAAAAACCATTAACTTATTCTAAAGTTTTGAAACATTACAAGTATAATCAAGTGCTAAACTAGTCATGGCATGCATAAATAAGTACTTATAAAGTTATAAGTATGGAAAAAGGTAATTGAAGCTTACAATAGACATGGTGCAATATTTGTGCAAAAGATGAACAATGAAACCCAAATACTCAAGCTATAACCCAACAATAACCCTTCTTGCTAACCCTTAACCTTATAAGCACTTAATAAGCTATAAATAAGCAAGCCCAATATTTCTCTTCTTTTTCTTCATTGGCCGAATATAGAGAGAGTAAAATAGGAGCATATGTGTTTTTCTATGTGTTAAAAATGTGATAGTTTTCTCCTTTTATATAAATTCAAAGCATGGTCTTAATTATTATTAAATAAGCTATGATTAAGCTAGCTTATTAAAAAAAATGCGAAAAGGGTGTCTTGTGGTGGCTTATTCATCTGAAAATAAGGAGGGGGGGGATGCCTTGTCTCTTGATTTTGATCATTGTCCAAAGGATTTAGGTGTTATAGTGATAATAAGGTCATGGTCAAATAACACATGGTAATAAGCATTTTAGTAAGCAAAAAGAAAAGGTAGGGGCGGCTACACGTTGGAAATGAGTAGAAGTATGTTTATAAATTTTATAAATGTTTTTTGTATAAGTACTGGATAATTAAAATAAGTATTGTTTGATAATTAGGTAATTAAGGTAAAAATGTGTAGTTTATGTATAATATTAAAAAAAAAATGGAGTGAAAATGTTATTTGAATTTTTGTAGTAGTTTATTAAGTATAGTAATGTATTAAATTAATTATTAAGGGTATTGGGTATATTATGCGTGCATATAAATTGTAAAAGGCGTATATTTACGTAATTAAATAAAAATGTGAATTTAATAGTAATAAAATGAGCTCGTAATAATGGCAATGTATCAAATATGTGTAAACTAAATTTAGTTCGTAGTCGTTGTGCACAGAATGTCATTTCTTGATTTACGCGATTTAACTCAATAGTTATACGTAAAAAGTACTTATTTAAACTTCAAAATAAATAATTTGAGTTCAAGAATAAATAATGACCTAGAAAAATACGGGTTGCTACAAAGACAATCCATAAGAAAAACTAGCTTCAATTGAGACATTTCTAGAAGAAGAATCTTGGAAATATTACAAGATTAAAAATAATTTGTATAGATTGGCGAGCAAAATACAAGATAACATCAGTCCTAAAGTTCGTTGGATGCATAAAGAAAACAAATAGAATGACTGTGTTAAGTTTTTGTATTGTTTTTTAAAATTCGTATTGTAATTTGTATTTTTTATTTAAATGAATGAAAATTTAGTTTGCTTGATTTTGTACGTGTACATATATGATAATTACTCCAATGGATATTTTTCTCCCTATAACTACCCCTTTACCCTCATTCTTTTTAAACACAACTTCTTTTTAAATTATCCCACTGCCATCTCAAAAACTATGGCTACTAAACCAAATGATGTGAGACTAAATATTCTTATGCAACTACAGGAAGAATTTGATGTTGAGGCCGCACTAGCGGAGTTGAACTTGATGCGTCTCTTTGCAGATCGAATCCGCAGCCGTAGGCCTGAAATAATCAAGGTGGGTTCGCTGTCAGATCATCCCTTTATCGACTACGGTCTAAACACTCTTGAAAGGATGATGGGTGCAGACATGCGTAAAACAAATAACATGATGTTGGCTAGGAATGAATCGCTTCGAAGCATGGCTGAGAAGCAAAAATCATTAACAACTACAAAGAAATGTAAAAGCTCGAAGCATGTTTAGGTTTTTATTTCGTACGTTTACGTTTTTAATTATCTATGTAACATTTTTAATTTATGAATAAAAGTTTTAGTTTTTAATTTAAAAAAATAAAATAAAAATTGTTACGGTCACCATTACTTGTTTATGATCTGTGTGCAGTATTGGAGAGAGAAAGCTAAATTAACGCTAATGTGACAGGGGTGACCATTGAAAATTGTGGTCACCATTAACATCGGTCTTAGTTTTTTGATTTTGTTTTTGACTAACGGTTGAGTGTTTAAGTTTTTGACCGACTAATCTTTGAGTGTACTGCCACTATGGCACCATCTCAAATTTGTTTACATAATGTGTGGGTCGAACGTTAATTGCGTATGTAGTACTTTGCGCATAATTTGGTATGGTTGTATATATGTAATCCATGGCCAGCATGGACCCAAATGAAAGGAACATTTGTGGTGTTCACTCTTCACATATCTATATCCACAAGACTACAAGAGTCAAGAGATAACAGAGAGAAAGGAATTTCCATAATGTTGTTGGGCCCAAAGCATTGACTAGTTGTAATTTTTAATAAAACAAAAGTAAGGTTTATTAGACTACTTGTAATAAGGACTCAAAGGATGTATTTCTTCCCTACCACTTTAGCTTTCTCTCTTCAAAACTATTTCATGACAAACTTAGTGTAACAAGGAGCTGATATAACAAAAAACATAACCCACAAAAATACATTTTAAATAGATACCCACACACAAGAAAACACACAAGTCGGTCTGTTGACCAACCCTCTTCTCTATTTATGGTGAGACCAGTGAGATTGAGACGGACGGAGATGGGACTGACCTAGTGTAATAATGCCGAACGAGTGGGACTAGTATGTGAGGGTGAGACCGATCGAGTGTTTATGCCTTATTACACTTAGCCTTATGAGCATAACAAAAATGAAAGGAAAATTGCAGTGCTGTTTTGAGTACTTAGTTGTTGGTAAATGGTTTTGGATCGTATTAAGGACAAAAGTGTGAGCTTCATACTGTCATATACGTTTAGTATTACTGAATCGTTTAAGCGAATGGTGTGTGATCATTTGACCATTTCATGTATAAAAATATACTGTATACATTATTGGTCTACAACAGGTAATGAAAATATAGTTCAGATATATTTTCATAGATTACTAAACAATCTGATAACCACACGTCCACACATACAAAGTTCTCATTAGCTTGTGGTCTATTAATTGAGTGATGGGTGTGTCTTTAAATGGTTATTACTTGACTGTATGTTGTTGTCCAGGAATCTTTTTGAAATGTTTCATATATCTTATATGGAGTTATGGACAAAAAGAATATATTCAAGAACGAATGTTACCATTGCAACATATAAATTAATAGATATATTTAATTACTAATCACCTTTTGACACTCAGAAAAATCTTAACTAAACAATAGACATGCAATAATTCTACTCGTGTTCAGGTGTTCTTGTTTCAACATTTACAAATATACCTCAATCACATTTTCTTTTTCATAAAACAATAATGCGTGATCTCACCTCTTCCACTAAAAGTCGTCAAGCATTATAGAAAAATGCTAAAAACATGAGGTCACAGACTAACCATAAAACCCTGTTCAATAAGTAGAACGCATTAACCGTCTGCTCTCGAGTTTGGCAATAAGGGTTAGACTCATTCTTAAAATCAACATCAAAGAGTCGAAAAAAGAAAAAGAAAAAGAAAACTACCTGTTCCTAGTTCTAATGTAGCTATATTTGCTGGTGGTTGACGTTTTACGCGGATAACATGCATACTAGTTTACAGAAAAGCTAACACGATACTTAAAAATGGTTGGCCTCACCTCTCGATATAGAATTGAAGGAATCAAAAGTACGTCAAGCATGTAGAGCCAAAGTCAAACAGCAAAAAACAACACAGAACGAGTCAAACTTCCACAAAACGTTTGCATGGTATTTGACTCAGTCTACCATTCGGGTCATCCAAGCAGATATTTAGCTACTTTTTCTACAAAATGTGCATAGTACTTGGCTTATAGTGGTAGACTAGTAGTTAGTAAAGCTTAAAAGTAGCACCATATATAGCCCCACTCTACTTTTTCTTGACGTCACTATTATTGCCGTCGTAAGTTTTTGAAAAATATATGTTGTTGGAGTCTTCTCATCATTGACTCATAATCACCTTCCTTATATACACACCTTAATGTCCATTTTACATTTGACATACATATCTTGTGCCTGTGTGTGTTTGTATGTTATATGGTTGGTGTGGTCGTGTGGAGCTAGACGACTGAACCATTAGTTCACCAAGCTTTTTGCTCTTCATATTCACAAAACCTCCATCAAACCCATCAGTAACTCGAACACTGACTCGATCACAAAAGTGTCTTGCACGGCTTTTAACCGTAATTGCATGTGAGTGATAGTTCTAGCTTTAGTTCATTTGGCGCTTACTCGTAAAGTAGCAATATACTTATTTCAATGTTATGTATTGGTGTATTAGTGTTACTGATATTTTTCAAGTTTAAAGACTAAATTCGTATGTATCAAATAATAATGACATGTGAACGCAGCTATCTTTTATTATTCTGTGGCGTATGTATCAAAGACTAATAAGTATTAGACTAAATTGTATGTGGATCTTCGTAACAAGTCTCCTTTTGATTTTGTGTTTTATTGACCCTTATTTTATATGTTTTGATGCAGGAGCAATTAGTGAAACTTGTGTTGAATAAAATGCAGAGTATTGGTTTTGAAGTTGAGGAAAATCCATATACAAGTATATGGAAAGTAAGCTTTCAATTCTATGACTAGTGAATTAGCGATGAGCCCAAATTTTGCTTGTGTTTTTAGCCTTTCACCCTTGAAATACTATTAAAAAGTATATACTTTTGGTAATCTGGTATAGATGCTGAACATGTCAAATGATTGGATTGCAGTTATAGTAAGTAACCCGCTTTGATCCAACCTATTTTGATCCATTAACAAAACTGACCCAACCCGCCTATTTTGCCGCCTGTAAGTTATACAAGCAAATGTTCCTTCATCTATTGTCTACATCGTGATCATAGCGTTATAGCTATTTATAAGCAAAAATAGTTTCTAACTGGGAAGTAATTTGTACATCACCAAGGTACTTAGCACACATCAGCTCATGGAACAATATCAACAATACATAATACAGCTACACACAATCAGCCATATGGTGCCGTTTTATGTTTGTGGTGTATTATAAATCACTTTTTTTTTCCTATTATTTTGCATAGTCTGAACTAACGCAAGTAAGTAATAGACGATGATGTAATAATTTCTTTGACAATTCAATCATTAGAGAAACAATAAAAGAGGTCCCCAACTTCACAATTTGTGTTGTTACATCAAAGTCTATCTTGTACAGATCATTTATATCTAAACTTGCATTGCAGGGCTTGATGGTAATTTTAAATGTCATTTTTTACGAAATTTGGAATACATGATAGATATTGCAAAATTGGGTGACTTCTTTCGCGGTTTTTTATAGCTGAGTGGCTTAGTAGACATCGTCCCTTTGGTTTACATAGTTATGAGATTTTGATTTAGTATTTTGGTTCTTATTTCCTTGGTAATCATTTTACAGGGTTCTAAGAGCATCTCCAACGCATCTTTGAAAAACGAAGCATTATTTTAATATTGGGTTTTCTTTTAGTAAACTAGGAAAGTAAACTACCATTGCAAGTTTCAAGTTTGAGAATATGTGGTTATTGAGCTATTCATATCTGCTTTCTTGATCATTAGTAGCTACATTGAATTGTAGGATTCTGCAAATTCATAAAAGTCAAAATGTATATGTCTAAGACTCTAAGGTAGCATCAGATACCATATAACTATATTTTACTCAGAATTGATAAATTGACTCAATGTTTACTTTGTACATGTACAATCACAAATTAATTTTGTATAGTTATCATTTATTTGATTGGAACAGGTGCATCGTTTGGCATGCTTAGAAGTTAAGAAAATCATCAATAAAATCACAAATATATTTACAGCACTTGAGTCTGCTCGACCACGATGCAAGTCAGGATTACAAGTGTTGTGCTCGTTACATGATTGCATGGAAAAATGCAAGTTGCTTCTTCGTTATTGTTCCGAGTCCAGCAAACTTTACTTGGTAAATATTGTTCCTCTTTTAGGATTTTCTTATGCTCTCACCAAAAATGTCTCTTATATCTTGCATTTAAGTTATTACATAAATTTCTAATATAACACATTTTCCAGGCAATCAGCGGCGAGAGAATAATTTTGAGGTGCGAAAGGATTCGTACTTCTTTAGAATCATGCTTGAGCCAACTCCAAAACATGGTCGAACCCACATTGGCTGCTCAGGTTTGTTCTTGCACCTAATTTAACAAGCATTATTATCGTATCATTATCCACACGTCTTTATTCATGTGACCGTTATTACAGATATCCAAAATCGTCAACTATATCAAAACCGCAGCTTTTACTTTGGATACCTCAGAATATGAAGCAGGGAGGGTTTTATTAGCTCTACTTCATCAAGATATAGCAGCATCAAAAACTGCTAATCTTGATGAACTTAAGGCTTTCAAGTTTGCAGCTTTTAGGCTTCATATCACATCCCCTTTAGCTCTCATAATAGAGAAACGTTCCATAAGAAAACTACTAAGCAAGATCGGCGATACTGACCCTGTCAAAAGAAAAATCTTGAACTATTTGCTATATCTTGTGAAGAAATATGGAAAATCAATGAAGAAAAGTGAAGAGCAAGAAGGAGATGATGACGTATTTGATTCCCTTGGACCGCCTTTGAAATTCAAAAGCCGTCACTTGAGTGTACTTTCTTTGTCTAGCTCAGTTCCCAGCTTTAACAGTTCTTTAGGGGATTTAAATCTTCAAGTAGAAAATGTTTCATTTCAATCTTTGGATACAATTAGTTCAGAATTTGGTGCTGAGGATAATAATGAAGAGAAACGCGAGGAATTTAAGCGTTCTCCCGTGAGAGATAATGGGACAAACTTGTTTATTCTTGGAAATCTTTCTGTGCTTCCATGGGCATCTAGGCGTAAGGCGGTGGAGGATGTGAAAAACCAGTTGCAAGATGATCAAGGATCTAATGTTTCTATATCTACAAGTTACATTAAACCGGTTTTTAAGTTTTTAAAAGAGGCTCATCGGTTAGGTGATTCAGGAGCAAGAAGACACGGGGCAGAGTTGCTTTTGATGTTCTTAAATGAATGCAGGTAATGTTTCTCATTATTTAAAACTCATAGTACTTATTTTGTTGCAGAGTTTATATTAATATTCATACCATCTGAAATACCGGGGTGTTTGGATTTGCCGTTTGAAAGTGATAGTGTGTGTAGTGGATAGATAAATTTTCTGTTTTCCTGATGAAATTTAGTATTAGCATTATCCCATGTTAGTTGCCATGTTTTAGTAAGCTTTCACTAATTTGATTCTTAATGACATGATACAGAACTGACGTGCCACCTTTACCGAAAGAGGCAATGCACGGCCTCTCGTTATTTCTGGATTCAGAAATCACAGAAGAAGCCTTGCTAATATTAGAACTGCTCTCATGCCAACAATGTTACAACTCCGAAATAGTAGCATCCGGCATTCTATCCTTCATTTTAGAACGGATCAAAAACCCAAAGAGCAAACACAACAATTTGGCCTTGAGAGTACTTTGTAACATGTCAGCTCATACTGATCTAGGACATCACTTGATATACCTCGGGTTTATTCAAGATCTGGTGCCATTTTTGGATGACCTTTTGTTGTGTGGCTACTGTGTTAAAATATTTAGGAATTTATGCGCGATTGAGGAAGCTGCGGCTCATTTTTTTGAAAATGAGAGATGCATTATTTCTATTGTGGAGCTTCTTGAAGTAGGCAAAGATGAAGAACAAGAACATGCACTCGATATTCTACTCTCGTTATATTACCAACAAGAAGAGTTGCGTGGAATTCTGTTGCAAGATGGTATTGTTTCGTCTTTGGTCAATATATCAGAAAACGGGAGTTGTAGGGGTAAGTTGCTGTCAGTTGAGTTACTACAATTACTATATGATGAACATTCTCAAGTATGTAGCCTTTCGGATACATCACAAAGCACAAATGGTAACTCTAAAGCAAAGGACTCATGTTCCAAGCCATTGGGATTATTTGGTAGGGTAAAATTAAGGTTTAGAAAATCCATATGGTAGCTTGCTTCATTGTTGGAGATTAGGGCATAGTTATAGGCATTTACAGTTTTATAATTTTTTATATTCATCTGTTTTTTGATCTTGCATTGACGGTAGGTTCACGTAATGTGGTCTTTTTTTGGCAAGGTTTGAGTACAGGTTTTATTCACTCTCAATTCTGTAAATTGTATGTTTTTCAGTGAGAAAGACACTAGAATCTGTTGAAATGTACAAGAATCGATAGCATCATCGTAATGAGTTATTTGCTGTTTAAAGAAAATGTGCAACAGTAAGTTGATTTGAATCGGTAAGCTAGTAATAGTTGCCTTTGATGAAGTCATTCAGTTTATTCAGTTCACCGCTTTGCTGATCCACTACTACTCGTACAGCATCAGCCATAGATATCATCCCAACTATCCTTCCATCTATTACTGGGACATGTCGTATATGGTTTTCTATAATCAAAATATACAAGTTGTTAATGGTGTCTATTAGAAGTATCAAAAAAAGGTTTGAGAATCATCTACCTGACATTAATCTCATTGCTTGATAAACATTTGTATCAGATGTCACGGTTACCAGCTTGTTCTGTTATAGTTAGCAAATGATCACGAGTTCAAGATTTAAGATCAATTGCTAAAACAATCATAAAAAAATGCTAACCTGGCTTGTCATTATTTCCCCAACTCTCGTATTTTTTGGTCTGTCCTTTGCAATTACCTTCTGCAAGTAATCTGAATTTCAATTTATCGTCAATATCGTTGTGATCTAAAAGAAATGCAATAATTTCCTTTTTTGTAAGTAGAGCACGAACCTCTTTCAGTGATGATCCCTGCAATCATCTGTTCATCTCCAGGCTTTAGAACCACTAAAGATCCAATATTGCTTCGAGCCATCTGTAAAATTGCCACAAAGTAGAGTAAGTAGCTGCAAGTTTCATTCAATTCTGATGAAAATAAATAAATATGGTAATTATACTTGTTTTGCAGCATCATAGACTGTGTCATCGCTCTTGCACCAGAGCCATGATCCAGCCTTTTCATCCTCTTTTGTCATCAGAACTTCGGCAACTGTAGTATTTTCCAAGCCCTTTTGATGCATTAATGGAGATTTTATAATCGACGCATTCTCTGTGTACTTTTGCAACTGATTCAGGACTGGTATACGGAACGTTTCCTTACAAGTTTGTATTGCTCTTGCAATAACTTGCATCTTCACTATATCGACGGGAACTTTTGAGATATCTAGAAGTCTAAGAATGAAAACTATTTTTGGTTATATTGCTTCTTGGACGATACTTATGTGTTCTTTTCTTGAATTAGCAAGTCAGGTAAGGATTTTAGCCTTTTTCTTGCCTAGTCACTTGCTTCAATAAGTGGTCATCTGAAATGCTGCATTGCTATAATTGCTTGTACAATAGGCATAAAAAATTGTAGCATAAGTCAACATTAGACATTACGATAAGGCAACCTATGCCCGAATTTATTCTTAGATTTTCTTGAAAGCTTAGCGACCAAGGAATATTAGATTTTGGTTATTTTACATATTAATTTGCTAATCGTGTTTGTTATTGTTTTAAGCAAGCATATACTTTGATTACCTTCTCATACACACACCAGAAGGATAACTAATTAAAGAAATTTACATGGGTAAAAATGACCCGAAAATATGTTAATGTGCATGTAGTAATGAATGGTGTACAAGTCATTATCGAATAGGAAAAGGGTTACCTCTTGAAAAGGTGATGCTAGACTTGTAAAGAAAGGTAAAAACAGCATCATAAAGTTGCCCACAAGAGGGGTAAACCATATATTTTATGTAAAACATGCTTCAGGCCACTTCTTTGATCTTCCTAATGTATCAAACTTGTATTTAAGCAACTCTTCCATCTTCATCATATGACATCACGAAAAAATAATAATTGGATTTGCACAATCCTTTTCTGTTTTAGCATCTTTCAAACATTAAAAACTATGGCTGACAGAAAGCCTACAGGTTTCCGTTTTCGCTTACCTTGGTTACTACAACCTGCGCCAACTCCTGCCCCTGAACCACCTACCCAACAACCACGAGCCTCTCCAAAAACCTCTGTTGCATCAACTTCTGCTCAGAGGCCACCATTTCGGCCACCAGGGAGAGCCCCAGCACCAGCTTCGCCTGCACAAGCCCGACCACAGCCAGTGGCATCACCACCAACGCCACCACCTGTTCCAGCTAAGTCACCGGCACCTAAATCATCTCCAATTGCTAAAACTGTTGAACCTGAGGCAACCCAGCCTAACAAAGAAACTAAGACCACAACTGAGCCCATACTAGCCATTGAAACAACAGGTCCGACAACCCCACCTCAAAGGTCAGCAGTCAGGTCACCTAGGCAAGCTCAATCCCAGCCTAGCCCTCCCCAATCTCCATCGCCACCAAATCCCGACTCTCAATCATCCTCCCCATCACGTACTCCACCACGAGCCAAGTCCCCATCATTATCGCCATCTCGTATGGCTGCTGAACCGCAGCCTAATCCTCCCCAATCTCCACGACCAACAAAACCTGACTCTCAACTATCTTCCCCATCACGGAGTCCACCACAAGCCAATTCTCAACCATTATCGCCATCTCGTATGGCTGCACAATCTCAGCCTGGTCCCCAAACTCCACCACCACCAAAACCCGACTCTCAACTCTCTTCCCCATTACACATACGTACTCCACGTCAAGCCAATTATCAACCATCATCACCATCTCATGTGGCTTCTCAACCGCAGGTTAGTCCTCCCCAATCTCCACAACCAACAAAACCCGACTCTCAACCCTCTTCCCCATCAAGTATAAGTACTTCACCAGAAGCCAATTCTAAACCATCATCACCATCTCGTATGGCCATTCAACCCCATGTCCCAACCAAGCCCTCTCCTCCTGACCATGAGGCCATACGATCACGAGCTACCACTCACCCATTGTCTCCAATTCATGCACATCCATCTCAGGCACGCACCCCACCTAGATCTCCACCTCGATCACCCTCTCGGCCTACGAATAAAAAATCATTATCACCACCTCATGCAAAAACCATATCATCACCTATACCAAACGATGCACCAGAAATCAAACAATCAACCAAGATAACTAAAAAATACAACCCATCGGATTCAAATTATGTTCCACAAAGTCATGATCTTTCCCACCATGCAAAACCAACAAAAACCAGATCAATGAATACACATTCAATGGAAACAAGGCCGAACACAACTGCAGCACGAGTTCCCTTACACCGAGAGATCAAAGGTGATATTTCAAAGTTCATTCATAACATCACAAGCACACATGCACAATCTAAGGACGACAAACATAAAAGTGTTATCACACTGATTGCTGGTGACAACACAGGGGCGTCAATGAATTTAAGTTCAGATGCAACTAAAAGAGGCAATAACCTTACTACTGACAAGACTGAACATGATGCCATTAATAACGGAGATCAAGAAACTAAAGTAATTGTTAATAGCAATATTCAAGGAATCAATAACTCAATGGTATTCAACAGTTCTGTTACCGAAAGAAATCCAGGTGTTCATCTAAGGATCACGTGTGATTTAGCAAACACCAACGATTCAAATATGAAGAGTACAGAGTCAATGGAGATGCAAAGGGCTGAAGTTAACGTTACTCCACAACAGAACCTTGTTTATGATACAACGACTGTTGAATCACTTGAAGAGGTTTACATGGACCCGAAAGAATTTGAGCAAGGTGATCACAAAAGGTCTGCTAATGAGATCGAGGTTCTTTAATCCAGCAAACATTAGCAACAGATCGATGCACATATAATAAGGATGATGCTCATCATCCATAAAATCTAAGCTTTTATATTACATTCCTCGTATGTTGTAATGAAGTACATAAACTTGTGTGTTGAAATAAGTACTTATTAACAATCTACACGTAAATAAGATATGGATGGCTGAGAGTCATACATACATTCATACATAGAAACATACAAATATAACAGAGAAGGCGCACTAGTAACTTAACTACCATGCCGGTTTATAATTGTGAACATGATCACCTACATCATATCAAAGCCTCGTTATTTCATTTAAAAACAGTACTACGCACACATAGACTCATACATACAAAATACACACATACATGTATTATGGTAGGAAATAATACTCAAGTTTTACCTTTTCGAAGATCATATGCATCAACATGGTACACTTTACAATCATAATTTAGCAATAAAATAATACAGCTACTACATTTCTCATCCAGACATTTCATCGACACGTATCATACCAAACTAACCGAAAATATGATCAAGTCCCAATCTTTAGAAGTTAAAAACTATTCTTAGGGAAAAATGGTTTATCAGGTTTGAAAACTAACGAATAAGTGGCGGGCCTAATACTAAACGTCATAAGGTGTATTTTATATTTTTATGGAACTAAAAAAGAATCTTAAGGCTCACCAGTGGTTCGGTCGAGTAGCATGGTCGACCTCGGTCTTCCATCGGTCGCCCCACTGTGGGTATAAGGTCGTGGATCAAAAAACACACGAACTAGTTCGTCCAAACGACCGAATTTTATACACACAAAACTGTTTGGAATAAAATAAATAAATAAATAACTTTGTCGTCGTCAGGTCGTCGGAGAGAGAAAGCTGATGTGGCATGGTCGTCCGTGGTCACCACTGTGACTAGCCTTAACACAAGACCAAGAAGATGGAGAGAATAATTATAAAATGAGATTATTTTTATAAGTTACAGCATATGATTTTTATAAATTATTAAATTTTTTTTTTTTATAATCTTTATGTTGGTCAATCAAAGCTTATATTTTAAGTAGTTTATTTTTTTTAAAATTAAGTATTATCTTTTAATAATCTTGTGTGTCACAACATGTCTTAGTTTTACATAAATTAATAATGAAATCCTAGTAACAAAATAAGTAAGTAACCTAAACTAACATGGGCTCACGCACCTTACAAAACTAGCACTAAAATCATATATATTAAAAATTTTCTATATAAGTGGCCTTGGATATAAAAAGCACCGAATATATATTGGACAAACATGTTTTTACGTATTTGGGACACGTCGAGGGAGTTTGTTTCGTATGATCAGAAAATGTCTAGGAACAATTTTTGTGTGATAGGAAATGTTGTGAAATTTGTAGAGATTGGCAGGGAAATCTAACCATTTGTATCATTTTGAGTGGTATTGCATTAATACTTGTGACATGTTAGCTTCTTCTTTCGATCACTATCCTATCACCTTTACATTGCGATGATTATCATCGCCGCTAGTCAAGTTCTTCTTTAACCCCGATTCAGCCGCATCAGTCAGCAGTCACGAGCTCGATCTCATGTCAAAACCATTGCGGATGATCTACAGGATAATATTATACTACATGTCAATATGAGTCAAGTTGCGTTAACATTTTTCTTTCAACTTTTTTTGATTGTCGATTTCATTTCAATTAATGATTGTACTTTTGTTAATAACAAGTTAGAAAGTTGTTGAAATACTATATATGGACGAAATATAACACAAACTTTTTTTGATTGTCGGTTTCATTTCAATTAATGATTTTACTTTTGTTACGTAGTAATAACAAGTTAGAAAGTTGTTGAAATAGTATGGATGAAATATAACACAAACTGATTGATTTAAAACACAAGATATAGCGAAGATATATTATACTCCGAGCTTTTGCAGTCAAATTTTTTATCGGGAACTTGAAGATTTGAGGTTTGTCATAGCAATGTAGTTACTCGTATGGCATCAATGAAGCAAGCAATCTTCGTCATTGGCCTTA
This sequence comes from Artemisia tridentata subsp. tridentata, assembly GCA_021014915.2. Classification (NCBI taxonomy): domain Eukaryota; kingdom Viridiplantae; phylum Streptophyta; class Magnoliopsida; order Asterales; family Asteraceae; genus Artemisia; species Artemisia tridentata. The sequence continues at coordinate 82,571,380 of CP139504.1, forward strand.
CGAGCAAGGGTAGAATCAAGAGGGTTCCCCAAGGTGTCCGTAAATTATATGATTTTTCTTGCGTAGTGTAAATTATGTTAAAAGTACTAGATTATTTATTTTATTTTTTTACCCTAAAATACACTTGGTTCCAAAAATTTTGTGCTACGAGTCTTCTTTAGTTTTAACAAACCACACGGCTTTTAGCTATGGTTATGCTTATATGCCACAATTTATGAGAGAATTATGCATTATCAGTCTCAATACTCAACACTCAACGTACTCTAACACTATGTTCCTGAGTTTTTTATTTTAGAGAAAAGAATGAAACAGAATGGGAATGATTCGATGTTTAGTACAATTTTAAATTTGCAGTATTTCCCGTTAGATAAAAGAGTCACTTGAGGACAAATGACAATTCGATCTTCCGGAGTCGTATTCCTCGACGAGATTTGAATTGAAAATTACGTTATGTCTTTTGTTTAATGCTTGATTATCGAATATTTTTTTTGGTTTTTATAAAAGATTTAAAAAGCTAAATAGATAAATAAAAGAAAACTACAGACAAAACACTAATATAAGAACTAAAATGCGATAATAAAGGATATGCTTGTCAAGTGAGGTGAAAAGATCGTTAAGTGTGAATTACCGTTTAAAGCGGTGAATTAATACCCGTTTAAAAAAACTATTTTCTCACAACGTTGGTTTATTTTGAAAATAATCTTTAATCTTGGTAATAATCACTAGATTTAAATGATTGATTATCGTAACGGCTTTTGCCCGTTAAAACAACCAAGTAAATAAATCAAAAATAAATCCGGAAATTATTAATTAACAATCTTTAATACCCGTTTAAAAAACTATTTTCTCACAACGTTGGTTTATTTTAAAAACAATTCTTTATCTAGGTAAAATTAATATATTAAGGGCTTGTTTGTTAAAATTTTCTATTAAGTCATGTTTAATTAAGAGATGAGTTAATGCAGACACCCTCAGTTTTATTACTTAATATTTTCAGTCATCTTTTTTTATTAAGTCACAAACAAACAGTTTTCATATGACTTAATAAACTCAGTTTTTTTTCATATTAAGTCAATTAAGTCGAATTCAAACAGCACCTAATAGATTAAGTTAATTATCCTAACGGCTTTTGCCCGTCAAAATAACCAAAAATCAATTCAAGTAACCAAAGATTATTAATCAACAATTTCTAAGTTTTTCACACTTAATTCTCAAATCACAACCCACTTAACAAGCATATATAAAATCTACTCACTACACATGTAAAATAAGCTAACAAATCCAACAAACATAAGCATATTTCTAAACTAAATATTAAAGCTAAAGAATTGAAAATGGGAAGAAAGTAGAACCCGATCTATGCAACGAGACGAATTAAACCACCCGATCTTATAAACTTAACAAATACTAAAGATTATTTCTTTAGTAGCTTATATTCTACCAAATAATCAATAAAGTTGTGAACTTTATTAATTAATTATAAGCTAAGCTTATAAGACCCTTAAGCTCCTCGCCTTAGATGTAGGATAGGATGCATAAAAATCAAAACTTTATCAAAGGTTAGTACAAATAAGCAATCTAAATAATAAAACTAGATCAAATAAGCTATAGAAAAGCTAATCCAATCTAGTGTACTAGTTTTAAATCTAATAAGCTAAAAAGAAAATAAATCTAAACTAGTAACAGAAAAATAAGCTAAAAGATAGCTTATTTGAGTAGAAACACATAAAGTTTAAAGCTTTTTGCATTAAGTAAACAAAAACTAACTAGATCTAAGAAAATAAAGAAGTTTTGAAAAGAAGTAAAAAAAGGTGCTTATTGAATAAGCTATGGGAAAAGCTTATCCAAAAAAAGCTAGTCTAAATAAACCACAAAAAGCTAATTAGCTATTATGGCTTATTAGATAAAGAAAGAAAGAGACAATAAAATAAAGAGAGAAGAAGAAGATAAGAAGAAATAAGCTAAGTTGGAAGCATTAAATTCATTGATAAGCAAAAAGGTTTAATACAATAAGCACTTTAAATAAGCTAGAAGAAAAATAAGCTACAAACTAATACACTTAAAATAAGCTACACTACAAAACTAAACTACTCCTACTCCTAAAAAGAAAAAAATAACTGTGTGTAAAATTGTGATAAATGAAAGCTTTTTTCTATTGCCTCATATCATGATCTATTGATAGCCAAATGATTGGCATCCTCACATTCTCGATCCTTCCGACAGCTCACAAATAATTTGTATCCCACTATTAAGGACACATGGCGGCGTGTGAGAGGTTGAAGCTGGGATAGTGGGGTGCGAGTGGAATAAGAATCCAAGGCCACGCGCCTTGATGAATTAATTTGAGGAATTGTGTTACACTCGCTGGCACAAAGTTACATTGTATCATTCTTCACTTCTTGTTTTTTTATTCTTCACGTGTAGGCATTGTATCATTCTTTTTCTTCACTTTTGTCATTAGCCAATAGGGTAGAGAGGAGTCACATGGGCTAGTCTTCTTGTTATCAACTTTGCAATTTGTAATATCTTCTTTTCTTTCTTTTTATCGTGTGCCATCAACAAGAAACAAATGAAAATGAATGTGCTATCAAACGGTGGGACCCACCTAAAGATTCCTTGGAATTAATTTCAACTTTGGCCTCATTTGTCACTTTACACCCCTGGTTTCACTTTTAGTCCTTAATCTCCAACTTGAAACTTGAGATTGACATACTTTTAGGCTAAACGTGATAGTATTTGAGCTTCATCTTCGGGCTTTAATTGGGCTTCCAATTAAGTTCGATAAATCAATGAATAAGCTCCAAATTATCTTCAAAAAATCTTTAATATCTTATAATGTTTAAACAATCATCATTTTGCTTCACTTTTGCTCCAATAATTCTTGTCTCGTGCAGTTGGACTCGTAATTTCGTGCTCTTTCCAATGGAGTGCTTGGGTAATTAACGTTTTTGCTTTATTTTCAAACCCTTGTACCTTCAAGACATAATAACACATACAAAACATATTTGCAATATAATTTCACATATTTTATGGTTATTAGTCCATTTTAGCGTATTTTCTGGTATAAAAATGATGTGTGTTTAAGTACACATCAGAATCCCGCACACTAATCCATTGTTGGTCCCTCACGCAATGTTTATCACACACGTAGTGAAAGAAAATCTTTTACCCCCCTTAATTAGTAATCCCTCACATCAAACAAGAACAGAAAAATGTTCATTAAGGGGTATAAAAATCATTTGTTTCGAAAACGCCACGTTTTAACCCTTAAATAATAAATAGAAGATAATAAGAAATTTTTCAAAACATATAAAAGGATTTAAGAATGGGAAACTCGCAAATTGGGAGTTTCCAGGAGATAAAGATCATCATCCTCGATTTTCGCAGTCCCCAAACCAAGCTTAAAACGAAATCACAACTAAATATAAAATTAGATGCTAACACTACCCATAGATGTTAATTGTGTAAGCGCAGCTACTCCTTGCTCCCTTATTGCTAGTTCCACTAAGGATTTTATTTTGAAAAACGAGTTTTTCTTATTTCGATAGATTTTAGTCCTATAAAGGCACCCAGTTTAGACAATACTTAGTTTAAAATCCTTCCCTAGAGAACTGCTGCATATAGAAATGAGGTCCACCTAAAGGTCCTAATTTAACACGATTTAGGGGATATCCTTTTTATTTCGACTGAAACAACTCATCTACGAGTCCAGAGACAGAAGCTTTATTTAGATATCCCCGGAGTCGAAATTTGGCCTTATTATTATTATTATTATTATTATTATTATTATTATTATTATTATTATTATTATTATTATTATTATTATTATTATTATTATTATTATTATTATTATTATTATTATTATTATTGCACCGTATTAGCCCTCGGCCCTTTAAACAACTGAGACAACGAGAGCGAACCGTCAGGAAACAGTAGTCTTATTTCGACCTTGGGAATTTTCCTCCACCTTTTTGAAGGCTGAGTCAATGGGAGCGAACCGTAAGGAAACATAAAACTTTTATGGTTTTGGATTATTATTATTACCTCCACCCCCTTTAAACAAATAAGTCAACGGGAGCGAACCGTCAGGAAACAGTAGTCTTATTTCGGCTTTGGTTTATCACACATTTATTAGGGGCCAAATCCCGAGTCCTGCGGTCTTTCAACATCCGAAACAATAGCAGCTAACTATCAGGAATCAGTTGTATTATTTCCTCGCAACACTGACAGTACCCTGATGTGTACCCAATTTCCATAAGTAGGAATTCTCTAAAAAAGAAGTAAAAACTAAGAATTGTAAAAACCATGCATCTTTAATTATTGAAAACTTTATTTTTAAGGTGTTATTTAGCTGGTGGGAGCAAAAAGCCACAAATAACGTCTATGAGCTCTAAAGAGATCCAACTACTCCACGCTTAGCATCTAACTTATATTTAACTCTATCATTTTTCGTTCTTTGCAAAAAAATTTAAGTCTTGCAAACGCTCAGTCTCGAAAGCTAAGGGAAAAGCTAGAGTGCAATACTCAGTCAAGTCAGAATCTCCCTTGTTCTAGCCTACGGGCCTACTTATTTATATACATAAATTTTTCATTTTTCATTTTTCTTTTTTTTTTTTTTTTTTTTTTTTTTGGCACAAAATTTCAAACAAATATATAGATTAAAACGGGGTTGCGTGGGACACAGACAATGCAAGGGTTTGAAATTTTTTGAAAATTTTGATAGAAATCCCCCCACACTTAGAACTGAACATTGGCCTCAATTTTCAAAAATATCGGGTGTTGCCCCCACACTTAGGAACGAAAAAGGCAAATGCTTAAAATTCAAAGTGTGAAAGGGGAAAGCTATATCAAGTTTAGCACATATGATAAAGGATTTCCCTAAATATAACAATGAATATGATCGGAGACCGAGTGTTGAAGGGTTTGAAAACAAGCACGGAGGTCTTCACGATCATAGGGAATCCTGCAAGCAAAAACAGAAACCCACAAAACACAACAAGGAGAGAAGCACTCCCCCACACTAATCCGAATACCACATCACACTTATTCAAAATAAAAAATAAAAATAAAATAAAATAAAGATAGATAGATAGATAGATAGATAACACGGGTTGCCTCCCGAGAAGCGCTTGTTTTTGTTCGAGTCTCTAGCTTGACTCTAGGGTTACTTAGGTCTTTTAGAAAAATGAAATCTCCCACTTAAAGTTAAGTTGGGATGGAAATAGCGATACATCACCACCTTAGGTACGTATGCCATACAATCGGGTAATGGAATTTTGACATATCTATGTGAATGTCACACCATTACCCATATCGTCTCAACCGACTGTGTCAGGGAAAAAAATGGGTCAAATCTTTCCACTTCACTTAAACGGATATCAGTTTGCTTAATAGAGGGAAATGGCATAACTATCTCCAATAATCCTAAGTCCAAATCTAACAAAAGGTTAGAATTAGTTTCAATACAAGGATCAGTGACAGCTACATCAGATAAGTCCAATACATGATCAACACTACTAATAAGGTTTTCAGACTCCCTAGGGATTGGAATAGGGTCATCGGCAAGTAAACATTCAAGTTCTTCTATGTCCCTAAGAGGATTGAAGTCAATGTCCCTATCCCCCATTAAGAGGGCGTCTAAATAATCTGCTTGAAGGAAGTCGATCGTTTCATCTCCCAAAACAACTATGAAAGGCGAGGGTGGTGTGTCAATAGGCATACTACAGTCTATATTAGTACTAACCAATATCATCTCAGACTCCCTTGGGATTGGGACAAGATCATCAACACTTGATTTCATGAATTCGTCATTTTCCCTTGCGGGAATAGGGTTAATATCCTCATCCCCCATTGAGAGGGCGTCTAAAGGTTCCATGGTAGAAAGGCAAGGTGGGGGTGGTGTGTATGCTATTGGCGGAGACGGGACATGTGCGGTACTTTGTGGGCTATAAATATGCACCTTGTCCATTGTAGTCTCCGTATCATCCTCATCACTCTCCTCATGATAAAATAAGTCAACAGGAGGATCTTGTTTTGGAAGTTTAAGAATCAACTCCTGAAGATGGTTCATTTCATCTTGTAATGTTTCAATTTTTGTTTGAAAGTTCATGTTGAATTGATCTTGAGCAATAATCATTTTAGTAATCAATTCAGCTCTAGTTAACTTACTCTGAGGAAGTGGCTGAGGGGTGTGTATTGTGAAGGGAGTGTATAACATGAAGATGTGTCAAAATCGGATGATGTCTGATCATTATAAGGGGTCTGCTCATAGACAAGCATGTCCCCCGTTCGACAATCAAACTCCGGATGAGGACACCCTCCACAAAATTCACACATGTATGTCTCTGTCTGATGTTATGGGGGATGGTTGAAGAAGTCGGGTGTTTCATTGTAGAAATAAGGATTTTGGTCATAGACAAACCCGTTTCCCGAATCTACAATGCTACAACCGGGGCAATTTCCACCATTTTGAGGACCCCCACACCATTCACAACCATGTAGGTTAAATGAAGACATAGTGAAGAATTAAATGGTTATAGAGGATAAGAGAAAGAGAATTAAACGGTTGAGAGGAAAAAGAAGGATTTTTTATATTTTTAATTATAGAAAAAGGAAGATATTTTTGGATTTTTAGAAAGATTATTAGAAAAGGAAAATATTTTTGGCTTTTTTCAATTTTTTTTTTCAAATTTTTAACAACAAAAACTTTCAAAAGAAAGGATCTTCAAGGCACCAACGCCAAACAAAACATAAAATTCTTAACAAATCTCTCCGGCAACGGCGCCAAAAACTGATTCGTTGTTTAGTACAGTTTTAAATTTGCAGTATTTCCCGTTAGATAAAAGAGTCGCTTGAGGACAAATGACAATTCGATCTTCCAGAGTCGTATTCCTCGATGAGATTTGAATTGAAAATTACGTTATGTCTTTTGTTTAATGCTTGATTATCGAATATTTTTTTGGTTTTTATAAAAGATTTAAAAAGCTAAATAGATAAATAAAAGAAAACTACAGACAAAACACTAATACAAGAACTAAAATGCGATAATAAAGGATATGCTTGTCAAGTGAGGTGAAAAGATCGTTAAGTGTGAATTACCGTTTAAAGCGGTGAATTAATACCCATTTTAAAAAATTATTTTCTCACAACGTTGGTTTATTTTGAAAATAATCTTTAATCTTGGTAATAATCACTAGATTTAAATGATTGATTATCATAACGGCTTTTGCCCGTTAAAACAACCAAGTAAATAAATCTAAAATAAATCCGGAAATTATTAATTAACAATCTTTAATACCCGTTTAAAAAACTATTTTCTCACAACGTTGGTTTATTTTGAAAACAATTCTTTATCTAGGTAAAATTACTAGATTAAGTTAATTATCCTAACGGCTTTTGCCCGTCAAAATAACCAAAAATCAATCCAAGTAACCAAAGATTATTAATCAACAATTTCTAAGTTTTTCACACTTAATTCTCAAATCACAACCCACTTAACAAGCATATATAAAATCTACTCACTACACATGTAAAATAAGCTAACAAATCCAACAAACATAAGCATATTTCTAAACTAAATATTAAAGCTAAAGAATTGAAAAAGGGAAGAAAGTAGAACCCGATCTATGCAACGAGACGAATTAAACCACCCGATCTTATAAACTTAACAAATGCTAAAGATTATTTCTTTAGTAGCTTATATTCTACCAAATAATCAATAAAGTTGTGAACCTTTTTAATTAATTAGCTTAATAAAAGCTTTTAAAGCTATAAACTTTAGAAAATAAGCTAAGCTTATAAGACCCTTAAGCTTCTCGCCTTAGATGTAGGATAGGATGCATAAAAATCAAAACTTTATCAAATGTTAGTACAAATAAGCAATCTAAATAATAAAACTAGATCAAATAAGCTATAGAAAAGCTAATCCAATCTAGTGTACTAGTTTTAAATCTAATAAGCTAAAAAGAAAATAGATCTAAACTAGTAAAAGAAAAATAAGCTAAAAGATAGCTTATTTGAGTAGAAACACATAAAGTTTAAAGCTTTTTGCATTAAGTAAACAAAAACTAACTAGATCTAAGAAAATAAAGAAGTTTTGAAAAGAAGTAAAAAAAGGTGCTTATTGAATAAGCTATGGGAAAAGCTTATCCAAAAAAAGCTAGTGTAAATAAACCACAAAAAAGCTAGTAAGCTATTATGGCTTATTAGATAAAGAAAGAAAGAGACAATAAAATAAAGAGAGAAGAAGAAGATAAGAAGAAATAAGCTAAGTTGGAAGCATTAAATTCATTGATAAGCAAAAAGGTTTAATACAATAAGCACTTTAAATAAGCTAGAAGAAAAATAAGCTACAAACTAATACACTTAAAATAAGCTACACTACAAAACTAAACTACTCCTACTCCTAAAAAGAAAAGAAAAAAAACTATGTGTGAAATTGTGATAAATGAAAGCTTTTTTTTATTGCCTCGGATCATGGTCTATTTATAGCCAAATGATTGGCATCCTCACATTCTCGATCCTTCCGACAGCTCACAAATAATTTGTATCCCACTATTAAGGACACGTGGTGTAGCACTCTGTAAAATTCCCTAGTAATTTGTACATTGCTAATCAAGTATTAAACACTAATACAGTTCAGTTAACCATTTTTATGGTCAAAATTTAAAATTTTGTTATTACATTACAAACACATTGGAACGAGCCCACACACGGACCACAAATAATCCAACACACTTAATATAAACCAAACGGATCAAACACACTATTTCTAGCCCAAGTTTTGGCCTGGTACTATTCAAAAGCCCAACCCAACAAACTTTGAGTTTTATACTTGTTATATATCGCTCGGTTAAACACCATTTGCTTTGCCCCAATTTCTTTTAATTTCGATACACAATACATGCATTATTTGGTATCATTCGAATCCTCACCCACCAAAGAATTAGGATGTCGAATCTCATTTTCCATATCGAACGTTTGACCCCCGAACGAGAGCCAAAGTGAAACCCCATCGAGACATGTACAATGTCACTTTTTATTTATCCATCTTTACCAAATTCGATCAAACCAACTTTCACCTAGCTCATTTGAGTTTCTATGATAGAATATGAGTTCAAGAGTTCATTTCTCACATTATCCCACAATATGGCATGTTAAAATAAGTTCTTGGACCCTTTAATAATTCGTACGAGACATATATACTACTATACATGTACATTTCGGTACATGACCATGTATCTACACCTAATATACTCCTAATACTACTAGTACTCGAGCGTTATTCTTTATCTTCTGCTAACACATCAAATCAAGCAACTTGGTGAGTATAATACTATATATACGATACATAATACATGCATACATACACTTACCATAACTTCCTTTCACACACAAGAGTTTATCCCATTTTCTCTCTAGTCTTTCTCCCTTTGCCGAGTTCCCAAGAAGCCAGAAGCCCTTTTCCATTGTTCAAGTTCATTTTGAGCCATTATCCAAGTGTTTAGCACCCATTCAAACTCTTTGGTGATAGTTCTAACAAGCTACACCTATAATAACCGTGTTCTTGATCGTTCGAACGTATAAACTCCACCTATAAGGTGTTGTAAGTCCTCCTCAACACTTTCCCTACTCGTTATAACAATTTTATCATACCATGCATCATATTTCTTATTTACTCGATCGTATTTCACATTTTATGCATTATATACGCTTTCCTTCATTTATTTTACGTTTATACGCAATGACCTCCTTTATGGATGGCTAAGAACTCGTGCTTTATCTCTACTTGACACTTACTTACTCATTTTATTTATTTATCGAATCGTATTTCATATAACACATTATACATGTCATATTACATATTTCAGAACCATGTTATATCGATAAGAAAAGGCCATGTTAAATCAAAATCATATACATGACATATCATTTTTATTGCTTAACTCGTTTCTTAATAAGCTCACTTATTAAATTGTTGTTTTAAGTTTCCCATGATAAGCTCATATAAGCCCTCTAAAAGTCACAAAGTAATCGCTAATAAGAACCAGTCGAAACCCTTTGTTTTTACCGATTAGGCTTAAAAGCCCAATAAGCACATTTTAAGCAATCCCGATAAGCTTTAGTAATAAACTCTTTTGTATTGTTTTTAGGCTCATTTAATAAGCCCAAACTCAGGCCCACTATGTTCTAAAAACCCTCGGATCGAATTTTGTTATTGGGTTTAGTTTTAAATCAATAAAGCCCAATAAACTCAAAAATAAGCACTTTGATTTATAAGCAGTTGAAATTTACTTAAATAAGCTTTAATAAGTTGTAAAAACTCTCGAAAAACTTTTCCCATTCTTTTTGTAAATTTTGGACTAAGTTTGCAAAGAATATGTCATTTCGGGTTAAATATGTCAAGTTTGTATAAATATGTTCTAAAACTGTTCATCTATTAACTTGAGGGTATATATTGATAAAACAATAAACAGGAAGTTAATTATGTCATTTTAGAAACATTTGGACTAAAAATGTAATAAATATGTTAACCAAGGACTAACGGTGCAAAACTAACACCATTAGGGTAGAAAGTGTAAAATTGGTATAAGTACAAGGACCAAACTGTAACTTTATTTCATATTCATTTCTATTGCATATTTTACACTTTCCCACTCATTCACGTGCATTTTTACGTTTTGTTCACATATTTAAACACGTTACATATATAACGAATTTTAACGATTAACTTAACGTTTCGTTCAAACCCTTTCGAGAAAACGATATTTATGGAACCAATGACATAAAAACATGATAATATTATGTATAATATTATTTTTGAACTTTAAGCATTTTAAGCTTATCACACTCACATCTCACACCAAATTATTATCCGTTACTCGTTTTCACACTCACTATTCATATTAAGTCACAAATACCAAATTCTCAGACTTCCCTATTATCCAGGTCGTGTGTTGGAGCCGTATCCGTAATTTCACTTGATTTCACATTTCCACCTTGCCAGTTACACACATGGTGAGTCATAGCCCCACTTTTACTTATTTAACAAGTTTACACTTTATGGGGGAGATACATGCTCCAAACTAAAACACACAAGTATTTTTAAGTATTTTTGTATGCTTCACCTGATATGATATTGACTAAGTTACTCTATTGCCACAAGCCCCTCACATCATGAACCATTAATCACTTGCGAGTGAATGCGAATATAGTGAATAGATCTATTGGAGGTTGACTGCCTATTCCACTAATGCCTTGACAAATAGCCTTAGTTGCTAGTCGGATTAGTCGCAATGCACTATATTTGAAGGAAATAGGCAATGGCAAAACACCTATTACATGAGGGCCCCACACCGGTTACTACACTGTTAACGTTTGCGTTTCATGAGACTTAGGGCAATATATACAATTGCAATATCACCCTTTTAAACATGATTGTAATACACAGACAATCACAACTTGTGTTTCTCAAACTCATTATTATTACAAACTCTATGATTTCACTCAACAATTTTATTGACTTTTAGCATGTTTATCTCAGGTAATTAGCGGAGCAGACAAGGCACGGAGCGGGTGATAAACTCAGGGTTTTTAATGTGGTGTAAAATAAAATCATGTCATTCACTATTAAACTACTACACCCTTTTATGGGATGTTTTAACTCTAATATTTTCACATTTTGTACTTCAACTTTGATTTGAATGAACAAGTACATTTAAAACGCCTCTTTTGAGCCGTTTTCTATTATTATGACAAAGATCCTCCCCGTAATACCCCGATTGGTCTTCCGCTGTTAACTCATAATTTAGGGGGTGTTACAGATTGACATCAGAGCCATAATTATAGAGAACCAAATGTTTGCAAACATTGGAATATAATTACACTTTCAAAATAAATGACGTTTACACCATACCACTTTACACCCTCCGTGCCTGATAACACCGTGCTCAATATATTACCTTTTAAGATTATTTTACACTAATCTTCACACACTTGATAATTACTCTCACACACTTGATTATTTTACCCTGATTTTCACATACTTGATTTTATTGATTGCTTACATTTACTATTTATGGGTTACTACAGTACCATGTCTACAGTCTCACACCTGAGTACCTCATCATCGGATGTAGAATCCGAGGACACCCTATCATCTATCACCTTCCCATTATCAGAAGACCCGTATGTTTTAGCTCTACGGGCCCATATATCACCACCACACCCGGAGAACCGACCAGTTTCTCCCACCTACACCCCACTTACTGACGATTAGTACATGCAGACTCGGCAATGGTTGCAAGCAGAAGAGTCAGATACACCTTCACCTACTCCACCACCCCCACCTGCACCGGTAGCCCGGTACAGACGAGTCAGGATTTTAGAACCATATGAGCCTGAACCGTTCATGACACCATTTAGGAGTCACCCCAACGGTTGCATTAGGATGCATACACCTCGTCTGAGGGTACACCTACCTATTGTGCCGATTATACCACCATTTCCACCCTACTCCCCTACTTCACCCCTAGATATGATCGGGATGACACCCCCATTATCACCCGTGTAACAGTATACATTACCCCCACTACGATTATCATCACCTCCACCGTCGGTTAGACCCGACCACTTATTCAACCAACTCAGCCAGACTTACCCATTTACACCCCACCAGCGGGAGCCGACTCCAGAAGAGGATTTACCCTCTTCGAGCCGGGATCGTACAGCAGGACCCAGTCACTCACCCTCACCATCATTACCATTTCCACCCGGTTTCACTCCTCCGGCTCGAGTCTTCGAGACTGGAGAGAGCTCACGGGCAGCAGCAGCCCGTACACCTACCCCATCCTCCATCATGACGCGTCTGGAGCGCCATGAGAGGCAGATCGATACTCTCTTGAGTATAGTGGACAGAACACCGTTGGACCGCCCCGAGACTGTCAACAGCACTCTACATAGCATCGTATCCGACAGGATAGAGCTTCAGGACGGTCTGACTAGGATACGGTCAGAGATGTCCGAGACCCGCACCCACATAACAGTCTCTCTATGGGAGGGACAGAGACATATTGTGGAAGCTTTGGAAGCACGCCTCAGAGCCAACACCTTAGAGACATTCAGGTCCAACATCAGACTGACATACAGAGGCTCCTGGATCAGATTGCACAGCTCACAGGGCCCATGGACGAGACTTCTAGCAGCTAGACATAGTTTACATCTGTATAGTTTTGAGGCATCTTAGCCTGCCGCATGTGGCATTAATAAAGGACCTTGTAATCATTCTGTTATGTAACAAAATTGATTCAAGTTATTAATATACATTGTTGGTTATGATTTACTATATATTGATGTTGATTTAAGCTACTATGGTTGTCCATGTGTATTGTGATTGTATTCAGACATGTCGTGATGTTACTTGTGATTCTTATGGTTCTTTGAATAATACAAATGGACGTATTTGTTAATAAAAATATCGTACTAAAAAGGTTATTTATATTTTACGATCTTTACTTAGTTTTGTTAATGACAATTACAAAGTATATCTTTTAGCAAATTATAAATACAAGCTAAAGTCACTTTAAAACACATTTTACATTTCACAAGATTACTTAGAATTATATTTTACACATCTACTAGTTTATTTCCTTAAAAGGAAACTTTATTTTTAAAATGATACAATGACATCATGGCATGCATCATACATAGATTATGTGATATCTTAGTTAGATCTTCAAGCAAGATAGTTGACTTTGGAAGATCTTGATATGACAACACAAAGATATGGAAAGATTGTGGAAGATTTGAAAAATCTCTTAGCTGTCATTTTGGCGGAACCAAACAACATCAAAGACGGATCCCTTTTATGAGATCCGCCGGATCCGCCAGCTGTTCACCAGCTTGCCTAAAATTAAAACTAAAATTAGAATTAGATGCACTAAAAACCACACAGGAAGATCTCATTAAGCAAAACTCTAAGTTTAAAAGGTTTGATAAAAACATAAGTTGTGCAGATGAGATAATGAAGATGCAAAAACTTCCTCATGATAAAACCGGACTAGGTTTTATGAAACTAGGAACCTTAGGTGACTTTAAGAAACAAACTGTGAATGAAAAAGAAACTGTTTCAACCAAGTCAGAAGCCCACGAATCTGACGGATCCAAAGTCTCGGATCCGCCAGTTGTACCCAAGGGATCCGCGGGTACAGAAGTTGAACAGAAGGATCTTAAAACGAACCGTACTGAATTTGTCAAGGTCACTAGAAAACCTAGTACTAGTATAACTAATAACAAGCTAAAACCAGCTGTTTCTATAGGAAGAGGTCAAGCTAGGAATGAGTATAGAGTTAAAACAACTCAACAGAGACCTCAAACTAGTTTTCCCAAACACCCCTTTCCTAAGAGTAATGTTAACTCACAACATCATTATCAAAATAATTGGAACCATAATATGCCTAGAAACTTCCAAGGTCCCAATTACATGCCATGGAACAATTGTCCTCCATTTGCTTACATGAACCATGATAATGTTATGTTTAACCCAAACGGACCCATGAGATATTGGGGACCAAACGCTTGAGTTTTTCTTGAACTTAGGTGTGCTTAAAAGTTGAACTAGAACCTGATGAGTGGATCAAAGATAGTGGGTGCTCGAGGCACATGACGGGAAACAAAAGCCTTTTCTCAACTTACCAAGTGTACGACGGAGGTAATGCCACATTCGGTAGCAAACTTAAAAGTAAAATCATTGGAAAAGGTACGATCTCTCATGACTCTCTCTCTCTATTGATGATGTTGCTCATGTAGATAATTTAGGATTTAACTTGCTTAGTATAAGTCAATTATGCCTCAAAACGTATAACGTCTTTTTCAGTGAAAATGGAAGTAAAATACTTAAAGATGGCATAACCGTAGGAAAAGGTGTTTTAAAGAATAACGTATATGTTATGAAATTAGATAAAACACCTAAAGACAAGCTATGTCTTACCTCCCTGGACGAAAGCTCAACTCTATGGCATCGACGTTTAGGACATGCCAACATGAGGCTAATTCAATCCTTATCATCTAAAGAACTCGTTAGGAACCTACCTAAGTTGAAATATGACCAACACTTTTGTGATGCTTGCAAAATTGGGAAACAAGTGCATAATAGCCATAAGGCTAAAAACATGGTATCTACATCTAGGTGTCTAGAATTGTTGCATATGGATTTGTTTGGCCTATCGGCTATACAAAGTTATGGAGGAAATTTTTACACATTAGTTATAGTAGATGATTACTCTAGATATACATGGACTAAATTTTTGAAAACCAAAAATGAGGCCTTTGATAAATTTGAAATTCTAAGCAAGAAAATTCAAAATCAAATAGGAAGTAACATAGTATCTATTAGAACCGACCATGGTCGAGAATTTGACAACGAAATCCAATTCGGAACATTTTGTGATAATAATTGAATAACACATAATTTCTCGGCTCCTCGAACTCCACAATCTAATGGTGTAGTAGAACGGAAAAATAGGACAATTCAAGAAATGAGTAGAACTATGTTAAATGAACAAAACATACCTCAAAAGTTTTGGTGTCACGCAGTAGATACTTCCACATATATCCTAAATAGAGTTTTAATTAGACCATTTTTAAATAAAACTCCTTATGAACTTTATCGAGACAAAAAGCCTGCTTTAGGATATTTTAGAGTTTTTGAAAGCAAATGCTTCATTTTAAACACAAAAGATTATCTCACCAAGTTCGACCCAAAGTCGTATGAAGGTGTATTTCTTGGGTACTCACAAAACAGTAAAGCATACATAGTCTTGAACAAAGAAACCTTAAGAGTCGAGGAATCATTGAACGTAACATTTGACGAAAGTCCACCTCCCTCTAAGACATCACCTTTGGTAGATGATGACTTAGTTGAAAGCCAAATGGTTGAAAACATAGACAATGTTGAAAATGATAATGAAGATGAACCAGTAAAAAGAGATATAGTCAATATCAAAGAAACAAAAAGTCATCCATTAGAAAACGTCATAGGAAAACTTAATGAAAGAACATTAAGATCTAAAGCTCAAAATGAAAGTAATTACTTTTGTTTTGTTTCAATAATTGAGCCTAAAAATATAAATGAAGCTATAAAAGATGAATCTTGGGTAATTGCTATGCAAGAGAAATTAAATCAATTTGTTAGGAATGACGTTTGGACTTTAGTTCCACAACCTAAAAATCAAACCATTATCGGTACCAAATGGGTTTTTAGAAATAAAATTGATGAAAATGGCATAGTATCTAGAAACAAAACTAGGCTAGTAGCACAAGGCTACAATCAACAAGAAGGTATAGATTACGATGAAACATTTGCACCCGTAACTAGACTTGAGTCTATTAGAATACTACTTGCATATGCATGTGCACATGATTTTAAATTATTTCAAATGGATGTCAAAAGTGAATTTTTAAACGGATTTATAACTGAAGAAGTATATGTTGCACAACCTCCCGGCTTTGCCGATTTTGAAAAACCAAATCATGTTTACAAACTAAAGAAAGCTTTATACGGACTTAAGCAAGCACCAAAAGCTTGGTATGATCGACTTAAGACCTTCTTAGTTGACCATAAGTACACCATGAGCCTAGTAGACAACACTCTCTTTACCAAGAAAAAGGGATCACGTATTATCATCGTCCAGATATATGTGGATGACATTATATTCGGTTCAACTTGTCAAGAGTTATGTGAAGATTTGTTGGGCTATAAAGATAAAGTACTGCTGGAATATCAAAGTACTGCTGGAAGTCAAAGTACTGCTAATCTAGTCAAAGTACTGCTGCTCGTTGAAGGACTGTTATGCAAATTGTTTAAGGACTAATGTGTAATTCTAGAATGTTCGTATTAGATTAGAGTTATAATTAGAATTACTTGTCGTTCAAGTATTGTAAACCGACTAGGGTTTCCCTTGTGCCTATAAAAGGATCCCTAGGTTGGCATTAGAGATATACGATTATATGTGATTTTAGAGAGACAAGTTCATACGAATATTAGAAGCTTGTTAGAGTATTAGTGATTAGAGTTTGTTAGTGAATCTGTGTATAGAGAGCAGGTTCAAGGTTTTAATAATATTCGAAGTTGTTTATTAATTCTTCTTAGCTTTGTTGAAGTAGATTCCGCATACTTAGCAAAGTATATCAGTGTTTCATCATTAACAGTTTTGAATTTATTCAAGGTTGTTAAACCGTAGACAAGCTACAAGTTAGTTTGGTCAGAGTATATCGATCCAACAAGTGGTATCAGAGCTTGTGTGGAGACTCTGATTAAGAAGAAACCCTTAAAACCGATTTATCAACAAACCTTAAACGATGTCGACTGAAGCTGCACCTATCCCATCCATCACCTCACTCAGAATTCCTATCATCAAGAAGGGAGAATATGATCTCTGGAGCATGAAGATGAGGTAGTACCTTGCTATTACTGACCATGCTCTATGGGATGTGATTGTCAATGGTAATGTTGTTCTTGACGAACCTGTACAAGTTGAAGGACAACCCAAACCACCTCAACCAACCTTGCCAGCAGCTACAAAGAGAAATCAAGATAAGGCTCTCAACATACTGTTGTCTGCTATTCCTGATGGTCACCTACTAAAGTTCCATGATGCTAAGGATGCAAAGCAATTGTGGGCTGCGATCAAGACAAGATTTGGAGGTAATGATGCTTCTAAGAAGATGCATAGAAACTTATTGAAGCAGCAGTTTGAAACTTTCACTGTTGGTGAAAGAGAAGGTCTTGATGCTGCCTATGACAGATTCCAAAATCTACTTAGTATGCTAGAACTGTATGGAGCAGAGGTATCTGTTGAAGATGCAAATTTGAAGTTCTTAAGGAGTTTGCCATCTGTCTGGCATGTGGTTGCTACTATGATTAGAGGACAACCTGGATTGGAGTCTATAGACTTTGATGATCTCTACAACAATTTGAAAGTGTACGAGCAAGAGATGAATGGTCATAGTTCTCAGAAAACTCACAACATAGCTTTTGTGTCTTCTGAAAACAGAAGCAGTACTTCCACTAAAAGTACTGCTTATCCTTCTCAAAGTACTGTTGGTGATACACAGCATGTTTGCACAACCACAACTACCCCCAACTCATCACCAACAAACAACACCAATTCTGATGATGTTGTATGTTCCTTCTTTGCACAACAAGCCACTTTACCTGTTACCTATCAAGAAGACTTGTTGCAGATTAAAGAAGATGCTTTAGAGGAGATTGACATAAGATGGCAAGTAGCCATGATCACTGCAAGGATCAAGAAGTTCATGAACAAGACAGGAAGGGGAATTAATTTCAAAGCCAAACAAGGTATAACTTTTGACAAATCCAAGATTGAATGTTTCAATTGTCAAAAGCTTGGACACTTTGCAAGGGAATGCAAGTTTTCAAAATATCAGGCAAACAGGATGATTGAACAACCCAAGGTTGAAATAAAGGAGGTTCCTATTACTGAATCACAACCAAAAGCTTTGGTGGCTCAAGAAAATCTAGCAGAGATTGATTGGAGTGCTGAATTTGATGATGAACCAGTAACCTATTCTATGGTTGCAATGGAAGAGTTTGATTGGAGCACAGCTTTTGATGAGGAACCAGGATATGTTGCTTTGGAATCAAGAGATGGTCTTGGAAGCTTTGACTGGAGCATGGAGGATGAAGATGAACCTGTTCAGATTGCTATGGTAGCTACTTCACCAAGTTCATCCAACGTCTCTGAGGTATGCTCTAAGTGTAATGATGTGTATCAAAAGTTGCTTAAAGAATATGTGACTGAAAGAGATAATTGTAGAACAACTAGGTCTGAGGTAGCTGGTTATCAATTAACTTTAGAGTCAATGGAAGCCAAAATATTAACACATGAAAAGAATGAAATGGCTTGGGCAGAAAAATATGAGCAACAAGATTACCAATTGAAATTTAGTGAATGGAAGTTAGGATGTAAGGTGTCTGAATTAGAAAAGATTACTAAGGAAAGAGATGCTTTGTTAGAAAAACTAGGTAGTATTAAACAGGCTGGTCTATCACATGTTCAATTTGTTGAAAAACAAAGAGTAATAAACAGTAGAGCTGGACTAGGTTATGGTGAAGATAGTAGTTCAGATGAGACCCCACCTAGTGATAAGGATGAGACCCCACCTAGTGATAAGGAAGAGATTCCACCTAGTGATGATGACCTTACAAGCTCAGAAGAAAACACATCTAGGAATGAGGAACCAATTAGTGAAACACCTCCTGAGTTTAAGAAAGATAAGGAGTACCACTCAGTTCCTCCACCCACTGGTAAGTTTCAACCACTTAGGACAGATGTTTCTCGTTATGGTGTCAATCTAGAGTTTAGGAAGAAGCTTACTGGTCAATTTAGTTATGAGAAACCCAAGGATGATTTTCAAAGGGGTAATGATCAAAAGTTTCCTACAGCCTTTCAAAAACAAGCAGTACCTCCAAAAACTTTTCAAAGTACTGCTGGACATTCAGCAGTACCTCCAAGAGAAACTTTTCAAAATACTGCTCACTATAGGAAACCTTTTAATCATAGAAGAGGATTTGGGAATATGGAGAGAAAATTATGTTATGTATGCTATAGTCCTGATCATTTGATTAAGCATTGTGACTTACACTCAGAATATTTAAGTCAGTTCCCAAAGAATAGACCTGCCACCCATAAGCCAAGAGAGACTAGACCAGTTTGGAATCACTCAAATAGGGTCAACCATAGTAATTTCTCTAAAGACTATAGGTACCCTCACCAGAAAAGAATGTTTTCCAAACCACCAGTACCTTCACACACTGCTAAGTCTCAAGAAGTACCTTCTCAAAGGACTGATAAGTTTTCACCCAATCATGTACTGCTAACACTTTTTCACATAGAAGACCTAAGAGATTCAATTCATATAAAAGGTCTTACACCTCAAGCAGAGTACCTAGATCAGAGAAACCTAAGGTCAAACGAAATTGGGTTAAGAAAGAAAGTACTGATGGGGAACAAGCAGTACTTTCATCAGATAAGGGTGAAACAGGGAGTGTTGTTGATAATACAACACAGGACATGGGACCAACTCAAATAATTATTGACCATGCCTTTAAAACCAGTGGAGATTACATACTGAAGGAATTCAAGTATGTCACTCAACAAGGGGAACACAAGTCAGTAATGGCTTGGGTTCCTAAAAGAAACTAACCCTTTTCTTTACTGTGCAGGGCAACCCAGAGGAGGAGCTTAAAGATCATATTATTGTTGATAGTGGTTGCTCTGGCAGCATGACAGGGGACAAGGAGATCCTGTCAAATTTTAAGGCATATTATGGAGGAAGAGTTGCATTTGGTAATGATCCTGATGGAGGGAGAATCACTGGAAAAGGAACAATCAAGGCTGGATGTATTGATTTTGAGAATGTTAGATATGTGAAGGAGCTCAAGTTCAATCTTTTGTCAGTATCTCAGATTTGTGACAAGAAGTACCCCATTCTGTTTACTGATACAGAATGTCTCATTCTCTCTCCTGAGTTCAAGTTTGTTGATGATCACTTGGTAACTTTGAGAGTACCAAGAACCAATGATGTGTACAGTTTAGACTTAAAGACTCTCAATTCTGCTGGAAGAGCAACATGTTTAGTAGCCAAGGCATCATTGGAAGAGGCACATCTATGGCACAGAAGACTAGGTCATGTAAATTTCAAGAACATCAACAAGCTAGTCAAAGGAAATTTAGTTAGAGGTTTACCTTCAAAACATTCAAGACTGATCATTCATGTTTGGCTTGCAAGAAGGGTAAACAACATAAAGCTTCATGTAAGAAGCTTGGGGAAAGAGATATTAGAGAACCTTTGGAGTTGCTACACATGGATCTGTTTGGACCAGTTTCAGTAGAGAGTTTAAACAAGAAGAAGTACTGCTTGGTTGTGACAGATGATTGTAGCAGATTTAGTTGGGTCTTTTTCTTGGGATTCAAAGATGAAACCTTTGATGCTATCCATGACCTGATAGTAGCCCTTGAAAATCAATTGAGACTCAAAGTCAGAGGTATTAGATGTGATAATGGAACAGAATTCAAGAACAAGCATATGGATGAATTCTGTGCCAAGAAAGGGATCAAGAGAGAGTTTAGCATTGCTAGAACACCACAGCAGAATGGTGTTGCAGAAAGAAAGAACAGGACTTTGATAGAAGCAGCTAGAACAATGCTTGCAGACTCCCAATTACCTATTCTCTTTTGGGCTGAAGCCATAAGTACTGCTTGCTATGTATTAAATAGAGTTTCAGTAACTAAACCTCAAATGAAGACACCTTATGAGTTACTAATGGGAAAGAAACCAAACATTCGCTTTCTAAAACCTTTTGGTTGTTCTCTGACTATTTTAAATACTATTGATTCTCTGGGAAAATTTGATGGTAAGTCAGATGAAGGATATCTATTGGGTTATTGTACAAATAGCAAATGTTTTAGAGTTTATAACAGGAGTACCAAAAAGGTACAAGATTGTCTTCATGTTGAATTTTTGAGAGATAAAGAAACTCAGAAAGGTAAAGGTCCTGATTGGATGTTTGATCTTGATCTCAAGTTCACTCCATCTATGAATTATGTGCCTGTTAGAGAAGAGAATCAGGCTAATCACAAAGAAGATGATTCACAGTACATTGTTCATGGAGTCAATGTTAGACCAGAAGATGTTCCTGACAAAGAACCTAAAGTTACTGATAAGGAACAAAGTACTGCTCAACCAACCAATACAGTATCTGATGAAGATCAAGCCATACAAGATGAACTTAATAGGATGCTTTTTCAAGAAACTATAGCACAATCCTATGAAGATGAACAAAGGAGGGCTTATGAAGCTGCAAAGAAAAAGGGTAAATTTCACGATACTGTCCACAGTACTTTTGATCAAAGTACTGATGACCCTTTTGACAGTACTTCTGGTGTGTTTAGAACCATCAAATTGGAACAATACTGATGATTCCAATGTTGATGATGATGATTTGGATAATGCTAACATTCCTGGATTAGAAGAAATTGATGATGAGCTTAATCAAGAAGGTATTTTCTCAAATGAAGGGATTGATTTTACTAATTTGGAATCTGATCTTCCAGTTCCACCAACTCCTACATTGAGAGTTCATAAAGCTCACCTCAAAGTAACATTATTGGATCACCCTCTTCAGGAGTGGTTACAAGAAACAAAGTTAAAGGTCTTACTAAGCAACATACTGCTTTACTTAGCTTTGTTTACAAACAAAACATGATGAATCACAAGGATCAACAAACATGCCTGTTTGCTTGCTTTCTATCTCAAGAAGAACCCAAGAAGGTAGCTCAAGCTTTAGCTGATGAAAGTTGGGTTGAAGCCATGCAAGAGGAGCTTCTACAATTCAAGCTTCAAGAAGTCTGGGTCTTATGTGATTTACCAGATGGCAAAAGAGTCATTGGTACAAGATGGGTTTTCAGAATCAAAAGAGATGAAAGAGGGAATGTTATCAAAAATAAAGCTAGATTGGTTGCACAAGGATATCGCCAAGAAGAAGGAGTGGATTATGATGAAGTGTTTGCTCCTGTTGAAAGGATAGAGGCAATAAGGTTATTTCTTGCCTTTGCATCATATATGGGATTTCCTGTCTACCAAATGGATGTGAAAAGTGCTTTCCTTTATGGCACAATTTCTGAGGAAGTTTATGTTAAACAACCTCCTGGTTTTGAAGATCCTGTACATCCAAACAAAGTCTACAAGGTGATCAAGGCACTGTATGGCCTTCATCAAGCTCCCAGAGCTTGGTATGAGAGACTCTCAAATTTTCTATTACAACATGGTTATAGGAGAGGAGCAATTGATAAGACTTTGTTTATAAAAAGGGATAAGAAAGACATTATGTTAGTCCAAGTCTATGTGGATGATATTATCTTTGGAGCCACAAAGAAGTCTATGGTGAAAGAATTTGAAGAACTTATGCAAAAGGAGGTTCAAATGAGTTCTATGGGAGAATTAACTTTCTTTTTGGGGCTTCAAGTTAGACAAACAAGAGATGGAATCTTCATTAACCAAGAAAAGTATGTTGCAGACATACTTAAACGATTTGACCTTCCAAATCTCAGGCCTGCCACCACACCCATTGATAACAATAAACCATTAGGCAAGGATGAAGATGGACAAGCTGTGGATGTCAAGCTTTACAGATCTATGATTGGTTGTCTTATGTACTTAACTGCATCAAGACCTGACATCATGTTTGCTGTATGTTTGTGTGCAAGATATCAGGTTACACCCAAGGTTTCACATATGTATGCAGTCAAGAGGATTTTTCGATATCTCAAGCATCAACCAAAGTTAGGATTATGGTATCCTAAGGAGTCACCTTTTCACTTGGAAGCTTTTTCAGATAGTGACTATGCAGGAGATAACTATGATAGAAGATCAACCACAGGAGGATGTCAATATCTTGGAAGAAGATTAGTCTCCTGGCAATGTAAGAAGCAAACAATTGCTGCAACCTCCTCTACTGAAGCAGAATATGTTGCTGCTGCAAGCTGTTGTGGACAAGTTTTGTGGATGCAAAATCAACTCTTGGATTATGGATTCAATTTCAAAAACACTCCTATCAACATTGATAATGAGAGTACCATCTGTATTGTCAAGAATCCTGTTTATCACTCCAAGACCAAGCATATTCAGATTAGGCATCACTTCATTCGGGATTGTTATGAGCACAGGCTTATAAATGTGGTCAAGGTTCACACAGATGATAATGTAGCTGATCTACTCACGAAGGGATTTGATGTTTCAAGATTCAACCACATAGTTGTGAGCATTGGGATGATTAACTACTAGGCTACATTTGAGGGGAGGCTTTAGTATTAGTTAGTATACTTTCTTTTAGTTCTTAATGAAAGTATTGGTTTTTAGTAGTTTAGTTTAGACTATATGTTGTATTTGAGGGGAGGCAACATAGTTATTAGTTAGAACTTAAGCATGAGCCATTTACAAGTTCTTGGTTTAAGTTTGAAGTGTTGATTGTGGATAAGAAGATGGAACGTACTGCTTTGTTACTTAAAGTACTGACTTAGCAACGTACTGCTTCAACGTACTGCTTACGTGGACGTACTGTTCCAATGGTCAAAAAAATGTGGGGCTACGGTTAATTAATTCCTTACGGCGGAGATAATAAGTCCATCAAAACGGTAACTTTATTATTTTGAGTTTGATTTGTTTCCATCCTATTTAAAGAAACTCTCACCTATTCCCCGCCTTTTAACTTAATTCGAGATCCCTCATTCACTCTTCCACCACAATCTTTTTAACGAAACACACACTCAAAGCGAATCCTTCTCTACGACTCATCATGGCTACTCGAGTCACAGTTAGCAAACACAACATGATCGCTAATTTAGACAAGACAGGGGATAATGTTGATTTTCATGCGATCATTGATTTCTTGACTGGGTCTTCCATCAACTACTCTATTTTAGTTGATCCTAATGTTATTGGTCCATGGATTCAAGAATTTTGGGCTACTGCAATGGTTGAAGATGATTCTTTAATTAGGGCTACGGTTGCTGGACGAACTATTCGGATTTCTGAAGCCACAGTTAGGGATGTTTTGATGTTTAATGATGAAGGGGGGGCTGTTCGTTTTGACAAACAAGTGCTTTGGGACACTTTAAGCGATATAGGCTATGAGGGAGATCTTACAAAACTTACTTTTCAGAAGCCTTTGTTTTGTTCTCATTGGAAGTACCTAATTCACGTCTTACTTCATTGTTTAAGTCCCAAGAGTACTTCTTTTGATCAATTTGGTCAAAGTATTGCATCTGCTCTAGTGGGTTTGGCTACCGATCAATGATTCAACTTTTCAAAACTGATTCTTGATGGTATGCTTTCACACATTGCTAATGGTACACCATTCTTAATGTATCCTAGATTTGTTCAGTTATTCTTGAACAATCAACTTGAGGATGTCCCTAAACCTCAAAGTTTTTTACCCACTGTCAAACTTCCACCAAAGGTGTTTACTTTTCTATCTAAAAAGAGTATCAAGTTTTCTGGAACAAACACACCTTTGACTGCTCATATATTGGGAGTTGCACAAGTTGTTAGAGATGCAGAGCAAGAGCAAGAGCAAGAAGAAAACTCTGAATCAGCAAGTCAAGAGTCTCCAGTTTCAAGAGAAGTTAGTGTTCCTCAACCTACTGCTTCTCAACATACTGCTTCTCCACATTCTGCTACTAGGGAAGATGCTGCTCCTATGTCCATTCCTATCCATGAGGAGTCAGACCAAGGTATGAATCAACCACCATCTCCTAATGATTATACTTCCACAAATATGTCTCAGCAATTTGAAGAAGAAGAGGCAGAGATGGATAATTATGCTTTAACAAGGGAGTTAAGGAGGCTGAAAAAGGAGAGTGAGGCTCAAGCTGCTAAGATAGTCAAATTAAAGACTAAGTTTCAAAGATTGAAGAAGTTTGTTTGGCCACTAGTTCAACACCATCGATTATGGGTAAAGTCTCAGAAGCAGAGTGGTCAGAAACCTAAGAAGTCTTCTCAGTCAAAGAAGAGATCAAAGAAGCACTCTTCATTCCAATTGGGGAGGAATTTAGAGAATTTGAATGAAGATGCTGGATTTAATCAAGATGCTGGATTTATGGATGATACTCAGATGACACCACCTGAAAATATTCCTCAAGAAACTGCTGAGAGGAAGAGTGATGAAACAGAGCAAATCAATTTGGAAGAAGCTGCTGTTGAAGTAAGAAGTGGTGATACTGAGGAAGTAAATTTGGAAGGAGCTGATGCTGAAGGTACTGCTCTTCAAAGTACTGTGAGGCAATTTACTATTACACCTAGAACTTTGGATTTTGAGGAAGATATTGGTCCTTCAAGTCAAGTTCAAGAGGAAGTTGGCCCTTCTAAACCAGCTCAGGAAGAAGATGTTATAGCTCATACTAACAGTGATGATGAAACAATTGCTGACATTATGATTAATATGTCAAGTCAAAGAGGCATCAGTATTCATGAGGTTGAACAACAACATCATACTTCTTCTCAACCTACTCAGGAGATAGATCCAAAAGATAAAGGTAAAGGGATCTTGGTAGAAAAGAAGAAGAAGAAGTTGACATTGGCACAGTTAAGAGAAATTCAGATTTCCAAAGGTGAGGAAGCAGCTAGACTATTGCAAGCTGAGATAGATGCTGAAGAATCTAGGAAGATTGTTGTTCAATCACAAAGGCCAATTAGTAAAGCTAGAGAAAGGAATGATATGATGGCTTATCTGAAAGGTCAAGGATATACAGGTTTAGTCAGATTGACATATACAGAGATGAAGGATCTGTATGATGCTGTTAGAGAAGCTATAGAAAAGGATCTTGCAAGCATTATTTCTTTTGAAGATAAGGAGCTTGAAGATAGAAGTAAGGAAAGAGCTGTTACAAGAAGCTCAAAGAGGAAAAGAACAACTGATGAACAACCATCAAAGAAGTTCAAGTTCAAGGATACATTTGAATTAAGAACAGACACAGTTGATGAGCTAAGGAATTATCTTAGAGTTGTTGATTTTGAACATCCAAAATTGAAAGAAGATGCTGATAAGAAGTCCAAGATATCTACTTTTTCAGTTGTAGAATCACAAGAAGGAGATTATCTAATCTTTCATAGACAAGATGGAAGTTTTAGAGTATTCAATTCATTATGGGATATACTACATCTGATTGACAGAGATGATATGCTTCAGTTATATCTCCAAGTGCAAACTTATTTTGAGCATATTCCACCACAAGGAGTAGGTTTGATATTGTTAGGAGATCTCACAACAATCTGGGAGACAGAGGAAACAAAGGACAGTACTTTGTGTGAAAATCAAGACAACTGGGAGATTAACAGATGGAGATTCTTTGAATCAGTTGAATACATGTTTTGGAGTTAGAGGATGGCACTATGATTCATATGCTAGCAGAACAGAGATATCCACTCACAAGAGATCTGATGATCAGGATGCTAGAGCATGGCATGGAAGTGGAACAAGAGAATGAAGTAGCATTGATGGTCATAAAATTGTTCATCAAGTGGACAACTGAATCTGAAGATTAATGCATAACTACTGGTATGGTTTAATTATTAAATAAATCTTTTGAAAAATAAGTACTTTCTTCAAAGTACTGCTAGTCAAACAGTACTTTCTCAAAGTACTGCTTGCAGCATGAAACCAATAAAGTCTTTTTGATAAAATCAGTAATTTTTGATAAGTGCAAAAACATTTTGAAGCACAAAGATTAAACAGCAACAAATGGTTTTGAAAGCAACAGCATGGTGTTAGTACTTGTACTACACAACAAATGGTAATCAACTCACCATGTTTAATAAACAAGAAAGAGTTTGACTCATCATGAGGGTACGGCTCTGATGTGATTATCAAATCCGTTTTTAGTTGACAATTTACTAAAAATTGTATGGTTTTCAACTCACCATATCTATGTTAGTGAAGAGTTGGCTAGCCCACAAGATAATGGCTTTGTGGTAAAGGCTGTGGAAAACCATTATATGGTAATTAGTTCACCATGGTAGTGATTGTACTAAAAGAACTAGCTAGTCCAAAAGCAAACGGCTATTTGGTAAAGACTTCTCAAATCCGTTGATAGCTGATGATTTGCTAAAAATCATATGGTTATCAATGTACCATGGTTTCCTAAACCTAAACATTGGCTACTCCAGAGTTAATGGCTTTGGTAAAGAGACATCAAAATCCATTAAGTTTTCAATGATTCACCTCTCACAGGAGTTAACACACCTGGAAGTGATGAGAATAGTATGAAACTTTTAAGATCTGATGTACCTATTGCCAATATGATGCTGAGTTGCTGAAAAGATAAGTAGCTGAAAAAAGAATTGTTGCTGATGAAGATTGAAGATACTGATTGCATTGATGATGACAAAACAACAACGAGACAGATTTCAAAGATACAACCTTTCCTTGAAGATAAAGTGTTGAAGTTAAAGAAATACAAAGGAACTTGAAATCAAGCAAGTAGAATTCAAGTTAGGGGAGGATTGTTGGGCTATAAAGATAAAGTACTGCTGGAATATCAAAGTACTGCTGGAAGTCAAAGTACTGCTAATCTAGTCAAAGTACTGCTGCTCGTTGAAGGACTGTTATGCAAATTGTTTAAGGACTAATGTGTAATTCTAGAATGTTCGTATTAGATTAGAGTTATAATTAGAATTACTTGTCGTTCAAGTATTGTAAACCGACTAGGGTTTTCCTTGTGCCTATAAAAGGATCCCTAGGTTGGCATTAGAGATATACGATTATATGTGATTTTAGAGAGACAAGTTCATATGAATATTAGAAGCTTGTTAGAGTATTAGTGATTAGAGTTTGTTAGTGAATCTGTGTAAAGAGAGCAGGTTCAAGGTTTTAATAATATTCGAAGTTGTTTATTAATTCTTCTTAGCTTTGTTGAAGTAGATTCCGCATACTTAGCAAAGTATATCAGTGTTTCATCATTAACAGTTTTGAATTTATTCAAGGTTGTTAAACCGTAGACAAGCTACAAGTTAGTTTGGTCAGAGTATATCGATCCAACAAGATTTCTCAAAAATCATGCATGACGAGTTTGAAATGAGTATGATGGGGGAGCTAAACTTTTTCTTAGGTCTCCAAATTAAACAATTAGAAGATGGGATATTCTTCAACCAATCAAAGTATATCAAAGATATGCTTAAGAAGTTTGGTCTTGAAGACTCAAAACCAATGAAAATACCCATGTCCTCCGAAACCAAACTCACAAAGGATGAAGAAAATGAATCCATAGATAGCACTAAATATAGGGGAATGATTGGTAGTTTACTCTATCTTACGGCTAGTAGGCCGGACATTATGTTTAGTGTTTGTCTAAGTGCACGTTTTCAAGAAGATCCCAAAATATCCCATCTTGAAGCCGTTAAACGGATATTTAGATACATTAAAGGTACTACACATTTAGGATTATGGTATCCCAAAGGAACGGGTGTAGAAACCATAGTGTATGCCAATTCAGATCATGCTGGTGACTATGTTGATAGGAAAAGTACTAGCGGTATTTGTACTTTTGTAGGACATTGTCTCACCTTATGGTTCGCTAAGAAACAAACGGCCCTTGCAATTTCAACAACCGAGGCAGAGTATGTGTCTGCAGGAAAGGCGTGTCAACAAGCACTGTGGATGAAACAAGCTCTCGTAGACTATGGAATTGAACTCAACGACATCCCCATTCTTTGTGACAACAAAGGAGCTATCGACCTCAGTAAAAATACGGTCCAACACGCTAGAACCAAACACATTGAAATACGTCATCATTTCCTACGCGACAATGTTCAGAAGGGAAACATCTCAATTGAGAAAGTTTCCTCAGAGGACAACATTGCCGACATCCTCACAAAACCTCTCAAAAGAGAACCTTTCAACTACCTTAGACTTGGATTAGGATTAATGGAACCTAGTGATTAGATAAAACAGTAGCATAAATCTTAGTTTAACCAAACTCGACACTAAACCAAAAATTGTGTTCTGATCCCGCGGATCCAAACGATAACAAAGGCGGATCCTTTGTTTTGGATCCGCCGGATCCGTCACATGCACAGGTTGTTTTATTATATAATAAACAACACCAAGTACTATTCATCACTCTCCTAAAACTTATCACCTACTGAATTCGTTTCATACTTCACCACAATCATAATTTAGGTTATTTTCTTCCACAAATTTGTGCTCCAAACATCACTGTAAGTATCCTTATCATGTTTATACTCCTGATCTGCGTCTAGGATGATTTCTATTTCATGCACAAAATCAAAACTTGGGGAATATGCATAATTCTTGTAAAATCATGAAACATAGTTACTGAATTGCACTTCAAATCATGTTTTTCTTAGTTAGGAATTGCATCTTGTAGTACATTATCATTATTCATCAAAAACCCCATGAGAAATTTTTGCTAAAATCTTCTCACGACTAGGAAAAATGGTTTTTGAACATTGTTCATACAAATATAAAAACGTTAGCTTTTAAACATCACTTGCATAATGTCTCTTGAATGCTAAAGGGAATACATAACTAATATGTATTTTCGGGTACATTCAAATGTAGCTACATTGAAGTAGGAGCATTTGGGTTATCTCTCGTTTTATCATAAAACTTGCATAAACAAAATTTTCATGCATCTAACATAAACAAAATTTTCATGCATCTAAATGAGTCGAGATAAACGTACCTCCACATAGTCCCCATGTAGGCACACACTAGACCTATATACGTATTTTCGATAATTTCGACTAAAACTATATAATTTTTTGTGTTTAGGAAAATCATGCCTCCCGACTCATCCCGATTCTTAGATTTTAGTTTCTAGTCCTCTTTAGAGTATATTCACTGATGCTTAAACATCTTAGATTCATTTAGGAACTCTTAGAAACTTAGGAAGAAAATTTCTCACCAAAATTTGAATTTTCAAATTTTATGTGTGAGTTACCTTTCTGATACAAACAAGGAACCCTTTTTAGGGATCCTTCAAATCTGTGGGAACATCACATCCGAGGATTTTCCACTATCACTTTGCATTTACTGCATATCTTCATCATATTACTCAACATAAGTTCTATGGATTGACTTATGTGATGTGATTTGTACAAATTTTTGTTCCAAATCATTAGGAACCAACATTCTCTATTGGATTTACATCAAATCCAAACACTAGTTTCTATAAACCATCTGCCTATAAATTAAGATCATAACTTAGAGCAAAACTCACTCATTCACCCTCTTCACAACATATAACCTGTACATCTTAGTTCTCTTAGCTCACCATGACCAAATCAAACAACTCCTCCACCTCTAGACCTCTAAAACGCACTGCCCGCATAAGTGTTAAGCCCTGTTGCTTCATCAATCTTGCTAACTCATCATCAGAGGAATCATCTCCTCTTAATATCTCATCTCCTATTGCAAGTGAGAATTTCCTCACTCTATCAACACCTACACCATCTAATGTGGTCATACAAACTCCTCCTCCAACAATCACACCCATAGCAACCACACCACCACCCGCTCCATCACAGACTGTCAAATCCCAATCACAACCAAACTCACCCAAACTCCAACCTATGGAACTTTTTAGGACTCCACCTACATCACCCCATCCATACCTTAATGACTTGGAAGATCTCCCACCTAGATCAAACAATCCTCCACCTTTGACCTTTGAAGGTCAAGAACCCATGCTTTTCCATCCACTTCATCCGGAAATCCACGGTCCTTTATACCATGATGCTCCACAACCTCAACCTCAAATACCACCTCTCTCACCCACATCAACTCTCATTGCCATAGACGAGGCAATGTGGATCAATTTGCCTCAAACCCAAGAGGAGATTAGTGAAGAGCTCAACCGTCTCTACACTCTCTCGGGTATGGTAGATCACCGCCTCAATGAAGCCATGGACCTCCAAAACATCCTCATGAACTCCATCCAAACACCACCACCAACCAATGAACAAGCACAACCACCACCACACAACAACCAATCACCACCACCACCACCACAACCAAATGAGTCTACTCTTCTGCCCGGTTTTCCTCGCCATGATTGCAACATGTGTGAAAGAACCGCTCACATAGCTCAAAGGACAAATATTTTGGTGCACGAGCTCCAAAATGAAATGAGGTTCATATTGAACCACATTCTTGAGCGTCTAAACGCCATCTCTCATCCTCCTCAATAGGAGAGTTTTAGTCTCATTATATAGGACCTTTTAGATGTTGTTGTAGGACTTTTTATTTTTAGGATGTATTTTTAATTTTCTTGTAACTTCATATTTTTGTGACTTTTGTCACATAATTTTCAATGAATGAATGTGATGTTTTTATGCTTATGAGTGATCAACATTAAGCATATTATCATTATTTAGGTGACTAACATCATTATATAGCTATTTGGAATCTACATTATAGTTTGATCACTTGTACTTTAGGAACAAAATTTTGATCAGACACTACATTTTGACTTTTTCAAGTCAACTAGATTAACATTCTTATTTGGATGACCATTTCATATGCATTATGCTTCTCCATTGAAGCTATTCACAAATAACATTTCTTTTGTAGCATCTCATACCCTTCAAATGTATACATTGGGACTCTTGTAATGGGGAGTATACATCGAGGGGGAGCATTTCATATTCTAACCATTTGTTTTGTAGGATCATGCATCATTACCTTGTTACTCCATTTAGGGGGAGTATAAAACAAGGGGGAGCTCTTAAAGTTCTCAAAATCGCATTCGCTACGCAACTCTTCTTTTTGTTTCGACAAAAAGGGGGAGAAAGGATTAAGTTTGCATAACTGTGAATCATCACAGTACATACATTTTTGCATAAAAATAGTTTTTAAACTCAAATAAAACAAACTTAATCTATATTTTAAAGAACTCATGCTATATTTATTCCTTTGCTCAAAAATATACTTTATGTTTTGTCATCAACAAAAAGGGGGAGATAGTTAATACAAATATCGTACTAAAAACTTTATTTATATTTTACGATCTTTACTTAGTTTTGTTAATGACAATTACAAAGTATATCTTTTAGCAAATTATAAATACAAGCTAAAGTCACTTTAAAACACATTTTACATTTCACAAGATTACTTAGAATTACATTTTACACATCTACTAGTTTATTTCCTTAAAAGAAAACTTTATTTTTAAAATGATACAATAACATCATGGCATGCATCATACATAGATTATGTGATATCTTAGTTAGATCTTCAAGCAAGATAGTTGACTTTGGAAGATCTTGATATGACAACACAAAGATATGGAAAGATTATGGAAGATTTGGAGAGATTTGAAAAATCTCTTAGCTGTCATTTTGGCGGAACCAAACAACATCAAAGACGGATCCCTTTTATGGGATCCGCCGGATCCGGCGGCTGTTCACCAGCTTGCCTATAAATAGCAAGCTGATCATTTGAACACACCATCACTCATATAGCCTAATATTCATACTCATTCATTTACATATCATCTAACATTTATCATTCACTCATTTCATTGATCTTTCCTTTTGTAGCAAAGGAGATTAAGCATCAAGGTTCAACACAGACGTGTAAAACCTTTAGCATAGTTACTGTGTGATATAGTTGTAGTTCACATATCATCATTTGTATCATTTATCTCAGTGAGTGTGGTTAGTGTTTTAGTCCTCAAAACACAAAGAGTGTAGGGAGTGGTTGTACCCTTGTGAAAGAACCAAACGGGAGTGGTTGAACCCTTGTAAAGAACTCGACATCTAGCTTAGTGTCGGTAATTGTATAGGCGACGTTAGGTTGGTTCTGCCTTGAAGTAGAACTCGGTGTTTAGCTTAGTACCGAAAAAGGAAGTAAGCAACGTGTAAAGGTTTTCTCCACCTAGAAGAGAGTTTGTTTCTTAGTGAAGAATAACTCTCGAGTTAGAGGCTCGAGGAGTGGAGTAGGGCAAGGAAGAGAGTCCTTGTAGCTGAACCACTATAAACATCCGTGTTGTATGGTTTGATCTTTCCTTTCTTTACTTTTCATATATATTGTGTGAATATTTGTTTGTGCTTGTTTCCTTTGAATTAACATAGAGTAACAAAGCGAATTAATTTTAAACGGTAAAACTATTCAACCCCCCCCCCTTCTAGTTTTCCACAGTATTTACAAACACATAATTTCAAAAGAAACCTGATGAATGAAGAGAAAGTTGCTGAACTTCAGCTTTTGTAGATGATGAATCACTTTGTTCCTTAGCAATCTTATACCAAGAGTTGATCATTTACTTACGTTAACACCCAAACATGTTGTGATTTTATGATTCTCCATTTGGTTGTAATTTCACATTGTGACAGTATTGTTAGGAATTGGATACAAATTCCCTATTACTCAATGTATTCTAACATGGTCATTATGTGGACTCTAAATCTGTGTTTTCTTGTGGTATTAACAGAAAAATGCCTCGCACAAGAAACCAGGAAATTGCCACTCCCGCAACAGCTATGACTCCTGAAGCTATCCAAAAATTTGAAGCTGATAGTGTTGCAGCAGCTCTAGAGACTCAAGCGGCTACCATGGCCCGCTCGAGCAACAACAACCGATCCACCGCTGAAAGCGAGGCATCTGCGTCTCGCAAGTGCACATACAAAGATTTCATAGGTTGCCAGCCAACTTATTTCAAAGGTTCCGAAGGAGTCACCGAACTAGCTCAGTGGTTTGAGCGCACCGAAACTGTATTCATGCGTTGCAACTGTCCAGATAATAGCAAGGTTACCTTTGCTACGGGAACCCTTCTGGAAGATGCCGCATCTTGGTGGAACTCAACTGCCCAGACCATGGGTATGGAAGAAGCCTATCGGATGTCCTGGATTGAACTGAAAACTAAACTGCTGAAGAAATACTGTCCCCGAACAGAAATCAGGAAAAAGGAAGGAAGAATTCCACCAGTTAATTCTTAGGGGGAACGATTTAAGAACCTACAACCGAAGGTTCCAGGAACTGTCGATACTATGTCCAACTATGGCGCCAGATACTGAAAGGGCACTAGAAAAGTATGTAGAGGGACTACCTCGAAACATCGAGGGGAACGTCACCTCGTCAAAACCGGCAACTCTTGAGGAAGCTATCGCAATAGCTCATCGGTTATTAGAACGAGAAATCAGACGGAGTTCTACCTTCACAAACAATGAACATTAACGAAGTCTCGATAACCGTGGAACCACCACCCACAACAACAACAACACCTACAACAACAACAGAAACCTCAACAACAACAACAACAACAACTACCACAACAACAACAACAACAACAACAACAACAACAACAACAACAACAACAAGAACAACAAAAACAACAACAACAATAACAACAACAACAACAACCGCAACCACAACTACCAACAGAACCGCAACAACCACCACCACCAACAGAATCACCGGCAGGAAGCTACTAGAGCTTATGTTGCTACCCCCACAGGAGAAAAAAGCTTATACCGGAACCCAACCCCAGTGCAACCAATGTAAACTACATCACACTGGACCTTGTCGTGCAGTTTGCGGCAATTGCCAAAAAGTGGGTCACAAAACCTCTGACTGCCGAGCCACGGGGGCAAATACACAGCCCATAACAGTAGTGTGCCACGGTTGTGGTGAAAAAGGACACTACAAGAACAACTGCCTAAAGCAAAACCCGACCAACATTGCTCGTGGGAGAGCATATGTGCTTGGTGACGGGAACGCACCACAGGAACCCGGCGTCGTCACGGGTACTTTCTTACTGAACCAACACAATGCTAAAATATTATTTAATTCTGGAGCTGATAACAGCTTTGTGTCTACCTCATTTGCTTCATTGCTTAATATTACCCCCGTAGAACTAGACACTACATATTGCACCCTAACACTTCTAAACAAACCTTTCCCCATTGATCTCATGCCTATCCAACTCGGTAGCTTTGATGTCGTTATCGGCATGGATTGGTTATCCAAGCACCACGCCCGAATCATCTGTGACGAGAAAGTCGTCCAAATCCCACTTGATGATGAAACTCTTATCGTTCGCGGTGATTACAGCAAAACTCGACTCAACATCATCTCATATATCAAAACGATGAAGTACATGAATAAAGGATGTCACGTATTTTTTATTCAAGTGATGGAGAATGAAACGAAGGAGAAACAACTCGAAGAAGTGCCTGTTGTCAAGGACTTTTCTGAAGTATTTCCAGAAGACTTGCCCGGTATTCCACAAGTTCGGCAAGTAGTATTTCAAATTGATTTTGTGGAAAACTAGAAGGGGGTTGAATAGTTTTACGTCTTTTTAATTTATTATAAAAACTTTGTTTACTTTTAAAAACTTAGATTCGAATTTATGTGAACTCAACTCTTGAACAATATGAACAAATATAAGTAAATCTAAATTAACAATGCAAGTAAAGTAATGAAATGAAATGAAAGATAGAGATGGAAAGATCGAACCGCGAGACAAAGGATTTATAGTGGTTCGGCTACAAGGACACCTTCCTTGCCCTACTCCACTCCTCGAGCACCTAACTCGAGAGTTTTCTTCACTATGTCAACAAGCTCCCTTATGGCGGAGAAAACCTTACACAACTTTCGCTTACACCAATTTTACGACACAAAGCTTAATGTCGAGTTCTAATCGTAGCTAGAACCAATCTCACAACTTCAATCACGACTTCTTCACAACTTCTTCACTACGGCTTCACAACTTCTTCACGACTTCTCACGACTACTACACACCACAACTACTTCACAACTTCTACTCTACTTCTTCTTCACAACACTACTATTTCTTCACAACTACAATCTAATTCACAACTATACACTACTTCTTCACTTCCTAATACTACTTCTTCACGCCTCTACTTCTTCACACCTTTGCTTCTTCACACCTTTACTATACTTCTTACACACTAAACTAATCTAACCACTTTATGTTCAAA
Organism: Artemisia tridentata subsp. tridentata; assembly: GCA_021014915.2. Lineage (NCBI taxonomy): Eukaryota > Viridiplantae > Streptophyta > Magnoliopsida > Asterales > Asteraceae > Artemisia > Artemisia tridentata. The sequence goes on from CP139504.1 coordinate 82,607,923, forward strand.
CCTATCTAGTTAATATACACACCTTATACACAAATGAATGAATGATTTACAAAGTTTACTAAACTAACAACTTAGGTAACAAGATAATACTAAGTTGTAATACTTCTAGTCTTGATTGATAGAGGTATTCTTCTTTTGCACTTGGATGGTAGAAGCTTGGATCACTTAGAAACCAATGCTTAAGAATATATGATCAAAGGATTTAGAAAGGATTTAGAAAGATATAAGAAGAGATTTAGAACAGAAGGTTTGGGGTGCAAAAGGTGAGAAAAAAGTCCAGGAATGAACCAGTATTTATAGGCAAAGCTGGGGGCTAGAGGAGCGTGGGCGGTCCCCTTAAATAGGGGGCCGGTCCCCTTAATAATTAAGGGGGCCGCCTAGATAATTAAGGGGGCCGCCCCTTATATCCGTTGCCCAGCTTTGTCTTTTTGTGGGGAAGGTTTTTCTGGAACATTTTTGCCATTTTTGGTTGAAAATTTGAATTCATAAATTTATTATGGATTAAACATTTTCCTTTAATTTCCAAAAATGATTTTGTAAAAGATATAAAATATTTGTGTCATTTTATAAAAAATCTAGTGATTAAGAAAAAGTTCCTTTGATCATATAATGCATTAGGCATTTGTTTATTCATACCTTAAGTGATTAAGTTGTTAAAATAGATATTTACAACTAAATACTTGTTTACGTTATAATCTTTCGTTTAATGACTTTTCATTTTGTGATTATCAAAACGTAGAGGTATCGAAAAATATTAATAACGTTTTTAGGCATTATTTATATCAACAGATTTAGTGCCTGGAGCAGCACCAGTTGCTAAAGCACCTTATCGATTAGCACCTTCAGAAATGAAAGAACTGTCTGAGCAGTTGAAAGAGCTGTCAGATAAAGGTTTTATCCGACCTAGTTCATCACCTTGGGGAGCACCAGTCTTATTTGTCAAAAAGAAAGACGAAACTTTCCGAATGTGTATTGACTACAGGGAACTAAACAAACTCACCGTAAAGAATTGATATCTATTGCCCCAGATCGACAATTTATTCGACCAGTTACAAGGATTGAGTGTCTACTCGAAAATCGATCTGAGATCTGGATATCATCAGCTACGAGTCAGGGAAGAAGATATTCCAAAAACAGCCTTCCGAACACGTTACGGGCATTATGAATTTCAAGTAATGCCATTTGGTCTCACCAATGCACCCGCAGTGTTCATGGATTTGATGAACCGAGTATGCAAACCGTACTTCGACAAATTCGTGATAGTGTTCATAGATGACATCTTAATCTACTCCCGCAGCAAAGAGGAACATGCTGAACACTTGAGAACCATTTTGGAGTTGCTCAAGAATGAAAGGTTGTACGCAAAATTCTTCAAATGTGATTTTTGGATTCCCACGGTACAATTTCTTGGCCATATCATCAACAGTCAAGGTATCCACGTAGATCCTGCAAAGATTGAGGCGGTTAAAGGTTGGGCATCTCCTACCACCCCAACCGAGATTCATCAATTTCTAGGTCTCGCTGGTTACTACCGAAGGTTCATAGAAGACTTTTCAAAGGTTGCAAAGCCTCTCACCAAATTGACCCATAAAAACAAGAAGTATATATGGGAAGAAAAAAAAGAGTCAGCTTTTCAACTCTTAAAACAGAAACTCTGTGAATCCCCCATCTTAGCACTACCTAAAGGAAGTGATGACTTCGTGGTGTATTGTGATGCATCACATCACGGTTTAGGTGCAGTGATAATGCAAAGAAGCAAGGTGATAGCTTATGCTTCTAGACAGCTCAAGAAGAACGAAGAAAACTACACCACTCATGATCTGGAATTAGGATCAGTGGTCTTTGCTCTTAAGATTTGGAGACATTACTTGTACGGTACCAAGTGTACGGTTTTCACCGATCACAAGAGTCTTTAACACATCCTAGATCAGAAAGAGCTGAACATGAGACAGCGCTAATGGTTGGAATTGCTCAAAGATTACGATTGTGAAATTCGCTGCCACCCCGGTAAAGCGAATGTTGTGGCTGATGCCTTGAGCAGAAAAGAAAGAATCAAACCCCTCAGAGTCCGATCTCTAGGAATGACCATTTGTTCACCTCTTCCATCACAAATCCTCATAGCCCAATCAGAAGCTCTCAACGAAGAAAACAGACCTCATGAGAAGATTTACGGTATGCCCGAGAATGAAAATGGTTTTGTAAAAAGATCAGACGGTATGTTGTATTTCAAAGAAAGATATTGGGTTCCTCTCTACGGAGGTATTCGAGATCTCATCATGCATGAATCTCACAAATCCAAGTACTCTATTCACCCAGGTTCTGACAAGATATATCAGGATCTCAAAAAGATCTACTGGTGGCCAAACATGAAAGCCGACATCGCTGAGTATGTTGGGAAATGTTTGACTTGTTCAAGGGTCATGATGCGTGGTTTTGCGACCTTACAACAGCTTTTACCTCTCGAGGGATCTCAAGAAGCTTGCAATCCCCACCAGGCAGTGTACCTGACCGATGTAGTATAGTGAAGTGGCAAGTACCAGGGGATTGATCGTTCAACTCAAAGAATAGTGTTCGTTAGGATTGAAATTTATCTACTAGGTCTAGAGGTGAGGGATGATTCTTTTTGTATTTTTATATTTTATGGAAAGCAAGTAAAAATCTCGGGTTTTGGAAGGAGAGGCGGAATTAGTTGCTAATCAACTAACCCAAAAACTACTACTTAAACTAATGTGAAGGAAAGTAAACTAGGGTTCTACAAGGGAAGTGAAGCATGTCTACCTATGATATATTACTCCTTGCTAGCTATCCAATTCTACCTATTGAATTGTCACACCTTGTTTTAATTGACGGGTTATATTCCTTAATACCATTCGTGGGGGTGTGTACGAACTTCCCCAACTCTATAAGCTCCTACTTCACACCTATGTCGAGCCGGCTAAGAAGCTCCTAACATGGGATCACTAGAATTCGCTCATGCATTAAATACAACCATATAACCTTAGTACACCTTGGTTCATGTTTCTTAAGACGTTCAAGCAAGTTACCGTATAGGAGGTTAGCCAGTTTTCTTAAGCCTAACATCGATATCACCCAATCAAACAAGAGACAATAGGAAACAAGAATTATAAGCTAAACCAATTAGATCTATTGTATTTGTCATACCTTAATTGATGATGATAGACACAAGCATCAACAAGAACACAATAAGATCTAATTGATTATATACAAGTTTCATACAATCATAAGTAGACACAAGGTGATTTAGCCAAGCATAATTAATGAAGAGCAATCAACAATAATCATAATTGAAGACATAACATAAGATTGAATCGATAAACAAACCATTACAAGCTGTTTATGGCATGATTAGGACCCTCTAAGTTGCTGGAAAAACACCTACCCTAACCCTAGAATCGGACTTAGGGTTTGGGGCTTACAAAAAGTGAAGATATGATGTTGTATTTATAGGCAATATTTCTGTCGGTAAGGCTTGACGGCGTCAGCTCGTACAAGTGACGGCGTCAACTTCCCATTTTCACCAAATTGTAGATCTTTTCGTCCTCTTCGCGTGGCCTTTTGAATCACCCAAATCCGAGTTCGTATGAAGATTTTATGGCCAAAACAGTGACAGCTACTCCGCGCGTAAGTTGTGATTGTCTTGATCAGCATGTGACGGTTTTACTAGGGTTTCTTCTTGTGCAAGTTGTCATTCTGACGTCGTCACTCAATGGCTTCTGACGTCGTCAGGTTGAGTCCTGACGCCGTCACTTTGCCGCGGTTAGGGTTTCTTGATGGCCTTCTTGACGCCGTCCCCCTTTAATCTTCCAAAATCCTCTCTGGCTTATCAAGGATTGACGGCGTCACACTGGGGCTTGACGCCGTCACAGGTACTATTCTAGCAGATTTAGAGACTTTTTCGTTTTCTTCACTTTTATGCTCCAAAAACGTCCAAAATGCTTCCTTTTCCAAATTTCATCTCCAAAGTACCTAAAATGACAAAAGGAACGATTTAGGGCAATATTTGATCAAATAAATACGATTTAGGGCTTAAATGACCCCCGAAAAGCGGTACACTTTTCGCCTCATCAAATACCCTTACACTTGAGATTTGCTTGTCCTCAAGCAAATGCGTTTTTATTCTAATCAAAATACAAGTTAGGGGTCATTTAACGCTAATATAAAAGTAATTACAACAAATAATCGTTCCCCATTAATCATAATAAGCATGGAGATTACACACTAGCATCTCACAAGTAGTGTTTAGATACTCACATCTCTCAGGTGTCATAAAAGTATATCTCACAAATGAAAATGAATAATATCTCTCACTACCTGTCATAGCAAATAGATTACCATAGGCTTGGGAAAGGATCGAAAACCTTCTCCACTAGGCGTAAGCACCTAAGATAAACTATCAAAGAGGGCTTTTACATGGGTTATAACGTGAGGTGTAGGGATATGATAAACACGGTTTTGTTGGATAAAGGATATTTTACTGGTGGCGAGTTAAAGATCTTGATTAATTACATGTACAATATGGCGTTGCTAAGCCAAGACTAGACTCGACTTAAGCTAATGAAAAAAATAACAAAAAGATAAAATAAACATAAAATGAAACGGGATGGTAGTCCGTATGTTTTTTCTACTTTTTTTTTTTTTTTTTTTTTTTTTTTTTTTTTTTTTTTTTTTTGCATACACTCTTTCCCTACCATCCAAAATAATACATCGTAGGGGGGTTGTATCCCCCTTACACTTATGGCATGTTAAAATAAGTTCTTGGACCCTTTAATAATTCGTACGAGACATATATACTACTATACATGTACATTTCGGTACATGACCATGTATCTACACCTAATATACTCCTAATACTACTAGTACTCGAGCGTTATTCTTTATCTTCTGCTAACACATCAAATCAAGCAACTTGGTGAGTATAATACTATATATACGATACATAATACATGCATACATACACTTACCATAACTTCCTTTCACACACAAGAGTTTATCCCATTTTCTCTCAAGTCTTTCTCCCTTTGCCGAGTTTCCAAGAAGCCAAAAGCCCTTCTCCCTTGTTCGAGTTCATTTCGAGCCATTATCCAAGCGTTTAGCACCCATTCGAACTCTTTGGTGATAGTTCTAACAAGCTACACCCATAATAACCATGTTCTTGATCGTTCGAACGTATAAACTCCACCTATAAGGTGTTGTAAGTCCTCCTCAACACTTTTCCTACTCGTTATAACAATTTTATCATACCATGCATCATATTTCTTATTTACTCAATCGTATTTCACATTTTATGCATTATATACGCTTTCCTTTATTTATTTTACGTTTATATGCAATGACTTCCTTTATGGATGGCTAAGAACTCATGTTTTATCTCTACTTGACACTTACTTACTCATTTTATTTATTTATCGAATCGTATTTCACATAACACATTATACATGTCATATTACATATTTCTGAACCATGTTATATCGATAAGAAAAGGCCATGTTAAATCAAAATCATATACACGACATATCATTTTTATTGCTTAACTCGTTTCTTAATAAGCTCACTTATTAAATTATTATTTTAAGTTTCCCATGATAAGCTCATATAAGCCCTCTAAAAGTCACAAAGTAATCCCTAATAAGAACCAGTCGAAACCCATTATTTTTACCGATTGGGCTTAAAAGCCCAATAAGCACATTTTAAGCAATCCCGATAAGCTGTAGTAATAAACTCTTTCATATTGTTTTTAGGCTCATTTAATAAGCCCAAACTCAGGCCCACTATGTTCTAAAAACCCTCGGATCAAATTTTGTTAATGGGTTTAGTTTTAAATCGATAAAGCCCAATAAACTCAAAAATAAGCACTTTGATTTATAAGCAGTTGAAATTTACTTAAATAAGCTTTAATAAGTTGTAAAAGCTCTCGGAAAACTTTTCCCATTCCTTTTGTAACTTTTGGACTAAGTTTGCAAAGAATATGTCATTTCGGGTTAAATATGTCAAGTTTGTATAAATATGTTCTAAAATTGTTCATCTATTAACTTGAGGGTATATATTGATAAAACGATAAACAGGAAGTTTATTATGTCATTTTAGAAACACTTGGACTAAAAATGTAATAAATATGTTAACCAAGGACTAACGGTGCAAAACTAACACCGTTAGGGTAGAAAGTGTAAAATTGGTATAAGTACAAGGACTAAACTGTAATTTTATTTCATATTCATTTTTATTGCATATTTTACACTTTCCCACTCATTCACGTGCATTTTTACGTTTCGTTCACATATTTAAACATGTTACATATATAACGAATTTTAACGATTAACTTAACGTTTCGTTCAAACCCATTCGAGAAAACGATATTTATGGAACCAATGACATAAAAACATGATAATATTATGTATAATATTATTTTTGAACTTTAAGCATTTTAAGCTTATCACACTCACATCTCACACGAAATTATTATCCGTTACTCGTTTTCACACTCACTATTCATATTAAGTCACAAATACCAAATTCTCATACTTCCCTATTATCCAGGTCGTGTGTTGGATCCGTGTCCGTAATTTCACTTGATTTCATATTTTCACCTTGCCAGTTACACACAAGGTGAGTCATAGCCCCACTTTTACTTATTTAACAAGTTTACACTCTATGGGGGAGATACATGCTACAAACTAAAACACACAAGTATTTTCAAGTATTTTTGTATGCTTCAACTGATATGATATTGACTAAGTTACTCTATTGCCACAAGCCCCTCACATCATGAACCATTAATCACTTGCGAGTGAATGCGAATATAGTGAATAGATCTATTAGAAGCTGACTGCCTATTCCACCAATGCCTTGACAAATAGCCTTAGTTGCTAGTCGGATTAGTCGCAATGCACTATATTTGAAGGAAATAGGCAATGGCAAAACACCTATTACACGAGGGCCCCACACCGGTTACTACACTGTTAACGTTTGCGTGTCATAAGACTTAGGGCAATATATAACAACTGCAATATCACCATTTTAAACATGATTGTAATACACAGACAATCACTACTAGTGTTTCTCAAACTCATTATTATTACAAACTATATGATTTCACTCAACAATTTTGTTAACTTTTAGCATGTTTATCTCAGGTAATTAACGGAGCTGACAAGGCGCGGAGCGGGCGATAAACTCAGGGTTTTTGATGTGGTGTAAAATAAAATCATGTCATTCACTATTAAACTACTACACCCTTTTATGGGATGTTTTAACTCTGAATTTTTCACATTTTGTACTTCAACTTTGATTTGAATTAACAAGTACATTTAAAACGCATCTTTTGAGTCGTTTTCTATTATTATGACAAAGATCCTCCCCGTAATACCCCGATTAGTCTTTCGCTGTTAACTCATAATTTAGGGGGTGTTACACTTGGCGACGTGTGAGAGGTTGAAGCTGGGATAGTGGGGTGCGAGTGGAATAAGAATCCAAGGCCACGCGCCTTGATGAATTAATTTGAAGAATTGTGTTACACTCGCTGGCGCAAAGTTACATTGTATCATTCTTCACTTCTTGTTTTTTTATTCTTCACGAGCAGGCATTGTATTATTCTTTTTCTTCACTTTTGTCGTTAGCCAATAAGGTAGAGAGGAGTCACATGGGCTGGTCTTCTTGTCATCAACTTTGCAATTTGTAATATCTTCTTTTCTTTCTTTTTATCGTGTGCCATCAACAAGAAACAAATGAAAATGAATGTGCTATCAAAAGGTAGGACCCACCTAAAGATTCCTTGGAATTAATTTCAACTTTGGCCTCATTTGTCACTTTACACCCCTGGCTTCACTTTTAGTCCTTAATCTTCAACTTGAATCTTGGGATTGACATACTTTTGGGCTAAACGTGATAGTATTTGAGCTTCATCTTCGGGCTTTAATTGGGCTTCCACTTAAGTTCGATAAATCATTGAATAAGCTCCAAATTGTCTTCAAAAAATCTTTACTATCTTATAATGTTCAAACAATCATCACTTTGCTTCACTTTTACTCCAATAATTCTTGTCTCGTGCCGTTGGACTCGTAATTTCGTGCTCTTTCCAATGGAGTGCTTGGGTAAATTAACGTTTTTGCTTTGTTTTCAAACCCTTGTACCTTCAAGACATAATAACACATACCAAACATATTTGCAATATAATTTCACATATTTTATGGTTATTAGTCCATTTTAGCGTGTTTTCTGGTATAAAAATTATGTGTGTTTAAGCACACATCAGGGAAACATAAAAAAATGATGTTCTTGAGTTTTTCTGGAAGGGAAGGAATGAAGCGGGGAAGGGGAAAGGAAGGAATGCTTAATGTATTTTATTATCAAAGTGATCCGTCCAAAATTGGGCGGAAAGGTGAGGAAAGCAGTTTTGCAAAGTCCACAATTTTGTTAAATTACAACTCTAACCTTGTCATTCATTTTTTCCAGGCAAAATTGCAATCTCACGTAGCCTTTTACTCCTTCACGACAAATAGTTATCACAGTTGCAATTTCACGCACAATTGTCATTCATTTTTTCCAACCAATAACATTCAAAGTAGTTATCACAGTGAATTTAAAACAAATAAATAAATAATGAATGGTGCATGGTTTTAAATTTAATGACTCAAATTAATGTGAAGTTGAAATTAACTACTGTATAGTTCGTACTGATTGGTTTAAAAACAGTTAAATTGTGCATTTATTGAATATTATGATAGGTATAAAATTTGGGCAAAATTATGTTTTTTCCATCATGGGTTTTGGTTAATCAAGTACAGGTATAAACCTAAAACATTTCTTATCCATTTTGATTTTATTTCGTTTGTGATAAAATTATCAAACTATGCTCATTTAGCCAAAAGGGTATATTTGTAAATATTATATTCCCTTCCTTTTAGTTTTCTTACCATTCGAGAACACGAAACAAAATAACAACTTTCCTTATAATCTCTTCCCCTTCTCTACCTTACTGTCCCGTCCCCTCCTTTTCTTTAATAAAACAACTCGAGAACAGAGCGTAAGTATTTATTTCCAGAACTTCGTGCGTACATTACAAAAAAAAAAAAAAAAAAAAAAAAAAAAAAAAAAAAAAAAAAAAAAAACATATTCTATTTTAGGGAAGAGATATAGTGATAAAAAAATTAAATAAGAAAGATGAGAAGAACAAGGAGGGATAAATTAGTCATAGATACATACATTTTGAAAGTATATCTGAAAAATGTGATTGTAATTGTTTCTCATTTTAATTTTATTTTTCATTCGATCTTAACTCTTCTATTTTATTACTCTGTATGATAAACCATTATTCTTTAGGAACATGAGTTTATTGCTTCCCCTCAACTACTTATTGAGTTTCACACAACTTGTGTCAACTCGCTAACAATTTCTTATGAGTAAACAACAAGTTGTTGCCAAATTTCAATGCAGGTACAGATCTATTTACATTTCAATGTGAAAAAAAAGGGTATCTAACTATTGGCTCACACTTGCAAATGGTGACAGAAGACTTGTTGAAATAATTATAGAATGACTCTTTAGTCTTTAATAATTACGTTTTAAGATAACATTTACTTTTATGGTTAATTCCAGCAATGGTGACAGTAAATTTAATCTTTGTTTTTTGTGAAGGCTGAAGATATTATAAACAACTCAAACCTCAAAAGGTTAAATTATTTTTTTTCTGAATTGGTTGAACAAAACATATTATACTAATTAAGGACAACTCTTTTTATATTAATCTATACTATGTAATAAAATAAGCTTTTTTACAATCGTTCTAAGCACGCGCATTAAAAAAGTGATTAATGCCCTTTTATAATTAGAGCCAATGTACAATACTTTTAAGCACCCATTTCACTCTTATTAGTCTCGGTATTGTTTTAATGTGGTCAAACAAAGAATTACAAAGTCAAAGCAAAAATAACATCATTTGCACCCTTATTTTTGGATAGTGATTATTATCATTGATTATCATTCATTCCTCCGATTAAAAACGCAAATCAGATCATCAAAAATTCGGCAGTTTCAAATTCATCAATTAATGACATCGCATTCAAAAAATTCATCCAAAAATAAGTTACCATTTTTTTTATAACTTTGATTCGGTCATTATCATCAATCCTAACAACTCAACTCGATGCCAGTTTTTTTGTTGCTGGCCATACAATAAAATTGGTAATGATCTTGATATCAGTGAAATTCTGTTTTGGGTTTAGATCTTAATCACATACGTTGTAAAATTTGTAAGTTCTTTTGTTATTTGGTTTCTTTTATATTCGCCTTTGATTATGTTCAATTTAGTTGTGTTTTAGTTTATGCGATATGTGATGAGAATTATATGTGATATGTGATGAGAATTTGTTGCTAAGTTATGTTTTTCATTTTTCTAATAATTTTTTTGTATCTATGTTCAATTTGGGTTGTTTGTATCGGCAGTTTCACTGGAGCGACGTTGATCATCTCACCCTGTAGTGGTCATCTGTGAACATCCTCTCAACAAATTATCGAATTCATGGTGATTACTTTCATTTATTCTAAAAGTTTATTAAATTTAAATTATCGAATTCGGATTTTTGTGATCATTGTTGTAGGTGATGGCGAATGAAGAACCTGTCAACAATCAAATTTAAGGTGATTAAATCAAATTTTGATTAAATCAAATTTTAAATGTGAACTGTAACTTGCACATCAAGTGTTTGATGAAATATCATTGGTCCATTTTTTATTTCTATTATGAGTTTTTTGTATTATTTTGTTGCAAGCATTGGTAAACTGAAATGGGTTCACTATGATTTATCAATCGAGTAAGTAATTGCAGGAAACTTTAATTTGTGTTCTTATGCCTCCAAATTCTTTCATACGTGTCCCTCCTTCTCATTGATTATGGAACTTATATATGCATAATGTAGTTGCTCATTTATTTTTGCAACACAGTTGCTTAAAGGTGTGCTTGGCATGTTTCTATGGATCTTGAACTTGAGCTTATGAACTTAAATAAGCCATATGCTCAATATTTTAAGATCAAAAGCTGCAAAAGACGGAGCACACCTTTAAGCAAATAAGCCCATAAGGCCAAAAAAATAAGCTTTTGTGTCTTTAGTAGATGTAAAATTTGATTTCATTTTTGGGTTTTTGTAGAAACTTGCCTTAGATGGAATTTGGAGGCTGGATATCACCAACCATTGGTACACTGAGTAGATTGCAGATATTGTAAGCGTGTATTTTTAACCTTTTAGTAACTCTAAACTTAATAGTTTTCGTGGAACTCATGATTTTAAAGTATGAATGTTTTTGTTTTTTTTTTATCAGGGTTCACTTCACCATAACAGATTACATGGTCTTATTCCTAACGATATCAATAAATGTGTTGAACTCAGGGAGTTGATGTAATTTGGATCTCCTTTCTTCTTTCTCGGTTTTTTACTTTTTGTGTTTTAAGTAACATCCAAGAATGGAAATTGCAGGGTCTATGGGCAGTGGTCGAACCAATATCACGTAATCTTGCACAACTTGAGGATCGTCAAGGGAGCTACTTATCAATTTATGACCAGAAAATAAATACAACAATGTAAGTATGCATGTATATCATGATGATATTCTTCTATCCAAACTCACATCTCATTTACTGATTTTCTTATATATGCTCTTAAATAGTTTTGTACCTGCAATAGCAATATCAAGTAGCTATTAATCCTATTATAATATTTTTTACTATTCAAGTAGCTATTAATCCTATTATAATGTTTTTTGAATGACTTTCGACCCGTTTGACCCATGTTACTTGCTTCCTTTCAGAATGGGTTAAGCGATGCCAACTTAAAGAATGGGTTGATTTTAGTCCTTTCAATAAGGTATGTACATACGTAACTTGAAGCAACATATGCAAGGCCATTCACTTGAGGTATAATTTGAAATATGTGGTTGTTATTATGTTTGTATATTGAAGCTACTACTGTTATGAACTAAATATTGGTCTGGTGATAGTGTGCCATTATGTTGTTTTTGGTAATAATGTATATTTTTAAGACATTATGGTATTTCAAATTAGGATTCTGAACGGCGGTGTTGGATTAGCTTCTTTAATGGGTGTATTGGCTTATAAGGATATGGAAACGCGGATAAGGTCACCTTTCTGATGAGATGTGCATATCAACTTGAGCTTATTGTCTTAAATAAGCTCAAGTTTCATGAGCTCATCCCAGAAAAAAAGGGTGATTGTATCGGCCATTTTATATATCAATAATCTGATAACCCATGAAAGAAGCTAATCTACCCCTTCCCCCAAAAAATCTAAAGAATATTTTTATAACATTAGCACTTAGGTCTAAACATATATTAGCACTTCTGCAAGGTATGAACATATATTACATAACTGAAATAATGTAAAGATGATCGAATTAATGATGGTATTGAATACCTAAATATATATACAAAAGTTTAGTAGCAGATCTTAAAAACAGAACTGGTAGGTTCATGTGATTATGGAAATTTAGACATAATAGGGATTAGACAAATGATCTTCCTAACTTTCAGTCATAATCGTTTCAAAATGGAAGTTGTATTCAGGAAACAGTGCTCTGCTTTACAAGCCAAATTAGTCTTCCATATCCAACAATCAACCTATTTTATAGGTTTTTTATGACACTTTCTATGTTAGTTTGTATATGTTGAAATGTATTGTTGGCATCTAGATGATGTGATTCTGAGTACTTAGAAAAGGTGGAAAATCACAATTGGTTTATTTTTCATCTCTAATGGGTCTGTTTGGGATTGCTACTTTATATGTAAATGCATTTTATTATCTTAAATAAAGGGGTGTTTGGCTAAGCTTCTCTGAGGAGTGTAATAGTTTGTTGTATATTGCTGAAGCTATTGAGCTCCTTAAATTGTTTGGGAAAGCTTATTTTGCATATTATAAAAATCTTAAGCATACCCATTCTTCAACTTTTACTGCTCAGTTAGGACCCCTACTTGAACTCGGGTTTGAGTAATATTTTGTTGGTATTCACGGGTTCTAAATAATTAGTTATATAAGGATTTATGTGGGGGTAGTCCAAAACATTACATACATTAAAAAAAAAAAAAAAAAAAAAAAAAAAAAAACCGTTATATACATTATATTACAAAAAGATTTCAAGCTCTTTTAGTTTGAATTTTTAATTGATGTCAGTTTATTGTGTTTTGGAAACCCCTCAATATTTGAGATCACTATTTTTCGTGATGTTATTGTCTAATAGTTTGCCCGAACCTAAATTTGTTTGGTCACAAACTTGGAAACATCATTCTGAAGACATACTTATGAAGTAAAGGAAGTTGAAAAAGGTTTCAGGTAAATGAACCAACTTTTCTATCTATTTATCTTTTTAATATACGAATCTTTAGAATATCATGTGTTAGATTTTTTTCCACTTTGGTAGTATGAGTTAAGTTTTTACCCATTCTAATTAGCCGATTAGATTATTATCCATTTTGATAGGATGAGTTAATTTTTTTTACCCATTTTGATTACTGGATCAGATTCTTACCCATTTAATAAAGGGTCAAGTTTTTACCATTTTGATAATCTTGGTCAGGTTATTGCCCATTTTGATAGTTACAGTCAACCGAACCTATTTTTTTATTACTAAAACTTAAATATTGAGTTCCTTGCACAAAACAACATTCTTACTAAAACTGCAAAAATGAAATAGGTGAAATGCTTTGTTTAATGTGTGCTGAAAACAGTTTTATAATAGTGAGCTGCTAAAGGCTGAGAATTACTGCTTGATCTCTTGTGTTTAGTGTTTAATAATATGCATAACATGTAATAGGTGAAATGTTTCACAAAGTAGTTACTAAAGTTCCGTTTAATTTGAAGAACAATATATGTTTATGTATTACGGAGTAGTTGCTTTTTCTTCTTTTTTTTTTTTTTTTTTTTATTTATTATTATTATTATTATTATTATTATTATTTAGTTGTGTCTGCCCCTATCTAACAACATGATTGTGAATACTTGTGGGTTATTTTCGTAGCAGCTACACAACATTATGTGCACAGCATCAACCAATTGCATATGAAAAAAACGAAATGGACAACTACTGCTTGCCTTCACATGAGACTTGAAAGAATGGCACTTGCCACGCAAACCATTTCAACTAATAGACCTTAGATATGCATATGAATATGTGTCTGAATCTGCTCACCATTCATTTTATATGTGGATTTAAGTTTCCAGTGTCTTTATCTAAATCTTGCAGATTAGCAGATGTGCCTTGGGTTGGATTTGATGTCACTATGATTTCTAATTTATTTTTGGCATACAAGACTTGATATACGGTTGGAATTTGTTCAAGTGGACATATGATGATTAGTGTATAGTTGGGAAAGGCCTTTCAAGATGTGGTTTTTTAAACACAATAAGCTTCTTGCAATAACTTAGCCAAGGCTTAGACTTGATCTCATCAAGAATCTTAAAAATGGATTAAAGTATTTGACGTGTAAAATTCTCAGTTTTTTTCTTAAGTTTGTGACTATGGTTTTTTTTTTCTTCAATGGAACCTATTTTACTTCATTAGTATACGAGTGCGTCAATATTCTCAGATTTTTTCTTAAGTTTGTGACTATGATTATTTTATGTACCGCAATTTTCTACTTCCAACTTTGCTTTCAATATTAGTATGTCACACTCAATTTTCGGTTGTGGTTTTTATTGTACTTATTCATGAATGATGATGAATACTCAAATTTGGATACAAAAAATGAAACGAATCAAATCAACAAACTTATTTTTAGTATCCCCAATAACAGCCGAAATATTAGTCCATTTACTATTGAGTAACTGCAAATAATTATAACCCAATAACAGCCTAAACATGTCATGCTATCTTAATAATTTAGGAAATGATCAGGTCTTCAAAACGTTCTTTTTCGAATAATGTCTTTTTCAATAGATTCCTAATTTTTTCACATCGTGTTATTCATTTCGAGTTTCATTCATTAGATGATCCATTAACTATAAATGTCACTCCATGGACTTTTTCCAATAGATCCTCCACATTACAAAGCAATCCTTCAAGTATGTTCATTGTTAATAACAAAACTCCAAGTTCTTAAATTAACGAGAACTTCTATTCACGCACAAATCATTAACGGAACCAACTTTGAAAAAACGGTAATCATACCAAGGTTGAAAATTACTCCGTCTGATAAGCGTTTACCGCTTAAGATTGTCATGAAACAATTTTCTATTTCACTTTCCTTTGCAATGACAATTAACAAAAGCCAGGGTCAATCGTTATCAAAAGTTGGTTTGTACCTCCCCCGACCTGTTTTCATACATGGATAACTATACGTTGCTGTCTCAAGAGTTAAAAGCAAACGTGGTTTGAAGGCTGTCGTTTGTGATCAAGATGGAAATATGTCTAAAACTACTACAAATGTCGTGTACAAATAAGTACTTGAAGGCCTATGAACAAGGTTGAAGAGGTATGTGCAATATACATGTTATACGTTTTTTTTTTTTTCTTTCCATATTTCAAATTATAATGCATTATGAATCATGAACTGCTTTTACTTATATTTTCAAAGAAATGTTAGGTGTGCATGGAATTGGCATTTGGTACGAAGTTGGTGTTTGCTCACATACGCCATTTGCTATTCAAGACCTTCAAGTTTGTAGACGACAGCTGCATCGATGTTTATTATTTTAATTGTCCGTAACTCAATTTGATCGTCGAATAATTCATGTATTATCTCATTGTTTTTTCTCATATATTAATGGAACATGTTTGCTTTCGTTCGTTGTTTTCTTATTATCTCATTTTCATATTTCTTTAAAAACTCCGCGAATCCGTGAAACTTTAAGCTAGTTATATATACAGTAATAAGTTATAAGAATCATCCTTAATTAACTCTACGTCATAAATTGTTTTATTTATTTATTGTGTAGTTGTTAATAAAAAAAAAAAAAAACAAATTGGCAATATATCCTTAGATATAAGTTGTGCTGGCTAAAATTGTCATTATATTTCTGTATAATCTTATTGGCTATTTGGTTAATGCAGAGGACAAATCGAGTTTTAACACATAGCACATAGTTTTATCAATAAATTTCATATATGCCCTCCTTTTAGTTGAAAATTTCATATATACTCAAACATGCATTAAAAATCTTGTACATTATACATTCAATACTTGCATTTTGAGTATATATGAAATTAATCATGAAAGTAGGGTGATATATGAAATTAATCCATAAATTTAAATAATTGCTTAGGAAATTTTATTGGTTCTCATACGGAA
This sequence comes from Artemisia tridentata subsp. tridentata, assembly GCA_021014915.2. Classification (NCBI taxonomy): domain Eukaryota; kingdom Viridiplantae; phylum Streptophyta; class Magnoliopsida; order Asterales; family Asteraceae; genus Artemisia; species Artemisia tridentata. The sequence continues at coordinate 82,624,228 of CP139504.1, forward strand.
AGAGTGTGCCTTGTTTGATGAAATAATGACTTCTTATATACTTACAGTATAAGGTTTGGAAACCCCTAAAAAGGGTATGAACCAAGACTAACAAACAAGTATTGTTAACGATAAGTTCATTCGGATTGAAAAGCAAATTTGTGTGCTTTTTGGAAAATTTGGCTTAGTTCTTAATCTACACATAAACACTATATTCTAATATACAGCACTTGAAAAAGACTTTAAATGCCCTTTGAAAAAGTGAATACTGAATTTTGAGGATGTCTACATTAGTCATTTTACATACTAATTTTAAGTTAACCACTAATTAAGGAAATGATATATTATTAGTCAAATCTTCTAAGGTAAGCCTACTGATTTTCGGTAAACTACAACCTTCACCCCATTGTAACTGTGCTTTTCAAAACTCACTAACCTAAACATAACCAAAACCTCTTCATTCAGGAAACCTCAACCCAGTGTCAATCATAAACCCCAACCCTCCATCATCATCAGAAAATCGCATGGTTGTTCAACCTTCGCTTTATCTGGATTATATTTATAGAAAAGATTTTGTTTTCACAATTCAAAAGAGTAATTACTCATTCTCTCCATCAGTAAGCATTTTTTAGTTCTTTTTATTCTTTTTTAACTCAAACATACGACCCATCGTTTCCTTAATTTTGTTTTTGATTCATTCATATTCATCATCTCTTATTGCAATTCTTGATCAGTTTTGACTTAGGTTGAACTAGTTTTGCTTTGATCTTTTGATTTTGATTCAGTGTTATTTCGCATATCAATCTATAAGAAATACATTAAAAAAAAAACTAAAAAAAAACAAAACAAAAAAAACAAAAAAAAACAATCCTTTTATTTTTGAAGATTTAGACTCATGCATTTGCTTCAAAAGGTATTCCAGCAATTAATTCGTTTTTATGTTTTTAGTTATAATAGATGTCTTCAATTTGATATGAATTTTAATTTTGTCGATTAGGTGTTATGGTGCTTTGTTATTAAATTTATTTTTCTTCAATCTTATATAGGTTTTTTCCAATTCGAGTTTGAGTTGGTTTGAGAGATAGATTATCTTGAGGTGAAGTATATTCATCCTTTCCTCATTTTGACAGTTCTGTTATGTTAACTGATTGCAATGTAAGCTTATAAATCTATTTATAAGAATTTATTTGCTTTTATCACAATATATTCAGTTTAGATAATATCTTCTTAATTTTTTGAAATATCATTGAAATCTTATCACAACTTTGTAACTAATCAATATCCCGTCCAGATCCAATGAACATGATGGTTAAAGTTGGACTGGTGAGCGTTTTTAATGTTGGGAAATGTTGGTTTTACTATTACCGAATGTTTTTTTGGTTTTGGTTTTTTATTATTTTTTTATTTTGCAGGTTTTGCAGATCATTTAAGTGATTCAGAAAAGGTGTTGATGGTTAGTGTTGCAGCTGCTTTGAGGGAAAGTGTATAATCAACTGAATTATTAAATATTGATAAGCTCATAGGCTCATTCTTAATTGCTTTTAATCTTATACAATTGAACTTATAAGCTTAGATAAGCGATAAGCTCATGTGGCTAAATACATACGGAATGAACTTATGAGCTTATAAGCTCATTCGTAGTTCCTTATAAGCTTATACACTTGACAGCATATTACGTAGTATAACGTATAAAAAAGAGATGGTTGTGACGCAAAGCACACATGGAAAAGGATGTTTTTGGTCAGTCTCTGTAAGTAGGTTCGAGTTAGTTATATGAAAGTGTTAAATTGTTAAGAGGGCATCACACCCTTCTTTTTATTTTCTATAAACTCTGATATAATAGAAGGTTTATATATGCATGAGGTTGCGAAGGAAGGTTCAAGGGGATACGCATCAGATTTATATGCATTCAGTATAAAATAGATTTAAAAAAAGTGATGATATATGCAAGTTATGTGGTTTATTGCTTTGTGTTATAGGGTTATTAATTTTTAGTTTGCTCTTTAATGCAGGCATTTGTACCTGAAATTCCCTAAAAAAATGCGTCTAGGCTCGGTTGACAGGTTGCGCGTAATATGGTTCATGTGACTCTTATTGCTGTTATATTGAGAGTGGCACCGTGACTTCAATGAAAGTTACTCATTATCCAGGTTCGTGCACTCAATGTTAACCATTACTTTATCACAGTTAGATGCATTTTATGGGTTGCAATGCCTTTTTGCTGAGAAAAGAATAGTTTATGTGAATAAGTAGTTCTCATTACTGCATATCATCATATAGAAAGAGTTTAAACAATGTGACTACTAATCTGCAAACTAAGAATTTTCAAGGAAAAAGGTGTGTCTCATTTTAAGAGGAATCCTCATTATATACTGAACAGACAAATTAATTAAGAATCTAAACTTTTGGATTACTGCCACTTGCAAACTAACATGTTATATTTTTCCATGTCATGGCGGAACATTGAGTGGTCAAATTGTTTAATGCTGTAAGTAACTGACTTATGAATTGGATACTAAGTTTCAAAGTTTCTGTCAAAGCTATGAGCGGACCAAACTTAAACATACAAGAAAGGCCTAAAGCTTTGGAACTTCTTCGGTTGTTGATGGAAAAATATTATGATGGCACATGTGATGTTGCAAATTGTTGGTAAGTCATGTTGTATAAAAATATTTTAATTACTTCTTTAAAGCTATTACTTTTGATTCATTATTTCTATCTCTTTTTATTGATCCATTCAGATGACAGAAAGCTATAGACACAGCATGCGACTGGTGAATTTTGGGTCATCTTTGGTGGATTTGCTCTTATTGCAAAAAAGGTTGCAAGTGATGATGATATATGTCATGATGAGGTTGAGATGAAACAAATACATGCAACACATATTTCATTATCACTTATAGGCATGCCATTCAGCAAATTTTTTATGTTAATTCTATCTTCTAGATGGGTCTTGGCGAGATGGTTTCTTAGGGATGTACAGAAATGAAATTGGCAAGCCTTTTTTAGTAATTCTATTATTATTTGATATCTATTTATGCAGTACAAATGGATCAAGCGGTTCAAGATGTTAACTCTTATTAGAGAGTGCTTTCTACGAATAAAAATAATAAAAGAAGTGGTGCTACAGCCCAATCATGTTTGGCTCGTGGGAGTTTTTGTCATAATATTTCCTCTACAACTTTGTGTTTAATGTGTTCATGTGTGGTATTTTAATGTCATAAGTTTGTGTCGTATCTGATATGGTCAAGATCTGTCTCAGTATGCTTTTGAGTATGCAATATTTAAGTGTTTAGATCTTGGTTTTTGTTTGTATCTTCTGTTTTATGTTTGTACAGTGAGCCTCAAGTATTTGTTCTTCTCTTTTGGACAACAACACCATTAGATGGTTCGAAATTGCCACCTTTAGCTTCTACCCGTTAGCTTTTTACACATGTCAGGTTATGCTTCTTGCATTAAATATAGAAGACCCTGCTGATTTATCTAAAACTATACATGCTGCGACGACGGGCCAGAAGGAGAAAAAGGACGTTCACTCTTCATCATGTGTTATATGTTTCGATGCACCAATTTATTCGGTAAAACGTCCATGCTCATTTATTTCATTAACTATTTTGTTAGACCAATCGCTTTTAGAAACAACCATTAATTTACTTAACTGAATTAGTTAATAGCATATCTTGGGACATGATGACTTCATTGTATCAGGATTGATAGGGAGTTAGGGACAACGCTAAGATGTGTCACTTGGCAAATGTTTTAGTAGCTATGTGCTTGAATGTGTTCATCATCATTATAAGTGATTGACCAAGTGTTTTTATTTGCCAAAAAAGAAGTGTAGTATGAGTAGATGTCTTAGTAACTTTTACAAGAAAGTGGCAGACTCTATATTTGCCTAAGCCCGAGTTCATTGTCAATTGCAGAATTCCACATCATACTTGCAACAATTAATAAGAATGCTCAATTGACAATAGAATGTAAAATTTCAAAATTGGGTAAGGCGGGTTCATCCAAAAGTGCGCAAGTTTAAAAAACAATAAGTGGCAAATACAAAAAATGTTCAAAAGCACATAAAGGTTCAAATATAGGTAAAAAGTGAGGTTCAAAAATGATTTGCAAAATTTAAGGTTATTTCTCTAAATAGCCATTTGAGGGTTAATTTCTTAGCCTTTTTAGTATAAACTAGTAGGGTATCCACGCATTGCAGCGGCGGGTACTCTGAAATAAAATTTTTCTGTGAATCATGAATTTTAGTTTATTATGTTCTTTTTGACAATTTATATTTACGGATATCAAGAATTTCGTTTATCCCGTGCCTGTTCGGGCTCGAGCCTGTTTGGCTCGTTCCCGTTCGGGCTCGAGCTCTTTTGGCCCGTTGCCCGTTCGGACTTGAATATTTGTATAATGTGCTTTATTATTTGTATTAGTGACATTTAATAATTGTGTTTGAGTTGGTTGTACAATATGCTTGATAATTTGTATTTCTTATGTAAGGGGTGTTTTAATAACTGCATTAACTGTATTTATTGTCCATTTAATTAATTGACTACATTAAATATCTTGACCACATTAATTGTGTTTTAATTAGGGGCAAACTATTGAATCTTACTATAATAAGCAATGTTGAATTTTAAGAGTTTCTAATTTTAGTAGGCTTTTGTGCATTATAAGATAGTATGATGATTATTTTAATTATTGACTGTTCCTCATTAAGTAATCCCAAACAATCAATTTACATGCAGTGATTTTATATTTTAGTAAGCAATTTCAAATAACCCGATAATATATTCTCTAATAAACTATATTAACACCGGTTATTATTTGAAATTTCAAGTGAAGGAGCCTGAGAATGGTGAAACAACCATTTCATCATGTAACCAATCTCAAACAACCCAAGAAGATTTATCTGTTCTTAAAAGTTTTAGCTCTTATCTTGAATAGCTATATGTGTAAGGTTCTATATTGAGACCAAACCTATCCATGATGCATTGTGTATTTTGTAAATATGAAGATATGCCAATTTTATGTAGAGACCTATTTGGAAGCACTATGAGACCTATCTAGGATTGTCAATTTTACTAATCTTATAACTTATCATGTTTATTAGGTGTTTGATAATGTGCTCGAATGAAAAAAGTAACTTACGGCTCTTCCATAATCTTTAGTACAATTAATATTGTTATTGCAATGGACCAACCTACATATTCTTTTTTTATTTAATAACTAAATATGTAATTGCATGCAATGGCACAATGACGATAGCACAAACTACGTATTGATGGTAACTGCTCTTTAATGATAGCAATTGACCAAAGTACATGTATAAAGCTTGCTATCTTTGATTAATGTATTATGCCATTGCCCCGCTCTTAGTTCACAACATTTAAACACCACATATCATTCTATATTCAACATAAAACATCTCGACCCATAATTAACTTCAATCTACGAAATAATATGTCATGTCGAGATTGAACAACAATAATGATTATTTTGTATAGATTTTGTTTGTTACGTTTAGTTTTACCCATGATGTTCACCTATCTATAAGAGTTGCAAGATATTTATTGGTGTTTATTTTAGTATGGTTATGATAAAAAGATGTGTTTGACTAATTATTTGTACTCAGACAAAAAAATATTTTTGCTATTTGGTGATTGTTTTTGAACATTACGCCTTTTTTTCTTACATGGAAAATATAAACAATTTCGAGTATACAAATACGCATGGTGATTGTTCAACTCATTGTTGTAGCCATTTCACATAATATAACAAATCGATCTCTTATATAAACATTATTCAACAATTTTAAATTTACTCCCGTGAGTTTCACGGGTTAATAAACTATAAACATATATAACACATTAACAACAAATATTTGTTTGACGTTTATAGCTTACAATCACATTAAATATTTAGAATTGATATTTACTATGCATACATCTAACATGTAATTTGTTTACATAATATCACAAATCGATCTCATATATAAACACTGTCAACGGTTTCTTAAGGCCTCGTAAATTTCACGGGTCAATAAACTTGGCTTAGTTCTTAGTATACACATAAACACAACATGCTGAAGGATAAGTCGTTAATCATGAGCACATCCTTAATTATAGAAAAAATTACACATTTGGTCCCAGTGGTTTGCTCAGATTTCATGTTTAGTCCCTAAGACGTTTTAATTACACCAGAGATACCTATTTTTGAAACCTTGCACTCATTTAGTCCTTATTTGGATGGGCCGTTAGTTTGACCGTTAAGTGTTTAAATATTATTTGCCCGTTAGTTCCTCCGTTAATATTTTTTGTACCGTTAGTTCTCATTTTCTAAAATGAATTAAAAATGGCAGCATGGCTCGAACTCGGGTCTTGTTGCCTAAAAACCAACGCCCCAACCACTGGACTAAGCGTCCAGTGGTGTAATTATATGAAAATAAATTCTATTTAACCTTTTTTTTGCTCAAACTCGTTTTTATCCGTTTTCGTTTGTTTTCGTCCATTTTTTTACGTTTTTTTTGAACATTTTTATACGTTCTCCTCCGTTTTTTTTACATTTTTGTCTCATTTTTACGTTCTCCTCCCATTTTTTACGTTTTTGTCATTTTTTTACGTTTTTATCCTTTTTTTTTTACGTTTTCATCCAATTTTTTAACGTTTTTATCCATATTTTTACCTTTTTTACGTTTTTACAACAATATTTTTTTACATTTTTGTCCCTTTTTTACAACAAAGACTGAACATGATGCCATTAATAACGGAGATCAAGAAACTAAAGCAATTGTTAATAGCAATATTCAAGGAATCAATAACTCAATGGTATTCAATAGTTCTGTTACTGAAAGAAATCCAGGTGTTCATCTAAGGATCACGCGTGATTTAGCAAACACCAACGATTCAAATATGAAGAGTACAGAGTCAATGGAGATGCAAAGGGCTGAAGTTAACGTTACTCCACAACAGAACCTTGTTTATGATCCAACGACTGTTGAATCACTTGAAGAGGTTTACATGGACCCGAAAGAATTTGAGCAAGGTGATCACGAAAGGTCTGCTAATGAGATTGAGGTTCTTTAATCCAGCAAACATTAGCAACAGATCGATGCACATATAATAAGGATGGTGCTCATCATCCATAAAATCTAAGCTTTTATATTACATTCCTCGTATGTTGTAATGAAGTACATAAACTTGTGTGTTGAAATAAGTACTTATTAACAATCTACACGTAAATAAGATATGGATGGCTGAGAATCATACATACATTCATACATAGAAACATACAAATATAACAGAGAAGGCGCACTAGTAACTTAACTACCATGCCGGTTTATAATTGTGAACATGATCACCTACATCAAAGCCTCGTTATTTCATTTAAAAACAGTACGTACTACGCACACATAGACTCATACATACAAAATACACACATACATGTATTATGGTAGGAAATAACACTCAAGTTTTACCTTTTCGAAGATCATATGCATCAACATGGTACACTTTACAATCATAATTTAGCGATAAAATAATACAACTACTACATTTCTCATCCTGTCATCCAGACATTTCATCGACACGTATCATACCAAACTAACCGAAAATATGATCAAGTCCCAATCTTTAGAAGTTAAAAACTATTCTTAGGGAAAAATGATTTATCAGGTTTGAAAACTAACGAATAAGTGGCGGGCCTAATACTAAACGTCATAAGGTGTATTTTATATTTTTATGGAACCAAAAAAGAATCTTAAGGCTCACCAGTGGTTCGGTCGAGTAGCATGGTCGACCTCGGTCTTCCATCGGTCGCCCCACTGTGGGTATAAGGTCGTGGATCAAAAAACACACGAACTAGTTCGTCCAAACGACCGAATTTTATACACACAAAACTGTTTGGAATAAAATTAATAAATAAATAACTTTGTCGTCGTCAGGTCATCGGAGAGAGAAAGCTGATGTGGCATGGTCGTCCGTGGTCACCACTGTGACTAGCCTTAACACAAGACCAAGAAGATGGAGAGAATAATTATAAAATGAGATTATTTTTATAAGTTACAGCATATGATTTTTATAAATTATTAAAAAAAAAATTTATAATCTTTATGTTGGTCAATCAAAGCTTATATTTTAAGTAGTTTATTTTTTTTTAAATTAAGTATTATCTTTTAATAATCTTGTGTGTCACAACATGTCTTAGTTTTACATAAATTAATAATGAAATCCTAGTAACAAAATAAGTAACCTAAACTAACATGGGCTCACGCACCTTACAAAACTAGCACTAAAATCATATATATTAAAATTTTTCTATATAAGTGGCCTTGGATATAAAAAGCACCGAATATATATTGGACAAACATGTTTTTACGTATTTGGGACACGTCGAGGGAGTTTGTTTCGTATGATCAGAAAATGTCTAGGAACAATTTTTGTGTGATAGGAAATGTTGTGAAATTTGTAGAGATTGGCAGGGAAATCTAACCATTTGTATCATTTTGAGTGGTATTGCATTAATACTTGTGACATGTTAGCTTCTTCTTTCGATCACTATCCTATCACCTTTACATTGCGATGATTATCATCGCCGCTAGTCAAGTTCTTCTTTAACCCCGATTCAGCCGCATCAGTCAGCAGTCACGAGCTCTCATGTCAAAACCATTGCGGATGATCTACAGGATAATATTTTACTACATGTCAATATGAGTCAAGTCGCGTTAACATTTTTCTTTCAACTTTTTTTGATTGTCGTTTTCATTTCAATTAATGATTGTACTTTTGTTAATAACAAGTTAGAAAGTTGTTGAAATACTATGGACGAAATATAACACAAACTTTTTTTGATTGTCGGTTTCATTTCAATTAATGATTTTACTTTTGTTACGTAGTAATAACAAGTTAGAAAGTTGTTGAAATAGTATGGATGAAATATAACACAAACTGATTGATTTAAAACATAAGATATATTATACTCCGAGCTTTTGCAGTCAAATTTTTTATCGGGAACTTGAAGATTTGAGGTTTGTCATAGCAATGTCGTTACTCGTATGGCATCAATGAAGCAAGCAATCTTCGTCATTGGCTTTATGAGCAAGGGTAGAATCAAGAGGGTTCCCCAAGGTGTCCGTAAATTATATGATTTTTCTTGCGTAGTGTAAATTATGTTAAAAGTACTAGATTAATTTTTTTTTCCTTATATACACCTAGTTCCAAAAAATTTGTGCTATGAGTCTTCTTTAGTTTTAACAAACCACACGGCTTTTAGCTATGGTTATGCCACAATTTATGAGAGAATTATGCATTATCAGTCTCAATACTCAACACTCAATGTACTCTAAGTATTTATTTCCAGAACTTCGTGCGTAAATTACTAAAAAAAAAAAAAAAAAAAAAAAAACAATATTCTATTTTAGGGAAGAGATATAGTGATAAAAACAAATTAAATAAGAAAGATGAGAAGAACTTCTAGTCATACAATTCAAATAAGGAGAGATAAATTAGTCATAGATACATCCATTTTGAAAGTATATCTGAAAAATGTGATTGTAATTGTTTCTCATTTTAATTTATTTTTCATTCGATCTTAACTCTTCTATTTTATTACTCTGTATGATAAACCATTATTCTTTAGGAACATGAGTTTAGTGCTTCCCCTCAACTACTTATTGAGTTTCACACAACTTGTGTTAACTCGCTAACAATTTCTTATGAGTAAACAAGAAGTTGTTGCCAAATTTCAATGTAGGTATAGATCTATTCACATTTCAATGTGAAAAAAAAAGGGTATCTAACCATTGGCTCACACTTGCAAATGGTGACAGAAGACTTGTTGAAATAATTATAGAATAACTCTTTAGTCTTTAATAATTACGTTTTAAGAAAACATTTACTTTTATGGTTAATTCCAGCAATGGTGACAATAAATTTAATCTTTGTTTTTTGTGAAGGCTGAAGATATTATAAACAACTCAAACCTCAAAAAGTTAAATTATTTTTTTCTGAATTGGTTGAATAAAACATATTATACTAATTAAGGACAACTCTTTTTATACTAGTATTAATTATACATACAGTAAGACCACTCACATCAGTGGCGTTAAAGCCACGTTAAAGAGGGAAAAATTGAACTTTTTTGCACGTTAGTGTGCGTTACTTGTTGTGAGCAGCTGCCTTAACGCTGCGTTAAGGGTGTTTTCTAAAAACAAAAAACAAAAAAAAACAAAAAACAAAAAACAAAAAAAACAAAAAAAAAAAATCACTTTACCTTTTTAAGGGTAGTTTGTGTAAAAATATTTGATATAAAGGTGAGTTAAGGTGTGTTAAAACCAGGTTAACCGTTGTGTGGGTTAAAGCTGAGTTAAGTTAAGGTGTGTAAAAGCTGACGTGGCATGTCTTAAAATTTAAGGCTGAGTTAACTGTTGTGAGTGGCCTAATAAGTTATAAGAATCATCCTTAAATAACTCTACATCATAAATTGTTTTTTTTTGGAAGGCGACTTTCAATTTTTGGTTTAGAGAGTCGTACCCGCCACAAAGGCAGGCCCTCATCCACCACATATCCAGACTATGTTGTCTTAACCGGGCCCACACTGGTGTAGTGGGGATTCAACGGCTTCCGCCCGAAAACTGTACTGCCTCCACACGAGAATATTCGCTGGAGTAACAGCCGGATGAAAACCGGGGCCGGCTCGGATTCGAGTCTCCGCAACTAATGGCTCAAAGACTCTCCTCTTCATTGCCTGATAACAACAGAGCATGTGGCCCGCCCCCATATGAGAACTTCCCGGTTGGTCACCCAACCGGTAGTGCTCTCACAGGGGACTCACTTAACCCCTTAAGCCACCACCACTAGACCACATGCTTGTTGTTGTCATAAATTGTTTTATTTATTTATTGTGTAGTTGTTAATAGGAAAAAAACAAATTGGCAATATATCCTTAGATATAAGTTGTGCTATCAACTACCTTGTGGTCTAGTGGTGAATGCTTACATGGTTAAGTAAGCCACAAAGAGAGTAGTACCGGATGGGTGACCATCCGGGAAGTCCTCTTTGATCACAGGGTCTGTTGATATTAGGCAATGAAGAGGAGAGTCTGTGAGCAATTAATGTCACAGATTCGAATCCGAGCCGGACCCGGTTTTCATCCGGCTGTTACTCCAGCGAGTAATCTCGTGTGGAGGCAGTACGGTTTCCGGGCGGAAGTCGTTCAGTCCCCACTACACCAGCGTGGACCTGGTTCAGACAACATAGTCTGGTATGTGGTGGATGAGGACCTGCCTTTGTGGCAGGTACGACTCTCTAATCCAAAAAATTGAAAGTCGCCTTCCAAAAAAAAAAGATATAAGTTGTGCTGGCTAAAATTGTCATTATATTTCTGTATAATCTTATTGGCTATTTGGTATTAATGCAGAGGACAAATCGAGTTTTAACATATAGCACATGGTTTTTGTTGATTGTTAACCTAAACTTTGGGTTAAATGTGTCAAATTAGAAAGTGTATTAGTATGTGTATTGTAAAGTTAGGACCAAGAGTGTCAAGGTAGAAAGATAATAACTGTTAATACAGTTATGTGTCAAAGGTCATGTCTGTTAATACAGTTATATGTCGAAGGGTGTTAGCTTTAATTTTATAGTTAAAGTGATGGTCATTCACTTAGTTAAGAACTTTGTATTATATGGGTTTATGTTAGACTAAGTGTATATGTAAAAGCCCAATCCAAGTGCAAAAGCCCACAAACCCTCACAAAGCCCATAAGGCAAAAACCATGTAATACTTAAAGTCTTATCTCCTCATTTGTGAGGCAGTGGTTCAACAGTGTGTGTGTGTTATGTGTTTTAATTGAAAGAACTTTAACATCTCTCATTCTCTCCATAGTTCATACGATCCAAACATATACACCATTGTCCCATCTCATTCTATTGTGTTTAAACGCCATATATTGTGTGATAAAGAGTGATTATCGACTACAACAAGTGGTATCAACAGCCTCGCTTCGAGGTAGGAGTTTTATGTTCGATTCTTGTTGAAAAATACTTGTGTGTTGCGTTTGATTTTCTGAAAACGTGACACTTTGTGTTCTTGGTGGCTACTGTACGCAACATCAAAGAGAAAAGGTAGTATTTTGTGTTTGATCATCAAGCCTAAAACACCCACTGTAATTTTTCTTTAAGTAGAAAAGTCACATTTTGTGTTTTTAGCTTCGATTCATACGCAAGATCAAAGAAAAATTTGTGTTTGTTTGATGTTCTAACGATTTGGTACTGTGAAGATTACTAGTTTTTCACTCATATATTGGTTTGGAAGATCAAAATATTGGTGTGTTCTTTGTTTCTTCAAATCGACTAGAATCAAAATCTTGTATAAAGATTTGTGTTTTTGGTTAGTTTAGTGAATTATTTGATTTGAAAGAAGTTAGTGAAAGTTGTCAGCAACTTGGTGAAAAGTGGTCAGAGATATCTTTGAAGATAAGGCTTCACGTGGGCATTGTACTCAAAAGTCAACAAAAGTGGCAAAAAGCTGAAAAATCTCGCAATTGGGCTGTTCTGTCGCAATTCATCTCGCAATTGCTGTTCTGTCGCAATTCATCTCGCAATTGCTGTTCTGTCACAATTCACCTCGCAATTGCCTGTTGTCTCGCAATTGATACTGTTATCGCAATTCACATTTTGTCTCGCAATTCAAGTGTATTATCGCAATTGGTATCGCAATTCACATTTTGTCTCGCAATTCAAGTGTGTTATCGCAATTGGTATCGCAATTCACATTTCGTCTCGCAATTCAAGTGTGTTATTGCAATTGGTCTCGCAATTCATATTTAAGTCTCGCAATTGGTGCAATTTTCAGTATTGGCAACTTCAGTCCTTGTACTTTCAGCTGCCTTAAGAGATCTTTCGAATTTGACACTTTTGGCCCTCGCAATTGTGATTAAAAGACTTCAAAGTTACATAACTTTTAAGGATTTAATTCGAACGTAATTTCGTCAACTCGAAAGTGAACTCGGTATTTTACCACTTGTATAAGTGTGTAAAATACTTCGACAAACGGTTATCTACTTTCTTGTATAAGATTGTTAGATGTTATATAAATTACAAATTTATATAAATAAGATATATTTCTATCTAAATTGATACTTTGCCTTAATTTGGTCAAATTGAAATTTCTATAGAAAGTGTCATGTTTATCTAAATTGTAATTTACATATCCTTTTGTCGGAATTGTAAACTTTTGACTTTGTCTTAATTATACTTGAATCAAGTTTCGTAACGTTATTTAATTTGTTACAACTTCGACCATCATCAACAACACAACAAGACTTCACAACAACAACCAAACTTAACCTTCAACAAATATCTCCTATTTCGTTGCAAAGATCCTGAATCAACTTTATCGCACATCACAAGAAAATGGAATCGAGTTCTCAAGCGGGACAGATGTCTCTAGTTGTGCAAAACGTCACGAAGGAACGTTGTCTAATGCACTTTCAAGGAGTTAAGAGTCAATGTGTGACAATCTCTGAAGCAAGGTCTCTAATGTTAAAACCATATTTATTCAATCGAATTTTTGGAAAACTCTTCGGATCTAAAAAGGATTTTTCAACCTTCGGATCTGGAATGGATTTTTCAACCTTCAGAGAGAAACTCTTGCACAACATATCTCAATTAGAGAATCAAATTGTACAAGGAGGTGACTACATAGTAGCCTATCAAGCGCTCTAGACGCAGCTCAAATGGTTTCTTGACTTTAATTCCAGAAATGATCCAGATTATGAATCAACAAGAGAAATATGGAGTGAATGCGTCAGCAGACACCTGGACGTGGAAACGTTTAGACTTCAGTTGTTTGGTCATATGAGCACACTGGGACGGGTGCTTACTTCAAGATCACTTCATCTGAAAGAGATGTTGAATGAGAAGAAAGTGATATAACGGGAAAGGGAGCAAACTGTGAGAGAAATGCTATTAAAGGAAATAGTGGGAAATGAGAAAGAGGCAAACAAAGAGGAACACACGGTCAATGTGGGAACAACATCTGATGCTAACTTGGTCTTCACGGAAACAGACACATCTTCAGAACAGCATGTTGAAAGCAGCACTCCAAGGAATTATTCGGATGCTGATAGTACACACAGGAATGAAGCTGTTTGGGATACTGAAGCTGACCATATCAGATCCTCATCTGACATAGCGATATTGGCTACGGTACAACATTCACACGATAATGATAATGTTGTTTTGTTCGATAATGTGTTTGCTTATGACAAGACACATCCTGCGCATCCTGAGTCCATCAGTGACACATATGTGGTGAATCGGTTTGATAGTAATATCACTCCTACGACTCCAGATATGGATCCTAATGGAGGTGAGCCTGCCCAGGATGGATCTTCTCATGATCAAGATCATGCCATATTTGCTTCTTTAATCGATAATTTCAAAAGTGAACTTGAAAAATGCAAAGAGGACAATCGTAAAGCTAAGCAAACAAATGCCTCATTGTCCAAAGAGCTTGAGGGATTTAAAGAAATGAAAAAATATTTTGAGAAAATAACACATTACAAAGACGTTCAAATCTCAGAACTTAAATCTCAAGCTCAGAAATTAAATGAAGATGTTCCCTCGCCAATTTTAAAACGAAACAAAGAACTTGAAGCTGAGTTAAGCACAGACTCTTTCACGTGAAAAACGTTCCATTCAACAACTGGATGAAAATTTGGGCCCCGCCAACAGAAAGGTCAAAGAGCTTTTAAACGAGAACGTTGAATTAAAAATGAGATACTCAATGCTTCAAGAAACCACCTCAAATTTTAAGATTGTTAATACAAAACTTGAAAATGAAAATCAAGAGGTTTTAAAACGTGCAAACAATCTTGAAGAAAAACTTCGAAAAACAGACCAAATTGCTCAAACTCTTCAAATGATGATTCCTAAAGCTGAGAAAGTTCATAAGGGAAAATCAGGAATTGGTTTTGAAAATACAGATCAGGTGGAACATAAATTTTTGCCGCCTGATGCTCTGTTCATGTCAGAAGAAGATGAAAAATTGGCAGAGGAAAAACGCTTAAAAGCTAAACAAAGAAAAAGCCCACTCTCGTACCAAGGCTTTGTGTATGGTTGTATACAATTGTCAGAAATACCAAAATCACCTTTAAAAAGAAAAGAAACAAATGTGAAAAGATTTTTCAAAGAAGTTCAACTTGCTACTTATGATGCTAATTTATGGCAAAATAAAGCAAGGAAGCAGTTCTGTAATCTTAAAAATCACATTGAGCACACGTTAAAGGTCATTTGGTCGAAACAACAATACACCGATCGTGACTACAGTCGTCTCATGTTATCAGACTCTTGGCTAAAAAGTGAAGTATGTAAGTTACTAAAAGATGAGATTGAACCTCTTGTGAAAAATATCAATTTCAGTTTTGAACACTTTGAAAAATTTCTTGTCACTGAAATGAGAGAAGATTTAAAGTACATTCATTCTCTTGAAGATGAATTTGATGCAAAATGCTTAAATCTTGATATTTAAAAAGAATTTTTCACAAATCAAATTGAGTCATTCAAATCGGTGTCTGTCAGCCTTGTGCATGAGAATGTGGATTCTGAACATACATATTTTTTGAAATATGAAAATCTTTGTTTCAAAAGAAAAATCACTGAACTTTCAAAAGAAGTAACTGATGTCAAAGAAGAATTTTCAAAAAGAATTGCTTCTTCTGAAAAGGAAAAGTTTTTTGAAGAAAACTGTGATGATGCCAATATCAAGTTTGATTTGGATGAACTTGATACAAAAAATATTGAATTGGAACATGATGTGGCATCATTACAAAAGGAAAATAAGCATTTGAAACAGACTTACAAAAACCTGTTTGATTCAATCAAACGTTCACGTGTTCTGAATCAAAAATCAAACACGAAACAAAAGGAGTCTGAAGTATTGAAGCCTCAAGTTACAAAAGTTTCCTATCCAAATCCTCTGTTTGATTCTAATTCTTCAGATTTTGAAATGGAAAACGCAAATCATGTGCTTCAAACAAAAGTACTTGAGCTTGAAACTCTTTTACCTCAAAGAACAAACGATCTTGAGGATGTCAAAACTGATCTTTTCAACAAAACGAACAAATTCGAAACATATTTTGAAAAACTTGAAAAAGAAAATATTGTTTTCGAACGGAAATTGGCACGTAAAACGGATGATTCAAAAGCTGAAAAAGATCATTTTTTGAAACAAATTGCTTCTTTGGAATCTAAATTGGCATCTCAAGATCCTCTTCAAAAAGAATACAATGATTTGCGAATGTCATACAATGCCTTAAAAGCAAAGTTTGACGCTCTCAATCGATCAAAAGGCAAATCTCCTGTTTCAAATCTTTCAACACCAAGAGTGAGTGTTCCAAAGAAGGTTTACACGGGTGAATCTTCAAAACCATTTTCGAAAAAGGTTTCCCTGTTTACAACCTATTCTTTGCAAAAAGGAAGGAAGTTTTCAAAGAAACCAAGTTTTTATGAAACGCTCACTCCTCCAAAGCTTTCAAGGTCAAACATGTCTCATGAAGAGACTTCAAGATTTCAAACTCCACAATCTAGCTTTACACGGGTAAGGCAAGTGTGGAGACCAAAGCAAAGTCCTTCAAACTCTGAAAAACTTCCGCTGCAACACAAGGACTCTGTTTTGAAAAAGGATTTTAAATCTCCGTTGATTCCGCGAGTGTTATTTCCTGATGAAAAAGCAGTTTTCAGTCCTCGTTGGAATTCAACTTCTTTGAACCAGATTGACACAACTTACAAATGGATTGCAAAACATGCTAAACCCGTTGGTGCAGTGCTCAAATGGGTTCCAAAAGTTGTTGTCTAATCTAGTCAAGATGGCTTTCGTGCACCTCAGTACGAAACCCGCGCTTAATTTAATGGCTTCGGAACATCTCAGTTTCAGACCCGAACTTCAAAGAAAGGAAAGTGTTTCATCAAAAAATTTGAGCACTTATCCTAAAAATCTATATGGCTTGTAAGTATTTCAGCTTACAACGCGAGCTTCAACGTTTTGGCTTATGCACACATAACAGTGTATAACCCGTTTTTCAAAGAAAGGACCCTGTTGTACACTTTATTGCAACAATCCTAAATGATAAGAAGTTTTCATGCAAAGTTTATCAAACCAAACTTCTTAATCTTAAGCAAAATTTTATTCAAAATTTATCAAAAGGTTTTTCAAAACTTTTCAAAAATTTTGCTTAAGATTTTTCAAATCGTTACTCCCCATTTGCTCCAAAGTTTTCAAAAATGTCAAAACCAATGCAAGTTTTGAGAGGGAGTATTCAAAAAAGAAATTTGTTCCAAAAAGTTCATGCAAACCGTTTCTCTCTAATAGCTATCCAAAAACAATGATTTTAATCAAACGGTATCAAAAATACCATCGAAATGCTATTTTTGAGGGGGAGAAATGTGGTTAAAATGTGATCATGAGTCAAGCTCTCCAAAAAGACTCAGATTAACCATCGAATTGACGAAGCTTAAATGTCAGTAATCGAAAAGTCTAGTCCGGGACGGGTAATAATTTCAAGCTGGTTTTCCAGTGATGTAAGCGTGTCTCGCAAAGGACTTGTCTGAGTAGAATGTACCAATTCGAGAGATGATAATTGAATATGACCGGGACGGGTAATAACTTCAAGCTAGTCTAACTAGTGATGTAAGCGTGTCTCGCGAAGGTCATGTTCATTGAAAATTGATCATTTCAAATGTGCGAAATCTACCCATCATGTGCAATTTATTTCAAAAATGTATGAGCACATGTGAAGGGGGAGTATTTCAGAAAATGCAAAACTCTTGAAGTGTTAACCAAAAATATGTTTTATACATAAACGCTTTGAGAGATTTTCAAATGGTTTTATGGCATGCGATCAACAAATCTAGGATTATCATGGAGTAATAAGGTGATTATGGTTAGGTAATGTCTAATGATCCGCAAGAACCGGAGGGATCTACCCAAGGACAATTCCAATAGCTTAGAATTAGAAGTCCTTATGTATGATTGAAAAAAAGGAGTAAAATGAGAAAGGAGAAAGAAGGGGTTGAAGAATGAAAAAGAAAAGTTTTTGTAAGGGTGAAAAGTAATAGCCCTCCATGAAATCTTAGGAAAGACACCGGGTCAATACATATGCTATCG
Source organism: Artemisia tridentata subsp. tridentata (assembly GCA_021014915.2). Taxonomy (NCBI): domain Eukaryota; kingdom Viridiplantae; phylum Streptophyta; class Magnoliopsida; order Asterales; family Asteraceae; genus Artemisia; species Artemisia tridentata. The sequence continues at coordinate 82,642,363 of CP139504.1, forward strand.
GTACTCACTAAGGTGATACTGATATTGAAGACAAGACGTCATGGACCCAGTGACGCGGTGCACAAACCCCTCCTAGCCACTCAGATATCTCTTAAAAGATATTTGTTTCATTTCTCACGGAGATCAATGCATAATCTATCGACCTCTCACTCCGAGATGAGTTGATATTGAAAAGGTGGCACTCTGCTCCACGCCTCCGACGACTAAAACCAAAACACACATAATTGAGTCTAGAGACATGAGATTCATCAAAGATCTCTTAGGAACACTTCCAATAAAATACACTTGTGTTCGCCAAAAATGACATAAGTTGTAAGTGTCATAATGAGATCTGAACCTGGAAGAGTTGGACGATTTATTGCTAACTGTTTTATGCAGGTACTGAAGAAAGTCCATCCATCATCGTATGTCTCAACATCTACATTGGAAGAAAAGACGCTGTGAATACATGAAGATGTTGATCAAGGCAAAGAACAATCAATAGACGATACGATGAAGATCACAATGCATGAAGGAACAAAGAATTACAAAGTTCAAGTCCCACAAGTCTAAAGATCTAATAACGTAGTGCATCTTTTGAATGACCATCCCTTAGGGGGAGATTGTTAGCTTTAATTTTATAGTTAAAGTGATGGTCATTCACTTAGTTAAGAACTTTGTATTATATGGGCTTATGTTAGACTAAGTGTATATGTAAAAGCCCAATCCAAGTGCAAAAGCCCACAAACCCTCACAAAGCCCATAAGGCAAAAACCATGTAATACTTAAAGTCTTATCTCCTCATTTGTGAGGCAGTGGTTCAACAGTGTGTGTGTGTTATGTGTTTTAATTGAAAGAACTTTAACATCTCTCATTCTCTCCATAGTTCATATGATCCAAACATATACACCATCGTCCCATCTCATTCTATTGTGTTTAAACGCCATATATTGTGTGATAAAGAGTGATTATCGACTACAACAAAGGGTCGTGTCTTTAGGATTGTGTCGGTTCGTTGGCTATATAAGCCACAACCACCGCAAGTTTACAAGTGTGTGTGTCTGTACAAAAGGGTATATCCATACCCAATGGAAGTCTGTAAGATTGTATGAACAAACATATTGCAAGTATCAATAATAGCAAGTTTATACATCCATACCTGTGTTTTTTGTTCATATTGCAAGATTATTTCCAACAATTGGCATCAGAGCAAGATCGATCCAGGGAAGAATGTATGCAAGTAGCGATCGATTGAAAAGCGAAGCGGGTGTGAAGAAAGTAGAACCACCACCGCCGTGTACGTAAATCAGACCACCACCACCGTCGCCATAGAAGAAGGCGATTCTGTTTGGACAAATTGAAATTTAACCGATTTCAATAAGCAATCGATTGAATGGGAGGTAACGAAAACCCACTCAATCAAAATAAAGTAGAAAGAAACATACTTGTTTCTTGATTGAAGTCGGAAACCATCGCAACCCGTCATCTAATCAGAAAGAGGAAGAAGAAAGAAATCATTGGTGGATCTGGGTAGTTGTGTTCGATTGAAGGGAAGAAGAAGGAGATTGTGTAGGTGACTTTTTGGTGTCGACAACCATCAGTAAGAAAAGAAAGTGGCAGACGTTTTAGCCAGAAAGTCAAAAGTCAAAAGTTTTTGGGGATAAGAAGAAAAAGGAAAGTCAGAAGCATATTTTTTTTGGGTGTTGTTGCGTCTAACAATACTTTTAATTGAGATAAGTTTTTTTTCCTTTTATATAAATTTTTTAATTTATTAATTAGAAATATAGCAAGTAGGATCCCCACATAAATTAAATAAAGAATTAGTAAGATAGAACCCCAAATCGATCGGGTTAGTCATATTTAGGAGAAAGTAAGAAGTAAGAAACTGGACCCTTGTGGTTCAAACAGTACGAAGTAAGAAAAACCTATCGTTTTTTTTTAACGAAATCTTGTTTTTTAACGAAACCTTAGTGTTTCAAAGTAAGTAAGTAAGAAAAAAAAATTTCTAGTGTTTCAAAGTAAGTAAGTAAGAAAGATCATTTTTGGTTAACCCGAAACCATAGTGTTTCACAATAAGTAAGAAAGACCAAATCCTGGTCTAAGTAAGAGAAACCTCCGTGTTTCAAAAGCAAGTAAGAAACTAGGTAGCAAGTAGCCTAGATAGCAAGAAAGTGGGTAGCAAGTAGCCCATATAGCAAGTTTTATTGGGTAGCAAGTAGCCCAAACAGCAAGGAATTTTTGATCGTAGGATCAAAGCAAGAAAGTATCTGATTAGCAAGTGGGTCAGAACAACAAGCAAGAAACACAACTGGTTAGCAAGTGGGCCAGAAGCAAGCACAATAGCAAGTAAGAGTTTTGATCTTTTGATCAAAACACAAGAGCAAGAAATTCAGAAACCATCTCGGTTCTGATTTGTAAGAAGTAAGCAAGTTCGAAGCAAGAAAGAAGACCTTTGTGGCAAAGAAATAAAGAAGACTTGTACGACACAAGAAAGAAAACATACATGAAAGAAAGAGCAAGTAAGCAACAAGCATGACAAAGATCAGAAGTAAGAAAGTTGATCACGTTTGACGATCACAAGTAAGTAAGAAAGAAAGAGCAAGTATGCAACAAGCATAACAACAAGGGAATGTTCGAAGTGGAAAGACAATAATAAAGACAAACAAGAAGAGTCTTATCTCATTGATGATAATGACGAAGAACCAACCTTGTTATAAAGAGCAAGACAATACATGTTGAAGACCTGCCTTAAACCAAAGTTTAGTTTAAGGGGGAATGTTGATTGTTAACCTAAACTTTGGGTTAAATGTGTCAAATTAGAAAGTGTATTAGTATGTGTATTGTAAAGTTAGGACCAAGAGTGTCAAGGTAGAAAGATAATAACTGTTAATACAGTTATGTGTCAAAGGTCATGTCTGTTAATACAGTTATATGTCGAAGGGTCGTGTCTTTAGGATTGTGTCGGTTCGTTGGCTATATAAGCCACAACCACCGCAAGTTTACAAGTGTGTGTGTCTGTACAAAATGGTATATCCATACCCAATGGAAGTCTGTAAGATTGTATGAACAAACATATTGCAAGTATCAATAATAGCAAGTTTATACATCCATACCTGTGTTTTTTGTTCATATTGCAAGATTATTTCCAACAGTTTTATCAATAAATTTAAACAATCGCTTAGGAAATTTTATTGGTTCTCATACGGAAAGAGTGTGCCTTGTTTGATGAAATAATGACTTCTTATATATTTACAGTATAAGGTTTGGAAACCCCTAAAAAGGGTATGAACCAAGACTAACAAACAAGTATTTTTTTTTTTTATTTTTTTTTTTTGAACGACAAATTTATTAGAAAACTAGCAAGGAGCTATAACCAATTACAAATTAATAGAGCTAGGATTTTTCATCCACAAGTTCCGGTCTAAGTTTAAGTTATTACGATTGGAACACCAATAAAAAGACGACCTAACAATCTCGTCAAAAAGAATATCTAAACGCCGAGGATTGGTTCCAAACAAAACTTGATTTCGATGATTCCAAATGACCCACCAGGTGGTGTAACAAACTCTTTCAATCAAATCCTTGGAACGCTGCAAAGCCGAAGATTCTATAACAAACAAGTATTGTTAACGATAAGTTCAAGCGAAAATTACTACAGTACCCATTTTCAAAGGTACTTTTCTTGCAGTGCCCTAACTTTTTGCCATATTCAAAATTGCCCATGCATCACGCGTAATATTTTTCGTGGGACGCCAGATGCTTTGTTGTCAACCTTCTATTGGTCAAAAAAAAATTTTGAATCACGCGTATATATTTTCGCCATACGCTAGATGGATTAAAAATACCATTTATATTTATTTTAAATCAATCACGCGTAAAAAATAACGCCAGACGCTAGAGATGTGGGACCAAGTGCATATGACAATTTGAAATATATGACTTTGATGTACCAGTGTGCATGAAATCACAAATACGCCATTGTGCATGCATGGCATGAAAAAAAGAAAAGAAAAGAAACCCTACGTATAGTTATTGCAATGAGTGTCTTTATTGCAATGAGTATGCATATGAAATACTCAGTGCATGAAATATATTTTGATATAGCATGAAATATATGAAATGAGTGTGCAGTTATGTTTTATGTTGGGACCAGTTTGCATGAAATCAAAACCAAAACAGTTTGCATAAATAATTATTATACTAGATGACAAAAACCAAAAAAGTGTGCATGAATTATTAACAGTTTGCATGAATTATTATACTAGATGACAAAAACCAAAAAAGTAAAACAGTGTAAAACATTTATTGATCACGCGTAAATTTATGCATGTATACTGAACATTAATTGATCACGCGTAAGTTTATACGTGTAATGTGCATTGGGAAGGAGCAAATGCATTGGGAAGGAGCAAATAACCTGCAAAGCCTATAAACCCTACCGGAAAATACTGTTGAAACGACGGTTGCATGCAAGAATCCGACCTTTTTCGGACATATTCAATGCATAATCACTTTAAAACCGATTCATCACCCCATTATAACCATTATAAATCATACCACGGTTTGTCATTCTTAAAAAAAAAAAAAAAAAAAAAAAAAAAAAAAAAAAAAAAAAAAAAAAAAAAAACAACAACGAACTGTTGTAGTGGCTGTGGTGGTGATTGTGTTAACGGTTGTCGGCGGTGAATATGGCGGATTATCGGGTATTTCGCTTTTTTTTTGTTCTATTACATGTATTGTTTATTTATTTTGTAATATATATTTATATGTTTATGTTATTTTAGGATTATGCGGCGGAAGTCAATTGTAGGAGTAGGTTGAGATTAATTAGTGATATTAGTAAACGGATAGCGAACACCCCTAGGGAACAATTATTTAGGCAAACATGTTTTGGTTGGTTGTTAGATATACAACAAATGCAAGAGAGTTGTGTGTTGGTACATTATTTTATATGCCACCAAGTGCCGTGTGATGAGGGTGAGTCAGACAATGTTCCTTTGAGATATCGTGTACGTGATCTATCTCGGGTAGGTGAGGTCGAGATTAAGTTTGGTAGAGAGGAATTCTGTCTAGTTACGAGTTTAAGGTTTGGGACAGATTTTAGAGATCATTATCTAGAAGGACCTCTGGCGTTTAGGAGACGATTGTTCCCCTCGTCACTTGATTCACAAAGCATAAAAGTTGGTATGTTGTTAAATATATTAAAAAGTAAAGGGTTTCGTGAGTTGAGTGATGTAGATGCCGTTCGCCTTTGTTTGATATGCGTGTTGCTGTTGGTGTTAAAAGGGAGCGAGGTTAGGAAAGTGGTTGATAATTTTTTATTTAGGTTAGTTGAGGATTTAGATCGTTGGAATGTCTATCCGTGGGGGTCGTATGTATGGCCAACCTTGTACAAAAATATAAAGGATGCAGCAGTTGAGCGCAGGGCAAAGCATTTTGCCGAGGGGAGGGATCCTGATACAATTCCTAGGTACTCGTTGAATGGATTTATATGGGCCTTCAAGGTATGTCGTATATAAATTTGTAAACTTCATGTATATGTATCCCGTTAAAATTTTTAAAAATAATTACCTTTTTCTTAGACGTGGATATTGGAGTCGTTCCCGCATGGTGCAGCCCCTTCCTTTTTTTATCGTCAACAGTTGTATCCCCGATCAATTGCCTGGGGTTATAGAAAAGTGGTCACTAGGGACGCTCTACACAGGATTCTGGATGACCAATTGCGTGTGAGTTTTAGATATGCACTAAATTTATTACGATATGATTATAATATTTAGTGTGTTTTTTTTAATGTTGTATATATTGTGCATTTTTTTATAAGGTAAATCGACCTTTGACGAGGCTTACACCGGATGAATTTGAGCAACAAACCGAGTGGTGGGTTCAAAGTAGAACGTTTTTCGATGGAAATCCGCCCCCCCCCCCTCCAGTGATACAGCCTCCGGTAAACCGACCTATGCGCGAAGATATTTACCCCCTAGTGTTTCAGACAAGGTTGTCAGGATCGCGATCCTGCTCGTAGGATCGTACGATCCTACGATCCTACACACACAAAACGAGCAGGATCGTTACGGGATCGTAATTCAGGTAGGATCGTTACAGGATCGTGGGATCGCTCGTAGGATCGTAGGATCGTGAACGATCCGATCCTGTTGGTACCCTTTTTTCTGGTAGGATCGTTACAGGATCGTGGGATCGCTCGTAGGATCGAAGGATCGTGAACGATCGATCTTGTTTTTTTTGACTTTTTTTTAGAGGAAGGTTTTTAAAAATGGTTTGTATACATATGTAAAGGAAAACCGAAACGATCCTAGTAGGATCCGATCTACGATCCGATCTTGCAAAGCCGAAACGATCCTAGGTAGGATCCCGATCCTGACAACCTTGGTTTCAGAAGATGAAAGAACATGAAGCGAGGTTACGGGATCTTGACTTGCAGGTCAAAAAAATAAACGAGGGATATGGGCTAAATAGTGTACGTAAACTTATTGAGGTTTTGTATAAACATTAATTATTACTTGTTAATCGTTTGATTAAAAAATTTAATGCAGCAATTCCGGTTTGTGAAGAAACCACAACCACATAGAGAATCAAGCTTTGCTGGTGGTGAAAATTATGGTTTTAGTGACTTTAGTGTTATGCAAAACACTCAGGTATATTTACGTGCTTTTATGTTTCTTATATTTACATTTGTTGGTTACTCACTCTACCTTTTTAATTTTATATTTAGGGATTACAACGGCCCGGCCGTCCATTTGGTGTGGCACCGAACGCGTCTTTTTTTGAAGATCTTACTTTACCTACACCTCCGGTCACGTCTACGTATCCAACATGGTTTCCATCCAACGAACATACCGCTACGCCAATTGGGTTCAGCGCGTTTGCCACACCAGCTTATGACCAGGCAGGTCCATCTCACGCCCCTGACGTTGTTGTTGAGAACCGGGTAACATATTCATTATCTAAATAAATAACGATTATTATTGTGTACTAGTAATGATAATGATGTTAAATTTTTTATTGTTTATTCTTTTTTAAGGGTGCGATGGAGCGACCAAAGAGGGATTGTCGCCCCGGTAAATATCAGCAGCATCCTTATACCGAACAGGGAACTACGACTATCCTCCCTAAGAAACGTGCGGGTAAGAGTAAGAGTAAACGGAATAAGGGTGCCTCGAACATTCAACCGTTCGAGTTAGGGGAAGAAGCGGCTGACGAGGAAGTAGAGGCGGATGACGTTGCCTTTGTTGGTTCTGGTTATTCGGCACCTTTAGTAATTGCCAATGTTGACCCCAAGAAGGTAACACTAAAATATGTTTTAAATTTGTTAGCATGAAGGTTCTAATTAACATAGTTGTAATGATATTGTATTTTATTTGTTGTTTTCAGGTAGAGCGTGAGACATATGTTGGACTTGACCAGTTCCTTATAAACCCAACTCCGATATACCTTGACTGCTATCCGAAGGGTTGGCAAGTACAACTGAACTTCTTTCAAGAACTAGTTCCGCATTTATACAAGAGGGGTACTGATCCAGGACCAGCCGATAAAATTGGTTGGCTGTCCGACGATGTAAGTTTATTGTTACATATTTGAAAAGGTTTAGATTATTTTATTTTCAAGAACGTAAAATGATTCAATATAATCTTATAAATCAGCAAATGAATTGTTGGGTGGAGTTACTAATAAGATATAGGCCACCTCAAGCGGAATGGACTCTTGCAAAGGCATGGACTACATCGACTTACACCTCCGAAAATGGTCTTGTGTCCATGCTTTCGACTGAGCGTACAATTAGGGGAACATTGGATGGTACCACGCCTCCATACCCGTCATGGGATGATGTCCGCTTCGTAAGTAATTGTGTGTATTAGCTATGTATAAAACTACTCACTACTAATTCATGTAATTGTGTGTATTTATATAAATTTTCAATGTAGGTCTTGATGCCGATGAATGCTGGAGGGAATCATTGGGTGACTGCATTTATGGACCTAAGGGATTCCACTATGTTGGTTCTCGACTCCATGCATAGTAGTGCTCGTCGCGAAGCTCTAAGAGATATATGTACAAGGATGGACTGCAGCTATCAACACTTGTTTAGAAGAGCTGGGACATTTCCAAAGAACACAACGGCCACACTACAATTTTAAATTTTACTACAACGCCCAGAGTTATCCGATCCCGCAACAAAGAAATTTCTTAGATTGTGGAGTCATCACTTGTTGGCTCATACATCAGTATGTGGACAACAAGTTTCCACCAAAATGGAATTTTTATGATTCCGTAGGCTTTTTCCAAGAGGTTAGGTACGAAATGGCCAAGATGTTTTACGCATGTCGTTGTGAGGATACTACTTTGTGTGGCTATGATTAACTAAGATCATTCTTGAAGTTGTATGTATTTTATTTTACCATTCATTTTTCTTGAAGTTGTAGTTGAATAAAAGTTTTATGCTATATTAATCCTCCTTATTACTCTTTATTAGTAGTAACAATTATGGTATATCAATACCTTTTTTATTTGTAATGTTTATTTTCACACTCATTTCATATATTTCATGCTATATCAAAATATATTTCATGCACTGAGTATTTCATATGCATACTCATTGCAATAAAGACACTCATTGCAATAACTATACGTAGGGTTTTTTTTTTTTTTTTTTTTCTTTTTTTTTTTTCTTTTTTTCATGCCATGCATGCACAATGGCGTATTTGTGATTTCATGCACACTGGTACATCAAAGTCATATATTTCAAATTGTCATATGCACTTGGTCCCACATCTCTAGCGTCTGGCGTTATTTTTTACGCGTGATTGATTTAAAATAAATATAAATGGTATTTTTAATCCATCTAGCGTATGGCGAAAATATATACGCGTGATTCCTTTTTTTTTTTTTTTTTTTTTTTTGTTTTCGACCAATAGAAGGTTGACAACAAAGCATCTGGCGTCCCACGAAAAATATTACGCGTGATGCATGGGCAATTTTGAATATGGCAAAAGGTTAGGGCACTGCAAGAAAAGTACCTTTAAAAATGGGTACCGTAGTAATTTTCGCTAAGTGCAATCAATGTATACGCATGCGGCATGTGTATACATCTTATCGATCATTCGGATTGAAAAGCAAATTTGTGTGCTTTTTGGAAAATTTGGCTTAGTTCTTAATATACACATAAACACAACATGCTTAAAGATAAGTCGTTAATCATGAGCACATCCTTAATTATATGATTACTCTAGTTAACTCACATATCCAAGGCCAAAAAGGTGAAAGTAAAATCAATTAGCTAGCTAGGTTCAAATTAGTACGTAGTACATCGTACATGGACCCATTTTTGTAAAAACTTTTAATTTATTTACTAGATATGTACTACTAGTACTTTTTTATTTTTTATTTTTTGCATGCGATTGGCCATTATTTCATGCTAAAGGCCACCAATGTTGAAGGTATACCGCAAACGTCTCCATCTCAGTCCCCACCGCTATAAAAAAAATGTATACATTTCACTATTTCAATTTCATCTAATGAAATTTTTTGTTTGGTGTTTAAGGTTAAGTATACCAATCAAGAAGTAAACAAATTATTTTGCAAACATTATACAAAATCGTGCAAAATTCGGGTACCTTATAAAAATCGATCTTTTAGTAGAAAGTTTTCTTCCGTAACCATATACCACGTACTACATATATAATTTCTTCAATCATCTCGTATAGAATAAATGATATTGTCATTAATTATACTTGTATCAAGTATCAACTGAATTATATTACTAGTACTATATAAGATGTAAAATGAGAATTTCATTATATATATCAAGTGTAGGTCATTTTGAATATTCATAATTCTTGATCAACAACTTGTATAAACAATGTTTTAAAAACCGGATTTTTCATCGAACCGGTCAGTCAGCCGGAGGCCGGTTCGACCGGACCGGTCAAACCGGACCAAAAAAATTCAAAAAAAAAAAAAAAAAAAATCAAAACCGGTTGAACCGGACCGGTCGAACCGGAAAAACTGGCCAAAACCGGCCGGTTATGAACAGTGAACGGGACTATAAAAAACCGGGGTTTTTTAAACCGGCCGACCAGCCGGACACCGGTCGAACCGGCCGGTCCGGTCCGGTTTTTAAAACATTGTGTATAAAACGTACGCATATATAAGGTTCAGTTTACGTGACATAAGAATCTAAAACAACAATATACTACCTTTAAATGTCTACTTCAATTAGTCAACTATTTATCACCAAATTCAGTATAAATACTTTGTGCCCATTTTATCAAGTAACCCACTATATACTACAGTATACAACAAAATAAGCAACTGAAATATATTTTTTTGGAGGTTATAGGAAATGGGTTCTCTAATGTCAGGATGGAAATCACCTGCTCATGATCTTAAATATGGTATGTTCTACTTTTTTTACTATTCAGGCCAAAGATTTTATTTATCTGTATTTATTAGCATGTACTTGATGATTGATAGTTTTGCCTATGAGTAATATAATCCTAGATTGTCCTAGGAGAATCCCAATCACATTAGAGCACTAGGTGTCGAGCTCGCCGTTGATGACATGGCAGCTCGCCATCCTTGCCCATGACACCGGGTTGTTTCGCCATGGCTCCCCGTTGGGGAGCTCCTCGTCTGCACGGCGAGCTTGAATTCCTCCTTCAAAAGACAACCTCCCTTCATTAGCACCAAAACCAGTAATCAACTGAACCTCATTCTCACCACCCACTTCATTTTCAGTCACCAAGTTTCCAACTTGATGATCTGTATAATCATTACTTTGTACTGGAATCAATTCTTGCTCATTTCCGGTGGTTGTTCCGGCAGCTTTCACGGCGCCGGAGAATTGTTTTCTTATTTGAGTGAGTTTTAAATGATTCTGAGATATGGGTATTGTTAAAGATTTGAAATCTTTAGTGGGTTTGTAAGGATTAGGGAAATAAATGCTGAATGAAGCAGATGCCATACGTGAAATTTGGCCGGAATTTGAACGAGGATGGTGTTTTTCCGGTGGGATTTAAGGATGTGGTTGTGATTGTGTTTTATAGGATGAGTAAATAAAATAAAATAGAAAGTGCTGGGACACAAATGATATGATAAGAGGATTGTAATGGGAGGTATGTCATGGTGATGTGCCACCCTATGAGACCCAAATGAGTAGTTTTGGTGTTTCATGACCCCTAGTGCTCTAAACAAACTAGATCACATCCTATGGTAACAACTCGCGTCATACATCGGTACGATAAAAAACATTTGAGATATACTAGTATAAGTTTGAAGTAGTGGGCTACTATTATATATACTTTCACCATGGTTTTTAGTTGAACCCGGGATAGTCCATTGCTTTAGGCTTTAAGGGGCTATGTGTAATGGGGCGTTACCCACCCATTTTCTGCCCTTTTCACGCCCCTTTAGCGCCCCCTCCCATTACATAGGGGCGCCAAAATGGGAAAAAAACGTTGGAGCGCTACCATGGTCACGCCCTGCCCTTGCTTTGTTCCAAGAAAAATCCGAACGTTTATTGGTGATTCTTTCGTGAGTTCATGCTTGGATATATAAAGAATATATAAAAAGGTTTGTGTTTGTATGATATTGAAGCAGACTCTGCGTTTTTTTATTGAAGCAGAAGAAAGGAAGTGATGAGGTAGGAGGAGGCTGTGTTTTTTAGGGTATAATAGTGCACTTTATATCTAATATTTTTTGGGCTTTGTTTGGGCTTCAGTTGGGCTCCCATTTTATATAAACCAAATGATTGGTTGTTTTTAAAAAAAAATAAAAAAAAAAAAAAAAAAAAAGTGTCACGTGTCGCATAACGCCCCACCCACCATTACACACCTATTTCTTTCAAGCCCCTTTGCTGACTGGGCTGCCACATGGCGCAAAACGCCCCATGGTGGGGCTTTACCATTACACCTTGCCTAAGTTTTAAATCACTTGAATTGGAATCCTGGAATCTGTCTTTTTATAACACGTTTCTTGTGTTTTTTGGTTTGGTTTTGATTTTGAAATAATTATAGGGAGGAACAAGTCACTTACAAAAGAAGAGATCGATGCTTTTTGGAGATTGAAGAAGATGGAAGAGGAAGAACTTTTCTTCCTTAAAGCTTCTTATAGACTCTCCAAGGAAGACAAGGTGTGTGTCTTTATATTGTGTAAAAAATATATAGTGCAATGCCGAAAATGAAAATGGATCATAGGACGTTGTTATTGTATGCATAATGCATTTAATATTTTCAGTCAAGACTTTATAATCTTTAAACCAAAAATCAACCCTGCTGGTCAGAGTCACTCCCGGTTTTACCCAATGTACTGAGTTCGATCCTTAGGGATGGCAAGCCTTGGGGTTTTTCCCTCCGAATACTTGTAATAGCCCATGGTCAACATCTCGTTGTCTAGGGTACGTGTAAGGCTTCACTATTATTCAGTGATGTTTTCCAGATGTCGTATCCCGACTAAATGTTCGAAAAAAAAAAAAAAAAAAAAAAAAAAAAAGGCAATAGTAAACAAGTCCTAGATTCTTAAGGAGGGTTCATGTAACAAGTCAAATGTAGTCTTAACGAGAAGTAACTTAATTAAATACCAAATTTCATAAATGTTTCACGCGTTTGTATTCGAAAAGTGTAAAAAAGAACCCATTTTTAAAAGGCCTGTGTTATCCTATAGGGGGTATGCAATGATTGGGTGTTGCTGCCGCCTGTATTATCTGCTTCGCAGGTTCATGTAACAAGTCAAATGTAGTCTTAACGAGAAGTAACTTAATTCGCAAGATTGTCTATAGGTTTCTTGACATGTGTCTAAAAAGTTGATGACGTTTTTTGTTAGACCGTACTTTTTGTGCGATGATATTTTGTCTTTTTGCAAAAAATATATATTGAAATTTTTGAAACAAAAATAAACTTTTCTTGATTTTTGCAAAAAGACAATAAATGGCCGCACAGAAGTACAAAATTGGGGACCTACTTTTTTTTGTCAAAACCGTACTTTTGAGCAACTGGTTTTTGTCTTTTGCAAAAAAGAAAAAATAAATAAATAAGCGAAAAAAATCAAAAAATTTTGATTTTTTATTGCAAAAAGACAAAAAGTTGTCGCACAAAAAATATGGCCTAGCAAAAACATAGTCGTCGGTCTAGCAAGAAACCCCACCAACCAACTATTCTCTTTACGAACACGTGTCAAAAAGTTTGTGAAGTCGCACAATCTATTGGTAGCAAGACCATTTTTGAAATTTTCTCTTATGCATGTGGCAGAAAATGGAAAAGGAAAAACCAGGAGGTTACAAATTGTATAGTGAGCCGAACATTTGGAAATTTTAGGGTGCGTTTAGTTTGGGGAAAACACACTTGTTTTCCACAAAATGTTTTGTAGAAAATATGAAAAACAGAGATCGCGTTCAAATAAGCGTTTTCCAACAAATTGTTTTGTAAAACACAAAATTCCTTATTTCTCAGCTTAACAAGGAAAATTACAAAACAAATTTTAGTTGTTTTCCTTGTTTTCCTTTGTAACCCCCAACTCTCCCTCCCCTTCTTCAAAATAGAAATACAAACATCAACTAAACGCGTTTTTTACATTTTAATTCTTTTTTTTTCTTAAATTCATCAGGTATATAATGGAAGTGAGATTCTTCCTCAAAGTCTCATTGTAAAGGAAGAAGAAAATATGGAGCCACTTTTGAAGAAACATGGCTGGTCTGTTACCTTTTTCATATTTTTTAGTTGCTCACTATCGAGAAATATCTTATACCCACATTTTTTGGTAATTAACTGTAACCTGATACTTGTATGATAAGTATTTGATTTTGTCAAGTTTGGTTTTTATGTAGGTGGATTAGCAGCAAGTGGGCATTTCTGAACGAACCGCCGAAGACATCATCAGAATCATCGTATAATTATGTTGCACAATTTCACGTTGCTTGTAAACACCTCGACAACTTCAATCACCGTCCTGCTACCAATGCCATCACCGCCTAAAAACTACGTATTTGTGGAACAAGGGTTCTTTTCGACACGCCATTTATGTAATCAAATTTCACAAATGTATTGTTGTATATCATATGTAATCTCGTGTATTTCTGGTGTAAAAATCCCATTTACCCGGTTCATAAAACTACATTTATTTGTCTTTTTTACCAATATGTAAATAACTAAATATTCTCATAAGCAGACTCCCTGTTTTGCCACCTCTAATTGTTTGTTTAAAACACTTGTGCTCTTTAATAACATGGCTTGTCTAATTATACTGTTTGTTATCTATTTTTCCTAAATGGACGGTTCTTTCATTAACGTTACTAGCACGACGTCACTGAAAAGGATATATCGATAGTCACTATATATTTATAATAGCCTAACCCTTTTTCATATCATGAACGTGACATATGAACTAGATTATACTTTCAGTGGTTCAAAATGATATGAACGAATCTTTATACATCCCAACCGTTAATGTCATCAAACAATTGAGTTCGAGATTCACTTAACGCTAGGCTCATTCAAACATGGTTTGGTTCTTTTTTTTTTTTTTTTTTTTTTTTTGAAGGTGACTTTCATTTTTTGGTTGGAGTCACAACCTGCCACTTTGGCAGGCCCTCATCCACCACATGCCTAGACTATGTTGTCTGAACCGGATCCACGCTGAGCGTAGTGGGGACTACAAACGGCATCCGCCCGGAAACTAGTGACTCACTGTTGAATGCCTACTAGCTCCCTTCAACTAGCTCTAATGATTACGGCGACGTGCTTTTGGCCACTAGTGCCGCATCATTGAAGGCCTACTAGCTCCGACGGTTACAGCGACGTGCATATAAACAAAAGCTGACTATAAAAGAAGCCATATTATATAAATTGAGTAGATATGAAGATAAAATACAGAATCCTAATATCTAAATGCTAATCCCCTCATGGACAGGTATACAAACACACTGGTTAAAGTTCATAATATTCAATAATGGTTGATTCACCATGAAGCAATCAATCTTAAGCTTTAAAGATGCCATCATTATTAGGACTTCTATCGCATACTTCCATTATCACCCACATCATTCCTCTTGTTTTCAGTAACTCGACACATGTTGCTTCAACAAATCTGACCTTTTTTTTGAAAATACGAAAAATCTTTTCTTTTAGTTCAGAGAACCTGACTTTCTCATCTCTCCTGATTTACGAGTAATGAACGCTTTCTATGAAAAAAAAAATGATCAACCTGGTTTGGTACATAACTATACAAGAACGAACCAGGTAAATTAAGACAACAGACCGTATTTTATCGTGTTCTGATTTTCAATAGGGATGTACTACTCATGCCATCACGCACCTCCAGGTCAAATGCAGTTTGTCTCTGAGGTTTAGATGATGAGGATGATGGTGATGGTGATGGTGATGGCGATGGCGATGGAGATGGAGATGGTGATAATGATGCAGCTCTTCTTGCTTCCTGGGGACGCCCAATAGACCCAAGTGCTCTTCTGGACAATAAACCGACGCCTTTACCTCTTTCGAGGTCACCATTCTTTATTTCTGCTAACAGAACACACCAAAAGTTATTTCAATAGAACACATTTCTGAATTTTAAAAGAATTATACGCCAAGATGATGATTCATGCATAAAATTACATACCGTTGTCATCCAAAAGGTTTGCAGAGGCCGACAAACGAACAAGGATAGGAGTGATGACAGTGAGAGCCGCCCACAAGAACAAGATTACAAAGAAGGTTCTCCCAAACATTTCTACAAGGAACGTTATCTTCAGACGGTATGGGTTGAGAAAGACTTCTTACAATAAGGTGATTCCTTGTTCTTATTGAAATTTCCAAACTCAAACCAATGTTGCTACAATGACTTGTAAATCTTCCATGAATTTGTACAATGGTCTGAATTTGGCAACTAAAGCTATGGAAGAAGGGGTAGACTAATATATAATGACATGAGCTGCAACAAATGAAAATTAATAAGCAAGATAGTGTTGTTAAGAATATATGATTATTAAAATCACTACTCTTATAACTATACTTTTAAAAAAGTCAGAAAGTACATAAAAATGAACTTGGTGACCTTCTATTGTTGGTAGTTGAGAAGTGGTTGTACCAATCAGGTGCATACAAGTATATGACGTACATCATATCTGGCATCTACATGTCCAAAATTCCATTTTGTGGGGTCAAAACTATAATTATGCATACCTTGTGCTCTTATGAGCTTCTCAAACAAAAAGCCCACCTGTTAACTTGTACACATATTGCAAATAAACCAGCAAACAGTATTATTATTGGGGAATCATATAATCTTAAAAGGGAATCATTTGTTATAATAGAAGTATTTCTAAACTATTATAACTCCAAAGGTTTACTTATGTAACCGAAAGCTAAAAACGGATTACTCCTAAACTATTCTGAATCCTCCTTGACTGCTTCATCAACCTGGGTGACTTGGCGAACCACCAGCTGCAGGTGACTTCCTTCCACCGTATTTCTGTCAAATTTGAAGAATATTTTTAATATATGACAGAGATAGTGCAAGTTAATTTTCTTTGGGTTAGTTGGGAGTTAGTAATTGAAATCCTAGGAGTTCTTACCTGCTTCCCGATGTTGAATGGGACATATTTGTATTTAATCATGTGCATGATTTGACGCTTCATTGTGAGAGCAAACAGAACGATCCAATAGCAGAGAAGTATTGGCCAGAAAACAGGGACATCAAATAGAGAAAAGAATGTCATCAAGAAGGCTACAATGAAAGCCTTTGTGATGGCATACCTGAAATTATGGAAAATATGAATGAGCTTCGTTTGTTTAGTGACTGCTACAGATGATTCAGAGAACATAAAGAGAACATTTATCAGAGAACATAAAGAGAACCTAAATCAGCTTCTAGCAAAAACATCATTGTCCAAACAAATAATTCAGTGTTTTGTTAAAGTAATAAGTAGCATTGTTCTGACCAACCCGTAGAGACATATTATTACTAAACTAGAACAGCAACAGACACCATAATAGCACGTAATCATCGTATCAAACTAATATAGTATCAATATGTAAAAAAAAAAATTAACTCCCAATACCGTCTTCCACGGGTTATGGGTCCCAATACCGTCTTCCACGGTGTCTGGGGGAGGCTGAGATGTAGACAGCCTTACCCCTACCTAAGGCAGAGAGGCTGCTTCCGGTTCTACCAAAGGTAGAAAAGGACCTCCGGCCTTGCAAGGGGTGAGGATCGAACCCTTGACCTCTGTCTCCAGAGGAGAGGGTGTTAACCACTTGATCTAACCTTGCTCTTTAATATAGTATCAATATGTGACTTAACATAATCCCACTTAAATTAATAATATATGTTTCCTCTTATATGACTAAACCGCAAGTAAGCACTTAAAAGGCCACTCAACCAACTACTACTAGCTTAACATAGTATACTTTTTAGAACACCATGTAGGAACAATGAGCAAAACAACAAGAAGCCCTAGTAAATAAGAAGCTTTATAAATGTTGTTATAAATGTCTTAGATATAAATACAGATAAGAAACTAAATATCACAAGTCGGTACACATATCAAACATATCAATTTAAAAAATATAGGAAGGTACACTGAATACTGCATGATGCAGCTAACATGTACGGTGTACCATATTAATATATGCAGTCTCGTTGGCTATAATGAATAGTGTGTCATGTTCATTAATTTTCTTCACTTTTTGCTTCATTTTGTACAGTAATAAATAGTAAATTTGCAAGATTAGAATCATTCCGATAAATGATACGGAATAATTATCAAAAGAGACAAGTGTATATGATTAGTTACCGTTGACTTACAATAATGAGGTCAAAAATAGTAAATCTACAAAACTAAAATCTTTCCAATGAACAATTGACTATCAAGATAAACTAGTGCGTATAATCATGTACAACAGCATCTTACTTGTACACTATAACTCAACAGAAGTAAAGTGATTCCTGTGAGATATTTAGGGGTACCTTTGTTGGCTAAAAGGTTGAGTATTCAGGATTGCAGAGTGCTTATTGATAAAGTTGAGTCTAAAGTTAACTATTGGAGAAGTAAAATGCTGTCATATGCTGGAAGGATTCAACTTATAGCATCAGTTTTAGCTTCTATGCAATTGTATGGGGCTTCAGTGTATTTGCTTCCAAGTTCAGTGGTTGATGATCTTGATAGGCTTTTCAAAAAGTTCTTGTGGAATGCTGGAGATTCTGTAAAAGGCAAAGCAAGAGTTGCTTGGAAAGTTGTTTGCAGACCAAAAGAACAAGGTGGACTGAGTATAAAATCTATAAGAAAATGGAATATATATCCCTCCCAAAGTGAATAATTGCATATATATCCTTTGTACAAGTTTTTGATGCACATAATACAATGGTTTTTATGCATGCCTTGGATATATATGCAATTTTGCATTTTCGGAAGGATATATATGCAAAAGACCAAGGTGGACTGAGTCTAAAATCTATAAGAAAATGGAATACAATGTTGCTTGTTAAACAGTTTTGGAAAATTTTGGAGAATGAAAAATCTTTATGGGCAGCATGGGTCAATGTGGTAAAATTAAAAAATAGAAGCATTTGGAGTATTCAAGTTGATCCTGGGGATAGTTGGGGATGGAAAACAATGCTTGGAATTGGAGATCAAATAAAGAATCATGTGATGTATGAAATTGGCAACCGTAAATCTGTTTCAGTATGGTATGACAGATGGAGTTCTAATAGACCAATTGGGGACTATGTAACTCTAAGAGACATGTATGATGCTAGACTCAATAAGGATGCAGCTGTGGCAGACATGATTAATACAAATGGGTGGATTTGGCCTGATAGCTTAGTTGATAAGTACCCTGAAATGCAAAGTATTGCAGTGCCTGCTATTCATGATAACAGAAGGGATAAAGTTGTTTGGGTAACCAATACTGGGCTGAAAGTCAAATTCTCTACTGCACAGGCTTGGATTGATACGAGGGATAATTGGCCAAAAGTTGTTTGGAGTGAGGTTGTCTGGTTTAAGCAGTTAATACCTAAACACAGTTTTGTGCTATGGTTAGTTGTTCAAGGCAAACTTCTTACTCAGGATAGGATGGAAAAATGGCGTACTGCTGGGAATTTGATGTGTGGTCTTTGCAATAGTAGGAGTGACTCTCATGAGCATCTGTTCTTTCAATGCTCTTATGCTAACAAAGTATTGATGGAAATGGTAAAAAGGGCATCAAATTTGAATACAAACAGTGGTCTGATAGACTGTTGCAACTATATTGCTGATAAACAGGTCAAAAACAATTTTGGTTGGGTTGTTGATAAACTCATTATGGCTGCTACTGTGTACTTCATTTGGCAAGAAAGAAATTGGAGATTGTTCAAAGGTGAGAGTAGATATGTGGAAGTGGTGGTAAATTGCATTAAAGATAGTGTGAAGACAAAGTTGCTGACTCTATGTGTCAAAAAGTCAATGAAAGCTCAGTTGATAGCTAACAAATGGGGCTTGAATTGGAATAATAAAGGGTTTTTTGTTGCCTGTTAACTGCAGTTATGGAAGAAGTTGATATTAGATTTCTCAGTATTTGGTGATGAAGTATATTGACAGTTTTAAGGAGTGTTTGGCAGATGTCAATTTCCTTATGATCATGTATTGCAGGGGTAGTTTCTAAATGATACCTGCATTGCTAATGGTTTTTAACCAAAATTCTTCACCTTTTAACAATTATAAAAGGTAAGAATCTCATATCAGATTGATAGATGGCCTTGTATCTTGGCTCTTAATAGGCTAAAACTGTTCTAATCTGCTATTTGGATCAATTGGTCTGGAGTAGAAATTGTATCTTATAGCTTGATTAGCTCAAGTTTTTGGTCTGTTTTGAGCCATAAAGTAGGTTTCCTATCAAGTAGGGTATCTGATCTAGGAGGGGGGTGCAAGATGAGTTGAATTAAGAGTGGTGAAAGATGACACTTCATGGTCTTCTCATTGCATTCCCATAGGAGGTCTGGTTGGTTACTCCCTCAAGGTGTGTGTTCCCAGACATTTGAAGCCATTTTGAAGAGATGGAAATGTAGAATGTCTGGTATAGCCCTTGACCAAGAGGGGATATGGTTCCTGGTGATGCCATTCTTTTTCTCTGTTTTGAGTATTGTGGTGGCAGGATGAGTGCTCTAAATGGGAAAAGGAATGGAAATGTAGCTAGATGGTAGGTGCATAAAAGGTGAATCTATTTCCTGATGCTTGGTGTAGCTGGGAAATAGCAGTTCTGTTTGGTTGATGTAACAGAGTTGTTAGATATCTGATGTGTCTTAGCAGATATCGGATGCAGCAAAGCTGCTTTGTATTTTGTGTTTTGTATCTGATCTTGGGTCTTGTCCAAGTCAGTAATGTAGACTTATGATGTAAAATGTTTGAGTAATAATATAATTCACCCTTTTGCACCCAAAAAAACAGAAGTAAAGTGATTGCAAAGTTGTTTTTACTTAAAATCATAGAATGTCGAGTACCAAGACACATGCAGAAACAACTATACTTGTTACCATAGTCATCATCCAAGAAAAAGCAAACCGTTTGACAGATAGCGACACCGTTACATATACATTATCCAAAAAAGGAAATTGGTAGCATAACAATATGTTACGTGATGCACCATAGCAATATATTACTCCAGCGATTATGAGCCTATTTTAATGCTAAGTTATCCGTAAAAATATGCAACAATAAATTTGTAAAAATTGTTTCGGCTTTGGTTAAGTAGGTATAACCAAGGTTGTCAGGATCGGGATCCTACCTAGGATCGTTTTCGGCTTTGCAAGATCGGGATCGTAGGATCGTAGGATCGGATCCTACCTAGGATCGTTTTCAGTTTTTCCTTTACAAATGTATACAAACCATTTTTATTGCAACTTAGCAAAAAAAAGTCAAAAAAAAAGCTACCAACAAAAGTTAAAAAAAGGTTTAATATAGCAAAAAAAGTCAAAAAAAAAAGGACTATCATTTAAAAAAATGTTTGATTGCTTAAGGAGCAAATAATATCACAACTTTGTTCGTTGGCCATTACATTGCAAACCTTGCTTAAACATAAAAAATCATGAACTTTATAACACAAACATCAATTAGTTTATGAACTTTATAACACAACTTACTTTATTTTTTATAACTTTTACAACTTTTTTTTAACAACTTACTTTATTTTTTACAACTTTTTTTTTTTTTTTTTTTTTTTTTTTTTTTTTTTTTTTTACAACTTTGTCTTGAAGCTTTTTTTTTTTTTTTTTTTTTTTTTTTTTTTTTTTTAAGTATGTAGTATTTGTTTTTATCTACGCTTTTTTTAGAAATAATTTTTTTAGAAACTTTTTTCTAAAAAAAAATATTTTTTTTAGAAATTTTTTTTCTGAAAAATTTTTTTTAGAAAAATAAATTTTTTTTTTGAAATTTTTTTTTCCATTTATTTTTTCTCAAATAATTTTTTTAGAAACTTTTTTTCATTAAATTGTAGGCACTCTAATATAGTTAACTCTAATATATATATTTTTTCTATTTCGAAATTAAATTCAAGGCAAGTTGCTTCAGTTAATTGATTTGACCAGCGCTTAGTGAATTGAATATTTTAAGTGGAAATAAATTTTGGCTGCACTTGTCTTTCACTTCCCAAAAGAAAAGATCGGTCAAATCAATAAGAAAAGGCTGCAAATACTGTCTGTTGAGTTTGAATTTCCAAATAAGATAAAGATTGCAAACACGGTCAGCGTAAATATGAGCGGGAAAAAAAAGTCAAAAAAGGGCTAACTACAGGATCGGATCGGTCACGATCCCACGATCCTACGAGCGATCCCACGATCCTGTAGCGATCCTACCTGAATTACGATCCCGTAACGATCCTGCTCGTTTTGTGTGTGTAGGATCGTAGGATCCTACGAGCAGGATCGCGATCCTGACAACCTTGGTTAAGTAGGTATAACAACACGATCTCTGTACCCATACTAGAATCCAACACCCGGTATATTATTCACTTTTTAAGTAATACAACATAGCATTTAATTTCTTGTACACAACAGTTATATTGTACCAAAAAAATGCACGTAACTCACCAAAACTTAAACTCCGGAAGACGACGGATAAAGGGCCTAAACTCATCCGACTCTTTCGTAGGAAGCGAAGCCCCATCCAATGCTTCAAGCTCCGGATCAACCTTTGGCGACAGAAACCCAATCAACAGGTTCAAGATATAAATCCCAAGACCATAAGAAATGATATAAAACCCTTGAAGATAATAAACCCTCAACACATAAATGGCAGCAACAGCAAGAGTCCCGAGCCACCTATGAACTGGAAGCGGTGTGGACTTATCCAAATAAAACTGAAACACTCTAGAGAATTCAGCTTTCCACTTGGCTAATGGCGCTATTGGGGAGTTAGCATCACCCCCTATTCCTTCCATTTATTCCAACCTTTCTGCACAATTTAATACAGAACATAAACAACTATGAATAATCGTAGTTTATTTTGTTGTTGAATTAATATGCTGCTGTAAAACTGGATTAATTTTGGGGCTTTGTTAAACACAGCGGTTACAGCTACGTTTAAGACATGTATCAGATGTCGTAATTCATCGTCATGGTGGTTACAACACCTCAAGTTAATTAAAGGTAGTCCTAAGGGCGGAGCCATAAATCTTTGGTCGAGGGGGCACATTTTGATAAAATTTAGAAACTACACTATAAATTGGTAATTAGGGGGGGCAAATTACGCCAAATATTTTCGAAAATTTACACTACAATTTTTTTCGCTAGGGGGCACTTGCCCCTTGTCCCCCTTTTTATCTCCTAACGGTTGTGCTTAGGAAAGCCCTTAAGTTTTACAGCATCATATTGACTCGATAACAAATAAACAAAATGAAATTACATATATAAATCAAGCAGTTGAGATAGCTAATTTACACTATGGCTTCACAATTAGGTCATCAAATATGTAAAACGTATTAAAGAGATGTATATATTAATAGATTGATTAATGAATAATGAATATAAATAAGTAAGCATGTGATCGAGGTGTAGTGAGAGTTAAAGAGCTGACCTTGATGAAATTTGATTGATTTGGTTTTGTATATTTTGCGTGCAAAGTTAGGGTTTGTAAATTACTTGTAAGGGGGTGTTTGGATGCTTATGATTCTATCTAAGAAAATAAGAATTTTCTGTTCAAAAAAAATGCCCGTGGGTTTTTAAAAAAAAATTTAATTATGTATTACTATTAATTAAAATACAACAAATTGTCCATTAGTATTCGTAAGATGATTCTTGGCGCGTTATAAATTTTGTTTTTAATTAATTAGCTACATACTTGCTAGATATTTGTTTTCTACTTCAATTTATTTTTATAAATCAGAGTATTATCAATTAGTAATTTAATTTACTGTGTGTTGTGATTTGTGAATATGCTCGACCTTGAATCAGTTTTTATCTAATTACTCATTTTATTTCTGTAAAAAGATTTACTATTTTTATACCAAGTCATAAATGAAGCCTAAATTTATGAAAATGAGTATAATTAAATCTATTTTAGACATTGTTATCTGTATAATTTGTGGTGAAGAAATGTTGCATAGAGTAATCCACATGTATCTTTCATGCTATGAAAAACCCTTACTTGATGGATATTAGAATGCCAAGAATAAAGAAGCTATCTTTTTCGATACATGCATAAGGAAAATTTGTATCAAACATTTAACATGAAATATTGATATATGGATGAGATTATGGTTGTAGTATATTGTTAGTAAGACTCAGAAACCTAACTTTGAAAAAGTACATGAACATTTCATGGTTTTTACTCCAATTAGTTAAAGGAACCGAAGTTAAGTGTCATAATATCCTTACAATCCTCAGAATGGTAAAAAATGACTCTAACATTGCCTTGATTGATAGAATTGTTGAATTCACGTAATCAATCATATCAAACTAATACTATCTCATCTCCAATCAGCTCTCTTTAGTGTTACATTAAACCAATTTTGCATCTGTTGAGTTTGTGGATTAGTTAGAACAAAGTTGACTTTAATATGTTGACTTTTTTTTATGTAAACCACCACTGCACTATACTCATTTCATGAAATTCCTTAAAATATCCTTAAAACATTCTTGATAATAACAAAGACAAAACCTTAAGCAAAATATTTATCGTAAAACTCAATGATACATGAGTTACATTTTTTCCGGTAAAAGGGTGAATATATATTACTTCCAAAACTTTACAACAAATAGCAGGTAGGAAATGGACATGCCCATATCCTCCTAAGAATACATCTGCTTCATAACAGCAATACAAATCAAGAACAAATGAGAACTACATATCCAAAAAAAATGAGAACTACATATCCAAACTGTCTATATTCACCACTAAAGTCACCTAAACCATAGCCTCATTATAGCATGAATTATATTTATCCTATTAATAAGTAGGCATTCAGTAGAGTTGAATGCCTGAAAATTATCACATTCTTGCATCAAAAAATAATTAGTAATACAACTTTACACATGCGAAATGGTAATTAATTTACACACCAAGAATGGAAAATTGTAGCATAAGGAACATCCTACTCTAATCTCTTATATTAGTTATGATATGATATATTCCAAGTATCAACATTCAAATAATATGCAAATGAATAATTTTAACAACGAAAAGCTTAAGTTTAAGTAGCCCGTTCGAGGATAAGTAAATCATCATATCTAAGTATAAAAATTGATATTTCTGAATTAAATCGAGTTGAGAAAAACTCCATAGTTGATGTCTTGATCATCTGAGATTTAAAGAATTCTTTATGGGAACCACATTAACATGCCTCGATCAACCTTCGAGATTTGCTAACATAAAAAAAAAAAAAAAAAAAAAAAAAAAAAAAAAAAAAAACCCTTATAAATCAAAATCTAACTGCCACGAAGACTAAATTATGCATAAAGAATCACAATTTTAATTGATTTCATATAATACTGATCTATATAGATAGTGCCTAATTGGTAAGTGCTACAAAATATATTAGTATGGAGCATTTTCTTTTCCAGCTATACATGAAAGAGGGGGAAATTACTATTTGGGATGAAAAAAAAAATCCCTTTGTTGTTGGAGCAGGAAATGTTGTGATGCGGATAAGGAGATGTCGTATTGGGTATGTGATACGAATCATTTGTAAAGTGTGTTTGGACCTGCTTATTGAAACTATCATCAACTTGCATTCAGATAGACTCGATAAGCAGTTTTGAAGGGTGTTTGTGATTACTTAAACGGATAAGAAACTCTCAACTGATTAATCAAAAGTATTAATCTTCTGAGTTTATTAAAAACATCACAAAACAGAGTTTAGAACTCCAAAATCAATCCTTCAATTGATAAGTTATCACAAAACATACCTCAGAATCAATTCGACAATAGGTTCCTAAGAATTTATTTTGCACTAAAATGATCCTTAGCAAGTTTTTCAAGTACCTATTGTTTTAAATTTCATTCAGCCTTCATTACTCAAGATTAGCAACATGATTATTGAAAGAACAATATAGATTACATAATTAAAGAAACCAGTCTAAGCTTGTTTGTTGGGCTTACCATTCTTAATTGCCCAAACTTGCACAACTCCATCTTCCATCCTGAAGTCGCTGATGTTTTAAGCATACTTGAACCCAATAGACACCCTGTAAAAATAAGCGATTCATTGACAATACACTTCTTCTAGAGAATAAGAAGCACAAAATTTAGATAAGTCTTACCCTTTAAGTGAAGCTTTTAGACTTTTACACTACAATAATCGGCAAAAACAAATAAAACTAAAAAACCATATTTATATGTATATTCCAGTTGAAATGAACAAAAGGAAAATGCTTAAACCTTTTTTATTCTTCTTTTAGACAGTTGATAAAACACTTGGTGAACCAGTTCATCAAACACCTATAACCAAAGATAATTCTTTAGGCATATCATACAACCATCAATACGACACTTATAAATCATTTGCAATTGAAAAATAAGAACCACGTTTAATTCATAAAACAAAAACCAAAATCCATTTATGTACATTATTTAATTGGTTGTTCACTTGTTTATAAACCAAAGTCGCAAATCTTGAGTTTGCAGTGAGCACTGGCTAAGATGTTTTGATGATTAGAATAGACATATATAATGAAGCTTACTATCTAAAGATACACGTATTCTTAAATGAATAGAAAGGAATGTAAGCTAACAGTGTACAACCTGTGTGCAAGTATTTCAGCCCTCGAAGAAGCTGATAAAGAAAGAACTGATGATGTTTATTGGCTACTATAGATTTATATCTTCTTTCACAAGGTTTACCTTTATTTTATTGCATCAAAGCCACTAAAATTTTCACCAATAGAACACCCCTATTTACTTTCTCCACCACATGAAGAACAACCACCCTTACGGTTAGGGTTTTGACTACTCAAAAAATTCAACGGCGTCTTATCTATTCTCCGGCTATATAACTGCAGATACACCAACTCAGTCCGTCGTTCTTCCGGCAGGGTTGTCAGGGTTGAATCTGTAACTTGAAGTTTCTTCAAAGCTAGGGTTTTGGTGCATATACGAAAACCAAGAACTGATGATTGTGATACAGCAAAATCACAAACCTTTTTAGAATATAACTAAAATCCCTATATCAATTTTAAATAAAATCAACAAATTAGAAATTAAAAATCATACCTTTAGATTATTTAAAGAGTGTTTGTTCTTCCATAAATAACTAATGAAGATTATCCTCATAATCACCTGCAAGAACAACTATATTTTTGATTTATTTTAAAATCGCTCGATTTATGATTTTAAGGGTTTCGAATTGTAATAGCGGGTTGAAAGAAAAATTTGATTATTAAAAATCTATAAGCCAAATTCATGTGTGGTTTTGTTTTTGTAAGGTTTAGTTTTGACCCCTATAGTTTTGTAAATCACGCCGTCTTTTTGAAGTTCTTCTTTTCATATTTTTGACACATATATTTTTTCCCCAATTTTATCTTTAAAAACGAATATATATGAATTTTGACTAATTATAGAAATACTTAGGGGCCGCTTAGTTCAAAGGGTGAGGAATGCAAAGGGAATGCAATGCAATGCATTTCCTTACCCCCAAATTGTTGGGTAATGCCCCATTACCCACTAGTGGGTAATGGGCCATTGCATTCCCTTAAACCAACCATCATTAATGATTATATACCCATTACCCACCCCCACTATCCCCCCAACCAAGCGGCCCCTTAGACTTTTTTTTCTCTAAATATCTTTTTAAAAAAATCAAATTAATTCAATTATTACTTAATAAGGAATGATTTGATTTTTTTGAAATGCAAAAGTCCCCACTTGGGGTTTTGTTTTATTATATAATAAAAGATGAATGATATTAAATACAATATTGAATGTTACAAGACTAATCATAAAGGTGGAGGTTACTTGTTAGAAGATATGAATGTGATGACTAATGTATACAATCATTATAATAATTATTCATAACATTCCCTCTTTTTTTTTTTTTTTTTCTTTTTTTTTTTTTTTTAAAGGTAAATTTTATAGCCACCAAAAAAATATAAACAGAAACCAACCCATGGCAAACCATGAACAAACTCATGGAGCATAAGGTGGGCGAATACATACTCAAAAAATAAAAAAACCTATACTAACCATACTAACCAAAATACCAAAAAACTAACATATGCCAAGGACTGAAATAACAAAAAATGAAGCCCAATACAGCCCAAGCTATAGATAGCAGCAAACCTTAAAGATCCCAGAGCACAAAAGTCATCAACAAAGCCACTAAACCCAAACATATAGGAAGCATGAACCACCAATCTAGGAGTGAAGAGCAACTAAGAACCACAGACAGCAACATCCAACAAAACACCAAATAGGAAACCAGAGATGGAAATTGAAGGAACATGACACTGTTAACAAAACTAAACATATGGTAATAGGAACTTCATCTACACTGTTACTACCATATGGAAGAAAAGTCACAGCATCAGACTTCAAAATCAACTCTTAGCCATCTATTTGACACCATCATTCAAACCCCCTTTATCAATAATAAAGACCATATTGCACTTCCACAAACCACTGCTACTCATACAGTAGTATCTAGAAGGCCTCAAATCCACATAATTCCAAACAATAAACTTCCATACTAGAGAATTGATCCAAAACCTCCTATAAATACACAATTTCAACAACAAACTGTGCAGACTGCTAGGATACTGATTCATTACCATGAGGGCACAGTCAAAAAGTATTATCCATAACAAATCCAATATTCCTCCCAACACCTGCACACTGCTTAAGTTTCCATATATCAGCAGCAATTCTAACATTTGCAGAATTTCTTATCTTTAAACTAAGCAATTTAAGCCTGACAGTTTCCACAATGATTTTGAATAAGACTTCCTCAGACCTCTCAATACTTCTAAACAGTCTAGAATTTCTCTCTTGCCATATGAAGTATACCAAAGCTCCAAAAACCAACCTTTGAATGACACTCCAAATAATATTATTGGCAGTTCTATTAGCAATGCTAGAAATGACTTCACCCCACACATTAGAAACAGTTTCAAGTCTAGTCATGCCTTTTAACCTTTCCCATAGCCTTTTAGAGTAATAACATTCAAAAAACAAATGAGAATGAGAATCTTTGCATACCTTACAAAAAGGACACTTCATATCTTGAATATTCAGCCATTTAGAGATCCTATCCTGAGTTTTAAGCCTTCCTTTGATAGCCACCCACAGAATGAAAGCATGACTAGGAATACATTGAGAATACCAAACATGTTTATGCCAAATGACTTTAGGGACATTATTTCTCACACCTTTCCAAACCTCCTTGACACTGAAAACCTTTTCCTTTCCTTTATTATCTATCCAAAAAACTTTATCTTCAATATCACTCCTCAATTGAGGAACAGGAACATCAAGCACTTCCATAAATCTACCATTCCAATCTCTTGGCCATCTCCATCCATCCTCATTGATAAAATCAGCAACTTTAGCATCAACTCTAAGTCTATAATGGAAAAGCACACCATAGTTGATAAGTTTACATAGAGGACCATTGTTATGCCACCTATCAAACCAAGCACTGCAACTCTTACCATTTCCAATTTTAACACCCACAAACCTTCTAATGTCTTGATTGTATATCATTTAAAATACGTTTTGGATACTGCTTCATTAAAAACCTTGCTAGGAAAAAATCCAGTGGGAGAAAAACGATAGCTAAGGGAAAAAGAGTGCAGTGCGTATTATTCCCCCTCATAATCACTTTACTTGAGCTCATTGAAACGCCACATTCTGATGCCATATACCAATTTCTTAAATGTTGAGGTACGGAGTGCCTTGGTAAATAAATCTGCTAGATTGTCACTTGAACGAATCTTTTGAACAATAATATCGCCATTCTTTTGTAAGTCATGAGTAAAAAAGAACTTCGATGAAATGTGCTTGGTTTTGTCACCTTTAATAAACCCTTCCTTCAGTTGAGCAATGCATGCTGCGTTGTCCTCGTGTAAAATTGTTGGTCCCTCATTTCCCGCATAAATACCACAAGATTCACCAATATGTAGCATAACATTTCTTAACCAAACACATTCTCGGCTTGCTTCATGGATCGCCAAAGTTTCTGTAAGATTAGATGAAGTGGCTGCGATTGTTTGCTTTACGGAACGCCATGAAATTGCAATACCGCCATGTGTGAATATATAACCAGTTTGAGACTGACCAATAAGAGGGTCAGACCAGTATCATGCATCTGCATATCCAACTAAATTTTTTTTGGATGACTTAGTAAAATATACGCCCATGTCTTTTGTACCTTGAAGATATCGAAATATTTGCTTTATCCCATTCCAATGCCTCCTTGTAGGACATGAGCTATATCTTGCTAATAAATTTGAAAATGATATATCCGGTAGTGTATGACTAGCGAGAAACATCAATGCTCCAATGGCACCTAAGTAAGGTACTTCGGGACCAAGAATATCTTCGTCATCTTTCGGAGGCCGAAAAGGGTCTTTTTCAACATCTAGTGACCTCAAAAACGTGAACGTCGTTTGTGCATATAAAGATAGTTATCATTTTTTCTTTACTTTTTATGATGCACACATATTTCATTTTTAGATGTTCAATTCATAAGCTAAGACAAGCTGTGTCTTTTTGTTTCAAATTCAACTTCTATGCATTCAATTGCCTTTACAATCATAAAATCAAATTGTATGAAACTTAAAACATATTCACATCTGGATCTCTTTATAAAGTTTCATACGCAAGCAAAATTCTTTATTTGGCACAATACTATACAGTAAGGCGATTATAACACATATGCCAAAACACATGATTAATTCAATACAATCAAGTAGGGTTCTTGATAACTTTTCTTATATGCTTCAAGCATTAAAATTCACAAGAATGCTTCATGCATTTTATGTCCTACAATAAAATTTCAACATCACATGAGCTTTATTCATTTATCTTTTAGACGCACATCAATTACTTAGTATATTGCCAGACTTATACAATATTAGAATACATTATTGGATCCACCACATGTGAACATATATCTGCATGATCATTTCTAAGTCTTTGAGAAAATATATGTGTGCCATCATTGTGAGTTATGCATAATTTAACTTCGATTTCTCATAAAGACCAATGCATATCCAATAATTTTACACATTCATATGTACGGACTTCAAGTCCCAGTAACCATGTCTCGTCACAAGAGATTTCATTCTTTAATTACTTCTTTGCGTCTTTACATCTTTTGGCCACTCATTTATACATCTTTCATGCATGTATGTCTCCATGATCCTCACCATGATTATAGCGCTATCTTATTTATTTACAAAATTGTTACAGTGCACATTATCGAATTAATAGTACTATCGACGTCGATTCATTACATTTCGATTTCACACTTTACTAGACATTGCAATATATCATTTATTGAGATCGCATACTTTTTCAAGTACCCGGGGTTTTATCAGTTACCTTCATGTCTAGTGTCTCTTTAGGAGACTATTATGGAGTCTTTATTTCCTCGATTCGACCATCTTAATTTTCTTGCTCCATTTTATCTATTCATTCGAGGACTTTTATTTAGAATCGATTAGTCTATCACGCAGCAGACGTGCCATAGACTTACTACCAATCATTGGTTTTACTGGTGGGACACATTGTAATTGGAGCACTAGCATCGTATATATGATCTAGTCACTTTCTTTAGGTCACTAAACATGTCTCGCAATTACTAGATCTGGAATATAAATTGTCACTTCAACTTCAAGTTCATATTTATTAGTGTGAGGATCAACATATATATTATCATAATTCATTCCAATTTCTCGCTGCTCGTTCTCCCCCTGAATGAATTATCAATTTCAACATCCCAAATTTGTGTGCTTTGTGGTGGATTTACAATACAGGTTCCGCACATTTATAGAAACTTTATATGGAAAATATATGCTTCGTGACCGAAAACCATTCTAATAGGGAGTATTCATTATAGCTTGTTGGCATGATGCGAATTTATGTTCTATCTATTAAATTCAAATGCCCCATAAAACTTATAGTTTTGTTCTCACAATTATTGGCTTTGCAATCAACTGGAGACGTTTTATAAACGCTTCAACAAAAGTAATTCGCGTATGAAACTTATAGAAACTTATAGTTTTGTGAGCTTTATTAAAAGTGATGGTCATTTACTTTTTTTTTTTTTTTTTTTTTTTTTTTTTTGTGTAATATGTCGTTGTTTAATTAATAAGATAGTCAATGGGCTTTTAGTTTAATCTAATATGTTATAAGTTAGTCCATAGAAAGCCCATAAGCCTCATTTGTTGTAAACTATAAATAGCCTCCTCCTCCTCATTTGTAAAGGGGGATTAGTGTGTGCATCAATAATAAGGTTTCTCTCTCTAGTTTCTCTCACTAGATCTAACGCCTCACTTCTCCCATTAGTGATTGTTGTAGTGTGTGATAAGATTGATATTAGCATTTACAAGTGGTATCAATAGCCAAACAATGATCTAGGTGTGTGTTTTTTAAGTTTCGGTTACTGTTCATGCGTGTTTTTTCGAGTAAGACTCAAAAACCTTCGAGTTAGAAGGCTGTCTTCGAGTAAGGGCATAAAAACTTCGAGCAACAAGTTAATTTTCCGAGTAAGGCATAATATCCTTCGAGTTAGAAGGGTATTTACCGAGTAAGCCACTATAAACTTCGAGCAAGAGGTTGTTTCTCCGTGCTAGTTAGGAATAAAACTTCCGAGTTAGGTTCCTTAAATCTTCGAGTAACTCAGAAAAATTCCGAGTTAGGAATTTTCCGAGTAACGTTTCTATAATCCTTCGACTTAGAAAAGGTTTTCCGAGTTAGAACTTAATACTCCGAGTTAGTTTCTTAAAAACTTCGAGCAAGAGATTTTTTCGAGTAAGGTATATAATCTTCGAGTAAGGGGTAAATTTCCGAGTAAGGAGGTAAATTTCCGAGTAAGGATTTCTTAATTCCTTCGAGTTAGCATTTAATTTCCGACTTAGGAAATATTTTCTAGAAAGGAACTGAGTAAAAAAAAAAATCTAAGTAAGGAACCGAGTAAGAAAGAATTTCCGAGTTAGGAAAATTTTTCTAGTAAGGTTAAAATTCCGAGTTAGGAAGATATATTGTGAGTAAGGTGCAAAATTCCGAGTAAGGAACTATTCTCCGAGTAACAAGCTTTTCTCCAACTTAGAAATCCTTCCACTTAGAATCCTTCAACTTAGAAATCCTTCCACTTAGAAATGCTTCCACTTAGAAATCCTTCAACTTAGAAATCCTTCAAGTAAGCAAATTCCGAGAAAGGCCAAAACTTCAAACGAACATAACTCTTGGACCTTAACCAACATCAAACACAACTCCTATATCGTTGAAACGATCCAACATAAACTTTATCATACACAACTTCATCGATGGCAACTCAGCAAGACATTCATGCAGCCGGTGCAGAAAACCGTCCTCCTATGCTTGAAAAAGGTGGTTATCTTCCATGGACGAGCCGTATGCTTCGCTACATCAAAACTAAACCTGATGGTAAACTCCTGCTCAAATCCATCCAGAATGGACCATTCAAGCCTCGTCAGATTCAAGACCCTGGAGATCCAAATGGAACACCTCCTGTTGCACCGTTCTTTCGTGAACAATCAGAGGCAGAATACACAGAAGAAGACTGGAAGCAAATAGCAGCTGATGATATGGCAATGCACTTAATTCAAATAGGTTTACCACGAGAGATCTTTGTTGTTGTAGACAGTTGTGAAACTACTTATGATATGTGGGAACGAGTTAGAAGACTTTGTCATGGCACATAAATTGGACAACAAGATGTTGAAAACAAGCTTTTAACTGAATGGGAGAAGTTCACATCTACTCCAGGAGAACCCATTGAATCATATTACACTAGGTTTTGCACTCTAATGAACGAGCTAATCAGAAACAAGTTGACACCAAGACAAATTTAAGCAACATCAAGTTCATTAACAATCTTTCAGAAGAATGGGGACGATTCGTCACTATTGTCAACCAAACCAAGGATCTTCACCAGGTGAACTATGATCAGCTCTATGATTTTCTGAAGCAAAACCAGGCTGAGGCAAATGAAGTCAGGAAAGAGAAGTTAGCAAAGCAACATGATTCTCTTGCATTAATTGCTCAAACACCAACACCTGTACCAGTGAATACACAAACATCATCATCTTCCACTCACAACTACGTGCAACAACATGTTCCACAAACTGCTGTCATACCACAACAATTCTACCCACAACAACAACAAGTTATTCCACAACAACAATATCCACAATTCCAAGAACCAGAATTCACTGACAATGATGAGTCTACTGCTGCTTTGACTCAAGCATTTGTTCTTCTATCAAAGGCATTCCAAGGACGCTATTCTACACCAACCAACAACAACCAAAGAATTTCATCGAACACTCGCAACAGGCAGATTGCACAGCCGAGTTTCAACATGGGTCAACAAGGACAAATGGTTGGAGTTATGGGGAATCAGCAGGGATATGCTCCTAGATTTCAAATGGGTAATCAGAATGCAGGGCAGTATGTAGGGAATCAGATGGGTCAGTATGCAGGGAATCAGATGGGTCAAGTTGTTGGAAATCAGAGGGGTCAGAATGTTGGTAATCAGATTGGGAATATTGCTGCTCCAGTTGCTGGGAATTTTAGAAATGTGAATCAGGGTAATCCAGTCAAGTGTTTTAACTGTCAGGGAGTCGGTCACATGGCAAGGAACTATCCCACCAAGCCGAAAAAGAAAGATCTAGCTTATCTGCAGAAAGCAGTGCTGTTGGCACAAAAGGAATCGGCAGGGTTTCAGTTGAGTGCTGAAGAAAATGATTTTATGGCTCTCATGGATGATATGGAAGACCTTGAGGACATCGATGCAAACTGCATATTTATGGCAAATCTTTAGGAGGCTAAGTATGATACGGATTCTGATGCACCTCATGTTTATGACACCAATGCAGTCTCTGAAGTACCATCATTCACTACATGCCACAATAATGAAATATTTGATATGTCGCCTCATGAGGAACAACACCCTGAGATTCTAGCACCCACTTATGACACATACCTGGACACGCCAAGCAGTAGCAATATTGATATGGCAACTCCAGACATGACTCATAATGGAGGCTTCGAGTCACAGCATGCTGAGAATGATGAGGAAACACGTGCTCTATTTGAATCATTATTGAATAATTGTAGTATTGAGATTGAGAAAGTAAAAAAGGTCAATCGCGATGTTAAGGCCGTGAATGAGAAATTGACCGCTGAGCTTGAGAGGTATAAGGAAAACGAAAAAGCTTTTGAGTTTCATAAAACACGACAGTCAGAATTAGAAACTGGTTACAAAAATTCCGTTTTAAGAGAAAAACAATTGCAAATCAAGTTTGACACACTCGATGTGAATTTAAACATGAAAATAAAATCCTTAAACACGGAAGTTTCGGATTTAAAAAACCAACTTTCTAAACAAAAATCAACTTGTTCTGATCTTGAAAAAGAAAAGAAACAGTTGAAAGTAGATTTTTCAAAACGCGAAAATGATCTTCTTGATGAAATCATTTAGAAACAACAAACAATTAAAAAGTTGGAAGATTTGCTTGTCAAAACGGGTCATTCTGCTCAAACAATTCATATGCTAATTAAAGATCGAAACCCGCTTTTGCACACAATGAAGAAAATGGCTATCGGTTGTGAACACCCTTATACACTCAAGAAAGCTCAGAAAGAACAGAATGTTTTGTACAATGGTAATGTGATATTTGCTAAACATGATCCTCCCGCTGTTTGGGATTCTGATGAAACGATTGAGCTTGCAGAAGAGAGTATAATCAAAATGAAACAAAAGAACCCATAAATAAAACCAATTGATTATAACAAACTTAACATACTTTCTGGAGTAAATTTTGTTCAACAAAAACAAACACCATAGGTTTCCAAAAAACCAGTTGTTTCAACAAAACAAAAAGTTGTTTCTAAAAATCTTTCAAACGTGGAACAAATGTCCTAAAGCAATCCTTTTAACATAAGTGCTGCTAGAGGATATTTGGATGATCTTAAAAAGAGAATTGAAACACTTCAAAGTATTGTTGCATCCAAAACAAATATCAGTATCAACAACTGGCATTCAAGTTTTCATGCAGAAATGAAAAAGGTGTTTGAAACATAAATCATTCCTCCACTAAATGCAATCAGTGCGAGAGTAATTCATGTTGAACAAGCGATTTTGAAAGAGACAGTCGACTTTGTCAAGGACCACAAATCCCTGGTAAAGGAAGCTAATGAAAACATTGAAAACATCAAAGTTTTGAAAAAACATAATGATTCTCTCTTCAAAGCAGCTTTGTCGACCGATATTATCTCCATCATTTTACAAACATATTCTGTTGAAGACGATGAAAGACTACGAGCTGAGACTTCTGCAATTGTTTTAAAATATGAAAATGCTCTTGTTAAACTTGAAAAAGAAAATGTATCATATTTTAAACAACTTGATCAAAAAACGGAGGAATGCAAGTATGACAAACTATCGTATGAGCGTGCCTACAAGAACATGAAAGAGCAAAATGATCTTTTGAGTTCTCAGCTAGAAAGTCAAAAATGAAAGGGTGAGGAAACTAAGTTTGCAAAACCATCAACTTTGGACTAACCAAAAATGTCAATTTCTCAATCAGTTCCAAAAGTCGATGTGAAAAATGATTTGACAAAACCAGTCACTCCAACACCCTTGCCCAAGCAAAGTGAAAAAGAAAAAAGAAAAGCGGTTGTCGAAACATCAAATGTGATAACACCTGGTCTTTATAGTATTAGTCCCACTATTGCGTCTGCCTCAACATCTCAAACATATAGGGCAATAGACAAGAGCGTAAAAGATAATCCTAAAGAGTCTAGGAATGCTAAAACAACTTCTCAGGACAACAATATAAATTCTAATGTGTGTGTCTTACCTTCTACAGGATTAGAAAGCACCTCTAGGAGCAGCAGACTATAGCCTAGGAGCAGTACAAGGAACAATAGAGTCTCACTTGTCTTTGAGAGTAGATGCCAGAATAAAAATGAAGAAGTAGAAGAACACCCTAGGAATTTATCGCTTTCAAATAAGAAACATATGTCATCTGGATGTAATGTTAAAAGTACTAGTGCATGTAATGACTCTGTTTGTTTAATGTGCAAGAAATCTTTATCTAATGATGATTGTGATGATTATGTTTCTAAGAATGTGAATTTGAATGCTATGCTTGAACAGAAGGAAGTTCCAAAAGGAACTAGTGCTAGATCTAGATACATAAAAAAGACTAATTGCAGGATGTAGGTCAACCACTAGTAGTCAATTGCCTAGGAACTATCTTAAGTTGTGTGCATGGAAACTAACGGGTAGAAAGTTTACACTCGAGAATGGCAAATTGTCAGTTGTCCAAAGTGAACCAGTAGAAAATTTCTATGAGTGTGATTCATATGTTACCCCTAACCCCATGGAACCAAATGTCAAACGGTTTCCAAATACAAACTCTTCTGTTCTTCGCAGGTTATCAAAATATGTCTTTGGATCATCGACTCGGGTTGCTCCAAGCACATGACAGGGAATCTAAAGCTGCTGATCAACTTTGTATGGAAATTCATGGGAACTGTACGTTTTGGAAATGATCATGTAGCAGCTATTCTGGGTTATGGAGATCTTCAGTTTGGGAACTACTTAATCACTCGAGCTTACTACGTCGAAGGATTGGGACACAATTTGTTTTCATTCGGACAGTTTTGTGATGCAGATTTAGAGGTTGCATTTAGGAGAAACACTTGCTTCGTTAGAAATTTGGTTGGCGATGATCTCTTAACTGGGAATCGTGGCACCAACTTATATGCTATCGACATCAACCAAATGGCCTCTTCATCACCAATTTGTCTTATGACAAGAGCATGCGAAACAAAGTCCTCGCTGTGGCATAGAAGATTATCCCATCTCAACTTTGACACCATCAATAAGCTAGCCAAAGACAACATCGTCAACGGACTTCCTAAGTTCAAATACACCAAGGATCACCTATATCCATCCTGCGAACAAGGAAAAAGCAAAAGGGCATCATATAAACCTAAAACCGTACCCAGTTCGGTAGATAAGTTACATATGTTGTACATGGACTTATGTAGCCTAATGAGAGTTGAAAGCATTATTGGGAAGAAGTATATCCTTGTTATTGTCGATGACTATTCACGATATACATGGGTCAAGTTTTTGAGGTCAAAAGACGAAGCACCAGGCATCATCATCACCTTTCTGAAGCGCATTCAAGTCCTACTTCAAGCTACAGTAAGGATTGTAAGAACCGAAAATGGCACAGAATTCACAAATCAGGAGTTAAGAACGTACTTTGAAGATGCTGGAATCACTCATCAGACATCTGCTGTTAGAACTCTGCACCAGAATGGGGTAGTTGAAAGAAGAAATTGAACTCTTGTGGAAGCTGCTCGCACGATGCTGATTTATTCTAGTGCACCGTTATTCTTATGGGCTGATGTTGTTGCAACTGCTTGTTTCACTCAGAACCGTTCCCTAATCCATCCAAGATTAAATAAAACCCCATATGATCTAGTGAACTACAGAAAACCTGATATCTCTTACCTTCACGTGTTTGGCGCTTTGTGCTATCCAACAAACGACAGAGAAGATCTGGGGAAGCTGAAAGCTAAGGGCGATATTGGAATCTTCATTGGATACTCAGAAAACTCGAGGGCATTCAGGGTGTATAACAGAAGAACAAAAAGAATAATGGAGACAATGAATGTGAAGTTTGACGATATTTCACAAATGGCTTATGAGAGACTCGCTCTAGAACCCGCGCTTAACCCGATGGCTTCTAATCATAACAGATTAGGACCCGCACCAAACGTTCAGACTTCTGGACATATTAGTTCAGGACTCATACCTCAAGGAGCTCAGTCAACTAACAATGAAAAACGGTCAGAACAAGATCTGGAAAATTTCTTTGAGTTTATGTTTGATGAATACTATGGTGGAACTTCGACAAATGCATCACAACAACATTCCGCTGCTCCCGATCAACAACGTCAACCACCACCACCACCACAAGATGCATCAACAACAATCGAAGCTGACGCACCAACTCCCTCGACATCATCAACATCTACTCCAGCAACTCCAGTAATTTAAATTGTTCTACCAAGGATTGATGAGCAAAACCACAATACACCACTTCAAGAAGACTCAACACATAATCAAAACGATGCTGCGTTAGAAGAAGAAGTATTCAAAAACCCATTTGCAACAGACTCAGCTGAATCTTCTTCAAGGTTACAAGAACCATCTAACACACATATGTTAAATCCAATGTACCCTTCTACACTAAGTGGACTAAAGACCATCCAATAGAACACGTTATTGGTGAACCTTCAAGGCCTGTTCAGACGAGAAGACAACTCGTCACCGACCCCGACATGTGTATCTACGTTTGCTCAGTTAGCCTAAAAGAACCAAAGAACATTCAGGAGGCTATGGCAGACAATGCTTGGATTGAAGTGATGCAGGAAGAACTTCTCCAATACCAGTTACATGACACATGGGAATTAGTTCCAAGACCGATTGAAAAACTTGTCATTGGTCTCAGATGGTTATGGAAGAACAAAAAGGATGAAGAAATGACTGTCATTCGCAACAAAGCTCGTCTAGTGGCTAAAGGATTCAGACAGGAAGAAGGAATAGATTTCGAAGAATCATTAGCGCCAGTAGCAAGACTTGAGGCAGTCAGGATATTCTTAGCCTATGCAGCTCATAAAAACATCACAGTCTATCAGATGGACATCAAGACGGCTTTCTTGAATGGAACTCTGAAAGAAGAAGTGTATGTGAGTCAGCCAGACGGATTCATTGACAAAGATCATCCAGACTACGTCTACAAGTTGAAGAAAGCCATTTATTGTTTAAAACAAGCTCCAAGGGCGTGGTATGATGAACTATTATCCTTCCTGATCAAAAACAATTTCACCAAAGGAACAATTGATTCCACCTTGTTTACAAGAAAATATAAAGATGACATTTTGATTGTTCAGATTTATGTGGACGACATTATCTTTGGGTCCACTAATCCGAAACATTCAAAACATTTTGAAAATCTCATGAAAAGCAAATTTGAAATGTCCATGATGGGGGAACTAAAATTATTTCTTGGTTTACAAATACACCAATCCCCTCGTGGTATTTTTATTAATCAAGCTAAATATACAATTGAGATTTTGAAAAAACATGGTATGGATAATTGTGACTCTGTTGGTACTCCAATGGTCACTTCACCAAAAATAGGTGCTGATTTATTTAGGAAACCCATGGATCCGAAGAAATATCGAAGCATGATTGGTTCTCTCATGTACCTAACTACTAGTCGACCCGATATTCATTTTGCTGTTTGCTTATTAGCACGGTTTCAGGCAAGGCCGACCGAACTTCACCTCCAAGAGGTCAAACGGATCTTTCGGTACCTACGAAGAACCATTAACATGGGACTTTGGTATCCGAAGGATTCCGAGTTTAAACTAATTGCATTTTTAGATGCCGACCATGCAGGTTGCCAAGTTACAGCAAAAAGTACATCAGGTGGAGCACAATTTTTGGGTGAAAAGCTAGTAGGCTGGTCATCAAGGAAACAAGATTGTACTGCACTATCAACCGCTAAAGCCGAGTATGTGTCTCTATCTGCGTGTTGTGCCCAAGTTCTATGGTTGAGGACACAACTCACATATTATGGCTTTACTTTCGACCGAATACCTTTCTATTGTGATTCGAAAAGTGTCATAGCCATCTCGTGCAATCCAGTACAACACTCAAAGACCAAGCATATTAGAGTCCGCTATCACTTCATCAAAGAACACGTAGAAGAGGGTACTGTTGAATTATTTTTCGTGAAGACTGAATACCAACTCGCCGATCTATTTACTAAAGCCCTTTCAAAAGAAAGGTTTGACAATTTAGTTCGACGAATTGGCATGCGAAGCCTAACTCCTGAGGAGCTAGAACGTCTTCTCGAATCTTCTTGAAAATATTTTCAAAAAGCTTCGCTGTAAATATTTAAAAAAAACAAAATACAAAATTTGAAAAACCAACAAAAACAAAATATAAAAATAGAAAATTTTCAAAAATACAAAAACAATATAAAATCAAAAAACCAAAAATATTCTTCTCACGACATGTCTCTCGTATAATCGATATTCTGTACGTATCTAGAAATGTCATTCAACAATGATACGGACATGTACAGATGCTTGAGCGAGAGTTCATTTAAATGTTTTCTAAAAACATGTCGTCTCTGAAAATTTCTTCACTATGGCTTTCATATACTTCAGTACGAAACCCGAACTACAATGATGACTTCTGATTACTTCAGATCAGGACTCGTGTTTTCATAGTCAAAACAAAGAATCATTGAGCACATGATCAAGATTTTTCAAAAAGATTTTTCAAAATCTTTCTCAATATTCTGTGCTCAAGATAACTCCCTCCAAAACCCGATAAAATATGCTTTATTTAAGGGGGAGTATAAAAATAAAAATAAAAAAATGAAAAAGAAAAATGTTCCGATTTCATGCAAAAATAAATCCGTCTATCTCTCCAAAAAGCTTCCTTTTAATCAGTTGATATCAAAAATATCACGACATGCTATTTTTGAGGGGGAGAAGACGTGATTAAAATGTGATCAAAATGTTTAAAGATCGTAGATTGAATCTCAAAAGAGCTCGACTTAGATTTTTACCCTCGAATTGACGAAAGATAAAAGTCTTTAATCGAAAAGACTTATCCGAGACGGGTAATAATTTCAAACTGGTTTATCCAGTGATGTAAACGTGTCTCACAAAGGACTTGTCTTAGTAGAATGTACCGATTCGAGAGATTATCTTTGAATATGATCAGGCCGGGTAATAATTTCAAGCTAGTCTAACTAGTGATGTAAACGTGTCTCGCAAAGGTCATGTTCACTGAAAATCGATCAATTCAAAATGTGCAAACTCTACCCAACATGTGCAAACTTATCTTAAAATGCATGAGCACATGTGAAGGGGGAGTATTTCAGAAAAATTCAAAACTCTCGAAATGTTAACAAAAATATGTTTAATCATAAACACTTTGAGAGATTTTTCAAAAAGGTTTTATGGCAAGTGATCAATAAATCTAGGATAATTATGGAGTAATAAGGTGATTATGGTTAGGTTTATGTCCTATGATCCGCCAGAGCCGAAGGGATCTTCCCAAGGACAATTCCAATAGATTAGAATTAGAAGTCCTTAGGAAAGATTGAAAAAAAGGAGTAAATGAGAAAGGGAAAGAAGGGGTTGAAGAATGAAAAAGAAAAGTTTATGAAAGGGTGAAAAGAAATAGCCCTCCATGAAAACTTAGGGCAGAAACCGGGTCAATACATCTGCTATCGGTATTTACAAAGTTGATACTGATATTGAAGACAAGACGTCATGGACCCAGTGACGCGCTGCACAACCCCTCCTAGCCACTCAGGTATCTCTTAAAAGATATTTGTTTCATTTCTCACGGAGAACACTGCATAAACTATCGGCCTCTCATTCCGAGATGTGTTGATATTGAAAAGGTGGCACTCTGCTCCATGCCCCCGACTACTAAAACCAAAACGCACATTATCGAGTCTAGAGCCATAAGATTCATTAAAAAGATCTCTTAGGATACACTTCCAATATAATACACTTGTGTTCGCCAAAAAGGACACAAGGTGTACAAGAGTCTTAATGAGATCTACGGATCTTGCCTTATATCATGATGGTTATTTGCTTCAAACGGTCTACAGTTGTGGAGTGATACTTCGGTATACTTTAGCGGCTCACCTGAATTGTGGGTATACTTTGGTATATCTGTTGTAAGCCTTCTTGAGGGTATCCAATTCAGGAACATCATTTGTAAGGATTAGAGAGGGTTTTCACACTATGTTGTTGATTCTCTCGAAGTCTGAGCCTGTAAGTGCTGAAAATCCCGCCAAGGAGATTCCTTTCACGAATTGAGTCCTTATGA
This sequence comes from Artemisia tridentata subsp. tridentata, assembly GCA_021014915.2. Classification (NCBI taxonomy): domain Eukaryota; kingdom Viridiplantae; phylum Streptophyta; class Magnoliopsida; order Asterales; family Asteraceae; genus Artemisia; species Artemisia tridentata. Next base: position 82,684,947 of record CP139504.1, read on the forward strand.
CGTGGGTCTCTACTTGGATTTATCCATAGTAGTGATAACTGTCCCTCAACGAGATTAGGATGGCTGATGTGCCCGACCAAGGTGAATGGAATCAAGACATTCATCAGTAAAACAATCGTAGTGGTCTAATCTCTAAGAAAAGTTCACCGTGATCGATTGGTGATTTCAACTAACAATATACAGGTACTGTTGAAAGTCCCCCTAGAGAAAGACCATACACCATCATCATATGTCTCAACATCTACATCTCCTCATACTCATACTTATGAAGATCATCCTCAACAAGCTCAAGTGAAAAATGTTCAAGACAAAAGGATCAAGTTAAAGACAAAGTGTTAAGACAAAGTCAAGAAGCTAATCAAGATGTCGAGAACAAGTTCAAGTACCAAACGAGGAAGACATAAGTATGAAGTTTAAAAGAAGTATGAGTATGATGGAAGAGACGACACTACAAATCCGTAAAGATGTTGATCAACGGCAAGAAGAACCAAAAGACGATCATTTTTGAAGATCACAAAGCATGAAGGAACAAACGAATCAAGACTATTCTACAACGACACACAATGCTCAAGACAAAGAAGACGAAATACCTAATCACATGGAGCGTCATTTGAATGACCATCCCTTATGGGGAGATTGTTAGCTTTATTAAAAGTGATGGTCATGTACGTTTTTTTTTTTTTTTTTTTTTTTTTGGTCATGTACGTTTTTTTTTTTTTTTGTAATATGTCGTTGTTTAATTAATAGGATAGTCAATGGGCTTTTAGTTTAATCTAATATGTTATAAGTTAGTCCATAGAAAGCCCATAAGCCTCATTTGTTGTAAACTATAAATAGCCTCCTCCTCCTCATTTGTAAGGATGGATTAGTGTGTGCATCAATAATAAGGTTTCTCTCTCTAGTTTCTCTCACTAGATCTAACGCCTCACTTCTCCCATTAGTGATTATTGTAGTGTGTGATAAGATTGATCTTAGCATTTACACATGAGCTACATAAAGTTCAACACTTATTCCAATAATCGTCCAATACTTGGAAGTATTACCACCATTTCCAAAGATATAATTTGAAAAACCGTGCTCGTATTTTATAAGCCGAGTCACTAATCACGCTAACTATAAGTTGCGTCATTGGTGATCATTTTGACGATGCATCGATTTTAAACTCAAAATGATCTACTTGGCGGATGTATAGGCCTACATATATCCCCTTTATAACACTTCAAAAATATCAGGGACAAAGTCCTTACTTTAATTTGGTGGTGATAAGTGATCAACGCACTTCCATCGAGAACAATTAAAATAATGAAATCACGTTTGAAGAACCCATGGTTCTTGTATATGGTTCGCATCATCATTGACCGGGATGGTCCAACCGGTCATGCCAATAAATAATCTTGGCTCATACAGTATGTGGTTTATGACCACCCGTACTTCGCCTTCACTTAACTTTATGTGTAAGTCAAATAATATTAGCACAACCACAGTTAACAAAGACAACTTATTTGTACATTTAATATTATTCTTTGACGTAAGACTAATTTCAGTTAAACTAGTCTGTAATATAAAATGCAAAATACAAGTTAACAAGTCCAGTTATTCAGCATACAATATTAGTACACTAGCATATGATTATAAGATCACGCGTATATCATTTAGTATTGTCAGCATCAAATTAGGGATCAGATGCTTAATAATATATATCTACCACTTAAACTATAGATGAACAAAGGAAGGTATGTTTTAATCATAACCAAATGAGGAGAAAAAAAATGCATGTATCAACTATTAAGATTGAATGTTGACATCCGCTAACCATTATTAAGTTTCGTAAACATTGGTTATTACTTTATATCATATCAATCGTGATAGTGAACAATATTATTGCAATACCTAAATCCATGTCACCAAGTTCAAAATACCCGCAAGCTATAAGTTAGTAGTTTAGATCATGGCTAATAGTGTTAAAAAAAAGTCGTATTATAGTGTTCCATAACTTTTTGATATAACAGATTCAAAACAAAACTTACTAAATTATTGGTCCAATTGAAATTCCTATAAATCAAATAGTTACGAACATACCAGAAGATACATAAGCAAATCGTAAGAACTTAGTTTTTTCTGAAGTGGTGAAACAGTATGTTAAACAAGGCAATAAATAATGAAGAACAACTTATTAGAGAACAAATAAACACAATGTCAAACAAAGAACAATCTTATTTAAGGTGACTCTCAATATTCAATTTGAAAAATAACCATTGTTTCTCTAAACTTTGAAATAATTATAAGATTTAAAATCATAAGGGGGTAACACCTAATGAAAATCAATAATGTTTTTAGTGGCCTTGTACGCAGTTAAATACCAATTGCCATTGTTTAGTAATTCTTCAACAATATAGTTTTTCAAAATCATGGCCACGGTTTAAATATCTTCTAAAGCCATCCACTTAGATATACAACAATAATAATTAATTAATAGTTGACGTAAATCTTCCATTAGTTTTCTTTTTTCAGTTTCATTGCTAAACAAACATTCGAAGATTCAAAAGTTTTGTGTTCAACGCCATTAATAGTGGTGTAAATGGTTTTGGAGTTATCATAATCATTGACACAAATAACATCAACGTTGAGTTTTATCTATCTATCATAAGGTCTAAGGAGTTAAACATACTTCATATCATAAACAACGGACATTATCATGGTATAAGAACTAAGATTCATCAACATACAATTTTATGTAAGCTCCAATCTCATATACCAGATATATACAAATTCAATTTTATTATGAGTGTGAACAATCAACAAAGATAACAAGAGTTATAAACAAGAACAACGAGAATGGAGAATTGTTTAGGGCATCATATCTGTATTCTATCACGATTATTGTATTATTACTGATGATGGATTTGCGTGTTTAATAATCACAAAGAGCTAAATCTCAACAAATAATGTATTGCAACAAACCTATTGTATTAGATAAATAATTCAACAACTATGCATGCAAAAGCCCAAATATATGTTTCTTGATATGGAATAAACATACTTATTATTTATTATTTTTGACTAAAATTGGTTATCACAAACGCTTAAAACAGTCTCAAAACCAAGATTAATTATAACTCAATTCATAAACTAAAGAAAATAACTTTTATAAAAATGTTAGCAGTAAGTTGAATAAATTTGTTTTAGCCACATAATAATTTAATGTATAATAACTTGTTTTCATCGTAAGTAGGAAACTTAGAGGATCAATTTACTTTGAAATGTCTGGAGAATTTGTATGCCTCAAGAATTCAATAACTTATGTGGTAGGTAATAATCTTATTAATTTCATATTGTTTATCTAACTATATTAAATTGTTTTATATCATGAGACAATCATTCAATCAATCATAATGTAATCTAAATCATTATTCAACAAGAAGCAAAAACTTACCTCAACCATGATTGGAAGTCAGATTCATAGAAACCAAAACTCCGTCTGTCCATATACTAGATTTGTTTTCTTAGTTAAAGCTTGATGCTTTAAAAATTGAAAACTTTTTTAGATCGTGCTGATAACGTGTTGTATAACAACGAGCCTAGTAGCACAATAAGAACAATAAGCAAAGGAATATAAGAGAGTACGAAAGGGAAAGATAGAATTTGTTATTGGTGTGTCTACACATTACATCAGGTACCTCTATTTATAGGGACCTTAACATGAATGATATTAAATACAATATTGGATGTTACAAGACTAATCATAAAGGTGGAGGTTACTTGTTAGGGGATATAAATGTGATGATTAATGTGTACAATCATTATAATAATTATTCATAACAGAAAATAAGAATTTATCAATTCCTTTTATTTATTTTTAGAATGGGATTCAACGAACTTTTTTCATCGTTTCGTTTTGTTACGTGAACTAATTAAAAGATGAGTAATAGAAAGTGTTTCAATTTGCACATTTTGATGACATATCATACCTGAAAGTCTGACACGTGTCATCATTTATAACGTGATAAATCATCAAAATGTGCATATTGAAACACTTATGAAAGTTTGTTGTTATTACACATCTTTTAGTTAGTTTACGTATCAAAACGAAACAAGGAAAAAATTTCTTTGCTATCAGATGAATCCCTCGACATTCCACTAGAAGAAATTCAACTCGACAACAAACTGCATTTTATCGAAGAACCTGTAGAAATCATGGACCGAAAGGTCAATCGGCTGAAGCAGAGACGTATTCTAATTGTCAAGGTTCGTTGAAACTCTCGATGAGGACCAGAATACACTTGGGAAGGAGAAGACCAGATGCGTCAGAAATATCCACACCTTTCACTAACACAACCATCGACATCTAACTCGAACTGAATCCCGGGATGAGATTCCCTTTAAGGATTAGGTAATGTAACAATTCACAATTTCGAGGTCATTATTTAATTTTTTAGTTGTACTTAATATTTTATTTTAAGTAAATTCACTCTTACGGATAACTAGATAGGTTATTCCGTATACGTCGTTAAACGTACATTTAACTTAAACCAAAACCTGACAATACTCAGTATATTTATTTTTATTCATTTTGGTTCCTTACAACCATAATCTAAATATCTCATTTTTACTTTCGCATTTTTAGTTAAACTTTGCACATTTTGCGTTTTTGCGAGTTTTCAATTTTTAAACATCAAGTAATCACCCAACAAGCTCTAGGATCACTTAAAATATCAAATTAGGTTTTGTTGTCAAGTTTTAACATTTTTGTTAGTTTTATATTTTTACGTTACCCGGTTTTAAGTTTCGCAGCTTAAAAACCTTATGTTTGCAATTACCGTGATCAAACTCTACACCATAACAACAAAACTAGCAAAAATAAAATCATACTCCCTTCCCACTCACTCTAAACCTACGCCTCACTACACATGTCCATCTCTAGGACAAGTGTTAACCACTTTGTACACATGTTGCATACACTTGCATGTATGCATTTACCAAAAACTAGTAACTCACTTCATTTTTCTCATTCTTATCACCAAGTAGCATAGTTTTCTCCTCCCTTTTGGCTCCCTCTCCTGGTCCGTACATCCCAACACCATAAACACCATCAATATTTGATTTCTAGTTAAAGGAAAATGCAAGAAATGGAGACTTAGGTGCTAGTGTTTAGTTCTTGATTCATTTTCTTCCATCCAAGTACTATATTTAAGGAGATCTCAAGTGTTTAAAGAAGTTCTTGCAAATATTTTTGGTGTCTTGATCTAGTGTTCACAAAACTTTGGTGACAAAATTTTGGAAGCTTGTTGGTGTGGTGATTTCATTTTAGTACTCCTACTTCTTGACTTCTTTTGTGTTTCATTTCATTTGTGTAAGGAATCACTTAAAACTTTTCATTTCACTACTGATGTATATTGTATTTTATACATTTTTCATGTTTCATATGATTATTATATGAATTTATGCATTGTACATAGCTTAAAATGGTTAAAACTATCATTAGGACTAGATTTGCAAAGACCATTTGGACCAGGGACTGTTCTTGTAATTACTGAACTTAATCAGTAGACTTTGAGGTTTAGTTAAAATATAGGGCTGTAGATCTATCTCTTAGCTTCGATTTGCTGGGTGGTTGGTCGCGTGGCGATACCCGATGATTTAATTAGAAAATAAACGGTAAAACTTGTCGAAAAATGCACACCGGATTTTAAACGTAAAAAGCTCACATATCTATTCATTTCTGAGATTCGGTCCAGTTTTATGAAATGTAGGTAACATCTTAACTTGAACGTAGCCGAAAACCCTACATAAAAAGGAGTTATGAAACTCAACTTATTGCGAATATGGTGAGACTGTTTGGGACTGTCCCGGATCAGACCTGACCTATAAGGATAAAATGGTAATTTCACTTATGCTATGAAATTTTAAGAGCTATAAGACCCACAAATCTGATTAGTACAGATTAATTCCTTTCCGAAAATATAAAATTTGAAGTATAACTCCTTACGATTTAAGAGAAACGAAATTTTTAGTAACAAATATCCACTTTTAATCAAAACCCGCACTAAACTTAAAAATTATTTAACTTATCAAAATTTGTTTATAAATGATCAAATATATTTTTATAATACCTATAGACATTATAAATAACGATGAAATTTATATAACTATTTTATAAACTTGAAATTTTGTAAATTAATAATTTTTAAGCAAACACTAATATTATACATATACCCAAAGTGGTATGACCCACTTTTGGGAATAAACCCGATAACTCATTTTTGGACAATTTGACCACATATCGACACAATAGGATGCTTGCACTGTAGAAATACATAAAAACCCGAACCTCGGACAACTTATAAATTAGGGCTCGTAACACTTTCATTACTTGTCAATTTTAGTCCCTGTCACTTTATAAACCTTAAAAACTCTATGTAAAATTGCATAATTGATATAATAAATATATAAAACTTTCTTGCATTCATACTCTATTATTTTAAAACATAAGACGCAACATATTATTTTTAGGTTGCTCGTAGTACTTCTCGGTTTACCCGTCACTTTATTTACATCTTGCTATTCACTTTTGTTTACGGTGAGTTCATAGCTCCACTTTAACTCTTTAAACTGTTTATAAACCCATTGGGGGAGATAAATGCTATTTTATAATTTGGACACAAGTGTTTTAAACTGTATGTTTATCAAAACATATTATTGCTAAAGTACCGATATTGACAAAAATAAGTCCCTAACTATATCATGAACCATTAATCACTTATATGTGAACGCGAATATTGTGAATAGGCATATTGGGTCCCGTTTGTGTTGATCGGATAGATATCACAAACGTGTTATATTTGAATAATTAGGTAAAATGGCAAATTACCTTTCAGGGCATTGGTTCATTCTATGAACCTTCAGTCAGTTTGCGTATCATAAGCTTAGTGCAATAATAATTGCTTTATGACTATTAAGGGTTACGCAATTATCTCTTAAACTTGAAATCTTGTGGTCCATTATTTAATTATAAACCTATGAATTTCACTCAACCTTTGTGTTGACTTTTTAGCATGTTTTATCTAAGGTCTTAAGGTAATTGGCAAGCACGAAGTCGCACGGAGAAAGTTTTGATGGCCTGCATAATATTATCATTCGATAAACCTTTATAAACTTTTATGTTTATGTGTTATGTACTCAAAAACTATTTGGGACCTTTTGTAAACTCTGATGTTTTATTTGATCGAATGATAAACTTTTAAAACGTCTCATTTAGAGTCGTTTTCTATGATTATGATTGTTGTACTAATAACTAGTACCCCAATGATATTACATTCCGCTGCGATATTTTGGGGGTGTTACAGATTGGTACCAGAGCCATGGTTATAGAGAACCATGTCGCATTTTTTTAGACCTAAACTTTAACCACTTTTTATTTTAACTACTTTACTTTGCATTGCCTTACACTCTCCGTGCGCTTACACTTCCCGAACACTTATTCTATACACTATTACACTTGTCTATATAAATAATATTTATATACACACGTATTTATAAAAAAGACATTTATATATACTTGATTTACTTTCGATCACCATTTCTTTATATAAAAGATTATTTATATAAACTTTTTACTAATTTTGACCTCATATGCCAATTGTAGGGCATTATGTCAGTACCAGCTTCCCCAATTCACTTACTCGATCCCTTACCAGAGATTCCTGACCTTGCACCACCCGTTCCTGTACAAGGATTTCGTTGGGTCCGTCAGTACCCAAGCATCCTGAAAACAGGATTTGGACACAAATTAGCCAAGTGTTAATCAACCTTAAACACTCTCAAGTCACTGAGTGAACAGTCACTCAGTGAGTTTCCTTCAAGATTCTTAGGACGAGTCTAAGAAGAAAGATTCACCATTCAGTGAGGCAGAACTCCCTGAGTGTCACTTAAGCCAAAGAAGAAGGTAATGGGTTCAGTGAGTATTTGACAAGAACTCACTGAACCCCCAGTCCTCCTCAACAACAATAAATGATTGAAAACTAAAGACTGAAGACCTAGACTGAAGAATCTGAAGTCTGAAAGAAAGGCGAGATTAGGCGGGAAGAGTTTGAAAAGATAAGGAGAATTGTTATCGGGCCAGAAGCGAACCTTCCCTAAAACGGCTTAAAGTCAAGAAGTGTCATAGCTGGCACTAGGGAAGACTTTTTTTAGCTTATTTCCATTGGTTCTTGGAAATGACAAATACTGTTGTATTTGTCAGACACGTTAGGTTATTCTTTTTGTATTTTTTTAATCATAGGTGCTCTTTTATACTTGTGTATAAATAGGAACAGATGGAGAAAAGTGGATTAAGTTTTTGTGCATTAAAAGCTTAGACTTTCACAAAATCACTTTTCTTATCCAAAGAGTAACCAAGTCCCTGAGATAGCTCAGTGGGTCATTATTGTTGCCACTCAAGAATAACTTGAGTTTAGAGAGGAGAACACACCATACCTTGTCTATTCGATCCCAAGTGTTTATTTCGCAACCACTTGGGTAATAGATTCTTTTGATTGATTTCTAATAAGAATTTAAACGTTGAAAAACTTGTGTTTTTATATTTACGTTTTACTTATTTGTTTAAATTAATCATTACGTTAATTCAGTCATAAAACACAATTAGATTAACTTTGTAGTTACTTCTACTTGTGTAACGGGAACAACAAGTGGTATCAGAGCCTCTGGTTTATAAAATCTTTTTTTCAAAAACTAAGAGTGCTCAAAGTTTTTAAAACCAAGATCCTACTATGGCTGATATTAATGTGCCCCAGCTCGTCGATAAAAAGGGTGGTAGCTTTTTAGCTGTTGCTCCCAGACTCGAAGCTGGAAAATTTAGCAAGTGGAAAAAGCGCATGCTTTGCTACTTGACTGGTATGGAACCATACTACATCACTTGTATCAATGAAGGTCCTTATGTCCCTAAGACTGCTGAGGGGTTAAACAAACCTGAAGCTCAGTGGACTATTGATGAGAGAAGGGTGGTCAATCAAGACCAACGCCTGAAAAGCATAATTATATCTTGTCTTCCTGACGATATAATGGAATCAGTCATTAACTGCTCTACAGCCAAAAAAACTTGGGTTGACTTGATTAATAGCTTTGAAGGTCCCTCAGATACCAAGGAAAACAGGATCATGGACCTAAAACTTGAGTACAACACTTTCAGAGCAAAGGACTCTGAAAGTCTCTCTCAGACATATACCAGATACAATACCCTGATAAATGAATTGTCAAATGATGGTGTAGTTTTGTCTAAGCATGAGATCAATGTTGGCTTTGTCAACAGTCTCCCTGAAAAGTGGCTAAAATTCTCACAGGGCCTCAGGAATGCTAATCACATTCAGACCCTTGAGCTCCCTGAGATCCATGGAAAATTTGTCTATGAAGACAACTTAATCTCTAGGAGATACCCAGACTCAAAGAAAGCTCTTGAGACCAAAAAGGCCCTGACTTCCTTACCCATATCAACTGCCTTTTATTCTAATGGTGTTGTGCAGGATTTTCAAGAGGATTCTGATGATGAGGTTGATGAAAGAACTAGTGATGAGTACCTAAATGATTTAAACTTGGAATTCCAAGAAAGGGCACTCCTTGCTAATTCAAAACGTTTTATCAAAAGAAACCAGTCAAACTTTCCAAAAGCTAAAGCAAATGAAACCACTGAATGTTTCAAATGTGGTAAAAAGGGTCATTTTGCTAAAGACTATTATTCAAAAACCATCTCAGAACCCTCTTATAAATTTTTTGGAAACAGTTCTTCAGGAACTAGCAAGTTTCAACCTAGAATGCTTCAGTCGACCCAACATTTTCAAAACAATAATGTTCAAAAGGGTCAAAAAGATTTTGAGGCTAAATATAGGAAAGCTAAGGCTAAACTTGTCCTCCTTGAAACTAATCCCTCAATGTGTTAGGCTGCTCAAACTTCCAAACCTATTCAGACAAAGAATAAGGTTCTTGTAGCCGAAGCCTATGACTGGGATAAAGAAGAGGTCTCCTCAGAAGATGAGGAAATTAGAGTAAGTGCACTGATGGCACTTTCTGAAGGTGATCAGCTAGCTATTGGAAAAAGCCATGCAAGGAATGGAGAGTGGGTCAACATAACCATGAAGAAGGTAAATATTTTACTTTCAATGGATGATGATTCTGACTGGCAGTCCTATATGAATTACATTTGTGTAGATCTTAAGTTTGTAGAAGAACAAAGGCTTAATTTGCTTTCAAAATATAACAATCTTGTGTTAGAATTAAACAAGTGTAGAGATGAATTGGTTGTATTAAAACAAGCCAAGTTAGAAACTGTTACACTACAAATTCAAAACACTGAGATTTTGAAACAAAATCAAGCTCTTCAAAATGAACTTAACAAAGAAAAGGTTGTCATTGAAGACTGGACTAAAAAGAACCCCAAAGTATATGAAACTGTGAGTCTAATTCCTAGTGAAAACAAGAAAGTTATAGGAATAGACCAACTCACTGAAAACCCAGTGAAAGTCACAGAGAAATGTTTTTTTTCCAGCTGGCATATCTTTTGAGCAGGAAATGGAACCCAAGTCAAATGACTGGATTGTCAGGGACAACCCAGTCAGTAAGTTACCAAACTTTGAGACTGGAAAAATCTTGCTTCCTGAAAGTCAGGCTCTGAAAAATATGCTTGGACTCACTGACCAACCCAGTAGTACTGACTCAGTCAATGAGTCTGAATCAGAATTTGTAACACCCCAACCCGACAAGGGTAAAGATGTCACACTAATGGTTTCATATCAGATCAAAACAAAGCATACATTACAGTAATACATGGAATCTCAAAGGTTACAAATGAAATACTGAAATTACAAGGTTACAAATGCGAATACAAATTCTAACAATATAATAACTTCTAATCATCTCTAGGCCAAAATAACTATCAAGTCTTCTAAGTCCAAAAGTCTCTTCACTCATACCCATCTTCCAACTAAAACCTGCCGCAGGAAAAGAAATGCGGCTGAGCTTAAAAAGCCCAGTGAACAGATATATATAAACGAAAACGAAAGCAAAAGAAAATGAACATATATGGTATAGTGCAAAGGAATATCATAAGGTATCGACAAAGGTACAAAGTAAGAAAGAGAAAGGGTCAGTAATCCACCACGAGCCCGAACAAATCAAATATAGTAACCATATCCTCAAAATCATATAGAGGGGAGACCTCTCAGATAATCAGATAATATGAGGGGTGTCCTCATTCTTCAAATGGAGTAGCTAGCTCCCGAACTTGTGAAAGACGTGGATTGCACCCATCATCAGTCACCAAATCAAATCAAATCAAATTATGATATATCCCTCGAAACAAAACAAATCTAGGATGCATCCATACGCCCCCCAAACAAATAATCCTGGCCAATATAAATAATAAAGCGCGCATGTAGTAGCAAATGGGGACGGTGTGTAACATCACTCAAACACACTAGAGTCATGCCATCGGTGCATCAATGACATGGCCATGTTACCTTCATGGCTAGGAAACAAATTTTGGCTCGGGTATCAAACTGAAGGGTCAAAGGTTAAAGGTCCAAATCATAGCAAAGGTTCAAATAGTCAAAGTCATCGAATCATAGTCAAAGTCCAATATCAAAGGTTCATATCAAAGGTTCAAATGCCAAAGGTTCATATCAAAGGTTCAAATGCCAAAGGGTCATATCCCATGTCTATGTCAAATGAGTCCAAACGAACTGATAAAAGGTTCATAATCAAATGGTTCATTTCTTTTAAAGAAATCTTTATCAAATGGTTTTCATAAAAGTGATCTTATTAACTGTTTTCACAAAAGTAGTCTTTAAAAGTAATTTTCATAAAAGTTTAGTAAGATTCCAAATAAATGTGGTATTGCATATTTCATAAACATCATTTTAAAAATAGTGTTCCTCAAAACATTTCCATGTTATAATTAAAAAGGTTTTCACATCTAGTTACCAAAATCAAATGAACCCTCGAAGTATCAAGTGTTTCGAACACTAATATCACAAGGTGCGAACGAATATCAAATGGGTCATTATAGGGGCTCAAAGCAAATGTGTCATATCGAACATCAAAGTCAAAGTGGATCAAACAAACGAACCAAAGTGTAGGGGAACATAGCAATGGCTTAGGGAATTCTTAAAATGAATCAGAATCGATGAGTCATGAGAAAGAAAACACCCTTACTGAAAAAGGGTAGAATATATGTACCTTATGCGAATCAAACAATCAAAATAGGAAAGCACCGAAAATATAGAATCACCCTTCTTCTCCGAACCTCTTGAGTCGGACTAAAACAGATTGAAACAAGGACGAGACTGAACGAAACTCGAATCAAAACCCACGATCTAAACAGCCTCACGATCAAACACCTTGATGATCACCCTTTGTACGCCCCCCTTTTTTTTTTGTACTTCTTATACTCGAATAAGAGAAGGAGCAGAACAGTGCCGCCACACAAGTTTTAAGGTTTTATTTTCTGTATTGCTGTTTGTGTGAATATAATGGTGATGAACTGACTGAATGCTTTGTATTATTGAAATTATGTTATTTACAATATGTGGGGTACATAATATATATAAAAGAAAGGAGCATTTACAGCGGAGATCTCGGAGAGAATCAAGGGATGCTTTTGACTAATAATAAGGGATATAAAGTAGGAGGGAATTATGGGCATAGAGGGATCCTCCTTATTTGGTTTTTGTCATGCCGAATTTAAAAGTTCAAGGTAGGCGTGAGTTTTAGAAATTTAGGAAGCATGACATTATAATATGTTATGGGTTTTGTATATAATATGGGTATGTTAAGTTTCAACGTGTAAGGAAAGAATCATGGCCCATAATTGTGTTTGATTCTAGATGAGGCATAAAGAAAATAGGGAAGTCGTGATTATAGGGAGTGATATTGGCCGAGCATTTTGGAATTTGGTGACTGTTTCCTTCCTTTCAATATTCGAATGATATTTTCTATCTTTGTGTGTCATTTATTGTGTAATATAAGTTGTGTCCAACTCAAATGAAAATTGGGTCCTTAGTAATATACTTAACGTGTGATGTTTATTTTCGGCTCAAGGTTTATGTTTTCATTTCGTATCGTATCACAACGTATGGTTAAAACTTAGGTTAAAATAAATATACTTGTCCTTGTATAATTAATTTTATGCTCGTATAACTTCAAAAATTTTGAGGGGCAAAAATGGGAATTTCAAATGAACAGAAATTTAGGGTTTTACAGAATCACTTACACCACTCCCACCTCTGAAAGTCCTTTAGGGAGCTGCACCAAGCTCATACCTCACACCATTGGTCTACTCTCAGCATTCTCCAAAGGAGAAGCCAGGAATGGGAAAACCCATCCTGAAAAGGCAAACCCCTGAAGTCTCAGTTTATACTGATGACTCATCAACTTCAGTCCCTTCTGAAGTAAAAACAGAAAGCCCTGACTCAAAAATTGATCAGTTGGCTAAGCTTGTCAGGAAGCTGAGTAAGAAGATTGAATCTTCTGAGAAGCCTTTTCAATCTAAGATGAAGGAACCCAAATCAGTTTTCTCAAGCACCAAACCAAAACCCTCCAAACCTCTACAAAGGTGTGAGCTGTGTCACTATACCAATCATTCCACTGATGATTGTTTTAGAATCCTTTACTGCATGATATGCAAAAAGGAAGATCACAGGACCTCTGATCACCAATCATACACAGCCACATCAAAGATGGCAAACTTTAAGGCACAGGCTTTAAAGTATCCCTCTGATTCTAAGCAGAAACAGAAACAAAAGGCCAAATCATTTGCACCTTGCTCACACTGTGGCTTCAATGACCACCTTCCTAAGGATTGTCTAATGGACAACAGTTGTGACATCTGTGGAGATCCCACTCATGACACCTCAGGACATGAGAAGGTCATTCAGACTAGAAGAGGAATTCCCAAGACTTCCTCTCAGTCTACTGAGTCCACATCTGCAATCAAATGCAAAATTCGTGGTAGCTCAGTCCACTCAACCACTGACCATGAATCAATTGTTACTTTTAAAAAGGCTGTTAAAGCCAAGCCCTCCAAAAAGAGGGGTCTTAGAAAGAACTAACTCAGTTTACCATTTGTGCATAGACATGCCAGGGAGCCAGTTTGGCATCTAGATAGTGGATGTTCAAGGAGCATGACTGGTGTGAAAGAGTATCTGCACAAATATGTAAAAGAACCAGGACCCAAGGTGGTATTTGCTGATAATTCATCATGTCTCACTGAAGGTTATGGTTCAGTAAATTGTAGTGGTATAGTTTTTACTAGGATAGCTTATGTCAATGGTCTTAAGCAATGTTGCAAAAATCGGCCGTATCGGCCGATTAATCGCTGATATATCGTTAATCGGCCGCCGACCTTGTCGAATTTTGAAAATCGGTCAAAAAATCGGCCTGGGCAAAAAAAGGGAAAAAATGGGCTGTATCGGCCAGAAATCGGCCATATCGACCGATTAATCGGCCGTATTGGCCAGCTTTAAAAAAAATAAAAATTTAGGCATTCTACTTAATTTGGGGATCATTTATTTCACTTATAACACACAATGAGCCTCATAATCAGAATTGGAGCCTTTTATTGAGGTTTGGAAACATATTAGGCTTGGAATCAGTTATGATATTTAGTTTGGTCTCCAGAAATACCCAAAACATGCAAAAAATGCCAATCCGATTAATCCCGCCTTGGCCGATTAATCGCTTCAGGGTGGTCGACCGCCACGCTACCGATTCACGATTTTTGCAACATTGGTCTTAAGTACAATTTAATCAGTGTCAGTCAACTATGTGATGTAAAGTACATAGTTCAGTTTGATGATAAGCAAGGAACCATCTTCAATGCAAATAAGGAAGTTGTCCTTATTGCACCAAGAAGACAAGATGTTTATGTGTTAGACATGTCCAGTCTAACTCAGAATGGAACTTGTCTCTTTGCTAAGGCCACTGAAACCCTCAACTAGCTTTGGCATAAGAGACTCTCCCATCTGAACTTCAAAAACATAAACAATCTTGTCAAACAAAACAAGGTCCTTAGCTTACCATCACTTGTGTTCTCAAAGGATAAACCCTGCTCTGCCTGTGAAAAGGGTAAACATCATAGAGCATCCTTTAGAACCAAAACAAACTTTTCCATCAGGAACTGCCTTCATCTTCTCCATATGGATCTCTTTGGGCCCATCAGTCCTAGATCCATTAACCATGAAAAGTATACTCTGGTCATTGTGGATGAATACTCAAGATACACTTGGGTTTACTTTCTGACCAAAAAGAGTCAGGCAGCTGAAACAATCATGTCCTTTGTCAGGAACATTGAAAATCAAAATGACATTAAAGTCAAACAGATTAGGACTGACAATGGGACAGAGTTCAGAAACTATGAACTTGAATGTTTCTGTGATGAGAAAGGAATTTCCCAAAAAATTTCCTCTCCTTACACACCTGAACAAAATGGTGTTGCTGAAAGGAAAAATAGAACACTCATTGAAGCAGCTAGGACAATGCTAAATGGATCAGTCCTTTCAAACACTTCTGGACTGAAGCAGTAAAAATTGCCTGTTACACACAAAACAGATCCATCATTGTCAAGAGACATAGCAAAACCCCTTATGAGTTATTCAAGGGAAGGATCCCTGACATCAGCTACTTTCATGTCTTTGGGTGTCCTGTGTTTATTCATAATCACAAGGATCACAAGCAATCAGTGTCTCTAACACCTCAGTGGAAGAAATAGGTATTGATGATTCATCAAGATACCCTCCTGATGAACATCAACCTGACAATGATCCTTTCACTCAGTATCAAGCAAATGCTGATATCTCCTACTACATCATCCCTCACAACCTTCCTTACCCAACCATCACTGAGTTTGTTGAAGCACAAACAATTACTGATGCAATCAATCAGTCTGAACAAAGTGCTCAGGAACCAAACAATCTCAGTGATCATTCTACCCAGTCAGACACTCAAGATCCTGAAGATCATCAGGTGCCTGCACCAGAATCTACACCTCCAACCAATCAGGTCTTCACAAGTTCTAATCAGTATCCAAGACCTCAGGACAGTTGGACTAGGTCTCAAGATATAGAAGTTGTCAACATAGTTGGAGAACCTACTGAAGGCATGCTCACCAGAAGCATGGCTGCTAAACTAACAGCAGCCTCAGCCAATGAATGCCTATTTGTGGACTTCATCTCCACAATTGAACCCAAAAGTGTCAAAGAAGCACTTAAACATCCAAGTTGGGTTCAGACCATGCATGATGAACTGGAACAATTTGACAGAAACAAGGTAATGACCTTGGTCAAATGTCCTGAAGATGTTTCAGTCATTGGCATAAAATGGGTGTTCAAAAACAAATATGATGAAAATGGCATAGTCATTAAAAACAAAGCCAGACTTGTAGCCAAAGGCTATAATCAACAAGAAGGCATTGATTATGAAGAAACATTTGAACCAGTTTCAAGGATGGAAGCCATCAGGATCTTCCTTGCATTTGCAGCCTACATGAACTTCAAGGTGTACCAAATGGATGTAAAAAGTGCATTCTTAAATGGCTCACTGAAAGAAGAAGTTTATGTTCAGCAACCTCCTGGATTTGAAAGCTGTGAGTTTCCTGACTATGTCTGCAAGCTTAACAAAGCCCTTTATGGACTAAAACAAGCACCCAGGGCATGGTATGAAACTGTCTCAGCCTTCCTGATCCAAAACAAATTTGTCAGAGGCAAGATAGACAACACATTGTTTATCTATAGGACAAATGGTGATGTCATCCTTGTACAAGTATATGTGGATGATATCATATTTGGCTCAACAAGTTATAAACTTTGCAAACAGTTTGAAAAACTGATGGCAAAGAAATTTGAAATGAGCATGATGGGAGAACTGACTTACTTCCTTGGACTGCAAATCAAGCAGACTGATAAAGGAACCTCTATCAGTCAAGAGAAGTATGTCAGAAGCCTACTGAAGAAGTATGAGCTCAGTGACTGTGCCTCAGTCAAAACTCCCATGGTTCCACCTAACAACCTTGGTCTTGACCTTACTAGAAAACCAGTTAATCAAACTCTTTTCAGAGGAATGATTGGGTCACTGATGTATCTACTTGCATCAAGGCCTGACATCCAATTCTCAGTCTGTTTGTATGCCAGATATCAATCTGACCCAAGAGAATCTCATCTCACAACTGTGAAAAGGATACTTAGGTACCTGAAAGGTACTCCAAACCTTGGATTATACTATCCAAAATGGTCAGGCTTTGATCTCAAAGGATACTCAGACTCTGACTATGCTGGATGCAACATGGACAGAAAAAGCACCTCAGGCTCCTGCCAAATCCTTGGTGGAAAATTAGTCTGTTGGAGTGCTAAGAAGCAACAATCAGTTGCCATGTCCTCAGCAGAAGCTGAATATGTTGCAGCAGCCAGTTGTTGTGCAAATGTACTATGGATGAAAAGTCAACTCAGTGACTATGGAATCCAGTATAAGATGGTTCCCATCTTTTGTGATAACACAAGTGCAATTGCCATCTCAAACAACCATGTTCTTCATCAGAGAACAAAACACATTGATATTAGATATCACTTCATCAGGGACCATGTCATGAATGGTGACATTGAATTACACTTCATTCCTACTGAATATCAGCTAGCTGATATATTCACCAAACCTTTGGATGAACCAACTTTCACAAGACTGAAAGCTGAATTAGGAATGTTGGATATTGAGAATCAGTCCACTGATTGAATCCATCCAACTAAGTGTAAATTCTGAAAACCTCAGGTCCCTGACTCAATGTGTTCCTCAGTGAAAAAGATCATTGAATCACCTTCCCTGAACCCCTCACTAAATGAAAAGTCATTCAGGGCCCTCAAGATGACATTCAATGCTAACTTAAATGCTCTAAGTATCTAGTTAGTAAATGTCCGAGGTTGGTAACTGAATACCTATTTAATATAGGAATATATGTTCCTTTGCCTTCTGGCATGCACCTCTTGGGCCCCCACTTACCCACTTGGCATTTAATGCCTCTTCTCACACATCATATATGTGTGATGATGTAAACTCTGCAAATTACACTTTTTGCAGACGGCACAACTGTTCACCTCGACTATTGTGCAAAACCCGGGAAAGTGGAGTGGTGGCATTTAATGCGGATCCCAAACGTTTTATACAAAACGGTTTTCAAAATTTTGAGAATAATCCGCTTAATGCCTAAACCACCCTTCCCTCCACTTCCCTATAAATACCCCCAAACAAATCAACACACACACGTTTTTAGAAAATCTTAAGCAAACTCTTGCCCTTTTCTTTCAAAAACTATTGTGTGTGTGTTCTTCATCTTTGGAAAACCAGACCATCTTTTTGTCAAAACCAAGACTCTTTAAAAAAATGACTACTTCTAAAGCTATCACCTACGCCCTAAATGTGGAATTCACAATGGAGGGCGTGGACATGACCAAAAATAACGTCGTAGGAAATTTTGCCTACCCCGAAAAATTTTGGGCATACAAGAATGTGGTCAAATACCTTCAAAACTGCTTTCTTGCTACGGCGTTTACAAAAACCCCCTCAGTCATATATCATGACTATCTGAGGGAAATTTGGTGTACAGCAGTGGCAACAAGCCCTGATGACATTAAGGAGACCCAAATAACGTTCTCAGTGATGAACGGGAGAAGGACCCTCTCCCTGGATTACCCAACCTTTATCAAGGTCACAGGTCTTGATTTCGCTGAGAACTTTAACCCTCAGCCCACTGACGCAGAAGTAAAGGCCGAATTGCTTTTACTAGGGCTACATGATGTAAAAAATCCTGAAGTGGCCCCAGGAAGCTTATTGGCCAAAGCACCAATAATTAAGACTTGGTTCCCGGCTGTTTGGAGGATCCTGATGACCTTTGTCATTCAGGTCCTTGGAGGCAATAAATCCTCCACGAAGTAATTGAATGCATCACAACAATTGATGGTGTTCAGCCTCCTGGAGGGTAGAAAGATAGACATCGGAGAGATAATCTTCCGAGACCTCGTAGCCAAGCTATCAGGAAAATCTAGGCAAAGACACATGTCTTACCCTAGGTTCATTTCTTGTGTGCTTCAGGACTTACTAGGCTCTGAATATGTTAGGCCAAACGTTGAGGGATCTAAACCTGACGTCTTACACAAAGCCAACTATTCAAGAGACCTTACTGAGGTATAACCAGTCCCCCTGACCACATACATGCTGATGGTCATTCAGGGGGCAAATGCTGTCTCACTAGTACCTTCTCCTACAAAGAAGGAGAAGAATAAGAAGGCAGGGTCCAAGAAGGTGGTTAAACCCAAACCACTCGCCATTGAGACTTCTGCCTCAGAGCCTAAAGAAAGGCAAACAACGGCCAAGACCTCTGAGACACCCACTACTGAGACCCTCTTGACCGTAAAAAAAACACCAATGGAGGGTACTGAGAAATCATCCTCAGCGTCCTCGGGCAAACCCTTTCCTCATGGATCTACTGACATACACAAGTCAGTGGGGTCTGGAACCTTCACCCTTTCACATCCCGATGAAGGCATTAGTCAATCACAACCTTTGCCTGAGGGAGTACAGGGTCCTATACCCTCAATGGAGCAGCACTACTCTGCTGAGAAGGGGAACCACACCCAATCACATCCTGTTTACGGTCCTGAGAAATCACACTCAGGATCTCAGGGAGAAACGGGCCCTAAATCCTCAGAAGGGCAGTACAACCCTGATGGGAAGGGGGACCTCAACCAATCATTGCCTTATGATAGTACTGGAGAACACCCGCCAGTCCTTGAAGGCACTCAGGGGGACAAAGACTTAGAGGGATTAAAACTACCCGCTGATACGGAACCCACAACCCCCTATGGCGAATCCAGTCACTTGGGAACTGACTCCATGGTCCAGGCTGAGAAAACCCACTCAGTTCACTTGGAGGGGTGAGGACCTGGCCACAACGAAGGCAAACCCTCTTCTGAGGGGGAGCTGGATTCTTCCCTGGTTCCTACTCTGGCGGATCTTTAGAACTTAATAAATGATGTATCAGACGAAGAGATGGTAGATTTTGGGGACGAAGAAATGTTTGGTGCTGGGGAGGAAACAAAGACTGACACATAAAACTCTCCTCAGCACACTGAACAACCATCTCCTCCTCCTGAGGATCAACCAGAGCCACTCACCAAACCATCAACATCATCATCATCATCATCATCAGGCCACTCATCTGCTCCTGCAACTCCTCAATACCTGCAGAAGTATGATAACATTCTTCCTCTCACAGAAAGGCAACTAGTGAAGTTCCTCCGCAAGGCCAACCATGCCCTCTTCCGTGAGATCACTGAAGAACAATGGGACCAGCATATTGAAGTGGCAGTCTCCTATGCCGACTTCAGGGCTACTGTTGAAGCAACTCAGGCTGAAATTAGGACATCCCTGGACCATATGGGTTCTGAACAAGACAAGCAGTTCTCCAATATATTGAAGACTCTTGATTCGATTCAGGAGGAATTCAGAGATGATCCAGCCCTGATCGCAAAGCTGACTGAGTATATGGATACTCAGAAGACCACCTCCACCAACATTACTGAACTGCTCAAGCTCCTGAAAGAGGTGGATCTTAAACCACTAAGGTCTCAGCAAGACTCAATTCAACAGTCAGTCGCTAGTTCCCAAGAGTGCCTGACCAAGATATCCACAGCATTTGATCAGCTCTCCAACAAACATAATGAGCTGATCAACCATTATACCACAAAGGTCACTGAACTCACAACAACTCAGGCTACAATGGCGGCAGACATCTCCGCCCTGAAGAATGAGACCTCTGATGTCAAGAAAATGGTCTCCAGTATTCTATCTATTCTTCAGGCATCTCCGGTTACCCTACCTCCTCAGTCAACAGATGCATACACTGAAGTTCCAGCATCTGTTGAGGGGGAGAAACTTGATGATCCTACTCCTGAACCTTCATCTTCAGCACTTGTTGTTGCTACAATCCCTGTACAACCTGAAGCCATAGCAACAGAAGTGCCTGAGACCTCCACCAGTCAACCCCCTCTCACTGACAAAGGGAAGGGAATCATGGTGACTGACGAATCTCCTCAAATACAACTGGTTAAGGCATCAACTAAAAGGCGTCCAGAACCTGATGCACCATTTGAGGTTGAATTGGATGGTGGAAGGAAATTCTTTGGAACTCCAGCGGAAGTGGCCGTAGTCTTGCATGAACAGAACATAAGAAGGGCCAAAGAAAAAGCTGAGCAACTCAACAGACCTGTAATTGTTGAGGTTGCCAAGGAGGTAATCAAGGAGACTGATCAAGAAATCAAGGGGGAAGAATTCCTCAAGCTTCAGGCTGACCTCATTAAGGAGCACAATTAGCAGGCCAAGCTTAGAGAAGAAAGGAGGAAGAAAACCTATGAGAGGTATATGTGGCACATGACGAAGACCAATGGAGAAGGAACCATCACTGATATGACTATTCACCTGACCAAGCCTATAAGCGTAACGGTTCACAGGGGGCCTAGAAAGTCTGAGGTAAACAAACCCTTCAAGTTCTCAGACTATGGGCTAAAGGAATGGGACATGATGATGCCCATCCTGAGGAAGAAGCAAGGCAAGATTGTTCCTAGCCTTCTAAAGACCCTGAACTCCAAATATGAGGAACTGGAAAAGGTGGCTAAGAGTTTAGGAATAGATCATGAGAAGGCGCTTGCTTCTCAGGGACTGTCAATCCCGGAGCCTACTCAGAAGATTGGGAAGAAAAGGAAAGCTGCGGAACAGGAGCCTGAACAGTTCATAGCCGCCCTTCATTGCAACAGGATTCCTCCTCAAGGAGTGAAATTTGTTCCCAACAAAGTCATCAAGACTCCTGAGTATGGTATTTTCTTCGTTGATGAGTTTGACCAACCGGCCTTCCAAAGGGTCAGTGACATACATTTTGTGGAAACGACTACTCTTCTGGCATACAAGCTAATGGCGATTCAAGTGAAGAGCCCTGAGAATGAAGAGTTTGTCAAGCTGTTGGATAGGATGATGAATGAGCGACCTGAAAAAGAAGTGTTAGTGTCGAAGAAAGCTAAGTTGGAACTCATGGGTATCTTGGACCCTGAGTATTATGTTTAGATGTTAGGACTTTGTAATGATATTAATAAAATGATGGCCCATGTTTTGTTATATCAGTATCCTTTCATAGCTTTCTAGTATATTCAGTATGAGAAGAAGCCCATTTGCTCACTCATAACTGATCAAAACACTTAGGCATAATTTATATCCAAATAGGGGGAGATTGTTGGGTCCGTCAGTACCCAAGCATCCTGAAAACAGGATTTGGACACAAATTAGCCAAGTGTTAATCAACCTTAAACACTCTTAAGTGAGTTACCTTCAAGATGCTTAGGACGAGTCTAAGAAGAAAGATTCACCATTCAGTGAGGCGGAACTCCCTGAGTGTCACTTAAGCCAAAGAAGAAGGTAATGGGTTCAGTGAGTATTTGACAAGAACTCACTGAACCCCCAGTCCTCCTCAACAACAATAAATGATTGAAGACTGAAGACCTAGACTGAAGAATCTGAAGTCTGAAAGAAAGGCGGGATTAGGCGGGAAGAGTTTGAAAAGATAAGGAGAAGTCTTATCGGGCCAGAAGCGAACCTTCCCTAAAATGGCTTAAAGTCAAGAAGTGTCATAGCTGACACTAAGAAAGACTTTTTAGCTTATTCCCATTGGTTCTTGGAAATGACAAATACTGTTGTATTTGTCAGACACGCTAGGTTATTCTTTTTGTATTTTTTAATCATAGGTGCTCTTTTATTCTTGTGTATAAATAGGAACAGATGGATAAAAGTGGATTAAGTTTTTGTGCATTAAAAGCTTAGACTTTCACAAAACCACTTTTCTCCTCCAAAGAGTAACCAAGTCCCTGAGATAGCTCAGTGGGTCATTATTGTTGCCACTCAAGAATAACTTGAGTTTAGAGAGAAGAACACACCATACCTTGTCTATTCGATCCCAAGTGTTTATTCCACAAACACTTGGGTAATAGATTCTTTTGATTGATTTCTAATAAGAATTTAAACGTTGAAAAACTTGTGTTTTTATATTTACGTTTTACTTATTTGTTTAAATTAATCATTACGTTAATTCAGTCATAAAACACAATTAGATTAACTTTGTAGTTACTTCTACTTGTGTAACGGGAACAACATATTTGACCCTGATGATGCCTTCCACCCAGAGGAGCACCGAGAAACTCCTAGACTAGAATATTATCATCAGTTGCTTCTATTATCCTAGCCACGGGATGTATGGCCATAATAATGACACTTGTGGTATTTTGTTGTATGACAAATCGTAGCAAGTTATTTTAGGACATGTGGTATGGTTATGCTATGATATGATATCGGTTTATGTAAGCCGAAATTTTACATCTTATATTCATGTTTGTTGTGATTGTATCTACACATGTTGTGAATATATATTATGGTTGTTGTGATTCACCCTTATTATGATTGACTCTTATCGCGACTTATTCCAATCTCATCATGGTTGAGTTAATCTCGCTGTATTACGTACGTCTCCATCCAATGAATTCTCTATCTTTTGTTGCTGCCATGTTATTACAACTCTCGTCTATTTCACTCCCCGTTTCTCCACCATCTTTTCAACCGCTTTACGAAAATACATTACTACCCTGTTCTAAATTAATTTACTTATAATATGTAAAATATTTGGGTGATACTCTATAGACTCCTACATCCTATAAAATGGTTTGCTAAGTACCATATAAATCTGTTTTGTTATCACCTAGTTCATAACTATTCTACAACAATTTTAGTCGTCGTCTTATAAATTGTATTACCCGTTTGAAAACTGTTTTGACCACCATTTTGTAAACACCTTACAGACAGTTTTGCTATTATCTTGTGAAACCATTACTATCACCTTATAAACCATTTCGCTAAAAAAATTTATACGCTGTTTGTCACTATCCCATCAATCATTTTGTCACTCTCTTACAAACTACTTTACCACCTAATAAACCGCTTTGTCATCATTTTTAAACTATTTGTATTCATATTATAAACCAGTTGGTTACCTTGCTACCCCCTAATAAAATAATAAACCGTATCGCTATGAACATACAAACTGTTTTCAAATATCCTAAAAACCATTTTGCGGTCATCCTATGAACTGTCCTACCACTATATCATAAAAATCAAAACTTGTGACTTTACTACTATCTTATAAACAATGAATTGTTTTCTTATTGCCCTATAAACTAATGTAACGCCCCTTGACCACTTTGACCAAAAACGTGAAATTTTTTCGCAAAAAGTAACATTCCGAAACTGACCCACACTAAGGTCTAGATTGTGGAACCTAAAAGTAGATCCTGAAAGATCCACTCTAAGGTCCAGATTTATGGAACCTAAAAGTAGATCCTGGAAGATCCACACTAAGGTCCAGGACTGAAATTATACTTTAGGATTTGACGGGAAACGCTTGACTTTACTTGACATTCCGTTACTCTATTGACCCTTTATAAGAATCTACATTCATAACCAAGATGAACATTTAACTCATAACCAAGATGACCATTTCTGGATCCACACTTAGGTCCATACTTTGGAACCTAAAGGGGGATCCTAAACTTAAAACTATGGATCCACACTTAGGTCCATACTTTGGAACCTAAAGGGGGATCCTAAACTGAAACTATGGATCCACACTTAGGTCCATACTTTGGAACCTAAAGGGGGATCCTAAACTGAAAACTATGGATCCACACTTAGGTCCATACTTTGGAACCTAAAGGTAGATCCCATAACTGACGGGTTATGCATAAACCACTTTTGACCCATTTTCACAACAAACAACTTATACCACTTCCGAATTACATCAAACTTTCCAGAAATCATTATATTAACATAATAAACATGTTCCAAGATCACTTGACCCGTTAACCACCCAAAATGGGTACTTTTACACTTTTTCCAAACACCCCCTTAACTTTTACTAAAAACACTTAAAACACATTTGACAACTCGTTAGACTCCCAAACCGTTACCCGACCTTAACACACATTATACGACTCAAAAAATAGACTCTCGGGGTACAACTTTGACTCGAGCTCGGTATTCTACCTAGCTCCTAATGCTTGTTATCTTCCAAATCCATTCCAAATTCTTATGCTATACTCCAAGCCTTCAATTCCGCCGCACTTAAGCCTACAAAAACATTGACAACTAATAGAATAAGCTTACGCTTAGTAAGTAACCCATCATAAAACATATATCATACACATACTTTCACATAAGCATCATAATCACATAAAAAAACTCTAAACTACCACATACCACTCATATCATACTCAACTTCACAACGTAATCACATTCATTCAACACTACCATAATCACAACATACCTTAACTAGTCCAAAGCCGATAACTAACATACTCTTATCCAAGGTCACTAGCCATCCATCCTTAGCTTACAACCATACTAACCCAACTCTTATGCTCTTACACAACCACAATACATACATGATAAATACATACATAACACATGTTTTAGGGAGAGTTACTTACCTTAGTCTAAGCTAACAACATCAAAGTCATCATCATTACCAACATCATCCATCATCATCATCAATCTTCTACAACATATCAAACCCTAATAACATAGCAATCAATCACATAAACAAGGGTTAATCTAACCCATAAAACATACCCATCTTTCTTCCTACATCATCATATGACCATATCTTGATCATATGATGAAAACCCACTTTCTCCTAATCTATAGCTTCATTAATATTAAGAATATAGATACTTACATGTGATGATTATCACTAATGAAGGCTACCAATACTTGATCTTTACCTATTTCTTCTTGGATCATCATTTAGCTATTTCCCTCCCTTTTTCCTTCTCTCTAAATCCGGACTCCATCACACACCTCAATAATTGAGGAAACAACTAGAATAAACTAGTTATAGCTAGTTAGGTGGCTCATTGGCCCATTGGCAAGAATAGCCCCTCAAGTCCTATCCCTTCTATTTTAGCCACAACTAACTTAATATAACACTTTGCTACAATGACAACTTAGGTCCCTTTAGTTATGCATCACATTTCATATTACTACTTTAGTCATACTTTGACTATTAGTTTGACTACCGGGTTTGACTTTCCACGTAACTTTGTTAACCAACCAATCACATCCAATCTTAGCATATTTCATCTAGGGTGGGGCCTACTCGTAACCGGGATACGGGTCTAACAATAAACTAATTCACAAATTAATTTACAAACTATATTATTGGCATGTAGTAAACCGGTTCGCTACCTGACTACTATTTCATAAACCAACAAATGGCTTCACTAGCATTTTGTAAATTATGTTACAATTATCTTACAGTTTTACTAACACCTTATAAACTATTTTACTCCCCTGTGGACTGCTTTAACCACTGTCTATTAAAACAATAAGTCTGCGTTACCATTACTCTACAAACTATTTCACCATTATTTCACAAATTATTTTGCTGTCACCCTATGAACTACTTTGCTACTACTTTGCAAAAATAAATAAATAAATAAATTGTTTCCTTATTACCCTACAAAAAATTTCACATGCCGTTTTACAAAGTATTCTGCAATTACCCCCTGAACTATTTACTTCCTTGAAAAGTATTTTATGTTGTAACCTCGCAAACAGAAAGACCGATATTTTTCTAATAACTAAACTGAGCATTACTTCGTTGGACCTTAATTATACAAAGCCTGATCACCTATGTATAATTCAGGTAGGATCATGCTATGCTAGAAATGGTTGCCTAAAAATTTTATCAAAGTCAAATTTTCTATTTCCAGTCTCGAGAAATCACAAGCTCACATGAGTAGACAAAAGAAGTGCAACTTATGGGTATTCATACTAGTAAACACAGTAACCAGATAGACTTCTACCTAACCTTGTCACATAAATTCAGCCTTGTCTCGCATAACGTTCCACTTCGAGAGGTCAAGTTACACCACTAATCATCAGAGGGCAACCTACCAACAAACGTAGCCACAATCAACGGGATTACCTACGATTATGACCATAAGAATTCATACGAAACTTAACCTTATGACATCTCGCTTTACTTCACATCTTCCAATTTCGAAAATCCCACCGTTAAACAGACAACCTCTAAATTCGAAAACTATCGAATGACTCATAACCCCAAGGGTGACTAAGACATACCTTCAATTTGAAAATCGGTGCCAATCATGATGACGATTAAATTCAGTCCCTTAATCTAAATCGTACCTTCCGCATTGAACACTAAGTATGCTACTGAATCAACCAACTGATTGCTCCTAGCAATCAACAACATTCTTCAAGACTTTACCTTCCACGTTAAGTATTAAGTGTACCACCGAACTAGCCATCTGATTGCTAATAGGAACCGACGACATCTTTCGAGGTTGCACCCTAAACCTACTAGATACCCATAAGACATCGACCTAGTGCCCACAGAATTTGAGGCTTAGACATTCTTTTTCTTAGTATGGTCTGGTTGCTGAAATACCACAATCATCTACGATGAGAAACTCGTCCACGTACCTTATGGTAATAAGATCTTAACAATACGATGAGGACCCCTCGATGGAAGTAAACAATGAAGGGACCAATAAAACTTTTGACAAGGGCTAGGAACATACAATGGGCTGACTTATAACCTGACGAAAGTCTTAAGACCTTACGGAGCAACCCGAGCAACTATCTTTGGGACAATTGCCTAATCCTTCAACTAATTCTTTAAGAGTATTAGCCTGACTGGGACGTAAGAGTGATCCAAAACACCGTTGCTCACTAAACCAAACCTTAGAGCTGAATCAAGCATCTCTATCCACGACTAGGAATAACAATACACCATGACTTGACACTATTCCGTCAATGTACTATTCAACCTCTCCACACCGTATAATGAGATTTTCCCTTGTAAGTAATGGATACCTTGGATTGGACTATCAATGTACAACTACCCTTACGACGCTGTGTCCTCTAAAGGTTCTAGATTATTCAGCCATCCATTTTTATATAACCTCTCTCCCACACTGAGATGCCAAGAAGTCTCAACATACCGAGTGGCCATTGATACACAACTTTCACTTGTAACCAAGGAAAACACCTCATGACTTAATTTCAAACCACTAGCACAACAATATAAGGCATGATACATCCCAATACTGCCCAAGTGAATTAAGTACCATATCTATAAACTTCACCCGATATTTAGCCACCAAACACTATCAAGCATTGGAAACTAGACTCTGTCCTTCAACCTTTGAAAACTTATATAGGTATGCATACTCGACTATACCTGCCTCCCTAATGTTTTCACTCTTAAAAAAAATGCATTTATATTAACCATAAAACTCGTTGTGATACTTTTCTAAAATACTTATTCTAACGGGTTAAATTTTTTTAGTCAAACCTTACCGAACTTTTGTATGTTAAGAAACGGCTAAACGTTGATTTTTGTGAAATTGTCTTATTTACACCATATTTAAAATTCATTCTACTAAACTTTAAATTTTTCAGGGTCGCATTATTTTACCCGACTATTAACCTCAGACAAAGAAATTGTGTCTCTTGAATTATTGATTTGGTCAAATTCGTGTAAACGCTTACTGATGCAGGTTTTCTGACCAGGTTTTAATATTTATAAATTACTCGTCTACCTATGGTCTACCTTATTCACTAACGGGCAGAGAACCTTATCATGTGTAGTGTAGTAATTAGTAAAACCGAGGTCATCCCAAGAGCTATGTGTGTGTGGATTCTAACTTAAGTCTATGTCACTTTTTAAAAAGGGTTTTTTAATCGTTTGATTAATTAAACTAAATAACAGGAGTAAAATACTGAAATTAAATTAAGTAGAATGCAGTAAGGAGAAAGTGTACTAGCCTAGTTATTCATCCTATTATGCACTGACTATGTTCTCTAATTATGCCTCCTATCGCTTCAAGTGGGGTTTAGATTCACTAGACTCCTATGGTCAATTCGTCTAGACTATATCCCCTAGAATCCTACTCCGATATCAAAGTGTGGAAAACTAGAAGGGGGGGTTGAATAGTTTTTACCGTTTCAAGTTTTAATTTGTTAGTTCTAGGGAAGCAATCACAAATTAAGTTATCACACAATATAAACTAAATATAAAGAGATGAAAGATCAAACCACATAACACAAGTGTTTATAGTGGTTCGGTTTGCAAGAGATCCTTATCCTTGCCCTACTCCACTTCCTCGAGTTGCTTACTCGAGAGATATCTTTCACTAAGAAACAAACTCCCTTCAAGGTGGAGAAAACCTTTACACGTCGCTTACTTCCTTTTCCGGTACTAAGCTAAACACCGGGTTCTTTTCACAAGGTAGAACCAACCTGACGTCGCCTACTTACTTTACCGACACTAAGCTAGATGTCGAGTTCTTTACACGGGTACAACCACTCCCTACACTCCTTGTGCTTTGAGGACTAAAGCACTAACCACACTTACTGATCTAACTGATACAGATGATAAGAAACACTTAAAGTGTTTACACAGAACCTATACTACAACTTCACAACAGTCTGCTTGTTTGAAGCTTGTTAACTTGATCTTCTTTGCTACAAAAGAAACATCAATGATATATACAACTACTGTGGTTAGTAACTAAAGTGAATGTATGTGTTTTCTTTTCTAAGTGGATAATTAGATCAAATGCCAAGCCTGCTATTTATAGGCAAACAAAGAAAGGCTCCTACGGATCCGGCGGATCCCTCAGAAGGGATCCGTCTTTGTATATATTTCGATCCGTGGGATGACAGCTAATGTTGCACAAGAGATCTTTCCATATCCTTGTGTTGTCAAATCAATATCTACCAAAGTCAACTATATAACTTGAGTATCTAATCAAGATATCACACAATCTTACCAAGATTGTATTTGTGATGTATACCATGATGTCACTATGTAACTTTTAAACTAAAGTTTCCATTAAAGGAAATACACATGTATATGTAATATAATGTTAGTGATCATGTTAAATAAAAGATGTGTTTTGAAAAAGTCTTTAACTAGTATTTATAATTTGCTTAAGGAATATACTTTGTGTTTGTCATGAACAAAACATTAAGCAAAGATCGTAAAATATAAATAACGTTTTTAGTACGATATTTGTATTAACACACCACACGAACGATGATACAAAGGTTCTACCCTTTGGATTGACAGAGGTCGTCGGTAGACTAGGTTAAGTCATTAAGTACCGCTACATGCTAGACTCATTCAAATGTGTGATCCGGCCTCTCGGATCTTAGATCACACATCCCTAACTTCTTAAGTTTATCCAACATCGGAAGGTGATCCTTTGGTCCATTCGCACACAAGGAATTAGTAGTCCTGTGGTCAATTCTTACCAACACTCGCAACCTACTACTCTAGGGTCCTTTGGTCCATTCTCCTAATGTAATAAGTACAACCGCCCTTCAAAACTACCAAATCTAGAGGATCTACAAATAAACTAAGCATGCATACACTAGAATCAATAATAAAAGCGCGAACACATAATCATAACATTAAAGGAATCATAACTAGGCTAGCACCAAAGGTGCTTAGCCGATCATTTTGAAAAGTACAAAAGATTCAATGTTTTGCATGATAATAAAAGACATGAAATCGTAAGTATAAATCAAATGTGATTTGCTAAAACTTATTGATGTTATGGCATGATTCCTCCCTTGGAAAATGCTCCGTATGCTGTTGGTGATCGTCCTTGTGGAACCCTACTTCATTCTCTGACTTTTTGTGGTGAGAAAGTTATGTAAAATGCAGGAAATAGGGTTTGTATTCATAGGCCCGACAAGGTTACGGCGTAACCTCTAGGTATGGTTACGCCGTAACTAGTGTATCTTCTTTTGATCCTTATCCAATTAATAATATTTACGGCGTAACTTTGATGGATAGTTACACTGTAATCTTCATACGGCAATAATTACGTCGTAATCTTCTTGCTGGTTACGCCGTAATAACTTCAATCCCATTCTGTGTAAATTTTACGCCGTAACCTCCTGCATTGGTTACGGCGTAACCTTCATGGTCACGAAATTTTTCTAAGTCACTAAAATGTTACGGCGTAATCTCTGTGGTAATTACGCCATAATCCTTTATTTGCGTTGACTTGGTCTTCATGTATAAATCCATAGTTATGGCGTAAGTGGAGAGTATAACTACGTCATAACTTCTTCAAAGCATACTAAAGTGTTCATTATCATAAGTACTTTTCTAATTTCGCGTATCTTTTGCTCCTATGCTCATTTATAACCTAGAAACGAAATATAAAAAAATCAAAGTATATATCCACATAAAACAGCACAAATAATGAGCATATTAAAGGGAAATTGACACTAAAATATCAGGATTATTTGATGTCATCACTTACTCAAATAAAAATTCTGGACAAATTTTTTACCAATGCCTTTAAGCAAGAGAACGCACAATCCCATAACAAATCTTATGATCAAATCTCGAAAACAACCACTACACTCACACACTACCTGACCTGCCTATGATGGACAATAGCATGTGTGACTGATCTTAGTAATAGTTGGGATAATCAATTGGCATTAATCGAATCCTCCTACAACCACAAGTTATCACGCCAGTATCAAGGTAGTGCTACTTGAAGCACTTTATGGTCGGAAGTGCCGATCACCTGTTTGTTGGGCTAAAGTTGGAGATGTCTAACTCACGGGTCCAGAAATCATCCATGAAATGATCGAGAAGATTGTACAAATCAGGAACAGACTGCGAGCTGCAAAAGATCGGCAGAAGAATTATGCCGATGTACGACGCAAACCTTTAGGATTTCAAGTCAGAGACAGAGTTATGCTCAAAGTTTCGCCTTGAAAGGGCGTGATACGGTTCGGTAAGCGAGGAAAGCTGAACCCGAGGTACATTGGACCATTCAGGATGTTAGCTAGAGTTGGTCCAGTTGGTTACAGACTTCAGCTTCCGCCTGAGCTCAGCAAGGTGCACAACACATTCGTACTTTTAGGTCATATTTTTAACTTTAAAATTTTATTATTCTCGGAAAAGTTACTATTCATTATCGTAGTTTTTACTATTCACTATTTTGCGTAAATTAATAAACGCTTTTACACGATTTTTGTGCATGAACAATATAACTGATACTCCCAACAATGGTTCTAACATATTTTTACACTCATTACAATGTTACAAGAATTCTAGTATTATTTTACCCGGTGTTTTAAATTTATTTAGTATATATATTCTTAAATATATATATTTACGATAACGTAAGTTTTTGCGAAATGATAATTATTTAAACACCCGATACCTATACAAAATACATTTGTATAATTTTTATAACTTCATTACACTTTATTTTGTTCCACTAAAATTTATTTCTAGCTTACTGAATACCTAAATAATAATATCTAAATTATTATATATATTAAACATTAGATATTTTTAGACAAGGTCGTTAAATGCACCATCCCCCCATACCCCAAAAAATGGGGCCACCCTACCTCCCATACACCTCTTTTGACTTTTCTTTACCAAAATATTAAAATTACCATTTTAACCTTTTCATTAAATTACCAAAATGCCCTTATTTGCACTATAAATAGAAAATACCCTAGCACGTCTTCACTTACAAAAAAAAACATACACACACACACACACATACTCTCTCTAAACACTCATATGAATCGGCCATAAGAAGAACAAGAAGAAAAGAGATCGATTTCGATAGTTTCAACTACTTTCAAGGGTTAATTGCTATATTACGGGTTATATATTAGTTATATATCGTTTTGGAGTGATCGTTGGGGTTATATTGTTCTTGCTTTTACCACAAATCCATAATCATCAAGTAAGCTTAAAACTATTTTTACACTTTTACATATGTATTTTATACATTACATATGCTTATTTATGCATTTATTATGCTTAAAAACTTATTTAAACTCATTTCATCACCTAAATACATGTTTGTGAGATTTTATCATGTTTTTATTTTATTTTGGAACTATATAAATTTTTGAAGAATTGGTAGAAGAGGTTAGGATAGATTTGGAGTTGATTTGAAGGGATTTTAGTTTAGAGAATGGATTATTGAAAAATATACGCGAAAGCGCTGCCTAAATTTCTAACTTTTGAAAAAATAAAGATATTTTTACAAGGATTTAGTCAAAGAAATTGAAAATAGATTTTTAAACGAAAACTTGGTCGTTTGAATGGATTAAAACGGATTTGTAACGAATTAGATACGAGTTTTTTAAATATATTATCGATAACTATTTTTCAGAAAACTTAATAGTTGCTGTATAGATTTTCGAGTTAGTAAAACCGAGATTTAAAAGATAAACCGAGTCCCCGAGACCTCAAAATATATTAGTATACTTAAATACCTTCGCGGGGATAGGTAGAACTTTAAAAACCGAGCTATAACGAGGAAGTTATGATTTAACGAAGTTATCGACAAAAAACATTATTTTGACAACTTTTCTATTGATTTCTAAAGTGACGTTATTTTTACAACTAAACTCACAAACAAACATGTGCGGGTGATATAACATTTTATAAAATTGCATACACGACATTATTATACGACTTAAGGCCTATTATTACTTAGGTTGCGGTTAGAGTTAACGCGTCTCGATTTCCGTACACAATAGCTTGTAACGCATTTGCTTTGAGGTGAGTATTCACGAACCCCTTTTTTGTAACTATTTTAATCGCTTTGGGGTGGATGCATGAATTATACTTGAACTAAATTGATTACTATTTTGAATTTTTGTTTCACTACTTATGCTAGTGAGAAATTAATCATATTTGACTAAATTGACTATTCTTTTATGAACACTATCATTTGAACCTTTGACTATTTTAACCTTGTTGGACTTGATTTTGAACCAGTTAACTTATCTTGAACCTTTGACTTGATTTTGAACCCTTTAACTATTTTGAACTCTTTTGACTTGTCTTGACCTTATAACTTGTTTTAAACTCTTAAACTTGATTTTAACCTTTAAACTTGACTTTGAACTCTTAAACTTGATTTGGACCCTTAAACTCAAAACGTTTATACTTCTGTGCAACGCTATACTTTTTATACTTTTTGGACCTGATGGAGAGGTATTGATAGTACTATCGGGTTGACGCCCCCACCCTTGTGTCCCTTATTCTTGACCTTGGGTGAATATAATCCGGTATTCTTGTGCAACGTGTAAACTTATGTAGACTTGTCATGAGGTTCAGTTGGCTGTTATTCTTTACATTAAGTTCTTGCATATATCGTATACACATATGTCCTACTCACAACGTTTTCAACATTTACTCATACTATATTTTAGCAGTGGGTTGTGAACACATAGGTTACAAGTCTTGTATGGGCGGGATTTGCAACTGAATGGATTGACAACGCCTTTGCCTTGTGGACTATTCTCAAAGACCAAAAACTTAGACTCCCTCTTAAAAGTTTTCATATTATATAAAACGTGTGTACTCACCAACTATTTTCATAGTTGACCCGTTTTCTCTCATGCATTTCAGGTGATCGTCAATAAGTGTTTTCATAAAGGTCATTAGAAGTCTTCATATGTCATCGCTGTTTTCGTCATATTACAAGATTTTGTCTTTTGGAAAACTAAGTCTTATGTTTTTATTTCCGATGTCAACTAAAACACTATTGTACTGTTGTACTCTTTCCTTAAATTTTAATCATGGTATTGTAATATATCTCTTTTGCGATGTATATTGATTTCGTCGCACCTCGAATTTCCGCCTTCGGTGGGGTGTGACACATTTCATGTCTCTAATCTGAAGAAATGCTTATCATAAGAATCCCTCGACATTCCACTAGAAGAAATTCAACTCGACAACAAACTGCATTTTATCAAAGAACCTGTAGAAATCATGGACCGAGAGGTCAAGCAGCTGTAGCAGAGCCGTATCCCAATTTTCAAGGTTTGTTGGAACTCTCGATGAGGACCAGAATACACTTGGGAAGGAGAAGACCAGATGCGTCAGAAATATCCACACCTTTCACTAACACAACCATCGACATCTAACTCGAACTAAATCTCGGGACATGATTCCCTTTAAGGATTAGGTAATGTAACAATTCACAATTTCGAGGTCATTATTTAATTATTTAGTTGTACTTAATATTTTATTTTAAGTAAAATCACTCTTACGGATAACTAGATAGGTTATTCCGCATACGTCGTTAAACGTACATTTAACTTAAACCGACACCTGATAATACTCAATATATTTATTTTTATGCATTTTGGTTCCTTACAACCATAATCTAAATATCCCATTTTTACTTTCGCATTTTTAGTTAAACTTTGCACATTTTGCGTTTTTGCGAGTTTTCAATTTTTAAACATCAAGTAATCACCCAACAAGCTCAAGGATCACCTAAAATATCAAATTAGGTTTTGTTGTCAAGTTTTAACATTTTTATAAGTTTTATATTTTTATGTTACCCGATTTTAAGTTTCGCGTCTTAAAAACCTTATGTTTGCAATTACCGTGATCAAACTCTACACCATAACAACAAAACTAGTAAAAATAAAATCATACTCCCTTCCACTCACTCTAAGCCCACGCCTCACTACACATGTCCATCTCTAGGACAAGTGTTAACCACTTTGTACACATGTTGTGTAAAACCCTAAATTTCCATTCATTTGAAATTCCCATGTTGCCCCTCTAATTTTTGAATTCATAAGAGCATACAAATAATAATACAAGAGCATTATACATTTTAACCTAAGTTTAACCATATGTCATTTACACATTATAATTACTATATGTTATACACTAACCAAAGTAATACATAATAATAATATTCGTTACAAGTTACAAAAATCTTCCTAGTCCATATAGCCCAAGAAATACAAGATTTGTATGAATTAATTTAGCCCATAAAATTGCCCCAATCAAGAATTAGAAAATTTAATGACAAATTTGATTTACAAATTAATACTTTCCAAACAAAGGGTACGCTCCTCCTATTTTTTTTTTTCCATCTTAAAATTCCGGTCTTTTTGTTCCCTCTTCCTCTTCTTATGTACGACACAAACAAGAAAACAAAAACACAAAGTTCGTGGGTAATTTTTCTCTCAAGGGCAACAAGGTTCGAGGGGTTTTGTTGTTGGAAATTCGTGGGTAAATTGATCATTGGAATTCTAGGGTTTGTTCTTCTTTCTTGTTGTCTCGTTGAAGCCAAGGTATCATCATCATCTTCTCTTGTTTTCTTATTCCAGTCGACACATATAAGGTTTAAATCAAGAATAAAATCATGCTATATAATCATTTAAATCATGATGAATATACTTGTTAATATGCTTAGTAAAATCGCCACATGAAATCATAGTTTGTAACATGCTAAAACTTGTGATTCGACCCATTATTTTTCTGTTTTTAATTCGACCCATGTTGATATGATTTGACCATCATTATTTCGAACCCTAGATATGATTAATGTCAAAATTAATAAGCTTGTAAAACCTAAAAACCCTAGCACAATTAATACTTAAGAATTAGGGCTTTTGTGATTTTTGGTGTTGTTATTTTATGTGTTCGTGTGTAGGTTATTGTTATTGATCTTGAATGATTTATATGAAGTGTTTATATATATGTTTGTGATGAGTAATTTCTGAAAATAAAAGTTATATATTGATCACTTGGTTGTTTGGGTTAAAAAGGAATAGACGAATTAGGGCTTGTTTATGAATTAATTAAAACGGTTCTTGAATATTTAGATTACATGAACTAAATTTGGTGTTTGATTTCTTGGATTTTATTTCATAAGTATGTTAATATGATGTCTAAATGAGTTGTGAGTAAATGGTGTAAGGTTGTACGCATATTTGATAATTAAAATGGTGCTAACTACGGCCTAAAATGGATTTGTGAGATTGACAGATTTGATAGCTGATTATGTGTGCTTAATAACGTGAGCTTCTTAAGTTTTAATACTGAAATTTATGCATGTAAACCTAGTTTAGGGTCCTAGTAAAGTGTTCCAATTGGTTTGAACGAATTTGAGTTTGATTTGGTTGTTTTTCTGAATTTAATGTGATGATATGTTAAACTGTGTTAGCAAAATTGTATTTCAGTTGGGTTCTATGATTTTTAATTTCCAAATCATAGGAAATTAGAGGCCAAAAATTTACAAGAATCATATTTCATATGTGTACTATGTCCTGGAATTTTTTTATAATTTTTTGAAGTCATATGGTTAGGTTTTTAAGTGCATACTTTTGAAGTGTATCTGCAGATCCGAATCTGAACATGTTAGCTTAGACGATTTTAAAAAGGGGGTGTACACTTGATAATAAAATCTGTAAAAATTTAAGTAGACTTCTAAGACATATGGACTTCTGTGAGAATTTTTTTGTTTTTTATTTTGGGTTTCTGATACGTTTTTAAAATTCATTTAGTGGGCTTAATTTTGTGATAAGATCAGTTAATGTGTATACATGTATTGCTTATGTGTTAAAGGTGTTCTTTTGATGTTTAGTGCCCTAATGCATGTTTCTATATCGGGTGTGACTTGTTAATGCCGTGTTGACTTGTGTGTGAGTATGTTAAACCTAATTGATAACCCCGAACCCAAAACCGAATTTAACTAAATTGGGAAGTCGTGTTAAAAGTTACTAAATATGGAAAGTCACTAAATATGGAAAGTTACTAAATATGGAAACTTGCTAAATATGGAAACTTACTAAATATGAAAAGTTACTAAATATGGAAAGTTACTAATTATGGAGAGTTACTTAATTTGGAAGGTTACTAAAAATGAAAAGTTTCTAAAAATAGAAAGAAACCTAAATTATGAAATATGATTAAAATGAGCTTATAAGTAATATGTGATTATTAAATTGTATAGGTTCGGTGAAGAAGGAGTGACCTTTCATTTCTGTGTGATCCTTTCACCCCTTCTGATTTGCATAAGGTACAGATATTCTGACCTTTCTTATAAGGTTTCTCTTGATCCTTTCACCCCTTCTGATTTATTAACCCTGATTATGAACCTTTGCTATGTACCCTTTGATATGAGCCTTTGCTATGCACCCTTTGATATGGACCTATGATATTTCTGATGACCTTAGAATCTGTGTCATTACTATGACATTCTGTTTGACCCTTCAGTTTGATACCCGAGCTATCACTAGTCATGGGGGTTCCATGACCATGTCATTGATGCACCAATGGCATGACTTTAGGGTGGTCGAGTGATGTTTCACCCCGTCCCTTTTGTTATGTAATATGTATGGCCACGATGATTATGATTTCTGCAGGGGCGTATGGATGCATCCTAGTTTTGATCTGTTATGTTATATGATATATTTCTGGTGACTGGTGTTGTGTGCAATACACGCCTTTCACAATTCTGGGAGCTAATCACTCCATTATGTTACTTATGGTTACTTATGAAGATTATGATTTTGATGTTATGATATGATATGTTTCTGGGCTCGTGGTAGATCTCTGACAACCTTTACACCTTTGATACATTTTGATATACCTTATGTTATTCCCCAATGCACCATATTCTGTTTTCTCCATTTCAGTTGACTTATGATATTTGTTCAGATGATCTTGACCTCTCATCCTTTTGACAGATGATATTCGATTCGGCAGGAGCCTGTGTTTCCTCTTTCTTTACATATACATGTTTGATTATTCATTTATTATATATATATATCTGTTCACTGGGATTTTTAAGCTCAGCCGCATTTCTTTTCCTACGGCAGGTTTTAGGTTGGAAGCTGGGTTTGAGTGAAGAGTGCGTAGGAGCTCTTAGTGGACTACCCTGACGATAGATTCCTTTTGCATTTGGATTAGACTTTGGAGTTATTTCCATTTAGATTTGATTCAGACTTGTATTCTAATTTGATTAGTTATTATTGTTTAGATTTATTATGTCCTTAGATTCATTTCGAACCATTGTAACTTTTATGTTTATAAGTCTTCCGCTTGCGTTGTACGTTCTGATTTGTCACCATAATGTAGCATTTTAGCCCTTGTCGGGTTGGGGTGTTACATGTTGCATACACTTGTATGTATGCATTCACCAAAAACTAGTAACTCACTTCATTTTTCTCATTCTTATCACCAAGTAGCATAGTTTTCTCCTCCCTTTTGGCTCCCTCTCCTGGTCCGTACATCCCAACACCATAAACACCATCAATATTTGATTTCTAGTTAAAGGAAAATGCAAGAAATGAAGACTTAGGTGCTAGTGTTTAGTTCTTGATTCATTTTCTTCCATCCAAGTACTATATTTAAGGAGATCTCAAGTGTTTAAAGAAGTTCTTGCAAATATTTTTGGTGTCTTGATCTAGTGTTCACAAAACCTTGGTGACAAAAATTTGGAAGCTTGTTGGTATGGTGATTTCATTTTAGTACTCCTACTTCTTGACTTCTTTTGTGTTTTATTTCATTTGTTTAAGGAATCACTTCAAACTTTTCATTTTCACTACTGATGTATATTGTATTTTATACATTTTTCATGTTTCATATGATTATTATATGAATTTATGCATTGTACATAGCTTAAAATGCTTAAAACTATCATTGGGACTAGATTTGCAAAGACCATTTGTACCGAGGACTGTTCTTGTAATTACTGAACTTAATCAGTAGACTTTGAGGTTTAGATAAAAATATAGGGCTGTAGATCTATCTCTTAGCTTCGATTTGCCGGGTGGTTGGTTGCGTGGCGATACCCGATGATTTAATTAGAAACTAAACGGTAAAATTTGTTGGAAAACGCACGCCGGATTTTAAACGTAAAAAGGTCATAGATCATCTATTCATTTCTGAGATTCGGTCCAGTTTTATGAAATGTAGGTAACACCTTAACTTGAACGTAGCCAAAAACTCCACATAAAACGGAGTTACGGAACTCAATTTATCGCGAAAATGGTGAGACTGTTTGGGACTGTCCCAGATCAGACCTGCCCTATAAGGATAAAATGGTAATTTCACTTACGCAATGCAATTTTAAGAGCTATAAGACCCACAAATCTGATTAGTACAGATTAATACCTTTCCGAAAATATAAAATTTGAAGTATAACTCCTTACAGTTTAAGAGAAACGAATTTTTTATTAACAAATATCCACTTTTAATCAAAACCCGCACTAAACTTAAAAATTATTTAACTTATCAAAATTTGTTTAAAAATGATCAAATATATTTTTATAACACCTATAAACATTATAAATAACGATGAAATTTATATAACTATTTTATAAACTTGAAAATTTGTAAATTAATAATTTTTA
Organism: Artemisia tridentata subsp. tridentata; assembly: GCA_021014915.2. Lineage (NCBI taxonomy): Eukaryota > Viridiplantae > Streptophyta > Magnoliopsida > Asterales > Asteraceae > Artemisia > Artemisia tridentata. The sequence goes on from CP139504.1 coordinate 82,725,324, forward strand.
AGCAAACACTAATATTATACATATACCCAAAGTGGTAGGACCCACTTTCGGGAATAAACCCGATAACTCATTTTTGGACAATCTGACCACATATCGACACAATAGGATGCTTGCACTGTAGAAATACATAAAAACCCGAACCTCAGACAACTTATAAGTTAGGGCTCGTAACACTTTCATTACTTGTCAATTTTAGTCCCTGTCACTTTATAAACCTTAAAAACTCTATGTACAATTGCATAATTGATATAATAAATATATAAAACTTTCTTGCATTCATACTCTATTATTTTAAAACCTAAGACGCAACATATTATTTTTAGGTTGCTCGTAGGACTTCTCGGTTTACCCGTCACTTTATTTACATCTTGCTATTCACTTTTGTTTACGGTGAGTTCATAGCCCCAGTTTAACTCTTTAAACTGTTTATAAATCCATTGGGGAGATTGATATGTGTTAAATTACACATATCTTTTGCCCGATTAAACGAACCAAACAAAAAATAACCAAATATGCCAAATATATTGCGTTTTTGTGTTTATGCATGTGCAGGTACGGATATTGAAGAAACGGACAAAAATCAAGGAAAAACGGACAAAAACGGGCACAAGATTTGGAAAAAGTTCAAAAAGTCGAAGCCGATAAGGAATTTACGAGTTTGGACCACATTTATGCTCAAGTTGTCAAAAATGATCCTTGGTGATATTTTCCAGAATTGACACAATTGGCCCCTGAAATTACAGATTTGGCAAATTTGGTCCCTTAAATTAAAACTAAAACTCAATTCCAATCCTAACTTAACTACACAATCCAGGCTACACTTAATTAAAAGCCCAATCCCAGTCAACCCTTATCCCTTCTCCCCACTTCCCGCCTTCTACCCACCATCCCACCATCACCATAACCCATACCCTGCACCCTCCTCCTACTCCACTCCAAACTACTCCAGTCCAATAACAATTAATTCTTCCCCTCCTCACAAGCTACCCATTCCACCTCATCAATCCAAGTGGTACAAGTTTTGGCGCCAAAACTAAATTGAAGGCTGAGATTGCACAAAACTAATCCAAGGGTCCAGAATTGATCAGAGAAGGCATTGGATGGCTATTAATACAGAGCCCTCTTTACACACACATGTTGTCCCTGTTTTTAGACCAAATTCGTAGTGTAAATTATGTTTAATTTCTGTTTTTAAGCTTATTGTAATTTACATTTCAGTATTAGTTAACTTTTAAAAGCATTGTAATCTTTTGGTTTTATTGAATTCCTAGTTTAATCTTCATTCAGTGATTAAATTAATATAGTTAATGGTTGTCTAAATTTTTAAAAGCTCTTTTCTGTCTCATAAGCTAATTTAAGCTTATTCATAGCTTTCTGTGCATTGGTTCTGGCTTATTTACTATTTTAATTCAAAAATCCAAAAATAATTAACAAAAGTCAACTGGGAAGTCAAATAAGCTAAACTGGGATTTAAGCTAGATAGGGAAGAGCTTGTGGGGTTATTAGCTTGTGTTTAACAAGCTAGGGCTTGTGAGACTGATCAATCATCCTTGTTTAAGCAAAGGCCTTTGTAAGTCTAAATTCTATTTTTGCTTATTTACTGTTCAAGTGCTTATTTCTGTCATATAAGTGCTTATTTTATTGTTCTTAGCTTATTTGTCCTTTATATTGTTATTTGAAAGTAATTGGATAGGGTGTGTTTGCTTATTTTAGTTTTGTTCTTAAAAAGCTTAAAAAAACCAAAAACAGTCAATATAAGCTCAGCTTATTTAAGTGCTTATTTCCATTTGAAATCTGATCAGTAGGGTTTAATTAAGTTAGTAAATCAGTGTTAACTTAGAATCATAGCTTATTTTGGTGTTTGATAGTTAAAATATCATAACAGTTAGTAATAAAGGGTGTTTGGAATAAGCTTATTTTGGGGTTAAAATTTGAATGTACGTTCATTTGCCTTTGGGTTACTTTTGATCTTCCCTAATTCTGCTAATTTAAGTTGTTTGTAGGAGCTTTCTAGTTGTTTTGAAGGTTTGTGAAGATTTGAGTGACTGTCATTAGTGTAAGTATAGAATCTGTTCAATTAAGCTTCTTACAAGCTTAAGTCTTTTAAGCCCGTATTTTTGGTATTTTTAGGTTCCCTTTAGTGCAATGAGTTGATCTCCAAGTGTTGGAAAAATCTCATTAGCCTTTGGATAGTTTTGGTCCATTTTAGCCCCAAGTCTGCTCAGTACATACTGCCTACATCAGTAACTATTGCATTCAGCCCACTTTTCTTAAATTCAGCCTTAGTTTTTCATTTTTCATTTCTTCATTATAAGCCCTTTTAAGCTCAAACTTGGTACTGATAATCTTGGGTTGCTAGTGCACTTAGTCCACAGTTTTTTGAATTTTTCTATTAGCTTTTTAACAGCTTTTTATCAGCTGCAAATTCTGCACTTTTTTCATAATTATTGCTCAGATCAGCCTTAGTTTTTGATTTTTCATTTGCTCATTATAAGCCCAATTAAGCTCAAATTTGGTACAATCACTCTTGGGTTGCTAATAGACTTGTTCCACATTTTTTTTGAATTTTTATGTTAGCTTTTTAACAGCTTTTTCTTAGCTGCAAAATCACCTCAGTTGGCTGAAATTTTTAATGAATTTTGCCTAATTCAGCCCATGTTTTTGAACTTCTTATTTGTTCTGAAATTTGTACTTTTACTGTTGGATTGCTTATATACTTGTTCCACATTTTTTAGATTTTTTTTTATTAGCTTATAGATAGCTTTTCAGTAGCTTATTTTAGTCGTTTTTTTTATTATTAGATAGATTTTTTTTATTAGCTTATAGTAGATTTTTTATAAGTCGTTTTTAGTTTATGTTTACATATTTTAGCATAGAAATCCAAAATATCCCTTTCACTATTCATCACACACAATCACGAACCGAATCACAAATTCCATTCAATCCTTCATCGGGGATAACGACCCGGGTTACACATACTTCACTTGTGTTTCCTTAAAAATATTTATATATATTGATTTTTGCGAATCAATTTTTGGCGCCGCTGCCGGAGAAGGTTGAAGCGAATTTTTAATTCTCATTTGTCGATTCGTGTTTTGAAGACCCTTCTTTCGAGAAGTTATCATTTTCTCTCGTAAATATTTTCTTATAAAAACCCAAAAAGATTTAATTTCCAAATTCATTTTCCTCTTTCTTTTGTAATTTTTCAAAATGTTTCTAAATTATAAAAATCCAAAAATAATCTTCTCATTCCTTTTACCTGTTTAATTCTTTTATGTCTTCATCTTACCATTATGGTTGTGAATGGTGTGGAGGTCCTCCAAATGGTGGAAACTGCCCCGGTTGTAACATTATGGATTCGGGAAACGTGTTTGTCTATAACCAAAATCCCTATTTCTACAATGAAACACCCGACATTTTCAACCAACCCCCACAACATCATATGGATACATACTTGTGTAAATTTTGTGGAGTTTGTCCTCATCCGTAATTTGATTGTCGAACGGGAGACATGCTTGTCTATGAGCAGAACCCTTATAACAATCAGACATCATCCGGATTTGACAAACCTTCACAATACACAACCCCTCAGCACCTTCTTCAAAGAGAGTTAACTAGAGCTGAATTGATTACTAAAATGATTATTGCTCAAGATCAACTCAACATGAACTTTCAAACTGAAATAAACGGTCTTAAGGAGATGATTCTTAGAAAACAAGATCCTCCCATTGACTTATTATACTTAGAAGAGAGTGATGAGGAGGAAGAAGAGAACTCAGAGATCAATCCACTTATTGAAGACCCTTCAGATACCTTTTTAATGGGGGACAAGGAAGTCGAAATAAATCCTCTTAAGGAAATTGATGACCTTGTTCCAATCCCAAGGGTATCCGAGGAACCTTTCAATCTTCCTGATTCTACTTCCCGAACATTCGACATGACTATCACAAATCCTTTGTTTGATTTTGATTCTGGATTTACTCTAATTTCAGAAAATCAAATTTTTGAAAGTGATGAGTCAAATATGGAGACATTAATGGACGAGGTGCAAACTTCTAGCATACAAAGTACAGCACATGTCCCACCTCCGTATATCCTTCCAGAGCCCAAGCTCGAAGACGTACTTCATAAGAGTGATTATCTTCTCAAGGAGTTTGTAGGATATAACCATCTTGATTGTGTGGATCTATTCGGGTGGTCTTGGTTCATGGAAGATTAGATCCATGGTTGAGTTAGAGAGATGAGATGAACTAGAGAGAGAGGGAACCTTGAGAGAAAATATGGAATGTTAGATTACTATGTGAAAATTGTGACAAGAGTTCCACCCTTCCCATGTGTGGGAAGGGGTTTATATACTTACTAATATTTGTGCCCCTAGTGGGCTGTGGAGTGAGCTGACAGTGGGGAAAGCCCCGACCCACTCCACAAATATAGATACGACTAATCTAATAATACTAATAATACTAATAATAATAATAAGCCTACGAGCTACATAAATGCTAAATAGATACTCGGGGTGACCGAACCTTCATATGAATATTTATATTCCTAACAATCTCCCCCTAAGGGAGGTCACCCCGGAAATAATATTTCGAATTCTAGCATTTGATCTTTTGATCTTGACTTCATAGCTCGTAGTCTTCGATTCTTCAACGTCTTGAAACTTTGTGCATTCAGCAGTAATCTTTTGATGACTAATCGGTTGTCTTGGATGATCTTTGAGAATTCTTTGAGTTCATCATCCAACATTTGTCTTCAAGTCATCTTTCAGCAGTATGTCACCACGTGATGTGTTATTCTTTGAGCCGACATGCTCACTCTAGTCAGGGTCATGAATTTCAGCATCAGAGTTTGCAGAAGCTGTGTTGAAGGTCTTTTAGGTTGTCATGACTTCTTTGAATATGATGATGGAGTAGAGTGAACATGTGGTAATGGATTGTGTATGTTGTGTCGACATGCTCACACTTTTCTGGATCATGATCTTTAGCTTCAGAGTTGCGGAAGCAGTGTTGAAGGTCTTTTAGATATCATGATTTCCTTAATTATGGTGATGACGAAGTGTGAACATGTGGTGATGGATTGGCATCTTGTACAGCAGTCTGCTACAACTTCATCAGCTGCAACAGCAATCAGCTACAACCGCCAGGTGTTCCTGCATACAACAGTTAGCAACAAAGCTTCCGGTACTTACAGGTTCGGACTTCGAGATTGTTATCAGCATAGTGTGAAAATTCTCTCTAATCCTTACCAAGACCGTTCCTAAATCGAAAACCCACAGAGGGTTTTTTAAGATCTTACCGTAGTAAATCAACGATTAGGTGAGTCGCTGGAGATCACTCCACGACTGTAGACCGTTTGAAACTGCCGCGACCACTAAGCGTAATCCATAAAGCATTACCGAAGTGACCTGCTTTCAGGGCTGTTTGATGTTGACCTTGGCAGGAATTTCCATTCAATCATTGAGAATTACATTCGTAAATTCTCTCATAAATGTTCTGGCAGATTGCTAAGATCTGCGAAGGACTCATAAGTTTACAACTGGTTTCCTTAATGTTGAACAACCAGTGTAGAAGTAATTCGTGTCCCTAAGAGATCTTATGATGCATCTCGTGGCTCTAGACTCGATAGTGCGTTTTGATTTAGTGAGCGGAGGCTGGAGAGAACTGCCACCTTTTCAATATCATCTAACTCGGAGTGCGAGAGACGATAGAAATGAATTGATCTCCGTGACAATTGAAACAAGAATCCTTTGAGGGACCTTGAGTGGCTAGGGAGGGTTGTGCAGCGTATCACTGGGTCCATGATACTTTGTCTTCAATGTCAGCAATCAACTAAGTGATTCTGACAGCATATGTATTGACCCGGTTTCTGCCTAAAGTGTAAGGAGGGCTTCTTTCTTTTCACCCTTTATCTTTACAATTCTTTTTCATTCTTCAACCCCTTCAGTGCTTACCGAGACTTCATTACTAGAACCTTGTTGGGTTTGTTCCAGTACTAGCTCCATCTCAGTTGGCACTTTTCCCTTATCCACTTTTCTCCTTTTTAATCATACCTAAGGACTTCTACACTAACTAGTGGATTGTCCCTGGGTAGATCCCTCCGGCTCTGGCGGGATCGTGGGAACTTGAGCCTAACCTTACCATCCTTATAACTCCAATATATGAGATACAATGGTCGGTCTTTGTTGTTCTTCCACAATTGCCAAACCAAATCCTTGAAAAATCTCTCAAAGTGTTCATGATTCTGAAACACATTTTTGCAAACACTTGAGAGTTTTATATTTTTCAAATGCTCCCCCTCAACATGTGCTCGAGTGATAGTTTTATAAATTTGCACATGTTAGGTAGAGCTCGCACTTTTTGAATTGATCCACTTTCAGTGAACATGACTGATTCGAGACACGCTTACATCACTAGTTAGACTACCTTGAAATTATTACCCGGCCTGGTCAAGTCCACATAAAGTTTCTCGAAATGGTACACTCTACTCAGATACATCTTTTTCGAGACACGCTTACATCACTGGTTAGACCAGCTTGAAATTATTACCCGGCCAAGACGTATCCTTTCGATTGATGACAGTTCAAGTTTCGTCAATTCATTGGTTAATTCTGAGTCACAGTCACATGAGATGCCAAATCCTTTGCTCCCCCTCAATAAGTGCATTGACGTACAACTGAGCACTTATGGGAGAGTTTACTTCCACATCCAAAACATTTTGCTCCCCCTCAATATGTGCATTGATATACAAAATGGTTTAGCACATACGGGAGAGCTTACATTTACTTCCAAATCATCACATTTTATCAGATTTCATATTTAAATCACATTCTCTCCCCCGATCAAAATTTTCAAACCTTTTGAGATTTGTGATCCCAATTGATTTAAATAAGTTAGAAAATGTGGGAGTAAATGTGTCCAATTTAATGTATTCTGATGATGAAACATATTGTGCTCCCCCTTAATCTAAGAGGGAGATTCACTGCTTATTATGCACAAGTTGACAATTATGACACAAATGATATTGATCTTTTTGCGCAGATGATGTAATCACCCGCTTTTCTGAGTGAGTCAGTGGTCAACATCAATCATCCATCCACCAACAAATCTTTCCCACACGTTGAAGATCTCCACTTGGCGAGATCAGAATACAAACTGCTTTGTTGAAGTGAAGGTGGTGGTGGTGATGACAGTGTTGTTGTTGTTGTTGCTGCCGACGTTGTTGTTGTGGTGAATTTCGAGCTAATCAATAGAGTTTGAACGTCTTATCAAATGGTTAGAATGGGAACTGGCACATTCATTTTGGCTATGGAATCTGCATAAGAATATCAACACAGATATGCATACATACAGATACACTATTCCTTAATAGCTACCCTTCAGCAGCTTGCCACATTATAATACCAAGTTCATCTTATAATCAAACCACAATCAGGAAATACGTCAAATCACTATCTAGCATGAAGAGCAAATAGCAATCATGAACATGGCAATTCACACAGATTTCAATATTCAATTCAGGATCTTAGGAACATGATTCTATCATGATAGCTATATACCTAAGTGAATCCTGAGAACATATGCACAATATCAACAACAATTAAGCAACAATCGACCAACAAAAGTCAAACGACATTTGAAACTCATTCATTTAGATCATACAAATGCCAGTGGAATATTCAAGAACATCAAACACATCTGGTCTTCTAACTTCTTTTAGGTTTTGAGTCTTAAAGTATTTAGGGGATTAAACGAGGATACCAAAGTAACACAAATGAACCTTCTAGATACATCAAGCTAGGAAACTATAAGCAAGTTGCACATAATGTCCTAATCTTTCTAGCAACTAACACATTTGGCCATTTGATATAAAGTTATTGCAAGATCCTCTTCAACTAATACCCCATTAACTACAAAACCTTTTCTAACAAGTATGTTTCAACCAATAAATCCGTTTGATGATATAAAATTTGAATTCACTCTCCCCCTCAATCAATGACCCGTATTCTAGTTAAAGATTTGTAGTCGTTGATTGAGTGACAAATTTTATGCATAATCCAAGTTTAAACAAATTTCATACAACACATATTCACCAAGTGTCTCACAAATAATTTTCAGAAGAATCATAGAATGAAAACTATTTGTATGCAAAGAAGACTTCTCTTCTTTTTCAAGAAATGATGCACTGAAACGTACATCAGATCGAAGAAACATGGATATAAAGTAATCCATGCCCAGGTGAACATCACCCAGTTGGAGGAACATCCGTCTTTTTGGCGACGTGCTTTCCCCAGTTTGATGCGCGGGTTGCTATCTAAAGTAATAGCAAGCCATTTAGACATGTTTTAATAATCCATTTTAACTTCTGCTCGAGCTTCATTTAAAGACCCGTGCCATTATTGAATGACATTTCTAAGTCCGTAAATGTTATCGATAAACAGAAGACATGTCTAGGTGAAACTATTTTTGGACTTTTCTAATTTTTTAATTTTTATGGTTTTTCTGATTTTACGTTTCTCTATTTACAATTAGCAAGATTTCTATATATCTATTTACAAAAATGGTATAAGATATGAAAAAGAATGTAAGAAGCAAAATATATACAAGGATACGAACCGAAAACCATTACTCCTCAGCTTCCAGAATATCTCCGCTGCCATCGCTTTACTTGCTGAAGAGTAATGTGAGCACATTTAATCAGGGATTAATTCAGACTTTTCACTCTCCCCTAATTAGTGCTCTCCCCCAATCTGACAACCTTTCCAGATGAACACCCATAATAGGAAGAATAAGAAGACTTTGGATGAACACCCATAATAAGAAGAAGTCTTTTGGTAACCAAATGCATGCCGTCTTTAGTCTTCTAACACTCCCGTCCTTGAGTAAAGCCGTCAAAAACCTTAGGCCTCTTTTCGTAAGTTTAAGTTGAGCCTCAACTGAAATCTAGCTTAACCCCACAACTCATCAAACAAGAACTGTCATGAGGTTAAGCTAAACCACAAATTTAAGCCCAGTAACAACTTGATTTCAGCTTAACCTCACAACTCATCAAACAAGAACTGTCATGAGATTAGGTTAAAATCAAGTTGGACCTAACCTTAAACTACAGAACAACTTGAACCTAACTTAACTCCACAACTCATCAAACAAGAACTGTCATGGGTTTAAGTTAAATATCAAGTTGTAAGAAAAGAACTCAACATTTTTGAATGTAGAGAAGACTGTAGACTCGACCTTCTTCAAGATTGCCCAATGTGGAGGAACAGAATACCAATCATCTTCATCTCACCAAATGCCTTCTAGTAACCTTACATATAACCCATCAGCCCGCAGCATACACATGAGATGATAACACCCAACAGAGAATGTAGAGTAGACTGACGACTCGACCTTCTTCAGTCTTGAGTATAACACCAAAGTAACAAGTTGAACCACTGATCATCTATAGTATGTATCCATCCTTGGATATTAAGCCCTGATCACGTGAACCTGTTGTGCGTCCTTGATGTACACATTCTCTCTCCCCTGATGGTTACGATTAATCAGCCCATGACGTAACAGTGAAACTTAAATACCAAGGTAACAAGTTGAACCACTGATCATCTCTACGGTTATCAACACCGGAATAAATGATTACGCCCGATCACGTGAACCTGTTGTGCGTCCTTGGTGTACACATTTCTCTCCCCCATGATGGTTACGATTAATCAGAATCATCATCATGATGTGTACATGCAGCCTAATGACGAGTACATGAAGCATTGACTAGAAACCCTTTGTTACTGATTGTACCAACCCGTGAGACTATGTCGATTAGCATTCCATGACCATGTTCTTCAACACCTTGAAAGACGGAGGAAGATGTAGTGTTGGAGAAACATGGTTTGCCCGACTCCTGAACTGACGTATTCAGGAGTCGTATGACCATTTCTCAATCATCAACCAACATGTAGAATAATATTCACCCTTTCCCCCCCCTCAAAAATTGCATATGCCTGCCAACTGCAATTTTTGATGATTGAACTAGTGAATATGAATACCATCAACGGTAAGTAACTCCACTTGACGGTACTTGAAGGCTGACATGTTGTTTATTCACCCTTTCCCCCCCTCAAAAATTGCATATGCCTGTCAACTGCAATTTTTGGTTGAATAAGTGAATAAGAATATACTCCTAGATGCGCCGATCCACTTGAAGACTGAATAAGCACGGAAAGAGCATGAAACTTGTTGATGAGAATGGCCATAAATAAGAAGATTCCTCTTCTTTTGAAGATAAAGTGCACTCAAGCGTACACTTTTCTTTTCTTTGAAGCACGAGGCCTGCACTGATGTGTACAGACGTCATATGATGAAGAACGAGGCCTGCACTGATGTGTACAAACGTCATATGATGAAGAACGAGGCCTGCACTGATGTGTACAGACGTCATTATGATGAAGAGCGAGGCCTGCACTGAAGTGTACAGATGTCATCTCTCTCTCTCTTTACTTCATCTCTCATCTAACTCGTTACCAACTCCATTATCATTCTGTCGGCTTGATGTCGTGACCACTGATGGAGAAAACCCAATATGATGAACTTGATACTGAAGTAATATAACCCGAACTTGTGACTTAAACTTGTACTAATGCGTGACAACGAGCGGTGTAGAGACTTCGTGTAACATCGAATCCCTAAGTACTCTATACTCTTCAACCAACCAACCATCAAGTATAAGACGTACATCACCTCTTGGATATCCACAACTTCATGTGACACTGAGCACTACAACGTGACTCCTTAAAGTGATAGTTATTTTGCAATAGAGAGAAAGAAAAAATAACTAGATATCCAAGTCTTCGTCATTGTAAAGTTTAAATGCTCGAACAAGGATCTCGAAGAATCTTCATCCAACCACCCCGATATCTTCAGATACTAAGTACACGCACCCATGAAATTTCACTTCAGCCTCAAATAAATAATACTGAATTAACGCCGTAGTCACATCTCATCTTTTAAATGCCCCGATCAAGCCCTTCATGATGTTTTAACTGAACTTTGATAATGGTTTTAACCTGATCATGTTCAAGAGTGCATACCCATCATCACGGGATTTTACAAATCTATGATTTAAACCGAGAAATAAGTTCTTTCGCGGGATTTTACAAAACCAAGAAGAAACCGTGAGACAGTAATAGATTGAATGTGGCATGAATGATTTGATTTTGGTGAACATCAGTTTGGGTTAAGAATATCTTGTGAGAATTACAGATCACATCACAACTTTTAAAACCTTTGTCCAACTAACCAACCTCGTACACAAATAACAATTTGTGACCACTTGATGAAGGAAACCCGATATACCAATACTGAAAACTAAAGTAGAAGTCCCCAAATTTGTTACTTAAGCTTGCACTAATGTTGGAAGAACGGTGTAGAGAATTAATGCTCCAAGCAAATCTCTAAGTGCTCAATACCCAACCAAAGTATGAGACATTAACACCTCTTGCGATTATCGACATCGTCATTGACGTGTGACACTGAGTACTCCAATAACTCTTAAGTGATAGTTACCTCAACTGCTGGTAACTAGATAACCCAAGTCTTCAACTTATATTTTAAGCACGAGCAAGATATCATTGAAATCATGCATCCAACCATCCTCGATTTCAAGATAAAATAGGTAGACTCTTTCGTGAAATCCAACTTCACTCTCAAGCAAGGAATACCAAATTAACTTCGTGATCATTTTGTGCGGTTGAATAGTCAAAGGGAGGAGAAACATGCGCTAATTCTTAGCAGTGCCCATGACTCATAGTCAGTCCTATCAAACAAAGCTGTCTGACCCAGCTACTTGGATGTTATCAGGTGCAGTGCATGGAATAGTTGTCGTACTGTGTACAGGATTTTACAGTTCTTGATATTTAACCGAGAAATAAATTCAAGAACAAACTGCACAACAGTAAGAATCAAACTGCTGAAATCTTAGGCAATTTGCTAAGATCCAAACCACTGAAAGCTAAACCACTGAAACTGGAACCGCTAATATTCAAACTGCTGGAGACTGAACCACTGAATCCTGAATCGCTACGATCTGACCTGCTGAAACCGGAGCCGCTAAAATTCACATCGCTGGAGACGGAACTGCTAGGAAACACGCACTAATTCTCCCCCTCAAAAAGGGCATGAAATGACCTTTTTGCCAAAGCTAAGAGTCTGTGATGATTGTGAATTTGACAGGCACAAAAGATGGAAAGAGACAAATGAAACTACTGCAATGAAGATGGTGATTAAGACTCTCTTGTAGTAACCCCTTGCTTGTCTCCTCATCAATGGTTTAGTAGATTAACAAAATCACTGAAGCTCGTAAGATGCCAAAATCGCTTGATGAAATGTGTTTAACTTAAGAGTGAGTAAAAGGTTAAAAACACGTCTCTAAACAAATCACCTTCAGTCTTTAAGTCTGACCACCTTTTGAGAAGATCTTGTACTACAATCCCATTAGAAGCTTGAGAAACAACAATCACTTGATGAAGCTTGATAAAGAACAAGTCCGCGACTTATACTTGCACTAAATTGTGATTTAGAACCTATATTGAGCACAACAACGTAACTCCTTTAAATATAGGTAGTGATATATACCCAACCTTCCATCCTTTATTGTATATATCCACTTCTTGAACATCCAAGTCTAATCACCTTAAATACGCTCGAGCAAGGGTCATCAAACATCGTGCATCCATCCACCCCGAGATGTTTGTGACACTAAGTACGCCAACCCGTGAATTAACAAACCAACCGAGTCACCATAATTTCCCAATTCCTGCCGATCTCGAAGCACAACCTTATCCCAAAAAATTGGTCAAACCCCGTAAGTTTTATTATGTCTAAATTCAAGTCCCGCCAACATGTCCAAAATTAATCTCACGGGATTTTACAGCTCTTGAGATTTAAACTGAGAAATCGAATCTTTCGCGGGATTTTATAAAATCTACAAGAGAAACCGTGAAATCACCCAGAATACCCAAGAGTGAAGTGCTATGCTAACCTTTGAAATTCAAGTCACATAAATCAAGTCATAATTTGATCAAATCGCAACAAGTCAAATCACAGTTTGTCAAGGTGCCACAAGACAAATCGCAATCAACCATCTCGCAATAAGTCGAATCGCAAGTGTTAACTCGCAACGTCAAATCGCAACTGGTAGCATCGCAATCAGTCGAGTTGCATCAAGTCAAATAACAACTTGTCAATTTGCAATTAATCAAATTGTAATTAGTCAACTGTAACTCAAATTGCAAATATCAAATCGCATGCTCACTCAAATCGTAGGCATCACTAGGACTATGCTTCTAAATCCACAACTCTGTAATCCCATTGACATTCATAAACCCAAATACTATCCGTGATATATGTATCCCCATGAAGATTTATAATACCAAGATACCAATAATAATACCAAACATTAATATAAATTACCACCAGTTAGCTAAACCCATTATAGTTCAAATTTTTGTTTGGCAGCTTTACCACTAATCTGGTATTAAATCCATTTAGCTCATCCAGCCCAAAATCAATATACCAACTAACTCGGCCCAATCCGGATAGAAGCAACCAAATCACCCAATCCGGATACGGCCCATGTCATGAAATAATAATACCCGATCCAAATCACCCATTTACCCTAATAGTTCGGGTATTTATAAGCCACTTAACTTAATCCAACCCTAATCTTCATCTCAAACAATCCGCCCCCTCCTCAATATTTCACACAGCCACACCACACAACCCTAATCCCAATTACAATCCGCCCCCATCTAACTCACACCTCTCCATTTGCATCTTGGTTGCTTATGCTTCTCGATAACTAAACACCAAACGAAGTTGTTAATTGTCCACGGTATCAAGATCCTAGGATGGGTCACAGGTAGGGTCATCCTCTCTTGTACTTGTTTGTGTTTGAATCGAATGAAAGAAACGGATATAACTAAAAATTGTTATATTTCGTTCTTGAAGCATTCGTATATTTAGGAGGTGTTATGACATTCACAGATCTATGATGAGTTGTGCGTATAGATCTTTTAAGGTCAAGTATTCTCTTATGAGATGCGAAATACAACAAACACGACACTGAGGTCTTGTTCTATTGTTTACGTTTATGTTTTGAGTCTTGTCCTTGTGTAGAGATGGGAATAGATTAGGTACGGTAGTGGTTTTGAGGACGGTGAGACTAGTATTGGTTATGGATTTGATTTAGGCAGTGTGTTCGAAAGAGATTTGTCTTAGGCTGGTGTCGAGAGATATGTTGTTGACTGAAGTCATCATGATTATATGCTGTTGGTTCGAAGTTGCTTCCCTTTCCATTATCATTTTCTTTTAACTGTAACTAGACCAAGGAAGATTGGTAAGATCTGAGGTCAAATGAGTTTGGTTTGATTAATGGTTTGTGGTCAACGTGGTCTTTATCTTCATCATCTCATTCTTTAATGGACAAATCGCTAGTCCATTTGAAATTTTGGCAGCATTTGGTTTAGGTAAGGCCAGACAAATCGCTACATCTTAGACAAATCGCCATGTAGACAAATCGCCACATAGACAAATCGCCACTTGGACAAATCGCCACTTGGACAGATCGCCACTTGGACAAAATGCCACTTAGACAAAACGCCACATAGACAAATCGCCACTTAGACAAATCGCCACATAGACAAATCGCCAAATAGACAAATCGCTAGTACCACAAAACGCCAGTCTGTCACTATCATAATAGTACAACTGTCCCTTTCCCAGATTTGTCATTATGCTCAGTTTTGGCTAAAATCCAAACTGCAAACTCATATTGGACAAAACGCCACTTAGAACACATAAATCTCTACTTATAACACCTTATCCCCTTCATCAAACTGCTGCTCAAAAATCCATCTCAAACGGCAATCAAGAACAAGTATTTTCGAGACCAGCAGTTTTAATGAATCTTATACCCCAAACGGATGTTCGAACCAGTACGCACAAACAATTGATACGGACAAAGCAGTACCAAAAATACAACCAAATATTTAGGCATTCTTGACCATGAAAATGTTACACCACATAACAATATTCTGACATATTGACCACACCACATCAATAAGCAAACTGTTACACCACAACTCATCCATGTTTTATTCACTCTTGACTTTAACAACATTTATTCACTCTTGAAACTATGCATTCGAACATATGGACCAACAAGAAAAAAATGTCAGCGAGACATCTTGAAACTTTTGAGGCCATAAATCAAGGCCCACTCAATTATTCAAATCAAAAGGTGAGTAGAGCAGTTAGTACAAGATGAGAACCAAAAAAAATGAGTAAAACAGTTTGTATAAAAGGATTCGAACCAAAAGTAAAGAGACCAACACACAATCAAACCGAACCTAACCATGGCTCTTGATACCAATTGTAGGATATAACCATCTTGATTGTGTGGATCTATTCGGGTGGTCTTGGTTCATGGAAGATTAGATCCATGGTTGAGTTAGAGAGATGAGATGAACTAGAGAGAGAGGGAACCTTGAGAGAAAATATGGAATGTTAGATTACTATGTGAAAATTGTGACAAGAGTTCCACCCTTCCCATGTGTGGGAAGGGGTTTATATACTTACTAATATATGTGCCCCTAGTGGGCTGTGGAGTGAGCTGACAGTGGGGAAAGCCCCGACCCACTCCACAAATATAGATACGACTAATCTAATAAAACTAATAATACTAATAATAATAATAAGCCTACGAGCTACATAAATGCTAAATAGATACTCGGGGTGACCGAACCTTCATATGAATATTTATATTCTTAACAGAGTTCGCCGATGAACTCGCTCGCATCGATCCAATCTCACCGGGGGATGAACATAAAAACTTAAATTTTGAATCAGATCTAAGAAAATTAGAATTTTTGCTAAGTCATGATCAGTCAACTAATTGTGTCTCTATTCTGGGGGAGTTCGCCGATGAACTCTCTCACATCATATCTCCGCCAGAGTATGATCACTCTAAGGACTCGGAGGGAGACGTGATCTATAGTGAGCAGTTGCTTATTAAAGACACTATCACAAATCTCCCTCCTGAGATACTTCTAGATCATGATTTTAAAAGTTCAAATGACAAATCTGACAATGATGACGATTATATCATAATTGTTATCGGGATCTTTCTACCTTTCTTCACTTATAAGGCAGCTTGTCCTTTCCTTTACTCGTTCGGGAGTGAGGATACCATCTTTGACCCCGACATAACCGTTTATAATTTCTCTTTTGAGCCGGGTGTATCTCATCGGAGTGGAACTTTCAAGAACTTCAATGTTTATCCAAACATATTGAATGAAAGTCCGATGGAGATTTTCTCTTCCACATGCTTCCTCAAGAACAATTGAATTCGGGGCGAGTCAAGCTAACGACTTGATCATAAACAAGCGCTTCGTGGGTGGCAACCCATGCTTATCCGTGTGATTTATATTTGTATGCTAATAAGTGTGACGTGAGGAGTTCTATCTCTTCCATTTCTTGTGTTTGGTGTTTGTTGCCTTGTGCAGGTTTTGCCCGACAATTGAAGACTCTCGTGCTCATGGTTTTGTCTATCTCCACTCGAGTCTCATCATATAGGAAAACTGGTATCCTTTATCTTATCGACTAACGTTATTTATTTGGCATAATTCATAAACGGCCTTAGATTTGCGTAGGATGACCCTTACCTTTTAAAACATTGAGGACAATGTTTCGTTTTAGTCTGGGGGGTGATCTTTCGATTTGATTGTACCTTGCATTGTGTCATTTACCTTCGCAACCCGGTTTTTCCTCCCAAAAAAATGAAAAAATTGAAAAGAATGAGAAAATTTTAAAATTTTTTGCAAAAATATCATAAGTGTTTAGACACATTGTTGACTTTCCGCTGGTGAGAGTAGGAATAAAATTTTGACTTGACTGGGCGTGTTGAGCTCTAGCTTGTTCCCTTAACCTTTTTGACTAAGCATTCGCGGATCTTTTTATTAAAGATTTTAAATTTGCGAAGAACGAGAAATGATAGAGTTGATTATAAGTTGTGATGCTAAGCAAGGATTAGTTGGTTATCTTAAAGGCTCATTAGTGTAATCTGTGGTTTTTCCTCTCAGAAGCTAAAAAAGTGTTGTTTTCAAACTTTTGAACGTTAAAATCGTTGTGTTATGCAAAACAAATTTTTATACAATTTTGATATAGAGTCCGAGTTCAACTTTTATTTTAATTTTTGAGAAAACATATATGTATATAAAAAAAATGAAAAAAATGAGAAAGAAAAAAAAATAAATAAAATGGAATGATATTGCAAAATAAGAAAATTGAATGATATTGCAAAATGCAATAAGTTTTGATGTTGCAAAAATAAAGATGTATATGTTGTTTATATGAATAAATGTAGGAAACTTGCTTTTTCTTAAATTTAAATTGGAAGTTGAACTAGTATTCGTCAATTTTGTCATAAAGGTTAAACGGTAATTTGGTAGATTGTTGATTTCAAAGACCCCGAAAGCTCCGGTACTATTCTATGTGAGGTGTCAAAAGCCTGGTCACCTAAAACCAACTGGTTTGGGATGTGCCGAGAAGAAAGCCGTTACATGGAGTGATCTCACTTTTGAGTCTCTAATCTCTAAATGGTCGTTTGTTGTTATCTATTTAAGTATTTAATACTAACTTAGTGGGAATATCCAAAATCTTTGAAATCGAAATTTCGCTGATTCCGGTACTATTCTCTGTGGGGTGTCAAAAGCCTGGTCACCTAAAACCAACTGGTTTGGGATGTGCCGAGAAGAAAGCCGCTACATGGAAAAGGCCCTTTTCGATCCTTAGATTTTCGAGGTTCCCGGTAAATTAGTATTTGACTTAAACAAGTAACAACCATAATAATATCGATTTCTGTGATCAAACTTTTGAAAATGCCAAACTTATAGAACAATTGGGGAGTGAAAAGTTTACAAATTACATTCATGAGTAGCGTTAGCATCTTAACTTGTATTTAACAATGATTTCGTTTTTAAGCTTGGTTTGGGGACTTGTGAAAAATCAGGGACGATGAATTTTATCCGTATGGTCACTTCTTTATGAGTTGTGTTTCCTACTCCGTGATCCTAAAAGTTATTGTGAAATAATGAAAGTCAACATCCCGTCACAAGAAAAAGAGAAAAATACAAAAATAGAATAAGTTTGAATAAAATGGAAAAACGGGGCGTTTTTATAACTTTTGATTTCTTAAATCTCTTTTGAATATTTTGCTACTTTTCAAAGTTAGTAAAAAGAGGTTTGAAATTTTTGGTTTCGAAAGCGTGAGTTGATAACATTGCGTGAGGACACGGCAATACCTTACTCTGGGGGATTTTGATATGTGTTAAATTACACATATATTTTGCCCGATTAAACGAACCAAATAGACCAAAAACTAACCAAATATGCCAAATATATTGTGTTTTTGTGTTTATGCATGTGCATGTACGGATATTGAAGAAACGGACAAAAATCAAGGAAAAACGGACAAAAACGGGCACGAGATTTGGAAAGAGTTCAAAAAGCCGAAGTCGGGAAGGAATTTACGAGTTTGGACCACATTTATGTTCAAGTTGTCAAAAATGATCCTTGGTGATATTTTCCAGAATTGACACAATTGGTCCCTAAAATTACAGATTTGGCAAATTTGGTCCCTTAAGTTAAAACTAAAACTCAATTCCAATTCTAACTTAAGTACACAATCCAGGCTACACTTAATTAAAAGCCCAATCCCAGTCAACGCTTATCCCTTCTCCCCACTTCCCGCCTTCTACCCACCATCACCTCAACCCATACCCTGCACCCTCCTCCTACTCCACTCCAAACTACTCCAGTCCAATAACAATTAATGCTTCCCCCTCCTCACAAGCTACCCATTCCACCTCATCAATCCAAGTGGTACAAGTTTTGGCGCCAAAACTAAATTGAAGGCTGAGATTGCACAAGACTAATCAAAGGGTCCAGAATTGATCAAAGAAGGCATTGGATGGCTATTAATACAGAGCCCTCTTTATACACACATGTTGTCCCTGTTTTTAGACCAAATTCGTAGTGTAAATTAAGTTTAATATCTGTTTTTAAGCTTATTGTAATTTACATTTCAGTATTAGTTAACTTTTAAAAGCATTGTAATCTTTTGGTTTTATTGAAATCCTAGTTTAATCTTCATTCAGTGATTAAATTAATATAGTTAATGGTTGTCTAAATTTTTAAAAGCTCTTTTCTGTCTCATAAGCTAATTTAAGCTTATTCATAGCTTTCTGTGCATTGGTTCTGGCTTATTTACTATTTTAATTCAAAAATCCAAAAACAGTCAACAAAAGTCAACTAGGAAGTCAAATAAGCTAAACTGGGATTTAAGCTAGATAGGGAAGAGCTTGTGGGGTTATTAGCTTGTGTTTAACAAGCTAGGGCTTGTGAGACTGATCAATCATCCTTGTTTAAGCAAAGGCCTTTGTAAGTCTAAATTCCATTTTTGCTTATTTACTGTTCAAGTGCTTATTTCTGTCATATAAGTGCTTATTTTATTGTTCTTAGCTTATTTGTCCTTTATATTGTTATTTGAAATTAATTGGATAGGGTGTGTTTGCTTATTTTAGTTTTGTTCTTAAAAAGCTTAAAAAAACCAAAAACAGTCAATATAAGCTCAGCTTATTTAAGTGCTTATTTCCATTTGAAATCTGATCAGTAGGGTTTAATTAAGTTAGTAAATCAGTGTTAACTTAGAATCATAGCTTATTTTGGTGTTTGATAGTTAAAATATCATAACAGTTAGTAATAAGGGGTGTTTGGAATAAGCTTATTTTGGGGTTAAAATTTGAATGTACTGTTCATTTGCCTTTGGGTTACTTTTGATCTTCCCTAATTCTGCTAATTTAAGTTGTTTGTAGGAGCTTTCTAGTTGTTTTGAAGGTTTGTGAAGATTTGAGTGACTGTCATTAGTATAAGTATAGAATCTGTTCAATTAAGCTTCTTACAAGCTTAAGTCTTTTAAGCCCGTATTTTTGGTATTTTTAGGTTCCCTTTAGTGCAATGAGTTGATCTCCAAGTGTTGGAAAAATCTCATTAGCCATTGGATAGTTTTGGTCCATTTTAGCCCCAAATCTGCTCAGTACATACTGCCTACATCAGTAACTATTGCATTCAGCCCACTTTTCTTAAATTCAGCCTTAGTTTTTCATTTTTCATTTCTTCATTATAAGCCCTTTTAAATTCAGCCTTAGTTTCACTTTTCTTAAATTCAGCTTATTTTAGTCATTTTTTTATTATTAGATAGATTTTTTTTATTAGCTTATAGTAGATTTTTTATAAGTCATTTTTAGTTTATGTTTATATATTTTAGCATAGAAATCCAAAATATCCCTTTCACTATTCATCACACACAATCACGAACTGAATCACAAATTCCATTCAATCCTTCATTGGGGATAACGACCCGGGTTACACATACTTCACTTGTGGTTCCTTGAAAATATTTATATATATTGATTTTTGCGAATCAGAGATACATGCTATTTTACAATTTGGACACAAGTGTTTTAAACTGTATGCTTATCAGAACATATTATTGCTAAAGTACCGATATTGTCAAAAATAAGTCCCTAACTATATCATGAACCATTAATCACTTGTGTGTGAACGCGAATATTGTGAATAGGCCTATTGGGTCCCGTTTGTGTTGATCAGATATATATCACAAATGCATTATATTTGAATAATTAAGTAAAATGGCAAATTACCTTTCAGGGCACTGGTTCATTCTATGAACCTTTAGTCAGTTTGCGTGTCATGAGCTTAGTGCAATAATAACTGCTTTATGACTATTGTGGGTTACGCAGTTGTCTCTTATACTTGAAATCTTGTGGTCCATTATTTAATTATAAACCTATGAATTTCACTCAACATTTGTGTTGACTTTTTAGCATGTTTTATCTTAGGTCTTAAGGTAATTGGCAAGCACGAAGTCGCACGGAGAAAGTTTTGATGGCTAGCATAATATTATCATTCGATAAACCTTTATAAACTTTTATGTTTATGTGTTATGTACTCAAAAACTATTTGGGACCTTTTGTAAACTCTGATGTTTTATTTGATCGAATGATAATCTTTTAAAACGTCTCATTTAGAGTCGTTTTCTATGATTATAACTGTTGTACTAATAAGTAGCACTCCAATGATATTACATTCCGTTGCGATATTTTGGGGGTGTTACAGGTTTCCCGTATTGAACGGTAAGGACCCAAAGGTGTGATTGAGAATCACGAGCTTAGGTAACGCACACAACAAACTGTGTGGTGTGTGTTTACTATGTGAGAATAGTATGAATTTATGTGTTTACTATGCGAGAATAATATGAACGTGTGTAGAGAGAATCCGGAGATTCGAGGATCCCCTCAATGGTGAGGGTGCCTTATATTTATATAGAGGAATTAGGGTTTAAGGATAAACCTCCATGGATGATCAAATGGCTGTAAAACAGGACATGTGTTTATCATCCGGTGTGTAGGAAAGAATACATGTAGCAGCTTCTCCTTGGCTCGTACCAGGTCGTGCCCGTCTCCCCTATTCTTGCTGGTGTGTCTCCCATTTTCATATGTCAAATTGTACATCTTGGACGTTAGTGACAGTTGGGAGATAGTTGTCCCACGCATGTCCGTTACATGCCCCGAGAGGTCTTCCCAGGTTGTACGAAGCCTGAGAACATGACCGGGCCTATTAAATGTTGATAATGGGTCTTGCGTGTTTGTGATTGTCCATGCATGCCCGTTACATGCCCTGAGAGTAGGGGTGGCAATTCCTTACACGACTTAAAACATGACCCGAGACCGACACGAAAATAAACGGGTTAGGCTCAAGGTTAAACAAGTTCGAGTTGGAAATAGGCCGACAAGACTAACCTGTTTAATAAATAGGTTAGGTTTGGGTTGAGATTCTTAACCCTATTACAACCCGTTAACCCATTTAAAAATAGATTAAAAATATTAAATATTAGAAGTTATGTGTCTAATTTCATTATAATATGAATCAGCTATTTTGTATCTCTATCTTATAATATATATCGTTTTTTGAAATATTTGATAATGGTATATACTTATATCAAAATATTTATCGTGTTGCTTAAAATGTTTCTAACATACAACCTATTATGTTCGATATGTACCATTAAACTTAATAACTTATATTCAAATCATAAACAGGTCGACACGACTAACCCGTTTAATAAAGCTGTTAAGGTTAAGGTTGAACTTCTCAACACAATTAACTGAGAGGTCTTCCCGAACCTGAGAATGTGACTGGGCCTATCAAATGTTGATAACGGGCTTTGATAGGTATTCGTGATGGGCCTGACTTTGGCGTATATTTAATGGGCTTTAGCCATTAATATTGATACGCTATCATAAGATTTATTGGTAACTTTTTTAAAATTAAGGGTTGTTTAGTATTTTATTTAAAGCTAAATCAAAATAAGGAAAAAGGATTGGGATGTAATGAGCAAATTTCGAACTCGCGACCTTCTTTATAATTGTTTCTGTTTCCTATCGCTAGACTACATTAGACTTCTTGTTATGCTTTGGTTTGCCTAATAATAAAGTAATATTATGGTTCGATTTGTTTAATATATAAATGTTCACCTACAACACAATTAGTTGTTATATACAGGGACGGAGTCAGAATTAGAAGTTAAGAGGGGTCGAGCCAGGATTATAAGATAGTAACAATATAACAAAATACTTGTATGATAACTCAAATAGAAAGTCACAATTACATTTTTTTCTTATATATAATAGAAACCTGAGGCTAACTATAGGATTATGTGCATGATATAACGGAATAAATACAGCCATTAATATACGATCCACTGGAGTCGCATAAAATAGCTCGAGATTGCAGCTTTATATATTTATTGTAAATATATAAATGATCCAATTTTACAAATTAGCATTGGGCTTAATTGGTTTGACTAATTAAAAAGGAACAGGATTGAGCCTAAGCCCAATAGGGGCGTCCCCCTGTGAGACCCACTAAACGGCCAACCACCATAGTGGTGGGTCGGGCCGGGCTTGGTTCTTTGACTTATTTAAAAAGAAATATATTATTTGATAATATCAAATCTTTTTAAACTTGTTAATTATCTATTAATAATTATAGTAATTATCTTATTTTGAATTTGGTAATCATCCTTTATAGGCCTATAAATATAAAGAGATAATTAGGAGTCATTAAGCAATCACAAAACCCTCTCCTCTCCCCCTCTTGCTCACGTCGGCTGAACATCACCCACATACAAACACTTTTGTTCGTGTGTTTCTGATTTGATCATCGTGTTGTTGCTATCTGGATCAACTGCTAGCACACTGTTGTACTCGCTTGAGTGCTAGTTTGTAAAACCGTGAGGGATCTTGCTCTAGACTCTTTGGTCCGTGTTGATCACCCACTCCAAACAACCAGGTACGCAAAGTTTTTGTGCTTTATTTGATTAGTTATAAACTGTATTTTGATCACTTGCTCATGGAAAATTTTAGTAGGGATTTTATATCTTTCGCTGCTTGTTTTTCTGATAATTGTTATGAAAATTTAAAATATAACCCTACGTTTTCCATCGGTGGTATCAGAGCCACTTATACGAGTTTATAACTATATGTGATATGTTTTAAACATGAATTTTATGGTTATAGTGTCAGATTTGAATCCTGTTGGATTTTGGTATGTAGTTTGGTAACACAAACGTAAATCTAACTATATAGCACATAGATAAGTGTTGTAAAACTTATCACCTTTCATGTTTATTATGATCTGTATTTATTTGATAGATCTGGTGAAAGATCTGTCAGATATGTGTATACGTGATCAAAATGATAGATGAAAATTAAATATTGTATTTAATTGCTTAGATTGGCTTGCTAAAATTATTTGTTTTAATTTTCTACATCTATCATGATCAACCTCATGCAAAGTTTGTGGAAAACTAGAATAGGTGGTTGAATAGTTTTATTGTTTTTATGTCTTTTTAAGAAATGTTTGATTCGAATACTTGATATGAAATCAACACAACAATCAAATATATATAAGTACTAAATAATAAGTAAATGCAAGATATAATGGAAATAGCAAACCAAAGACACGATGATTTATAGTGGTTTGGTACAAAGCTTCCTTCCTTACCCTACTCCACTCCCCGAGTACCTAACTCGAGAGTTCTCAAACATTATATCAACAAGCTCCCTATTGGCGGAGAAAACCTTATAACGCCGCTTCACTTCTTTACCGATACTAAGCTAAATATCGAGTCTTTTCATTTTTTTTTCGGTGACAAATTTTTCAACTCCGATCTCTTTTAAAGCGTACACGTCATCACCCGCCAAAAACTCATCGTAGAAGTCAAAACCAACGCTATTGACCCAGTAGTCAAAACCCCATCAACTATCAGATCCTGAAACACATTTATATATAACATAACCCTTTTATGAAACTCCGGTGATGACGACGTCATCACTGCCGACGAACTTCCGATGCCGACCAAACTTCCGGCGAGAATCTTTTTATTAAAAAAACAAAACCCATTTCCAGAATCACAAGATTCACCTCTAATAACAAACAACATAAGCAAACATTTTGTAAAGCAGGGTCGGGCAATTTCCAACCTCCTTTAATCACAATTAACCACCAACAAACAAGCCAAAAATACTCACAAACCATATCAAACCATTTTATAAGTAAACTATTACCTAAGTGTATAAGTGAGCTAAGATAAATCTTAAGTACTAGAGTCTAGAGACATACATTGGTCGTGTATAAACCAATTATGTGTCGGTCCTCTATGAACGAGAATATCTCAACACAATAACTGACTTAAAAATAAGCAGCATCAACCATGTCTATATAGGGCGTATATAAACCAACCATGCTTGCGGACAACAAGTACTAGAGTCTAGAGACATACCTTGGTCGTGTATAAACCAACCATGTCTCGGTCCTCTATGAACTAATCGTCAACAACTTCATAAATAACAGATTGCAAA
Source organism: Artemisia tridentata subsp. tridentata (assembly GCA_021014915.2). NCBI lineage: Eukaryota > Viridiplantae > Streptophyta > Magnoliopsida > Asterales > Asteraceae > Artemisia > Artemisia tridentata. The sequence goes on from CP139504.1 coordinate 82,750,375, forward strand.
GCATAGACAAAGGATTTAACAACAAGCAATAACATATTACATTTATAGATAATGTAACATCCCGCTTACTCAGACCACAATATTGTCCGTGGCCTACTCAGACCACAATATTGTCCGCTTTGCCCGCAGGCTCACGGCTTTGCTTTTGGGACCCTCATGTGAAGACTTCCCGGCAGGTCACCCAAACTAGTACCACTCTCACATGACCACAAAACGTGTTGTTGTCATTGTAAGGCAAATGTTAACTTATGTCCCTAGCATCTCCCTTGTGTGCCAGCCGATGTGTGGATGGCTATCTCAATGATACACCACTCTTCTCACCCCTTCAATAGAACTCAATGTCCTCATTGAGTGGCGCCACACACCCTGACATCCGTCCAAGGGTTGCTCTGATAACACTTGTAACATCCCGCCTACTCAGACAAGAATATTGTCCGCTTTGCTCGCAGGCTCACAACTTTACTTTTGTGGCCCTCATGTGAAGACTTCTTGGTAGGTCACCCAAGCCAGTACTACTTTCACATGAGCACGCTTAACTGCCAGTTCCTAAGAACCCCACTCGCAGTAGACCACAAAACGCGTTGTTGTCATTGTAGGGCGAATGTTATCTTATGTCCCTAGCATCTCCCTTGTGTGCCAGCCGATGTGTGGATGGCTATCTCAATGATACACCACTCTTCTCACCCCCTCAATGAAACTCAATGTCCTCATTGAGTGGCGCCACACACCCTGACATCCGTACAATTGGTATCAGAGCAACCCTTGGACGGATGTCAGGGTGTGTGGCGCCACTCAATGAGGACATTGAGTTCTATTGAGGGGGTGAGAAGAGTGGTGTATCATTGAGATAGCCCTCCACACATCGGCTGGCACACAAGGGAGATGCTAGGGACATAAGATAACATTCGCCTTACAATGACAACAACACATTTTCTGGTCTACTGCGGGTGGAGTTCTTAGGAACTGACAGTTAAGCATGCTCATGTGAAAGTAGTACTGGCTTGGGTAACTTGTCGGGAAGTCTTCACATGAGGCCCACAAAGCAAAGCCGTGAGCCTGCGGGCAAAGCGGACAATATTGTGGTATGAGTAGGTAGGATGTTACAAGTGGTATCAGAGCAACCCTTGGACGGATGTCAAGGTGTGTGGCGCCACTCAATGAGGACATTGAGTTCTATTGAGGGGGTGAGAAGAGTGGTGTATCATTGAGATATCCATCCACACATCGGCTGGTACATAAGGGAGATGCTAGGGACATAAGTTAACATTTGTCTTACAATGACAACAACGCGTTTTGTGGTCTATTACGGGTGGAGTTCTTAGGAACTGGCAGTTAAGCGTGCTCATGTGAAAGTAGTACTTGCTTGGGTGACCTACCGGGAAGTCTTCACATGAGGCCTACAAAGCAAAGCCGTGAGCCTGCGGGCAAAGCGGGCAATATTGTGGTCTGAGTAGGCGGGATGTTACAGATAATGAGGGAATAAGAACATACATTGGTCGTATATTACAAAAGTGTCTTTGTGAATCAAGAAAATCTCAAGTACTAGAGTCTCTTTCAATAAAAGTCTCTGTATAAACCAACTATGTTACGAGACACACAAACTGTACAACAAAATAAGGGAATGTACAATGCACTTCAATAAAAGAAACATTACAATGTAGTTCCCAAAATTATACATTACGAGAAGGCTAAAGCTACAAGGCACAACTTAGGGCCACTTTCATTTTTTTGCACAACTAAAATGACGTGTACACTACCACTTATATTTTTGAATCATTTTTCTCGACTCAAGGCTAACAATTTGTGTACGATATAGGGCCACTTTCAATTTTAGCACCTTCCCAAGAACTCCCCATATTCTCAACTACTCATATTTATTACTTAACCAACCACTCTTATTTATTACTTAGGGTATTTGAAAGGTCCAGCCATAAATAACGAATAGTGGAGTCATGTCAAACTTAGGCTTACGTGTTTCTTTGGGAAGACAAATCGGTAGGGAAAATTGTGGTGGCTGTTATCACATAACGAGTGTAAATGCCCTCACTTGTGTGTATTAGGCGGGAACGAGTAAAAGACTAAAACGCCCTCACGTGAATGACACATTAAGGCAGTTAATGTGACAACATAACGAGTGTAAACATGCAAACTAGAAGGAAATAATTCTCAAATTATAAAAACTTTTTGATCATTCATTCCACCACATTTTCCCATAGATATGCTCATTTTAGTCCACTGCAGTTTGTTTCCAAACCTTACCATTTGCCAAAACATAAGTGTTGAAGAACCTTTTCAACATATGTAAAACATCAAATTAACCTGTAAAAAGTGCCAAACATATGAAACTCAACATATGAGATTTGAAACTGATCATGGGTGACCCATTTTTTGAAACTGATTATGGGTAACTCAACATATGTAACCCTAAGTTATGCCTTGTAGCTTTAGCCTTCTCGTAATGTATAGTTTTGAGAGCTACATTGTAATGTTTCTTTTATTGAAGTGCATTGTACAATCCCAACTAAGCTCATAAACACACTCATATAAGCTTAGTCAAACACTTGGTTTGGGCTTAGCTCATAAGCCCCGCTATATAAGCTAAAACAAACACCCCCTAACCAAACTAGAGTACTAGACAAGTGTATAAAGGGGTAATTTGGTCAAAGGAGGTAAACAACAAAGGACACATTAGTAAATCCCTTTCTATTGGGTTTCACTGTTCATTTTCATTTCCAGCCGAAACACAAACACACAGAGTTAGAAAGTGTTTGTAAAAAGGGGCAACAAACAGTCAAAACACCTGATCGATCATGGGTACCTTAGGAAGAGCAGCATACACTGTTGGGTTTTGGATCCGTGAAACGGGTCAAGCCATGGATCGTCTCGGGTCACGCCTTCAAGGCAACAACTACTTTAAAGAACAACGTATCTACTCAAAACCCTAATTCGATTTATGTGTTATTTTGATTTATTATTTATATATATTTTGTGTTGGTAAATAATGTTGCATTTTTAGCTAGATTGATTTTTATCAGTTTTATGATATTTTGAGGTATACCAGTTAAAAACATTGTCTTAGGTTATACTATGAGTCGTTGTAATCAACGGGTCCAAAATAGTGTTGATGGTTTCAGCTGGATTAGTGTCTTAGTTTGCGTGGGAATTTTTTTCATTTCAGACAAATGGGAATCCTTTGATTATTATTAACTTATGAAATTTAGGATGCATCTCGTGAAGCAGACAAGTAGACGTTATCTTTTAGTTGAAGCTGTACTTTGCGTAGTAAACTAGTTAGTTTCGTACACTGGTTTATACCATCTGCCCATTCTCTTAGCAGGCTGCGATTGTCTATTGAAATCTAACAATCGAAATACTGTTACCATTCTTGATTCGGAGGATAGTCGCCCTAGAAATATTCTTTTGTCTATCTGTTTATTATTATCAGAAGGATATATTCAGTTATATATATAAATATGCTTTTTAAAATTAGAACTTGTTAATAATTTCCCATACAAAACAACAATTTTTTGTATCGTTTATTCTTAATGATGTAATTGTGGTTATATATGAAAGACGTAACAACAAAATATTTACTTTTGGAACTTCATTAGAAATCGACTGGAATTGGTAAAAAGTAAAATCATGTGTTCTTTGTTCTAGATCCTCATATTCAGTTTTTAATCTGGCATATGTTGTGTCTCTTTAGTTTTTGTCATGTTTGCTTTCTTTTCACGTATTTCAACACCTTCGTCTGCTTTAATATGCACCAATGGACTATCTTGTCGTTATTAAATCATTTTTTATCCCCTATTTTAACAGTCTACTATTATGTAATTAAGCATTGTTTTAACTATTTCATTTTGTTTTTGTCAGTGTCCAGGCATAGGACTCTTATGAATGTATATGATAAAACCCCTGCGGTTGCTAAGGACGCATTTGTGGCTCCAAGTGCTTCTATCATTGGGGATGTTCAAGTCGGACCAGGATCTTCTATTTGGTATGGATGCGTTTTGAGAGGTAATGTTTAGGCACAATGACCTTTTGTAAATTTCTACATGCTGCAACGAGTTTTCCTATTTATTTATGAACAAAAGATGAATTTTCTTAGTACCAGCTAATGTTATATCATTCAGAGGGATGGAAGTGATACTGGGATTTTGTAGGAAGATTATGTGACCTCTGGGGAAGAACCTAAGGGTCATAACTTTATATGCGTGATCAGCTAGTTTAGTGAAATTTCCAGTGGCGAACTTGCTATTAAATTTCTTTTTTTGAGATGGGGACAGTAATAGACTACTAGCCACTGCTCATAGGCGGCACAACTCTTACAATCAAGTGCTTTACATTATTAGTTAACTGATTTGCTAACAGAAATATGATATAACATTGCAGCTGATGTGTTCTTATCAGAGCACATATTTGTAAGAATCCAACCATATGATTCTATCATGATACTCATATTAAAGTAGTTATTTTAGCTCAAAAGGGCATAATAGTAGAACTCAACTAGTTTTTTTGTTTTTTATTTTTATTTATTTATTTATTTTTTAATAATATATATGTTCTTTTATATCCTATTTACAGAATTAGGTTCACGAAGAACTGAATTGTGTTTTCTTTTGTTTTCTTATTTCTTTTTTGCCAATCTCCTCGTCTGTTGCTCCAATTTTAGCGACTTATCTCGTATGTTTTTTTATTGTTCTACATTGTGTCGCCCCTGCACATCACCCTTTAGGCAATCCACATCTCTTTGGGGTCGGCCCAACCATCTTTGATTGTTGTTGACAAAGCTCGTAAGATTACGCTATGGTTGTTTGCCTTTCCGGTCGCTATGTTAATACCTTTGAATTTGATACCACAATCTTTACTTGAATGTTGTTAACGATGATATGATAGATTGTGACTTAAAAGTGATGTTTCTTAATTGCAAAGAGGAGAAAAAAGGTCGTTTTCTAGTCAACTGGCGAAGCTAGATCTGTGAATCAACATGATTATCAAATCATATATGATTTTGATTTCGTGTTTATAATGTTACTCTCGGCTCACCAGATATTATGTCATTTTAACAACTCTTCTTCGGGGCATTTGCATATATATCATTCCAAAGATGCAAAATTGCATATATATCCTATGCATGCATGAAAACCATTGTACCATGTGCATCAAAAACTTGTACCAAGGATATATATGCAATTATTCACCTTTGGAGGGATATATATGCAATTCCCCCAACTTCTTTTGATATCGTGGATGAGATAGTACAACCAATATGAATCAAGCTGATGTTTGGAGAGGCTAACATCAATTGTGTACTTAGTTGCGCTTTGCCAAAAACAACCATAGATGGCTGAGCCGGCACCATAGTGTAGAGGGTCGCTTAAAAGGTGATGTTTTTGACAAATCCGATTGTTGGAATAATGTGGCAAACAGTAAACTGGAACTTCTGGATCCAACAACGGATGCGAGAGCAATGTATTACAAAAGAGAAGTCAGGGGAGTAATCAGTAGAATAATAAATGAAGGGATTGCAATTAAAAGAGGTTGAAGAGAGCGAAGGGGAAACATAGTTCAATTCTTTGCATAAACTCTTTTCTAAGAAGAAAAAATAAGAACATAAAATTAAAACAAAAGAATGAATTAATATAAGGAGAGCTTTAGGATGAAATCATATGGATGGCTGTGGTAGGTTCTCTGATAATTTTGTGTGTATCTGTGGGGCTTACCTTGAATGTGGTAGTCATGTCTAACCTTCTTTTGGTTTTAGGTTTTCCCTTTAAAGCCTCACGAAGCAAAACCTATGATTAACGGTGTATCATGACAATAAATTTGTAATTTAAGCACTTATTCATCATCAATCCAATCTTGTATGTTTAACAAATACCAAACACCCATTTATTCCGTAACAATACATAGTCAAAGAATTTTATTAGACCGTGTGCCAAGCCAAATGTTGTTTTTTTTTATGGATGGAGCACTGTTAGCTGTAATTGCATTATCAATAGTTGCAAGTTAGATTCTATTTATGACACTTTTTGTACAAGTAATAGAAAACTTACTTCTAAAACTTTAAAAAGATAAAGTAATCAAAATATAGATTGAAAAGTAACTTGTTTCACATCTAATGTCAAAGTTCAGTTCTTTTTGAATGAGAGGAGCAGTTTTTAATATTGCTTTCAGTTACAAACTGTATTCTTCTCTTAAATGTGGAAGTAGTCTCATGGTCATCGTATTGCAGGACATGATCATTTGCTTTAGATAATCTTGTCTTTGCATTTGCACCAGTGTTATGCTCTCATACCATATGATGTTTATGGACATCAGATAAGAGTGAAGATGGGATTGAAATTGGTAAAAAGAAAGCATGAACCGCTTAAGACAATGAATGTACAATCCTTCACTCTTATAAAAGCAGCAAAAACCATCAATGTTTTCTATTATAACAATCAACTAATGCTGATGTGCAACTTCGAGCTTAACAAATGACATCCGATAACAATATGTTACACACCAATACTTTTTCAATGTTCTAAATAATATGCGGTATGCCATCTTGGTAGGGTTCTAATTGTGGATTTCTTATTTTTTCTGTAATTTCTTTATATATTTTATATTTTGATGATAGTTATGTGAAATTGTATGCTTGCTGATAAAATTGTGTATGTATAGGTGATGTGAACAGCATTAGTATTGGATCTGGCACAAACATTCAGGACCACTCACTTGTGCATGTTGCAAAATCGAATCTACCTGGAAAGGTGCATCCCACAGTGATTGGCGATAATGTGACTGTTGGTGAGTAATGTGCAACGTCCTAGCTTTAAAATTACTAGTATAAAGCACGGCGTAATGAGGTTATACATTTCTTATTTACATAAAGTGATTTGGATTGAAATATGCAGGTCATAGTGCTATTTTACATGGATGCACTGTTGAAGATGAAACACTTATTGGTATGAAAGCCACACTCCTAGATGGGGTAGTTGTAGAGAAGCATGCCATGGTTGCTGCTGGTGCCCTTGTAAGACAGGATACCCGAATTCCCAGTGGCGAGGTACTAATCTCCTGTATCCCATTCATATGATTTTTATTTACCCAAGATAGATTTGACAACATTTATCAGAGGGGTAAAATTGACGGGCTGGGTAATGGGCCGAAACACGTCTGCGTCAAAATAGATCGTGGCGGTTTGAGCCGACACCCAAAAATTTATTATCCATTTTTTTTTAATAGTTACAGTTTTACTACGAATACTATATATTAGTACAATAAATCAATAATGAAATAAGCGATTTTGTAGGTTTTATGCATTTAGATACACTTCAGATTACTTTCGACCCATTAGACCTGTATTTTTTACTAGTTAATTAACCCGCTTGTCCCGTTACAACTGCACTCAAATAAACTCATTTATAGGAAAATGGGTGGAGGTTGCCACCTATAACATATGTATTTCTTGTCATAAGTTTGCACTAGACAATAATGTGTTGTATCTGTAATATATACAGAGTATCATTTAGCCATGTAGGATACCACCATAAGTTTGTGTAGATATGATAATACATTTACTACATGTTATTGGAAGCTAATCTGGGAATTTACCACAGGTATGGGGAGGTAATCCTGCCAAGTTCCTTAGAAAGCTTACAGACGAAGAGATGGCCTTCTTTTCCGAGTCGGCTTCAACTTATTCCAAGCTCGCTGAAGTCCATGCCACCAAGAATGCAGAGCCGCTTGACCAGACCGACTTCTTGAAAGTGATTCAAAAGAAGGCCACTCAATCCAAGAGTCTGGTTCAATAATTATTGACAATAGCATGAAAGAGCTTTTCTCGTGAACAAGTCTGTCACGAAAACACTTGTTTTTGCTTCCTCCTCGTGAGTTTGATGTCGACGAATGACTGTATTAAGCAAGTTTATGGATATTGGATCATTGGGCTTTCTCCCTGTTCAAATAAAGAATAAACTTAGTAGGGTTAGAATTGTTGCGGTTGCAATTTGTTGTAATGTTTGTTCGGCCATTTTTTAAATCGGAAGACATGGAATAATCCAATATTATTGTGGATTTGATACATGATATTTTGGTGCTACTTATGTGATCTAGCCAATCTGGTAATACATGACCTTAGATTGCAGGAAGTATGAATAAACAGTATACAAATTTTTTGTAGGTGTTTCATTTAATGTTGTGCAGATAACATCACACAGTAATTGAGGTTTCTACTGACTTAAACGTAACAATTCCACAATGCTTAGGTAATTCCCTGACATCCAAAGTTATACACTTTCATACATACCACCAAAGGTGGCTATATTAGGTAGATGCAGACTTCAACACACACCTCAAAACATGGCCAAAATAGTTATGTATATCGTGCAGAAAGAGAGTGCTAACACTGTAGCTCCATGCTTAAAGTTTAAACGAGCCGATTGCCTTGTGTCAAATGCACCTTGCCACTGTTGCTAAACACAAATCCCTCCATTGGGCTACGATGTACATTTTAGGCACAACTATCATTTTTCATATAACAATTCACATTTTTAACTGTTTCACATATGCCTAGAGGTACAACAACGTACCGAAAAGTAGTATTTTAGTTGTGACAATAAAATTTTCTTTTATAAGGTTGAGAAATGGGGCCTTTTTCTAAAATAGTTTTTTTTTTTTTTTTTTTTTTTTTTTTTTTTTTAACGAAGCAGTAAGAAACTTGTTGAGTCGTAAATTTTTTAATTTTTTTTTCTTAAGGAATTAAAAGGTTCAAGTTTCAAATTTTAACTATAATTTTGAAAAGAACAAATCACATCTCTCAACATTTTTTAAATTGCATTTTTTTTTACAAAACTCTTGCACTTTTCATATCTTTCATAAAAATATCATTTAACATATTCTCTAAATTTTCAATACTTTTTTTTTATTTTTTTATCTAAAAGGGTTAATGCAAAAAATTAGCAACGCACTTTATGTAATTATCCATTTTAATAACTAATACTTTTTTCATTTATTTTAGCTATTATAGTGTAAGTAATGATGGTTATTATTTTCTTGACAATCGTGTGAAAATGTCTAGCATAACATAGGTATACTTAAATGCTAGGAGATGAAATAATTTTTTGTAAAAAATTTAAATTAGAAATTTTATATAAAATAAAAGAGTAAACCTCATTTTTGGTCCTTGTGGTTGTACCAATATTTCACTTTTGGTCCAAAATTCAAAAAATGTTCAATTTTGGTCCAAAAGTACACGTGGACTTCAATTTTGGTCCAATTTCTAACCTAGTTAATGGTCGTTAGTCTTTTCAGTTAAGTACGTTGCACCGTTAGTCCTTTAACCTAACGGTCGTTAGCAATGTCTGCACCGTTAGTCCTTTCAGTTAAGTACGTTGCACCGTTAGTCCTTTAACCTAGTTAATGGTCGTTGAGTCCGTTTTTCTTCCGTTTTCATACGTTTTCGTCCGTTTTTCTTACGTTTTTGTCCGTTTTTCTTACGTTTTTTACGTTTTTATCCGTTTTTCTTACGTTTTGTCCGTTTTTCTTACGTTTTTGTCCGTTTTTCTTATGTTTTTTTATGTTTTTGTCCGTTTTTCTTACGTTTTTTTTCCGTTTTCATACGTTTTTGTCCGTTTTTCTTACATTTTTTCCGTTTTTGTCCGTTTTTCTTACGTTTTTGTCCGTTTTTCTTACGTTTTTTCGGTTTTGTTCATACGTTTTTGTCCGTTTTTTATACGTTTTTTTTTCCGTTTTTGTCCGTTTTTCTTACCTTTTTTTTACGTTTTTGTCCGTTTTTCTTACGTTTTTGTCCGTTTTTCTTACGTTTTTTCCGTTTTCATACGTTTTTGTCCGTTTTTCATACGTTTTTTCCGTTTTCATACGTTTTTGTCCGTTTTTCTTACGTTTTTTCCGTTTTCATACGTTTTTGTCCGTTTTTCATATTCGTTTTTTCCTGTTTTTGTCCGTTTTTCTTACGTTTTTTCCGTTTTTGTCGTTTTTCTTACGTTTTTGTCCGTTTTTCTTCGTTTTTTCCGTTTTCATACGTTTTTATCCGTTTTTCTTACATTTTTTCCTTTTTCATACGTTTTTGTCCGTTTTTCTTACGTTTTTTCCGTTTTCATACGTTTTTGTCCGTTTTTCATACGTTTTTTCCGTTTTTTTCCGTTTTTTCTTACGTTTTTTCCGTTTTCATACGTTTTTGTCCGTTTTTTTACTTTTTTTTCCGTTTTTTGTCCGTTTTTCTTACGTTTGTTACGTTTTTGTCCGTTTTCATACGTTTTTGTCCGTTTTTCTTACGTTTTTTTTTTCCGTATTTGTCCGTTTTTATCCGTTTTTCTTACGTTTTTTTTTTGTATTTGTCCTAATTTTTTTTTAAAAATAAAAAAATTCAAAATAATAAAAAAAAATTTGTCCGAATTTTTTAAAAAAATAAAAAAGAATCAAAAATTTTTTTGTCCGAATATTTAAAAAAAAATAAAAAAAATTCAAAATTTTTTTTTGTCCGAATTTAAAGAAAAAAAAAAAAAAAAATAAAAATAAAATTTATCCGAATTTAAAAAAAAATTAAAAAAAGTAAGAAAAACGGACAAAAACGTATGAAAACGGACAAAAACGTAAGAAAAACGGACAAAAACGGATAAAAAACGGAAAAACGTAAAAGAAAAACGGACAAAAACGAAAAAACGTAAGAAAAACGGACAAAAAACGGAAAAAAACGTAAGAAAAACGGACAAAAACGTATGAAAACGGAAAAAACGTCAAAAGTTGAAAGAAAAACGGAACAAAAACGTATGAAAACGGAAAAAAAGTAAGAAAAACGGATAAAAACGTATGAAAAAAAAAATTAAGAAAAAACGGAAAAAACGTATGAAAATGGAAAAAACGTAAGAAAAACGGACAAAAACGAAAAAAAAAAAGTATGAAAACGGAAAAAACGTAAGAAAAACGGACAAAAACGTAGAAAACGGAAAAAATGTAAGAAAAACGGACAAAAACGTATAAAACGGAAAAAAAAAAACGGACAAAAACGTAAAAAAACGGACAAAAAAAAAGAAAAAACGACAAAAACGGAAAAAACGTATGAAAAACGGAAAAAACGTAAGAAAACGGAAAAAACGTAAAAAAAGACAAAAACGTATGAAAAACGGAAAAAAACGTATGAAAACGGACAAAAAGAAAAATATGAAAACGGAAAAAACGTAAGAAAAACGGAAAAAACGTAAGAAAAACGGAAAAAACGAAACAAAAACGGAACAAAAAAGGAAAAAAACGTAAGAAAAACGGACGAAAACGTATGAAAACGGAAAGAAAAACGGACTCAAGACCATTAACTAGGTTAAAGGACAACGGTGGAACGTACTTAACTGAAAGGACTAATGTGCAACATTGCTAAAGACGTTAATTAAAGGACTAACGGTGCAACGTACTTAACTGAAAAGACTAACGACCATTAACTAGAGTTTAGAAATTGGACCAAAATTGAAGTCCACGTGTACTTTTGGACCAAAATTGAACATTTTTTGAATTTTGGACCAAAAATGAAATATTGGTACAACCACAAGGACCAAAAATGAGGTTTACTCAAAATAAAACAAAGAAAATTTGTCTACAACTAAAACACCCGATCTTCTTCTAGAAACTTTTTTCCAGAAAAGTTTTCTTTTATAACTACAACGGAGTAATAATTTTGTAAATTTTGTAATTCTTCAACTCCTAATCGTCTTGATTGATTCAACGGTAAGAGCTCGCGTGCTTATTACTCCGTTGAATTATTAGAAGAAAAAGAAAATCCCAAACACCCTCATAAAATTTATAAAAGTTTTCTTTTATAACTACAACGGAGTAATAATTTTGTAAATTTTGTTATTCTAGAGGGTGTTTGGGATTTTCTTTTTCTTCTAATAATTAACCAGTTACCAGATTTTATTATAGGACTAAGGGGGTGTTTGTTTAATAAGCTTATTTAAAAGGCTTATATAACTAAAATTAGCCCAATCAAGTGTTTGAGTAAGTTTATATGGTTGGTTTTGATAAGCTCTATTTTTGTGGCTTTTTTAATCCACTAATAACAACTCTAGTTTTAGATGTTCATGTACTTTTGGTCATTTTTGTCATCAACTATAATAAGCTAACAATGGGCTTATGAGCTTATTAGTTATACTCATAAGCTGTTTATCAAATAAAAGCCTAACCCCAAAATATAAGCTCAAACACCCCCTACTACATATGAAATGAAATATAAGCTCAAAAGTAAGCTTAAACAAACACCCCCTATATTGGGGCAAAATAAACAGTTTAGGACTTGCTTATTTGAGCTACTTATTAGAATTAAACGAAAGTTATTTTTCTACTCACTTATAGTATAACCTAAGACCTTTAATGAAAATGTTAACAACTTAAATTTATTTTCTGTAATTTATTGTGTTTTTGTACAACATGGGCAAATAAAACACTAGTGTTATGTTTAAAGAATTGGAAAAACACCAGCCACACAAGATAGCTGTTAGAAATCACAATTTCGACCCATTTACGTATGAATGGGTCGATTTGGGTTATGTTTTTACCTCTATGGGATTAAATAAGTACTCGTGAAAAATGGTTTAAAGGATACTAGTAGGTGACCTTGGAAGAGGTAAGATAGGATTACGGCTCTCTTTAACATCAAAAGTTGTTGTCTCTTGTAAATTTGCTGCTTCTGCGTATAAGTAGAAGCCATACGCACAAAAAGTAATCGTTATCAAGTTTTAGTTATAACTTAATAGCCAGGCATTAAAACATAATTGCATCATGTTGATTAATGTGCTGTAATCTTTTCTTTTCCTAATCTCATTTTTAGTCATCTAAAAGTTAACGTCAATGGATGAGTCGTGTGGGATGCCCTTTCAAAAGTGACAGTTGCTCAATCAATGTAACAATTGCTTTCCATGTTGAATAGTGTTGTTTGTTATTATGTTATAAAATATAACAGAAAAATTACGCTATATACTTCTCTATTCTATGTGTATCTTAGGTCTTGTTCTGCTATATAGTTGAAGTTGTAGCCCATCTTCTACAACTTCAACAATCTTTGTCACTGACAGTAACCCACTGATAAGTATTGTAATACTTCGTATATATTACATTAAGAAATAGGTTTATATGGTATTTAATTATAAGTTATTTAAATAGAATATTTGATCATGTTTAACTTCGGGTGATATATAGATGCGCGGACATGACGATGCTATGGAGTGGACTGAAGATTGTGAGAGGTTTTTTTTAGAGATTTTAGCAGAGAGGGTTAAGAGACATGTTAGTGGGTCGTCATTTTTCACATTAACTGATTGGTTTAATATGGATGAACAAATATTTTTGAAGTTTGCAATAAGATATGGCCCTGACAAGCTAAAGGGAAAATATCACCGGCTGAGAATTAGGCATAACAAATTTGGTGAATTGATAAGTGATGCGGATGTTAAATGGGATCCTTTGTCTGGTAAAGTGGTTGCTGATGACACCGTGTGGGATAAATTTTTTCAGGTATGATGTTCTTAGGCCTAATGAAAGTTTCTTCTGTTTGACGTATTGTGTTAGTTGACAAACTATTAATTTATTATTGTATTGCAGCGAGATAAAAGTTTCAAGGCTTTTAAGAGAAAGGGTTGCAAGTTATATCCATTATTGACTGAAGTCTTCGGTGATCCAACTTTTGCCTCTCGAACTTTAGAAGAACATAGGGTTGAGTCAGCTGGGGGTGAAGCTGGTGAGAGTGAAGGTACTGAAAGTAATAATAAAAAGCGTAAGCTGGAAGGAGATATGCTTGGAATGAGAAGAATGAAAACAAGTTCTGGAAATGACAAATGCGAGGCCTTCTTGGATGTTTGGAAACAATCAATGATGGCCTTCACGGATGCTTGGTCACAAACGATGGCGGAGGACTACTCTATTGATGAGTGCATGGCTGTCCTAGAAGCTACACCTGATGTCTCCACAACCTCCTACAACAAAGCGTTGACATACTTTCTTGAACCTGATTGGAGAAAAATGTTTTTACTAATGCCTAAACATAGGAGGAAGGGTTGGCTTGACAGTATGCAAAAGTAGCTGATTTTTACTGAACTGACGTGGTTTATGTTTTTTTCTTTATAATTTTGTTTAGAACTTGATGTAATTGTGATTTAGGCTACCATTATGGAACTTGTATTACTAATATGTAGCAAACTTGATGTGTAGTTGATCGTTATCTTTTGTGATATCAGCATGCTTGAAATGTTGCAGTGGTGTAAATTTGAACTTATACATTTTTATGTATAATTCGAGTTGCTGTGGACCCGTTACAGTTTCATACATTCTTGTGCATGTTTTATATTCGACCGATTTCTTGTTTATTTTTCGTATGTTTACTTCATTTTACCCGTTTCATTTTTATACTTTTTAGGTTTAACTTGTTGACCCATTTTATTTTATACATGCTACATATTTTTTGACCTATTGACCGTTGCATTTTAATCCATTGACCCGTTTAGTACGGTTCGAAAAATGAAGTATGCACCAATCCTACTGGTTATAATCAGATGCGTATAATTGTGATCAACAGGAAACGAAATAACTTTAGTGCAGATGAGTTTAAATATTTTCTTAATTGGATTTTGGTTAGCATATGGAGGTCAGTTATTGAACTAGATGTGCATTTTGATTCAGGTGTAACAGAGCTTGTTTGACACAAATGCTTTGAATAGTTGTGCTGATTTCCTGATTGCTGTCGCTGGTTTCATGCTTTATCAGACGTACTCCACGAATTTTAACATTACAGTAGTAACAGAAAAGAGGTCACGTCTCCTTAGAAAACAGGAATCAATCCAGACCCTAACAAAGGTATTTGCGATTATGAAAACCTCTGATGAATTTCTATGTGAAATCATCAAAGCTAAATGAGAAATTAAGCTTGCCATTTTCCAAAATACTACTTCTTGGACTGTGCCGACACCCGAGAAGACTAATTAGAGATTTGAATTTTCAAACAATAAAAAAAAGAAATTCATATAACGGAATCAAAGATAACTGATAACTGTAAAAAGATTCAATAGTGCAAAAAAAAATCTAAAATTAAATTGAATACTGCTTCAAAATTGCAAAAATTAAATTAAATTAAGTCACATTTTCTTTTCGGGATGTCTCAATTTAATTGTTCACTCCTAAAAATAGATAAGAAAGTTTGGTCGACTTTACAATATTACATTTGATTGAGATTATTATTACAAACTTTAAAAAATACATTAATTAATTAGTTAACGGTAAAACTGTTATTTTACTAAAAAGTAAGAAAAAGAAAGCAATAATAATTATGTTCTTAAACTGCGTGTTTTTTTGTCAAGAGAGAGTTATTTTAGGACGGAGGGAGTAATTTATACGAAATAACACGCACAAAGTTATAGTCTGTCATGCTCATCTCCTTAAACCTTGAACAATACAGACATTCTTAGCATTAAAAACGGTATGAGGGATAAAAGAAAGGGCACTGAAGTCTTAATCAACCCAAAAGGCCAAAGTCCTTCCGGGCCCAGATCAACAAACTAATCAAGATTGACATCTTAATCAAAAGACACATTGCCATTTTGTTGATTCAAACCTCTTCACAAATTAAGTAGTTTCACATAACATAAGTGGTGTCTTTAACTCGGTTTTATAGCTGCAATCAGACAATAAGTTTAAACAAGAGTTCAAAAGAGCCAATTCTTTGAGAAATAAAGAGAAAAGGACAACTGCAATAAGAAAATTCCAACAAGTAATAACATCATATCCATCTTAAGTTCTAAAACAAACAGTAGGCTCAAAATAAACACTGGCGATCCTCAAATATCCATTGGAGCCGCCTCTTCAGCAGCAGCAGCAGCACCAGCATCACCGCCAGCTGGCTCTGCAGCAGCCTCATTTGCTGGAGCTTCTTCCGCGCTAACTTCAAACTCGTTGATTAATGCTTGTACAGTTGCTTGATCCAATATGGTGAATGGTTCTCCTACTCCAACCACAGAGACGGTGCATACAGAGCCTGTGAGTTTTTCACCTTGTAAAGTCTCTCTTATGGCAAATAGAGCGTCCTTGATGAGGTCATCACGAGAGGAGCTTGTGAACTTTTCAAACTTGCGTTCCAAGTAGGTTTTTGCAGCTTGTGAGCGGGACCCGATAGCAAAAGCTTGGTATTCAAAGTAGTTTCCACTAGGGCAGTTGTAGTAGAGATGGGCCCCAGATTCGTCTAATCCAGCAACCAGTAGACCGACACCATAGGGTCGTTTCCATGACCGCTGGGTACAGACCTATCAATAAGCAACAAGTTGTCATAAACTGTAAGTTTAAACAAAGGTGAAGTAGACATCTTTCTGTTTTGAGCTTCTTATGAATGCAACAGGGTCAAATTCAGATAGTCGTCAAGTATATAAAATGGGCAAATGACCAAATGTCAGTAAAGATCAACCAGGAAAAGAATCAGTGAACCCAACTCAACAAAAATAGATATATTATTGGCTTCAAAGTGAAACATTCGTTAAGTTGTCGTAAAAACTATACAGCTTAGACTTTTACAGGTTACAAGTTTGCAACAAAGTATTGAGGCACAATGCTGCAAACTTCAAACTTCTTAACTAAATATTAGGTCCCGAGTGGCATGTGAGGGGTCAATGATGAGAATAAAACAAAGTGCAACAGTTAGGTGACCACTCCGGGTACTTAGTGATTCCTATGGTATGTTAACAATATATGCAACTACATATTTTTATGTTGGTGAAGCATGAGATATGATAGCCAAGTTAAAAGCGTAATCTGTCGAAAATTCAACATGGCCAAGGTTCATGCTATAAGTTGTCCCCACTGAACGGTCAGATATTCAGATGTGTGAAAAAATATATATATGTGGAAATACTTCAGCAAATAAGTGATCACAAGATAAATTAGACTTGTTCAGTAACTAGAAACACCACAAATAACAGACACAACACAGATGGAATATCAAACAGCTATTGTAGAGTATCAAAAAAGACTGTTTTCACACAGCCACTAAAATAAGGTGAATAAAACC
The DNA here is from genome assembly GCA_021014915.2 of Artemisia tridentata subsp. tridentata. Lineage (NCBI taxonomy): Eukaryota > Viridiplantae > Streptophyta > Magnoliopsida > Asterales > Asteraceae > Artemisia > Artemisia tridentata. Next base: position 82,767,410 of record CP139504.1, read on the forward strand.
GAAGCTACAATAAACAATAACTTAACACAGTAGAGGTTCAGCTTTGAATCATTGTACATATACCATGGCAGACCTATCCCACCATAATTTTCAACACTAAACTCACATTTTAACAATTACACCGTTACTTTCCTTTCATTGTATCATAATACCAACAAAAAACACTGAATCACCGATTTAACTAAGCATACCTAATCAAGAAATCACCTTTACAGTATTGCGAACATAGCAAAACTATCCATCTTGCTCATCTCAATCAAATTTTCTACAAACAGTCCATGACTTATACTCCACATTGTGCAGACTTAAAACATTTCTCCATAAACTTATTCAAGTTACAAGTATTGTGCAACATAAATGGCCAATTGAGCTCTAACTTACCAGTTACCACTTACAAGAAGAGTACCATTAATCTTCCAAAACTAATATAGTTCAACTTCTTATGTGGTAACACCAGCATTATGATTAAGTTACAATCTTCTATCTACAATCAGGCTAACCTAAAACTCCAACGAATCTATCCATTGTATTCCATAATAAACAAACACCACCTAACTGCGTTTGTTAGTAGCCACACATAAGCAACCACTAATGCTTAAAATCATTAAAAAACACACAGATAACCTAACTTCCAATGTTTCTAAGCCATTATACTCCATAACGACATATATAACAACATAACCTAATCCCACAAACAAAACCTAACAATTGAAATCATTTAAACAGACGCAAAAACTCACACAGCCTAAATTCCAAGTAATACTAAGCAAATAACTCCATAATCAAATTAACAAAGGGCAAATCGCACAAAAAGGTATCACACTTGAGCTCAATCTGAATTTTAGGTACTCAACTTTATTTTTCTCAATTTAAGGTATCCAAGTTTTTTTTTTTTTGTGCAATTCAAGGTTTTTTCGACTTTTCAAAAGATGAGTTGGGTCATTTTTTCAGCTGAATTGGTTAATTAATATGATGTATCGTTATAATTGAACATTTAAAAGTCATTCAGGCTAAAATTATGACCGGTAATCGCTTTCGAAAAGTCGAAAAAACCTTACATTGCACAAAAAAATAAATTCGATACCTTAAATTGAATGGAAAAAATGTTGAGTACCTAAAATTCAAAATTGACCTTAAGTATGATACCTTTTTGCGCGATTTACCCATTAACAAACAGCATAAGTGCATAACCTAATTTAACTTGTAAACCCTAACATCTCAAATCATTTAAATAAACACACACACAACTATACCAATTATAACGTAAGTCCCTAACACTACTTTGACTTCATTTAACAAATTAAAATTCAATTATACTTTTATAAAACAAAACAACTACTCCTGAATACTATTTTCGCCAAACATTATAATCTAAACGCTTAATGCTATATCAATAAAATAGATAAAATAACCTAATAACAGTTGAGAAAAAAAAAAGCAATAATAACCTGAGCTTTATCAGCCAGCTGAACAACAAGCCTGCCAACAGGCAAAGGAGTCTCATAAGTATAAGCATAATTAATACACTCAGATCTCATATATCTACTCAAGACTCTTCCATCAGCAGTCAAACCAGCAATCGCCACACCGATATGATCATCCACCTTGAATATCTTCCTCTGGTGTGATGAAAGCTCTGAATTAGATTTGTTGACGCACGCCAGAACCACGTGCGTCTTGGATCGAAGCCCTATGGCTGCTGATCCTTGTTTAACGGCTTCCATTGCGTATTCTACTTGGAATAGACGCCCTTGTGGTGACCATGTTGTCACGTCTGTGTCGTATTGGTTGCGGAACATGATGATTGTGTGTGTGTGTGTGTGTGTGTGTGTGTTTTCAGTCTGGGATGGTGTCGTTAAAAGGATTATAGGGGCTTTTCTTTTTGTGCAAGACAAGTGTTTTGTGAAACAAAGTAAATTAATTTTGCTTTGTTTTATATGTCTTTTTTGTTTGGGCCTAAAAGGATTATAGCCCAATATAGATTCATTTATTATTCGTAACTGGGTTTGGACTAGTATAGATAGGATTCGGGCTTTAAAAAGATGAGGAACTACTGATCGAGTGATCGGTTTACATTAAGAAAAAAAAAAAAAAAAAAAAAAAATTATTGCATTTATACAATTTTTACATTATATTTTCTCTTTCTTTTTTCCCCAGAGCATTTTTTCAGAAAAAAAATATACAAATAATGTTTAACTGGCTCACTAGCTGACCCGTAGTCGTGTTCATCCAACTATATGTTTGAGGTTCTTTATTTGATCCTTATTCGATTTCTTAAATTAGGTGATCTTGTTTGTGTTTTCGGGTTGGTACGCACAATTAGCAAAAAAATTCCGTATTAGAAGAAATTATACTGATAAAAAGAGTACATTATTTGATGTTGTGGTTTAAACAAACCTTAGGTAGGTACCTTTCAAATTTTAAAAGCAACATGGCATTCGCCACGAAACGCCTAGGGAATCTAATTTTCAATAATATGAAACACGTTTTTTTCATTGATATCATGTAAACATAAGAGAAACTCTTTAAATAGATCAAAAAATCTATGTAAATTTGTATTACCATTTCCATATCCCTTTTGTAAGGGCATCCACTATGGAGGTTTATGAAAAAGTTTATAAAGTTATGAAGAGGTCTAAAAACTTGTAAACCATAGTAAACATCTATTTCAAGCTTATGTGGCATGAAGAGGTCTAGGATATTGAAACTTTTCATAATTTAATGCATTTGAATTATGTGAGATGTTTATAAAACTTGAAAAAGGTTTATACATAGTGGGGATAGGTTTATAAAACAAAAAGTTTATAAATTAATGTCAAAACACAATTATAAACCTTTAAAAAGGTTTAGTATAGTGGATGCCCTAATGTTTACCCTTAGCTTCGGCTTCTATAGTATATCTCATGGTACAAAAAAATGAATATTGTGCCACAAATGCGTGAGAAAAGTAAACTCAATAGATATTTATCATAGTCCTTTAAAATATGCAAATCGGGCAGGTCCGTTTGGGTTGGTTACGTTGCCTCTTCTCTTGTTGCACCCTGATACCCGATTTGTTGGTTGATACTAGTGTTTGAAAATCCTCCACCTGATGATGTACCCTAAGGACCTCCGTACTATCCTGATTTCTCTGCTCCTGAACTGGCTGACTTGTATAAATGGCATGGGTACTCATTATTCTTCCTGAAACCGTATGGGCCCCTCTTAGAAAAGTGATGTATGCAAGTTGACGTGGTCATTCGTTGCATGCACCTCCCCTGGTGGTCCTCTTGCAAAGTTTCTGATTGGCTGGTGAATCTCGTTTTCAGTGCTTGTTAGCCCTCCTCAGTGTGAGTGGGGTCTTCCACCTGGATCGGTCCGAAGTGGTTATGGGTTATTTCCGACATGGGAGTTTGTAGGGGTTGTTCACCAAAGATGTTGGGTTAAAACTTTGTTGATTATGAAAAAAAAAATTATTTCTTTCTAGGTGAGAAAATGAGTGAAAATAGGTGAAGGTTTGTGACAGTTTCATGTCATATCCTACGTATGGCGCCATGGTTACATATGGTATGTAAAACGGAATTATGAATGAATTGGGATGGTTATATTGTTTGGTCTCCCGTTAAGAACAGTAAGAACCCCAAGGTAAGATTGAGAACCTAAAGCTAGGGTAACACTTAAACAAATTCAGCGTGTGTATTCACTGTATGTGAATAAGTGTGTATTATGAAGAAGTTGATCTCTTTGAATAAGTCTTATGTATGACACCTCTTTGTTTACAGAGAGATATTTAGGATTTATGTATAAACCCCATGTGGATGATTAACGGTTGTGGACAAGCCATGCGTTGATCATCTGATGGGCAGACAAGGATGCCAAGTGGCATTGCTTCCTTGGGCTAGTACGGTTCGTGCATAACATGATTGTCCCATGTTTTGGTCGTGTTTTTCCTACTGTTAAGCGTCAGGCACCATTCCCTAACCGTTGGGTGACAGTTGTCCATGCGTATATGCACGTGGCCTGAGAGGTCTTCCCAGGCCATTGCGCCCTGGGAATGCTTGTATATTGGATTGGAGTTATTCAAGTGTTGATAATGGGCTCAATTTTAGCGTGTAATTAGTGGGCTTGGGCCACTAATATCTATATGCTATCAGTGATTGCATCATTTCTAGATTGAGAAACTAAGAGTTGACATAAGGATTTTTTTTTATCCATGTTGTTGTCAACAGGTATTGAACATTTTATTTGCTTTATTATTTTAAGAAAAACGTGATAAAACCACAAAAGGTGAAGAATTGATGACAATTTTATGTTTATTGATCCTAATTTAAAAGAAAAATTAAAGAAAACTACTGTGAAATTGAAGATATTAGATCCCGAATTGAAAGAAGTAGATCTTGAATTGGTGTAATTAAATTAAGAATTGAAGTGATTAAATGTTGAATTTATGTATTAGATCATTGTTGAAGAAATTAAAAATGAAAAAAAAATGGTTAGTGTGGTAATAAAGAGGGAAAAAAACTTCGAGAAAAAAGTGAGGGAAATATATCGACAGTGTGTTTGAAGCTTCCTATTTAACCTGCGTTCAATACCAAAAACACCCTTAAGTATGGTAAGTCATAGGGTGCATTATGGCCCTATGGCACCAACCGATACCGCACTCGGCGTTATATGGCCTCGCGCCATGTTGACCTGTCGAAGTTACGTTTTTTTTAATAGGTTTTGTATGTTGTTTTTGTGTTTGAGCTTGTGCTTGCGTTTTTGTATATGAATATGCAAAATCTCTTTTTTTTCCCAGCAGATTTTGTGCCAACTAGTGGAGAAGAAGATGGTTTTTTAAACTTATTCATTTTATACCTTGTTGTTATGCATGTTTATTATTTGACTATTTTTCTTACACCGTTATTCTTTGTTTTGTTCACATAATTAGTCCCTGTTATGCTTGCGATGATAATGAGAGATGTTGTTTTTGAGTTAAGTTATAAAAGAAAAAGTTAACCAACACTTTTTTTAGTTAAATTTGAAACTATCAACTTAAAAAAAAAAAAAAAAAAAAAAAAAAAAAAAAAAAAATCTATATGTAAAGCTAACACAAATTTTAAACTTACTTGATAGATTAAGGGTTCATTTTGAAAGTTCATTTATTTAAAAACTGTGTGTGTGTGTGTGTGTATATATATATTAAATGTAAACATTTTTTATAAAATCGTACGCATGTCAAAAGCATATCAATATTGGGCCCGTTTTGTACGTTATCGAGAGACCTTTTTGCTGGTATTTTTTTTGTTTAAGAAATCGTGAGATATTTGTTTGATACTTGGTAAATAAAGTTTGTTGTATAAAAAAATCGTAAATAGTTTTGATTTTTTTATTCGAATGTTTGCTCATTCCTGCCAAACATGTCGCGCTATAATAGTTGAAGGTGTAGCGATTGCTGGTTTGACTGCTGATGGAAGAGTGCTGAGTAGATATATGAGATCTGAGTGTATTAGGGTGTGTTTGATAGCCTTTGAATTAAACCATTAAGAGGAAAATAATTGAATCGGTCAGTGAGATTGTGTTTGATAAAATTATAAATGGTGCTGAACCAATTTGAGATCCTCTGGATCGTGCAGGGCCAAGTGAATGCAAAATCATTCAGTTTCCCACTTGTCCCTATTTTATCCTCTCCTTTTTTATCTTTTAATAACAAGACAGTAACAACCAACAATCGGACTACGATCCCATCCAACAACAACCAACAATCATCAATGATTTCAAGCTACAACCACTAAACAACAAATTACAACAGCGATACCATCGTCAAGATCTTAAACAATAACGAAATCCAAGAGGTTGAGGGACAAAACCAAACAATGCGCAAGACTACCTCCTCGAAATTTAAACCACAAGATCTTAGGCTTTCCAACTTTGCTACAAAATTTTAAAGATAAAGTCCGATATAAACCCATCATCTATCTTTAAGAACACAAGAACTTCAACCAAGATCGGAGTAACTGTTACAAGCGGCGGTTTCGAGGTTTGGGTAAAAAAAAACACAAATAAAGATTGATTTGTTTATGCTTGTGGCTGAGAAAGATATAAAAGATAGATTGATATTGGTTTTATTTTCTAGTGAGATAGAAAATTTGGCAAGATTGGGGAAGAATCAAATATGGTATGGTGGTGTGTATGATTTCTCACATGTCTGACATCAACTTCTTTATAAATATTTAATTCATATTCCCTTTTCATATATTAAAAAATATATTAAAAAAAACCACCGACATTGAGTTAATAACTTTTTTATCAAACATTTTATTTTGTTCAATACAAAATCAGATAGAAGGTTAAATTGGTAATTTCAGGCAACTCAGATTGCTCATTCAGAACAAACATCAAACAATCATTTTCACTCAGAATCAGATTCACTCAGCATCTTGGAATCATTCAGCAGCTTTGATTCATTCAGCACTAAATCATATTTTTTATCAAACAGCCCTAATTATGGCTATACTTATGAGAGTCCTTTGCCTGTTGGGAGGCTTGTTGTTCAGCTGGCTGCTAAAGCTCAGGTTATTGCTTATTTATTTATATGAACAAAGCACACTAAGACATCCGTCTCACGTTATAGCAAAAAGTACTGTCACCTAAGCACTTTTAACCTATAACCCGGAACCTATAACTTAAACCAAAAACACCCTCCCTCTAAAAGTTGGCGTTATAGGACACACCAGGCCCACATATAACTCAATAAAACACAAATACAACACTAAAAGAGAAAAGGGAAAAAACGGATAACTTGGGTTGGCCGGACAACGCCAACCCCTATGTTGGAAATTAATATATGGTGACATTAATTTTCTAATAATAGGTTGAACATCAGAGAGAAAATATGTATGTTTATAAGTTGATAAACAAATTAATTGATAAGTTTGTTTTATAAGTTTGATTAAACAACTTTGAATTAATTTGAATTATGTGAGAATAAAGAGTATGGTGGGGGTAAGCTATGCATGTTCTGACGTCTATATACAAGTCTTGCATGCTTTGCTTGACTTGCTTAAAGTAGTGGGTTGTTGCATGCTTAACTTAGTCCACTGATATCACAAATAAGAAGGGATGTGGGAGTTTAGAAGTGAATCATGGGAAAACAGTTAGATGATACGTGGGTTTAAAATCTGTTTTCTTCATCTATAAATAGAGATTCAGAACTCTATTGTAGACACACAAAAAATATCACTATCTCTTGAATCAGTGATACTCCACATAATCTTGAAGAATATTTTCTTACTCTACAAACCGATTGTGCATTACGGGTTATTGTTTTCGCTTACAATAAACCGTTACGAGACTGCATTAATCCTGGGGTGTACGGTAGGTAGGCTCGAAGCGATCGAACGGGCTCCATAGAAACCTTAAAAGGACAAAGAAGTTCTTCTTGTGCAGTTTCTATTTGTTGTCCTTTAGGGTGTTTGTTTGCTGTTATTCAAAGGCTGTTTTCGGGTCATTTCGGGCTGTTTTGGTACTCTATTTTGGTGCTCTGTTAGAGATTGCTGGTGCTGGTTCTTTTGATACAACAATCTTTTAAGGTTTCTATCTTTGAAATGGACGGCGGAGCGTCATCATCGAATCTTCGTATCATGAACCAGGAGTTTGTCAAGCTAGACAGATTTGATGGGTGTAACTACACCCGATGGGCTGACAAGATGAAATTCTTATTACTTGGGTGACATTGTTACAATTTGAATTCATCTAGTGTTATTTGATCAGGTACGATATCTACTTGATTATTTGCTCTCTTATATGGGTAGTATAATAAAACGTTTTCTAAATTCGCTTATGAGACACTGATTTGAGAATCTATAAATGAATTGAGATGAAATATGAGTTTCTGTTTATTTTATTATAGACTTTTGAAATAACCAGTTGAGAGATTCAAAAGTACTTCGTGTAGTTTCCTAGAGACTTAATGTTTGGATTAATCTAGTGCTAAATCCAATAATGAATTTAATTAAATGGAAACACTCTTGTAAACATGCTGGTTCAATATATAATACAAGTTGGTGCCATTGTTTCAAAGTTACCACCTTCTTGGAATGACATTTCGAAGAAGTTGATAAATAAGAAAGATGATTACTCATTGGATGATCTCTTGAAGCATCTTCGCATTGAGGAAGAAGCTAGGAATAGAGATAAATGAGTGAATCATGGGTCCACTGTTCATCATGTGCAAGTCGGAAACTCTTCGAAGAGAGCTTCACGAAACGGTCCAATGAAAGTCAACTTGGGGGTGAAGCATGACAAATTCAAGAAGACCGGATCGTCAAAGAGAACCGGAAAATGCCATGTTTGTGGAGAGACTGGCCATTTCGCACGTAAGTGCAAGTTGAGGAAGTCCGGAAATGATGATGTTAATGTGGTGGATGGTGAAATTGTGGACCGTGTGGCTCATGTTCATCTCGATGATGACAACTTCGTGGCATGATAATTTGACAGTGACTCGTTTCTAGCTATTTTATGCTTTAAGCATGGCGGTTAGCGGCTTTGAATAATTTGTTGGTCTTGTTCTCATTTTCAATTCTAGTGTAATCGTCTTTTATTTCTAGTGTAATTTGCTTAAGTTTAGTTTGATTGTTTGTTTATGAAAGCTATATGTTGTTAAACAAATGTTGAATGTGTATCTTTCATATGTTGTTACTGCACTAAATTTTGAGATTTGAGAAAATAATGAACGATTACTACAAATTGAGAATTTTAGGAAACTATTGTCAAAACAGAGTATGGAACAAAACTAACTTTGCTAGAAACGTTTTCACTTGTCAAAATGTAGATGAAGTAATTAAAATAATCACATGTTGTAGTGATGTATTTAATGACATGAGGCATTATTTTAATTGGTGTGATCAAAAGTAGAAGTTTTGATTCACGTAAATAAAAGAGCAGTAGCTATTGTGCATGTAATATATTGTGTTTAAATGGTGGCACTTGTAAATGTGAATTATATGATATGATTATGTGATAGGCACCACATATTGTTGATGTAGTCCATTGGTATAAGAGTTGTAGTGGTTAGTTTATAATGCAAGAATAGTAGATTAGTAGATGTGTATTGTTACGAAATCGATGAACGGACATATTGGCTGACTTGGTATGCAACTTCGGTTGAAACCGTTAACCTATGATTCCGAACTATGGGCCTTAAAACGTGATCATGGCTGATCACCTTGTTCACGACCTTGGTCTAAGATTTCATGGCAGTATTATAACATACAAAACACATATTTAGAGTCTACTGATTTTTTACCACTAACTAAAAGCTAATGGGTTTGCTCGTGAAGGAATAAATTATTATCATATCGTTTCAAGTGCATAAGCATTTCATTGAGATCGAAAGGCAATGCTCTAAACTGTTTGAAATTCACATGAAGGTGGATTGCTATTGTTGCAATAGATGCGTTGTTTTTTATAAGCAAAAGCATGTGAGTATCTCAAAGTGTGAACTAATGTGTGTGTATATAGTCAAGTTGTGACTATATGAAAGGTCAATTAGATTAGAGATCTAACACCATAAAATTCCAGTGTGTTGGAATATTTTGAGAATATTGAGATGGTACCATTATAGAAAAGTTGTCAAGTTATCTAGAAACTTGAGCTTGATGCTACTAAACCTAAGACGAGAGATTTAGTGAGTATTTGTGATGAGACCGATAAGAGTGAAGTGACTTCTCGGTTATATCCTAATAAGTTTCTGACGAGAGACTTATTAAGGATTACTAGAGGCATGGGTTTGAAACCAAATGTGAATCGGTTGGTGATGGAAACCCGACTTGATTGTAGAGCTCCTACATTACGAGTTTAATGGGTAATAACAAAGTCATTAATCGATAGAAGGTACTATCGACCTAATTAGCCCATGTATAGTAAAGATAGTACGTCGTTGACGAGATGTAGGTTGAGGTAAAACCTCTTAACTAATCTTTAGAGGCGTCTTAGCAACGAGGACGATAGAGAAGGTTAGCCTATATAACCTAGAGGTGGTGCCGCCTCAAATAGAGAGTTATGGTTTCTCTCTTAGAGGGTTATGAATGGGATTTAAGCGCATGGCCATATTCGCGCGTAGTGAACTGAGAATGCACAATATAACAATGGAAGTGCGTATGTATTCGCCGGTAAGGTCAAAAGGTTTTGGTTTAATCTTCGGACACCATTATCTTGAGGTTCGTGGTTTAATCTTTGGACACCATTGAATCGATCTTACTTTGTGTATGCATATCTAACGAGGTTTAATCTTCGTGACACCTTGTAGCACAACATGTTCGAGTGAGTAGAGGAATTGTTCAACCTGGTGGGGGATTGTTGGAAATTAATATATGGTGACATTAATTTTCTAATAATAGGTTGAACATTAGAGAGAAAATATGTATGTTTATAAGTTGATAAACAAATTAATTAATAAGTTTGTTTTATAAGTTTGATTAAACAACTTTGAATTAATTTGAATTATGTGAGAATAAAGAGTATGGTGGGGGTAAGCTATGCATGTTCTAATGTCTATATACAAGTCTTGCATGCTTTGCTTGACTTGTTCAAAGTAGTGGGTTGTTGCATGCTTAACTTAGTCCATTGATATCACGAATAAGAAGGGATGTGGGAGTGATCTGTGGAAGTGAATCATGGGAAAACAGTTAGATGATACGTGGGTTTAAAATCTGTTTTCTTCATCTATAAATAGAGATTCAGAACTCTATTGTAGACACACACAAAATATCATTATATCTTGAATTCGTGATACTCCACATAATCTTCAAGAATATTTTCTTACTCTACAAACTGATTGTGCATTACGGGTTATTGTTTTCGCTTACAATAAACCGTTACGAGACTGCATTACGGGTTGTTTGCACCTATGAGGAATAGGAATTGAACTTGATCTCTCACATTTTAGTAAGTATAGTCACAAACCTTTTGCCCGAGAGTGGTCATTAAATGATTTGTGTTGGTAAGGTTATAATTATGGAGTAATAACTAGAGTGGGTTACAAGTATTGGAGTTTTAGGTTATTTCCGTGTGTGTTTGGCTAAACTAGCGGTAGTTGCTTGTTTTATAGAAGCAATTGGTAACATAACTGTAATTGTAAGGTGTTAAAAGATGTAAACGCTAAGTGTTTCAAATAGGAGGTTTTAAACAAAATTAAAAAGCGAAGAGCTAGTTACCAAACACAGCCAAATTGTGTGTTTATATGATTTCAGTAGTTAGGATTTATTTGCGAGAGTGGACTACTGTTTATGCTTGGTTCTGACAGCTGGTTATTGGATTGACTATGGTATATAGTGGGGTAGATTCGCTGAAATTTTGGTTAGCTTGATTATAGATGGAGGTTTTATTTTATTTATAATGCTCTGCCACCATCGGATAGTTAGAAAAAAAAATACTCATATAAGTTTTGGAAGATTAATGATAGTTTTTGCTGTGAGTGTTATGTTTAAGCCCGATTGGTTGGTTACTTATAAAACTAGTGGAGTGTAAATTATTTCTTTTGGTGAAAAAATGAGTTTGAGATGAAGAAGATAGATATATACTTTGTTTTGGTAGGAATGATGTGGTGGTGATTGTCGGTAAGATGTGATTTTATTAATTGTTGATTTTAATGAATGTTGGTGATTTGATACCATGCAAGTTATAGGTAAGAATTGTTTGAATTTAATAACATGTCATACATAATTAAACACATAAACATCAAGCATAGCGGAAGCATAAGGATCAATAACATGTAAATAATTAACCAAACATAAACATATTCGTACCTTTTGCAATTCCAAGCTAGCAATCAAGATGAACCCTAATTAGGGTTTATACGGATTATAAGAATTGCCCCTTACCGTTTTTGCAATTCAATCCAAGATACTAACAATAGTGTGTTAGTACCAAGTTCTTGTACACACGTACTAATACCGAAATAACGTTATGCTAGTAAATAAAACCACAAACGATTTATTTTATTAAAACAAACCGATCGACCCTATGTAGGGGTTTAGTTCGATCGGCCCTAACACAAGAAAAAAAAAGAGAAAACTTTGGGTATTGTATGTGCACAAGAGATCCAAAACAATGACCCTAGACCCTCTATTTATAGGATTGGAAAACTTGGAAGACAAGTTGGTGTGGGATTAGGAAACCCTAATCCCCACCGATCGGCCATACACCCCAATAGGGGATCCGGAACCTTCTTGACCTTTTAATTCCATCTATAAACTTTCATTTTATTAGTTAACGGTCGTTAGTCAATTATCGTTAATTACTTAACGTCCGTTAGTCGTTATTTGTGTTTTAATAATTAAGTATATAACGTTTTATATATTAATTATTACTCGTTAATTCTTCATACATAAAGTGTGCAATCCCATGGTCTCGAGTTCGATCCTAACATACATCTACTAATTTATGTCCATAAACTAACAGCTCCCACTTGGACATATTTTAATAGTGTAATCACATCGGTTAGCGTCTAGCAACACGCCGATGCCTCTAGTACAACTCGAGTAAGGTCTTTTGGAAAAAACCTTTAATGATTCATCATTATTATTATCCTTTTGTCACTAATACCATGTTAAATAGAGATATAGATCTAAGGCTGTGTTTGTTTTTACGAAAAAAAAGTCTGACTGCCTCTGACGTCTTACCAGTCAGACGCGGTCAGATGTCGGACTTGTTTGTTTTTCTCTTCTTGGTCAGACGCCGACAGAGCTAGTTAGATCTTATTAAGAAAGAGGTGCATGGGTTATCTTACTGCCTCTTACTCTTGCTTCCTCCTTCATCATTTGTGGGTTTTCTGATATTATTTGTGGGTGTGGTTTTTGTCAAGAAAAGTTGAGTTTCTTATGAAGATGAAGATGGTGAGGAAAAGGAATATATGAAAGAAAACACGTGATCTGATATGACTAGTTGGACTTTATTGGTTTTTAATTTTATATTATTTCATCCTATCTATGAGTCTATTCTGGATACAAATATAACACATTTATTTATAAACTTGTCAGTGCCACTATCACACTAAATACGCAATCCTATTTCATGGACCAAATTGTGAGTTTAATTTTATACGAAATGTACATTTCAAACTTGTTTAATTTTTCAAAAAAAGTGTTGATCGCAACAAGTTATCATTATCAGCCACTCAAAGTGGAGGTGAAGGGTTTAAATCCAACGGAGAGAAAATTAATCATCTCGTGGCCACGGAGATTCACATGCAACGACTCCGGGCTATCCAGAGTAGTCGCCATGGGATTAGTTGGCTCGTAATGTCGAGTCGGAAAATTAGGTAACAAAAAAGGAAAAAAATAAGTTATCATTATATAAACCCGACCTGATAGTTTATTTAATGGCTTATTATTGTGCTAAATTATGGTAATAATGTTTTGTGTCATGTTTACACAAGTTATTTATTCATCGTATTGCTATCGTTTAATATATACTTAAAAAAGGGTCAATTAAAATCATTCAGATAATTATACAAAAACAAACATTATTTCATTAAGATTCAGACTTTATAACCACCTCTTACCAGTAAGATGTGATAGTCAGATTCAGACCCAAAACATCTTAATGAAACAAACACACCATAAGTCATTCTTTATTCAACTATTATGTTTCTCGTTGTTTGTGATTGAGCAAGATTACCAAATCTTCTGAACGTATTCCATAAATCTTGGGTGTGGTCACGCAAACATCTTGTCAACCCTACGAGGGGCCCAGCAGTATTAAACTCCAAAATGAATTTGAAGGAACAAATTCTTTATTGACTACAAGCAAAACTCACGAATTTTGAAACATATCTGAAAACAATCCTTATAACTACCAGTTACGTATAGCGTTAGATTGCTTCACAGAAATGCACTACATCCATGACAGTTCTCTGGTATCTCAAGTATGAGGATAACTATTCATGATTACTTAATGACAAGATCCATAAAGTACAATCATGTAGTTTGGGATAAGTCCTATATTCAATTCATTGAATATCATGTGAAATTGGCATGTCCATGCATCAATATACTTTCAAGTATATTATACCAAAACTCACATTTGTCTTAGTTTAATGATATTCCCATATCATTAATTGACAACGGGCGATTTAGAATAACTAAATTATTCACGGATTAAACATGCAAATATAGGACACAATATATTAAAGAATGAAAAATAAACATAACAAATACTTTATTTCATTAATAGATAATAATCGTTTGCAATATCCTTTATCCAAATACTAATCACAGTTATGCATGAAACTACTAGCTAAACGAAGTCCAATGCCATTGGCATGTTCAGTAAGCTTTTCTCTAGGTAAAGCCTTAGCGAAAGGATCAGCTAAGTTGTCATTTGTGTGAACTTTCAGTAATTTAATTTCACCTATGCGGACTTGCTCTCGAATATAGTGATATTTCCGTAGAAAATTTCTGGTGCCCTTCATGATTCCAGATTCATTGGCAAATATGATTGCAACAAAATAGTCGCAATACACATTAATAGGCAATTCAATTGAAGGTATAACACCAAGCCCTGAAATGAATTCCCTAATCCAAACAGCCTCCATAGCAGCATCTGAAGCAGCTATGTATTCTGCTTCTGGCGCAGACATCACAATTGTACTCTGCTTCTTGCTCTTCCAGTCTACTGCTCCTCCATTGATAACAAAGACATAACCCATCTGAGACTTCGCATCATCTTTGTCACATTGCCAGGACGCATCACAGGAACCTGTAACATCAAGTTCTGCAGCTGGATTTCCACCATACACTAGAAACATATCTTTTGTATTTCTTAGATACTTAAGAATATGTTTAACAGCAATCCAATGAAGTTTACCTGGATTATGTTGAAATTGACTGGTGATATTTTGAGCGAACGCCACATCTAGCCTTGTGCATCTAACAGCATACATGATAGATCCTACAGCCGAAGCATAAGGAACATTACTCATGTATGCCACCTCTACAGGTGTTGAAGCACACATTTCGCTACATAAGCCATGCTTTACTTCCATCGGCAAATATCCTTTCTTGGAATTTTGCATATTGAATCTCTTCAATATTTTGTCAATGTAAGCACTTTGACTTAAACCAATTAACCGCTGTGATCTATCCCTATAGATCTTGATTCACAGAATGTATGCAGCTTCCCCTAAATCCTTCATAGAAAAACACTTTCCAAGATATGCCTTAACACTTTGCAAACATGGAATGTCTTTTCCCATAATTAATATGTCATCGAAATATAGGATAAGGAAAATTACATCACTCCCACTAGCTTTGTGATATACACATGGCTCATCAAGATTCTGAGTAAATCCAAACTTTTTGATTTCTTCATCAAATCTTTTATTCCATTGCCGTGATGCTTGCTTCAATCCATAAATGGATCTTTGAAGTTTGCATACACGGTTTGGAAATTGTGGATTCACAAACCCCTCACGCTGCGCCATATAGATGTCTTCATCTAGGCGACCATTTAAGAAGGCAGTTTTGACATCCATTTGCCAAATCTCATAGTCATAGTACGCTGCTATAGCTATGAGAATCCTAATAGCTCTAATGTCTGCTACAGGAGAAAAGGTCTCCTCGTAGTCAACCCCATAGGTTTGAGTAAAGCCTTTAGCTACCAGACGAGCCTTATAGGTGTGTACATTGCCATCCATGTCAGTTTTCTTCTTGAAGAGCCACTTACTCCCAACGACTTTAGCATTGGGAGGAAGGTCTACTTCAATCCAGACTTCGTTATCTCTCATGAATTGCATTTCCCCATTCATTTTAACTCGCCATTTATCCTTTTCAGGATCATTCATGGCAGCCCTATAATTAGCAGGTTCTCCAAGATCCCCTAATATAGTTTCCTCAACTTCTACGTTAACACATAGACGTTCAGGAGCTTTCACAGTCCTTGAAGACTTGCGAATGGGAACAACTTCAGGTGGAGGACCTAGACTTTCAGGTTCCACAGGAAGTTCGCTAGTGTTTACAGAAGGTAATGTATCTACATGATCGTCTTCCAGATCATAGATTCTTCCATTGAATTCTTGAGATATGAGATCCTTTTCTAGAAAGTCTCCATACCTAGCAACAATTACTTTGTTTTCAGGTGGGTAGTAAAAGTAGTAACACATCGTTTCCTTTGGGTATCCTACAAAGATACACTTTACAGATCTCTGTTGGAGTTTATCTGCTGAGTCACGTTTAACAAACGCCTCGCAACCCCAAACCTTTAAATAAGACAAGTTAGGAGATTTACCATGCCATATCTCATATGGTGTCTTATCAACCTTCTTGGTCGGAACCATATTTAGAATAAGAACTGCAGATTCTAAAGCATAATCCCAAAAAGATAAAGGAAGAGTTGTAAGATTAAACATTGATCGCACTATGTCTAGCAATGTACGATTTCTTCTCTCAGATACACCATTTTGTTGTGGAGTATATGAAGATGTGAGATGCTGGACAATTCCAATCTCAGCTAAGTAATCTTTAAACTCTTGGCTTAGGTATTCACCACCTCTATCGGATTGAAGAGCTTTAATCTTCTTTCCAAGTTGCAATTCTACTTCAGCTTTGAAAACCTTAAATGTTTCAAATACCTCATGTTTATGTTTAAGCAAGTAAACATAACCATAACGGCTGAAATCATCTGTAAAGGTTAAGAAGTAACTAGCACCTTTCCTTGACACATGTCTAAGTGGTCCACACACATCAGTATGTATCAAACCAAGTAGATCAGAAGCCCTTTCCATACGATTATGAAATGGTTTCTTTGTCATTTTCCCAAATATACAAGATTCGCATTTATCAAATGATTCATCATTGATATTTTGCAAAGGCCCATCATATTGCAGCTTTTTCATGCGAGTCTTGCCTATGTGAGCAAGTCGACAATGCCAAAGATAAGACGAATCCAAGTCCTTCTTGATTCTCTGATTATTGATGCTAAACATCGAATTATTTTTATTGCGTACATTATCAATCATATCAATCTCAAACACACCATTCACAGCAATAGCATTAAAATAAAAAACACCATTTAAAGAAACAGAGATTCCATTACTAGTGATAGTGTGAATAAAACCAAGATCCAACAATAAAGAAAAGGAAACAACACCTCTAATAATAGAAGGTGCATAATAACAATTGTTTAATGACAGTACTAAGATCGAAGGCAAAACAAAATTTGTAGCACCCCCAAATTACCGCAGCGGAACAGTAGAGTCAAGGGGGTATTACTTCATAATACAGATCAAGGTATAGAAAACGACCTCTAAATGAGACGTTTTGAAAAGTTATCATTCGAATTATTAAAATCAGAGTTATGACAATAAGTTCCATAGTAAAGTTACATAAAAGTTTTCAAAGTGCATCGAATGATAAAGATAAGATATGAGTCTTCAAAGTATGCAATTGACTCTAGAATCCATGCATCCACTATCGCCTTAAACCTGAGATAAACATGCTAAAAAGTGTCAACCAACGGTTGGTGAGTTCATAGAGTTTAGTTTAAAAAGTAAGGTATTTGAATAAAGATTTTCCAGCAAAGGCATAAAGAGTTTAGTTAAAAATGTAATATAGTATAATGAGTAAAGTTTCCACCGACAAAGGCATTGTAAATCCACTCAGTCCCAAGCCCATTCAAGACTTGCAACCTGTGTGTTTACAACCCACTGCTAACATAGTATAGAACAAGTATAAATGTGTATAGAAATACGTATTATAAAATGATTAGGACTAAGACTAGAACTAGAAAAGATATAGATGTGTATAGAAATACGTATCACAGGATAAATAGGTCAAGTACTGATGTGTATAGAAATACGTTTCAAGATAAATGGGTCAAGTACTGATGTGTATAGAAATACGTATCAATGTATAAATAGGACAGTACAGATGAGTATAGAAATACATATCAATGTACTAGTAGGACAGATGAGTATATAATTACATATCAATGTCATAAGTATTTTGACTAAACGAGTAAAGTAATTTAAACATGTTAACAATGCATAATGTATAGGAGAACAGATACGTATATAAATACGAATCATGTAAAAAGTATTTTGAGTACTTGAAAAAGTAAATAAGTATAGTTTGAGCATGTATCTCTCCCAAAAGAGTTATTAAACAATTTAATGATAGAAACGGTGGGGCTATGACTCACCTTGAGCATATCTGACAAAGTGGAATTATTAAATCAAGTAGGGTTATGGGAACGATTACGAAACGTCTTCAACACGAGGCCTGAATATAAGAGAAGTCTGAGTATTTGACTTACAACGAATAATGAGTGTGAAAATGGGAAATCGTATAACGATTTGATCGGTGATGTGAGTGTGATATGTTTAAAATGCTTACAATTCAAAAATAATATTACGTATGATATTATCCTGATTCTTATGTCAATTGATCCAAAATATTATCTCTTCGAAAATGTTGAAATAATGCATAAAGTAAAGTTGTTAATTTCTAGTTATAATAAGTAACGAAACTTTAAATAATATGAAACTAAAACATATAAAAATGCATATGACGTGATGGGGTGACGAAAAATGGAAAATAAAATAAGAATGTCAAGTAAAATCAGTTGGTCCTTGTCCTTTTCCAGTTTTTACACTTTTTACTCTAACTGCGTTTGCGTTGCACCGTTAGTCCTTCGTTAAGTCCAAGTTTCATTTACAGTCCTCTACTTGTCCAAAATTACAAACTGAGCTTGGAGTTCAATAATACATCATTTCCTACCCTAAAGATTCTGTTTTTATAGTTTCAGTCCTTGTTTTCAGCGCTTGGCAGATTCAGTCCTTCTAAGTGAGTTTGCGTTACATTTTTAGTCCAAATGTGTCCAAAAAGGTGAGGAAAGTAGTGGCGAGTTTTTCTAATGCTTATTTAAGCCCAATACAACTTATTTTAACTGCTTATTTGGTCTCTAGCTTATTTTTCACCTAAATGGGCCTTTAACGAGTTGATTAACAAGCACATTAACAATTTTAGTCTGTGGGTTTTTGAGGGGGGTTTGGTATATCAAAAATGCTTATTTTATCATCTCATTTCATATATGAAAGTGCCAAAAAGCCAGCTTATTTCCATAGCTTAAAATCAGCTTAATGGGCTGTAAAGCCCATGTCGCTATTTCTTGTTGTCTTCAAAACAGTTTTTAACGTTTTACTTTGGCTCTTTTTAAGGGTCAAGGCTCGCGTATTTTTACAGGATGTTTATACAAAAATGTAGTTAGCCATGTCATTTAATAGGTCGTATAAAGAAAAGACGTGGTCGTTTTGTTGAATCGTGAGATATGAGATAGTTTTCTAGGCGATCTAGGACTGTTTTAACGTGCAAAACACTTAGAATAAATCTAAGTGTTTTCTAGTTTAAGTTATAGCGTGGGATATAAAATGTTTATACGTTCGTATCATGAATGAAATGATATGTTGAGCGTGAGAGTAGTGTGAGAGGTGATTCTAAGTCTATCATGATGGAGATTCGACACATGTTGGTGAGTACACCAAATGGGATGCACGTAAGGGAAATATATATATAGTGAGCATATATACGTTCGAGAGCAAAAGGAAATGATGCATGAAATGCCATTTTAACGTGTAAGTGGTGTGTGAAGTGAGCTCTAAACCTTCCTCAGTGGAGATTCGTCATATTTTGAGTACTTCATGTGTACTTATCATACGTAAAAATGAATATGTAACCATTGATTCGTTCGAGTGTAATAAAGAAACATGCATGTGTGAATTTGTGTTCGTGAGAAATGGAAGCAAGAGAAGGTATTAGATACTTACTACACCTTTGAAGGCGGTGAAGACTTAGTGAGATTCGAATGGACACAGGAACAAATAACCCACTCGCTATATCCCAATATACGTTTTATATTTACAACCCGTTTCTATTTGAAAAGCATCCCAAACGAGGTAGCTAACGTTTCTGGTCTTCCAGAGATGATCTTGTGAGTGAAAGAGAGTTAGAATGATGATATTTAGTGAGTGGTATGAAGTGGTGAGGCTATGGATAGTTTTATAGGATAGATATGCACCCGTTTCTTGACTTTATGACTTTCAAGGCTATCATTGGCCTCTACTGTGGATGACTAGTGGTTTAGAGGACATATATGATTGTTCACTGACAATATAAGATCCTAAGATAGATATTAGAGAGTAGGTAAGACTTATCTTTGTTTTTGAAATATATATGCATCGATTTGTATTTTAAATGTGTGCAAAAGTGAGTTTTGCGAGACACAAACACTCACTACTGTCCTAACCATCTTTTTAACATTACATTGTGCTAAGAATATCATTAGGAAGGCGTAGGAAAAAGCGTGGGTTAAAACGGTTGTGTTTTGTGATTTTTATATGTAACGATTTGGGCGAAATGGGACAAACGTTTTGGTCTTAAATTCCTATCCAAAACTCGACATTTATTCCTGAAAATTGGCACACATAAAGCCTAGTGGGTGGTGAACGAGATTGTGCAAAAACTTGGGCATGTCGCGTTTCATATTTGAGAGCACACGAGCTGTTTTGGAGGTGGTGTGAAATCGAGTACCACATGAAATAATAAAAATAAAATTGGGTTAGATGTTGGGCCTTGAATTTGTGTAAGGTGAGATGGTGATGGTGATGGGCTGGTGTATCAGTTCAGCCCGTTTGGTTTGTAACTAGTGAAAGGAAATGTGATTAAGGTATTTGGTAATTAAGATAAGTTGTAATTAGTGTAAACATTAAGTTTTGTGGAATAGTTATGTCCCGTAATACGCGTTGTGAACTTGTCTCGTTATTTGGTAATTTACGTGATAATGTTTCCGCGTTAATATAATAAGAAAATTTTTAAATTTTCCCGTAAAAATGGTGATTATAAATAATGATGAAGATTAATATATATAATTAAACGTTGTTAATTATAGGAAATTTTTGCAGTTTGCTACAAAATTAAACACTCCTATGGCTTCAACAGCTGTAGGTGCTCCATTTCCCACATGCAGATATTGCTCCCCACAGGCAAGCTTCCTTTCCACTCTAAACCCCTGTAGTGTATTACAAATGTGAATACCACATCCAGTATCATATACCCAGGAATTAATTTTATGATTTAGAGTAAATAATTCAATCATAAATAAGTTACCTGAAGTGCTGGCGACCTGCCAAGCCTTCTTGTTCTTATTTGCTCGAAATTCTTCGAGATAGAGAGGACAATTCCTCTTCCAGTGACCCACTATATGACAGTAGTTGCAAGCCTGATCCTTATTGGGATTATCTTTCTTCTTATCAGGGTATTTCTTAGGTTCAGGTTGATAAGCCAGAACTTGCTTACCCTTATCACCTTTACCTTTGCCTTTACCCTTTCTTGTTCGTTTGCGATTTTGGCTTGTTAATCCTACCACCCTGAATAGCCAGTACTTGGGGTGTAGGAGCCTTCTGTGGTAAACCTTTCTCGTAATCAATAAGAAATGCGTGCAATTCACTAACTGTCTTCCCCACGCAGTGCATATTGAAATTACACACAAAACCACTAAATTCCTTATTCAGGGATCTATTGATTAAGTTAATAGCAATATCTTGTTCATAGATTTTGCCAAGTTCCTGTAGTTGGTCCATGTAACCCTTCATTTTCAACACATGTGCACTTACAGGTTTACCATCAGCCTGCTTGCAACTGTGAAGAGCATCGATCAAATCACAGATTTCAACAGCTTGAGGTTTCTCAAACATACGTCTGAGTTCGTTGAGCATGTCATAAGGGAAAAAAAAATTCTCAAACTGCTTTTGTAAAGCAGGTGTCATCTTTCTCAACATCATGCAAGCCACATCATTATGTGTTTTATACTCAACTTTCCATGCTTCATTTTCAACATCAGTTGCAGTAGTAGCAGGTTCAGCAGGACAAGGCTTATACAAATATTCCAGTTGATCTGTCACTCGCAGGACAATCCTGAGTGAGCGAAACCAGTCATTGAAATTCTGAGAGCCAGTCAATTTTTCTCATTCAAAGAAAGTTTTGAACGTAGAACTCAAAGTAGTGCTATTGTTTTGAGCCATTTCTACAAATAAAAAAGTTCAAATATTAGTATTTTCGATAATACAATTTTTCAAGAAAATAAAATACCAAAGGAAATATTCATATAACCATAGAATTTTCTTGAAAACTAGAATCCAAATTGACATAGTTTCATTACATCAGTTGATCTGCTAGCAATAAAAGTATTCAACAAGGTAATTGTCGAACAATAATTGGCAAACAATTTTCAATTTCTAGATCATCATGGGATTTACAATTGCCAAACCTTGTTGCATTGTAAACATGTTTTATCCCCATCTTATGCCTTGAGTCCTAGGTCTCACTAACAACTCAATTAAGTCGTCTAATTTAGAAACTGCAAATTCTCACGTACGTCCCACGTAGTCATGAAATTTACCTTGTCATCACAATCTAGCTAAGGTCTCACTTAGGCTAAATGGTGACTTCAAGTGTTCCTTATAATTAGATGGCATAGACTTAAATTATAAGGGTACTACTTTTTGATGTAGGTAATCAAAATTATATATGAAGAAGCATGCATACAGCTTCATAACATAGGTTTTAATAAAACTTTTTATTAACCAATTCACTAAGATTAAATTAACAAAGTTTTGATTGAGGTATTGGTTTTACCAATAAGAAATTTTACCTTTAATTATCGTCCATTATATCGTACTTTTGCATAAGTCCAAAGACTTAGTGTTTTGGATAATTACCACAAGTGGCGCATGAAATTAAAGCTAATTCACCCTTAAGATGATTTTGTACAAATAAATAGTCGTACTAGGTAGCTCCAATTTGACGCACAAAGGAGCGAAGAAACAAAGGTTAGCAAAAAGCTATTCAAAACCCGTTTCTTTAAGGTCACAATTTAATGTGTACCCTCCTTAAACCCCTCTTATAGTTTGTCACAATTGGGTGAGCCGTTCTTACTATTGGTACAAAACTCATCACTCAATTAAACTAATGAAAATTTTAACTCTTCAAAACCAAATCATATTGCACCATTATTTAGTCCGTATTATTTTTCTATTCAAAATTACCCTTTGTTTATAAATATGTCAAACAAAAATAAACAAACAAGTAATAACAAAAAATAAATAACTAAATAATGCACACATAACATAACAATTAATATGTGAAACATGTAGCCACATGCAAACTGATTCGATAAAACCTATTAATAATCAATTCTAGGTTAAATAATGCATATATTAACTATGGTTCTCACTTACAAAGGCAAGTGAACCACATGCATTGACGAATCAATTGCGTAAACCATAGCTAAAAAATATGTCATATTGCACATAATTGATTAATTAATTAATTGGAGTCTTCCCCAATTCGAGATTTATCAATTAAATACATGTGTTAAACTTAACAATTAATTCATATAGACAATAATTCCATGACAAAACATGCACGTTCCATCATGGATATCACATAACAATTATAGAATTCAATTAAAAAACAAAATATTTTTTTTAATTAATGAGGCAATCGCCCCCCCCCCCCCCCCAAATTTAGGGTTTCGAATTATATAAACCCTAAAATTCGTCATATATAATTAAACACAATCCAAGATTCGTTTTTTACGTGTTTTGGTAATTAATTACATATTAATACAAGGCTCGTGATGCCACTGTTGGAATTTAATAACATGTCATACATAATTAAACACATAAACATCAAGTATAGCAGAAGCATAAGGATCAATAACATGTAAATAATTAACCAAACATAAAAGTATACGTACCTTTTGCAATTCCAAGCTAGCAATCAAGATGAACCCTAATTAGGGTTTATACGGATTGTAAGAATTGCCCCTTACCATTTTTGCAATTCAATCCAAGATACTAACAATAGTGTGTTAGTACCACGTTCTTGTACACACGTACTAATACCGAATTAACGTTATGCTAGTAAATAAAACCACAAACGATTTGTTTTATTAAAACAAACCGATCAACCCTATGTAGGGGTTTAGTTTGATCGGCCCTAACACAAGAAAACAAGAGAGAAAACTTTGGGTATTGTATGTGCACAAGAGATCCAAAACAATGACCGTAGGCCCTCTATTTACAGGATTGAAAAACTTGGAAGACAAGTTGGTGTGAGA
Source organism: Artemisia tridentata subsp. tridentata (assembly GCA_021014915.2). Taxonomy (NCBI): domain Eukaryota; kingdom Viridiplantae; phylum Streptophyta; class Magnoliopsida; order Asterales; family Asteraceae; genus Artemisia; species Artemisia tridentata. The sequence continues at coordinate 82,791,542 of CP139504.1, forward strand.
TTAGGAAACCCTAATCCCCGCCGATCGGCCATACACCCCAATAGGGGATCCGGAACCTTCTTGACCTTTTAATTCCATCTATAAACTTTCCTTTTATTAGTTAACGGTCGTTAGTCAATTATCGTTAATTACTTAACGTCCGTTAGTCGTTATTTGTGTTTTAATAATTAAATATATAACGTTTTATATATTAATTATTACTCGTTAATTCTTCATACCTAAAGTGTGCAATCCCGTGGTCTCGAGTTCGATCCTAACATACATCTACTAATTTATGTCCATAAACTAACAAGAATGTTACTGTGGTTGTGTGAGACTATGAGTTCATTGTTGAATTATTGTTTGAATGGTAAAAAAACATTAGGGTGTGAGAGGTCTGCGATTGCACTTTTATAATGATCTTATGTCCTATTGTGGTTAAGTTACTCTTTGTTGCAGTTTGTGCTTTCTTTCCTCATCTTACTGTCCGTGTGTGAACTGTTTTGTCTGGTACTATATAAGAACATTAGCAGCTGCCGCGTGAGGTTTTGGTAATTATGTACAACTATGTATGCTCTTTGTTACCGGTCGACATTTGAGGTGTTTTATTAGGTATTATACATTATACAAAGATTGTTATTCATACAGTAAATTTGATAGTGATTATGAGGCTCTTAGAAATAGGAGTACAAACGGATGAGGTTTTCCCCGTTCATGTTACCCGGGGAGGGCGAGTCTTTGACTCTGATGTACGTGGCCTAACCAGGGTATTCCCGTGACCGTTTCCGGCCCTTTCTTGGCCACTCTCAAATGTGTACCTAGTGAGGTTTGAACTCTTGACTTCTTGTGAGGAGGTCAAGTACCTTACCACTAGGCCATTTGATGGTGGTTGCTCTTAGAAATAACTCAATAAGAATTCTAGATGGAAATAGGCACAGTGTCCTTCTCCAAATAATTGTCTTCTTTCCATTCTGGATTACGAATAGATGTGTTCACTTCATTATATAACTATTATGGTTAAGTTATTGTTTGTTGTAGCATGTGTTTTTCCACGTTATCTTAGTGGTTGTGTGAGTTTTGTTTGGTTCTCACTTTATATAATAATAAGAATATATGTCCTGCTCGTTAAAGGTTATAGCTCTATGAATATATGTCCCTTGTTTGTGTCTGGTATATGTGGTGTTTCTAGGTACTAAACAGTAAACACCCTATGCTGATTCTTCTTGAAGAGTAATAAACTACTGATAGCTATTATGATTAGTAATGACTAGTAAAAGTGCTGAATGATGATATAGGCACATTATCCCTTTCCCTAGTATTTACTAGTAAATCTTTTCCACTTTGGCGTGCCTACGGAAAGTTTTCACTTGTTTACAAATTACTACGTCCTATTCATACTATAATAACATTTGAGATTTAAGTGGCCAGTGTTAGTTTTCTTTCTTTTTTCAGGGCGGTTAACTGGTTATGTTTAACATATTTTGTGTTTAGTCAGTTTTAAGTCACTGCCGAACCAAGATTTTGTTGCTTGTTGCAGGGCCGTCTCAACGTTTTTGGAGACCTAAAGCGAAACATAAAAATGTGGCCCTTTCTAATAGAGTGGAAAAAATTAAAAGATAACAACAGAAGCTATAAGTAATTTTTAGTAATTTTTTAAGTAATTTTTTATCAACTTTGTGAAAAAGATAACAACAGAAGCTATAACAACGAGAGCAGCAGCAGAAGCTTGTAACGAGAGCAGCAGCAGAAGCTTGTAACAAGAGCAGCAGCAGAAGCTTGTAGCAGCAGAAGAATCACCTGAGGACAGTCAGGTTGATACCAGACACAAAGTTACAGCAGCAGATGTTTACAATATTATCACAAAGTTATCAATGGAATGACTAAAGTCATTAAGGCTTAAAAAGAAAAGATCTATAGCCGTTTGATGTGGGAGAAACAATAAAGAACATAAAGTATCATGTGGGAGAAATAATAAACAACATAAAGTATGATGTGGGAGAAATAATAAATAACATAAAATATGATGGGAGGAATATTATATAAAAGAGAATGGGAGAAATATGGCTGAATTTAGAGGCCCTTAAAAATGGGAGGCCCTAGGCTTGGGCTTGGTTCGCCTGCCCCATGAGCCGGCCATGGCTTGTTGATAGGTCTGTACCCAGCGGTCATGGAAACGACCTTATGGTGTCGGTCTCCTAGTTGCTGGATTAGACGAATCTGGGGCCCATCTCTACTACAACTGCCCTAGTGGAAATTACTTTGAATAACAAGCTTTTGCTATTGGGTCCCGCTCACAAGCTGCAAAAACTTACTTGGAGAGCAAGTTTGAAAACTATACAAGTTCTTCCGTGATGACCTTATCAAGGACGCTCTATTTGCCATAAGAGAGACCTTACAATACGAATAGACACATACTAAGGGTTGTGTTGTTTCACAAACGGTTTCTATGAAGTGATGTGTCTCTTAACCTATAACTGCCATCGTTTCTAACTGTCTACAACTGCCATCATTTCTATCTATTGGGTTTGTTGGCTTGCTGACCCAAACCAGAAAATTTGCAGCCCTTTATTCTAACATAGCAAAGATTAATGGATTATATTTTCCAACATATTCCCCCCTAATCTATTAATCTTTGTTTCTTCAATCTTCTTGTTCCTTGATTCTTCTTGTTCATGCTTCCTTTCTCTTATGCTTTCTTTCTCTTCTGTGTTGTTCTTGACTTGATCCACTCACTGAATTCTTTCCATCTTTCACAGGTTGTTGCAATGTATTCTTATCTCTCACAGGTTGTCTTGTATTCACATCTCTCACAGATTGTTTTTGCCTCACACAAATTTTCACACCTCACGTATGTTGATCACAAGTTTCTTGCAATTCCAGGGATGGTTTTTTCTTTCACGGGTTTCTTTCTTCATAATCTTCCAGGATCTTTAACCATGGTCTCTGATGCCAAATGTAGAATGATAATGCAGAATTCACTTCTGTTCCAGTGATCGATTAACATGAAAAGAGTATCATGTTTGTAGTCGATGCACAAGTATTATTTTCACAGGTTCTAATTGTTTATGGATTGTTGTAATTCCAGGATTGAATTAAACACAAGATTAACAAGAGTAATTTCTGATGGATATCACAACATAATAATGATTATGTTGTATATATTGTGATCATAACTGATAACTTTATACAGGAACAATGAAGAATGGGTTGAACCCTTTTTATTAAATATGATATAGAATACAGGAAAGGGTTAACTAACTTCTGATTACAGACATATGTATATATACAATACTGTAAAAATGGTGAAATACACTAGGGTATGAATCCAACCAACCTCCCCTTGATTCAATTTATTAAGATCAGATTACAATACAAGATACAACCAAAGATTGACCACAACAAGAGTCAATCAGATTAAGAAACAAAAGGATGACTGAATCAGAATGATCAGTCACCTATTACAAGTTTAGATTGATAGTTTAACAAAGATCCAAACAAGAACACTAGACTACTCCTTTAAGAGATAGACATCGATTAACTTGAGAGGATAACAAAGCCCTAAATCAATGAGGGCTTTTATAGGAAGCAACAAGGGACAACATCCTTGAAAGGGGGAACACTCCATCTCTTTGGAAAGGAGAACACTCAACACCCACATGGGGTGGGTGACTTGATAATGAAAACAGGCAACGGGCAAATGTAATATCCCAAGAAGGAGAGAATCCATCTTTGGACCCTGCACAATACAAAAGCAACAAAAGAAGAACAAAAGTTAGAGATAGAGAAGGATAGTTTCTGTTATGACAGAAACTACCCTTGAAAGTTTGGAAGGTATTTTAACACCCTCCCTCAAACTTGCAAGCCAAAACAGACCAACAACACCAACAGCAAGCACTCAAGAACACATGGCTGAAACAGCCAAAGGAACTCAATCTTGCACACCAAACATGTCCATCATTCCCAGTTTGTCACACAAAAACACATGGCTTTTGCTGCCAAGAGCTTTAGTCAAAATATCTGCAGTCTGCTGAGAAGTATGAATCTTCTCAGTAGTAATCACACCTGCAGCCACCTTTTCTCTTACAAGATGCACATCAATTTCAAAGTGTTTAGTTTTTTCATGAAACACAGGGTTTCCAGCAATTTGAATAGCAGAGCTATTGTCACAGTACATAACTACTGGTAAAGAGCTTTCAACTCCCATATCACCCAACAAGTTATTCAGCCAGATCACTTCACAAGTACAGGATGCCATACTCCTATATTCTGCCTCAGCAGATGATTTAGAGAGGGTGGATTGTTTCTTGCTTTTCCAAGTGACCAAAGAGTCACCCAAGAAAACACAGTAACCAGAGACTGATTTCCTGGTCACAGGGCACCTGGCCCAGTCAGAATCAGCATAAGCTTTAAGCTTAAGGTTCCCACTTTTGTTAATTTGCACCCCATTGCCAGGGGACCCTTTCAGATACCTTAACACCCTTAATGCAGCCTCTAGATGGGATTCAAGAAGGGCATGCATGTACTGACTTTGACAATGAATAGCATAGGAGATATCTGGCCTAGTATGAGTTAAGTAAATTAACTTGCCAACCAACTTTTGATAGTTCCCTATGTTTTTCAAAGCTTTATCATCAGCAGATTCTATGTGGTTAAGGGTGGTATTTTCAGGTAAGGGTGTGTCAACAGGTTTGGCTGCTAACAGACCATATTCATGCAAAAGGTCAAGGCAGTATTTCCTTTGACTCAGGCAAACACCTTTACTATTTTCCAAGATTTCAATGCCTAGGAAGTATTTTAACTTTCCCAAGTCTTTGATTTGGAATTTGGTTTTCAGAAACACTTTGAATTTCTCAATTTCATCAACATTATTGCCTGTAATGACAATATCATCAACATAAACAAGAAGAACAAGAAACACATTCCCAGATTTCTTAGTGAACAAAGAGTAGTCATATTTGGATTGCACAAAGCCATGTTCATTAAGAATAAGAGTTAATTTAGCATTCCACTGCCTAGGGGCTTGTTTAAGGCCATATAGAGACTTGTTCAATTTCACAACTTTAGACTTGTGATCATCAAAGCCAGGGGGCAAGGTCATGTAAACATCCTCAGTAAGGTCACCATAAAGAAAAGCATTATTGACATCTAATTGAAACAGACACCAGTTATTACACATGGCAACATTTATTAAGCATCTAACAGTGGACATTTTCACAACAGGGCTAAAAATTTCATTATAATCAAATCCCTCCCTCTGGCTGAAGCCCTTGGCAACCAGCCTGGCTTTATACTTATCAACTTCCCCTGTGGATTTGTATTTGATTTTCCATAACCATTCAGTCCAAGTATTGTTCTCTTTCAAAGCAGTTATTTCATTATTCATGGCTTGAACCCAATTAATATTTTTAGCAGCCTCATCATAGCAAGAAGGTTCAACAGATTTATTTAATGTAGTAGAGAAACAATAATTAACAGGACTTAGATTAGAGTAACACACATACTTCTCAAGGCCATATCTGACATTACTATTAACCACAAAGTCATTATATCTAGCAGGAGTCTTAATGTTTCTAGAGGACCTCCTAAGAGCAGGCTGCTCAGGACTTGTGTCATGAGTGGGATTGATTTGAGCATTGTCAGAAATGGATGGGTCATTTCCCTCAGATAGAGTGTTGTCACCCATGGATGTTGCGATACCAGTAGTCTCACCATCTATAGAAATATTAATATTTCTAGGGCAAGAAGAGGCACCACCTTCATCATTGGGTGCTACATTGTTCCCTCTCTGTTCATCATTGGGATTTTGGTCAGGATGTTTCTCATCAAAAAAGTTTAAGTCATTCAAAGAAGAATCTGAGGTCTGAGCAGTTTGATCTTTAGATTTCATTTTAAAAGGAAAAATGGTTTCATAAAATTGGACATCTCTAGAGTAGAAAACCATTTTTGAATCAATACCATAGACTTTGTAAGCCTTTTTAGTACCAGAGAAGCCAATTAGAACACATTTCTCAGACCTAGCAGAGAATTTATCAGAGTTGTTAAAAACAGAAGAGAAACATAAACAACCAAAACTTCTCAGATGAGAAAGTTTTGGTTTCTGACCATACACAAGCTCAAAAGGAGATTTCCCACTCAGAACAGAAGACGGCAACCTGTTAATTAGATAGGCAGCAGTTATAATACATTCAGGCACATACTAAGAGGAATACCACTTTGAAACAACATACTTCTAGCAACATTGAGCAGATGCCTGTGCTTTCTCTCAGCAATACCATTTTGCTGAGGAGTGTAAGCACAGGAGGTTTGATGAATAATACCAAGGCTGTTAAACAAGTTACTCATTTTATTATTAACAAACTCAGTGCCATTATCAGATCTCACAGTTTTAATGCTGCATTTAAATTGGTTGTGGATCAGATAAAGACAGCTAACAAACAGATTATAAACTTCATCTTTAGTTTTAACCAGATAAGTCCAAACAGCCCTGGAATAGTCATCAACAATGGTGAGAAAGTATCTAAAACCTTCTCTGCTAGTGACCTTGTAGGGCCCCCAAAGGTCTATGTGAACAAGATCACCAATGGCAGAGCTTTTATGCTCACTCAAAGGAAAGGGCACCCTTGTTTGTTTAGCCTTGTGACAGATGTCACAGGGAGACACATGGGTCCCTTTAGTGTACATAAGGTCAGTTTGAAGAAGGCTGACAGCTTGGTCAGAGGGATGACCAAGCCTGTTATGCCACAAAGATTTAGAAACATGACATTTAACAGATATATTACCTAATACAGAATGAGGAGAGGGACAATCAAACAAATACAGACCACCATTTTCACTCCCAGTCCCCATGAGTTTGTTTTGAGTCATGTCCTGAATATAACATTTAGTTTCATCAAAACCAACAAACATTCTACTATACTTGATAAGTTTGTGAACAGATAACAAACTGACACAGTATTCAGGCACAACCAACACATCATATAAGACAACATTAGTAGACAATTTGAGGTTTCCAATAAACTTGATTTTGGCAAGAGTACCATTGGGATGACCCACAGTGAGATTAAGATCAGATATATCAATGATATTAAACATGTTTAAGGTATTAACAGTCATGTGTTGGTTAGCACCAGATTCAATGATCCACCCAATACTCACTTTAATCACAGAGGTGTTGTTATTAAAAAATTTGTGAAAATTGACATTAAAGAAAACATTGTTGTTTGAAAAACTGGCCATACCTGAAATATTGGCCTGCACATTGCTAGCAGGCATGTCTTTGATAAGACTCATAAGTTTAGACATCTGATCATTTGTGAAGGTCATAGAACTAGAGCCATTTTCCACAGAACTAGAATTAGCATTGTAGGAAGGACTGCTATTGGTCTGTCTGTAACCAGGGGTCTTAGGGGGATACCCAACAACTTCAAAACATCTATCAGCAATGTGACCAACTTTTCCACAATGAGTACAAGTCCAGTTAGGATTAGGTCCTCTATTATTGTAGTTGTTTCCAAACCTTTTATTGTCATGACCTTTTTTGTTATCAGACCTTTTATTCCCATTATTAGACCAATTAGTTTTAGCCACAAAACTAGCAATTTGATTCTTAGATTCAGAACCAGAGGAAGAAGAGGCAATGCCTCTGTGAGACTCTTCTATGGAAACAATAACAAAGGCATCTTTGACATCAGGGAGAGATTCTCTGGAGAGAATGCTACTCCTGATGGGTTGATACATATCATTAAGCCCAGTTAAGAATTGCATAAGTTTCATGAGTTGATTGTGTTTTAACACATCTTCCCTAGCAGTACAAGTACACTTAGGCAATTTGGTCATAATATCAAATTCTCTCCACAGAGAGTTAAGCTTATGATAATACTCAGAAACAGTAAGGTCTCCTTGTTTAAAATTATTAATCTTTTGCATAAGACTCAGAATAATAGACCCATCAAGCTTATCATAAGTTTCTTTGAGTTCAGTCCACACCTCACAAGCATTATCAGAAAATATTTGACCAAGGTACAAGTCTTCAAAAACAGAGTTTAAAATCCAAGACAGAACAATAGAGTTACATCTTTCCCATTGATTAGACAGAGCATCACTACTAGCATAAGCAGACTTAAGACATGTTCCATTTATAAAGCCCATTTTATTTCTAGTATTAATAGCAAGTGTCATAGCAGTGGCCCAAACTCTATAGTTTTCAGTCCCAGCAAGTTTAACAGACACAATAGAACTAGAGCTGATGTCATTAGAATGGAGATGCAAAGGGTTTCCTAAGTCCAAGTTACTAATAAGGTCTTCCTTACCAGAAGCAGACATAATGGAGAACCAAGCAAAACAACAAACAACAGCTCAAAATGAAGCAAAAAAGAGCACAAAGCAAATTAAACAGTTTAACAGAGATAACAACACTCACAGATAAGGCAATTAAGCAGTTAAAACAGAAACAATAAAACATTCAGCACAAAGCAAGCACAAAACAACATAACAAGAAACTCACACCCAAGATGAATCAAAGTCTCAGTCAATTGGACTAGGGCTGGCCAGAGCAGGTTTCCACCCCATTCAAGATGGAGGGTCAAGGTGTTAACCGAGCCCGTTTGCACCCAATCAACTAAAGGCTTGATTATCTTAAAGGAAGAAAGAATGCTTACAGTGCTTTGAGAAGAAGATCGCGGAAAGACACCTCCACAATACCCTTACAGGCGTATTGTAAGGTAATTAGGTCCCAATAGGCGTCAGAGACCCCCAGATCCACAAACGCCCAAATTAGAAAAATTTAGGGTTTCACGGACCAAACCCTAATCTTTCCAAAAAAATTAATCCAACCAGCAATTAACCCAGCAGCAACGATGAATCAGCAACAATAAACCCAGAACAATCACCAATTTCGAAAAACCCCAAAAACCGGTGAAACCCTAGATCTTGAAATCACCCAATCGATAGAGCAGTAGCTTTGATACCATGTAAAAATGGTGAAATACACTAGGGTATGAATCCAACCAACCTCCCCTTGATTCAATTTATTAAGATCAGATTACAATACAAGATACAACTAAAGATTGACCACAACAAGAGTCAATCAGATTAAGAAACAAAAGGATGACTGAATCAGAATGATCAGTCACCTATTACAAGTTTAGATTGATAGTTTAACAAAGATCCAAACAAGAACACTAGACTACTCCTTTAAGAGATAGACATCGATTAACTTGAGAGGATAACAAAGCCCTAAATCAATGAGGGCTTTTATAGGCAGCAACAAGGGACAACATCCTTGAAAGGGGGAACACTCCATCTCTTTGGAAAGGAGAACACTCAACACCCACATGGGGTGGGTGACTTGATAATGAAAACAGGCAACGGGCAAATGTAATATCCCAAGAAGGAGAGAATCCATCTTTGGACCCTGCACAATACAAAAGCAACAAAAGAAGAACAAAAGTTAGAGATAGAGAAGGATAGCTTCTGTTATGACAGAAACTACCCTTGAAAGTTTGGAAGGTATTTTAACAAATACGAATAGACACCTACTAAGGGTTGTGTTGTTTCACAAACGGTTTCTATTAAGTGATGTGTCTCTTAACCTATAACTGCCATCGTTTCTAACTGTCTACAACTGCCATCATTTCTATCTATTGGGTTTGTTGGCTTGCTGGCCCAAACCAGAAAATTTGCAGCCCTTTATGCTAACATAGCAAAGATTAATGGATTATGTTTTCCAACGCGAAATGCTCACAAGCTCAGTATGCACTGTCTCTGTTGTTGGAGTAGGTGAATCATTTACAATATTGGATCAAGCAACTGTACAAGCATTAATTAATGAGTTAGAAGTCGCTGGTGAAGAAGCGGCTCCTATGGATATTTGAAGATTGCAGGTGTTTATTTGGTTTTACTGTTTGTTTTAGAACTTAAAATGGATATGATGTTATTGCATGTTGGAATCTTTAAATAGCAGTTCCTTTTTATCATTTGTAGTTTTTTTGTTTTGAAAGATGTCTCTTTTAAACTCCTGGTTATAAACTTAGCCGATTGCAGTTATTAATCGGAGTTAAAGGCACCACTTCTATTATGTGAAAGTATTTAATTTGTGAAGAGCTATGAATCAGCTAAATGGCAAGATGCCGTCCATAACAGATTAAGTTGATGTTCTATTAAGATATCAGTTGCAATACAGCATTGCAACTGGCCAGGGATTTAGCGTCAAAGATAACAAATGGGATTTGTATGTAACTTAGGGATTTAGCGTGGGATTTAGCGTCAAAGATAACAAATGGGATTCGATTCCCTTTTTTAGCTTAGTGTGCACCATAGGATGAGTAAGGTATATACACTGGTCCTTCAGAAATGTATAACGTTCTTGATCAGATCAGGTTGAGACATGAGGGACATTATGTGGTAAAGCTGTAGGCATAGGATGAGTAAACTTGGTTAAACTATAACTGCTAGTGTGTGTAGAACAGTAGAACCTAACATACCCTGAAACATATGAGTCAACGAAATGTATTCTTGTATCCTTCTCGGATGATGTTGAGAGTAACCAGCAACGCACTAGGGACTCCCCTTTTGGAACAATTTTGTCAGCTACTCGTGAAGGATTTGCGTGTTATAGCAAAACATCTGAACACTTTAAATGATCATATAACTTGAGATACAATTGAGAACGACCTCATAAGGTGTTTTATGGTTGAGGATAAGTGCAGGACATCCTTTTTTAAAGGTGTCACTGTGTCAATAGTAATGCACTCTCCGCCATAACTTGAAAAGAAGTTGAGCATGAAAACATAGCGCTCTAGCTTTCTCAAGTATATTACTACGATCATGTAACTTGGGTATAAAACTGAATGTGTAAAAATTCTGAAAAAAGGGTTCCGAGCATAGAAAATGCAGTCAGCTAAAATAAACTAAGAATGAACATGATGGGTAGTAATTGAATCAGCTAAAATGAACTAAGAATGGTCATGATACGTAGGAATGTGTCGATTTAGCTGATGGCGTTCTAGTTGTAAGATTTAAACAACTAAAAGGTTGCAACAGTGGTCATGTCCATGGAAACTTGGTTTGATTTATAAGATCAGAATGTATTCAATTATCAGTCTTTGTAAGATGGTTTTAATATTTGTTCAAATTGAATTAAGAAAAAGTTCCAACTTATTAATACACCTAAGAAATGCATGCTTCGCATAAAGTAGTTCATTGAAAATTGAAATAATATTCAACATGTTAACCATGTATAAAAGGCAAATTGAGATCCAATCTATGTCCTAAAAAGAAAATAAAGCGAAATTTGTGATTTTCCGAGTGGTGGTGCGTAAGCTTTATGATGTGATAATTGTTACCATTTCATATGCAATAGATTAGATGGTTATCTAATAATGAGTGCCGCGTTCATCAGCGTCAATTTAACGTCACATCAGTTTATTACTCCACTATCAAACATCGACTTCACCATGTAAACATACCTCACTAAATATAATTATATAAATATACCGCACAATATATTACAACACACAATTATTTATTATTTTTATTTATTTTCACACACAATGTGTGGTATGCACTACCAAGTTCTCACAAAAGAGGGGGACAATCGTGGGGGGTGGGGGTGGGTTGCAAGATATTATTTGAATAAATGATGATGTTAGGCTTAAAAGTGACGGTCATTAAATAATTATCGAGCCTTGTTACACACTTGTAATATATTAGACTTTAGTTATGGCCCAAGCCCATCAAGCCCATTTTGTATACGCACACAACGCTCATCCCACTAATCTTATTTATATGACTCCATCATCACAGTCAAAATCTTGATTAAAAGTTATAAAAAATTATGACTAACAAACTTAAAATGAAATTTGGTGGAATGCCCAAAATTTTACCAGCTAAAAATCAAGAAAAAAAGTGTGATTTTTTAGATGGAGTGGTTTTGTACCAAATGTGGTCAACTTGCTCTATCATCATTACCTAATTTTGAATGATCAACCAAATGCAATTATAAAAAGTATGAAAGAACTTCAGTTTGAAAAATGAAATGTGATCTAATAAAACACCATTAACTCAGTATGGGTACGATTAATATTGAACTAAGAAACGGTAAAAAAAAAAAGAGCTTTCTTTTTAAAATATACTATGACTCGTTAACCGATAGTAGTGTACTAATTTGCCGTTAAAAAAAAAAAGAAAAAAAAAAGAAAAAAAGAAAAATCAGTCTCATGAAAGTATGAACTAAAAAAATCAAATTAAAAAGAAAATGAAAGATTTAATTTAATTAATCACCCATTAAATTTTTTAGCTATAAATCAAGAAAAAAAAAAGTGTTTTTTTAAGAGAATTCCTTTAAGAACAAAATAAATAAATAAAACAAATAAAAAAATAAAAAATCCCTTGGTAACAAATGACTCTTTAATTGCGAAAACGAGTACGGTCGTTAGCCGCACTTCATTGCGGGCTTATTTATTTTTTCTACTAGGTTGCAATTTTAGGTCATGTAATTAAGAGCTCGCCAGAAAATATACAAATGATTTCACAAAGTTAGATTTGGTAGAGAGAAATTCAGATAAATGAAATGAATCAGAGAATAGAAATTCATAGAAATGAAATCAGTAGATAATTTTACTCGTGTTTGGTAACACCATAGACTTGATCCGAAAAATGAAAAAAAAAAAAAAAAAAATATATAAGTTATATATATATATATATATATATATATATATATATATATATATATATATATATATATATATATATATATATATATATATATATATTATATATATATAGGGTAAAGTTAAAATAAAAAGACAAATATCCGTACACTACGTAAAAAGATTTTTTTTTCCAAAAAAGTTCGTGAAAAAATCTATAAAAATTCCACAAGATCGGGAATGTTGGTGCATGAAACTTTTGTGAAAGAAGTTTTTCTAATTTTGAGTTTTTATACGTTTTTTAATGCACAAAAAACGAATTTTGATGCGCAAAAAATTTTTGATGCACAAAATTTTCAACTTGTTTTAGTTAGATACGCAATGTTATTTTGATTAAAAAAGTCAAAAGAACTTGGGTGCAAAAATGAATTTTTGATGCACAAAAAAACGATTTAATGCACAAACGTATTTTCTCATAAATTTTTTTCGAAAAAAATATCAACTGTTAGAAAAACTTCCTTCACAACTTTTTCGTGCACCAACATACCTGATCTTGTGGAATTTTTTTGGAATTTTTCGAAAAAAATTTAAAAAAAAAAAATCTTTTTACGTAATGTACGGATATTTGTCTTTTTATTTGATCTTTATCCTATATATATATATATATATATATATATATATATATATAAGTTATATTTGTTAGAAAAATAATTTGAAACAATTTACATAGCACATTTGATACCATCCAAAAAATTAATCCCAGAATATAAGAACACTTGTAAATCATTTTTCAAGCACTTATAATTATTTACAAAATTAAAATTAACCCAAACAGAAATTCTCTTTCTTTCATTTTTCAAACGTTTTTAAAAAAATCAAACGTGAATTTTGAGTATATGAAACATGCACGTAAATCTGTTTGCAAATAAAACACACAACATGAAAAAATATTACAAAATAATTTCATTTCTCCAATTTCCTATCCAAAAGTAGTAGAAATGAAACTTTAAAATCTGCACTATCAATTCTTTACAATTCTCCACCTTTTTATTTATCTAAGCTACCAAATAAAGAAGTTTGATCCATTTCTAGTTCTCTATTCTCATTTCCCTCTATCAAACATCCCCTTGTAAGGCTGGGCACAACCCTGACCCAAAGCGACCTGGGTCACTGGCTGCCACGTCAGCTTTCTCTCTCCGGCGACCAGAAGCGACCAACCTGCCACAGTCGGTGACCGACCTTTTTTTTTTTTTTTTTTTTTTTTTTTTTTTTTTTTTTTAATCAAACATTTAAAATAAACTTAAAATTCATTAATAATAAAAACATTACAATACTGAATTAAAAAAACGTAAACTAATCAGCTACAAATTGTATTTTGCTTTGATTTCTGCCTTAAGCTGCCTAAGATGATTTTGTTCACTTTCGGGCAATGTTGGGTCGATTTTGGTGTAGTATAAGAGAAAATCTTGGTTCTTCGTCGATTGTTTCAAGAGATCGACCTGTTCTTGTTGAAGTGCTACTTTTTTTTCTTTGATGGCCAACTCTCTTTCTTTCATCGACCTATATTCATCTCCATCGATCTTCTTTTTTCCATCTTTTGATGGCTTCTATCCCCAGAAGTTCTTGCTTATCGAAGCTACAAACGATTGTGGTGGTTCACGAGAGGAGGACGATGATTTCCTCCTTGCTGCGTCACGACCTTCTGGTCGTGATTCTCTAGTATCATCTTCAGTTTCATCATCATCGACTTCATGAAAATTCATAGGACCTTGTGTTTGTTAGCGTATGATATGTAGCATGGGCTTATAGGCCTTATTTACACTTGTATGTATTGTCCATGTATTGGCCCACCGTGTATTATATATACACAATACCGTGTAATTCTATCATTAAGCAATACAACACTTTACATGGTATCAGGCCTTAACAAGCCGATCCCTAAACCCTAAACACCTCCATCGACTTAAAAGTCGGATCTACAGCCACCAAAAGCAAGTCTTCCCTGTCGCTACAAACCAGCCTCCATACTCATCATGACCAACTCCACACCACCACCCACTCCCCCTACACTCACTTTGGTCGAAAAGCTCTATGCGGTTCACAATATTAACAATCTTGTGCCCGTCAAACTCGACCTAGCTGAATCAAACTACTCCTCTTGGTGTTACTTTTTCATCAATCATTGCACTAACTTTGGAGTTTTATCCCACATTCAAGGGGCTGCAACGCGTTCTTCTACTCCAACCGATGAATGGCTAACGGCGGATTCCATTGTGAAATCATGGATCTTCCTCACACGTTCCCCTACTCTTCAACGTAGGATGATCAAAACAAACCCTAAAACCGCACAAGATGCATGGGACCGGGTTGAAGCAATCTTTCAAGAAAACAGTAGGACACGAACCATTGCCTTAAAAGGCGAACTCCGTGTCATACAAATGGGCGACGAATCTGTAGACGAATACTTCTCCAGGATTGAATCCATTACCACTCTTCTCACTGACCTCGGCTCGACTATGGCCAACGATGATGTCGTCACCTATGCCATCAACGGCCTCGGTGAAAAATATGGTAGCCTTGCACAAATTATTGCTCACAAGGACCCTTTTCCAAACCTTGCTACTGTACGCACAATGGTTACAACCGAAGAGATGCGCCTTCGGTCTAAACCAACCTTGCTTTCCAACACAGCCACACCGAGCTCTCCCCAAGTGCTACTGGCTGCGACTCCAACTCAGGTCCAACACAATCGCACCAATCGTGACCGAGATGCTTGTGATTGTGACAACCGTAACACCAACAATCGCGAGGTATGTCGTAACTTTGGACTTGGATTTTGTCGTTGGGGTGTGAACTGTCGGTATCTTCATGATAGCGCTCGCAATAATCGTACCACAGGTTTGAATAATCAGAATAATACCCGCACCCCTAGCCATAATAATTACATGCAAAGTGGGTTGTCTAGTACTGGTTTTGATTTGGGTGGGCACCCACAGCTTCTCAATTTGATACAAGCTCAGCAAAACCTTTTGTCACAATATGGGCTTAACTTACCAACTAGCCAAAATCGGCCCAACATTGGGACTACCAGGGTCAACAGCCCACCTGGCTTTGGGTCTACTACACCTGCTCAACACACTCTTCAGCCTCAACAGCAGGCCCACCTGGCTTCCATAAGTCAAGGCTCAGGTTCGACTCCAACTATGGAAACTTATTTACTACAGGCTCTCAACACTATGACCCTTCAGGATCCCACCAATTCCAACTGGAATATAGACACTGGTGCGTCATCTCATCTTAACTCTTCTACTAATAATTTAAGTACTATTTTTAATTCATGCATGTATCCATCTGTCCTTGTTGGTGATGGGAAATCTATTCCCGTCACAAACACGGGCCATAGCACTCTTCGCACTCCACACAGAACACTCCATCTAAACAATGTTCTTATTACCCCTAACATTGTCAAAAACTTAATTTCGGTCAGAAAATTTGTTCGGGATAATAAATGTACTATCGAATTTGATGAGTTTGGTTTTTCTGTGAAGGATTTCTGGACCCGTCAAATTCTACTCCGATGTGACAGCACGGGTGATCTCTATCCGGTCACCTCTCCGTCTTATCCTCAAGCTTTTTTGGTCAGTCAACATACGTGGCATCAGCGACTTGGTCACCCGGGAAGTGAAGTGTTACGTAATTTGGTTTCTAGTAATTTAATATCATGTAATAAGACTAAGTCTCCTGTGCTTTGCCATGCATGTCAACTTGGCAAGCACGTACGACTTCCTTTTTCGCTTTCTGAAACTATTGTTGAGTCTCCATTTGACATTGTTCATTCGGATTTGTGGACTTCTCCACTCTCGAGTGTTTCAGGCATTAAATATTATGTTTTGTTTTTAGATCATTATTCTCATTATTTGTGGGTGTATCCTTTAGGAAATAAGTCAGATGCGTTGTCTAAATTTATTCATTTTCGTGCTTTTGTTAAAAATCAGTTTAAGTGTGATATTAAATCTTTGCAATGTGACCATGGGGGTGAATTTGACAACAATGCCCTTCACCAACTATTTGCCAACAATGGCATTACCATTCGTTTTCTTGTCCAAAAACATCACAACAAAATGGAAAATCTGAACGAATGATACGCACAATCAATAACCTTATTCGCACCCTTTTATTTCAAGCACACCTACCACCCACCTTTTGGGTTGAGGCACTTCATATGGCCGCTCACCTTTTGAACATTCTACCCTCCACCGCTATTAATAACGAAATACCTCACACTCACCTTTTTAAGACTATACCTAATTATGCGGACCTCCGTGTCTTTGGTTGTCTTTGTTACCCACATCTTCACACCAATCATAAACTTGAACCACGTGCCACCCCCTCCATATTCCTTGGGTATCCTACCAGTCATCGTGGTTATCGGTGCCTAGACTTAAACACGGATAAGATTATCTTATCTCGTCATGTGACGTTTGACGAGTCCATCTTTCCGTATGGGTCTATGACTCCTGATACACCACCACCATACACCTTCTTGGACTCCTCACCGAATCTCATTCAACAACACATATTGACTAAACCTACATCAGCCCCTGTCGTTACTCATTGCACCCCCCCCCCCTCACTCACCAATATCGTCTCGTACCCATATGGCCCCGCAAGCTTGATATTTTCCATGATAGCAGCAAAATTTCCAACCCGTGGCCTAATCCGATTCTTCCATTTGCTTGCGATAGAGTCGTAGCTTCGATCTGAACCGGTTTCTTTCTTAAAATACGCTATAATCAATTCCCAAAAGCGGTTCTTGTTGACAGCGTTACCTCGTTGGGAATTTTCTGAGACATATACCCAAGCTTTACAAAGAGCGACCTCTTCTTCCCTTGTCCAATTAATCTGTTTTTGGGACGGTTCAGCCTTCTTCCCTTTGTCCTTCGCCTTCGCCTTCGTAGCACGTCGGGAAGCGGTTCTTGGTTTAAGTGTTTAACGGGTGATGTCTCTTCGACATCGTCATCGTCCTCAACGGCGAAAGAACCGTGGTACGAATCATGGTAAGAACCGTGACCCGAACCTTGACCCATCGACTCATCTTGGGTCGGATATTCTTGTGTCTCTTGGTTCGCCATGAAATCATCAAAATTCATATCATGATCAACATTCTGAATCGGGGAATATTCTTGATAATGTTGGGGAGATTGCAAGTAATCCATGTTAGGCCGATACGACGACCCACTTGGCTCTTGGTAATAACCTGTATTTGGACGATACGGTGGAACATATGGACGATTACGGTAAAACATGTTTTGATTTTGGTTGGGTTCTGGTAATCGTGATGAGTATTCAAAAGAGGGTGCACGAAATCGAATACCCCGTTGTTGTGGTGGTGTTATGCCGTGTAGTTCAAAGTTGTTTTCCGGCGAGAAGTTGTTTTGGGGTAACCGGGATCGTCGGTTTTTTTATGTGGGAGTGTTTTTGTTTGACATGATTAGAAGTGGTTGGATGAGAAGTTGAATTTGAATTGTGTTTGAAATTATGTGTTTGAATGGGTATTTATAAGATGGAAAAAGGTTTTTTTTTTTTTTTTTTTTTTAGGTGCAAACGGTAGGATTTTTTTTTAACATGCAAACAATCGGTCGATTGACCGATCGATACTCACAAAACTTGCCAATCGACCAAAGAAGCGACCGAGTGCTGCAATCCAATCGACCGATCAAGGGATCGGTCGCTTTCTCTTTTGCCAATCGACCGACCGAAGAATTCTGGTGGGTTGCTACTATCCTTATAAGAATCAAATTTTCGGAAAAGTGAGTGGCTTGCTCAAAAGTTAATTTTTCACATTTTGTTAAGAATGGTTTGAAAAATAATTATATGTTAATAATGGATATAGCAAAAATAAGTTACCTTGCTTCAGGTAAGAAGCGACCTCGAGACATCCAGCATGGTTGCCACCATCCTTAACAATCTAGCTAAAACTTCATTAGCGTTAATATTTTCCTTTTGTTTTATTTATCAACCTTTTGTAAATTGTTTCAAATAAAAACAAGTAATACAGATAAGTCAGCTTGAACCGGAGACCTGTTCTCCAGCTTCTTTGGAAGCCACATTAACCATCTGCCTTAAGTCTCTTTTTTTTGTTAAGCATTATGTTTTGTTAACTGTAATTTTTTTATAAACCTTTCAAATATGACGACGTCCACTTCACCTGATATATATATGTATTATGTGCTTTTCTTTTCTTTCTTTTTTTTACATAAAAATTCCATTAAAAAAAAAGCCCTTGGTAACCAATGACACTTTAATACTCATCACGTGGCCTTTTCGCCCTATTATATGAGATTGGTGGCGGTCCACCGGGCGAAACCCTTGTCGGCTAATAAAAAAAGGACAAGATATCTAGGTGTCGTAAGATGGTTGTGTCCAAGTGTGTTTCACCCCTTCCCTTTTTGAGGTCACGAAATGCACGACCAAATTGGAAAATGGCTAGAAACTTGTCTTCGTTTTAAAAAACACTTCTCAAAGTGTCTAAGTAGGTAATTTTCAAAAAATGTAAATTGATTAAACAAATATGAACTCATAAATAGACTTTCCCATCATTTTTAGATTAGGGTTATGTTTAGTAGGGGCCCTTAAAACACAATAACTATTACACAGAAATCAAACCCCAACACCAACTCACTTAATGAAAACACATGTGTGAAAAGAAGAAAATAAGGCATTAAATAGCCCGGAGATGATGACTGTTTAACTTCACTCTACACCCTTCAACTTTTGCATACAGGAACAGAAAATACCCCTGATCTTTAGCAAATGTAACCATCCAGTCCCTTGACTTCTTGCACACTTGCATAACACAAATACACTACAGTAACAAACAATTTTACTTGCTAGCAAAATAAGTCCATGTGCCTTTTTGTTGAAGGTTATTTTTTTTTGAAAGGCAAATATCAACTTAGACACGACCACCTTCGCGAACGAAGGCCCCATCGCCACCCCGCCAGACTATGTTGTCTTAACCGGGCCCACGCTGATCTCAGGTGGCAACGGGTTTCCCCCGGAAACCGTACTGCCTCCACACAAGTTACCTTGCTGGAGTAACAGCCGGATGAAAACCGGGCCATTGCTCAAGTTCGAACCCCCAGCGGCTAGGTCTAAGGGGTTCCAACCATCATTGCAAATATATCTCCGGAACAATATGGTCTGCGAGTGGACCACAAGTGAGGACTTCCCGGGTGGTCACCCACCCGGTACTACTCCCACTTGTGGCTCGCTTAACAAGTTAAGCCCCACCCACTAGACCACAAGTCCTTTGCATTTTTGTTGAAGGTTATCGATTATGACTTCTCAATAATATCTCATTTTTGGGTCCTTCACACGTCGATCTCACTCGGTAGTGGCCTTAACGCGCGAACAAGGGAAGAAAGGCCCCTTTACCGCTTCACGCGTGGTGAAAAACATCAATTAAATTTGCTCTTATAAATCACCAAGTATATCCAATCCTTCTCTACCAAGAAAAATAAAAGGAAATCCAAAGTAGGATGCATGCAAAATGTATAGAAAAGGGTAATTGAGATCCAATCTCCATTAAAGGTGACAAAAAAGTAATGATGAGCCAATGAATGGAGGTATATCATATGAAGCTTTTTGATGTGGATGACTCGACCATTCATTAGCTAGAGGACCTACTATTATTCATTTATAAGAAAAACAAAGATAATCTAAATTGGGTGGGTGGTTTATAAAAATAGAACTATTAGAACAATATCATATTTGTAAATTCTTATACAAATACAATATACAAATCAAAGTTAGTTGTAGTTGTTAGTTTGTTACTAATAAACATACCGAAAACTAATCAGCATTCAAAAATGTCACATTTTAAAGCAAACAAAGATGCGTTTTTATTCAAAAGGATGAATCAAAGTAGTGACTGACACAACTTTTGTTTTGCCTTTTTTAGGAATCATATGTAGTTTAGGTCCAAATGCCAGACTATATCAAACTTATGTCTTCTCTTTGTACCTAAGATTGGTATAAAACCAAGAATGTTGTCAATTATGAAATTAACTCTAAATTTAATGACGCACATGAATGTGTATCTATCTATAACAGTAATTTTTTAGTTTGAACTAGACGGAATAATGATCACGTGATCGTAATTTAATACTACTCCCTCCGTCTCAAAATAATACGGAATAGTTCATATTTATATTTCGGGATGTCTCAAAATAATTGTTCACTTTCATTTTTAAGTAAAAACTAGAGAACTTTGTGGGAGAATATTTTATTTGAGTGGTTGAAAATTAAAGTAGCCCCACTTTTATTAAACTTTGTATTTTTTGTCTCCTGACAATTATTTTGAGACGGAGGAAGTAACACTTAGACAAATCTTTCAACGAGAAAAAGTTACATTTAGATTGTAACTAGATACGTATAATGTTCCTTCAAGTTTGTTTAACGTCTAGTCGTCCACCCATGTTAACATGTTTATTTGTCCTGCACTAACTTGGATGCATTTCTATATATATTACGAGGATGTTCACATGCGCGTTGCCGCGGGGCGTCTGTATACGATCGTATTGCACGCAGTATCTTCATATCATAAGCTATTAAGGGAAGTTAGTGTTACAAAACAGAAATGAAATGGGTCACCTCATTTCTGACTACGTTGTGCTAATAGTAAAGAAAAAAATATCCAAAGCATTAGCAAAAGAAAACATCTAAAGGTGTTGCTAGTATCAGTTTAAAGTATGAACAATATACCCAATTGACAGATTCTATTATCTTGTCTTATAAGCTTTAGGGTGCGTTTGGTATCCCCCTATGGGAATCAAACTATGACTATGAAAGTGATTAAGGGTGTTTGTTTAAGATGAGAGGACCCACCACTATGACTATAAAAGTGAGATATTATCCATACTCCATATACATCAAGAGAGGTGGGAATAAATCTTTCATAGGTGAGGGACCCACCACTACTATCAAACTCATACCCATTGTCATTCATGGCAGCATACCAAACACACCCTTAAGGAAATGCAATAAGCAAAGAGTTTACAAGCAAAACGTAAAGTTATATTAAAGTATAACAACCATATTATTTGCGGCTCATATACAATTTACATATCATAAAGCTAAAGACCCTATTGTTGGGAATTATCACATGGTACATGTGAAGACAGACTTAAGTCTGGTAGTTACGATATTAAGTCTGGTTTGAGTTAAGTCTTGTAAGGTAAATGTTAAGTCTGGTAATTGTATTAAGTCTGGTAATGTAAGTGTTAAGTCTGGTAGTTATTTTTTTGTTTCCGTATTATTAGATGGTGAGGATATGCATGAGTTATATTAGGATGTGATAGGGCATATCTTCTAGTAATGGGTCGTATTAGGGTTTCTTATAGTATATAAGAAACATATGGCTATGAGTATTGGAAGATATCGAAAAACAATTTCATTAGTGAATCAAAGATCCATAGAGGATCAAGAGTTATTAGTAATTCTTCTTTCAATTTTAGTGTTTATATTCCGCGTAAACATTAATCTTATTGTCAGAGTTTCTACTAGTTTGTTTGTGTTTACATAAACATTCTATTGATCTTAACCGGCTCATAAGATCTATCAAGGTGAACGATCCAACAAGTGGTATCAGAGCCTGGTTAGAGACTCTGTGAAAGAAGAACAGATTCGAAGGAACAGAAGCATATCTTGAATAATTGTGAGGTAATCGTAATTTTTAAGAACATATCTGATTGGCGGCTTTAAATTAAAATAGTCTCGTATTATTTTAATTTGGTTTGTCGCTGTGTGCATATCCTCGTACAAATTAATTGTGAGTCAGACGATTTATTTAAGCGAAGAGTTGAACCAGTATATTGATTCTTCACGTGGGTGTTCCTACTATTGGATGAATTTATTGTACTGATCTGACAAGGAGGTTTTTCTTTAATTGATCAATTGATTCTGTTTGTCGATTTGTGCAATTAAGGTGGATCGGCGTTAATAAATTGGTCGTGACTATTGTTGGTATAGTCAATCAGTTTTGTCGATTGTGGAGCTAAATTACATATTCGGTGGTCAAACGTGAGCTGCTGTTGTTGACTCTTGCTGGGTCATTGATTTTTAATTTGAATTGATTTATTATTGACTCGAATTGAAGATTATTGTTCAAGTGGGTTGTTGTCACTTGGTGCTGTTATTTATTGATTGGTGGATTAATTTTGACAATGACCACACATCCAGAACAGATGAATATGAGAAATGGGCTATGAAGGTGGAACAATGGATCTCCAACAGAGATCATAACCTGTGGAATGTTATCCTTAATGGGAACAGCAAGAAGAATATTGGGAGAGATCAGAAAGGGAACATTATCATACTTCCACCTGTATCAACTGAGGAGCAGGTTGCTGTACAAAGGGAGACCAAGGCAAGAACTCTTTTGCTTCAGGCTCTCCGAGAAGATCACATGGGTGACTTTCATCACCTGTATGATGCTAGGGAAATCTGGCTTGCTGTAAAAGCTAAATTTGGAGGGAATGATGAGTCCAAGAAGATGAGGAAGTCCATGCTCAAGCAGGAGTTCCAGGAGGTCAAGATCTCTGTGGCTGAGGAATTTGGTTTGATGAGTTTCCCATCTCAGGTACAAAAGTGTCATTTTGGTTGTCATGATTTATATGCTCTACTTAAGAAAGAATATGATGAAATAGAGCCTCAATATAAAGAATTGTTTATTAAAGATCAAGCCTATAGAAACTCACTTAATACATTAGAAAAACAAAAGGTTTGGTACCAACAGAATCAGTTAGCATATGAGGAAAAGGTTAGGGTTTTGCAGAGAGAATTAGAGATCACATCTAATGAGCTTAAATATTCTGAATCTCAAAATGCTAAGGTCAAATTAGAGAAACAGGATTTGCAGACTAAGCTAGACAATACCTTGGCTAGGTTTGATAAATGTAAAGAAACATCTAAAAACCTAAACAAGTTAATTGATAGTTCTATGTCTATAAAATCTAAACTTGGTTTAGGGTTTGGAGACTATATAGGGTCAGATCAAGTATATGACCCTAATGAGTATAGTATTTTTGACCCTGAACCTGTAGACTATCAAATTCCTGTTAAGTTTGTTAAGGAAGGAGAAATGCATGCTGTTCCTCCACCTATAAGAGGAGTGTTTAAGCCTGTCCCTATCCATTCAGAACTTGACATTGACTTGGATGAATCACACATGAAATATGGGAAAAAGTCAAATGACTTATCTAATTCTGATGGTAACACTGATGATTTTGTCCCTTGTGTCAACAGTGACAAGTCCTCTGAGTCTAAGTCTGATGACTATACCTCATGTGATTCAAATGATAAGTATGTCACTCACAGGTCTGATGATTTATCCACAAAAGTGACTGATAATAACTCTATTTCTAAAACAGCTTCTCTTGACACCAGTTCACTTAATTCTGTTAAAATCAATTCACCTTCAAGTACTGGTAGTGATACTTTTGTGTGTAATAAAACAAGACATGAAAAGAACAAAATCTTTAAAAGGAAATCATGTTTTGTTTGTGGCAGTTACTCTCACCTCATTAAAGATTGTAATTACTATGAGAGTAAAATGAATACTTGTGTCAAACAACCACAACCTAAATCTGTGTGGAAAAATGTAGAGAAAATACCCCCATTTGTCCCTAAGGCAAATGCATTTCCTACTGGTAATGCAAAACGACCAGCACCTGTTTCTGCTGGTAGGCCTTTTAGACCTACAGTTGTTCCTGCTGGTAAGTCAGCTCCAGCTGGTAGAACTAATTCTGGTGGTTGGAAAAGAAATACTGCTGAACCTTTCTACAGACCCACAAGTACTTTCTTTCAAAATGATTATAGGTTTGGTTTTTATGACCCAATGTATGTGGGGGGGCAAAGATGGGATCATGATGTTCAGTACACAGGAGGTTGATCTTGGAGACACAATGGTCACTATATGAGAATGGGGTCCAAGGACAATGGTGGATCTCATCAATCTACATGGTCTAACTCTTGTTGGAATTGAGGGGAGGCTTATTGTTGTATATTTTGTGCTAACTAACATTTTTTTAGTTTGATTTGTGTTCACTAACAAAACTGTTGCTGCTGATGAATTAATTGAATTGTGGGGTTGCAAATAAATTGGTCGGTGGTTAATTAATGGTGGATGATTGGCTGTTTCATACTTAATTTACCTCGTACTCACATGGATCAAAGTAATTGTGATTTAATGTTGGTGCGGCTAAAATTAAAGTAGTTATGGTACACTGTTCTGATTGGCTATTTGTTCGAATTAATGTGTGGGGCTGCTCAGTGCATATTTTTTAATATGTAGGACTGAAGAGTTTGTCACTTACTGTTTTGGCATGGAGTAATTCAGTCTGTGGGACCGATTGACTGTTTTTAATTGGTCAAACATGAGATGCTAAATTGTTATTGGTTGTCGTGATTGGTATTTGGATGTTTCTGCTGCTATGAATTAATTCGGGTTGACTTGTGATTAAAGTTGGTTTCACATGGCTACTGGGTGTGATATTATTCGTTGCTGATGGTATTGATATGGGTTACAGATCTGTTGCTTATTGGATACTGCTGCTAAGCTCGACTTGTTTCTGCTGGTAGTGTTCCAGTTCCTGCTGGTAACACCATTTTTGCTGGTCTCTTCGGATTCTGCTGCTCGTGATAAAAAAAAAATAGTTTAGTTTGTCTACTAACTTGCTTGCAGGTACAGTGTTGGTTTTTAACCACACCATAAATGGTTTTCAACTCACCATGTCTCGCAGACAAGAAAGAGTTGACTCACCATGAGGGTACGGCTCTGGTGTGATTCTCAAATCCGTTGACAGCTGTAATAGTTTGCTCAAAACTATAGGGTTCTCAACTCACCGATGTTTCATTACTAAGAGTTGAATGGTTTTCAATTCACCATGGATTTTACCCTTTTGGGTTTCCAAAGAATTGGCTAGCCCACATGTATATGGCTTGTGGTAAAGGCAGTGGAAAACCATATTTGATTATCAATTCACCAAAGGTTATCTTCAACCTAAGAATTGGCTAGTCCAAAAGCAAACGGCTTTTGGTAAAGACTTAACAAACCCGTTGATAGTTGATGATTTACTAAAAATCATATGGTTATCAATGTACCATGGTCTAACACACCAAACATTGGCTACTCCAGTAGTGATGGCTATTGGTAAAGAGACATCAAATCCATTAATTTTCAATGATTCACCTCTCACAGGAGTTAATATGCGTGGAAGTGATGAGAATAGTATGAAACTTAAACTGAATTGATGTACAAGTAGTCATGGTTGCTGTGAAGATCAAGTGGATTATATCAGATGGATGCTGCAAAGATCAGATCAGATGGTGGAAAATTTATCAAGATTAAATTTGCAGATTTCAAGTGTTTTGAAGATCAAGATAATTCCAATCCTCAAAAGCTTACACAGAAGGAACTTGAAATTCATGAAACATGAAGATCAAGTTAGGGGAGGATTGTTGGGAATTATCACATGGTACAAGTGAAGACAGACTTAAGTCTGGTAGTTACGATATTAAGTCTGGTTTGAGTTAAGTCTTGTAAGGTAAATGTTAAGTCTGGTAATTGTATTAAGTCTGGTAATGTAAGTGTTAAGTCTGGTAGTTATTTTTTTGTTTCCGTATTATTAGATGGTGAGGATATGCATGAGTTATATTAGGATGTGATAGGGCATATCTTCTAGTAATGGGTCGTATTAGGGTTTCTTATAGTATATAAGAAACATATGGCTATGAGTATTGGAAGATATCGAAAAACAATTTCATTAGTGAATCAAAGATCCATAGAGGATCAAGAGTTTATTAGTAATTCTTCTTTCAATTTTAGTGTTTATATTCCCCGTAAACATTAATCTTATTGTCAGAGTTTCTATTAGTTTGTTTGTGTTTACATAAACATTCTATTGATCTTAACCGGCTCATAAGATCTATCAAGGTGAACGATCCAACACCTATGAACATTTTAAAACAATGCATCTGATCTTTTCTTAGCCAACATTTAAATGCATTATTTGTGTTGTGGCCTGAAACAGATGGTTGTTCAGTTGGAGGAAGCACTGAAGATCCGTCATAGTATCAATCATAAACTCCTTGCAAAACCGAGCACTGAATGCTAAAGTATCCTCCTGATTCTCATTGGCTTTGTTGATTATTTTCATGTGAATAAGCCAATATTAGCATGTCTAAATTATAAATTAGTACTATACTGCACATAAAGATCCATAAACCAATAATTCTTTCTAACCCATTTCACAATATAAGCTTCTTCAAACCAAATACATCGCGTTGATATTCATAAGCATACGCTGAACATCTGTAAAAACAACTGCAATCTTTATACTCATAAAACCACAGTTGAAGTCAACAAAGCTATCAATACCCACTATTAAAGTAATACCTCTTAATCTCTAATTCTTAACCAATAATAGAGTAAACCATCAACTTTTAGATTTCCTTCATTACCATTATCATTTACTTGTATAAAAATATACCAAAATGTGCACAGTCAAAATAACGAATTCCACTTATAATTAGACCAATAATTGCAAATACAACAAAAATAGTAACCTTAAAATGACGCATAACTAAGTTAAACTGGTCGAAAGTGTTTTGGGTAAACAATAAAAATAATAGCCTTAAAACATGAATTTTATTAACAAAGAGTTTTCTTTGACAAAAGTGTTTTGGGTCAACATACCCGACCTGATCGGGTTGACTGTTTTGGTTTCAAAACCTACGCACCTATTAACATATATAAGGCGTCTCTAGCGGCGAAATCATGATTTACTAACACCAACATAAGCATAAATAAGAAATTTAGATGGGCGGTCCACAATTAGGAGCCTAACGCGCTTCTGCCCGGTTTTGGAATTTTTAGGCAAATCTTTTTAATTTTAGATACATTAAGCATGCAATCAAGACCCGTGGGTTTCTTTATAATATTACAACGGAAGACGCGAGATTAGCCAGTTGTATTATTAACATTTAAACAAATACTTATACAGTATCTATTTTATGCAACTTATGGGGTGATTAGGTAAGCTCATTCCTAAAGGCTATTGTTTTTTCAATTACTCTTAGTCCGAGGGATAAAGCTTATTAGCTTATTTGTCACCATAAAAGCCTTAGGTCATCTAAAATAAACTTACCCAAAGAGCTTCAAAGTGGTTAATAGTTTTTTTCAATACATAACAACCTATTTAACATGCAAACTATACTTGCAAAGACTCCCTTATGACAGTCTTACAATCATTTTCCTAAATTATGAGTCGAAGAAAAAAAAAGACAAACCAACCTGATTTACCAACATTGTGTGATCCATTTAACTTGACTTGTAAATTTCCCTAGTTTGACCACAATTATAACACAAGATACACGGAAGTTAAATGACGTTAAGTAAAAATCTAAATTTTACCTTATTTCCAGCAGCAAGGATTACTAATTGTCCATCCTCAGCTCGTTGTTGCCTACCTGAAACCAGAGCTTCGAGAAAAGAACCACCCTAGTGATAATTAGAGATAATAATGTAATTGAAACCTGGTTGTTTTTTGAAGAAGTTTAAGCATCAACTTCTGACATGTCTATATAAGCTTTCCCGCTGCATATTTTGTAAGGGTCCCACATTCATTAAATACCACCTAAAAATGTATAAAGTAAAAATGGCTTAATAGATGGATATACCAATAACTATAAATTAAAATTAAGAAGTTAACCGTATAATGAGATTAACAATCTTCAACAAATGCCAAATATCGAGAAGAGCCTATGTCCCAGATATACGGCGCTGCGTTCCCTTGCTTTCATCCACTGCTCCACATCCAAACCTCTGAATAGCAACGGTGCAGACATTCACCATTGGTTCAGCAGTTTGGGCATGTGCACCCATTGATGTCTCACCTTAAGGATGACACGTCTGTGCACCTGTATAAACAGGTAGCTAGCAGGCGTGGTCAGTGTCTATTCGTCCCATGAAAGAGGTTTTGCAACCCAATGTATAGCAACACGACAACACGGTTGAGCACTAACCTGAATCCATGTCAGTGAACCGCCTTTTGCGACCAATACATGTGGCTGTAAAAATGCATAAAATAAGATGTATCATATTTTCAAATATCAAAGCAAGTTTGTTTTCCAGACTTCATATAATCCATACACATCAGTAAGGTAAGTTAATCATTTACATATAAGAATTCATTAACTCTTGCTTCGATGATTCCAACCATTTAAGATGTTTGCTTTTATAAATAAAATATTAAGTTTTATAGACAGAAGACCATGCCGAAATCTTGGCCTAGAATGTGACTCCCAACTCATGAGTTACACTATTCTTTCAGCTCCAATTCACTTCAGACCACATAGTAATCTCAAAAACTATGAACTTCAGGTTTTTGGCTTCTCATGAACCATTTCACAAAAACCCCTAAATTAATACGACACCCAAACCCATATCCATATGACCTATATAAGTTATTTTCCTATCATCTATTTATGATTACTTCTGGTCTAATTACTGGTATTTACACACTATAAACAGCCCATACACCCAAACACATGGTCTTTTATTTTGACACAATACACAACCCACAGACCCGAACACTTGGAAGTAAGAATATCAGTTTTAAAACCCATAGTAATATAAACTGGTAACTAAATCCATGCGACTGATATTAACTCAGTTACCAGTTCAGTCAAACATTAGCTGATATGCTGCTTGCCTTGGAGCATTTTCCCCTGCCTCTACTGCTACTTGCAATCAGGCCTCCTGTCCACCATATTTCTGTTACGATATGCAATATACACATTTAGTCAAACATTAAATCGATAATCATGTTAAGTTTTCACAATCTAGAATTCAACATTAATAAATACCATTTTGGACCGCCTTGAGAGCAACCACTCTTGTTGCATCAGGCCCGTGGTTACCTGAAAGCACAGTTCCGTTCACCCTATAATCCGCGGCAGTGTTACTATTGTTGTGCTGCCGAATTAAGTAAGTTCAAGTTAGTCATAGCAACTATCATGTGGCCAACTTATTCTCATTTTGCATAAGGTTGCGAAATTCAAAAATTTTAACAATTGAAAATTCATGCTACATTCACAGTCAAACAAAGATACATTTGACCAGTTAGTCAACACGCTTTGTAAATAAGAATTAACATAAATGGTCACGGCAGACATAACTCTTCACCCCTCAAAAATGTAAAATTAACGTTACTTACTGATCTCTTCACATACGCCTCTGCATAAAATTATTTGCTGTATTCTGTTTTTTAGGACGACAGTTTAGAACTGCAAGAAGAAGGTTCACCAACATTAGCTGTTTTCCCAAAAAAAATAAGCGCAAGAAATAACTCCGAAAGGAAAGTTATAAAGCTCCGTAATCTTATCTGATATAGTCCTTAAAGCTTTAGGAAGAACAAACAGATGTGCAACAATGCATCACCTTATTTTCTACACTCATATGAAATTTACACTAAATCAAGTTCAAGATTTTGAATACCCGTCACACGTACATACATACGCTCACATCTTTCGGCGTACATTGCGGTACCTACATCGGATGATCATCACGCCATGGCTCAGAAAGGCTAGGGCCGGCAGTGGCTGCAACCACCACTTGGGTAAGGCTGTCGCGCCAAGATACCGATGTCACCAAATTAGTCATGATGAAATAGCCCAGATCTGCAAATATAGCAGCAAAAGTGAACACCAGCCATGGCTGCAACCACCACTCGGGCAACGTTGCCCCGCAAAGATACTGGTGTTGCTAAATCACAGTCATAAAATTTATAAACACGGATAATTATCATCACTGCCTGTATGTATGTGTTGCCCGTCAAATCGGCGAAACACCATCAGGCCAATATATACCCCAAATTTAACAACGCGAGGTCATATATTCCAAAACAAAAGCCAATTTAAATTTAAGTAGTCTCATCTGAAAAGGGTCAAAAAGATATGAAGCATGTCATGGCTGCGAAGGAACTCGGCCGCAATGCTCGTGTTCTAGTAACATAAGATTAACCTACAAACCAAATACTGAAAAAGTTATAAACTACTTTGAGGTGAATAAAATTGCAAAAACAAATTCAAATGATACATGTTTTGTCAAACATCACTTACCAAAACAGCGAAGGCTGTCGAATGTCATCGTCGCCAGCGCTATGCTACACGTGCGTACCGGCACAACACACATTATGCGAATAGCAGCCATTTGCAAGTGCGTAACGGATAAAAGGGTGTGCAAACATCTCATGGCTGCAAACGCGAATCTGGTCGTGATGCCCCGCCAAGATACAGCCCGCTTTCACCCATCATGTTCCAGCAGCAAAAATGGTATAAAATCCTACGAAAAAAATAAACCTTATCACCTTTAAAAAAATAAATAAGCTCATAAGCAGGGAGAATAAGCTAATCCAACCATCTTCAAATTATGGCTTATAAATAAGCCATAAACTGAAAAAACCAACGACATAAGATAATTGTTTAAAAAACCTAAAAATTAGAAAAAACCCAAAATTATGTAAAACACTAATTCTCTTTAATGGTTAACCCAAAAAAGTAACCCTAATATAATAACATACCACAAAAATCACAATCATCAGGCAAATTGCAGCAATTAAAGTAGTAAATCTAAGATGACAATATTAACCCCAAAACAGTAACCCTAACTGATCAACTGTTACCGAATCTCGAAGGGCAAAAAAAAAGGCAAGAAGTGACAATCGCGAATCTTCAGGATATAAGCTTATCTGGTGTATATGTATATTAAAAAAAATATATATATATATATATATATATATATATATATAACACTAATTTTACCTTGTTAATGATTAATGTGTGTGTGCCTGTGTGTGTGGAAGAACCTTTAAGAAACACAAAAACAAACACAACCATGACAAATAATAAGCAATATGTGGCTGGAAAAAAAGGAGGATCGTACCATGTACCATATGGCTTAAACACAACCACACAAATTTGTTCCTCTCACATATACACTGTAGATCTATAGTAACAACACTCACAAAAACACTATAGATGAATTTGTTGGAAAATATGGTCAATATTTGGGTTTGAATGACAATTGATGGTCATCAAATATACTAATGCGGCTTTAGAGCAATATTAATGTTTGGTCATATGTAACGACCAATTTAATTCTATGTTCATGAGCCATTAGTAGGATTGATTGTGATAGTTAATTGAACCATTTTTCTTTCATCCTCCACACCTATATATTGAGAGCTCTTCTCTCATTTCAATACACAAAGAAAAACAACTCACTCCTCTCCTTAGTTTACCATTCATCTTGACTTTGTTTGTATTCGTTCGTAATAGAGGGAAGACACGTTTTTTGTTCGCCTTGATAACCTGTTTGTGCTGACGGGGTTATCTGTTGTTGTTGTATCCTAGGAGATAGACGTTCGCGATTCTCAAACACCGTGGAGAGGACGAATCTGTCTTAAGGAAACTGTGAGCATCACAGGCCTCAACATTTTCCTTGTTTATGTTTTTGAGTCTCGACAATCAAATTGTTTACGGTATTATTTCTACACTTTTATGTCTTTCATGTTGTTATTATTTTGTCTCTAGTAGCAATACACATAATATTACCTATAATCTTAAGACACATTATTATTTGCTACTAGAGGTAATCATTTTAATATTCACGAAACAATAACTTGGAAACGTTAAGATTTACGTTTTGTTGAAGAAAAACCAAGACTTAACTCGTTTGTTTCGTTAGTATATTTATCTAATGAAATTTATGTGTAGATGATAATAATTTCATTTCACATGAATGTTTACAGTGTGGAATGTCTTGGACTTACAGTAACCAACAGGATACAATAATACACTTGGAATATTTGCATAAACTGATATATTAGTATGTAACTTACGTGGAATAACGTAACATAGTATATTGAACAAGATAATTGCAAATTGTGTTTTCAAACTGATATATTAGATACAAATAATATTTGCATTACTTTTGAATATATGGTTATGGTACTGCTAGTTGTTGTGGAAATAGCGTTAACAATATATTTGTTGTACCTTTATTTGATTGTTTATGACGATTTGTGAAAGAAATTATGCATATACAATTTTACTGAGTTTGTATATTTGGCTTTGTCTTTAATAAAATGGGATTCGTTGAGCATAGTTGCTTAATCTATAAAATATTAGTATGTCAAACATGTAACTGCAAAATTAAATTTTGGTTTTGAAATCTTCTTATAGAACTGATGAAACCATAAATACAAAGTAATTTTTGTTCTTAACCAATCCAAACGTTTTGTTTCTTAGTCAAATTATTTTATGAACTTTAATCTAGTGGTGATTACCAATAATTATTTTATGAACGTTTTGTTTCTTATTTAGATCATTTTGAAGAAAAGATTAAATTTTTACGTTTTTAATCTATCATGGTACTATAGATATCCCAAATTGATCTAGACTCGTTTGAGTCACTTAATCACGAAGAAACAGTTTTAAGGCAAATGTTATTGAACCATTTGTTAGTTAACTTATTTAACTAATAAGTGTCGTGCACACAAGTTTGATGTACTTATTGATTTGTGGAAATGATACGGGTTACATAAATTGGCAATCGGAATAAAACTCATTCATCGGGAATGCTTTAGGTGTTTTTTGGACTCCAAAAGGCTTGTTGTCCCAATTGCGTCGTCATGAGAAAATGCGTTGTTCGCATAGTAAACGAATGTGTTTTGATCCCAACCTTTTACGGTGTCTAGTTAAGACAATAAACTTGATTTATGAGGGAAAAAAAAATTGAGCTTAATGGATGCACCATTTGATTGCAGTTATTATTTGGTACTCCAACAATTTTTTTTTTTTGGGCAGCATTATTCTTGAATTTTTTTTTTAACTTGTCATGCAATGTTTGAGGTTAATTGTTATAAACATGGAAAGTGTGATAGAACACATGTGGTTCAATGACCAGAAGAATGCCATACTCACGTTTGTTTTCATAAAAAAATAAAATAAAATAATGAAGTGTTTATTTTAAGAATTCAATAAAGAATGATGCATAGTTTGAGTATGTTGAATCTTGAGTGATTCATTAGATAAGTTCATCAATGTGAGGTGGATGTGTCTACCATCACATTGTCGTTTTGGAAGAATATGTACTTCCTCTTTTGGTTTTACTTGATTACTACACTTTGTAGTGTATACAGTATCATGAAAAATGACGGAGGAATTGTGTACTTCGTTTGAGCAAATAATGAATGGCTAAAAGCCGTGGTAAAAGAGGCAATGTGGTTGACCTCAATTACAAATATATTTTAACATGAGAATAAACAAGTCGCTCGATTTTTTACCGAGTATTGGACGTTTGGATGTTGCAAATATTCTGTTGTGAATATTGTTGCAAATAATCAAACTACTTGTTATTTTAGAAAGATGAACGATTGTTAAGACTTGTTCGAACTCATATTGCTAATATTCGAAAGGTTTGTCATTATTTAAAAAATGACTATGTGCTGAACAAAACCGTGTATGACATTGTGAAATGTCAAAGAAGAACACACATATAGATGACAATGAATTACGTTGGTTTATGTAACTAACTTGAACGGTGTGATTGTCATCCAATGTGAGCTATTGTCCATTCGCTAAGTTGGACATATTTTGATTGTGTAAAATGATTACACATTGATTTTATGTGATTATAATCACATAATAAATTGTGATAATCATATAATGATAAGAGATTAAATGTGATTATATATATAATCACAAGTGAATTGGAATGACATGTTATAAGTGTAGGACTTACACATATAACTTATTGGATCCTCCTAAAACATGTGTGATTTAAGGTGGTGATTTGTCTAAAAGAAGAATGTTAGTAGATGAAGCTATGAGTAATCAGAATGATGCATCTTCTGTCAAGTTCAAAAGGACATCAACAAACATGAAGTTCTTGCCTAGTTGGAATACTCAAGAATTACCTGGAGCATGATATATTTAGAGTTGAACGAAACTCAAATTTGTACAAACATATTATGTCGATACGACAACTACTCTCAGCATGGGTTATCCCTATTTGACAATGTGAAGTCATAGAATAACATTGCGGATCCGCTTGTGAAATGCTAAATGTGAGAGTTAGTTAGCAAGTCGTGAAGAGGAATGTGACTAAAGCCCTTGAAAATTTTATATGAAGGAAAACCTAACCCAGCTGACTGGAGATCCCAAGATCTGGGTTCAATAGGACAACCTACTTGTATAAAGTGATGTCACTGTGGGGGAGTAATAAACTCCACATTTATTTAAGGGAGTTAGTAAACTTCCTAGTCCATTCCTATAACAGTGACAATATGAGGCTAAGCATATGGCTTTTAATGATTAATCGAGAATCACCTATGTGAGAGAGAAGTGGGGTCGCTTCTAAAGGAATTGTGGGGGCACAATTCTTAACAGCTCTCGCAGAACCAGGCTAATGTTCATGACCATAACGAACATAACTATGAGAACCAAAATGTGTCAAGGAGATATTTGTGTGAATATATATTGTCGTCTCCACAAACAGCAGACAGTTCAAAGACATCGAGTTCTACTAGCTGCTAGGAAGCTAAGTATATTTCACAAGGGAAGGTTCAAAGGGTAACACCTACCTATCCTATGCAAATATCAACTGCAAAACTCTATTACAACATCGAGTCGTTGAAATTTGTTTCCTGTTATCAATTTCATTCATGTGGGGGATTGTTGGAAAATATGGTCAATATTTGGGTTTGAATGACAATTGATGGTCATCAAATATACTAATGGGGCTTTAGAGCAAGATTAATGTTTGGTCATATGTAATGACCAATTTAATTCTATGTTCATGAGCCATTAGTAGGATTGATTGTGATAGTTAATTGGATCATTTTTCTTTCATCCTCCTCGCCTATATATTGAGAGCTCTTCTCTCATTTCAATACACAAAGAAAAACAACTCACTCCTCTCCTTAGTTTACCATTCATCTTGACTTTGTTTGTATTCGTTCGTAATAGAGGGAAGGCACGTTTTTTGTTCGCCTTGATAACCCGTTTGTGCTGACGGGGTTATCTGTTGTTGTTGTATCCTGGGAGATAGACGTTCGCGATTCTCAAACACCGTGGAGAGGACGAATATGTCTTAAGGAAACTGTGAGCATCACAGGCCTCAACATTTTCCTTGTTTATGTTTTTGAGTCTCGACAATCAAATTGTTTACGGTATTATTTCTATACTTTTATGTTTTTCATGTTGTTATTATTTTGTCTCTAGTAGCAATACACTTAATATTACCTACAGAATTCACTGTAGTTGGGTTCGGATCGGGAAAAGTTTGATCGGACGGTTTTTTTACCGGTGTCGGAGCGAAGGAGAATGTTAGAGAGATGGGAGAGACAACCGGTTTTATCCGGACGGGGCCCAAAAGGTATAGATCGTGTAACGGGCCACAAAACAAAATGGACCCCTAAAGTCTATGGTGAATAGTTCTCCATTTTTATACTTTAGTTATAACGAGCGGGGAAACCCGCTCGATGCTGCGGGATTTCAAAAAAAAAAAAAAAAAAAAAAAAAATACTGTTGCAGCGAGTTGTTCAGATAGTTGTTTTTTTGTTGGTTTTGTAGGTTAACAATTATTTTGTATTTTTATTTTTTAAATTATTTTTTTTACAAAAATTTATTTTAAAGTTTTTTGAATTTTTTTTTTTTTTTCTTTGAAAATATTTTTTCAATTTTTGTTTTTTTTTTTTTTTTTTCCTATTTTTTCGAAATTATTTAAAAAAAAAAAAAATACTGTAGCATGAACAGTAAACACTGTTCATGTTACTGTTCTTTTTCGAGATGAAACAGTGTTTCAAACAGTGTTTTGTGAGAGTGTTGTGTGGGGCCCAAAATTTTGGGTTTTAGTATATACGAGCGGGGAAACCCGCGCGATGCTGCGGGATTTCAAAAAAAAAAAAGTACTGTTGCAGCGGGTTGTTCAGATAGTTGTTTTTTGTTGGTTTTGTAGGTTCACAATTATTTTGTATTTTATTTTTTAAATTATTTTTTTTACAAAAATTAATTTTAAAGTTTTCTGAATTTTTTTTTTTTTTTTTTTTTTTTGAAAATATTTTTTCAATTTTTTTTTTTTTTTCTATTTTTCCGAAATCTAAAAATAAAAAAAATACTGTAGCATGAACAGTAAACACTGTTCATGCTACTGTTCATTCTCGAGATAAAACAGTGTTTTGTGAGAGTGTTGTGTGGGGCCCAAAATTTTGGGGTTTAGTATGTATATATAATATATAATATATAATTATAATATAATGTGTAACATTTTATTAACAAAATAGTTTAAGATAATGCATGGATGAGTTCTTTCTAGATTTTGCATATGTCCTTTCTTTACAAATTACTCAGTATTGTTATACTTGGGAGATGCAAAACAATCCAAATTGAAATAGAGTGAAAATCATCATAGAAGTCTTACAAAACACTGATAATCTATAGTATAAGAGAAAAATACGATTTTAGTTGAAACGATCAAGTTTAAAAGAAATTAAGTCTAAATTTAAGTTACTAATGTTCCTAAATCAACCAAGCAAAAACTAGAAAACACAATTCCTTTGGACCGTGCTATTTACAAAAGTTTGATATTTTTTTTACGAAACTAGCACTATGAATCAAAAATTAATTAAGGTTTCGTGACACTGCAAAACCCTCTAATTCCGTCATTGAATATCATCAACGTTATTTGGTTTACATGTACTATCCCAAGAACAATATTTAAATGCAATGTGGAGACTATAGAAAACGACACACTCATAAGAGAGTGTTCGTCCACTTTGAAATATGCATTTCTCTAAAAAAAAAGTTTGAGCTACGCATATAAAAAATCTGACAGGGATGGCAAAAAAACTAAAATCTGACAAAGAAACCAGAAACCCGAACTTTTTGGGGCGGGGTGATGCACGCTTATCGGGTTTCGGGGCATTAACGGGGATTTTTATTGGGTTTGGTGTGAGGACGGGGCTCAACATCCCCACTCCGCCCCGCCCCGAAACACATATATACATACAAATATATCTATATACAATTACATTGGTATTTACCTAATAAAAATATAATTCTTTAATGTTCAATATTTGTAAATTTGAATATTGTGATCATGGAAGTTGTTTCGTGTCATAATATTATAAAGAAGTTGATTTGCGACATGAGTAGCTTATCATTTTTTATGTTTAATATTGTTGTTGAAAGCTTAATAAGGCTAATACTTAAGTTATTAATAATGGCCTCTCGATTTTTCAAGTATTGCATTAAATTAAATTGTTTATACTGTAAAAACAATAGTAAACAGACACGAGTTTGTTGGAGCATCACGCCCGAAGAAGACAACCCGATAAGATCTCCAACGGGGTACGGGTGGGTTTGGAGGAGCATCTCGCCTCAACGGGGCGCCCCGATAAGATCCCCAATGGGGATTGGGGCGGGTTTGGGAATAATATTTCTAATCGGGTTTAGGGATGGGGACGACCACCCCATCCCAAACACGCCCCATTGCCATTCCTAACAAAAAACTACTCTAAAATAATTGTGACTCAAATTTGGACTTAAGGCTGTGTTTGGTAAAAGTAGCAGTAGCAGTAGCAGTGAGCAGTAGCTGTGAGCAGTAGCCGTGAGCAGTAGCTGTTTTTTAAATAAAAACGTTTGGTAACATAGCTGTAAATATCCACAGCTCTTGTAAATATCCACAGCTTCAAAAGGAAGCATTGGGAAAAAAGCTTTCCTAAAAAATTGCTACAACTCATTGCTCCCTTACCAAACGAACATCAAAAATAAAAAGGCTCATTCTCACCGCTCATTGTCCCAAAAAGCTCCGCGCCAAACATTAAGTCGCTAGGAGTTTTATCCGATATGTCATTTAGTTGGTAACAATTTAGCACTCATAATTTGCCACATTCGAATACAACATTGGTTACAATACGTAACAATGTTGTCCCACAACCACCGGCCAAGTTAAACGCCTCTCCATATCCTCTCCATATCCTCTCAATAATCGCATTCTGTTGTGTTATTTTAGCTATTTTTTATATGCAAATGGTATTTGTCTCTTTAGAAATAGCAATAGTTGATTGGACTTGGTATACCAAAATAATATTCCCACTAATCCATTGTATTAAAAGAGATATAATAGTAGGGTAACGATGTTAGTTTGCTTACTTTCACATTAAAAAAAAAAAGAATTATTGACATTGTCTTAAATAGAAAATATAATATATGTTCATGTAATACAAAAAGAGAAGAGATCAAATTAAAAAACAAATATTCGTAAGAATGATACAAAAGATTTATTTATTTATTATTTTTTTATTTTTTAAAGTTTTATGAAAACTTTACAAGATCGGGTATGTTGATGTATAAAAAAATGATGAAGCAAGTTTTTCTAATTTTGAGTTTTTATACTATTTTTAATGCACAAAAACAAAATTTTGTGCAAAAAAAGTTTCGATGCACAAAATTTTTAGCTTGTTATATTTTGATGCAAAAAATAAAAAAAAGTTGGATACAAAAACGAATTTTTATTCACAAAAAAAGATTTAATACACAAACGTTTTTTTATATATATATTTTTTTTTGACAAAAGTATCAATTTTAGAAAAACTTCATTCACAACTTTTTTATGCACCAAAATACAAATCTTGTGAAATTTTTTTGAAACTTTTTGAAAACCTTTTTTATAAAAAAAAATCATTTGTATCATTTTTAGAGATATTTGTCTTTTTATTTTAATCTTGCCCACACAAAAAAGTCGGTATAAATTATTTATTTAGCTTAAAATATATTATAAGAAGTAGCTAGTTGTGATGCATAAGTCTTTTACAAAATTAAAATGATAATGAAGTAAGCAACTTGTGCCATTCATATGGGCCAATCATTTTCTTTTGGGAATTGATACTCGCATTAAAAAAAAATTAATGCACATACCACAATATAATATTACTAATGCATATGTTATAATATGGTATGTGTATAATTGTGTTTTGTACATTAATTTATGTGATGTGAGTATCACTCCCTTTTTCATTTCACATAAAAACGAAATTCTTTAACTAAAATTACATGATACAACAATTTAGAAAAATATTGTACTATTTTGGATGTAGAATCTTAGGCATCTTTCATCTTTATTTATTCACATTGCATGCATTGTGCTTCGAGTGTATGACCTTTGTCTATTTATTCGTAATGTTACAATTAACAAACATAATGTTTTAGTTGTTTATGTCAATGGAACTTAGGGTCAGTTTGGTTTATAAGAGCACTTGCAACGATTAACCTCCAAGGTGCGTTAAACCTTAACATTTGCTGCGTTAAGATACGTCAACCGTTGCAAGGTTTTGCGTTAAGGGTGCGTTAACGCACCTGCGTTAACCCCTTAACGCCACGTTAAGGTGAGTTGCAATAAATAAATAAAAAAATCATTTCTACC
Organism: Artemisia tridentata subsp. tridentata; assembly: GCA_021014915.2. NCBI lineage: Eukaryota > Viridiplantae > Streptophyta > Magnoliopsida > Asterales > Asteraceae > Artemisia > Artemisia tridentata. Next base: position 82,831,718 of record CP139504.1, read on the forward strand.
CCCTTTAGAGTACTATGTATACGTTGTGTTTAAAAAAAAATCAAAACACCCCCTTGGTTCTTAAGCGGGATAACCAAATTCAAATTCAAATTTCAAAATTCAAATACAAGCGGGATAATTTTTTTTCAAATTCAAATTTCAGGGTGCCTATATATAGAACACCACCAGAGTTGTTTATCACACAACTCATACACACAACTCACACACAGATTCTCAACAATGTCTCGCAAAGATTTCTCCCAACAATTCCCAACTCACCGTGACTTCTCCCAACAATTCCCAACTCATCGTGACTTCTCCCAACAATTCCCAGAACAACACGACTTTACCCAGCAATTTTCAAATGAACCGGTGAACACTCCACCGGAAAATATCTTTCCGGTGTTCACACCGGAAAATGAACCGGCCAACAATCCACCGTTTGTGGAACAACAACCAAATCCACCGGTTGTGAAACAACAACCAAATCCGTTTGGACTGAGTGAGGATGAACTCCGACTTCTGGAGCAGAAGCAACCAAAGTAAAAAGAAAGTCTACAAGAAGAAAGTTCCTTCAAAAGGTGAGCAGTTAAGGTTTATGAAGAACTTCTTAAAGCACCAGGATTACTGGAAGGAGAGTTACTTCAAAGGGATGTCTGATGAAAAGATTGAAAAGGCATACTTTGAAGCTCATGCAAGAATCAAGAGGCATTTGAAAGGTGATACATGGGAAATAAGAGGAGAAAAGAGAATAGCAGAACAATTGGAGTCAGGGGATTCCAAGAGACTGAGAATTGAAGGAGAAAAACAGGATGAATCAGTTCCAGAAGATGAGCAAGAACAAGAGCAGAATCAAGAGAGTGAGGAAAAATAAGCAGCTGATCTACAACAAATGATTGCAATTGTAGATAATGATGATGATACATTTGTTGATGTTGTGTCTTTGAAGACTAAAGCACCTATTATTGATTGGAAGACTGGTTATAATGGAAAAACTCCTTGGTGGGAGATAATCAGAGCTGGTGGATAGTCTAAAAGGTTTGTTACATTTCATAAAATGCTCAGAAATTTTGATAGAGAAGATTTGGAGACTTTATGGGCATTAGTCAAGAACAAGTATGGAGATTCAAGGCCAGAAAATGTTTTGGATACAGTTCTTTGGGGAGACTTGAAGATTATGTTTGAAGTCAATCAAGAATATAGAGTTTGGCATGATCAGTACAAAAGTAAAGTTATCCTCTGGAAACTTTTTCAATCATGTGGAGTTCACACGGTAATGATGAGATGAGTTGAAATTCACATGCTAGTAGAAAAGGACTATCCTCTGGCAAAGAATACACTTGAAGGTATGCTTAATGGACCTGTTAAACTTCAAACTGAGTGTTGGAGTGATATGGTATATCAGCTTCTCACAAAGATGGAGAAACAACTTTATGGGGCTGATTACAAGAGAAAATAAGTGTTTGGAAGATCCTCACAATCCTCATTTAATTCAGAAGAAACTTGATGATTTGGGATAAATCATAAGTTTAGGGGAGGACTGTTGGGAATTAAATGTTCTGAAGATTAGTAATGCTGAGAGAAATACACTAACAGTACAAACTGCTTGTGTATATATGAAGACTGCTGAGATATAACTAACAGTACTAACTGCTAGTACAACTAAAGGTACTGTTGGAAGATAACTGCTCTTGTACGACATTGTAGGAGATAAGTATGGTATAGATTGTATGTATATCTTTATTAGTTAGAATTATAAGGTGTAATACTTATCTTGTAAAGGACTCCTTAGTCTATAAAAGGGGATCCTAGGTTATACTTTTGTATACGTACGAAGTCATAGAAGTTTGCTAAGATTCAAGGTCGATTGTAACCCTAGTGATAGCTAAGATCACTCGTATTATTCTCAATAATATTGAATCGTTTGGTGTTAATTATTGTGTTCATTGTCCAATACAAAGCATTACTGTTTCATTAATCAAACCAATATTCTTCTAGGTGTGGTTAAGTAGATTCCGCATACTTAACTGCATTCAAACAAAGTATCTCATACACGTTATAAAGAAGTAACATCCTAAGTGTATTTTGGGGTTAATACACAAATATGTTACTAAACTTTCCAAAAAAGTTCGCCTAAGTTACTAAACTTTCATTTTGTTCACTTAGGTTACTGAACTTATAGAAAGCATTTATTAGTGTTGGTAGGAGTGACTTAATCGTATATTTTTTTATATGTTAAGTAACATAAATGTCATGTTTTTACAAGTTCAGTGTTGTTTATGAATATTTTTTATAAGTTCAATAACCTAAGTGAACAAAATGAAAGTTCAGTAACTTAGGCGAACTTTTATAGAAAGTTTAGTAACATATTTGTGTATTAACCCTTATAATCCTCACAACATTTTTATACACACATTTATACACATTTTTTTATACACGTTTTTCTACACATGTTTTTTATACACATGTTTTTATACACGTTTTTATACACACGTTTTTATACACATTTTATACACATATTTTTTATACAAGTTTTTATACACATGTTTTTTATACTCATGTTTTTATACACATGCTTTTATACACATGATTTTATACACACGTTTTTATACACACATTTATATGCATATTTATACACACATTTTTATACACACATTTATGCACACATTTATACACATATTTTTATACACGTTTTTATATACACATTTATACACACACGTGTGTATAAAAACGTGTATAAAAATATGTGTATAAATGTGTGTATAAAATGTGCGTATAAATGTGTGTATAAAAACGTGTGTATAAAAGTATGTGTATAAAAACGTGTGTAAAAATATGTGTATAAATGTGTGTATAAAAACGTGTATTAAAACGTGTGTAAAAACGTGTGTATAAAAACGTGTATAAAAACGTGTGTATAAAAACATGTATATAAAACATGTGTATAAAAAATGTGTGTATAAAAATGTGTGTATGAAAACGTGTATAAAAATATGTATAAAAACGTGTATAAATTTTAAAGATATTTAGAAAAAAAATATATAAGAAAACCATTTTTTTTAATATATTTTTTAATTTTTTTAGGAAAAAAAAATAAAAAACAAAAAAAAAAAAAATAAAAAAAAACAAAACAAAAAAAAAATAAAAAATTCTGAGTTAAGTATAAACGGTCGTTAGTATAAAGGACTAACGGTGCAAATTTTTGTTGCAAACGGTCGTTAGCTAACGAAAAAAACTAACGACAGTTAGTCTCAGGGACCAAACCTGTTATGGGTCGCAACCACAGGGACTGGATCCGTTAGAAAAAAAGTTTAGGGACTAAACCCGTTAAACCCGACAGACCACAGGGACCATTTATGAAATTAACTCATTTAATAATAAAATTTGATTTAAAAATATTATTTAAAAATAAAATAAGGTATATATGTGTAAGAGAGAAATAGTAATATGTTGGAATATAAGTGTGTGAGAGAGAGAAAACTCATCATCCCCCTTTACTTTTACTTTTGGTGGGCCCAATTCACTATTTAAATGCCAAACCCATATAACAAACAACAACATTAACCATCAATCCCAAATCCAAATCCAAATCCAAAACCCTCCAACCAAACGGGCCCTTAATGCCTTCTACTTTAATATAAAAACCACATCAGCACATCAACTTGTGCATTTTCAAACACACAAGGATGTATAGTCAAACTATGTACACTAACTGTATGACAAGAAAAACCGCTTCACTAACAAAGAGAATAAAAAAAGATAAACTTCCTTCGGTCATATCAGAGGTGAGGGTACAATGCGTTTTCGTGTGGCGTTTTTAGGAGCATGCAGCAAGAGCACGCTACAACCACATCGAACCTGGCATTTTCGGGCGTGGCGCTCTCGTTGCCAGCCCGATGGTCCCGTATTTCCTTTTGTTTTTGTTGTATTTGTATTTGAGTGGCTTATCTGTATGTCATAAGGTGCACCATCACATCAGATTTTAGTGTGATATGATAGATGGGTGTGTTTTGATGTTGTGATGCATTTTGGTATTATGGGAAAAAATGCTGATGTGACACCACTTTTCTCACAACACAAACGAGACGACACCAACTGTATCTCATGCTCTATGCATAATAATTGGAATCAATCAATCAAGTTTTCTTTATTTTATTAGTTAAACTAAAAGAATGTGTTATATTTGAAAGAAGTTACTCTAAGGATTTGCTCTTTTAAACACTTACTTTGATATGCTAGACTCACACAAATTTTACAAAAAATTTTCCTATGAGGTGCATCAATCAAATTATATTGTATTTTCTTTTTCTTACTTTCACTTCCAATATTTGAACGACACGTGTACGTGTGGGAATTCTTTTGTAAATTTTGAGTGAGACTAATATTCCTCTTTAATTAATCTTAAAAGTATGATGCGTACTGCGTAAGGTTATGAAGCAACTTAAATTTAAAGTTTGTGTGACAAGAAGCATGCAGCATTTTGAATTTTGTTTAGAGAAATGCTAAACATTCCTACTCAACCCTCCTACAAATGTGCCTACTCACAGGGTGCTGACACGTGTCAGAACTGATGGTTTGGATGAAAAGAGATAATGAGTGGGAAAAAACTATATAATATTGTTGTATGTGTAGGAGGATTTATAGAAGGATTGAGATCCTCTCATGTTCCATTTGAACATGAGAGGCCATGTTAGTTACTTTTTCCTCCACAATGATTAATTTATTAAATAATGGTCCCACAATGATTAATTTATTTATTTTTTCCTCACTCACATAAACTTCAACATAACCACTCATGTTCAAATAGAATATGAGAGGATCTCAATCCTTTATAGAATGAAACTAGTGGGTGAGCCCGCGTATTGCTGCGGGATTGCTATGTTGATGAATCGAATGTACCACATACATATTGACCAAACAATTGCATCATAATTCAAATACATTCATAATTTACTACTTTTACCTAATATTAACAAATGTTGACAAATTAAATGTAGGATTGTTGAATAGTCGTGACTATCTATTCGGTCCTGCGATCTTCTTCTTTGTGGACACGGTGTTTGTAGCTAGTTTGCTTCTACTCGACTGCAATAAAAAAAGGAAAAAAATCAACAATTATTTTACATATAAACATTTAACATACTGAACCAAATATCTACTTTACATAGTCTACTCAAAACCGTTAAGATCCATCAATAGGGTGTTTGGGTGTGCTGAAAAAACTACACTCTTAAGGGTGCTTCAAAGCTTAACAGGTACATACCAAAAAAGTAAAAGTTACAACTGGGCAACATGGATAATTTTGGTAACGCGTCTAAAAAACCTGTGGAAAACTAGAAGGGGGGGTTGAATACTTTTACGTCTTTTTAATTAATGAAAACTTTTTGTTTACTTTTTAAAACTTCGATTCGATCTTATGTGAATTCAACTCTTGATCAATATGAACAAATATAAACAAATATAGATAAACAATGTAAGTAAAGTAAATGAAATGAAATGAAAGATAGGGATGGAAAGATCAAACTAGGGGTGTCATTCGGGCCGACCCGACCCGAACCCGACCCGAACCCGAGCCGACCCGAGTCAATTCGGGTCAACCCGAATTGACCCGAATTTATATTCGGGTCAATCGGGTTGACCCGAATTGACCCGAGTTCTAAACAAGGTCGGGTTCGGGTATGTTTTTAGGAGCCTTGACCCGACCCGAACCCGACCCGAACCCGATTGACCCGAGAAAACTAACAAATTATAAGGCAAAAACTCGGGTTGACCCTAAACCCGAGTTGACCCGACCCGAATTGACCCGACCCGAGTTGACCCGAGACCCGAATTGACCCGACCCGAGTTGACCCGAGTTCAAACAGGGTCGGGTTCGGGTAATTTTTTAGGGGTGTTGACCCGAGTTGACCCGACCCGAGTTGACCCGAACCCGACCGGGTCAACCCGAATCACACCCCTAGATCAAACCACAACACGGAGATTTATAGTGGTTCGGCTACAAGGACACCTTCCATGCCCTACTCCACTCCTCGAGTCACCTACTCGAGAGTTCACTTCACTATGTCAAAAAACTCCCTTATGGCGGAGAAACCTTACACAACTTTTGCTTACACCGGTTTAACGACACAAAGCTAAATGTCGAGTTCTAATCGTAGCTAGAACCAATCTCACAACTTCAATCACAACTTCTTCACGACTTCTTCACAACTTCTTCACACCGGCTTCACGACTACTCCACTACCTAACACTACTTATTTACTCTTCTATTTCTTTACACCTTCACTACTTACACACCTTAACTTCTTCACAACTTCACTACTTACACACCAATCTAGCCTAAACAATTATGCTCACACCTATCTAACAAATATACACAACTTATACACAAATGAATGAATGATTACACAAACAACTTAGGTAGCAAGATGATACTAAGTTGCAATACTTCTTCTTTAGTTGTTGAAGGAGTATTCTTCTTTTGCACTTTGATGGTGAAAGCTTGGATCACTTAGAAACCAATGCTTAAGAATATATGATCAAAGGATTTTAGAAAGGATTTAGAAAGATGAGAGGAGATTTAGAACAGAAGGTTTGGGGTGCAAAAGGTGAGGAAAAAGTCCAGAGATGAACCAGTATTTATAGGCAAATCTGAGGACCTAGAGGAGCGGGGCGATCCCCTTAAATAGGTGGCCGGTCCCCTTAAATTTAAGGGGACTGCCTAGTGAATTAAGGGGGCCGCCCAAATCCGAACGTTGCTCAGATTTGTCTTTTTGTGGGGAAGGTTTTTCTGGAACATTTTTGCCATTTTTTGTTGAAAATTTGTATTCATATATTTATAATAGATTAAACATATTTATTTAATACCAAAAATGTTTTTCTAAAAAATATAAAATGTTTGTGACATTTTATAAAAAGTTTAGTGATTAAGAAAAAGTTCCTTTGATCATATAATGCATTAAGCATTTGTTTATTCATACCTTAAGTGATTGAGTTGTCAAAATAGATATTTACAACTAAATACTTGTTTACGTCATAATCTTTCGTTTAATGATTTTACATTTTGTGATTATCAAAACGTAAAGATATCGAAAAATATTAATAACGTGTTTAGGCATTATTTATATCAACAATCTCCCCCTTTTTGATGATTACAAAATCTAAACTCATTAAATTGAAAAATTAATTTTTAGACAAGTATTTAGTGAGTTTATATCTACTTCTCCCCCTTTTTGTAGAATCAAAAAGGTTATGCCGGCAAGATTTAGATGCAAAATTTGTCGGAATGAGAACTCCCCCTTGATGTGTACTCCTCCTCGTTTGAGGGCACCAAGGAGTCGAGCTATGGAATGCTTGCAAGAAAAATATTAGAAGCACAAGAATATATAGCAAAAATAAGCAAGCATATGGAAGAAAAACATTCATTAATAAAAGGTGTTGTGTATAAATACACAACCAAAGAGACTACATCATAGGTAAAGCATACAACATTTAACAAATAATGCAACTAATAATACTACATAATCATCCCAAGAGTACATGATTCGTCATAGAGCTTGCAACAAAATGATGGAAGAGTTATTGTTTGTTAAGCATTGCATATGCTTAATTAGGAGAAAATGGAGGAGGTGGTGGTGAAATAGGTGAAGATGGTGGAGGTGGTGGTGGAGGTGGGTTGGTTAACATATGCTCAATACATGAAAACATGTATTGCATTTCATCTCTAAGACCAAAGATGATGGTTCGATTGTGGATACAACAAAGGCAAGTATCTCCATGGGCTTCAAGGAGACTCCAAGGTATGGGATTGACAAAGAGTGGTGGTGTGATTGGTGAGGATGAGAAATGAGCATCAAGAGGTGTGATTGGTGAGAGGGAAATGGCAAGTTCGGTGGATGGAGGTTCTTGAGTGAGAGGTGGTGGTGATGTTGTTGGTGGTGGTGCCATTGGTGAGGATAGGTGTTTGTTTATGTAGTCATTGATGGATGAGGATGAAGGTATGGAGGAAGAGGATGTGCCATAGGTGGAAGGTGTTTTGGATGGTGCATTGGGTGCATTAGGAGATGAGCATTTAGGTGGTGGTGATGGAGTGGTGTTGTCTTCTTGAGTAAGATCAATGAAGAGTTGTTTGGGTGGTATGATGACAATCTTTTGTTTCTTAGAGGTCTTAGAGATGGAGGATTTTGGTGATAGCATGGTGGATTAGGATGGTGTTTGATGGAGGTGAAGGTTGATGAAATGAGGAGTTATCATTTGGAGGGAATTTATAATATGAAAATGTGGTTGGTTTTGGTAAGTTTTTGAGGTTTTGTAGTAAAATTCCAAAATCAGTTGGGTCATTAAGAGAAATGGTAGCTGGGGCTAGATAAAAGGGGTCACAAGATGCAAAAGAAAACAGTGAATTTTACTGTCCAGATGGCCGGTCCCCTTAATTGTAGGCCGGCCCCCTTAAAATTAAGGGGACCGCCTTGCAAAATTAAGGGGGCCGCCCATCTGGTGTTTTCCCAGGCGACCAAAATTAAAAAATTTCCAGAAAAGGGTTAATTTTTGGGGTGTGTTTGCAGCAAGCTCTATTTGAAATATGTACACTAAGAATCATCAAATAGTAACACAAGCATATTAAATAATAATGCACATATGTAAACTATCAAAAACATATTATAAGCATATCATACTAAAGAAATTAGTAACAAAGTTCTAACATGAAAGTCTTTAAACTCCTAGCACAATACAAGGTATGTTAGGAATATAAATATTCAGATGAAGGCTCGGTCACCCCGAGCATCTAATTAGCATTTATATAGCTCGTAGGCTTATTTATATAAGCTTAGTATTATTAGTATTATTAGTTTTATTAGATTAGTCGTATCTATATTTGTGGAGTGGGTCGGGGCTTTCCCCACTGTCAGCTCACTCCACAGCCCACTAGGGGCACCAATATTAGTTAGTATAAATACCCCTTCCCACACTTGGGAAGGGTTGGAACTCTTGTAACATTTCACACACAAGCTAATCTTATCCAGGTTTTCTCTCAAGGTTCCCTCTCTCTCTCTAGTTCATTTCATCTCTCTAACCATGGATCTAATCTTCCATGAACCAAGACCACCCGAATAGATCCACACAATCATGATGGGTATTTCCTACAATTGGTATCAAGAGCCATGGTTTCATCTTGGTCAGATCTGTGGTCAATGGCTTCATATTCGGATGGTACTTAACTCAGATCTGTGGTTAATGGCCAGATTTTAAAGTTTGCTATTATTATTCTTTGTTGATTCGTACAAAAAACTTGTGGTTTCTTGTTTTTGTTCTCCAGTTATTTACTTATTGTGGTCAGTTTGAACATAACTTCATCTTTGGGTTCTTTACTTGGGCTAATGAATTTCATCTTTGGGTTCACTGTCCATGTATCTTTGGGTTTGAACTAATATTGTCTAGTGTTATTTGATTCGAATCGTTGAGTCAAGCTGCTTTGATCAATCTTTGGTTATCATTTTATACAAACTGCTACCACAAATATCATTCATCAATACTTACAAGTCTTGAGTTTTTTTTTTTTTTTTTGCTTTTGCTTCGGGAGTAACTAACTTTGGACCTTTGTTGTTCACTGAGTTTACATGTGTCAGTTTGTATACATTTGTGTTCAATATCAGTGATTTATGTGGGACTTGTGTTGAATGGTAGATGGTTTGGATTGACTGCAGTGGTCAAATTGTTTGATTTTGTGGTTAACGAACTGCTGGTCTATGATGATGTTCTTGAATGCGGTTTGTTATGAAAGAGAAAAACACAGATCCGGTTTTTAAGGAAAGTACGAAAGTGACAGCTTTGACCGGTCAAAGTTGCAATTTGTCTCCGATGCGGTTTGTCCTGGACTCGGTTTGTCCATACAGTCATGAACTCGGTTTGTCCATTTACTCACGAACTCGGTTTGTCCATACTGTCATGAACTCGGTTTGTCCATTTACTCACGAACTCGGTTTGTGTATATAAAGTGTACTCGGTTTGTCTGCATAATCACGAACTCGGTTTGTGTATGTAAAGAGTACTCGGTTTGTCTGCATAATCACAAACTCGGTTTGTCTACCATTTCATCGATGCGGCTTGTCTATAAGACCAACCACTGACTCTAATTGACCTCTGTTTGTAAACATCATCAGTCAAGATTAATAGAACACCAAACCAGTAAAGCCAAACCAAAAGCTTCTCTGTTTGACCACGAGATTACAAGAAACCACATGGTAACCATAACCTCAAAGTGACCTCAGATCTGTTGATCTTCCTTGGTGTTAATCAATGTCAAATCGAATAAAGAAGAGGAAGGAAGGAGATGAAAAGCTGATAACCAGAAACAATCTACTACAACAAATCCAACAGCTAACATAATCCCATTACCATCTCACGTCTACAACAACATCAACCAAATCCAAAACAGCACCGCATATTCGATAATTAAATAATCATTTTGATCTCAGTTTTTCTTCTTTCGTGTAACTCAAAGTAACATCAAACCTTTAAAGGTCGATCATACGAATAGAGGAAAATCATCATTGATCTTGTTCTCAATATCCAAATTATAAAGAACGAAATATAACAAGAGTGTTATATCGTTTCTTTTATTCGGTTTGAATGAAAATCACAACAAAGTACCTACCTGAGACCCAAGATGGTCTGTTTTGTCGGATTAGATGCCGGAAATGAGATGAGAACATAGCTTTGCTCGGATTGGATGATTCGTTATGAGATATGAAGAGTTTGAGTGATGATGTTTGATGAGTACATATGATGTAGGCGGATGTAATGTAATAATATGATTAGGGTTTGAGTTGTGGAGTTTGTGTTAGCTGCGTTTGATAATAATTAGGGTTGGATGGATTAGAGTTTAAGTGGCTTATATATACCGAATATTAGGGTTAACAGGTGGAAGATTAGGGGATAATTTTGGGCCGTGTGTATTGGACTGCTAGAGAGACTCCAAATTTTTGTCATTGGGCTAAAACTTCAGAATGTTTCACACATGGACGAATGTTTGTCAAGTTCTCTTTGGGTATTATCAACTGAAGAATTGTCTAATACTTGGATCGGGTTGTAAAGTTCAAGTTGGACCGGATATATATAGTGGCTATATTGGGCTGATTACTATGTAGGCTGTGAATTTGGACTGTGATCGCATGGATGATTTGGATAGTTTTTGGTTGGGATGATCGTTGAACTTTCAACACAAGGACGAATTTTGGTTAAGATTTTCATATTCATGACAGTATCAAATCCGTGGGGTATATGAATGTCAACGTGACTGCAGAGTTGTGGATTTGACAGCATTGTCCTATTTGTGTCCGCGACATGAGTGAGCCAGCGATATGATCTTTGCGATTTGAGTTATAGTTGACTAATTGCGATTTGGTTAATTGCAAATTGACAAGTTGCTATTTGACTTGTTGCGACTTGACTGATTGCGATTTGACCAGTTGCAATTTGACGTTGCGAGTTGACACTTGCGATTTGACTAATTGTGATTTTGTTGATTGCAATCTGACGTGTTGCAAATTGACAATCAGTGACTTGACTTGTTGCGATTTGATCAAGTCGTGATTTGACTCCTGTGACTTGAATTTCGAAGATTAGTATTGCACTTCACTTTAGGCTACTCTTGTTGATTTCACGGTTTCTCTTGTAGATTTTAGAAAATCCCGCGAAAGATTCGATTTCTCGGTTTAAATCTCAAGAGTTGTAAAATCCCGTCAAATCAATTTTGGACAAGTAGGCGGGACATGGATTTTGATATAATAATACTTACGGGGTTTGACTATTTTTTCGGGATAAGTTTGTGCTTCAAGATCAGCAGGAATTGGGAAATTATGGTAACTTGGTTGGTTTGTTAATTCACGGGTTGGTGTACTTAGTGTCACAAACATCTCGGGGTGGATGGATGCACGATGTTTGATGACCCTTGCTCAAGCGTATTTAAGGTGATTAGACCTGGATGTTCAAGAAGTGGATATATACAATAAAGGATGGAAGGTTGGGTATATATCACTACCTATATTTAAAGGAGTTACGTTGTTGTGCTCAATATAGGTTCTAAATCACAATTTGCAATTTAAGGTGATTAGACTTGGATGTTCACGAAGTGGATATATACAATTAAGGATGGAAGGTTGGGTATATATCACTACCTATATTTAAAGGAGTTACGTTGTTGTGCTCAATATAGGTTCTAATTCATAATTTAGTGCAAGTTTAAGTCGCGGACTTGTTCTTTATCAAGCTTCATCAAGTGATTGTTGTTTCTCAAGCTCCTAATGGAATTGTTGTTCAAGATCTTCTCAAGAGGTAGTCAAGCTTAAAGACAAGAGGTGCTTTGTTTGGAGACATGTTTTAACCTTTTACTCACTTTAAAGTCATATGCATTTCATCAAGCGGTTTTAGCATATTACGAGCTTCAATGAATTGTTAATCTACTAAACCATTGATGATGAGGAAAGCAAGGGGTTACTACAAGAGAGTCTTAATCACCATCTTCGTTGCAGTAGTTTCATTTGTCTCTTTCCATGTTTTGTGCCTGACAAATTCACAAACATCACGGACTCTCAGCTTTGGCAAAAAGGTCATTTCATGTCCTTTTTGAGGGGGAGAATTATCGCAAGTTTCCTAGAAGTTCCGTCTCCAGCGATGTGAATTTTAGCGGTTCCGGTTACAGCGGGTCAGATCGTATCGGTTCAGTCTACAGCAGTTTGATACTTACTGTTGTGCAGTTAGTTCTTGAATTTATTTCTCAGATAAATCTCAAGAACTGTAAAATCCTGTACACAGTACGACAACTATTTCACATCCAAGTAGCTGGGTCAGACAGCTTTGTTTGATAGGACTGACTATGAGTCATGGGCACTTCTAAGAATTTGCGCATGTGTCTTCTCTTTTTGGCTAGTCAACAGCACAAGATGATCACGAAGTTAATCCGGTATTCTTTATTTGTGATTGAAGTTGAATTTCACGAAGGCGTCTACTTATTTTATCTTGAAGTCGGGGTTGGTTGGATGCATGACCTTCAATGATAACTTGCTCGTGCTCAAAATTTAAGTTGAAGACTTGGGTTGTCTAGTTACCAGCAGTTGGGGTAACTATCACTTAAGAGTTATTGGAGTACTCAGTGTCACACGTCAATGACGTTGTCGATAATCGCAAGAGGTGTTAATGTCTCATACTTTGGTTGGGTATTGAGCACTCAGAGATTTGCTTGGAGCATTAATTCTCTACACCGTTCTTCCAACACTAGTGCAAGCTTAAGTAACAAATTTGGGGACTTCCACTTCAGTTTTTCAGTATTGGTATATCGGGTTTTCTTCATCGAGTGGTCACTAATCTATGTACAAGGTTGGTTAGTTGGCCAAAGGTTTAAAAGTTGTGATGTGATCTGTAATCTTCACAAGATATTCTTACCCCAAACTGATGTTCACCAAAACCAAATCATTTATGCCACATTCAATCTGTTACTGTCTCACGGTTTCTTCTTGGTTTTATAAATTCCCGAGAAAGAACTTATTTCTCGGTTTAAATCATAGATTTGTAAAATCCCGTGATGATGGTCTATGCGCTCTTAACCATGATCGGGTTAAAACCATTATCAAAGTTCAGTTAAAGCATCATAAAGGGCTAGATTTGGGCATTAACCACAAGACGTGACTACGGCGTTAATTCATTATTATTTATTTGAGGCTGAAGTGAAATTTCATGGGTGCGTGTACTTAGTATCTGAAGATATCGGGGAGGTTGGATGAAGATTCTTCGAGATCCTTGTTCGAGCTTTCAATACAATGACGAGGACTTTGATATCTAGTTATTTTGTCTTTCTCTCTATTACAAAATAACTATCACTTTAAGGAGTCATGTTGAAGTGCTCAGTGTCACACGAAGTTGTGGATATCCAAGAGGTGATGTACGTCTTATACTTGATGGTTGGTTGGTTGAAGAGTATAGAGTACTTAGGGATTCAATGTTGCACGAAGTCTCTACACCACTCTTTGTCACGCATTAGTACAAGTTTAAGTCACAAGTTCGGGTTATATTACTTCAGTATCAAGTTCATCATATTGGGTTTTCTCCATCAGTGGTCACGACATCAAGCCGACAGAATGATAATGGGGTTGGTAACGAGTTAGATGAGAGAAAAAGTAAAGAGAGAGAAATGACGTCTGTACAAGTCAGTGCAGGCCTCGCTCTTCAACATAATGACGTCTGTACACGTCAGTGCAGGCCTCGTTCTTCAACATAATGACGTCTGTACAAGTCAGTGCAGGCCTCGCTCTTCAACATTATGACGTCTGAATACATCAGTTCAGGCCTCGTTCTTCAAAGAAAAGAAAAGTGTACGCTTGAGTGCACTTTATCTTCAAAAGAAGAGGAATCTTCTTGTTTATGGCCATTCTCATCAACAAGTTTCATGCTCTTTCTGTGCTTATTCAGTCTACAAGTGGATCGGCGCACATTGGAGTATATCCTTATTCACTTGTTCAACCAAAAATTGCAGTTGACAGGCATATGCAATTTTTGAGGGGGGGAAAGGGTGAATAAACAACATGTCAGTCTTCAAGAACCGTCAAGTGGAGCTACTTACCGTTGATGGTATTCATATTCACTAGTTCAATCATCAAAAATTGCAGTTGGCAGGCATATGCAATTTTTGAGGGGGGGAAAGGGTGAATATTAATCTACATGTTAGTTGATGATTGAGAAATGGTCATACGACTCCTGAATACGTCAGTTCAGGAGTCGTGCAAACCATGTTTCTCCAACACTACTTCTTCCGTCTATCAAGGTGTTGAAGAACATGGTCATGGAATGCTAATCTACATAGTCTCACGGGCTGGTTCATTCAGTAACAAAGGGTTTCTAGTCAATGCTTCATGTATACGTCATTAGGCTACATGTACACATCATGATGATGATTCCGATTAATCGTAACCATCATGGGGGAGAGAAATGTGTACACCAAGGACGCACAACAGGTTCACGTGATCGGGCTTAATCATATATTCCGGTGTTGAGAACCGCAGAGATGATCAGTGGTTCAACTTGTTACCTTGGTATTTACGTTTCACTGTTACGTCATGGGCTGATTAATCGTAACCATCAGGGGAGAGAGAATGTGTACATCAAGGACGCACAACAGGTTCACGTGATCAGGGCTTAATATCCAAGGATGGATACATACTATAGATGATCAGTGGTTCAACTTGTTACTTTGGTGTTATACTCAAGACTGAAGAAGGTCGAGTCGTCAGTCTACTCTTGGTTCTCTGGTGGGTGTTATCATCTCATGTGTATGCTGCGGGCTGATGGGTTACATGTAAGGTTACTGGAAGGCATTTGGTGAGATGAAGATGATTGGTATTCTGTTCCTCCACATTGGGCAATCCTGAAGAAGGTCGAGTCTACAGTCTTCTCTACATTCAAAAAATGTTGAGCTCTTTTCTTACAACTTGATATTTAACTTAATCCCATGACAGTTCTTGTTTGATGAGTTGTGGAGTTAAGTTAGGTTCAAGTTGTTATGTAGTTTAAGGTTAGGTCCAACTTGATTTTAACCTAATCTCATGACAGTTCTTGTTTGATGAGTTGTGAGGTTAAGCTAGATTTCAGTTGAGGCTCAACTTAAACTACCGAAAAGATGCATAAGGTTTTTGTCGGCGTTTCTTAAGGACGCTATGTGTTAGAAGACTAAAGACGGCATGCATTTGGTTACCTAAAGACTTCTTCTTATTATGGGTGTTCATCCAAAGTCTTCTTCTTCTTCTTCCTATTTTTGGGTGATCGTCTGAGGTTGTCAGATTGGGGGAGAGCACTAATTAGGGGAGAGTGAAAAGCCAGAATCATTCCCTGATTGAAAGTGCTCACATTGCTCTTCAGCAAGTCAAGTGATGAATGCGGTGAAGATTCAGAATGCTGAGGAGTAATGGTTTCTGGTTCGTATCCTTGTATATATTTTGCTTCTTACATTCTTTTTCATACCTTATACATTTTTGTAAATAGATATATAGAAATCTTGCTAATTGTAAATAGAGAAACAAAAAATCAGAAAAAACCATAAAAAAAAATTGAAAAATAGAAAATACCAAAAATAGTTTCACCTAGGCATGTCTTCTGTTTATCGATAACATTTACGGACTTAGAAATGTCATTCAATAATGGCACGGGTCTTTAAATGAAGCTCGAGCAGAAGTTAAAATGGAGTCTTAAAACATGTCTAAATGGCTTGCTATTACTTTAGATAGCAACCCGCGCTTCACAATGGGGAAAGCACGTCACCAAAAAGACGGCTGTTCCTCCAACTGGGTGATGTTCACCTGGGCATGGATTACTTTATATCCATGTTTCTTCGATCTGATGTACGTTTCAGTGCATCATTTCTTGAAAAAGAAGAGAAGTCTTCTTTGTATAACAAATAGTTTTCATTCTATGATTCTTCTGAAAATTATTTATGAGACACTTGGTGAATATGTGTTGTATGAAATTTGTTTATACTTGGATTATGCATAAAATTTGTCACTCAATCAACGACTACAAAACCTCATGACAGTTCTTGTTTGATGAGTTGTGGGGTTAAGCATGATTTTAGTTGAGGTTCAACTAGAATACGGGTCATTGATTGAGGGGGAGAGTGAATTCAAATTTTATATCATCAAACGGATTTATTGGTTAAATCATACTCTTAGAAAAGGTTTTGCAGTTAATGGGGTATTAGTTGAAGAGGATATTGCTTAAATATATCAAATGACCAAGTGTGTTAGTTGCTAGAAAGTTTAGGACATTATGTGCAATTTGCTTATAGTTTCCTAGCTTTATGTATCTAGAAGGTTCATTTGTGTTACTTTGGAATCCTCGTATAATCCCCAAAAGGCTTTAAGACTCAAAACCTAAAAGAAGTTAGAAAACCAGTTGTGTTTGATGTTCTTGAATGTTCCTCTGGCACTTGTATGATCTAATTGAATGAGTTTCAAATGTCACTTGACTTTTGTTGGTCTCTGCTGCTTAATTGTTGTTGATATTGTGCATATGTTCTCAGGATTCACTTAGGTAGATTGCTATTATGTTAGAATCATGTTCCTAAGATCCTGAATTGAATATTGAAATCTGTGTGAATTGCCATGTTCATGATTGCTATTTGCTCTTCATGCTAGATAGTGGTTTGACGTAGTTCCTGATTGGGGTTTGATTATAAGATGAATTTGGTATTATAATGTGGTGAGCTGCTGAAGGGTAGCTATTTAGGAATAGTGTATCTGTATGTATGTATATCTGTGTTGATATTCTTATGCAGATTCCATAGCCAAAATGAATGTACCAGTTCCCATTCTAACCATTTGATCAGACGTTCAAACTCTATTGATTGGCTCGGAATTCACCACGACAACAACATCGGCAGCAACAACAACAACAACACTTTCACCACCACCACCACCATTCATTTTGGTCTCGCCAAGTGGGGATCAACTACATTTGCGAAAGATTTGTTGGTGGATGGATGATTGATATTGACTGATTCACTCAGAAAAGCGGGTGATTATATCGTCTGCGCAAAAAGGTCAATATCATTTGTGTCATAATAATCAATTGTGCAAAATAAGCAGTGAATCTCCCTCTTAGATTAAGGGGGAGCATAGTATGTTCCATCATCAGACTACATTAAATCGGACACATTTTCTCCCACATTTTCTAACTTATTTAAATCAATTGGGATCACAAATCTCAAAAGGTTTGAAATTTTTGATCGGGGGAGAGAATGTGATTTAAATATGAAACCTGATGAAAATGTGATGTTTTGGACTTAAATGTAAGCTCTCCCATATGTGCTAAACTCTTTCGTATATCGATGCACATATTGAGGGGGAGCGAATTGACAAAAAGGATTTGGCATGCATCTTATGTGAGCAAGGCTCAGACTTCACCAATGAATTGACGATAGCTAAAGTCAGTAGTCGAAAGGACATGTCCTGGACGGGTAATAATTTCAAGCCAGTTTATCTGGTGATGTAAGCGTGTCTCGCAAAGGACGTGTCTGAGTAGAATGTACCGATTTCGAGCGATCTTCCTTGAATGTGATCTGGACGGGTAATAATTTCAAGCTAGTTTACTAGTGATGTAAGCGTGTCTCGCGATGATCATGTTCTTGGAAAATCAATCAATTCAAAAGTGCGAGCTTCACCTGACATGTGCAAATTTATAAAACAATCAACCGAGCACATGTTGAGGGGGAGCATTTGAAAAATATAAAACTCTCAAGTGTTTGCAAAAATGTGTTTTAGAATCATGAACACTTTGAGAGATTTTTCAAAGATTTGGTTTATGGCAATCGTGGAAGTACACCAAAGACCGACCATTTTAATGAATGTATGGAGTTATAAGGATGGTTAGGTTAGGCTCAAGTTCCCACGATCCCGCCAGAGCCGGAGGGATCTACCCAGGGACAATCCACTAGTTAGTGTAGAAGTCCTTAGGTATGATTAAAAAGGAGAAAAGTGTGATTAAGGGAAGAGTGCCGACTGAGATGGAGCTAGTACTGGAACAAACCCAACAAGGTACTAGTAATGAAGTCTCGGTAAGCACTGAAGGGGTTGAAGAATGAAAAAGAATTGTAAAGATAAAGGGTGAAAAGAAATAGCCCTCCTTACAACTTAGGCAGAAACCGGGTCAACTCATATGCTGTCAGAATCACTTGGTTGATTGCTGACAATGAAGACAAAGTATCATGGACCCAGTGATACGCTGCACAACCCTCCCTAGCCACTCAAGGTCCCTCAAAGGATTCTTGTTTCAATTGTCACGGAGTTCAATACATTCCTATCGTCTCTCTCACTCCGAGTTGGATGGTATTGAAAAGGTGGCAGTCCTCTCCAGCCTCCGCTCACTAAATCAAAACGCACAATTGAGTCTAGAGCCACGAGATGCATAATAAGATCTCATAGGGACACGAATTATTTCTACACCGGTTGTTCAACATTAAGGACACCAGTTGTAAACTTAAGAGTCCTACGCAGATCTTAGCAATCTGCCAGAACATTCATGAGGGAATTTACAAATGTAGTTCTCAATGATTGAATGGAAATTCCTGCCAGGGTCAACATCAAGCAGCCCTAAAAGCAGGTCACTTCGGTAATTCTTTATGGATTACGCTTAGTGGTCACGGCAGTTTC
Organism: Artemisia tridentata subsp. tridentata; assembly: GCA_021014915.2. Classification (NCBI taxonomy): domain Eukaryota; kingdom Viridiplantae; phylum Streptophyta; class Magnoliopsida; order Asterales; family Asteraceae; genus Artemisia; species Artemisia tridentata. The sequence continues at coordinate 82,850,884 of CP139504.1, forward strand.
TAACGGTCTACAGTCGTGGAGTGATCTCCAGCGACTCACCTAATCGTTGATGTGCTACGGTTCGATCTTAAAAAGCCCTCTGTGGGTTTTCGATTAGGAACGGTCTTGGTAAGGATTAGAGAGAGTTTTCACACTATGCTGTTAACAATCTCGAAGTCCGAACTTGTAAGTACCGGACGTTTTATTGCTAACTGTCGTATGCAGGAACATCTGGCGGTTGAAGCTGATTGCTGTTGCAGCTATTTGCGGTTGTAGCTGATCAAGGTTGCAGCTGAATGCGGTTGTAGCTGGTTGCAGAAAAGATGCCAATCCTCTACCACATGTTCACACTACATCATCATTGTAACTCAACAATGTCATGATCAACCTAAAAGACCTTTAACACGGCTTCTGCAAACTCTGATGCTAAAGATCATGACACCAAATAGTGTGAGCATGTCGGCTCAAAGATTTACACATCACGTGGAGACATACTACTGAAAGATGGCTTGAAGACACATGCTGGATGATATTTTAGAAGAATACTCAAAATCATCCAAGACAAAGAAAAGGCCATCAAAAGTTCACTGCTGAAAGCACAAAGATACAAGACTTTGAAGAATCAAAGGCTACGAGCTATAAAGACAAGTTCAGAAGAAAGAATGCTAGAATTCGAATTATTATTTCCGGGGTGACCTCCCTTAGGGGGAGATTGTTAGGAATATAAATATTCAGATGAAGGCTCGGTCACCCCGAGCATCTAATTAGCATTTATATAGCTCGTAGGCTTATTTATATAAGCTTAGTATTATTAGTATTATTAGTTTTATTAGATTAGTCGTATCTATATTTGTGGAGTGGGTCGGGGCTTTCCCCACTGTCAGCTCACTCCACAGCCCACTAGGGGCACCAATATTAGTTAGTATAAATACCCCTTCCCACACTTGGGAAGGGTTGGAACTCTTGTAACATTTCACACACAAGCTAATCTTATCCAGGTTTTCTCTCAAGGTTCCCTCTCTCTCTCTAGTTCATTTCATCTCTCTAACCATGGATCTAATCTTCCATGAACCAAGACCACCCGAATAGATCCACACAATCATGATGGGTATTTCCTACAAGGTATAACAAAATAAATGTCAAAAAACAATAATACTACACATAATTGTCTAATAACATATCATCAATGTTCAACTATGTGGAAAACCAGAAGGGGGGGGGGGGTTGAATAGTTTTACGTCTTTTTAATTTATGAAAAACTTTTTGTTTACTTTTTAAAAACTTCGATTCTATCTTATGTGAATTCAACTCTTGATCAATATGAACATATATCAACAAATATAGATAAGTAATGCAAGTAATGTAAATGTAATGAAATAAAAGAGAAAGATGGAAAGATCAAACCACAACACGGAGATTTATAGTGGTTCGGCTACAAGGACACCTTCCTTGCCCTACTCCACTCCTCGAGTCACCTACTCGAGAGTTTTCTTCACTATGTCAACAAACTCCCTTATGGCGGAGAAACCTTACACAACTTTAGCTTACACCGGCTTAACGACACAAAGCTAGATGTCGAGTCCTAATCGTAGCTAGAACCAATCTCACAACTTATACACAACTTCTACACGACTTAATCACGACTTCTTCACGACGGCTTCACGACTTCTTCACAATGGCTTCACGACTAGTTCTTCACGACTACTTCACGACTACTTCTTCACAACTACTTCACAACTACTTATTCACAAGTACTTCACAACTAATTTACAACACTACTACGTAATTACACTTAGATCTACTTATCACAACTACACAACACTTTACACAACAACACAATTGAATGAGGTAAGTAATAACACTTCTTCACTAGTTGAAGTAGAGTTCTTCTTTTGCACTTTTGGTGGTGGAAGCTTGGATCACTTAGAAACCAAAGCTTAAGATTATATGATCAAAGGATTTTGAAGATATGAAATGTGATTTAAAACAGAAAGTTTTAGTGTGCAAAAGGTGAGTAAAAGTCCAGGAGAAGACTGGTATTTATAGGAGAAAAATTGGACAGCTGGAAGTCTACTGGAGCGGGGGCGGTCCCCTTAAATAGGGGGCGGTCCCCTTAATAATTAAGGGGGCCGCCTAGTAAAATTAAGGGGGCCGCCCCTTCTGTCCGTTGGCCAATTTTGTCCTTTTGTGGGGAAGGTTTTTCTGGAACATTTTAACTGATTTTAGTTAAAAATTTGAATTCATATTTTTATAAAAGATTAAACATTTTTATTTAATGCCAAAAATGTTTTTCAAAAATATATAAAATGTTTTTGATTTTTTATAAAAAATCTAGTTATTAAGAAAATGTTCCTTTGATCATATAATGCGTTAAGCATTAGTTCATTCATACCTTAAGTGATTTGAGTTGTAGAAATAGATATTTACAACTAAATACTTGTTTACGTCATAATTTTCCGATTAATGATTTTACATTTTGTGATTATCAAAACGTAGAGATATCGAAAAATATTAATAACGTGTTTAGGCATTATTTATATCAACAATCTCCCCCTTTTTGATGATTACAAAATCTAAACTCATTAAATCTAAAAATTAGTTTTTAGACAAGTATTTAGTGAGTTTACATCTATTTCTCCCCCTTTTTGTAGAATCAAAAAGGTTAAGCCGACAATTTTTAGAATCAAATATGTCGGGACGAAAACTCCCCCTTGATGTGTACTCCCCCTCGTTTGGGGGCACCAAGGAAACGAGCTATGGAACGCTTGCAAAAAAAATGTTAGAAGCACAAGTATATGTAACAACAATAAGCAAGCATATAGAATAAGATCATTCATTTAATAAAGGTGTTGTGGATAAGTACACAACCAAAAGATTACAACATGAAGCATGCAAGCATACAAACAAAAACTACTAATGAAACTACATAATCATCTTAGAGGTACATGGTCTTCCATGGAGCTTGCTTGCAAGAAGGGTTTGAAAAATTATTGTTAAGCATTGCATATGCTTAATTGGGTGAAAATGGAGGTGGTGGTGGTGTAATGGGTGAAGGAGGTGGAGGAGGTGGTGGTTGTTGGTTGGCAATCATGTGTTCAAGAGATGAAAACATGTAGTGTATCTCATCTCTAAGACCAAAGATTAAGGTCCGGTTATGGACGCAACAAAGACAATTATCACCATGGGCTTCAAGCATTGCCCAAGGTATAGGAAAGAATGGTGGTGGGGTTGGTGATGGTGAAAAGTGAGCATCAAGAGGTGTGATGGATGAGAGGGAAATGGCAAGTTGGGTGTATGAAGGTTCTTGAGTGGATGGTGGTGATGATGCTCTTGGTGATGATGTTAGGTGAGTGTGGATGTAGTCATTTATGGATGAGGTGGATGGAATGGAGGAAGATGAAGCTCCATGGGTGGATGGTGTTTTTGATGGTGCATTTGGTGCACTTGGGGATGAATTTTGAGGTGGTGGTGATGGAGTTTTGATGTCATCTTGGATTAGGTCAATGAAAGGTTGTTTTGGTGGTATGATAACAAGTCTTTGTTTCTTTGAAGTCTTAGAGATGGAGGATTTTGGTGATAGCATTGTGGATGAAAAATGGGTGTTTGATGAAGGTGATGGTTGATGAAGTGAAAGGTAATTGTAAGGAGGGTTTTTATATTGTGAAAGTGTGGTTGATTTAGGCAAATTATGGAGGTATTGTGGTAATATTCCAAGTCCAGTTCGTGCATTAAGGGTAATGGTAGCTGGGGCTAGGTAAAAGTGGTCACAAGATGCAAAAGGAAACAGTAAAATTTACTGTCCAGATGGCCGGTCCCCTTAATTGTTGGGCGGCCCCCTTAAAAATTAAGGGGACCGCCTAAGGAATTAAGGGGGCCGCCCATCTGGTGAATTCCCAGGCGACCAAATTTGAAAAATTTCCAGAAAAAGGTCATTTTTAGGGTGTCTTTGCAGCAAGTTCCATTTTGATCATGTACATCAAGAATGATTAAATATTATCAATTGCATATTAAAATAAATAATATACATATTGAAGACTAGAAAAAAAAATCATATTAGAAGCATAGTCATATAATTTCACATAAACTAGTAGCTAGGTTCTAATAAGTTTATCAACTAACAAAATAAAAGTCATAGCAAGCAAATGTCAAGATAATAATACTACATATAAGTGTCTAATCACAACATCAATAAAAATCAACTAAGCATTCATCAAATATGTTTATTTCTTCTTCTTTCCAAACATTTTTCCAAGAGTCTTTCCAATAGACTTGAAACCGCCTCGTACTTCTTGACGCATCTGCTGTGTGGTGTTGAGCAGTTCGGTTTGTCTTTCATATAGCAGTTCATCTGTTCGTTCGGAAGGAGAAGGGACTTGATACTCGGTGTAATCAAGATCCGGAAGATTTTGAACGAAGGTCCTAGGTGATGGGGTACTAGCACGTGTTGTGCCCTCATCATCATCATCATCATCATCGTCTCCTTGATGTGATGTGGAACCACGAGGTGGAAGTGAGACAGATTTACGAGATTTTCCTTTGTCACTTCGGGAGCGACGAGCACGGACACGAACAAGTGGATTGAGGACCGGTAGAACAGACTCATAGAGTGGACTCCGAAGCTGTGGATAGTGTTCCATGATATCATTGTAGAGACGGGTGAGAAACATGCCATACGGAAGATTTGCATTACGAGTGTTTTTGGCGGACATGATACGGTAGACAAAGAGATATGCCAAATTGTACGGCTGTTCAGTAACGATACAATACAACATGTGGAGTATGCTCGCCGTGACATGATCACGGTGACCACTGGTACCGAACGCATTCTCACGAATGAGTTCTTCCCAACGTCTCATGTCGCTGCGTAGCTCCTTGAGAAGGACTTGGTTTGGAGTGATGTCAACATCTTTTGATTTGATCTTTCGACTAGTCGTACCACGAGCTAGTCCAAGATATTGACGAATCTCTTCAGGAGATGGAATCTCTGAGTAGTAAGGACCCTGTTGAGGTCGATGTTCCTCAAGAGACGAGAGGTCCCACTCATTAGAGAAGACGGCTTGACCGGAGAAGGGGATTCTTAGAATTTGCCCGAATTGAGCAAGAGTAAGAGTGATGAATTGGTTTTGAATCATGAAGGATATGAGGATATACCCATTGGGATCGGTTTGTAACATCACTTGACTATAAAAGTCGAGGACAAACCGGGGAATGATTGGCTCATTTATTTTGTAGAGACAATCAAGACCAACGTTGGTGAACATTCGTTCGATGAAGTCGGATTCATAGAACGATGGATGGACAATTCTTCCTTCGTGAATGTTCCTATCCTCAATGGGACGATAGAAACATGCAACAAAGGGAGCCATGCCCGGAGTGGAAGAGACTTTAGGAATGTATGCTTTTGTTTTTGAGACATCGCCAACTGTCACTTTGGGCATTTTTACCTATACAAGATAGCAACAAACAAAAAATAAGAAAATGACATGCATATATTAAATATGCTACCTATGTGGAACGTAAACATACTTCGGCTCTAAAACTTAAGTCCTAAGAAGTAGTTTACAATGTTCCTTAGTTTTAATTTTTAACTCGCTTAAAATATATTTTATGATGTTAAAGAATAGTTATAGGGACATTATGACAAGAAATCAACAATATCCTAACGTTCTTTTATACGTCATAAGCTACCTTGAAATGTGGCTAGACAAACATTGGATTGTATATCTAGCTATTTCTTACGAGTGTTTATGTTAAGTAACTTAGATTTTGACTCAAAAATTTCTTTCAAAATGTTGTGCCAAACGCTCCTTTAAATAAGAAAATAACTAGTAAAATTTCAATATACATATGAATTATGTATCTTGATGACTTAAAACAACTAATTGCATGTTTATAAACTTGACAAGTAGTTATGAACTTAATTTTGATTAAATTTTGATGATTCTAGCTCCTAATCCAAACACTCTCTTATATTTAACAAAAACATTTTTTATGATTCGAAAAATATATTTTTAGGATTTGTGAGTTGTAATAAAAATGTGATTAGTTTTGAAAAGGAGTGATTAGTTTGACATAATGGTTTTTTAATTACTTAGTTTCTAGGTTGTTTAAGCATTCTAATCCTATGGGGAGCATTTGATTACAACATTCTTAGACTTAATTTCAATAAAAATTTAAGTTTGGAAAAGTTTAGCAAAAGACCTAATTAAGATTAGACTCAAAATTGAATGAAATTAGATGAAATGTATAATGAAAAACTTACTAAACGTGTTGCTAATCGATGTATAGATGTTTGCCCTTTGTGAAATTGACTCGAAGAGGTGATTTGATGATGGATTTGTGATGGCAGTTCGTATACAGCAGAGTGGGAGTGAATTGAGTTTGAAAAATGGGGTGTTTGGCAAAGTTTTTAAGGAGAAAATTCGTTTTGGCAGCAACAGTAGGCCGGCCCCCTTAAACATTAAGGGGACCGCCCCCGTTTACTAGCCGGTCCCCTTAAACATTAAGGGGGCCGCCTGCCAAATTTTAGAATTTCTTGATTTTTGTTTCTGACGGCAAAATATTTATATGTATATATTTATAATATATCAAAAATACGTTTATTGGCACGAAGAAGGAATACTTGACACATTTTATTAACATTATGTTAATAAACTTAATCTTGATAATTTTGGACAAAATGCTCAAGACGTCAAGTTGACAGGAGGTTTAAGGATTGGGAAGAAATGTGCGTATGTATATATATATATATATATTAGTATTATGTGTAAGTGTGGGATGTTGAGTAGATTTTGAGGAATGATGAGGTAATGACGGAGATAGGTGCTGGCGGTGTCGGGAGTTTGTTTCATCCATAGTTTATTTGACTCGACGGTCAAAGTGCTACTTCTACGTTAATCCACTTAACTCACTTCTCTTCATCACTATGAGTTATGTAACAGTGGACACGGAAGATTTTCGTGTTGAACGTTAGAGTACAAAAGAGGCAAAGGGGGAAGAAAAGGTTCGAGGACGAACAATTTCTTTTAGTTCTAGATAGTCAACAAATGACGTATCTAGGTTATGTGCGTATATATATATATATATATATATATATATATATATATATATATATATATATATATATATATATATATAGATATATATATATATGATGAAGCGAAAAGTGTACCGCTTTTAGGGGGTCATTTAAGCCCTAAATCGTATTTATTTGATCAAATATTGCCCTAAATCGTTCCTTTTGTCATTTTAGGTACTTTTGAGGAGAAATCTGGAAAAGGAGGCATTTTGGACGTTTTTGGAGCATAAAAGTGAAGAAAACGGCAAAGTCTCAAAAATCGGCTAAAAGTTACTCTTGACGGCGTCACAATTAACTCTGGACGGCGTCATGCCTTGGCAAGAAAAGTTGGACGTGAAATTTACTCATGACGGGCCAGTGAAAATAGCATGTGAATTCTGACGGCGTCACGCTTTAACTTAATCAAGGGTGTCACGGCTTAAATCATAAGGGGACGGCGTCACGTTCATGGTTAGACGGCGTCAAGCCTTGATAAGCCAGAATGGATTTTTGAGAAGCTAAAGAGGGACGGCGTCAAGAAGGTCATCCGGGAACCCTAAAAGCGGCGAGATGACGGCGTCACACTCCATAAGGTGACGCCGTCAGATCCAAAAATCTATATATAGTTTTCTAATTTTTTTGTCATTAGAGAGAGCTTAGTGTGTGGAATTTTGGGAGAAAACCCTAAGACGATTTTAGCTACTTTTTCAGGGCTTTTTGCCTTGAGATCTTCCATGTTTCATTGAAAGATAAGTTATCAATTAATCATTCAATATGTCTATGTGTTGTTTGATTCTATCTTATTCTTGTCTTTTGTTTAACATGTTAGGCTAAATTTATCTTGTGTTTGCTTAGATCTAATGAAACCTAGCTATTGATTATTGGTTGTTAGTGTGTTGTTAGTTGTATTGGATGATTGTTTATCTATGTTAGGCTTAAGAAAACTGGCTAACTTCCTATTCGGTAACTTGCTTGAACGTCTTAAGAAACATGAACCAAATGCGTACTAAAGGTTTTTATGGTTGTATTTAATGCACAAGCGAATTCTAGTGATCCCATGTTAGGAGCTTCCTAGCCGGCTCGACATAGGAGTGAAGTAGGAGCTTGTAGAGTTGGGGAAGTAAGTACGCCACCCCACGAATGGTATTAAGGAATACACCCGTCATCCACGCAACTAATACACACTAATTAACCGGTAAAAGATAGTTAGGGAGTAAGGAAATCTAAGTAAACACATTTCTCTACACATAAGTTTCTCACCACATTTTATTTTCAGTTATTTAATTTTATTGCATTCATAGTAATTTGGGTTAGTTGACTAGCAACTAATTCCGCCCACTCCTTCAAACCCGAGATTTTACTTGCTTTCATAAAATTATAAAAACATAAAAAAAGAATCTTCCTCAACCCTTAGACCTAATTAGAGTAGCCTTTCATACCTAACGAACACTATTCCCTGTGGAGAACGATCAATCCCCCGTACTTACCACTACACTATACTACATCGGTCAGGTACACTGCCTGGTGGGGTTGTAAGCCTCTTGAGATCCCTCGAGAGGTAAAACCTGTTGTAAGGTTACAAAACCACGCAATCAAGTTTTTGGCGCCGTTGCCGGGGAGTAGTTATTGCTTAGGTTGAAATTTTATTTTTATTAGGTCTACTCACAAGATTCCTATCAAGTGAGATATTTTCTTTTTATTTTGTAGCTTTCTCGTAGTCTATCTTTTCTTTGTGATTTTGTTTGTAATTTGCTTCAAATGGACTTTTCACTTAGATTTCTAAGATTGCAAGATATGGTTGAGTGGCTAGAACACCAAGAAGTTCAAAATACCTCATTTAGAGACACTTATGAATCATATGAGCCTTCACCTAGGATAGATTCTTATGAACAACCTCCATGTTTAGGATCTTGTTTTAGTGAGGCTAATAGGAAAAGCGACCTAGTTTGCCAAGGAATTGTGGATAGAGCCGTATCAATAAATCATAAGTTGGATGAAGCACTAGGTTTGTTATTATCACTACCTAAGAAAACAATTGACGAGGATATAGGTGATCTTGACACGTGGAATAATGAGGTAAACACCATAAGCCCACAAAATACTCAACCATCATTTGAGGCACCCACACCGCCCGTGACTTACCCGGAAGAAGTAGAAGAGACTTTAGGAATCCCGATGGAGGTAGAACCCTTGGACCAAACACAACTAGAGGATATAGGTTTGAATGCTTTTAGTGATCACAACCTTACTCTTAGTTCTATGGAAGTTCCTAGTTTTGATGAACTAGAGCCTCAACCAAAACCGTTACCTAATCTTCCATCTTTAGATGTGAATTTAGGAAATGAAAAAGGTCCCGATCCACCCATCAAACCATATAGTCCGGGTAGTTTTACGTTGGAGGTAGTAGACTCTAAGCCTTGTAGAGAGGAAGCCAATATAGGAGTGAAACATGACCTTACATACTTACATCACCCATTCATGATTGATCACAAGAAACATTATGGGTTTAAACCGGGTTTATTAGGTCAAGATGGATTCCCAACTAGGAGTCTCTCGAAGTTGATAGAAGATGATCCCTTTCTAGGAGAAAATCTTAATCCGCCCACTAACCCAATTGAATTAGGTAAGGTTATGATGATAGGATCCCGCACCTTTGAGCATATAATTCACCCGTCACTCTTTCCTCACGTGGCATATTCACACCCTAAGGGTGTGTATCGCTACTTCCACCCGCACTTAATCCTAAGTGTAGGGAAAACCTCCCCTATTTCCGTTAAATAAGGGTAGAGTCAGGCTCGTGACTCGAACAAAAACAAGCGCTTCTTGGGAGGCAACCCAAGCTTTATTTGTTTATTTATTTGTTTGTTTGATTTTATTTGTTTCCGTATGTATGTTTAATTTTTATTATTATTGATTCATGTTCAAAACTAATTTGTGAAAATGCTTTATCTTGTTTTTAACTTCGTCTTAACTACATATAAAGGTATTTTGCAAAAGTTAAGTGTAAGGGAAATCTAAATCGGTTTATTAGAACACAAATTAACATGAATCGTAATAATAATAAATTAACATACATATTAGTGTGTGTTTGAGTCAAATGCTTGTATCGAGTCATAATGATGTTTTGCAGGATTTCCAGGAAGTAAGGTAAAGGTTTTTCCAGAAATTTTCCGGAAACTTAAAATGAAAATTTTTGTCAGGTCATTTCTGACGGCGTCAGGGTTTATAACCTGACGGCGTCAGATTTAATTTTCAGAAATTTTTGAAAGTTTTGTTTTTAAAAAGTTTTTATTAAAATCTCCAACTTATAATCTCCAGGAATCTGCAAAGTTATCATTCCACAAGCATTATATCCTTATATATAGATTTTATCCCGCCGATGTTATGCAGGTTTTCGTGTTTGTTTTCTCAGGTTTAACAGGTTATTTCGGACAAGGAAATGTTTTGAATCAAGCTTATGGCGATGCATTAGTCATGGAGCTTCAACATTACTTTGGAAGAAGATTTAACCGTGTAATTTCATTATCCACCAAGCGAATCAGGGGAGTATTTGATTTCATTCTTTTACTTTACGCTTTTACATCTTGTTATTTGAACATTGGGGACAATGTTCATCTTAAGTGTAAGGGGAGGGTAAAAGTACGATTAGAGAATACTATTACGCTTGATTTTTGTTTGTTTAATAGTAGATGTGTAATAAAACTGAGATAAATACCTGTTAAGGCAATTTTAGTGCCAAATTTAAAATTTTTTACAACATATAGGAGTGAAACTTTGATCTTAATGAGCGTCTCACGGATAGGAGTTATATGACTAGCACAAAAACCGTACCACTAAAAAATTTTCCACCCCCAAATATGTGAGGTTCGCCCCTAGAATTGGTAGGAAAAGCATTTATGCTATGATGTGTGTACCGGTAGCACTTAGATTCTAGAACTTGCGTTAGGACCATTCCAAGGCCACAAGTGAGACTACATTCGTGTAGTTAGATTTACTACATGATAAGAGGCATTAGGATTAACCCATTGTTTTACACCTGTGTTTTTGTTATAATTACATTGGCTACATTGGTCAAGTAATTCTCCCACACCCTTTGCGTTGTACTCATTTTTAGTACACGATACCCCTAGTACACCCCTCAGAGCCTATCTTTTCGTTTCGACCTTTAAGCATTTTACTTAAAGGAAGAATTTGTTACACCCCACTAAAATGTACACCCAAATCGCCTTAGCCTACCTTGTATGCACTCATTTTTTGTGCATTATTGTTACAACATTTGTTTAAACCCAAGTTAATTATCTAGTTGATTACATGGTTGCTAAGTCGAGTCATATCCTTGTACATATTGTTTTGGGACGATTGGGACTCATGGATGAAGTACTAGTGTAATGGAGTAATGGGGAAGAAGATCATTTATTACCCCCATATGTGCTAAATGTTTTAAAAGTACTCCAAGTTTTTCAATTATCTTAGTTCGAGTCATTAGAATAGTTATTTGTAAAGTTATGTAAAAATTCAAGTGTAAGGGGAATGCAATGCCCCTATGATGTATTATTTTGGATGGTAGGGTAAAAGTGTATGTCAAAAAAAAAAAAAAAAAAAAAAAAAAAAAATCAAGAAAAACACAAAAAAAAAATGAGAAAAAGAAAAATAGAAAAAACATACGGACTACCATCCCGTTTTATTTTATGTTTATTTTATGTTTTTGTTATTTTGTTATTTCGTTTCTAGCTTAAGATCGAGTCGAGTCTTGGCTTAGCAACATTGTATAGTACATGTAATTGATCAAGATCTTTAACTCGCCACCAGTAAAATATCCCTTATCCAACCAAACCGTGTGTTCCTTTTCCCTACACCTAACGTTATAACCCATTTAAAAGCCCTCTTTGATAGTTTATCTTAGGTGCTTACGCCTAGTGGAGGAGGTTTTTGATCCTTTCCCAAGCCTATGGTAATCTATTTGCTATGACAGGTAGTGAGAGATATTATCCGTTTTCATTTATGAGATTTATTTTGATGACACTTGAGAGATGTGAGTATCTAAACACTACTTGTGAGGTGCTAGTATGTAATCTCCGTGCTTATTATGATTGAAGTGGAACGATTATTTGTTGTAATTACTTTTATATTAGCATTAAATGACCCCTAACTTGTATTTTGATTAGAATAAAAGCGCATTTGCTTGAGGACAAGCAAATCTCAAGTGTAAGGGTATTTGATGAAGCGAAAAGTGTACCGCTTTTAGGGGGTCATTTAGGCCCTAAATCGTATTTATTTGATCAAATATTGCCCTAAATCGTTCCTTTTGTCATTTTAGGTACTTTTGAGGAGAAATCTGGAAAAGGAGGCATTTTGGACGTTTTTGGAGCATAAAAGTGAAGAAAACGGCAAAGTCTCAAAAATCGGCTAAAAGTTACTCTTGACGGCGTCACAATTAACTCTGGACGGCGTCATGCCTTGGCAAGAAAAGTTGGACGTGAAATTTACTCATGACGGGCCAGTGAAAATAGCATGTGAATTCTGACGGTGTCACGCTTTAACTTAATCAAGGGCGTCACGGCTTAAATCATAAGGGGACGGCGTCACGTTCATGGTTAGACGGCGTCAAGCCTTGATAAGCCAGAATGGATTTTTGAGAAGCTAAAGAGGGACGGCGTCAAGAAGGTCATCCGGGAACCCTAAAAGCGGCGAGGTGACGGCGTCACACTCCATAAGGTGACGCCGTCAGATCCAAAAATCTATATATAGTTTTCTAATTTTTTGTCATTAGAGAGAGCTTAGTGTGTGGAATTTTGGGAGAAAACCCTAAGACGATTTTAGCTACTTTTTCAGGGCTTTTTGCCTTGAGATCTTCCATGTTTCATTGAAAGATAAGTTATCAATTAATCATTCAATATGTCTATGTGTTGTTTGATTCTATCTTATTCTTGTCTTTTGTTTAACATGTTAGGCTAAATTTATCTTGTGTTTGCTTAGATCTAATGAAACCTAGCTATTGATTATTGGTTGTTAGTGTGTTGTTAGTTGTATTGGATGATTGTTTATCTATGTTAGGCTTAAGAAAACTGGCTAACTTCCTATTCGGTAACTTGCTTGAACGTCTTAAGAAACATGAACCAAATGCGTACTAAAGGTTTTTATGGTTGTATTTAATGCACAAGCGAATTTTAGTGATCCCATGTTAGGAGCTTCCTAGCCGGCTCGACATAGGAGTGAAGTAGGAGCTTGTAGAGTTGGGGAAGTAAGTACGCCACCCCACGAATGGTATTAAGGAATACACCCGTCATCCACGCAACTAATACACACTAATTAACCGGTAAAAGATAGTTAGGGAGTAAGGAAATCTAAGTAAACACATTTCTCTACACATAAGTTTCTCACCACATTTTATTTTCAGTTATTTAATTTTATTGCATTCATAGTAATTTGGGTTAGTCGACTAGCAACTAATTCCGCCCACTCCTTCAAACCCGAGATTTTACTTGCTTTCATAAAATTATAAAAACATAAAAAAAGAATCTTCCTCAACCCTTAGACCTAATTAGAGTAACCTTTCATACCTAACGAACACTATTCCCTGTGGAGAACGATCAATCCCCCGTACTTACCACTACACTATACTACATCGGTCAGGTACACTGCCTGGTGGGGTTGTAAGCCTCTTGAGATCCCTCGAGAGGTAAAACCTGTTGTAAGGTTACAAAACCACGCAATCAATATAGTATGTATAAATAGTAGTATAAGTATATATATGTATATATGTATAAGGAAAAATCTACTAACCAACATACTAAGCATAAAAGATTAATGGGGCATGCAATTGGCTAGTTCATTTATCTACGCATATAATGGTAAGCATGAAAGAGTGGCGTACCTTTTGGTCTTCAACATGTGGTCTTCAAGTTCTTCAAAGCGTATTAACTTATAAAAGTCAATTACGAAAGAGAAAACGCCTTTCCCGATGAGTATGCAATCTAGCCACTTGGTCCCTATGATCTCATTTGTCCAAAGTTGTTTGGCCCAAACATGGTTTGCAGTTGACTCGGATGCATATATGGTGGAAGTATTCCCCAAGGATTGTAGCTTGGTGGATTTGGGTAATTCCACATTGGGTAACTATTATTATGACGGTTTGGTATATTTTGGTTTCTTTTAGGTTGAGGAGTTTTAGGCCGAGGGTGAGGACTAGGTGGTCTTCTAGGTGGAGGTGTTTTTTACCTTAATCTTGGTTTCGAGTATTTTACTTCATTTTTTAAGGATGGTTTATAAAAGGTTTTTACTTCCTCATCACTAGCTATAGGTATTTTTCTATCTTTTATAAGTATATACTTAGGTTTTGACTCTAAAGGTTTTTGCTCACTAGTTTCACATTCAAACTTTACATTTTTAGTTTGACTATTTGAATCCTTAGTTGAATTAAATCCTAATCCGGTTTTATCACTTGATACTCTTTGAATACTTATTATTTCCCTAAGAGAATTACTACTATTTTCGAATTTGTTAAGCCTACAAATTTCCTCCTTAAGTATTTCATTTTCATTTTTTGTTTCTTGACATGTTTTACATTCAAGAATTTCTTTTCCCTTTTCTAAGTTATGTAGTTTGATTTTTAATTCTAGTATTTCTTTTTCTAATTGATTATTAGTGTGTTTTAGTGATTTATTTTTAGTCATTACTTTTTGGCCTAATATACATAACCTATTATATTCGTTATCTAGGTCTTTTTCATCTAATGATAAATTTTCATCACTAAAGTATTCGGTTTCGGAATGTACCTCACTTGATGTCTTAGCCATAAGACACTTCTCTTCTTTTGAGGTTTCTTTCTCGTCTTCTTCACTGTCACTCCATGCTCCTCCAATGAACGCCTTTTGGTTTTGCTCCTTTGACATCATAGGGCATCTTCCAATGAGATGATTTGGATCACCGCATTTGAAACACTTTCTCTCGCTCTTGCTACCTTTGTCGTCTTTGTTTCTTTGAAGTGTTTTCCTTTCGTCATGTGGTTGTCTAACGAATCTTCCTCGTCTTTTGAAAAACTTCTTGAAGTCTCTTACGGCCATGGCATATTCTTCATCATCACTTTCGGAGGTTGAGCTATCCTCGTCACTTGATGCTTTCCTAGCTTTCAACGCGATTGACTTGCTTTGCTCTTTCTTTCCTTTGACCATCTCGAAGTCTTTCTTGATTATTGCTTCGTAGACTTTCAAGTTGCCAATCAACTCGTCAAGTTGAAGAGTTGACAAGTTCTTTGATTCTTCAATCGCCGTAACTTTAGCCCGCCACTTTGGATGAAGAGCCCTAAGAAATTTCCTGACAAAATTCTTACTAGAAAAACTCTCATCAAGTGCCTTTAAACTTGTGATGATTGTGTTAAACTTAGCAAATGCATTATCAATTGATTCCTCTTCCGGAATCGTGAATTGTTCATATTGTTGAACAAGAAGATCTATTTTATTATCTTTGACTTGACTATTACCTTGGTGAGTTATTAGTAAAGAGTTCCAAATTTCTTTTGCGGTTTCGTACATAAAGATTCTTTCGTATTCTTTACGTGGTAGCGCATTATAAATAACCATTTTATCCTCATTATTTTTAGAAAGTTTTCTTTTTAAATCATCACTTTGTTTTTCAAAAGGTACAATTTCATCCTTTTTAGTTTCAAGATTATGTTGAATAGGTAAAAAATCACCATTAGTAATAACATGCCAAAGATCTAGATCTTTTGACTTCACATAAGTTTCGAATCGATTTTTCCAATATAAAAATCCATCACTTTCAAATAGTGGTGGTCTTTGCATAGATTGCCCTTCTAAATATTTTTTAGATTCCATAGATCGTTTCAAGTTTTAAAATACCATTAATTTTAAAAATCTTGTTTGACGTGGCTCTTGATACCAATTGTGGAAAACTAGAAGGGGGGGGGGGTTGAATAGTTTTACGTCTTTTTAATTTATGAAAAACTTTTTGTTTACTTTTTAAAAACTTCGATTCTATCTTATGTGAATTCAACTCTTGATCAATATGAACATATGTCAACAAATATAGATAAGTAATGCAAGTAATGTAAATGTAATGAAATAAAAGAGAGAGATGGAAAGATCAAACCACAACACGGAGATTTATAGTAGTTCGGCTACAAGGACACCTTCCTTGCCCTACTCCACTCCTCGAGTCACCTACTCGGGAGTTTTCTTCACTATGTCAACAAACTCCCTTATGGCGGAGAAACCTTACACAACTTTAGCTTACACCGGCTTAACGACACAAAGCTAGATGTCGAGTCCTAATCGTAGCTAGAACCAATCTCACAACTTATACACAACTTCTACACGACTTAATCATGACTTCTTCACGACGGCTTCACGACTTCTTCACAACGGCTTCACGACTTGTTCTTCACGACTACTTCACGACTACTTCTTCACAACTACTTCACAACTACTTATTCACAACTAATTTACAACACCACTACGTAATTACACTTAGATCTACTTATCACAACTACACAACACTTTACACAACAACACAATTGAATGAGGTAAGTAATAACACTTCTTCACTAGTTGAAGTAGAGTTCTTCTTTTGCACTTTTGGTGGTGGAAGCTTGGATCACTTAGAAACCAAAGCTTAAGATTATATGATCAAAGGATTTTGAAGATATGAAATGTGATTTAAAACAGAAAGTTTTAGTGTGCAAAAGGTGAGTAAAAGTCCAGGAGAAGACTGGTATTTATAGGAGAAAAATTGGACAGCTGGAAGTCTACTGGAGCGGGGGCGGTCCCCTTAATAATTAAGGGGGCCGCCTAGTAAAATTAAGGGGGCCGCCCCTTCTGTCCGTTGGCCACTTTTGTCCTTTTGTGGGGAAGGTTTTTCTGGAACATTTTAACTGATTTTAGTTAAAAATTTGAATTCATATTTTTATAAAAGATTAAACATTTTTATTTAATGCCAAAAATGTTTTTCAAAAATATATAAAATGTTTTTGATGTTTTATAAAAAATCTAGTTATTAAGAAAATGTTCCTTTGATCATATAATGCATTAAGCATTAGTTCATTCATACCTTAAGTGATTTGAGTTGTAGAAATAGATATTTACAACTAAATACTTGTTTACGTCATAATTTTCCGATTAATGATTTTACATTTTGTGATTATCAAAACGTAGAGATATCGAAAAATATTAATAACGTGTTTAGGCATTATTTATATCAACAAACTAAACCCACACCAAATATATCTATTTCTTCTTTCCAAGAATCTTCCTGAAGGCCTTTCCTATTGACTTGAATCCACCTCGAACCTCCTGATGCATTTGTTGAGTAGTGTTTAGCAATGAGGTTTGTCTTTCGAAGAGGAGTTGATCATTTTGTTGGGAAGGAGAAGGAACTTGATAGTCGGTGTAATCAAGTTCCGGAAGATTATTAACGAAGGTCGTGGGTGATGGGGTACTAACACGTGATGTGCCTTCCTCCTCCTCATCATCATCATCTCGATGAGATGTAGAACTACGAGGTGCGAATGATAAAGAGCTACGAGATTTGCCTTTGTCACTTTGAGATCGACGAGGTTGGATACGAACGAGAGGACGCAAGACCGGTTGAACGAACTCATAGATATCACTCTCAAGATGTGGGTAATGTTCCATGACATGATAATAAAGTCGAGTGAGGAACATACCGTAGGGAAGGTTGGCATTTGGAGTGTTTTTAGCCGAGATGATGCGATGGACAAAGAGATAGGCCAAATTGTATTGTTCTTCCGCAACAACACAATACAACATGTGAGCAATGCTCGCCGTGAGATGATCACGGTTACCACCGGTACCGAACGCATTCTCGCGAATGAGTTCTTCCCAACGCTTCATGTCGGGGCTTAACTCCTTGAGGAGGATTTGGTTTGCATGGATGTCAACATTTTTCGACTTAATCTTTCTGCTAGTCGTACCACGTTCTAGCTCAAGAAGTCGACGAATGTTGTCAGGAGTAGGAATCTCAGAATAGTATGGACCATCCTGAGGTCGATGTTGTTCAAGAGAAGAAAGATCCCACTCATTTGAAAAGACGGCTTGACCGTTGTGGGGAATTTTGAGGATTTGACCGAATTGAGCAAGAGTGAGAGTGATGAATTCGTTTTGGATCATGAAAGAGATGAGGATATAACCATAGTCATCGGTTTGCACCGTAACTTGGCTATAGAAGTCAAGAATGAAACGAGGAATGATGGGTTCATTGATTTTGAAAAGACAATCGAGACGAACATTAGAGAACATTCGTTCGATATGGTCGGATTGATAGAATGATGGATCGACAACTCTCCCCTCATGAATGTTTCTATTTTCAATGGTACGATAGAAACATGCAATGACGGGAGATATGCCGGGAGTAGCGGAGACTTTTGGAATGTATTGTTTGGTTTTGGAAACATCACCAACCGTGACTTTAGGCATTTTCACCTAAACAAGATAACAACAAGAAAATAAGATTAAGAAAAAAATATGCATATGTCGTATATACTACTCATGTGGAATGCAAACATACTTCGACTCTAAAAGTTTAATCATAAGAAGTAGTTTGCAAAGTTCCTTAGTTTTAATTTTTAACTCGCTTAAAATGTATTTTACGATGTTAAGGAGTAGTTATAGAGATATTATGGTAAAGAACCAAGAACATCCAAACGCTCCTTTATACATCATAAGCCACTTTGAAATGTGGCTAGACAAACATTAGATTGTATGTCTAGCTATTTCTTACGAGTATTTATGTTAAGTAACTTATTAAACGTAGATTTTTACAAAAAAAAAAAATGTCCTTTTCAATTTGTTATGCCAAACACTCCCTTTACTAGAAAAATAACGACTAGTATCTCAATATACATATGAATTATGTATCTTGATGACTCAAACTTACCAGTTACATGTTTATAAACTTGTCAATTAGTTGTGAACTTTATTTTGACGATTTTATGGCTTAATCCAAACACCCTCTTATGTTTATAAAATCATTTTTCATGATTCGAAAAATATATTTTTAGGATTAAAAAGTTGTGATAATATAATGTGGTTAGTTTTAAACAAGTGTATAACAAATTTTGAATAAGAGTGTTTGGTTTTTCAAGATTTTGGCATGAGGGTTTTTAATTACTTAGATTCTAGGTTAATTACGAACTCTAATCCTATGAGGAGCATTTGGTTATGATAATTCTAGACTTAATTTCAAAAAAAATTCGAATTTGAAAAATTTAAATAAAATACCTAATTATGATTAGACTCAAAATTGGATGAAATAAGATGAAATGTGTTTTGGAAAACTTACAATATATGTTGCTAATCGAGATATAAGTGTTTGCCCCTTGCGAGTTAAGCCCGAATTGGTGATTTGGTAAGTGGTTTTGGTGGTTTTGGGATGAAGTGGTTTGTTCACAGCAAGTAAGAGAAAAAGGGGTTTGCAAAATGGGGTGTTTGGCTAAATTTTCAAGAAGGAAAATCGATTTGGTAGCAGCAGATGGCCGGTCCCCTTAAACATTAAGGGGGCCGCCCTCGATAACAAGCCGGTCCCCTTAATTTTAAGGGGGCCGCCTACCAAAGTTTGGAATTTTTCGAGTTTCGTTTCTGACGGCAAAATATTTATATGTATATAGATAGATTTATTATATATCAAAAATACGTTGGGTTGTATTGGCACGAGGAGGGAATACTTGACACATTTTATTAACATTTTGTTAAAAAAAATATCTTGATAATTTTGGATAAAATGATCAAGACGTCAAGTTGACAATGAGTTTGAGGAATGAGAGGGAATGTGTATATATATATTATATATATATATATATATATATATATATATATATATATTATATATATATATATAGAATCTGGATCGATTGAGAAGGTTTTTATTTTGAGAAAATTGAGAAGGTTTTCAAAAACGATAGATTTTTAACTTTGATTCATGTTTTTCAAGCGTAAAACTCATTTTAATGTGATTAAAATTCAAAATGTGTAAAAAAAATTTGAATCAATGTTAAAAATCTCTCGATTTTGCGATATATGTAGAATACTGAATCATCTGTACAAATTTAATGAATCATCATCATAACTCGATTTTAACAATGATTTGTGAATCAAATTTGTAATTTATAGATTCGATTCACCATAAAATGATGTTTTACTTGTGAATCAAATCAAAAACATGAATCAGTTTGTTCAAACGAAGATTTCTCAATCTTCTCAAAATAAAAACCTTCTCAATGGAACCGGATCCTATATATATATATATATATATATATATATATATATATATATATATATATGGTAAAGTTAAAATAAAAAGACAAATATCCGTACACTACGTAAAAAGAATTTTTTTTTTAAAAGTTCGCGAAAAATCCAAAAAAATTCCACAAGATCGGGTATGTTGGTGCATAAAACTTTTGTGAAAGAAGTTTTTCTGATTTTGAGTTTTTATACGTTTTTTTAATGCACAAAAAACGAATTTTGATGCGCAAAAAAATTTTGATACACAAAATTTTCAACTTGTTTTAGTTAGATGCGCAATGTTATTTTGATTAAAAAAGTCAAAAGAACTTGGGTGCAAAAACGAATTTTTGATGCACAAAAAAGCGATTTAATGCACAAACGTATATTTTCATAATTTTTTTTTGGGAAAAAAATATCCACTTTTAGAAAAACTTCCTTCACAACTTTTTCATGCACCAACATACCTGATCTTGTGGATTTTTTTTGGAATTTTTAGAGAAAAATTTTGAAAAAAAATATTTTTTACGTAGTGTACGGATATTTGTCTTTTTATTTGATCTTTATCCTATATATATATATATATATATATATATATATATATATATATATATATATATATATATATATATATATATATATATATATATTATATTTATGTGTAAAAGTGGGATGTTGAATGGTGTCGAGAGATGATGAGGTAAAGACGGAGATGAGTGCTTACGGCGATGGGAGTTTGTTTCATCCATAGTTTTCTTTGCGCGAAGGTTTAAATTCTACTTCTACGTTGATCCACTTAACTCACTTCTCTTTATCACCATGAGTTTTGCGATAGTGGACATAGAAGATTTTCGTGTTGAACGTTAAAGTCCAAAAGAGCCAAGGGGGAAGAAAAGGTTCGAGAACGAACAATTTCTTTTAGTTCTAGATAGTCAACTAATGACGTATCTAGGTTATGTGAGTATATATATATATATATATATATATATATATATATATATATATATATATATATATATATATATATATATATATATATATATATATATATATATATGTATAAAGGGATTGCATTCTAACTAACACATGAGTATTAACTAAGCTAGGCATTTTAAACTAACGGGGGCATGCAATTACCTAGTTCATCAATCTAAGCATATAGCATATTAGTGAGCATGAAAGAGAGGCGTACCTTTTAGTCTTCAATAAATAGTCTTCAAGCACTTCAAAGTGTTTATATTGACTTATAAAAGCCAATCATAGAAGAGATACCGATTTCCCGATGAGTTGACAATTTAGCCACTTGGCCCCATTGTCTAATTGGTCCAAAGTTGTTTGAACCAAACATGGTTTGCAATTGACTAGGATGCATATATGGTGGAAGTATTCCCCAAGGATTGAAGCTTGGTGGATTTGAATAATTCCACATTGGGTAACTGTTATTATTATGGAGGTTTTGTTGATTTTGGTTTCTTCTAGGTTGAGGAGTTTTAGGCCGAGGGTGAGGATTATTTGGTCTTCTTAGGGGAGGTGTTTTTTTTATCTTAATTTCGGTTTAGGGGATTCTTCTTTGGTTTTTAAAGATTGTTTGTAGAAAATTTTTACTTCATCATTATTAGCAATGGGTATTTTTCTATCTTTCATAAGTATGTATTTAGGTTTTGACTCTAAGGATTTTTGTTTACTAGATTCACCTTCAAACTTTATATTTTTAGTTTCACTAGTTGAGGCCTCAGCTAAATTAAATCCTAAGCCGGTTTTATCTCCTGATATTCTTTGAACACTTATTATTTTTCTAAGTGAATTACTACTATTTTCGAATTTGTCAAGTTTGCAAATTTCTTCCTTAAGTTTTTCGTTTTCATTTTTAGTTTCTTGACATGTTTTACATTCTGCAAAAATTTCTTTGCCTTTTTCTAAGTTGTGTAGTTTAATTTTTAATTCAAGTATTTCGTTTTCTAATTGGTTATTTATGTGTTTTAGTGATTTGTTTTTAGTTATTACTTTTTGACCTAATTTGCATAATCTATTATATTCACTATCTAAGTCTTTTTCTTCTAATGATAAATTTTCGTCACTAAAGTATTCGGTTTCGGAATGTACCTCACTTGATGTCTTAGCCATAAGACACTTCTCCTCCTTTGTGGTTTCTTTCTCATCTTCATCACTATCACTCCATGCTCCTCCAACGAACGCCTTTTGATTTTGCTCCCTTGACATCATTGGACATCTTCCAATGAGATGATTTGGATCACCACATTTAAAACACTTCCTCTTGCACTTGCTACCTTTGTCGTCTTTGTTTCTTTGGAGTGCCTTTCTTTCGTCATGTGGTTGTCTAACGAATCTTCCTCGTCTTTTGAAAAACTTCTTGAAGTCTCTTACGGCCATGGCATATTCTTCGTCATCACTTTCGGAGGTTGAGCTATCCTCGTCACTAGATTCCTTCCTAGCTTTCAATGCAATTGACTTGCTTTGTTCTCTTTTTTCCTTTGACCATCTCGGAGTCTTTCTTTATTGTTGCTTCGTAGACTTTCAAGTTGCCGATCAACTCATCAAGTTGAAGAGTTGACAAGTTCTTCGATTCTTCAATCGCCGTAACTTTAGCTCGCCATTTTGGATGAAGAGCCCTAAGAAATTTCCTAACAAAATTCTTACTAGAAAAACTCTCATCAAGTGCTTTTAAACTTTTGATGATAGTGTTAAACCTAGCAAAAGCATTATCTATTGATTCCTCTTCCGGAATCGTAAATTGTTCATATTGTTGAACAAGAAGATCTATTTTATTATCTTTGACTTGACTATTTCCTTGGTGAGTTATTAGTAAGGAGTTCCAAATTTATTTTGCGATTTCACACATAAAGATTCTTTCGTATTCTTTACGTGGTAACGCATTATAAATAACCATTTTTGCCTCATTATTTTTAGCAAGTTTTCTTTTTAAATCATCACTTTGTTTTTCAAAAGGAACTACTTCATCCTTTTTAGTTGGGTTTATAGACAGATAGGTTACCCAACTTTCCAAATTTATTCGCCTAAGTTACCAAACTTTTTTTTTGTTCAACCAGGTTACCGAACTATCAAAATTGTTCAAACAGGTTACTGAACTTCAAAAGTGTGTTCAATCAGGTTACTATTGACGAAAATACCCTCATTTTCATTTTTGTTAAGTACATAAATGGTCCCTGTGTTTTGCGCGGTGTTACGGATTCAGTCCAGTTTTCATTTTTGTTACGTTTTCGTAAGTTTTCATAAGTTTTCGTCCGTGTTTATACGTTTTCATCCGTTTTTCCTCTTCTCGATCCGTTTTTATACGTTTTCGTCCATTTTCTTCCGTTTTTATACATTTTCTTACGTTTTTATCCGTTTACTTACATTTTTATCCGTTTTCTTACGTTTTTATCCGTTTTCATCCATTTTTCCTCGTCTCGAAAATAAAAATTTTCAAAAAAAATAAAATTAGAAAACATTAAATTTAAAAAAAAGAGATTATTTTCAAAAAAATAATTTTTTTTCGAAATTCTTTTTTTAGAATTTTTTTTTTCGAAATAAATTTTTTAATTTCGAAAAAAAATTATTTCGAAAATAAACTTATGAAAATTAAATTATTTTCGAAATTAATTTTTTTCGAATTAAAGTTTTTTTTTCTAATTTTTTTAGAAATTTTTTTTTTCGAAATTAAAAAATTCTAAAAAAAAATCTAAAAAAATGTTCGAAAAAAAATAATTTTTTCTAAAAAAATTAGAAAAAAAAACATTATTTCGAAATAAAATAATTTCGAAAAAAATTTAAATTTTTTTTGAATTTTTTTTTTCGAAAATAATGTTTTTTTTCCGAAAAAATTAATGTTTTAGAAATTTTTTTTCGAAATTAACTTTTTTTAAAAAATTAATATTTTTTTCAAAATTTTTTTAAAAAATAATTCAAAAAAAAGAGGACAAATGGACTGAATCCGTAACGTCGGATGAACCACAGGGACCATTTATGTAGTTAACAAAAATAAGAATGAGGGTATTTTGGTCATTTTAGTCGTAATGTCACAATTTTGATAGTTCGGTAACCTGGTTGAACAATTTTGATAGTTCGGTAACCTGGTTGAACAAAAAAAAAGTTTGGTAACTTAGGCGAACAAAGTTGGAAAGTTGGGTAACCTATCTGTCTATAAACCCTTTTTAGTTTCGGGATTATTTTGAATAGGTAAAAAATCACCATTAGTAATAACATGCCAAAGATCTAGATCTTTTGATTTCACATAAGTTTCGAATCGATTTTTCCAATAAAGAAATCCATCACTTTCAAATAGTGGTGGTATTTGCATAGATTGCCCTTCTAAATATTTTTCGGATTCCATAGATCGTTTCAAGTTTTAAAATACAATTTATTTTAAAAATCTTGTTTGACGTGGCTCTTGATACCAATTGTGGAAAACTAGAAGGGGGGGGGGGGTTGAATAGTTTTACGTCTTTTTAATTTATGAAAACTTTTTGTTTACTTTTTAAAACTTCGATTCGATCTTATGTGAATTCAACTCTTGATCAATATGAACAAATATAAACAAATATAGATAAACAATGTAAGTAAAGTAAATGAAATGAAATGAAAGATAGGGATGGAAAGATCAAACCACAACACGGAGATTTATAGTGGTTCGGCTACAAGGACACCTTCCTTGCCCTACTCCACTCCTCGAGTCACCTACTCGAGAGTTCACTTCACTATGTCAAAAAACTCCCTTATGGCGGAGAAACCTTACACAACTTTCGCTTACACCGGTTTAACGACACAAAGCTAAATGTCGAGTTCTAATCGTAGCTAGAACCAATCTCACAACTTCAATCACAACTTCTTCACGACTTCTTCACGACTTCTTCACAACTTCTTCACGACTACTCCACTACCTAACACTACTTATTTACTCTTCTATTTCTTTACACCTTCACTACTTACACACCTTAACTTCTTCACAACTTCACTACTTACACACCAATCTAGCCTAAACAATTATGCTCACACCTATCTAACAAATATACACAACTTATACACAAATGAATGAATGATTACACAAACAACTTAGGTAGCAAGATGATACTAAGTTGCAATACTTCTTCTTTAGTTGTTGAAGGAGTATTATTCTTTTGCACTTTGATGGTGGAAGCTTGGATCACTTAGAAACCAATGCTTAAGAATATATGATCAAAGGATTTTAGAAAGGATTTAGAAAGATGAGAGGAGATTTAGAACAGAAGGTTTGGGGTGCAAAAGGTGAGGAAAAAGTCCAGAGATGAACCAGTATTTATAGGCAAATCTGAGGACCTAGAGGAGCGGGGCGGTCCCCTTAAATAGGTGGCCGGTCCCCTTAAATTTAAGGGGACCGCCTAGTGAATTAAGGGGGCCGCCCAAATCCGAACGTTGCTCAGATTTGTCTTTTTGTGGGGAAGGTTTTTCTGGAACATTTTTGCCATTTTTTGTTGAAAATTTGTATTCATATATTTATAATAGATTAAACATATTTATTTAATACCAAAAATGTTTTTCTAAAAAATATAAAATGTTTGTGACATTTTATAAACAGTTTAGTGATTAAGAAAAAGTTCCTTTGATCATATAATGCATTAAGCATTTGTTTATTCATACCTTAAGTGATTGAGTTGTCAAAATAGATATTTACAACTAAATACTTATTTACGTCATAATCTTTCGTTTAATGATTTTATATTTTGTGATTATAAAAAACGTAGAGATATCGAAAAATATTAATAACGTGTTTAGGCATTTTTTATATCAACAAAACCGTAAGATTGTGTGATTACCTTTAGTACAGAGTCACTAGATACTGCTGCCTCTTGGTAATTTACGAAGGGTTCTTTGATGGATGTTCCAGTGACAATGGCTGCTGCGAGTTTTGTTAACTCCTGAGTGTAGGCACCGAGAGTATGCGGACAGAGTTGAACCTCTCTGTTAAAAAAGAAAAAAAAATCAAAAACTTGCCATTACTTTGGTGAAATTTTTTTAAGCAAAGATAAATCTAGACTTTATAAGCGAAAGCAGGTAGAAGTTTTATTATAAACTAACACAGATCTTAATTTTATAAGCAAAAGTAAAGAATATGGCCTTAGCTAAACCTGCACATTTGATGAAAAATATTGCAGCAGCCATAGGTAGTTGCTGCCAACAACTTCTGCCAGCATTAGTACATCCAATTTTAACAAAACTTACATTTTTGAAATACTTTTTACAGAATTGGTCAAAAGGGTTGTAGTTCAACACGGCCTTGAGCATTTTAGAAAAAGAAGATTTATTAGTCATGGGTTAAACACAACCCTACCCTACTGTTTTGAGCCGTACTGAAAATCCCCCTTTATGAACGGTCATCAAACACGGCTAACGTAACCATTCTGCAACCTATCTTATAACTGGATTTTTAAAACTTCTAATATACGATATCAGAATTTCAGTGGGTCAGATTATTGACGAAATGGAAAAAATAAAAAATAAATGGAGAGACGTATCTTGCCTTTCAAGGGAATGGAGACGTCCTCCATTTCCGCTATTGCATCGTTTTTGTCTTCGATGTCATATAAGGTTAATGGTCTGCCAACTCTTGCATACTCTGTTAGTGGAAAGTATTTGCATTCTCTTGCAACCTGGAAGTAGACAATTAAGATAATAATTAAGATAATATCGTAATACTCATCAGAAAGTACAAATTTTCAATATCATTTACTTTGATGAAATGTTTGGGTGAAAATTTTATAAGCAAGGATAAATCTAGACAACCATTAATTTCTAAAACTAGTTAATAGCGTAAAATCATTTAAAATTTTAATGAATCTAACACTCACATTACATTGCTAATCATCGACACTTCTACTTATATAAACCAACCTCACCACTTGGTTGAGGCAACAACTGCAACTACTTATTTTACTCGCAAATAGTTAACACAATAAACGTATAAACAGTTCTAATCAGTAAATACATATTATATTAGGTTGATAAACTTGACCCTCATGAGACACTTTTATCTCAGCAATCACATGTCAACCACCATTTTTGCTGTTTCATCACCACCACACACCACCACTTTAACCAAATCGTAACCCACCACTTGAGGAACAATAATTGAAAACTATTTTAAAACAACTTTACCTTAAGAAATCGTGACCTTGCGTTTGGATAAGTTCACCGGATGATTCGCAACAGTGCGGTTTGCCAATCTTCCGCGACTCTCGTTCTCCCGAACCGCTTCTCATAATCGTACATAACCCCTGGATCGAAAAAACAAAATATTAACTAACTCGATACACCAAATCACGAAAAACCTAAAAACTAAAAAAATTATATAAAGGTTATAACCTTTGAAACATACCTGAATCACTATTCTGCTACTTTACTTCCTATAAGCGTGTTCATTTAGACACCAAGTCAAACTGATATTCTGCTATAGAAAGCATGTTACCGCGATGAGCTTTTAATGGAACATTCAAATAACTCTAATCAATTTACATATTTAGTCTACTATTAACCACATAAACGTATCAACAGGCAATCAGCAGAAATCTGACTATAGAACTTAAAAGTGCTATAGTTACATACTTACATATATTAACCCCACTGCTTTTAGCCTAAACATTTCATCAAACACATTATATGCATAGTCCAAAGTCTTAATCACCACTAAAAAGCAAACCCACATCAAACACCCAAACATAAATAAATCAAGTAATCATGGGGACAATCATAAATGCAATGTTTAAAACATTAACACCTGAGACATACAATATTTCAAACGTAAAAAATTAAAAATATACACAAAGCCATACCTTAAATTCGCAATTCCTTCATGTTCAAACTAAAACCAATGGTGGCACTGTGTCTTCTTTCTGAGTCTTTTTGGTTAAATCTTATTGAGGTGCCACTGCCTTAGGAATATAAATATTCATATGAAGGTTCGGTCACCCCGAATATCTATTTAGCATATCACATAGCTCGTAGGCTTATTTATATAAGCTTAGTATTATTAGTATTATTAGTTTTATTAGATTAGTCGTATCTATATTTGTGGAGTGGGTCGGGGCTTTCCCCACTGTCAGCTCACTCCACAGCCCACTAGGGGCACAAATATGTAGAAGTATAAATACCCCTTCCCACACTTGGGAAGGGTTGGAACTCTTGTAACCTTTCACATAGTAATCTAACTTTCCAGGTTTTCTCTCAAGAGTCTCCCTCTCTCTCTAACTTCTCTCTAAACTCAACCATGGATCTAATCTTCCATGAACCAAGACCACCCGAATCATCCACATAATCAACATGTTTCGATCCTACAATTGGCATCAGAGCCAGGTTGTTAACTGTGTTGATTTTTGTGGTTCGATTCATATTGTTTGAAGTCTTTTTATGCTGTTTTGATGATATAGTTTTTTTTAAGCTGCTTGGTAATTGTTTGACTCTAGCGTGGCTGTTTGAGGCTAGTTTTCTGAAGCTGCTGTAAAACTACTTTATTCTAACGTGGGTGTGCTTGTTTCTTTTATGTGCTTTGGCTCAATTAAGTCATTTTGTGGTGTTTCACTTTAATGATTGAAGATTTCTGGTTGAATTTTTGTGTTTGATGTTCTTCCATGCGGTTTGTTATGAAAGAGAAAAACACAGATCCGGTTTTTAAGGAAAGTACGAAAGTGACAGCTTTGACCGGTCAAAGTTGCAATTTGTCTCCGATGCGGTTTGTTTACGACACGGTTTGTCTATTTTTTCATAGATACGGTTTGTCTATCCGCTCATGGATGCGGTTTGTCTAACCTAAACAAAGGTTATGCTGCTAAAATTTTTGCAGACCATGCGGTTTGTCTGTCACTCGGTCAAACGGTCAAACGACAACAACAATCATAACGAATTCGAGACCCAACAATCCTAAACCCACCTCCAACTTATCTAATCAGTAAACAATAACTTAAATGAATATTAATCAAGATCTCAGATTTATTGTCGTGTTTTCCAAAAGTCCTTCTATGAACATACACACGAAAATACTATCATCATAGATCCAATAAGAGAAAATCCATCATAGATCTCGGTTTGAATCTCGTGTTACACAAAGCCATATCGAGACTTTTAAAGTCTATAACACGAAAACTAAACCATCATCGATCAAGATTCTTGATGAATTACTTCTGTGACTATCCGAATCAATAGAGATAAGAAACATAACACTTATGTTATATCCTTTCTCCGATTCGTGTAGACTCGATCAAAAACAAGAAATGAAAAAATCATCATCGATCTAAATTTTCTTTTGAAGATTAACTTCTGTCTCAATATTCGAAAATAAAAGAACAAGTTATAACAATTATGTTACACTCGGTTCTTTGTTTCGATCAAACGCTAATCAAAACTATACGAAACTGAAATAAAGCTAACAACGGTGTTATAATTGTATTTGTTTCGACTTGACAAATCTCATACCATTCACCTACCCGGGACCCTCTAGGATCTTGAAGCCTAAACCTTCTTGAAACTTGTGATTTCCTTCGTTAAACATGATGTTTAGGTGGGTGAGTGATGGATGTTTTGGTTCAGTGGTGATAGATGATGATGATTATCTTGAAGAATTTGTGAGGATGTGAGTTTGATTGATAGATCGGTAGTTTGGGAGATGTGTTTGGAGAGATGAAAGGCGTGGGGGCGGATGAAATCTGTTGTGTGATTAGGGTTAGGAAATTAGGATGATGTGTTTAGGGTTAAGACAACTTATACCTGATTAAGTGTGAATCGGGTCATAAGTTGTTTGATCGGGTTAACAATCTGTTTTTGAACCCGCGTACAGTAACTCTTGTGGACTGGATCTCGATGAGTGTGGGCTGTAAGGATAGTCTTTTTGTGGGCTGTTATTAAACAAATGGTGTGGGGTTGGAAGTTTTAATATCCGAAATTTATATCAAAAATTGGCTAAAAGGATTTATTATTCCAATGTATTTTCTTAAATGCATTGTCTTAATTTTGGTATAGTTTTTGGCATATTGAATGGTATTTTGGTTTCACGAATTTCACGGGGATACACACGTCACGGCTAGTATTTGGGTATGTGAATGTCTACGTGATTACAGAGTTGTGGATTTGGCAGCGTGGTCCAATTAGAGCCTACGACTTGAGTGAGCCTGCAATTTGTTCTTTGCGATTTAAGTTATTGTTGACAAAGTGCAATTTGATTAATTGCAAATTGACAAGTTGCTATTTGATTTATTGCGATTTGACTGACTGCAATTTGACCAGTTGCGATTTGTCGTTGCGAGTTGACACTTGCGATTTGACTTATTGCGATTTGGATAATTGCGACCAGACTTGTTGCAATTTGACAAACTGTGGCTTGACTTGTTGCGATCTGATCAAGTTGTGATTTGACTTCTTTGACTTGAATTTTGAAGACTAGTATTGCAATTAACTCTTAGTTGGTCTTGTTGATTTTACGATTTCTCTTGTAGGTTTTAGAAAATCCCGCGAAAGATTCGATTTCTCGGTTTAAATCTCAAGAGCTATAAAATCCCGTGAAATTAATTTTGGACAAGTAGGCTGGACTTGGAATTAGGCATAATAAAACTTACGGGGTGTGACCAATTTTTCGGGATAAGTTTGTGCTTCGAGATCAGCAGAAATTGGGAAATTATGGTAGCTTGGTTGGTTTGTTAATTCACGGGTTGGTGTACTTAGTGTCACGAACATCTCGGGGTTGGATGGATTCATGATGTTTGATGACCCTTGCTTGAGCGTATTTAAGGTGATTAGACTTGGATGTTCAAGAAGTGGATATATACAATAAAGGATGGAAGGTTGGGTATATATCACTACCTATATTTAAAGGAGTTACGTTGTTGTGCTCAATATAGATTCTAAATCACAAATTTAGTGCAAGTATAAGTCGCGAACTTGTCCTTTATCAAGCTTCATCAAGTGATTGTTGTTTCTCAAGCTTCTAATGGGATTGTAGTACAAGATCTTCTCAAGAGGTGGTCAGACTTAAAGACGGGAGGTTGTTTGTTCAGAGACGTGTTTTAACTTGTTGCACATTCTATTGCTAATCATATTTCATCAAGCGGTTTTGGCTTATTAAGAGCTTCAGGGAATTTTTAATCTGCTATACCATTGATGAGGTGACAAGCAAGGGGTTACTTCAAGAGAGTCTTAATCACCATCTTCGTTGCAGTAGTTTTATTTGTCTCTTTCCATGTATAGTGCCTGACAAATTCGCAAACATCACGGACTCTCAGCTTTGGCAAAAAGGTCATTTCATGCCCTTTTTGAGGGGGAGAATTTGTGCGAGTTTCCTAGCAGTTCCGTCTCCAGCGGTGTGAATCTTAGCAGTTCCGGTTACAGCAGGTCAGATCGTATCAGTTCAGTCTCCAGAGGTTTGAATCTTAGCAGTTTCGGTTATAGCGGGTCAGATCGTAGTGATTCAGGATTCAGTGGTTCAGTCTCTGGCGGTTTGAATGGTGATTCCAGTTTCAGTGGTTTAGCTTTCAACGGGTTGGCTCTTAGCGACTTTCCTAAGATTTCAGCGGTTTGATACTTACTGTTGTGCAGTTTGTTCTTGAATTTATTTATCGGTTAAATCTCAAGAACTGTAAAATCCTGTACACAGTATGACAACTATTCCATGCACTACACCAGATAACATCCAAGCAGCTGGGTCAGACAGCTATGTTTGTTTGGACTGTCTATGAGTCATGGGCACTGCTAAGAATTAGCGCATGTTTCTTCTCCCTTCGACTATTCAACCGCACAAAATGATCACGAAGTTAATTTGGTATTCCTTGCTTGAGAGTGAGGTTGGATTTCACGAAAGTGTCTACCTATTTTATCTTGAAATCGGGGATGGTTGGATGCATGATTTCAATGATAACTTGCTCGTGCTTAAGATGTAAGTTGAAGACTTGGGTTATCTAGTTTCCAGAAGTCGGGGTGGATGGTTGAAGACCTAGTTAACTATCACTTAAAGGAGATACATTGTAGTACTCAGTGTCACACGTAGAAGACGTTGTGGATAATTGCAAGAGGTGATGAAAGTCTCATACTTTGTCAGGATAACATTAAGTACTTAGAGACTTTACAGCGTTCTTCCAACAACAGTGCAAGCTTAGGTAACAAATTTGAGTAATTCTACTTCATTCGCAGTATTGGTATATTGGGTTTCCTTCATCAAGTGGTCACAATTAGTTGTTTTTGTTCGAGGTTGGTTAGTTGGACGAAAGTTTTAAAAGCTGTGATGTGCTCAGTAATTCTCACGGGATGTTCTTAACCCAAACTGATATTCATCAAAAACGAATCAGTCATGCCACATTCAATCTGTTACTATCTCACGGTTTCTTCTTGGTTTTGTAAAATCCCGCGAAAGAACTTATTTCTCGGTTTAAACCATAGATTTATAAAATCCCGTGATGATGGGCTATGCGTTCTTGACCATGATCGGGTTAAAACCATTATCAAAGTTCAGCTATAACATCACAAATGGCTGGATCGGGGGCATTTAATCGACAAGATGTGACTACGGCATTTGTTCAGTATTATTTATTTGAGGCTGAAGTGAAATTTCATGAGTGCGTGCACTTAGTATCTGAAGATATCGGGGAGGTTGGATGAAGATTCTTCGAGATCCTTGTTCGAGCTTTCAATACAATGACGAGGACTTGGATATCTAGTTATTTTTTCTTTCTCCCTATTACAAAATAACTATCACTTTAAGGAGTCACGTTGTAGTGCTCAGTGTCACACGAAGTTGTGGATATCCAAGAGGTGGTGTACGTCTTATACTTGATGGTTGGTTGGTTGAAGAGTATAGAGTACTTAGGGATTCGATGTTGCACGAAGTCTCTGCACCGCTCTTTGTCTCGCATTAGTACAAGTTTAAGTCACAAGTTCGGGTTATGTTACTTCAGTCTCAAGTTCATCATATTGGGTTTTACTCCATCAGTGGTCACGACATCATGCCGATAGAATGATAATGGGGTTCGTATGGAGTTAGATGAGAGAAGTAGTAAAGAGAGAGATAATGACGTCTGTACAAGTCAGTGCAGGCCTCACTCCTCAACATAATGACGTCTGTACACTTCAGTGCAGGCCTCGTTCTTCAAAATTATGACGTCTGTACAAGTCAGTGCAGGCCTCGCTCTTCATCATAATGACGTCTGTACACATCAGTGCAGGCCTCGTTCTTCAACATTATGACGTCTGTACACATCAGTGCAGGCCTCGTTCTTCATCATTATGACGTCTGTACACATCAGTGCAGGCCTCGCTCTTCATCATGATGACGTCTGTACAAGTCAGTGCAGGCCTCGCTCTTCAACATGATGACGTCTGAATACCTCAGTTCAGGCCTCGTTCTTCAAAGAAAAGAAAAGTGTACGCTTGAGTGCACTTTATCTTTAAAAGAAGAGGAGTCTTCTTATTAATGGCCATTCTCATCAACAAGATTCATGCTCTTTCCGTGCTTATTCAGTCTTAAAGTGGATCGGCGCACATTGGAGTATATTCTTATTCACTTGTTCAACCAAAAATTGCAGTTGACAGGCATATGCAATTTTTGAGGGGGGGAAAGGGTGAATAAACAACATGTCAGTCGTCAAGAACCGTCAAGTGGAGCTACTTACCGTTGATGGTATTCATATTCACTAGTTCAATCATCAAAAATTGCAGTTGGAAGGCATATGCAATTTTTGAGGGAGGGAAAGGGTGAATATTAATCTACATGTTGGTTGATGATTGAGAAATGGTCATACGACTCCTGGATACGTCAGTTCAGGAGTCGTGCAAACCATGGTTCTCCAACACTACTTCTTCCGTCTATCAAGGTGTTGAAGAACATGGTCATGGAATGCTAATCTACATAGTCTCACGGGCTGGTTCATTCAGTAACAAAGGGTTTCTAGTCAATGCTTCATGTATATGTCATTAGGCTACATGTACACATCATGATGATGATTCCGATTAATCGTAACCATCATGGGGGAGAGAAATGTGTACACCAAGGACGCACAACAGGTTCACGTGATCGGGCTTAATCATATATTCTGGTATTGATAACCGCAGAGATGATCAGTGGTTCAACTTGTTACCTTGGTATTTACGTTTCACTGTTACGTCATGGGCTGATTAATCGTAACCATCAGGGGAGAGAGAATGTGTACATCAAGGACGCACAACAGGTTCAAGTGATCAGGGCTTAATATCCAAGGATGGATACATACTATAGATGATCAGTGGTTCAACTTGTTACTTTGGTGTTATACGTAAGACTGAAGAAGGTCGAGTCGTCAGTCTATTCTACATTCTCTGTTGGGAGTTATCATCTCATGTGTATGCTGCGGGCTGATGGGTTACATGTAAGATTACTGGAAGGCATTTGGTGAGATGAAGATGATTGGTATTCTGTTCCTCCACATTGGGCAATCTTGAAGAAGGTCGAGTCTTCAGTCTTCTCTACATTCAAAAATGTTGAGCTCTTTTCTTACAACTTGATATTTAACTTAATCCCATGACAGTTCTTGTTTGATGAGTTGTGGAGTTAAGTTAGGTTCAAGTTGTTCTGTAGTTTAAGGTTAGGTCCAACTTGATTTTAACCTAATCTCATGACAGTTCTTGTTTGATGAGTTGTGAGGTTAAGCTAAAATCAAGTTGTTACTGGGCGTAAATTTGTGGTTTAGCTTAACCTCATGACAGTTCTTGTTTGATGAGTTGTGGGGTTAAGCTAGATTTCAGTTGAGGCTCATCTTAAACTACCGAAAAGATGCCTAAGGTTTTTGACGGCGTCACTCAAGGACGGGAGTGTTAGAAGATTTAAGACGGCATGCATTTGGTTATCAAAAGACTTCTTCATATTATGGGCGTTCATCCAAAGTCTTCTTCCTATTATGGGTGTTCATCAGAAAGGTTGTCAGATTGGGGGAGAGCACTAATTAGGGGAGAGTGAAAAGCCAGAATCATTCCCTGATTGAAAGTGCTCACATTGCTCTTCAGCAAGTCAAGTGATGAATGCGAAGAAGATTCAGAATGCTGAGGAGTAATGGTTTCTGGTTCGTATCCTTGTATATATTTTGCTTCTTACATTCTTTTTCATATCTTATACCATTCTGTAAATAGTTATATAGAAATCTTGCTAATTGTAAATAGAGAAACGAAAAATCAGAAAAACCATAAAAATTAAAAAATTAGAAAAGACCAAAAATAGTTTCACCTAGGCATGTCTTCTGTTTATCGATAACATTTACGGACTTAGAAATGTCATTCAACAATGGCACGGGTCTTTAAATGAAGCTCGAGCAGAAGTTAAAATGGATTCTTAAAACATGTCTAAATGGCTTGCTATTACTTTAGATAGCAACCCGCGCTTCATATTGGGGAAAGCACGTCGCCAAAAAGACGGCTGTTCCTCCAACTGGGTGATGTTCACCTGGGCATGGATTACTTCATATCCATGTTCCCTGATTTGATGTACGTTTCAGTGCATCATTTCTTGTAAAAGAAGAGAAATCTTCTTAGTATAACAAATAGTTTTCATTCTATGATTCTTCTGAAAATTATTTGTGAGACACTTGGTGAATATGTGTTGTATGAAATTTGTTTATACTTGGATTATGCATAAAATTTGTCACTCAATCAACGACTACAAAACCTCATGACAGTTCTTGTTTGATGAGTTGTGGGGTTAAGCTTGATTTTAGTTGAGGCTCAACTAGAATACGGGTCATTGATTGAGGGGGAGAGTGAATTCAAATTTTATATCATCAAACGGATTTATTGGTTGAAACATACTTGTTAGAAAAGGTTTTGTAGTTAATGGGGTATTAGTTGAAGAGGATCTTGCAAAAACTTTATATCAAATGGCCAAATGTGTTAGTTGCTAGAAAGTTTAGGACATTATGTGCAATTTGCTTATAGTTTCCTAGCTTTATGTATCTAGAAGGTTCATTTGTGTTACTTTGGAATCCTCGTATAATCCCCAAAATGCTTTAAGACTCAAAACCTAAAAGAAGTTAGAAAACCAGTTGTGTTTGATGTTCTTGAATGTTCCTCTGGCATTTGTATGATCTAATTGAATGAGTTTCAAATGTCATTTGACTTTTGTTGGTCGATTGCTGCTTAATTGTTGTTGATATTGTGCATATGTTCTCAGGATTCGCTTAGGTAGATTGCTATTATGTTAGAATCATGTTCCTAAGTTCCTGAGTTGAATATTGATATCTGTGTGAATTGCCATGTGCATGATTGGTATTTGCTTTTCTTGCTAGATAGTGGTTTGACGTAGTTCCTGATTGTGGTTTGATTATAAGATGAACTTGGTATTATAATGTGGCAAGCTGCTGAAGGGTAGCTATTAAGGAATAGTGTATCTGTATGTATGTATATCTGTGTTGATATTCTTATGCAGATTCCATAGCCAAAATGAATGTGCCAGTTCCCATTCTAACCATTTAATCAGACGTTCAAATTCTATTGATTGGCTCGGAATTCACCACGACAACAACATCGGCAACAACAACAACAACAACACCTTCACCTCCACCACCATCATTTCAACAAAGAAGTACTTACTCGGATCTCGCCAAGAGGGGATCGACAATACTTGAGAAGATTTGTTGGTGTATGGATGATTGATGTTGACCACTGACTCACTCAGAAAAGCGGATGATCACATCATCTGCTCAAAAAGGTCAATATCATTTGTGTCATAATAGTTAACTTGTGCAAAATGAGCAGTGAATCTCCCTCTTAGATTAAGGGGGAGCAAAGTATGTTTCATCATCAGAACATGTTAAACCTGACCACATTTTCTCCCATGTTTTTCTAAATTATTTAAATCAATTGAGATCACAAATCTCAAAAGGTTTGAAATTTTTG
The DNA here is from genome assembly GCA_021014915.2 of Artemisia tridentata subsp. tridentata. Lineage (NCBI taxonomy): Eukaryota > Viridiplantae > Streptophyta > Magnoliopsida > Asterales > Asteraceae > Artemisia > Artemisia tridentata. The sequence goes on from CP139504.1 coordinate 82,888,060, forward strand.
ATCGGGGGAGAGAATGTGATTTAAATATGAAACCTGATGAAAATGTGATGTTTTGGATTTAAGTGTAAGCTCTCCCATATGTGCTAAACTCTTTTGTATACCAAGGCACATATTGAGGGGGAGTAAAATGTGTTGGACATAAAAGTAAGCTCTCCCATGTGTGCTAAACTACTTTATATATCGATGCACACATTGAGGGGGAGCAAATGTTTTGTGGAAACAAAAAGGATTTGGCATAACATGAGATCGTGACTCAGACTTAACAAAGAATTGACGAAACTTGAATTGTCATCAATCGAAAGGATACGTCTTGGCCGGGTAATAATTTCAAGCTGGTCTAACCAGTGATGTAAGCGTGTCTCAAAAAAGACATATCTGAGTAGAGTGTACCATTTCGAGAAACTTTCTGTGGACTTGACCAGGCCGGGTAATAATTTCAAGCTAGTCTAACTAGTGATGTAAGCGTGTCTCGAATCGGTCATGTTCACTGAAAGTGGATCAATTCAAAAAGTGCGAGCTCTACCTAACATGTGCAAATTTATAAAACTATCACTCGAGCACATGTTGAGGGGGAGCATTTGTAAAATATAAAACTCTCAAGTGTTTGCAATAATGTGTTTCAGAATCATGAACACTTTGAGAGATTTTTCAAAGATTTGGTTTATGGCAATCGTGGAAGTACACCAAAGACCGACCATTTTAATTAATGCATGGAGTTATAAGGACGGTTAGGTTAGGCTCAAGTTCCCACGATCCCGCCAGAGCCGGAGGGATCTACCCAGGGACAATCCACTAGTTAGTGTAGAAGTCCTTAGGTATGATTAAAAAGGAGAAAAGTGTGATTAAGGGAAGAGTGCCGACTGAGATGGAGCTAGTACTGGAACAAACCCAACAAGGTACTAGTAATGAAGTCTCGGTAAGCACTGAAGGGGTTGAAGAATGAAAAAGAATTGTAAAGATAAAGGGTGAAAAGAAATAGCCCTCCTTACAACTTAGGCAGAAACCGGGTCAATACATATGCTGTCAGAATCACATAGTTGATTGCTGGCATTGAAGACAAAGTATCATGGACCCAGTGATACGCTGCACAACCCTCCCTAGCCACTCAAGGTCCCTCAAAGGATTCTTGTTTCAATTGTCACGGAGTTCAATACATTCCTATCGTCTATCTCACTCCGAGTTAGATGATATTGAATAGGTGGCAGTCCTCTCCAGCCTCCGCTCACTAAATCAAAACGCACAATTGAGTCTAGAGCCACGAGATGCATGATAAGATCTCATAGGGACACGAATTATTTCTACACTGGGTGTTCAACATTAAGGACACCAGTTGTAAACTTAAGAGTCCTACGCAGATCTTAGCAATCTGCCAGAACATTTATGAGAGAATTTACGAATGTAATTCTCAATGATTGAATGGAAATTCCTGCCAGGGTCAACATCAAGCAGCCCTGAAAGCAGGTCACTTCGGTAATTCTTTATGGATTACGCTTAGTGGTCACGGTGGTTTCTAACGGTCTACAGTCGTGGAGTGATCTCCAGCGACTCACCTAATCGTTGATGTGCTACGGTTCGATCTTAAAAAGCCCTCTGTGGGTTTTCGATTAGGAACGGTCTTGGTAAGGATTAGAGAGAGTTTTCACACTATGCTGTTAACTATCTCGAAGTCCGAACCTGTAAGTACCGGTCGATTTGTTGCTAACTGTCGTATGCAGGAACTTCTGGCGATTGTAGCTGTGGAATGCTGTAGCTGGTTGCTGTTGTAGCTGGTTGCAGAAAAGATGCCAATCCTCTACCACATGTTCACACTACATCAACAATGCAATTCAACAAAGTCATGATCAACCTAAAGACCTTTAACACGGCTTCTGCAAACTCTGATGCTAAAGATCATGACACCAAATAGTGTGAGCATGTCGGCTCAATGATTTATACATCACGTGGAAACATACTACTGAAAGATGACTTGGAAACAAATGTTGGATGATGAAGTCGAAGAATACTCTAAGATCATCCAAGACAATCAAACAGTCATCTAACGTACACTGCTGAATGCACAAAGTTTCAAGACGTTGAAGAATCGAAGACTACGAGCTATGAAGTCAAGATCAAAAGATCAAATGCTAGAATTCGAAATATTATTTCCGGGGTGACCTCCCTTAGGGGGAGATTGTTAGGAATATAAATATTCATATGAAGGTTCGGTCACCCCGAATATCTATTTAGCATATCACATAGCTCGTAGGCTTATTTATATAAGCTTAGTATTATTAGTATTATTAGTTTTATTAGATTAGTCGTATCTATATTTGTGGAGTGGGTCGGGGCTTTCCCCACTGTCAGCTCACTCCACAGCCCACTAGGGGCACAAATATGTAGAAGTATAAATACCCCTTCCCACACTTGGGAAGGGTTGGAACTCTTGTATTATTTCACACACTTGAATCTAATAGATCCAGGTTTCTCTCAAGAGTCTCCCTCTCTCTCTCTAACTTCTCTCTAAACTCAACCATGGATCTAATCTTCCATGAGCCAAGACCACCCGAATCATCCACACAATCAAGATGGTTATTTCCTACACTTATTGAGGTGCCACTGCCTCTGAAATCTGTGCAATAAGTTTCCTCTATCGACTTTGAACTGATACAGCAACTGGAAACCAATTTTAACACGCATCTGTTGTGAATCATTTATAAAAAAATCAGGGCTACTACTTACCTCATAATTTATTATGAAGAATAAAATTGATGATAGTCTTGTAAAAAGAACAAAAAGGAAGGCTTTACATACCTGAGTTGGTGCCAGTGGTTTATCGGAAGTGGGTAAACGCCGATAGCTATAGGCGGAGTAAACTATTTGGTGGCTTTGATGTTTGTGTCTTGAGTGTTTTATGTGTGTGTTTTGAGTGTTTAGTAGGTGGTAGAACCTTCAAGAGGAATGAATTTTGTGTGTGGAGAAGAAGGATCTAGACCTAGGTTGTGTGTGTTAAATGGAGCGGGATGTTTTTATTTTTTATTTTATTTTTGTTTTTTTATTATTTTTTTTAGCAAAAGGGCGCACTGTATTGCACTGTAGTTGCTACAGCAACTACAGTGCTTTTGCACTCACATACCCCTCAATGGGTTTTAGTATATAGTATAATGGTAGGAGGGTGTAGCAAAGCTCTTTTGTTTAACTATCAATAAACAGTAGTTTTACGAGTGGATCTAAACAGCACATAAAAGTTTGAAATGCTTACTTTTTACTATTTTTATTACATAAATATCAATTCATATAATGAATTAAATAATAGTAGTCAAAACATGTCAAATCCAATCATTTACATCCTATCCATAAAAAGTAAACAATATATCAAATCCAATTATCCAAACCACCTTATTATCACATCACAAAAGGGTAAATTACAAAAATGATCCCTAAAGTAGCCCAAAAACGCAAAAAATACACCGAGACAAAAAGTATTGCAAAAACGACATTAATGTTTTTTTTTTTTTTTTTGCAAAACAGCCACCGAGACGCACTGTTCACTAACTTTCGCTAGTTTTCCTCGTTAAGTGCCACGTCACTGAGGGTATTATCGCCATTTCACTCGTTTCAATGGCTAAATTTGCAAAGGAAGACTTAACTTCCGAAACACTATTCATCATCTTCCCCCTTTAATTTTCTATTAAATTTCTATTGACAACCACCGCCACCACCACCACCCTCTAGCGATCACCACCACCTCTACCGCCACACAACCACCACCATCAAATCTTTTTTTTCCCTCAATATTCCACAAACCCTGTTTTGAGTTGGTTCTTATTATAAAGATTTTTGTAACAAAAATAAATTTAAGAAAACACAAGGAAAATGGGTCAAGCAAGATGAAAATCCAAAGTGTATTTATAATGCATTAAACCTCTTAAATGACTTTATTGAAATAATCAATTTTAATGTTGTAGTAATACTACATGTGTTATCATGTTTGACGCACTATGTATTATAAAGATATAAACAAATTTTGACATCATAAGTTCCACGCAAGCTTGACCCAACATTTACAAATTATCTAATGGTTTGATCGGTTATTGAACTCGTCAATTTACTGCCTCTAGTGTTAGGTGATTTGTAAAATATGTTAAATTTGAGGAAATAACTGATTGAAAAATAAAAGATCTTGATTGGAGATGGATAATGAATGCTTATTATCAATCTATTAGAAATATAATCAATGAGTAAATGTCATAGTCAACATCTAAATTGTGTATATCATGGATACACTATGAAGTATCCTTTAATCAAAATCTTGGATGTGTGTAGGTGTTCCACGGCTCAACCGGACTGAGCTAGAAACAGCATGTGAGGATTTCAGTAACATTATTCAGACGCCAGAAGGTTATACACTAAAAAAAGGAACATTATCTAGTGGAGTTGAGATATGTGTTGCATGAACCACTATTTCCGGTCTTAAAGATTGGTCAAAACGTTCTGAACTCATCGAACCAACTGGAGTACTTTCAGAACCAACTCATGTGTTAATATAAACGTTAATTATACGGATACCTAAATAACATGTTATCATGTAAAATTATGTGTTTGTACGTATACAAAGTTAACTAAATTTCATATATAGCTAGCATTTTAGAAAGATGGCAATGTAGTGTTAGACAAATAGATCAAAATCTGTATTGGTGATGTATGATTTCTATGTCTTTCGCGAGGTGTTTTCCCTTTTTTGTGGTTAAGTGTTCGGTGAGTTTGGAGTTTGGAGCTCGAAACCTGCGTTTTTGGTATAAATTAGCTTCTGGTGTTGCGAATTCATTTTCTCCAGCTCAATTAATGTCTCTGCCATCAAGTCATGTTCATGCAAGCAGCAGTACTTTGGTTGAAGATGGGTTTGCAATGTCGTATGTTGTTTTTTGGTTTAGTTGTTGTTTTGTGTTATTTTAGTTTATATCAAGTTCAAGTGTTCAGGTAGTATGTTCAATTGCAAGGTCAAAGGTTAATGTTATGTTTTCAGTTTTTTCAATTGTGTCAATGTATCTCAATGGTTGTCACTTGCAACCTTTCATGTATTCTCAATTAGGATATCAATATCAATTCAATCTTTTGCAACAACAAAAAAAAAATGTAAAATTTCTGTTGAATTGCTTGTCTTAACCATTTTTGGCCAAAGACACACTCATTACCCAATCTTCTTTACTGCTATTTTTGTAACTTCTTCCAACACTAAGTTCATGTATTCTCAACTAGGATACTTTAAAGATTCTTGGCATAAAATAAAATTTAAAATTTCCAAGAGTTTCTTTGTACATAGTTCAAAACATTGCTTATAATGGAAATGTTCGTTCTCCTTTGAATTAGATGTTTACATTTAGTTCCCAAAATAAAAAAGTAGTCATCAATTCATAACCAAACATCTCAAGTTCCTACTTCCCCCAAAAAAATTACGAATGTTATACTGCTAGTACTCAGTACATGTATACCATTCAACAATAAACTTATAATCATTTCATTAAATATTTTTTTATAAGAATCAGTAGGATAAAAATGAGTTTCCTAGAACTATATGTATCGTGTAAAAGCTATCTCTTATGGAAGAGGTGTGGTTATGGGAGGCGTGATGGTGGTGGTGGCAGTTACGGAGGCGGGGTGGTGGCTACGGAGGTGACGGTGGTGGTTATGGTGGTGGTCACACAATTAATTTTTGCATTTCTGGGTTTTTGTTCTTGATGTTCTTGTTGTTGTATAAAATTAAATATATATTCAAAAGAAATTCAAATGTGGAAGAAGACGATGGTATATTAGTAATTTCACTGCACTTAACGAGGAAAACTAACGAAAGTTAGTGAACAGTGCGTCTCGGTGGCTGTTTTGCAAAAAAAATGGAACATTAATGATGTTTTTGCAATACTTTTTGTCTCGGTGTATTTTTTTTTGCGTTTTTAGGCTACTTTAAGGACCATTTTTGCAATTTACCTCATCACAAAACATTAAATATCATAACACCCTTTAAAATTAAAAGTTTTGCTAAACATAGCTATTTTAGGAAAGTGAGTGGCACGCTTCCAAAATTTATTGACACACTCAATTGTACAAGCAATTAAAGCAGGTTTTACGTAAAGTACAACTGTCTAATGCATTAAGTGGGGTGTGCCAATAAATTTTGAGAGTGTGCAAATCATTACTCATCATTAAAGGCTACATTTAGAGAACAAAAACATGCATAACTTGCATCACATAAAATTAGTTGTAAGAGGTTAAATTTTAAAAAGAAAATAAAAAATAAACATTTTCAATTTAATTATGAAAAAAAAAAATATTTATTTTAAAATCAACCAAAGCACAATTCTTTATAGATCTTTTTTTTCGTTATACTCGAAAACACAACATTTTGTGTTTAACTTTTTTTTCACTGAGAGGAGCACACTGCACCTTCTCATGCGATATTTGTTCACCGTTGGTTCCCCAATTGCACCCATTATTCGTTATTTTTTATTATTATTTTTTTATTTTAGTGAATGAGTATTTTTGGTAGATTGTTTTGTGAGACTTACAAAGTGTTAATGGTATTTCTGTTGAGAAGGGCGTTTTAGTTATAGGAAAATAATGACTGCATTCAAATGTAGGCAATTAGCTACATTTTTTTAAAATTTAAAAATATACCGTTTAGTCCCTTTACTCTGTCCCCACATTTTTTTCAAAAAAGGAATGTAGGCAGCACGATATTTAGTTTAGTTATTGATATTTATTAATGAATGGGATGAAGCTAAATTAACAGACCAATAACACGTTATTACTCTCGTAGTACAAACTCGTCTCTTCCTTCCACCTTCACTTTGTCCTCTCTCTCTCTCTCATAAAATTCCCCTGCAAAAAAAACAAAACCAAATCATTTAAAAACAATTCCAAAACCCAAAAAAAAAAAAAACATTAAAAGAAAAACCTTTATAGAAACCCTAGCTGAAAGCTTCATTTTGAAACCCATCTCTCCAATGGACTCTATGTCACGTGCTATGCACAGACGCAAACTTTCCAGCAAGAACGCGTACGACGGCGTGCTCTCCGGTCACCGGAATAAGGATACTACGGTGGTTAACGTGGAAGAGTACCGTGAGATATTTGGTGGTGGGTCTGGTAGCTCAATACCTGTGCTTGATCTTAGTTGTTTAAATGAAGCTAATAATAATGAGTTTAATAGTATGGAAATGATGAACAAGAGTGATTATGGGAGTATTTTTGGTGGCTTTCGTGATTTTGATGTTGCTGTTACTTATGATGAGATGCTTGCAAGGGATATTAAACATAGGTAAAAAATAAAGGCTTTTTCTAACTTGTGCCATAAAAAAGTTAACTTTTTTTTTGACCGTTTGAAGTGGATTAATTGTAAAAAGAAATGTGATTTGGGTGTTTTTTTATTTTAAAGTTTTGATTTAAAAGTTCCGATTTTTATGTTGTTTTTAGGTTAAAGATTCTAAATTTGGGAGTTTAATTGTGTTAGCTGGATTAAGGGGGTTTTTGTTTAAGCTTATTTTTGGGCTTATCTCATTTCAGCTTATATTTCATAAGCCTTAGGCCGGATGGCAAAGGAAGGTATTTTTCACCTTACACGTCAGCGCCACGTCCACTTTCTCTCTCCTCTCACTCCCCTACAACTCACTTCACCTTGTTGTGGGCAAGGCAACACCATCTTCACCTTTCATTAAAATACCCGCTTTATACAAATATACCCCACTAAATACCCTACACACACTCACACACAAAATAAAAAATAAAAAACATCAACTAATACTTAATGGTGATCAGATCACCACAACTTGTCTTGGTTTTCGTGTCTCATGCGTGAACAAGGGAGGATGGCAAGGACAATCATGCGTGACTTTGGCAAAAGGTGATCCCTTCACCTTGCCTTGCCGAGTGGCCTTAATTATTTCGGCTTATTTTGAATCTTATGGGCTTATAGTAGCTTCTTATTATGTAACAAGCTTAGATAAGTTTCAAAATAAGCCAAAAAAAATAAAAATAAAATAAAATGGAGCTTATGAAATGTAAGTCGAAATGAGATAAGCTCATACGCTTAAACAAACGCCCAGAGGCGGAGGCAGGGATTGTAGTGTAATTTTTTTGAAATATCAGGCTATTTTTGTAATTTGTCCTCCTAACGAACTGATTTCTAGCATAGTTCTAAAAATTATCTAAGTTTGCCCCCTCGACTATAGCTTTCTGGCTCCACCCTGCAAACGCCCCCTAAGAGATTGAAGAATAGCCATATGATTGTATGATATCGAGTTATGCAACGAAAATCACAACAACAACAACAACAACATACCCAATCCCGCCAAGGCAGGGTGTGGGGGAGGTGAGATGTAGACAGATCCTACCCCTACCTCAAGGAAAACCCAGGGGGGGTAGAGAGACTGCTTCCAAAGAGACCTCCGGCAAGTGCATAAGTGCGCGTGAGAGAGCAAAGACAGGAGAGCAACCGAAGAAACTAAGCAGACAACAAGCAGGCAAAAGAGCAGGCAAAACAAGCAAACACAGAAACGCAAACACAAAACCATGGAAGAAACGCACGGGGCACAAAAAGCAAAGAGCAAATAACCAAGGAAAAAGGAAAAAACAGGCAGACAAAGGCACAAAAAGCTAAGGCACAAAAACAAAACGGGCAAAGCAAAGAGGGCAACGCACGGGGCCTAAAGCTAAGGCAAAGCAACCAAACAAAGCAAAGCAAGACAACGCACTGGGCCTAAAGCTAAGGCAAAACAACCCAACACCTAGCCTAAGCTACTCGCAAATCCTAATTCTATCCCTCCACGCCTTCCTATCTGAGGTCATGTCTTCTGACAAGAGCAGCTCCTTCATGTCGAGCTTAAGTCTATCCTCCCATCTGAGTTTGGGTCTACCCCTCCTTCTCACACCGTCCACCACTAACGGTTCGACTCTTCTTACTGGTTCTGATTGGGGCCTCCTCTTTACATGACCGAACCACCTGAGCCTTCCTTCTCTAATCTTCGAAATAATGGACTCGACCTCAAGCTTAGCTCTAAAGACTCCGTTCGGGATCATGTCCAGCAAGGTTTTACCGCAGGTCCACCTTAGCATTCTCAGCTCCGCCACCTCGACCCTGTTAGCATGGGCTTTCGAGATAGGCCAGCACTCAGACCCGTATAACATAGCCGGCCTAATCGCCACCTTATAAAATTTACCCTTTAGCTTTAATGGGACGTTCCTGTCACAAAGGACTCCCGACGCCGCCCTCCATCTCGCCCACCCAGCTCTAATCCGGTGGGTTACGTCCTCATCTATCCTCCCTGATTTGTGAATCATCGATCCCAGATATCTAAAGGATTCCTTGGGTGGTAGGATCCGGTCACCGATACGAATATCCATATCTTCATGGTGACCTGACCCGATCCTCCCAAAATCACATCTCATGTATTCCGTCTTCTCTCTGCTCACTCGAAGACCATTGTCCTCTAGTACCTCCCTCCAGAGCTCAAGTCTGTTGTTTAACCTTTCCGCCGATTCTGCCACCAATACAATGTCGTCAGCGAAAATCATGTTCCACGGTATATCCTCTTGGATCCCTCGCGATAACTCATCGAGAATCAGTGCGAAGAGGTAAGGGCTAATGGCCGATCCTTGGTGTAGTCCCACTTCCACAGGGAAAAACTCCGAGATACCCACTGTAGATCGTACACGGGTCTTAGCCCCCTCATACATATCTTTAATGACTCTGATGTACCTCCTTGGTGTTCTTTTATCAAATAGAGTTCTCCAAATTAACTCTCGAGGAACACTATCGTATGCCTTTTCAAGGTCAAGGAACGCCATATGCAGGTTCTTTTGTCTTTCTCTATACTTCTCCATGAGACTTCTGAGAAGGTGGATAGCCTCAATCGATGACCTCCCTGGCATAAAACCAAATTGGTTCTCCGACACCCTCGTCTCCCTTCTCAATCTTCTCTCAATGATTCTCTCCCAAAGCTTCATGGTGTGGCTAAGAAGCTTGATGCCCCTATAGTTGCTACACACTTGCACATCCCCCTTGTTCTTGTAGATGGGGATGACTTCGCTGAGTCTCCATTCTTCTGGCATCTTATTACCGCTGAAGATCTTGTTATGCAACGGAAATGATCTAGGAAAAGGAGTGTAAATTTGAATGTATATTGCTTCAAAGGCCAACAGTCCAACACACATAACATCTGCTAGTGTTTAGACTTCAGACCTAATCAGTATATGTGTTATGTAATTAAGGGGACAGGGTGGGTATCTGCCCCCTTAGCAAAATAAATTCTAGTGTAAATTTTCTAAAATATCCGGCTATTTTTGTAATTTGCCCCCCTAATAACAAGATTTGTAGGTTAATAAGTTAAAGATATCAACCCCTTCGATAATAAACTTCTGGCTCCGCCCCTGACTATGAGTAATTTAGGTAGTGTTTTGTGCGGTATCTTAAGTTTTTTGAAGGGTGAGGGGATAAGGGTTGGAATTTTACCGAGGTAGTGTATTTTGCGGTTATGGATTTGGGGGGATCGAATTTTGAAGTGGAAATGAATGTTTGTGGTTGTTCGTTGTCACATTTATTTATTGTTCATGCGTGTATGAATATGTATATTCTGGCCAAATATATTAGTAGGACAACCTTACCTTTCGTAGGGTGGTGCAAGCCATATATTTTTTGAACTTATAGTCAATTTAGGTTACCATTTTGCCTAAGTGGTGAATGTTGGGGTCATGGTATTGGATAGACGGAATTTTGAAGTGGTATCGAATGTTTGTGCTTGTTGATTGAAGCGTTTCTTTGTTGTAAGTTGTAACTTGTAAAGTTACTTTGTTCATGAGTGTATGAATATGTAGAATATGCCCTATTTGAGTTGGATTACCTACTCCCTGTTTTTTCACAGGGTGGTGCAAACCGCATTATTTTAAATTTGTAGAAATTTTAGGGAATTGGAATTAGGCATGCTGTCTTTTTCTAGATTTGCGACTTTTCGACTCCATTGAGTGAATTGTCATGAACTATGACACCTGATCTGTATTTGTATAGGGATCGAATGTAGTCTTATCTTATATCACTGGTGCGTGCTTCAACTTTTGTGCTGCAAACTAACGTAACCTTCTGACTCGGTATATCCTTTAATAGTAGCAAATCTTGGTTCCCGATTATATAATGACGGTTTTACAGCTGACTTTGGCACACATCTTAGGAATGTATCTGAAAAATGATTGACAATTATTTGCACGTACAACCATATTTGATTTGTGTAGCGTTTTTGCCACTAACTTCCATTTATTCTATCAAAAAGGGTGCAAATTTACCAGCAGTATATAATTTTTTACGCAATTGTAGGGCTCCCTCATCAACAAGCCAAAGTTCTCAAGATATGGATGATCTTTCTCATCAATCTTCTGATGCCTTGAAGCAATTTAGCTTGTCATACAACAAGATTAGCCAAAGAAGTAAGGACGGGTTAGATGGGACGACACATGTCACACAATTACACGAGGTACCTGGATTTACTTGTTTCATAGACGAATCGGCTTCTCAACCAAAGAAAGAAACCAAGAAGCAAAAATCATCCGTATCAAGCAAGCAGGATTTTCCTGATATACAAGCTTCCCTAAAAGACGTGGAATCTAAAAGTAAACATCATAAAAAAGAATCCTCATCTGATGATACAATATTTAAGAGATTTCAGTCCGATTTTGAATCACCACCCAATAAAGTATCCTCGCCACCTGCAGCTGCAACAACCAATGATGAAGCAGCTTCTAAACCGAAGAAGGAAACCAAGAAGCAAAAGTCTTTATCTGATGATAGTACTTTTACGATATTTCAGGCTGATATTCCCTCCAAAATATCATCCCCACCTGCTGCTTCAGCGGCCAATCAGGAAGCAGCTTCTCAACCAAAGAAGGAACCTGAGAAGCAAAAATCCTTATCTGATGATTTAAGTTTTCAGTCATTTCAGGAAGATATCAGATCACAACCCTCGAAAGTATCATCATCACCAGCAGCTTCAACAAGTAATAATGAAGCAGCTTCTCATCCTGAAAAGCAAACCGAGAAGAAAAAAACCTTATCTGATGATATAAATTGTAAGACGTTTCAGACCGACAGCAGCTCACAATCCTCCAATGCACCAACAGCTTCAACGATCAATCACGAAGCAGTTTCTCAAACAAAGAAGGAAACCGAGAAGCAAAAATCCTTATCTGATGATATACATTTTCAAACATTTCAGGCCAATATCGGATCACAACCCTCAAAAGTATCATCAACACCAGCAGCTTCATCTACCAATGATGAAGCAGCTTCTCAACCAAAGAAGGAGACCGAGATGCAAAAGTCCTTGTCTGACGATATAAATTCTAATACCTGTCAGGAAGATATCAAATCACATCCCTCCAAAGTATCATCATCACCTCCAGCTTCAGCAACCAATGACGAACCACCTTCTCTACCAAAGAAAGAAACCAAGAAGCAAAAATCCTTATCTGATGATACCTTTACGTTTCAGGTTAATGTTGGATCGGTACCTTTCAAAGTATCGTCGCCACCTGCAGCTTTGGCAACCAATGATGAGCCGCCATCTCAACCAAAGAAGGAAACCAAGAAGCAAAAATCATTATCTGGTGATATAAGCTTTACTGCATTTCAGGTGGATATCAAATCACATCCCTCTAAAGCATCATCGTCACATGAAACTTCAGCAACCAACTTAGATAATCATAAAGAATATCAAATGGGATCAAATGCTTCAAATACCGAGACAACTGAAACTGATGCTCCTAAAGAGATTCCTCCTACTTGGTTTGATGAGGATCTTGATGTCAATTCTGCCGCCGCTACTTCTGCTGCTGCTTTGAGAAAAGCTATAGAAAAGGCTGAAGAAAGTATACGGATTGCAAAAGAATCAGTGGGCAGAAAGAAGGATGGTCTTAAATATTCGAGTAAAAGTTTCAAAGATAGCTTGAAAGTTAAACGCAGGGTGGCGAATGTAAGTGCAGGTGAAGAACAACAAGAAAAAGACGATATAATAAAAGTAAGGAATCATCATAAGCATGTTGCTGATGGTGAGAAGCTTTTTGGTGCTAAGAAGGTTATAAATGATATATATGGAAAAATTGCCGAATCAGCGAAGAACATCGAGATACCAATCTGGTCCCGTCTTGAATCGAGAGACAACAAGAGAGTTTTCAATTCAGAAGAAGTTGTGGAAACAAAAGCCGAATCGATTCAAGATAGTACACATGAAGCTCCAAAGAAGGATATTCAGAGACCCAATGGTTCTCTTGTAGAGAGTTGTGAAAAGGAAGCAGGAGATACAGAGGATAAAATCGACAATGCTAAGGATGAGGTGGGACCAAGTAATGTCGATCAATTGGTTGAGGAGCTGAACAACTTAACTGTTTATCAAAATGTGGAAGAAGAGAAGAAAACAACCGAAGGGTCTGATCAAAGTGTTTTTGAAAAGAGATTAAGTGAAGAAGCATTGGGGTTATTGGAAAATGAGAAGCAAGAGGTTCCTAAGCAAGAACATGATGAGAAAGTATTGAGCAAGGAGGTGCTTGAAGATGAGATGAAACTGAAAGAGTATAGTTGTGATACTGAACACCATAAGGAAGAGGATACAGGTGATAAGTTTTATGATGTTCGTGAGGTAGAAATGATAGCAAATGCAGAAACTAAAGAGGATTGTGAGATGAAAGATAAAGAAAATGATAGCTTGGAAGAAACGTGGAAAAAATTGGAAAGGTTCTATGAACCGGAAGTATATGAGAATTCATCGAGTGACTATGATAGTGCAGTAGATAGTGAGAGTGTACATGGTGTAAGCCATATTGTAATTGATACGCAAGACGCCTGCAAAGTTGACCAAAACAACAGTTCGGAATCAAGTCAAGTGGTTGACGATGTCAGCACAAACTCAGAGTTCCAAGTAGTTGATAAAGAGGTGAAAGAAATATTTGAAAACATTTTTGCAGACCAAACGGCCTCCGAAGACAATGAGGATGAATGTGAAGCAAAGTCTGATGATTTGTCAAATGGTGGTTTAGCAGAAGTGGATTTCGAACAAAATGCGCCTGAACAAATTGATATTATGTCTGAATCATCTTCAGACACGATACATGGCATGGAGCTAGAGGTTACAGAAAAGGAAGAGACTGTAGAGGAGGAGACAGTTGTTTCTGTGAAGGAAGAAGAAAGACCCGAAATTGAAATAAAAATGGAAACCGGAATATCTCAAGAACACACTGTGGAAAAAGAGGAGACCAAAAGGATTAAAGAAGTAACCGCTGAAGATAGGGAGCGGGAAAGAAATAGATTAGCTGTGGAAAGAGCAATCCGTGAAGCTCGGGAACGAGCATTCGCAGAAGCTCGGGAAAGAGTTGAAAGAGCTGCTGTAGAAAGAGCTAATGCTGAAGTTCGACAAAGAGTTATGGCTGATGCTCAAGAAAAGATTGCAAGAGCTTCTTCTGATAAAACTTCTGCTCAATCCAAACTTAGAGTTGAACGTGCTGCAGTAGAGAGAGCTACTGCAGAAGCTAGAAAACGAGCTTTAGAAAAGGCATTGTCTCAGAAGAAAATCTCTGAGCCACTTATACAAGTTACAGAGATTAAGCAAACCTCTTCATCTGTAAGTCATGGATATCTTTTCGGAATTTTCACATTAACTATCAACATACTTCATTTATGCCATTTTGGCCATTGTAATCTATATGCGTCTGAGTAATCATAAGATGGTCTTTTGTCCCCTTCGGGTCACTTTGTAACTAAAAAACTGGCTTTAAAATGTTAGTTTTTATAAATATAAAGTATAGGTATACATATTTGTTTAATTTTATATAAAAATATTATGACTACGAGTTACAAACTGAATCCAACGGGACAAAAGTCAATTTTATTTTTTTACTCTATGTATCAAGAAGCCAAGAATATTTAATTGTTGCCTTTCAAAAAAAAAAAAAAAAAAAGCAAGCATATTCATTGACTAATACGGGATAAATGTAAAAAGTACATTGGCATCTATACAAAAAACACTATTTTTTACAGATCATACAATATACTTTTCTCATGACTGTTTAAAATTTGACTGACACATTTCCTTGCAGGATTTACACATTTCCAATGGAACAAGTACTGAGTCGGCTCTGAGAAGTAAAGCAAAATTGGAAAAGCATAACAGGATCATGGAACGCGCGGTATGTGTCTTGATAACTGTTTTTTTCTTTCGTAAATTATTCTTAAACTTATTGCATTTGGTGTTTTATTTCAGGCGAAAGCTCTTGCAGAGAAAGAGAAGCGTGATCTGCTTGTTCTTAGAGAACAAGCCGAGAGAAGTGTAACGATCTTTTGAATTATAATCAACTAGTTGTTGATGCAATCTTTATGTCACTTACATTTTGGTATTCAATTGTAATTGCAGCGCTTATCAGAAAATCTTGATGCTGAAATCAAAAGGTGGTCAACTGGCAAAGAAGGGAACTTGCGTGCACTGCTTTCAACTCTGCAATATGTATGTAAAAGCTTCTGAGTTATTTTTTATATCTTCAACATCATCAATTTGGTTCCAGTAGCAATGATATACGAAGCGAAAACTTTAAACACAACAGCGTTCCATAACAAGAAAAATGCTGTAATTTCCAAGGGAATACTCCCATAGGAAGGTGAACGCAAATTGTATTGACCACCCTTAAGAGAAATTGCTGCACACTGGACTTAAAAACAGATATGAGTTAATTTTTAGCCTGATCTAAGTATTTAATAGTTTTTTCTTGATTTTTATTTTACAGATCCTTGGTGCTGACAGTGGCTGGCAGTCAGTGTCACTAACAGAGATCATAACCACTACTGCAGTTAAAAAAGCTTACAGAAAGGCGACTCTTTGCGTGCATCCTGATAAGCTCCAACAAAGGGGTGCAAGCATTCAGCAAAAGTACATATGTGAAAAGGTTTTTGATCTTTTGAAGGTACGCAATTCTCTCCTCTTTCTATTGATTCTGATACTTTTTATAACTTGATCTAAATTATACTGTCTCTATATTGTCAACAGGCTGCTTGGAACAGATTTAACTCGGAAGAAAGATAGCAACAGCCATTGAAGCCAAACAATTTCTCGTCAATTACCTAATTTATCTTCTAAGAATAATTATAAGGTATAGGAAATTTACTTGAAATTGTGGCATTCATTGAAAGTCATTTACCAGATTTGGTAAATATGTATTTTAAGAGTGTAATTGTACATGTACATACATTTATTTCCCATTTTAAACTTTGAATGTATGGTTAGAAGCCCAAATATTTGCAGGATATGAATATGAAACTAAAGTAGGAACTGGTTGGTACATATATAAATTTTCTTATTGCAATTTCATTATAACTGGAAGACGTGGCTTCGGTTATGTAAAGTATTACTGCTAGGAATTACTGTCACAGGATTTTATAAGGATCCCAAGTACTTTAGATGTAATTGCATCCGCATTGTTATACAATACTTTGCTACTACTGCACCAGCGTTTGTATCTGATGGCTGGTGCAATCTAGGTTGCTACTTTGGGTGCTGAAAGTGTGTGGGTGTTGTATTGGATGGTGTTTGTGTGCGCGCTCTTAGGTTTGAGATAGGGATTGCAGCATTTGAGCAATGAAGGTCTGCTTGATGTTTGTTTGGTTGGGAATGTGTGTTGTGTTCCAAGTGTGGAACTCCTCCAAGTATGTATCATGTGAAATTTTGAACAATTTGTGATGGTGATCCGTAGTTCCGTACCCATTGTCTATATAAATAAGTTACCGAGATATAATATGATTATCTAGTCACATCTCAAGTATGTTGGTTATACATCCTTAATCACTACATTCGAGCTCAACTAAAGCTTCATTTTGAAACTCAAGCTAGATGAGTTGGTCAAATTCTTATGAAGATTGGACCGAGTAACGTTTACATGGTGTAACAGTTTCTCAATTCAATAATCAACTAATCATGCAAATACACACATTAAGACTAAAATCGTAATTTAAGATGAGTACTTTTATGTTTGTATCTTTACCATTCTAAAATCATAAAGATATAAGGAATATGTAATTTACCGCCGTCTATTATTGTTGTCACATCAGCGTCACATCACTCTTCTTTCTTCACCATTGACTAACCATTTTTCCAAGGCTATGTTTCATCGTGACCATTGTATAACTCACATACAATACCATTTCCATAATAAATCGAAAAAGATGCTAACAAGCCCGTTATTGCTTCTTGGAACCACAACTATCGACACCACCCAAGTTGATGTGTTGACGGCTTGACACCAAATGACCGACTTTACTACGTGCACACTCTTTGCTCTAATACCAAAGTTCGGCTCAATTATAATTGAATTAACTTCTAATTTAAATAGCTCATGAGATCATGGATCTTGATAAAAAAAAATACATGATTTAAAGGCATGGTTGGACCGAGGGGTTCCCAGGATGCACGAGAACCCACATGGATTTTTCTTGCGTAGTGTAAAATTATGCCAAATATATCAATTATTCTAAAATGAACCTGGTCCATAATTTTTGAGTTAAGATTTTTCTGTAATTTTCATAAAATGAACCAGATACTTTCGACTCTTAAGAGGGGGCAAAAGTGTCATTTAGCAAAAACCATAAAACATATATGCAAAACCCAAATCCCATTTCTATCCAGTTTATCATCATCTCCACTCTCCATCTCAAAAACACAAAGAAGAAAAATGTCGATAAACCTATGCAACACTTTCCTTAACAGAAACCCACCACCACCTCAACTCTCCATGAAACAACAACAACAACAGGAGGTAACTATTATTTCCACTTCCACCCCTCCATCTTTCCCTTATTTACATCACTAACCCCTCTTTTTTGCAGGTAACAACCAACAAGGTACCAAAGTGGACCTGCAGGAAAAAGGACATCCACCCAGAATTCCATTACGATGCAAAAGTGTACTGCAGTGGAGAACATGTGCTGACAACAGGTGGGACCAAGAAAGAATATGTTGTTGATGTTTGGTCTGGTAACCATCCTTTTTATTTAGGTAGTAGGTCTGCTAACCTTATTGATGCTGACCAAGTTGAGAAATTTAGGAAGAAATTTGGTGGGATTGGAGGTTTGGATCAGTTTATGCAGATTCCTACTCTTAAGGGTGAGATTGTTATTCCGCCTAAGCGTAAATCCGCTGGCAAAGGCAAGAAGAAGTAGAAACATACAATTTGTTTGGTTTTATTACGCCTAAGCATAAACCCGTTTGGTTTTATGTAATTTGATCAATAACTGTTTATTTGTGTGTTTTTGGTTTATTTTGTGAATTGCTGTTTCAATTTTGAAAGCTAATCACGGATAGAATGTGTGAATTCTGTTTGGAAATGTTGGTCGTACGAAACTACGAGCGGATAAGTTTATGTATTAGCGAGAAGGCCGTTAGTCCCAGATGGTAGCTAAGGTTTATGATTATATGTAGTTGTAGCTGGTATGTGTAGAGGGTGTTTGGGTAAAGCTTATTAGCTTATCGCCTTATCACAAGGCAGAAAAAAGTTTTTCTTTTTTTAATATCCAAACAGGTTATAGCTAAAGAGCTTATCTGTGCCAAATACACTGTTTTATGGAAGGTACGATGTGGGAGCTAATTAAATAGAGCTTATTTAGTTCATTAGCTGAATAGCAAATAAGCACAGCTTCCTTAAAAAAGCTAAGCCGAATACCCGGTGCACATGAAATCGGTTGTGCATAGAATAAGAGAAATGCTGTTTCTGACATAGGTTGATCAACTTGATAGACTAAACCATGTTTGATCACATATATATACTTCAGATATATTGGTGACGACATCTTAAAAAGAAAACTTGATTTTTCAGATGCAAATCAACATGTTTAGAATTGAGCTAATCGGTTAAATATGGGATTTTCCGTTTCTTGAGGATGTGGTTATTTTCTATAGTATACATGTGTTTGTGTTGTTTTTTGTGATTGTTGTATAAGTGGCCTTACTGCAAGCATCTGAAGTGTAGATGTTGTGCTATGCATATGACCACTATCACGAGTCTTGAGTCCCTGCTAGTGATGGGGTGTCATGTAATTGGCTGGATCAACTATGAGTGTGTATATCTTTTACAAGGTAACTAGGTAATCTCTCTATCTACAAGGGATATGTACTTGTATATATCCTTGATTTTATTCTCTTTCTTTTTTAGGCTGTTGTTATGCACTTATGCCAATGTTGGCTTCCGCGTGTATGCTCTTTTTCTTTTGAACATAAAAAAGAAAGGAAGTTTGTAATCACCGAGAGAAACCGGATACTGGGCATACAACTTTCAACCCTTAGATTTTCAATCCTGTGATTTAATAGACATAGACCCATATACGAACTAGAAAACATCAGGATTTGTGTTGAAACTTGACTTATGGGTATCGGGAGAGGAGAAGCAATTTTTATTCCTTTTTTTACCTTTCTCAAAACACGGGTATAGGATAATTAAAAAGAAAAAAAAATGTAAAAAGTTAGAATATGGGGCTTAATTTAATGGTCAACCAATCTGCAAGTGGTTCCTATATGTTAGTCATCTAAGCTAATAGAAACATAGTTCAAGTTTGCTAGTTATTTTATTTATAATAACACGAATCTTTACAGGGAGTCATTATCTACTTGATGAGATTTAGTCTTAGTTACTTGTTTATGGTAAAATCGAGTGCCTGTACCGAACATATCTTATTTTTGCACCCAATTGCCCCAAGGCTCTTAGTATATGTTCTTTAGACTAGTAGTCGTATATACCAATGCTTGAAATGATAATTCTGCAGTTCATTTTAAGAGGCTGATCAGTAAACTGGTAAATGACTGTTAAATTTTGTAAACTACAGCCAATGTTGGTGGCGAGTGCTGGTCTAGTCAACAGAGATTGTCTGTAAGATATTTGGTAATTGTGCTGGTCTGGTTCATTTCAAACAGGTTTTAAAATGACCCGATACCATTTAATTAACTAGACTAGGGTTATATAGAATTTGGGTCAGACGGGTATGTATGGGTTAAGCATGCTGAGAATGAGCAATGTTATTAAGTATTAACTTCTGTTTGTGCAGAATGACCCACATCATAGATTGATATTCTACATAGGAGACGTGTTGGATATTATTTATTGTTTAGTATCTTTGTTCTCACACCGAATGTAGAGTTCTGCTTAAGTGTAACAAGCACACCATTGGTTCTCAGTACAAAGTTTTTTTTTTTTTTTTTTTTTTTTTTATTTTTTTAAAGCAGTTACACTGGTATGAACGTAAAAAATCCATACGATTATAGTGATGTGTCGGTATAGTTCATTTGACCACACACCATTGGAACAAAAGAACCTGATGTTGCCACATAAATCACGTCTACGGTGCATAGTTGCATAGAATTAGAATACGGTCTAAATCATAT
Organism: Artemisia tridentata subsp. tridentata; assembly: GCA_021014915.2. Classification (NCBI taxonomy): domain Eukaryota; kingdom Viridiplantae; phylum Streptophyta; class Magnoliopsida; order Asterales; family Asteraceae; genus Artemisia; species Artemisia tridentata. Next base: position 82,908,480 of record CP139504.1, read on the forward strand.
AAATCTTGATGTATAAATCCCATTTCTGAAATCTCTAGATTTGGTAGGATTAAGACATAAATCCTATTTATGTCATTGTTTTAACGTCTATAGTCATTTATCCGGACCACCTCTTATTAATATTACAAAATAGGTTGCGCTGTGCCCCGGGGTCCTTCGTTCTCATCTAAAGACCCTTTGGCTATTTCCTCGCTTATGATACTAAAACTCTAAAACGGGCCAAGCTAAGATAAACGTCATACCATGCCGTCAATTTCATGTCTAGAATTGTTCATTTCTGTTCTTTTCCGTTGCAATACTTAAGCAAGTTGATTTAGACGACAAACATCATGTGTGGCGTTTATTCCAGTATTCCACATCTATAACGTATATTCAAGACTCAAAAGCGAGCCTAACTAAAACGTAAAATCATTGCATAATCACGAATGATACGACGTTCGTGTGGGGGACATATATGTTGAGAAGTCTAAGTTGTTCTTTCGGTCTTTCTTCACAAAATATCATTTTGAGTTGTTCTTTCGGTCTTTCTTCACGAGTTGCTCAACTACTATAGGTATGTTTCGTAGCAAACGTTTAGGGGCGTTTTGAAGCAACTAGCGGTTAGCGTTTTGCACAAAATGCTTGTCTGAAAATAAGCAACTAGCATTCCTACTTTTTCTAAACGCTCCTACTCAAAGTGCTACTTCTAGTAGCATTTACAAGCAAGTACCGTTTCTACTTACTAATTATAAACATGCATCCATGTTACAAAACGCTTTATCAAAACAAACAGCTACAACTTTGTGCTATTACTTTTCGCTACTGCTTACTGCTACTGATTTTTTATATGGCTATGTTATCCGAACATTACCTATATTGAAAGAGAAAGCATTCTTTTTTTTTTTTTTTTTTTTTTATTAAAAAGTTTGAAGTTGAACTTTAAAGGGCTTAGCATCTAATGATGCTAACTTTTGTTTAATAGTTAATTAATTCACTTTAGACTTTACATAATCATTTAATTAGAACATCACAATCCATAATATCTAAACACAAATACAAAGATTTCACTCTCTTTGACAATACTAAAAGTATATAAAATATGATTAAATCCAATATTATGGTGTTGTAACATCATTCTATTTTGTCTTTTAATAAATTGAATTGTAAGTTGTAACTATTAGTAGAAGTAATTATGTCTAATCTTGTTTATTTGAGAGTAAATTTAAATTTTTGACAATAATAATCCTATGAAAATGCAAACAAAAACGACATCGTACGTGCAAGTAGAGCGTCATGTCATAATTATTAACTTTCTTTAGGAAGACCAACAAGTTGTTAGGGAAATATCGTTTTCAGAAATAATCAAAGCATGTTTTGGACTATGAAAATTGATATATCAACAATGTTTATAAGGACGCAAAGACAAATAAAACTTATAAATCAGAAGAAATAATTTAGATCGTATACAAGTGATGATGTTGATAAAATGGTGTGTGGCTTTGAATTCATTAGGAAATATTGTCATAACAAAAACATGGTTCTCTTAGTTTTATGAATTTGACATATTTAGAGGTATTTGTATGACACTAAGGTACAACATGGTAAATCAAAATCAATTTATTTCTTAAGTATAACGGTTAATTTGTAAATTTATAGTTTTACAGTTATATTGTTTAGTTACTGAATTGATATTATAATATTGCTAGGATCTTTTTTTTCTCTATATATTTGAAAGGCAACAGAAGTTTTAAAGTTATGGATTGAATTATATGTGAACAACTTTTCTAAGAACGAATACATCAAGAAAATATGATTAAAGTAAAAAGTGCAATTGTTTTTTTGACTTGCTTGAAAGGTTATCATCATATTGCAATCTTTTAGTTATAATAATATCCACTCGATTACCCTTTTCACTCCAAGTCATTATGTAAAACCATGACCGGATTTGAGCATGTGCGGGGTGCTCGACCGTACAGGCCCTCCAAATTTTCAGGGGCCTCAAGATTTGTATGACAGATTGGCAGTGATGTTTTAATTCGTGTTTTTTCGTGTAAATTTGATGAAAATATATTCTAAAACCTAAGATACGATGATTTTTATCAAACCTAAGTAAAATTTGAGTAGTTTTAAGCTTTTATAAGAAAAATGGCAAAAAAAACTGGGTTATGGATGTTTGTAAGCATGAGGAAGATGACGACCTTAGACAGTTTTCATTTTGCACCCCTAACGTTTTTAGGCTTTGCAGTTTTGCCTAACATGTCAGTTTTGTTTCTAAATAAGTGCAAATGTGTTTATGAAATTAACATTTTCAACCCAAGTTTGAGAAAATGTTAGAAATGATCCAATTTGTTTCCTGGACAATATATATTTTTTATTTGCTATACGAAAAAGTTTAAAAGGTGTTCTAGCTCTATTAATGAAATACATATAAACTTGTTAAACACCGTAGTGTTTTGGGGTATTTAATATTTTCTTCATGATTTATTTTTACCTTTATATGTATGGCTTAAGGGGTCTAGATTTTCATTATGGCACAGGGCCTTTAAAATTCACGGGATGACCCTGTGTAAAATTTCATGATTTTGACCCTTTAATTACATGTCATTTGTTCGAGTATGTTGATGGGAAATTAGGCTTGACATATAAACTTGTTAAACACCGTAGTGTTTTGGGGTATTTAATATTTTCTTCATGATTTATTTTTACCTTTATATGTATGGCTTAAGGGGTCTAGATTTTCATTATGGCACAGGGCCTTTAAAATTCACGGGATGACCCTGTGTAAAATTTCATGATTTTGACCCTTTAATTACATGTCATTTGTTCGAGTATGTTGATGGGAAATTAGGCTTGACACACTCAACCGGATTTTTTCAGTCGATCGCAACAAAAACCACAAAGCGACCGAAGGTCGCTTGGGATGTGAGGGTCAATCGCTTTGGGGTCGCTTGGCATTAAACTTGAATATCGATCGCTTAATTGACCGATTGTTTCATTTGTAGTTTCATCCGAATATTAAACACACAAACACAAACATATTTAAAAAAAAAACATTTTCAACTATAAATACCAACTTTAATTCAAACACACACAAACACCTTCAAACACACACACAAATCCATTCAAAACTGCAAATGTCTTTCAAAAAAGATTTCTCACAACAATTCCCCTCTCCTGAACGTCGAGATTTTTCTTAACAATTCCCCTCTCATGAACATGATGAAGAATTCCATACTCCACCTGAACATACCTTTCCGGTTTTCAGTCCACCACATGAACCGGTGAACAATCCACCGAAAAATGAACCGGTTAACAATCCACCGGTTGTCCATCAAGACCCAAATCCGTTTGGTTTAACTGAGGAACAACTCAGACAAATGGACCAAGATATGCAAGTCTTCCTGGAAATGGAACAACTTGAAAGAGAAGAGGAAGCTGCTCGTTTGGAGTGGCAAGCCAGGGAGGATGAAGAACGTAGGAAGAACTGGGAAAGTGGTTGGTTCCCACCTGATTCCGAATCCTCTGAAGATGGTTACCCAGACTAAGATGATACCTTCCATTAAGTTGTATCGTAGTTTCATTTGTAGTTTTATTTCAATTTCCGTATCGTAGTTTCATTTTAATTTCCGTATCATAGTTTCATTTGTAGTTTCGTTTTAATTTATATAATGTTTATATTTTTTAATGAGTAAAATGTTTGATTAAAAAAAAAAATCGGTCACCGAGTGTGGCAGGTCGGTCGCTTCTGATCGCCGGAAAGAGAAAGCTGACGTGGCAGCCGGTGACTCAGGTCGCTTTAGGTCAAGAGTGTGTCCAGCCTTATGTACTATCATAGAACAAGAGTGAGAGGTGATGTACGTGTTGCAATGTGCAAGTTGCAAGTTGCAACCCTAATAATGAGAACCAAGTTTGGTGAGTTTGTCTTTGCATGAATATTTGCATTGACACACTCATAAAGTATGCTTTATGTTATTAGACTTAACGAAGTAATCATTTAAACTTTAAAGTGTCATTAGAACACTAGTTTGGCTTTCTTGAATAAAACCAATCATATGTGTACGTGCTGCGTACATTATCATAATTCGCGCGGCAATAAAGTATGAATCCTCGCAACACTCGTACGCATATACACATACATACACAAGTGTACATGAGTATGTTCATTGCATCAAAAAAAAATGAGTGATCATGGTATAGTTATAAACTGGTTACATTTTTCAAAAGCATGCGAAGATGATTTAGTTGTTAGACTTTTGAAACAAATCTATTACAGACAGAAATGAAGAACCACATCTAGCCACTACGTCCCTGGTTAGGAATTAAATGTACGTATGGTATGAATCAAACTTGCATAATTATGAAACTATGAAAGCAATATGAACCAAACAAATGCCATGGATGTCAATTAAAGAAATGTATGTTGTCAGCATCAATCAACAAAAATTTATGTTTAATTTTAAGATTGATCATTTATCAAGTTAAGAGATGTTCGGCTAATTATAACGTGGAATGTGGTGAGATTGTCCAAATGGAAGATTAAAACTCTTTCCATTGGAGGACGTCTTACGCTTCTCAAATCGGTTCTTGGATCTACTCCGATCCTATATATAACATGTCTTTGTATAAAGTTCCTAAATCTGTTCTTAATGTTATGGAATCCATTAGAAGGAATTTTTTCAATGGCGCTCAAGATGGGGAAAAGAAAATAGCTTGGGTTAAATGGGCAAAGGTTCTTGCATCAAAGGATCATGGTGGTTTAGGTGTTTCTAGCTATTTTGCTCTTAATAGGGCACTGCTGTTAAAATGGGTTTGGCGGGTTTTATCTCGTGATAATTCCCTGTGGTTTCGGATCATTCGCGCTATTCATGGCTCACAAGACCAAGGCCTCTCTGCTGCGTGCCCCTCGAATTGGAGTTCTATCGTCAAGGAAGTTAAGGCGCTCTCTTCCCAAGGTATTGACATTATTTCTCATAGTAAAATTAAAGTTGGTAATGGTAGAAGTACGAGCTTTTGGAAGGATCTTTGGATTGGTGATACTCGTCTTTGTCATAAATTTCCGCGACTTTTTGCGTTGGATGTGAGTAAAGAGGGCACGGTGGAGACCATGTTGTCTGCTCCGCTTTCTTCTTTTTTTCGTCGTAATGTTAGAGGGGGTGTTGAGGCTGAGCAACTTTCACAATGTCTCAACGTCATTAGTTCCGTAGTTTTATCCAACTCCCATGATCGTTTCATTTGGGACTTGAATGGAGATGGGGAATTCCGTGTTAAAGATATTCGAAAACTGCTTGATGATGTGTTTCTCCCTAAAGACGAGGTTCCTACGAGGTGGGTTAAGGTGATCCCAATTAAGATAAATATCTTTGCTTGGAAGGTTTCCCTGGATCGTCTCCCCACTCGGGAAAATTTAGCTCAACGTGGCGTGTCTGTGCCTTCTCTTTCTTGTCCGAATTGTAACAACGGTCTAGAGCACTTGGGCCATATTTTATTTAGCTGTGATATCGCCAGCAGTGTATCTCGGATGATCTGTAGGTGGTGGAACCTGAATTGGCATCCTTTTGACTCGTACTCTTCATGGCTCTCTTGGTTCAAGGCGTTGAGGATGAGATCTAGTACTAAAGATGTGCTAGAAGGGGTTTTCTATACATCTTGGTGGAGCATCTGGATATTTCGCAACCAAATCCTTTTTGCACCAAAAAATCCTCGTAAAGATGTTCTATTTGACGATATTGTTATGAGATCTTTTACTTGGTGTAGCGCTAGATGTAAAAGTAGTATTGCTTGGGATAGTTGGTTACAACACCCTTATCTTCTTTTCTTGTAATTGTCTAGCTCCTTGCTAGTGGTTTTTTCTAATAAAATCGTTGCCGTTCAAAAAAAAAATAACGTGGAATGTGGTTAATTATCAAGTTGAAACTATAACGGCTGTGTTTGGTAACGCAGATTATTGGGAGATTTTGGGGGCTACAGCTTTTTTTTCACAAAATAATCTATTGTCCAAAAAGTAGTATCGTTTGGCTGCAAAGATTAAGAAAGATTATAGGAAAAATAATCTCTAAAATTAAAAGTTCATCCAACCAGCTTTTTAGAAGGGGCTAGAGATTATTTTTTTTTATAATTACCATTTTAACCTTCAAAAAACCCACATTTATTATTTGTATGTCCAGTTACGTCATTTTACACTTTTAATCTACAATTACAGCTAGTTTGTCAAACACTACTACAAAAAAAAAAGCTACATTATTAATCTTTTTCAGCACCAGCATCAGCACCAGTACCAGCACCAGCACCAGCATCAGCACCAGCACCAACAATTTTGCCAAACACACCCAACAAGTAATCTTATCTCTTTGAATAATATGTAAAATTTATTATAAGTTAGTTTGGTTTTATCTATAATTCGATTTTGCATGGCTGTTATACATACATTTAAGACACAAGAGATTCAACATTCGAACCATAACACACACACGCAATTTACAACCAAATTTTGAACCACGCAATTTTAAACAACATTTGAGCCATGCATACTAGAGATTAATAAATGAGGCTAATCATCCAACTCTTTGAAATTGCTTTTGCATTATGGTCTTGTAACTATTACTTCTGTCTTAACATTATTGTCCATATACAAGATTTATATTGTTTTAGAAAAAGCGGGTTACTACACTTCTCAAGCAATCAAATATTATCTACACCCATTAAACTCTATTATGATTGGTTAAAATAAGAAGTGGACAATTATTTTGTTACATCCCCAAATGAAAATATGAATAATAATTTTAAGACAAAAGGAGAGTAGTATGAATAATTCTGTTATTATATACGCATTTTTGTATTTAGTCTTTGATGTTAATCTATGCTAGATTATGTTTTGGACACACATATCAAGTGTCATGTCTACTTTGTATATACTAATGCAATGATTAATAGGTATGCATAAAGTTGGATATAAAATTTGATGAAAGGAGTTAAGTACTAGTAGGTAGTAACAAACTTATACATAAATTTTAAAAACATAAGAAGAGGATGTGGTGGGATTAGTGACAAGTGCTATATTCCAAAGGTTGGCAGTCGTCGTACCACCCACACGCCCTTTAAATAATACACCTTCTGTCTCCAAAAGAAGGTCTAATCTTTGTTTAGTTCCAATCATTCAAAAGGTGTAATGGTTAGCTAATTTGCTATCTAAAGTTATTCTGTAGATATCGATTGACCATTTTCCATGCACTTGCTCTTAGCAATGTTCAACTGTCGTACTGACTTTTTGGCGAAAATTAAGATTAAACACAAGCCATTTTTCTTTTCAAATCGATCCTATTTGATCAGGCCAATTAAGAGTTTGTGATAAGAAAATGGTACCAAGAAATGCTTGTTTGATGAAATATTTCTATTTCTTATCTTTTTTAAAACAAATGTACGTTGATATTCTATTTTGGGTTATTTCACCAGAAATGTACTTTGTTGGTTTCCTTTTCAAAATAATTATGGAGTTCAACTACATCCATAACATCACTCCGACAAGACATTCAAGCAAATAATAGGCTCGTAATTTATAAGTTTATTTTTCTAGTCGTGCTGCATGTTCATCCAAACATTTGTTCAAACTCTATTGGAGATATTCGTGTTGTCTCTTCAAGCGTTTGTTTGCATGTATATTACGAGTAGTTTAATCTTTTTTTTTTTTTTTTTTTTTTTTTTTTTTTTTTTATTTTTTTTAAATGATTCGAATACTTGTACTTCTATGGACTAGATTGTTTACAATGTCAAGTCACATATTCCTAATCTTCAATATCGGCTCGAAATTGTTAGATTGATAAAACCCCGTAACAATATATTATTGATATATATTTATAGTGCAACATAGAAGATACTAGAAACACCAATTAACTTAACCCACATCTGAGCTTGGGCCGCTATATTGTCTAATATTCTCCCGCAACCCGAGTGGCGAAATCGCGAAAGCTTGGATTAGATTACAAAACTAAATAAACATTAAAGCAATAAAAGTTTTGTTGATTAAGACATCTGACAGCAAGCGGAGACAAATCTTCATCTGTAGATAGCAAACGAAAAGCAGTAAAGCAAATAATTAATTTTGATGACGACATCCGAAAGCAAACGAATATTAATCTTCATCATGCAGCAACAAAAAGCAAAGAAACAAAAATAAAAGCAAATCATTTTTTATTTATTTTTAAGGGATAAAAGGTGATGACAAGGGTTTGACGGGATGGCTTAGGGGAGGCAGCTCAACGTTGCCACCTACGTCTGAGGATCAGACCCGCTCCGATGCCATGTTAGATTGATAAAACCCTTTAAGAGGCAATGTATTATTGATATATATTTATAGTGCAACATAAAAAATACTAGAAACCCTAATCAACCTAACCCACATCCGAGCTTGGGCCGCTATATTGTTTAACATAAATGTCATATTTGCATCCAACATTCTTGTTTGTGTAAATGATTATGAAGTATTCACGTCAACTTCTCGGTACAAGAGAGCTTTATTAGATTTGAGTTTGCATTACAGTGGGTCAATGTAACACCCCCAAAATTTGGTACAACGGAAGCATACAAGTCATAGGTGCTACCAAATTGGAATCACAACACAAAGTATAGAAAACAGATTTATTTTATCTGTTTTAGAAGAAATTTCATAATCAAAAGTATTAAGTTTACATTATTCATAAATAGTGCGAAAATACAGGCCCATTAAATAATTTAGACGGTCCCAATTGAATATCAGGGTATCTTAATCCCATAACCATTCCATTTGCCAAGCGCCTCCAAAAACAAACTATCGCCTTAAACCTGAAAATACATGCTAAAAGTGTCAACACGAGGTTGGTGAGTTCATAGGTTTGAGTTTAAAACAATATAGTCGGACCACACGGTTTTCAAGCTCAAATAATCGTTCACAAACAAGTCAAATTTGATGTAGGCTCACACTGCCTAACTCATAGTTCCAAAACGAAAATCCGCAAATTAAATCATAAATCAAACAACTTGGACCATAATCAATCATATAGGTACTACACGCATATAGTGTCGCGCAAATTTATCTATTACGCTGGCTAAGTCATGAAACTGACACGTTAACCGCGCATAAGGAGCACCATATAATAATAACCGCGCACATGAGCACCATATAATAATAATAACCACGCACAAGCGCGACATATAACACTAAACACGCACAAGATGCGACATATAATAATAACCTTAGCCAGCTCACGTAATAGTTTCAGAAACCACAAACACAATTTCAGGTCAAATCAATAAAAGGTTTTGCATATTTCTCACCCCAATATTTCAATAAAATATTAATACGAGTAGCTCACGTAAATATATATCTTTAAACACTTGGGTCCATGAGAAAATAATCACATACGTAACAGATAAACACATAACGCATTCGAATAACCAAATCAAATATTTCAGCCAAGCAGTCAAATCTTGAGTAAAGAATTCGCGTATCCAAATAAAAATCATTGTGTTTAGTTAAAAACGAGCATGTATTCTCCCCAAAAATAATTCAAAAACAAGTAAAAGTAGGGGCCATGAACTTACCTTAATATGCAGCAACGCAAAAATCACAACTGGCATCAAGTAGCAAAACGCAACGGTATCAAGGAGTACGAGCACAACGGTACGAGATCGGCACAACCTAATAAGTATATAGCTTATCTCAAAATACGTCTCGCAAAGTAAAATTTTTTTCAAAAGACAAAGTGTCTAAGTTTACGTGGAATACTCGTATCAATGATTTCAAAAGTTTAGCATCATTACTCGTAAGAAAAGTTTAGTATCAACGTTTCGTGTGGTGGTAAGAAAGTACAGACTCGAAATACAACTTACGCCAAAATATAATATATATCCCAATATATTATAAAAAAGTAGTCAAGAAAGTATTGACGAGAACTCAAGTTGAGAAGATAATGGCTAGAAAGAAGTCGAGGAAGTAACGACAAAGAATTATGTCAAGAAAATAAGTCAATTGGTAAGTTTCGGTATTTTCCCCATAATACCAAATAGCTTAGAAAAGTCATTTAGGTTTTATAATAAAAGTCAAAAGACATTGGTTTGGAATGTTTTATAAATTTCGGTATGACGTGTCCGTTTATACAACGTTCCCAAGTTATCGTGACTTTACTAAATTCAGTTTCCCAATTCAATTTAATAGAAAAACTAATAAAAGTATTCATTGGTTATTAGACATTATTTCCTTATTGTATATTCGTTGCGAATAAAATATATTAAATTCATCATTAGTCTAATATATTGTATTCGTTTCAAGTCCAATAAGTCCAAATTGTCCAATACATGTCGATACATGTCCAATAGTATTATTAAATCCGATATACGTCTCACGTGTCAAGTAACAATCCGTATCCAATACATTATTGGTTATGACCTTTTGTTTTGGAAGGGTAAGGGAAAAGTCGCTAGAGGTTTAGAAAATTTTAAATCTTTACATTTACAATCGTTTTATCTACTTTTGAATGTGTTTTTTTATTCGTAATATTTAATTTGCATAAATGATTTCTAAATTCCACCGCACTATTACGTTGTCTAAGACGGCTGGTGCAATAATCTTTCACTAACTTATGAAACACCTTGAACCAAAGTTCTTCCGCTCTAAAAGAAAGTTAACGTCTCAACTATGGTAATTGGGTATAGGTATGGCAAAATATCCGCTCCCGATGAGGAATTCGATACCCGAGCCCGGTTTGACTGGGAAATCCTCGAGTTGACCGGGTATAAGGACGGGGACGAAGAATTCCTGAAATAAGAAACAGGGATGGGGGCGGGGATGGGGCTACCACGAATCCCCGACCCGACCAGACCCTATACCCGACCATATTACGTTTAAAAATGTCAATTGTGTACATCGATATATATGTTGCTTAAAATTATGCATCGTTGATTTGTATTTCGCTACTTTATAATATTTCGTTTCATAAACTACATTTCCTATATGGTTATATATATAGTTGAGCATGAGATATGCTGCTATAATTATGTAATAACTAAAGGTGCCTTTGGTTCAAATAGGGAAATAGGAAAGGGAAAAACAAAGGGTATACTAAGGAATATAATGAAGCATTCCATTACATTGTTGTTGCTTGGTTCAAATAGAGGAATATGAGAGTAGGACTTGGATTTGAGTGAAACAAGGTAATGAATTTTCAATACCCCCAATTTGTTGGGTAATTGGTTATTACCCTCTTTCTAGCAATGATTGATTGCCATTATATGCAACCAACCATCATTTTTCATTGCCTTTGTCATTCCTTACCCTCTAAAACATCCCATCATGCACCCCCTAAGTTTTCCCACAAATACTATACACAAATAACAGTTCGTGGGTAGATTAAAAAAATATTTGTAAGAATATAACAAGTCTATCTTTTTCAATAATTCAATAGATTGCTGGAAATATGCATAGTAAAAACACTTTGTTTATTCTTACAAAAACTTACTGCTTATTATATTTCTTTTTAATTGTATAAGAATTATTGTTATAAGGTGAAATTGTACCACATTTGTACGTAGACATGTAAAAGATAATATATCTGTTTATAAATCCGCGATTACCCATGGGGTACCCGGTGAGGATTGGGATGGGGAAGCACAGGGGCGTCTCCGAGGATTTACGGGCCCTGTCCGAGCCGTTAAAAAATGTGCCCCTTAGACCCTTTATTGGGCTTATAAATTTATTATGGGTTATAGGTTTAGTTATAAGATTGAAATTTAATTGGGCCCAAGTTTAAATGTTTAATACCTATTTAAAAAAATACATATAATATATATATATATATATAGGATTTTTTTTTTTAAAATGGGCCCTCGCGTAAAACGGGCCCTGGCCGGTTGGCCTCCTCGGCCCCCCTTAGAGCCGCCCATGGGGATGGGGAAGCAAACCTGTTCCTCGATGGGATGTGGGCGGGGATGAGGATGTGGACTTAGGATCCGTGACGGGGATGTGAAATGTAATCCCCGACATCCGGACCCGGTTGCCATCTCTAATTGGTTATTTTCATAACCACTCAGGGGTGGCTTAGTGGCAAAATGACTTGTGACTATCACTATAAGATGTGTGAGGTCTCAAGTTCAATTCATGCTAGGTGCAACCAACCCTGAAGTGGCCACACCAACCTCCTGAAAAGGGAGGGCTTTACCCGGTTTGAGTCTGTGTGGCGGGGGTTCAAACCCCGCGGATTAGTCGGCTAAAAGATCAGAAATCATGGTTACTAAAAAAAAGAAAAGTAATTTGAATATTTTCATTTTTCATGTATTCTAAATGTTGTTTTTGAAAAGAAATACGATTATAAGAGTTTATATTTTTGCTAGCATGTGTCGCGCGTTGAAAGCCAAAATGATATATTGAAGACAATTAATTGTGACGAAGACAACAATCTTACGAATAACACAACAAACAATATTCAGAAAGAAGTGATAAAAAATTACTTCATATGCGATCATAGAAAACAAAATTTGCCTAACTTCTTTCCTTATACACCATTTTTTATCAATCAAACTTATATTATTATAAGGTGTCTAAATCACATATGAAAATGTCAAATTATTGGCCAAAACTTCATGTATCTTATTGGTTTTTAAAGATCACATAAAAACGTCGACGAGTGAATAAACATCGCTTTTGATCCCCACAACAAATATTTTCATAAAAACCAAATTTATGCATGTTCTTGCAACTTTACGTTATTTTAGGTATTTGACTACGTGTTTGTTTACAAGTATGTTTCATTTTGCACGAACTTTATATTTTCAATTGCGTATAATCATGTGTTTATTTTAATGTCTAATTGCATAATTTACAAGTCATTATCGGCTTTTTTTTTTTTTTTTTTTTTTTTTTTTTTTTTATCTCTTTGAAATATCCGTGAATTTCATGAGTCTTTTAGCCAGCGTAAATAAATTCCAATATTAATGTTTACATCTTCAAACTTGCTATGCTTGTAAAATGTTTAGATATATTATTGTACTTGTTACTTTTGGAATAAATTACGATCGTATAAAGCACCTCTGTAACATTATGTTGCATCGTATTTTGAGTTTTTACATCACATCTTTAAGGATGACACACCCTTTTTTATTCTTGGAATTACCACTCAACTTACCCATTAAACGAGCGTTGAATTTAAGTAACATAATTTTTTATTTTTGAAAAAGATTCCATATTATAGAAGCATAAAGTCTATGACAATGAATTGAAACACAAAATATACTCTTACAAAAATTCATTAAAAAGAAAAAATTAAACGAGTACCCGTGCATAGCAACGAGATTTTATAGCGACAAATCATTTTGTGCTAAAAAAATGTATAGGTTATCAACGAAAAATAATAAAAGTTTGAAGATTTGGGGATTAAACATAATGTTTTGAAACCCGGTTCGACCCTGATAGTTCAACTGGTTGAACCGTTCCAGTCGAAAAATGGGTCGATTTAAACCGAGTCAACCCGACGGGTTGGGTCGAAAACGGGTCTAATTAAACCGGGTCAACCCGCCGGGTTGGAAGCGTCCCGGTTTTCGATATATAATAGTTTCCTTTTGAAATATATGTTTTCAACATTTCCTTTTTTAGTTTCAACCTTTCACTTTTTACTTTTTAGTTTTTCTTTTATATATAATATAGCAGGTACCCGCGCGTTGCGACGGCGGGTACCCTGTGACGATTAACCGGAGAAATAGATCTCGATGAGACCTGATTCACCAGTTTGTATCGGTCTCAACAGGTCCTCTCTGGTTCGTTTTCGGATGGCTTTTATTGGTTAGCCGAACCAGTGGCGACACCGGTTCCCGGTTGAACCCGTTAGTCTAGTCCGGTTTTCAAAACTATATGTACCATCAACTTTTTTTTTTGAAAGGTGAATTTCTTTGAAACTTCGTGTCGCGATTCGACAGCGGGAGGTCTAGCTTACGTTGTCTTAACCGGGCCCGCGCTATATGTACCATCAACTTGTTAGCCTATATGAAGCTTTGTGTGTTTTATTAATTTGTATAATGTGTATAATAACATATATTTTTCATTTTAGGGTGTTTTAAAAATATTATTAATTAGTGTGTTTAATTATTTTATATTTTAGATTATGTTGTAGCTTGTTTAAATTGAAATTTGTGAAAATTTTATTGTACTTTTTAGTAAGTGATATTTTAATTGGTTGTTTTAATTTGGTAGATATGCTTTTAATTGGTTGTACTTTTAAGTAATGGTGTTTTAATAAGAGTATTAATTACACTATACATTTCTCTCACCTTTGATTTTCAACATTTCACTTTTTGAAGGTTTGACCGTTTTTGTTTTATATGTACTCTTACAAATATAGATTAAAAAGAAAAAAATATAGATATTTTATTCTCCATAAAAAAGAAATACAAAATAAATGGAAATTATATTGTGGCTATTAGAAATGATTATTTAAAAGATTCTTTTTTTTTTTTGAACTTTATTTAAAAGATTCTAACCTTATAAATTCTCATCGTCCCCTACCCTCTTCTCCAACAACCGATCGATTTTATAAATCTCACACACTCAAAAACTCTTTCTTTTCACTTCTAAACGGTTTTTCTTTGATCCCTTCTCATAGTACAAATACTTTTTTGGAAGTTAAGAAACTATGGATTCGTTTAGATTTATCGACAATATACAAGTCGAAAAGGCGAATGCACTTGCTAGATACAAACGCCTTAACAATATTACAAAAGTGTTTAGGCTTATGGAGTTTTTGGTCGTTGTTGCTTTAATCTCGTGGTCTACAAGTTATGTTCCTAATGGTTTTAAGGTTGTTGGTGGATATATATACGCATGTTCGTGTTATATATTAAACCAACATGTTGTGTTTCTACTAGGGAATTTCATTGTTATACTTTGTTACGTTCTCTCTGGTCATGCAACAGAATCTGTTGCAGTAGATTCTGCAACAGATTCTATTGTTAAGAACGTAACAGAATCAGTTGTTCCACAAGGTTTTGAATACAATTACAAAACATATGAGACTAATGAAACTGTTACAGAAGTTGTACCCGCGCAGTTGCCTGTCGTGGACAACTTGCTTCGGATGAAGGAGACAGTTGTTGCTGAAAAAACTGAGGGTAAAATTGTCGAAAATGAGGAAGTGGTTGTGAAGACAGAATCTGCTGAAGTGGTGGCAATAAAGCAGGCTTCTAGGCAAATTGAGAGGTTTAAAAGGACACAATCGGCTAGATTGAAGCGTGAGATGTCGATGAGGCCTTCTCGTGAATTGAGGAGGTCAGTTACTGATAGGCGGAGAAGTGGTCGAGATTTGGATACTGATAGGCGGAAAAGTGTTGATAGCCTGAGTAATGAAGAGTTTCGGCTTTCAGGTATTGATAGGCGGAGAAGTAGTCGAGATTTGGATACTAATAGGCGGAAAAGTGATGGCGATTCGACAGTTGATAGCCTGAGTAATGAAGAGTTTCGGCTTAAAGTTGAGGATTTTATTTTAAAGCAGCAGAGTTTTCTAAAGGAGCAGGCCATGGTTGAACAATCTTACTAGCTTTAATTTTTACTACTACTATGATATGATAATTATTAATTATTGATAATTTTTATTGTTGAAAATGTGGGTTATCAATTCTTAATAATTATTGTTTTAAGCTATATATGAAGCCTTATTATTGAGAATAGAAAAGGGCTCTCTTATATGATATTTCAAATGCACACAATGATGAGCTCTCCTTGAATGATTTGAGTGACCACTGTATGTCTTTTTCCTGAACAGGGTTGTAAGTCAGTAACTAATAATTGTCATTCAATTAGTGTCCATTGTATGTCTTCTAGATGGCTTGTCTATGTTGACATGTTTTAAAATCAACTTAGACTGGGTTGCGAATCCGACCATATTACTATGTTGATTGTTGTGTTCGAATTTGGTATTCGAGCTACTCCTTGAATTGAATTGGATGATTCATCTTAGGTGAGCCTAGGTTGCGACAAGGCGTGCAAAACAAAACTAATCTCTTTGTTAAGTTGGTTGAAGCTAATTACGAGTTTCTTAATTGGCACTAAGCTGCATTGTAAGATGAGATTTTATGCACTTATTTTCATTATTATTCTTAAGTAGCCAATCTAACTCATTTTCGAGTTATACCCATATACTTTACGACGAATTGTTAAATGTAATGTATTATCTCATACAATCTTTGGTAATTGATCATGTCTCCTTAAATGCATATAGATCAAACAATAAACAATAAGAACAAGAGAATCCCTCTCTCTCTATATATATATATATTAAGATTGACACCGTAATTTTTGACCCTAATACGCACTCATAAAGGGTTTTAGAAGGAATGTAATAATTTTGCACGAATAAAAAAGTGACCATGATTGGGTAGTTGAGTGCAAAAGCCATGCTTTGTTCGATGAGTATATGATCAAGTGACAAATGGAGATGGATAAAAGAGACCGGAATCAATGGCTTTTTACCATTAAATTTTACTCCTAATTCATGTGCCTATCATATCTTTCTGTTTTCTCCAAAAAGATTGTATACTTATCGAATAACATTTAAACTAATATTTACCTTTCACTAAAAATCTTTTTAGATGATAAAGAAAAACACATTTGATATGTCATTTTAGAAGAAAAAAAACATGTTGCCACGTTTCATAAAAGGGTTATCTCATTAGTCTCTGTAAGTCAAAACTACACAAATACCATTTTTCAGAATTCGAAAAATTATGGCATAGAATGAATCGAACTTGGGTGGCTAATTATGCAAATATTATTAGTTATCTAATAGCAAATACCAGAGAGCTTAATTGTTTTGGCTTATATATAGAATAACGTTATATATCATGATCGGCTTATGAAATTACTATCAATTTCAAAACTTTTAAAATAAGCTAAAGGATAAAACTCTTGTTTTTTATAAGTTTAAAATTTTACATATACTTCTGGCCTTTAAAATTTAATAACAACAATAATAATAATGATAAAACTAAACCTATTGTAATACCAAAATCTCATGTACACATGAAATTATAAGTACTGTTATAGATATATGTGTTTGAATCAGATAAATCTTTATATCAAAACTTTGTGTGTGCAAAAGGTTATTAACTAGTGAATGTAAAGAGGGATTTTTTTTGTGCGACCAAGATTTAAATGTAACTTTCATACTTAATATTTGTTTGGCAGACATAACTTATAAGAGATTATAAAAAAAAAATAATCTTCCATAATTTATGAAAATCAAAAGTTACTTCATGTAACTTATAAAAATAATATCTTTTTATAATCTTTTTCAGCACCAGCACCAGCACAATGTATTTTTACCAAACATACCTTTAATAGTATTATTTTTTCAATTCACAGGAATTTTCTATGGACATATATAGCATGCACCTGACTAGCCAACCCATTGGGTTGTTAGTTTGGGGCTTGGTAGCATGTAAAATACAACAAGTTACGGCTTGCTCTTATCCAATTGTGTGCAACTTCTCCAACAAAAGAAATCCAATTTAGCTAATGTATTTACTCTTATATAAAAATAATTATTCTCATTCTTGTTTTATTACTCTTTTTGCCTACCAAGCAACCAACTATTTCATAATAACCTAATTAAAATATACGACACAATTCCTAAAACTGAATAAATTAAAAAATCTAAAAGGTTACAATAAACATTAAATAAAAGCTATATTGCCACCTCGACTCCTTTCTCATCTCCTCACCATACGTGTTATGATTTGATTTTTTAAATGTTTATGAGAAAAAAAACTTGCACTTCAAAAATTTGAAACATATATTAGCTCAATTTTATATACGGTACTTATATTTTAGTGTTGTTATAAGAAAAAAGCAGCAAAGGTTCTTTACATGTTGCATGTACATAATTTTTAAGGCAATACTTACATATTTTAGTGTTGTTATAAGAAAAAGCAGCATAGGTTTTTTGTGATAAAAAAAGAATGTTCATAATTTTTATTCAAGAACCATACACTTTGTTGACTATATCCATTCATAAATAGTAATAATTGCACTTTGGATATTAAAGCAAACCAATCATTACATGGGTTAATAGACAAAGAAGTTACTAAAGTTTGGGAAAATGTTTGCCTAAGTTATTATAGTTTAAAACGTTACAAACAAGTTACTCAAGTTCACATGTTTATCAACTGGGTTACTAAAGTTTCAAAAATGTTACACTAGGGTTACTCCCAAGGTGGGCAACCGGTTGATAGCCGGTATCCCAGCCTGAAACACATTCAACCTCAAAGAAGTTACTAAAGTTTGATAAAAAGTTCGCCTAAGTTACTAAAGTTTCAAAACTGTCATCTAAGTTACTCAAGTTCACGTGTTTTGTTTTTGTAAAAGTCGGTTTTGTAATAACTACGATACAGAATAAAATAGGGTAAATCCATAGATGTACTAACTAAAGGGATTCATTATACATAACCAACTAACGAAAATACCATTATAAACAAAGAAAATTTGCACGTTTGGTCCTTTTTGTTGCAGAATCTTGCAGCGTCTTTTCTTTTGGCCAACAGGCGTTTGTAATTATTTTAAAAAATTTTGGTTAATATGTTTTCATCCGCTATTTATCCGTTTTATATGCTTGTGTACGTTTTATACATTTTTGTACGTTTTCTACGTTTTTATACGTTTGTGTACATTTTTTATGTTTTTATACGTTTGTATATAGTTTTATACGTTTTTGTACCTTTTTTTTTTCACCTTTTTATGCTTTTTTTTTACGTTTTTATACGTTTTATACGTTTTTATGTGTTTTTTTTACATATTGTACGTTTTCATAAGTTTTTATCCGTTTTATCTTTTTTTATCCGTTTTATCTTTTTTTATCCGTTTTATCTTTTTTTATCCGTTTGTACAAGGAACTGAAAGATAGTGCACCCCTCTCTCATCACAACAAACCCACTATCCCCCAAATTGATGGCATGAAGATCCTTGCCTATAAGGGAATATAATCCAGAATTAGACATTAGTGAACAGGAATACAAACCCATTATCCGTTTTAACTATAGTAACTTAAGTGAACATTGCCCCAAACTTTAGTAACTTATGTGAACATTTTCTCAAACTTTAGTGACTTATTTGTCTATTAACCCATAACACATCAGTGCCACGTTGGAATTTAACCGGTAGTAAAGGGTTAAAACTAAGACAGTAACTTATGTAATCGGTGAGAAAAAGTTGAGTAACTTGTTTGTAACGTTTTAAACTATAGTAACTTAGGCGAACATTTTCTCAAACTTTAGTAACTTATTTGTGTATTAACCCTCATTACATGAATATATCATTATTTTTTATTACATGCATAAAATACTTATTAATCACCCATAGTACCGTTTTATGATAAATGCAATCTTTGTTTGATATATGGTGTAATTTATTAAACTTGAGTACAAAAGAGAAGGGTCAATGACTTATATTGCTAACGAACTTTCCCAGACCCTTTCTAAGTACCACCGATTTACTTTTTTGAATACCATTATCACCAACAAAACTTGATGTTACCTGTAAATACCACCAACATACCCATATGATTTTCCATGTCATTAATTTAGTTAAAATGAAATTTGTTGTGATTATTAAATGACCGAAATACCTTTATCTCCTTACATTATTTACACTATGTTCTTGAGTTAAAATTTGAGAGGAAAGGAAAGGAAACAGAATGTTTTTTGTGTTCTTGAGTTTCTTTTTAAGAGAGGAAAGGGAAGTAGAGAGGAAGATGGGAGGAAGTTTTCTTAATAAAATATTCCTCCCATTTTTGGGAGGAAAGGGAAAGGAAACGGAATTGATTGTTGTGTAAAGACTAGTATCCCCTTTTTAAAACATTTGACATTAACAACTAAAGGGCATACATGTAATTTGCACAAGTTATTTTCCTTTTCCTTCAACTCAAGAACATGATTTATGATTATTTTCCTTTTCCTTTCATCTATCCCAAGAACATATCAACTAACACTTCATTTCCTTTTCCATTTCTTTTCCCATTCCTATTCTTTTCCATTTCCTTTCACTCAAAACTCGAGAACTGAGTGTTATAGAAATCCCATGTGAATAGACGAATGTACCCTATTAAAAGCACAAATCTTTAAATCTTTATAACCTATTAAAAGCACAAATCTTTAAATCTATATTACCAGATCTATATAAAATTACTATCAACACTTCATCTTCTTCACATACAAACACAGCCACACACAATCTATCTCGCTTTTCCCTCTTGTAAACTAATAACCAGATTCTTGTTTCACGGATTTAAACAAGAAAAATCACAAGAACACCCTCTTTGTTTCACTTGATCTTTGAAATCCAAAATACTAACACAAATCTACAGATGTCCGAATCATAAACACGAACCAATTGTGTTAAATCTTTGCAGGTTTAAGACCACTTAACCTTGTTCTTGTTCGTGTTTAATCTTGGGTTTTTCGTTGCAGGTTTCGGACCATTCGTGTTCTTGATTTGTTGGGTTTTTCTTGACTTTGTTTTCTTCTTGAGTTAAAAACTGATTCTTGGTATAGTTTCGAACAAACAAGGTTGAGTTTTTGGTTTTTAACTGATAGATCAATAATGGTTTTGAACAAGGTTGATTTTTTGACTTTTTCTTTGATTTGGGGAAGATGATGGTTTCGCGGGGTTGTCACAAGGAGAAATGTCAATATTGTAATCTCCGGAATACTCGCCAGGGAAGATGGTGGTTGCTGGAATACTTGCCGGAAAATATGGTTGCTAACGGAATACTCGTTGGATACAATGGTGGTTGCCCAAATACTCGTCGGATAAGAGATACAGTTTGTGAAGGAACGTAACACCCCAAAAATATGGATTTGCGGAAGCATACATGTTGGGAACACGTCTTTTGTTTAATTCCAAGTCTTAGTCATTGTACGTTAAATAGGTTGCTATAATATGGGTTCTAAGTTAGTAATATAGCCCACGGCTCATTAGGAGCCCATGGGCCGGCTATTTGTCTAAATTGTTTCTAGAAGCATTGCATGTGCATGTTGCCCTAATAGTTCGCCTATAAATAGAAGGCATGGGGTAACATATTATTTGTTGGTTTTTATTCATTATTGTGCGGAAGCTTTGCTAGTGAATCGTATGAATGAAAGCAACCATTTCTTCTCTTCATCTCATCTCATCTCTCATTATTTACATTAGTGATCGATCTCTAGTTATTGTTTAAGTAGTTTTTACGTGTGTGTATTGGTTTATACGTTGAGGTATGCTAGTGTTGAAGCTAAACAGGACCTATCAAGTGGTATCAATCGCCATAAGATAATTAGTTGTGTGTTTTTGAGCAGTATACATCGTAATTTACTAGTTTTTTACGTTTGGTTTAGTAGATTTACTTTTGGTTTCGTAGATTTATGTTTGGTTTTGTGGTAAAAATGACTCAAATATCTCATTTCTTTCACTAACTTTCGCACTTGTACAAGTGAAAAAGTGATAATAGTGAGTAGAGATTAGATTTCTTGTCGAAAGTTGAGTTCTAGTAGATTTATTGTTCGAGTTTTAATAGATTAACGCTAGTTTTTCACTCGTTGCTTCTTATCGAAATTCACCAAAGTTTGATGTAGACGTTAACGTTAGTAACTTTCTTCATATTTACGTGTTAGTAAACATTTTGAACCAAAAACATTAGGTTAAAACATCATTTTCTAGGCGTAAAAGTAATTTGAAAAAGTTAGCGTGTTATCGCAATTTGGTGAAAAGAGGATTTATCGCAATCTGGTGCAAAAGAGGGTTTATCGCAAATTTTGAAAAGAGGGTTTATCGCAATTGTTCTTGAGGGCTTATCGCAAATTCCTTGTATAAGGAGTTATCAGAATTGTCACCAAGGGTTTATCGCAATTTCAGCTGCCTAAGGGTTTATCGCAATTGGAGTTCAGTGTTTTTCTTGCTTGTATAAGTTTGTGAAAATACTTCGACTTGGAGGCAAATCTCATATCTTGTATAAGATTTTGAGAAAGTGATCAGAATTGTAATTTAGACAACCTATCGAAATTGCAAGATCTATCGCAATTCTGCTAACTTATCGAAATTGCCTTTTCTATCGCAATCCAGATAATTTATCGCAATTGTCTGTTCTATTCGCAATTTAGAAAGCTTATCGCAATTATCAATTTCTATCGCAATTCTTGTACTTATCGCAATTATTGGACTTATCGCAATTCTTGGACTTATCGCAATTCTCAGGCTATCGCAATTCAAACTCTTATCGCAATTCAGACCCTTATCGAATTTGGCAAAGTGTGAACAGTGTTATCGCAATTGTTGTGAACAGTAATCTATCGAAATTCAACAAGAACATCACTAAACCAAAACCAAACATCTCATAACACACATCTTCATTATCTACAAGATCCACACAAAACACAAGAATGTCTCAACCACCATATCATAACTACTTCTATAATCAACAACAACAACAGTATCGTTAACAACAACCATATCCACGACAGTATCCTCAACCACAATATCAACCACAGTATCAACAACAACACATGTTAATGCAGCAACATCAATTTCTTCCACAGCAACAAGTCCCTCAACAACCAATGCAAAATTACCAACCTCCTTCAAGAGAACCACACTGGTTTAACAAAATGTGCATAGCTATAAGCAGTCAACAGTCGAGACATGAAGCAGGATCTTTGGACACACCACCAATGTTAACACCAGGGAATTACGTGCAGTGGTCCAGTCGTTTTCTCTGATTTATCGAGTTAAAGAAACCTCATGGGAAGTATCCGAAGAAGGTTATCATTGATGGACCGTATCCAGCTCCTACTACAACCATTCCTGCAGATCCAAATCATGTTCCTCCAAGAGAAGCTACAACAACCCCTATTCCTCTAGCTCAACTCACCGCAGAACAAGTTCTTCAACAAGAGGCTAATGAGTTAGCTATGTCTTACATCCTCCAAGGGATTCCAAATCCTATCTTCAGGAGCATCGATGCACAAAAGACAGCAAATGATATGTGAGAGCATGTACACCTTCTCATGGAAGGTACTGAGTTAAATCAGGAAGACTTGGAATCTAAGCTTTATATGGAATACACACATTTCACGATTGAAGCTGGGGAATCTTTGGAATCATACTACCATCGGTTTACCAACATCATAAATGACTTGGATCGTCACAATATTGTGTTACCAAAGATTGCTGTGAACTCTAAGTTTCTAGGATGTCTCGGACCGGATTGGCAAAAGTAAGTGACTTTCGTTCGACAGGCCAAGAATCTACACAACGCATCTTATGGGTTGTTGTATGATTACCTCAAACATCACCAATCCAAAGTTGACAAGGACCGAGCAGCTCGTGGTGGATTTTCATCATTACCTACTTCAAACCCACTTGCTTTAATGGCTCAATCTCACTTTGCACCACCAAATCAGGATTTTGTTCAACCATCACCACCTCATTCGGGTTATCCTTCACAACCTTCAAACCAACTTGTTCCATATGAAGCACCCTCACAATATTCTGATAATCAACTCATCTCATACGACAACACCGATCATAGTCTGTACTCCAACGTTGACAACGATGAAGATGATGCCTTTAACTCATTGAACGAGGGATTTGCGTTGATCGCTCGCGCCTTTAGCAAATTCTCAAACAAGTCTAACAATCGTTTAAGGTCTTCATCAAACACAAGGAATCAAGCAGTAGTTAATGATGTAAGGGTTGAAATTCAGAACAGGGCTTCAGGAAGATTTGGTTTAGGAAACTATATGGGGAATTCTAGTGGTCAAAGGTTCAGTTCAGGAGGAAGTGGTAGAAACAACATGGGTAATTCACAGAGGAGGGCTCAGATTGTTGAAAAAGGGAAAGGGATTGCAAACACATCAATCACATGCTATAATTGTGGTGGGAATGGTCATATGGCAAATGCATGCCCAAAGCCAAGGACAATGGGCAGTGCTTATCACAAGGAAGCTCTTCTTCTGGCATTGAAAGATGAAAAAGCTGGTGGTACTTTGACCGAGAAAGAACACAACTTTATGGCAAATGCATTCTCAGATGATGAAATGGAAGACCTTGAGGCAAATGCAGCCGTAATGTTGATGGCAAACATGCAAGAAATGAATATGAGTGAGACAGGCCCGGTCTATGATACCGACGGCTTTTACTCAGGTATCTGAATCTGATTGTCTTATTCATGAAATTGCATCACCATCTACACAAGAAAATATTGGTCAAAATGACTCATCATTATCATCTCAAGACAATGATCAAATAAACACCGTTGTTATATTTGATGATGATCAAATTAACCCCGTTGTTTCATTTGATGATTCTTTTGATGATGACAATCATGATCACATTGAACAAAATGATCTTATGCATGATACAGATCCAGAGCTTATGACCTTATTGTTGACCACCCAAACACAATTAAATGCACAAAAATCCCAGATTGATAAATGCAATGACATTAACAGAAACTTAAAAGCCAAAGTTGCATTGTTAACCAAGGATCTTGAGTGCTACAAGCAACAATTTTCAAATTTTGAAAACAAAGAAAAACGTGAGAAAAGCTTTGAGTCTGCATTCCAAGAGTCATACGTAAAGTACAAAATTTAGAACATCAAGTTCGTGAATTGACCGTTTCCAAAAATGAATTAATTTAACAAAAGGAACAAGAAAAATTTGATTTTCAAAAACAGGTTGACATTCTCCATTCTGAACTTTCTAAAACCAAAACAGAATTGTCAACTTGTCAAGAAAATTTTTCTGAACACAGAAAAGTTTCAAGGAAACGTGTTAATTCATACCTTGAGGAAATTGTGGCATTGGAAGGCAAACTTAAAGAATTTCAAAACGTTGTTTATAAAACGGGTGAATCTGTAACAACCATTCAAAAATTAACTGTCAAACCAAATCCCCAAGGATATGGCTTTGCAATTGGAAATGATCAACCACGTTTTTTAAACAAAGCACTCAAGGAAAATCCAAAGTTGTACAGTGCAGAATTATTGTTGGATGATACTTTCACACGTGTGGTTGTGTATAATACTGAAGAGGAACTGGAACACGAGGACGAGAGTCGATCTAAGTTGAGTTGTGTATATTATAACAAGCCATACGATTACTCAAAAAACACCTCATATTAGTGAAACTTTTGTACCTCAAAAAGATAGATCTGAACAAACGTGGTCTTTAACTGAAATAAATGCTTCGTCTGAAGTTGGTCCCGTAACCACTGTAGCACAAGTCAATGGTCCATTACCAAATCCAGGTGTCAATGAACAAATGCCAAAACAATGTCGCATTCTTAAATATTTTAATACATTTATGGATGACATCAAACTTTTGGAAGACGCAATTGAACGTAATTCTGAAATCAAAGTCTCTACTTTTCTCTCTCCCTATGAGAAAGAAAAGAGAGAAGTTTTTCAAAAACAATTTTTGCCATATGTCAAACACCTGCGACTTTGTGCAACACAGTGGGAACAGGAACTTCAATCAGAAGTTGCATCAATGATGAGCATTTTCAAAGCAAAAGATAACAAAATTGCAAAACAAAAATGTCAAAAGAAAGCTTTGGAAAAAGATTCAGATCGACTCTTGACAAATGTTCTAAGTTCTGATGTGATATCTGTGATTATGAATTCTATCTATTTGTCGTGTAATGAATTGCTTGTTGATGATCACTGTGTTGAAATTGAGACAATGAGAATTGAGATTGATAATCTGAGAAAAGACAATGAGAGAATTTGACAAATCAATGATGATGTGGAAAATAAACTTTCAAAAGAAAATTTCCAAATCAAACATAAACTGCAATGGTGTCAGGCTCAGAGTCTTGACTTTGAGTTACAATTACAAAACTAAAAGGAATCAGTGTCTTTCCAAAACAGTCATGCTTCTAACAGTCAATCTGGAAAAGAAAACGTTGTTTTAAAACAACAAATTTCTGAATATGAAAAAGACATTGATCGAGTTTGTGAAAACAGAAATGACACTGTTCGGTTAAACAGAGAGTTAGAGAGTCAAAGATTCAATAACAAAAACTCATCATCATTGAATTGAAAGAAAAAATAAAGGTACTTGAAAAAGGGAAATCTGTAAATAAAAATGTGATTGGCCCAGGAATGTACAAAATAGATGAAACACCAAAGACAAAATCTCCATAGACCTCTAATATGCAAGCTTCAACTTCTACAGGATTAGGCACCCCTCTTCCAGTTAGCAGACCAAAGACCAAAAAGACCAACAAGAAGTTTAGAGTCTGGAAACCTAAGAGTGGATCACCTAAAGCTGAAGGAGTAGAAGTTCACAATAGGAAGTCGAATAAAACGCATGTTATGTCAAACGTAGAATCAAACTTGTCAAAGTGTAATTCTGAAAATGATGTAACGAATGCTATGAATGTTTCTAATGATGTTGTTGTGGATGCTTATTGTGTGTTTTGTCATAATAGTATTTTGACTGGTAATCATCAAAATTGTATTGCAAGAACCCTTTTATCTCGTACACAGAAATGTACTACTGGCATTTCCTCTAGGCTCACTACCGCTGCTAAGTCCATTTTAGGAAAACTGCCAAAAGTAGTTTCTGAGACCATCGTTGACAAGACCGTAGTTGCCCCTAGGACAATTCATTCACCAAACGCATTCACTAGGAAGAAAGCACAAACTAGTTGGACGTGGCAGCGTTGGTTACAATATAAACCTAGTTTTAATTGGGTACCAAAGATGCTTAACACCTGTATTACTAACCCAACGGGATCCACCGGTTCCAACTCTCCATCTGTGTCCTCTTCTTGTGATGCAGGTGATTCAAATTGTGCTATGGATTGTTGATAGCGGGTGTTCCCGGTACATGACAGGCAACTTAAAGCTTCTAGTAAACTTCGTCGCGAAGTTCATAGGCACTGTCAGGTTCGGGAATGATCATTTCGCGGCTATCATGGGTTATGGTGATTATGTCAACGGGAAAATCGAAATCAGCCGTGTCTACTATGTTGAGGGTCTTGGACATAATCTATTCTCCGTCGGGCAATTCTGCGATGGTGATTTAGAAGTGGCTTTTCGGGAGAAAACATGTTTTGTTAGAGACCTACAAGGCAACGACCTTATGAAAGGAAAATGTGGCACCAGTCTTTATACTATTACCTTCTCCGACATGACTGCTTCGTCTCTGATCTGCTTACTATCCAAGGCACATTCCACCAAAGCATGGCTATGGCACAAACGCATGTCTCACCTGAATTTCAAAACAATGACCGAGCTCGCTCGTAAAAAGTTGGTCGATGGTCTTCCAAGATTCAGATACGCCAAAGATCATCTGTGTCCCGCTTGTGAACAAGGGAAGAGTACTCGTTCTCACTTTCCTACAAAAGCTGAGCATAGTACGGATCATGTACTTCAACTTCTGCATATGGATCTTTGTGGCCCGATGCGTGTTCAGACTATAAATGGGAAGCGATATATTTTGGTAATCGTAGATGACTTCTCGAGATGGACTTGGGTATATTTTCTTTGCAGCAAAGATCAAGCTCCTCTGAGGATCATCACCTTTCTCACAAAGATTCAGGTTCAACTACGCAACACCGTCAGAAAAATTCGAACAGACAACGGAACTGAATTCAAGAATCAGACTCTTAGGGAGTATTATGAGAAAGTGGGAATTGAACATCAAACATCAATTGCATGCAGCCCAGAACAGAATGGAGTGGTCGAAAGATGCAACCAAACGTTAGTGGAAGCCGCAAGAACGATGTTAATCAATGCTCAACTACCGGATTATTTCTGGGCTGAAGCCGTTTCAACCGCCTGCTACACCCAGAATAGATGTATGATCACCAAAAGGCACACAAAAACACCATATGAAATTGTTCACCGCAGAAAACCAAATATCAATTACTTTCATGTCTTTGGAGCTCTCTGCTATCCAATGAATGATCGTGATGACCTTGGAAAGCTAAAAGCCAAAGCGGATATAGGGATTTTTTTCGGATATTGTGAAAATTCCAAAGGATTCAGAATCTGAAACCGTCGAACCCGAGAGATTCAGGAGACCATACATGCTATTTTCGATGAGCTCACCGATATGGCTTCTGAGCACAACAGCTTAGGACCCGAATCCAACCGTCTCAACTTCCCTGATCCTTCAGCTGCATCCTTCTCTCTAAACCGCAAAGACCTAGAAGATTTTTTTGCTCCATTATTTGATGATACTATTGTTAGTCGTGCTTCTGATGTATCCACAAGTTCCACTGCACAACTATTCATCGAAAATCAAGCACCAGATACAACAGTAACTACCACAACTGCAGTTGCTGAAGATGCACCTCCACCAGAAACATCATCATCCGTAGATCAAACAGCTTCTACTTCTGCGTCTGCAGCTGAAGATCCCTCTCTACATTCTTCTGAAGTACCCACACCAGCAGATTATGACGGTAATGCTTTCTTTAATCCATTTGCTCCGGCTCCCACCATTCCTGATATCGCAGAGTCGTCCACACGCAATTTAGAACCGTCAAATCTGCACCACAATTATCAACACTACCCATCCACTCACAAATGGACTAAGGATCACCATTTAGTAAATGTAATTGGCAATCCAGAAAACCCAGTGTTGACACATCAGAGACTCCACACAGACGGTGAAACCTGCATTTATGCACTCACTGTTTGTCAATCAGAACCCAAAAATATTAAAGAAGCCCTTACCTACGACAACTGGATTGAGTCTATGCAAGAGGAATTGGATCAATTCAAGAGGTTGGAAGTTTGGGAATTGGTAGAAAGACCAGATGGGGTATACGTCATCGGGCTGAAGTGGATCTGGAAAAATAAGTTGGATGCGGATGGTACGGTTATTCGTAACAAGTCCCGGTTGGTGGCTAAAGGATTCAGTCAAGAGGAAGGAATCGACTTCGAGGAATCTTTTGCACCAGTGGCGCGTCTTGAGGCCGTTCGAATGTTCCTGGCATACGCTGCTCACAAGAATATCACGGTATATCAAATGGATGTGAAGACGGCATTTCTCAATGGACAACTCCGGGAAGAGGTGTACGTTACACAACCAGAGGGCTTCGTCGATCCAGAGCATCCGAACCACGTCTACAGGCTCAAGAAAGCCCTCTATGGCCTTAAGCAAGCCCCGAGGGCATGGTACGACAAACTATCTGCATTCTTACTAGCTAATCACTTCACTAAAGGATCAGTTGACCCGACTTTGTTTATACAAAAACACGGGGAGGATATTCTCATCGTTCAAATTTATGTAAATGACATCATTTTTGGTCCAACTCATGAAAAATATTCAAACGCTTTTGCAAAATTAATGAGACAAAACTTTGAGATGTCCATGATGGGCGAACTCAAGTTCTTCTTAGGACTGCAAGTTCATCAATCACCCCGTGGTATATTCTTAAGTCAGTCCAAATATACTCAGGAAATATTGAAAAAGCATGGTATGACTAGTTGTGACACCTATAATACCCCTATGTCCTCCTCATCCCCGAAGCTAGATGCTGATCTACATGGCACACCCATTGATCCTACAAAATACCGTAGTATGATTGGGTCTCTCATGTATCTCACAGCTAGCAGACCAGATGTTGTATTTGCCACGTATCTATGTTCCCGTTATCAGTCAAGACCAACTGAACGTCATCTGTCTGCTGTTAAGAGAATCCTTCGATACATAAAGGGAACCATTCATTTGGGGATCTAGTATCCGAAGGATTCTGGTTTTGAACTTGTTGCTTTTTCAGACACTGACCATGCAGGATGCTTAGGCACAAGGAAAAGTACGTCTGGGGGAGTATAATTTTTGGGTGACAAGCTTGTCTCTTGGCAGTCAAAGATGCAGGACTGCACATCACTGTCGTCTACCGAATCAGAATACGTCGCCATGTCAGCATGCTGCGCTCAAGTCATCTGGATGCGATCTCAGCTGATGGACTACAGATACGTGTTTAACAAGATTCCGATGTACTGCGACTCCAAGAGTGCCATTGCTATATCGTGCAACACCGTCCAACACTCAAAATCCAAGCATATTGCTCTCCGGTATCACTTCATCAAAGAGCACGTGGAAATGGGTACAATTGAATTATATTTTGTGGGTACAGAATACCAATTGGCAGATTTATTCATCAAAGCCTTGCCTAATGCAAGATTTGTTGAATTGGTTCACCAGATTGGTATGCGATGTTTGACTCCAGATGACTTGGAAAATTTTCTTAAAAACAATTAACAGAGTCAAACATCAAAACTATCTTTCTAAATATTTTGATAAAAACACAAAAAGATATTCAATTTAATTTTCTATTTAAAAAAAATGCAAGTATAAAATCCTCTTCAACACATTGTTCATTTTAAGCCATTTACAAATTATTTCTGAACAAGTGTTGAGGGGGAGACAGAAAACCAAACTTTAAAAATATTTTTATTTTCTTATACTTGCATAATTTCTTCCAAATTGTTGCTTCTAAAAGAATGGTGGTGAAATCATTTGTGTATTAAAGTTGTGCCAAATATGCTAAGTTTTAAAGATAGAACAATGTGAGTGAGCTATTAGATTGCAAAAGTTACATTGTTTAGGGACTAAAGGTGTAAAATAAGTAAAAGTTTTAAAGTTTAACAAAAAGAGTGAATTGTAATAACTGCTCCTGCCACCGTCATTTAATTTTCACCCACCGTACTTATTATTTACACCAACCGCAATCCACGGCCAAGATTCAACTTGCTAATCAGTTCAAGATCTTTCAATTTTGTGAGTGAATATTTAATGTACACATGTTTTTAACAAATGGTTTCAAAGGATTTCATGATCCAACGGTCTAAATTTGCAAAATTGAACTTTTTGATTTTAGGGTTTATGCATAATCGGGTTTATTGATTTTAAGTGTTTAAGTTGTAATTCTTTGGTGGGATTTGCTCGGAATAAGTTCCTAAACATGTTGCATATGCTTAAGTGAACCCAGAAACAAGATTATTGCATGTTCTAATTTAGGGTTTAAGCGTTGAAATTGGGGAAAATTGATTGTTTGTGTTGTAGTGTAATTAAACCATTGGAATGTTGTTCTTATGTGTTAAATTGATTGTCTGTGCCTTTGAATTGAACCCAGAAACACCAATGGTGTGATTTAGATTGTTAGGGTTTAAGAAGAACACGTTCAGGTTGAATCTTATGATTCTGTGGTTAATAGATGTTATAATTTGAACACAAGACTCAGAAATATCATAGGATGCTATTGGAAAAGACCAGACAAACATTTAACAAGTTTGTGATAAAACGCGATAAATCTGATGAATAGTACGACTACAGTAGTTATCGAAAACTCTTGTATAAGAGATTATCGAAATTGCCATTAGTATCGCAAATGTGATTCTATCGCAAATGTGATACTATCGCAAATGTGATTCTATCGCAAATGTGATTCTATCGCAAATGTGATCTTATCATAAATGTGGTTTTATCGCAATTGTGATTTCTATAGAAATTGGACAAATTCCTTAGAAATTTCCAAGTCTATCGAAATTGGACAAATCCTATAGAAATTGGTAAAATTGATATTCTTAGATAACTGCTATGTTTTAAACATGTAACATCAATCTAAGCAACAAAAGGATCACATGTGAAACATCAAGTTTAAGTATTTGCTAACTGTCATGTATCCTTATTTGTGCTTGATTGATGTTTCAGAAATCTCCAATGGCTGCACCTCAACAACAACCACTCCCAATGCTCACAAGAGCTGATGTTCTCCCACGAGGGTACAAGGCAGAATTTGGCCACAACAACGCGAGGGTAGATTTTCAAAAGATAAAATGTCTTGAACCAAGCTGTCAGATTGCTGTAGAAGTACTCAAACGACACAAGTACAGGAGCTTACTGGACAGATCTGATAGCATTCCTGAGTTGTACATTCATCAATTATGGAATACTATAGAGCTGGACTCAGATGAGAGGTACTTCACATGCACGCTGGATCGTAAAAAGGTTAAAGTCACTCCAAATTACCTTCGCAGAGCATTGATCTACCAGAAGCACCAGAACCTGCAAACAGATTCTATCCTACCCTAACTGAAGCAGAGGTCCTCAAATTCCTAATAGAAATTGGCTACGATGTACAACCGGAAATACCAATGACGAAAATTTCAAAAGTCAACGGCAAGTACAACCGGAAATACAAATGGTAATTTTCGCACTTTATTTTAATAATAAATATTTATTTATTATTTCTAAACCGAGCATTTCTATGCATAACTGAACATTTTTGTGCATTTCTGAGCATTTCGGGAAGCTATCCCGCGTACTGTAGCTTACAGTCACTGCAGAAACTGTCTATTTTTGTCAGTAAACATAAATTATTCTATTTTTGATAGTTACTGACAAGTTACGTATTTAACTGAGAAGCTTTCTCGCATTTACTGAAAAGCAACCCCACACGCGTACCGACACTACAGTAGTTATGGTAAAAGTCAAATAAATACATTTTTGAGCAAATTATAATATTTTATTATTATTCTGACAAAAACGTCGATACAAACTTTATTTTACGTATAGGTGTCCAAAAACATCAAACCGGGACTTTACGATAACATTTAAGCTTAAACCGACACACGATATATCCACAAGGCTCCAAATTTCGGATCCCCCTTGACCGGATCTACACACACTCCTTGTGTTAGATAGATACTTTGAATAATGCTAGTCTAGCACGCGGAATTTACTAGCAAGCACTCAAAAGATTTATTTGATGTGTTTTGTATGAACGAATGAAACAACGTATATATGAACAAGAGACAAATGATTCACTTCAACGATTCAATATTATTAATTCAATAATACGAGTGATCTCCTATCACTAGGGTTTTACAACCTTGAATCTTAGCACCAACAATACGTATAACTTCGTTTTCTCTAATCGTTTTTTTATAACCTTAAACCTAGGCAATCCTTTTATAGACTAAGGATTCCTGTACAAGATAACTATCATTCTAATTCTAGAATATATACACAAAATCTTTTCTATAATTATTTTTTACAAAGTTATAAACCGTACTAACTTCTTCTTCAACCGTACTAACTGACTTTGTACTATCAGTTTGTCTTCAAACTTATCAGCAGTACTAACCTTTATACTGAACCGTACTAACTGCTCAAAGCTTAATTCCTAACAATCCTCCCCTAAACTTATGATTTCTCCAAATCACTAAGTTTCTTCACATTAAGCTTTATTTTCTTTATGAGGGGGGTTCTTCCAAACACTATCAAGCAATCCTCTTAGATCTAGCTTTCACTCTTTGTTCAAGGTTGAATATCTTGGTTACTAACATATCAGCCATCTCAGATTCTTCATTAGCCTTGAGCATTACAGATACCATAGTTGTTAAAACAACTGGTCTGAGTGAATAATCTTTTTCAACCAGCATATAAATCTCTATTCCATCCTTGGTAGACACTCTGTGCACTCCACAAGATTCAAATAATCTCCAAGTGACATCCTTGACTTGTGCTTGAAATCTCCACATTGATTCTCCACCATCTGGTTCATAAATCCTCTTCAGCTGCACCCATAACTCTTTATCTTTGTCTTCAATAGGGTCTTGAACTTTGAACTCCTCTTTTACTAAGCTCCACAGCTGATTAAGATCTTCTCTATCAAAACCTTTGAGTAAATCTTCAAACAATCTATACCTTTCAGTAATACCACCAAGTCTTATTATCTTCCATCCCTTCATTCTTCCATCTGTGAAAACTTCCCAGTCAATAATAGGATGTTTTACTTGTAATGGTTTGATGTTTGTAGATTCTGGAACTATCACTATCATACTCTTAATCTGTTCATCAGATAATCTTTCTTCTCCAGATTTTGACTTCTTTGTAACATCAGATTCTAGAACTTCTGGTTCTCTTTTCTTTCTCTTTGTAGCATCCTTCTTGTTTGAAGTATTCAGTCTTGCATATGTCTCATAGAAAGCCTTTTCTATCTCAGCATCTGTCTTTCCAATGAAATCACTCATCTTGTAATTTGCTTGGTTCTTCAAATAATGCTTCATAAAATTGACTTGTTCTTTCTTGGTAAGCATCTTTGTCTTGTAACCATGCTTTTGGCTATCTCTAATTCTCTGCATTAAGTCATTCCAAGTAACTTCTTTATTCTTTGACAAGATGAATTCTTTAAGTTTCTCTGACTTTTCTTCTTCACTTAGATCTTCATCTCTAAGAATCATCATTGCTTGAGATCTTACAATAAAATGAGAATCTAACAGATATTGTAATTGTTCATTGAAGACTTCTTGATCAACATCTTCAGACCTTGTTCTCTCCATGAATTCAGCTATGTTTCTTACATCATCTGCAGCCAATTTCCTTGCTAATTCTGCATCTTGAGCTATCTGAGCTTGTTCATCAGCTAAATCCTTTTCTAGAAGCTTTCTTGCTACCTCTGCATCAAAGTCTACTTGTCCTTGAGTTTTTGGCTTTGCCTTCTTGTTCTTTTCAGCTTCTTGTTCAGCTTCTTCTGGTGTCATTGGCTTCTTTCCTTTATCAGCTCTTTTTCTTTGATATTCTTCCTCATCAGTACCTGAAAATGAACTAACCGTAGGAACTGTTTCAAACACCGTCTCAGCAGTTTCAACTGTTTCAGCCGTATGAACTGCTTCTTGATTTATTTCACCAGTCTGAACTGTTTCTTTCTCAGCTTCATGAGTCTGTTCTTCTACTTCCATATTAGCAACATTAGTATCAATTTGTTCATCTGTTCCTTGTTGTTCATGCCTCCCCTGAGCTTCAGATTCATCCCTCTTGCCTTTATCTGTTTTCCTCCCCTTTTTGGAAGAATCACCATCATTACCATCTGAATCATCTGAGGTGTCTGAATCATCACTATCAAAAGAATCCAATACTACCTTTGCCCTTTTCTTCTTTAATTGTTCTTCCAGCTTCTTCACTCTTAAGGTCAATCTGTTGTAGACCTTATCAAAGTTCTCCTTGTGGGCTTTGAGCTCATCCTTGGTGGTCTTAAGCTCCTCCTCCAAAGTTTCAAATTTGTTAACTAACTTGGTACATAATCCCATCAATTCATTTTGTGAAGAGCTACCCTCATCACTTCTAGCTGTGTGACCTGCTAGGAGAGGTGAATCATGGGGAAAGGATCCGGTAGCCACTCTAGGTGTGGTCCTTCTCCTATAAGTTGTGTGTTAGGAATATAAATATTCAGATGAAGGCTCGGTCACTCCGAGCATCTATTTAGCATTCACATAGCACATAGGCTTATTTATATTAGTTTAGTATTATTAGTAATATTAGTATTATAGTTTTATTAGACTAGTCGTCTTTATTATTGTGGAGTGGGTCGGGGCTTTCCCCACTGTCAGCTCACTCCACAGCCCACTAGGGGCACAAATATTATGAAGTAATAAGACCCTTCCCACACAAGGGAAGGGTTGGAACTCTTGTCACATTTCACCTACAAACTAATTGATTTCAAGTTTTCCCTTACCTCTCTCTAACTTCTCTCTAAAACTCCACCATGGATCTCATCTTCCATAACCCAAGACCACCCGAATCATCCACACAATCAATATGTTTAGATAATACAATTGGTATCAAGAGCCATGGTTAGGTTCGATTGATTGTGTGTAGTTTCTATTATTTTTGGATTCGTGGTACTGTTCGAACATTATCTATTGAATATTTGTTGCTTATTTGTTTGTTCGAATATTTTTTTCTGGTTACCAATATTGTTGTGTATTGGGCCTTAACTGATTGCTCAAGTAAATCAAGTTTGGGCCTAAATTTTTTTAAAAGTGATTGTTTCATAACTGGGTGTCTCAGTGCGTATCGATAGATCATTCTTGGTAGCGATTTGTGGCTTCCATTTTCTTTCTCCCGTGTTTTATGTTCTTTGGCTCGAACTCTTGGGTATTTTAGTCCTTTTGGTTTATTTTTGGTCAAATGTATGATCGAAAAAAGTTGATACTGGTTACTGCCTTTTCTCTTGGTTTTTGGTGGCTCAAGATTTATCAACTCAAACTGCTTGTGTTTTATTTTGGGTTTAAAATATTGTGATTCTTGGTAGCTGTTTTGAAAGCATTTCTTGGTAGAGGTTTAGCTTAATTTCTTGATAGCGGTTTGGTGAATATTGGGAGTGCTGTTTGGAGCTTAACTAAAACCGGAAAGAAGACAAACTGAGTTGAAAGTGACAGGTTTGTTGTGTACCTGTAGCGGTTTGACCAGTCAATAGCGGTTGGACCAGTCAACAGCGGTTTGACCAGTCAACAGTGGTTTGACCAGTCCTGGCGGTTTGACTTTTTGGCAGTTTGACTTTTTGGCGGTTTAATCTTCAGCGGTTTGGGTCCTAGCGGTTTAGTGACTGTAGCGGTTTTGACTTTTTGGCGGTTTGCTATTAGCGGTTTAATCTTCAACGGTTTTGTGACTAGCGGTTTAGTGACTGCAGCGGTTGTGACTGTAGCGGTTTTGTGACTGTAGCAGTGGGCCATAGTTGACCAGTCAAGAAAAGTCAAAGTATTAAAAAGAAAGGAGATGAAGCAGAAAACTAGACCACTAACCAAACCTACCACTGACTCGTGACTATAGCCTATATTCATCATCAGTCAACCATAAGAAATAAGAAAACTGAAATGAGGATGAGGAAGAACAGATCCGAGACACAATAACCAAAATCAAACCATAACAAATCCATATCTAATCCCACAAATTCATCACTGCTGCTCACTTATATTTCACAACATCAAAAGTTCCTAAAGAAACTACCCTATAACAATTCGTCATGAAACCTTCTCCATACCATCCATACATCAACAACAACAATCAAAAGATCTCAGTCATCTCTTTGTACAAACCAAGGTTCGCTCAAATATCAAGCCATGAGAGATTTACCATCATCGATCTTTGTGTTTGCAAGATTCATAGTTTAATATCCGAAATTTAAAGGAAAGATAAATAACAAATCTGTTCTTATCTTCCTTTCTTTCGTTAACATACAATGAGAACATAGATCGAGTTAGAAGTGTAAACTTCTGTTGAATGTTTGAATCTTTTAAAAGAAAGAACAAAACTGTAGTTGTGATCTTTCCTCTTATTCGGTTTAAACAAAACGAAAAACATATAATGATATACCTACCTTAGACCTTTATCTAAAGATCGTGAAGGTCTTTTAAACCTTTTATAAGAATGAAGAGCCAAGAAGGTTCATGGTACGGTTAGTGTATAAACAAACCGATTAAGGATCTGTGTTGATTCGTTTTTCTGTGAGTTTGGATTGACTGATAATGAGATTAGATGGTTGTTGATGTGAAGAGGAGATGAGGAGATGTGGGAGGCGTATGGCGTCAAGCTTAGGGTTTGGAAGAGATAATAATGATATGGGGGCTGTGTATTTGAGATGCATCTAATTAGGGTTATGGTGGGATATGGTCTCTTATATCAGTGATTTAGAGTAATCTATTGGTACTTAAGAGGCCGGATTGTGTTTGGATTAGAATTTGGGTTATTATTATTGTTTGGGCTTCTACTTATCCTAAATGTGACAAAGGGGTGTTTGATCGTGTTTATTTTTGGATTGGACGATATCAGTCTCATGTACTGAAATGATGGCCTGCGCACATTGGAGATATAAAATTGCTATCCGAATTTTTTTCTTTCACAAAAATTTTTGACGCAAATTGTTGATACATGAGAGTGGTATTTTGGACATATAAAATCTCACGAGGATACACACGTCACGGCTCGTATTTGGGTTTATGAATGTCTACGTGAATTCAGAGTTGTGGATTTGGCAGAGTTGTCCTATTAGTGCCCACGATTTGAGTGATCCTGCAATTTGATCCTTGCGATTTGAGCTACAGTTGACAAATTGCAATTTGGTTAATTGCAAATTGACAAGTTGCTATTTGACTTGTGGCGACTTGACTGACTGCGATTTGACCAGATGGGATTTGTCATTGCGGGTTGACACTTGCAATTTGACTAATTGCGATTCGGTCAATTGCAATCTGACTTGTTGCGAATTGACAATCTGTGACTTGAATTGTTGCAATTTGATCAAGTTGTGATATGACTTCTGTGACTTGAATTTCGAAGATTAGTATTGCACTTCACTCTAAGCTATTCTTGTTGATTTCACGGTTTCTCTTGTAGATTTTAGAAAATCCCGCGAAAGATTCTATTTCTCGGTTTAAATCTCAAGAGTAGTAAAATCCCGTCAAATTAATTTTGGACACGTAGGCTGGACTTGGACTTAGACATAATAAAACTTACGGGGTTTGACTATCTTTTCGGGATTAGTTTGTGCTGCGAGATCGGTAGGATTTGGGAAATTATGGTAGCTTGGTTGGTTTGTTAATTCACGGGTTGGTGTACTTAGTGTCTCAAACATCTCGGGGTTGGATGGATGCACGATGTTTGATGACCCTTGCTCGAGCGTAGTTATGGTGATTAGACTTGGAGGTTCAAGAAGTGGATATATACAATAAAGGATGGAAGGCTGGGTATATATCACTACCTATATTTAAAGGAGTTACGTTGTTGTGCTCAATATAGGTTCTAAATCACGATTTTAGTGCAAGTATAAGTCGCGGACTTGTTCTTTATCAAGCTTCATCAAGTGATTATTGTTTCTCAAGCTTCTAATGAGATTGTTGTATAAGATCTTCTCAAGAGGTGGTCAGACTTAAAGACGAGAGGTGGTTTGTTCAGAGACGCGTTCTAACCCGTTACACATTCTATAGTTAAACATATCTCATCAAGCGGTGTTGGCATATTATGAGCTTCAGGGAATGTTAATCTGCTAAACCATTGATGAGGAGACAAACGAGGGGTTACTACAAGCGAGTCTTTATCACCATCTTCTTTGCAGTAGTTTTATGTGTCTCTTTCCATGTATCTGTATTGTGCTTGTCAAATTCACAAACATCACAGACTCTCAACTTTGGCAAAAAGGTCATTTCATGCCCTTTTTGAGAGGGAGAATTAGCGCGAGTTTCCTAGCGGTTCCGTCTCCAGCGATGTGAATTTTAGCAGTTCCGGTTTCAGCGGGTCAGATCGCAGCGGTTCAGGATTCAGTGGTTCAGTCTCCGGCGATTTGAATGGTGGTTCCAGTTTCAGTGGTTTAGCTTTCAGTGGTTTGGGTCTTAGCAAATTGCCTAAGATTTCAACGATTTGATACTTACTGTTGTGCAGTTTGTTCTTGAATTTACTTCTCGGTTAAATCTCAAGAACTGTAAAATCCTGTACACAGTACGACAACTATTCCATGCACTGCACCGATATCATCCAAGCAGCTGGGTCAGACAGCTATGTTTGTTTGGACTGACTATGAGTCATGGGCACAACTAAGAATTAGCGCATATTTCTTCTCCCTTCGAATATTCAACCGCACAAAATGATCACGAAGCTAATTTGGTATTCCTTGCTTGAGGGTGAAGTTGGATTTCACGAAAGAGTCTACCTATTTTATCTTGAAATCGGGGATGGTTGGATGCATGATTTCAATGATAACTTGCTCGCGCATATGATGTAAGTTGAAGACTTGGGTTATCTAGTTTCTAGAAGTCGGGGTGGATGGTTGAAGACCTGGTAAACTATCACTTAAAGGAGATACATTGTAGTACTCAGTGTCACATGTAGAAGACGTTGTGGATAAACGCAAGAGGTGATGAGAGTCTCATACTTTGTCAGGATAACATTAAGCACTTAGAGGCTTAACACCGTTCTTCCAACAACAATGCAAGCTTAGGTAACAAATTTGAGTAATTCTACTTCATTTTCAAGATTGGTATATCGGATTTCCTTCATCAAGTGGTCACAATTGTTTGTGTTCGAGGTTGGTTAGTTGGACAAAGGCTTTAAAAGTTATGATGTGATCTGTAACTCTCACATGATATTCTTAACCCAAACTGATGTTCACCAAAACCAAATCAGTCACGCCACATTCAATCTGGTACTGTCTCACGGTTTCTTCTTGGTTTTGTAAAATCCCGCGAAAGAACTTATTTCTCGGTTTAAATCATAGATTTGTAAAATCCCGTGATGATGGGCTATGCGCTCTTGACTAGGATCGAGTTAAAACCATTATCAAAGTTTAGCTATAACATCACAAATGGCTGGATCGAGGCATTTAATTGACAAGATGTGACTACGGGGTTAGTTCAGTAGTATTTATTTGAGGCTGAAGTGAAATTTCATGGGTGCGTGTACTTAGTATCTGAAGATATCGGGGAGGTTGGATGAAGATTCTTCGAGATCCTTGTTCGAGCTTTCGACAGTTACAATGACGAGGACTTGGATATCTAGTTATTTTTTCTTTCTCTCTATTGCAAAATAACTATCACTTTAAGGAGTCACGTTGTAGTGCTCAGTGTCACACGAAGTTGTGGATATCCAAGAGGTGATGTACGTCTTATACTTGATGGTTGGTTGGTTGAAGAGTATAGAGTACTTAGGGATTCGATGTTGCTCGAAGTCTCTACACCGCTCTTTGTCACGCATTAGTACAAGTTTAAGTCACAAGTTCGGGTTATGTTACTTCAGTCTCAAGTTCATCATATTGGGTTTTTCTCCATCAGTGGTCACGACATCAAGCCGACAAAATGATAATGGGGTTGGTAACGAGTTAGATGAGAGAAGAAGTAAAGAGAGAGTAATGACGTCTGTACACATCAGTGCAGGCCTCGCTCTTCATCATTATGATGTCTGTTCATATCAGTTCAGGCCTCGTTCTTCAAAGAAAAGAAAAGTGTACGCTTGAGTGCACTTTATCTTCAAAAGAAGAGGAATCTTCTTATTTATGGCCATTCTCATCAACAAGTTTCATGCTCTTTCCGTGCTTATTCAGTCTTCAAGTGGATCGGCGCATATTGGAGTATACTTTTATTCACATATTCAACCAAAAATTGCAGTTGACAGGCATATGCAATTTTTGAGGGGGGGAAAGGGTGAATATTATTCTACATGTTGGTTGATGATTGAGAAATGGTCATACGACTCCTGAATACGTCAGTTCAGGAGTCGTGCAAACCATGTTTCTCCAACACTACTTCTTCCGTCTATCAAGGTGTTGAAGAACATGGTCATGGAATGCTAATCGACATCGTCTCACGGGCTGGTACAATCAGTAACAAAGGGTTTCTAGTCAATGCTTCATGTACACTTCATTACGCTGCATGTACACATCATGATGATGATTCCGATTAATCGTAACCATCAGGGGAGAGAGAATGTGTACATCAAGGACGCACAACAGGTTCACGTGATCAGGGCTTAATATCCAAGGATGGATACATACTATAGATGATCAGTGGTTCAACTTGTTACTTTGGTGTTATACTAAAGACTGAACAAGGTTGTCAGGATCGGGATCCTACCTAGGATCGTTTTCGGCTTTGCAAGATCGGGATCGTAGGATCGTAGGATCGGATCCTACCTAGGATCGTCTTCGGCTTTTCCTTTACATATGTATACAAACCATTTTTAAAAACCTTCCTCTCAAAAAAAGTAAAAAAAAACAGGATCAGATCGTTCACGATCCTACGATCCTACGATCCTACGAGCGATCCCACGATCCTGTAACGATCCTACTTGAAAAAAGGGTTACCAACAGGATCGAATCATTCACGATCCTACGATCCTACGAGCGATCCCACGATCCTGTAACGATCCTACCTGAATTACGATCCCGTAACGATCCTGCTCGTTTTGTGTGTGTAGGATCGTAGGATCGTACGATCCTACGAGCAGGATCGCGATCCTGACAACCTTGCTAAAGACTGAAGAAGGTCGAGTGGTCAGTCTATTCTACATTCTCTGTTGTGTGTTATCATCTCATGTGTATGCTGCGAGCTGATGGGTTATATGTAAGGTTACTGGAAGGCATTTGGTGAGATGAAGATGGTTGGTATTCTGTTCCTCCATATTGGGCAATCTTGAAGAAGGTCGAGTCTACAGTCTATTCTACATTCTCCGCTATGTGTTAGAAGACTAAAGACGGCATGCATTTGGTTACCAAAAGACTTCTTCATATTATGGGCGTTCA
This sequence comes from Artemisia tridentata subsp. tridentata, assembly GCA_021014915.2. Classification (NCBI taxonomy): domain Eukaryota; kingdom Viridiplantae; phylum Streptophyta; class Magnoliopsida; order Asterales; family Asteraceae; genus Artemisia; species Artemisia tridentata. The sequence goes on from CP139504.1 coordinate 82,950,527, forward strand.
TCCAAAGTCTTCCTCCTATTATGGGTGTTCATCAGAAAGGTTGTCAGATTGGGGGAGAGCACTAATTAGGGTAGAGTGAAAAGCCAGAATTAATCCCTGATTTGAAAGTGCTCACAATGCTCTTCAGCAAATAAAGTGATGGCAGCGGAAAAGATTCAAGAAGCTGAGGAGTAATGGTTTGGGTTCGTATCCTTGTACATATTTTCTTCCTACATTTTTGTTCATATTTTATACCATTTTGTAAATAGATATATAGAAAACCTGCTAATTGTAAATAGAGAAACGTAAAACCAGAAAAACCAAAAAAAAAATAAAATAAAAATAAAATAAAAAAAATTGAAAAATAGAAAATACCAAAAATAGTTTCACCTAGGCATGTCTTCTGTTTATTGATAACATTTACGGACTTAGAAATTTCATTCAATAATGGCACGGGTCTTTAAATGAAGCTCGAGCTGAAGTTAAAATGGATTGTTAAAACATGTCTAAATGGCTTGCTATTACTTTAGATAGCAACCCGCGCTTCACAATGGGGAAAGCACGTCGCCAAAAAGACGGCTGTTCCTCCAACTGGGTGATGTTCACCTGGGCATGGATTACTTTATATCCATGTTTCTTCGATCTGATGTACGTTTCAGTGCATCATTTCTGGTAAAGGAAGAGAAATCTTCTTTGCATACAAATAGTTTTCATTCAATGATTCTTCTGAAAATTATTTGTGAGACACTTGGTGATTATGTGTTACCTGAAATTCTTTTACTCTTGGATTATGCATAAAATTTGTCACTCAATCAAAGACTACAAATCTTTAACTAGAATACGGGTCATTGATTGAGGGGGAGAGTGAATTCAAATTTTATATCATCAAACGGGTTTCTAGATTAATTCATATTCTTTGAAAAGGTTTTGTAGCTAATGGGGTATTAGTTGAAGAGGAAATTGCTAAAATTTATATCAAATGGCCAAATGTGTTAGTTGCTAGACAGTTTAGGACATTATGTGCAATTTGCTTATAGTTTCCTAGCTTCATATAACTAGAAGGTTTATTTGTATCACTTTAGAATCCTCGTTTAATCCCCTAGATACATTAAGACTCAAAACCTAAAAGAAGTTAGAAAACCAGTTGTGTTTGATGTTCTTGAATACTCCACTGGCATTTGTATGATCTAAGTGAATGAGTTTCAAATGTTGTTTGTCTCTGCTGCTTAATTGTTGTTGATATTGTGCATATGTTCTCAGGATTCGCTTAGGTATATTGCTATTATGTTAGAATCATGTTCCTAAGATCCTGAATTGAATATTGAAATCTGTGTGAATTGCCATGTTCATGATTGCTAATTGCTCTTCATGCTAGATAGTGGTTTGACGTACTTCCTGATTGTGGTTTGATTATAAGATGAACTTGGTATTATAATGTGGCAAGCTGCTGAAGGGTAGCTATTAAGGAATATTGTATCTGTATGTATGTATATCTGTGTTGATATTGTTATTTAGATTCCATAGCCAAAATGAATGTTCCAGTTCCCATTCTAACCATTTGATCAGACGTTCAAACTCTATTGATTGGCTCGGAATTCACCACAGCAACAATGTCGGCAACAACAACAACAACACTTTCACCACCACCACCACCATTCATCTATTTTGGTCTCGCCAAGTGGGGATCAACTACATTTGCGAAAGATTTGTTGGTGGATGGATGATTGATGTTGACCACTGACTTACTCAGAAAAGCGGGTGATTACATCGTCTGCGCAAAAAGGTCAAAATCATATGTGTCATAATAATCAATTTGTGCAAAATAAGCAGTGAATCTCCCTCTTAGATTAAGGGGGAGCATAGTATGTCCCATCATCAGACTACATTAAATCGGACACATTTTCTCCCACATTTTCTAACTTATTTAAATCAATTGGGATCACAAATCTCAATTGGTTTGAAATTTTTGATCGGGGGAGAGAATGTGATTTAAATATGAAATCTGATAAAATGTGATGTTTGGACGTAAATGTAAGCTCTCCCATATGTGCTAAACTCTTTCGTATATCGATGCACATATTGAGGGGGAGCGAATTGACAAAAAGGATTTGGCATGCATCTTATGTGAGCAAGGCTCAGACTTCACCAATGAATTGACGATAGCTAAAGTCAGTAGTCGAAAGGACATGTCCTGGACGGGTAATAATTTCAAGCCAGTTTATCTGGTGATGTAAGCGTGTCTCGCAAAGGACGTGTCTGAGTAGAATGTACCGATTTCGAGCGATTTTCCTTGAATGTGATCTGGACGGGTAATAATTTCAAGCTAGTTCACTAGTGATGTAAGCGTGTCTCGCGATGATCATGTTCTTGGAAAATCAATCAATTCAAAAGTGCGAGCTTCACCTGACATGTGCAAATTTATAAAACAATTATTCGAGTACATGTTGAGGGGGAGCATTTGAAAAATATAAAACTCTCAAGTGTTTGCAAAAATGTGTTTCAGAATCATGAACACTTTGAGAGATTTTTCAAAAATTTGGTTTATGGCAATCGTGGAAGAATACCAAAGACCGACCATTTTAATTAATGTATGGAGTTATAAGGATGGTTAGGTTAGGCTCAAGTTCCCACGATCCCGCCAGAGCCGGAGGGATCTACCCAGGGACAATCCACTAGTTAGTGTAGAAGTCCTTAGGTATGATTAAAAAGGAGAAAAGTGGATAAGGGAAAAGTGCCGACCGAGATGGAGCTAGTACTGGAACAAACCCAACAAGGTGCTAGTTATGAAGTCTCGGTAAGCACTGAAGGGGTTGAAGAATGAAAAAGAATTGTAAAGATAAAGGGTGAAAAGAAAGAAGCCCTCCTTACAACTTAGGCAGAAACCGGGTCAATTTATATGCTGTCAGAATCACTTGGATGATTGCTGGCATTGAAGACAAAGTATCATGGACCCAGTGATACGCTGTACAACCCTCCCTAGCCACTCAAGGTCCCTCATAGGATTCTTGTTTCAATTGTCACGGAGTTTAATACATTTCTATCGTCTCTCTCACTCCGAGTTAGATGATATTGAAAAGGTGGCAGTTCTCTCCAGCCTCCGCTCACTAAATCAAAACGCACTAGTGAGTCTAGAGCCACGAGATACATAAAAAGATCTCTTAAGGACACAAACTATTTCTACACTGGTTGTTCAACATTAAGGACACCAGGTGTAAACTCATGAGTCCTACACAGATCTTAGCAATCTGCTAGAACATTTATGAGGGAATTTACAAATGTAATTCTCAATGATTAAATGGAAATTCCTGCCAGGGTCAATATCAAACAGCCCTGAAAGCAGGTCACTTCGGTAATTCCCTGTGGATTACGCTTAGTGATCGCGGCGGTTTCAAACGGTCTACATTCGTGGAGTGATCTCCAGTGACTCACCTAATCGTTGATATGCTACGGTACATTCTTAAAAAGCCCTCTGTGGGTTTTCGATTAGGAACGGTCCTGGTAAGGATTAGAGAGAGTTTTCACACTATGCTGTTAACAATCTCGAAGTCCGAACCTGTAAGTACCAGACGTTTTATTGCTAACTGTCGTATGCAGGAACTTCTGGCGATTGTAGCTGATTGCTGTTGCAGCTGTTTGCGGTTGTGGCTGTTGGATGCTGTAGCTGGTTGCAGTAAAGATGCCAATCCTCTACCACATGCTCACACTACATCATCATTGTAACTCAACAAAGTCATGATCAACCAAAAAGACCTTCAACACGGCTTCTGCAAACTCTGATGCTAAAGATCATGACACCAAATAGTGTGAGCATGTCGGCTCAAAGATTTACACATCGCATGGAAACATACTACTGAAAGATGGCTTGAAGATACATGTTGGATGATATTTTCGAAGAATACTCAGAGTCATCCAAGACAAAGGAAAAGTCATCAAAAGTTCACTGCTGAACGCACAATGATCAAAGACGTTGAAGAATCAATGACTACGAGCTATGAAGACAAGTTCTGAAGACGGAATGCTAGAAGTCAAATTATTATTTCCAGGGTGACCTCCCTTAGGGGGAGATTGTTAGGAATATAAATATTCAGATGAAGGCTCGGTCACCCCGAGCATCTATTTAGCATTCACATAGCACGTAGGCTTATTTATATTAGTTTAGTATTATTAGTAATATTAGTATTATAGTTTTATTAGACTAGTCGTATTTATTATTGTGGAGTGGGTCGGGGCTTTCCCCACTGTCAGCTCACTCCACAGCCCACTAGGGGCACAAATATTAGTAACTATATAAGACCCTTCCCACACATGGGAAGGGTTGGAACTCTTGTCACATTTCACCTACAATCTAATTGATTTCAAGTTTTCCCTTACCTATCTCTAACTTCTCTCTAAAACTCCACCATGGATCTCATCTTCCATAACCCAAGACCACCCGAATCATCCACACAATCAATATGTTTAGATATTACACATGTCATACCATAGGCTTGTGTGAATTGGGGGTGGTTGAATTCTTTCAGAAGCTGTAGTGGATGTGTGATGGGGATCAGTTGGTTGTACTGAACCTTCACCCACTTCAGTTTGAAGCATTTCAGGAAACAATGGGACTACTACTCCATTAAAAAGCCTACTAGCCATAGCCATGTTTTGAAAAACTTTTGATTGAAGGCTAGGAGTAGCAAAAGTTTCTGTTGGTTTTGTAAGCAAATTCTTCTTTTTATTTAAAAGAGTTTGAACAAATCTTGGGTACATTAGAAACTTTGTTTTGCTGTTTACATTTGATGCCATACTCTCAAAAATAAATTTTGAAAAATTAAAGACCTTGTTTGTTGACAGAAAAATAAGAGCAATAGCAATATTGCTACTGAATTGCTCTCATGCTGTCTTTTTGGGACTTAAGCAGTGTAGGAGAGTATGTATAAAAAATCTCCATTGTGGGGAGAAACATCCTTTTTGAAAAGTGAGTTTTTGACTGGATGTGTCATACCCCATTCTGGCAAGTTCTTGAAAAATTTCAGTGTTTAGCATAGTGATGATACCATCTGAGTCTTTCAACTTAATATGTCTCCTAAGTGCAGATTCGGTAACAACAAAGTTAATGCCATCCACTGTGGAGTGAATTTCTAAGTCTCCATTTTCACTAGTCAAGACAGTAGAATTCTGCCAGAACTGTGTGATGCGAGAGACATAAAGAGTAGGAGAGACGGTTAAAGCATACCTGATATGAGAGTTGTTGAGGAAGACCAAAATCTTATGAAATCGAGGTCCATCTCCCTCCTCTGTTTTCCTTAGAAAAGCAACCTGGTTGTGAGTCTTTACGAAAACCAATTCAGCCATTTTCAATGATTCCTTTGTGAATGAGAAGATTAATAAGTTAATCGAATGAGGTTAATTGAAGGATTTTGATAGCCAATTGAGTTTTTGTAGATACTGTTAGGGTTTAGCGAATTTTGCGTATGAGATAAATTATCTTTGGAAATAGAATAAATAAATTTATAGTAAAAAGATAATTATCTTCGAGAAAAATCCCTATAAGTACTCTAAGAATAATGATTTTACCCCAACGGCTATAAAATTTATTACTGACAGATTTTTACAACGGCTAGTTGAGTCGTACTAAGTTTGCACTAACCGTACAAACTGCTGATAAAAATTTGTTGAGCCGTATAAACTTATAAAAAGGATTAAAACATCATTGCTCAAACATAATTTTTAGCAAACTATCAGCTGTCAACGGATTTGATTAGTCTTTACCAATAGCCATTTGCTTTGGACTAGCCAACTCTTCACAGTTAGATATGGTGAGTTGATAACCATACAATTTTTGGTAAATTGTCAACCATTAACGGATTTGAGTAGTCTTTACCAGAAACCGTTTGCTCTGGACTAGTTGGTTCTTATGTGGGTTAGACATGGTGAACCAATAACCATTTGTTGTGTGCACAGACAACACACTAAACTCCAAATCACCATTCAGTCCAAAACATAAAGCATTTAATCCATAAGCTCCACTCATCCTGCCATTGTTATTCCAACAATAGAAAACAATGTGCAAAGCACTTGTCTCATAACATAACAAGCATATGACTAACAATGCACATAAAAAGAAAAATTAATTTCCTTGTGGCACCCAAGCCATAACAGACTTAGGCTTGCCTCTAGCATCAACATAATTAAATCTTTTTAGAACTGTTGGAGTACCATTAGATTGAAGTGGTCTCCAAACCCATGATGCAGATGCAGTAATACCATTACCCATATTTCCCTTAGCAGTGTTTTTAAAACTTCCATTGTTAACTACTTGCCTAGCAGTATGAGCTGCTGGGTTTGCAATTGCAACTTTAGGTTTCCAAACTTGTTTATTAATCACTGCCTTGTGTTGAAATGATCTTCTAACAGTTGTGGGTGCTGATTTGGAAAGAGTTTTTGCACCTTGAACTGTTTGTCTAGGGTAAAAAGGTCTATTTGGTTTAATAGTATTAACTGCTGATGTAGCAGTATTAACTGTTTGTCTAACAGTATTAATTGTTTTTAGTCCAGACCTTAACAGAACTGATCTAGGTATCATTCTAGCATTTGTAGGGTGAGTGGGAGGTCTTACTGAGTTCACCCTAGGAGTTGAATACCTAGTTACCCTGTTGTTGCAATAAAATGCAAGATGGTCAAAGCTACCACATGTGAAACAAGCTTTCCTATAACAAACAAAATCATCACCTAGTTGGTGAGATTTGAGGCCATTCCAATTCCTTTGGTTACCTCTTGACTTGTTTGTGGTTCTATACATTTCTGCATACCTAACTGTTGGTCTAAAAGGTTTTGCATTAGCTCTAGGCCTAACAGTCTCAGGTTTGACCACTTTGGGAACTTTTGGTTCCTTCATTTTAACACTAACAGGTTTAACCACAAATTGATCATCCTCATCATCAGAAGTCCATTCCTCTATGGTTGGAGCATCTGAGTCCTTAGCTGAGGACACCTTATCCTCAGAAAGTGAGGCATCACTTGCACTCTCATACACAGGTTTATCAACTACATTCTCTTTAGGTTGAGGACCATATTTAAGCTCAGGTAGTTGAAATTCAGGTAGTCCTGTGTGTTCTAGGTCAATGCCTGGAGGTGTTGGAATTCCCCTATAAGGAGGTGGAACTGATTTGTATCCTAGGCCTGACTTAGCTTTATTGAGAATTTGACACTCAACTATCTTACTAACACCTTTAGATGCAAACTTTAATGTGTCTACACTCATCTGTATGTTTTCCTTTGCCTGTTTTATCTTTTCCAGTTCATGTTTCAACACACTAATTTCATTTTCCCTAAACATCAAATCTCTCTTAAGAATAATCATATCATCAGCAAACACAGACTCATTACCTTTATAATGAACAATTTGTTCTTCTAACACAGCTAAAGCCCTTTTATGATTTGCTAAATTAAAAGCAGTCTGGTTTAGCTCTATTCTCTGATTTTCATATTGTTTTCTAAGTGTTTCTAATTTTTTTTAATGTATCACATGATTTAGAACATTTAGAAACTTGCACCTCAGAGTCTGAGAAAGCCATAAGTGCCATCTTTGTTGATGCTTCTGCTTCCTCCTTAGCAATGTAGCTCCAATCAAACCCTATGCCGTCAATGGCAACCATAGCCTTTGAGCTTGAGTCTGTAACTTCTACAACCCTTGATTTGCTTCCAAATCCTCTACTCTTGCCATCCTGTTGTCTTGGCAATCTGCACTCCCTTGAATAATGACCTTTCTTGTGGCAATTGAAACACTCAATCTTTGACTTATCATACCCAGCAACATCATTGTTGTTTATGATTATCTTCTTGCCAGTCTTCTTCAAGAATCTTTTAGCTCTCAAGCTGAGAAGAGAGAGCTGCAACTTGATATCCATCTCTTCAATGTCATCTTCATCAATCTCTTGAAGATCTCCATGAGTCAACATAGTACCATTGTGCTGTGTAGTAAGGAAAGCACAATAAGTGTCTTCAGTCAAAAGTCCATTAGTACTGCTAACAGTACCACTGTTAGAGTTAGCAGTACCAACTGCTCCAGCAACTTGAACTTCTTCTTTTGGATTAGAGGTACTGGGAGTTGACACAAAGGCCAAATTTCCAGAACTTGAGCTTGAACTTGATCCAGCAGACTTCTTCACTTCATGTTCTACTATCTTGAAGTTGCTATAGAGATCCATCAGACTCATAGAATCAATGTCTGGCTTATTCTTCCAGACAACCACATGCATGGCCCATTCTGATGGTAGACTCCTTAGGAATTTTGAGTTGAGATCTTCTTGAGGCATCTCAATTCCTAGAACAGCAAGTTGACTCACTAGCTTTTGAAGCCTATTAAACATATGATCTAGTGACTCATTGCTTGTTGCTGTGAAGTTCTCAAACTGTTGCTTGAGAAGGGTCTTCTGGGTTTTCTTGGTGGCTTCATTCCCACCATACCTTGCAACAATAGCTTCAAAAAGAGTTTTAGCACACTTGTATTTACTAAAGTTCAGTAATTGATCATTGTGGATTGTCATCAGTAGCATGCTCCTTGCTTTAACATCATTCTTATGCTGAGCTTTCTCTTCACTAGTAGTTGGCTTTGTTTGCACCACTGTTTCAGTCTTACCTTCAACAACAGTCGTTGTGGTTGTGGGCTTAAAGGAATTACCTTCTTCTATAATCTCCCAAAGTGCATAATCCTGCACTAGAAAAAATTGCTCAATTCTTAATCTCCGCATATCGAACTCATTGGGTTTAAGCATTGGTAGCTTAGCAGCAATGTTGGTTTGACTTGTAGTTGTCTCCATGTCCATCTTCTTCTTAAACAAATTCATCTGGATCTTCTAAATCAAAGTATCAGTAACCTGGCTCTGATACTACTTGACCGGATCTACACATACTCCTTGTGTTAGATAGATACTTTGAATAATGCTAGTCTAGCACGAGGAATTTACTAGCAAGCATTCAGAAGATTTATTTGATGTGTTTTGTATGAACGAATGAAACAACTTATATATGAACAAGAGATAAATGATTCACTTCAACGATTCAATATTATTAATTTAATAATACGAGTGATCTTCTATCACTAGGGTTTTACAACCTTGAATCTTAGCACAAACAATACGTATAACTTCATTTTCTCTAATCGTTTTTTTATAACCTTAAACCTAGGCAATCCTTTTATAGACTAAGGATTCCTGTACAAGATAACTATCATTCTAATTCTAGAAGATATATACAAAATCTTTTCTATAATTATTTTTTACAAAGTTATAAACCGTACTAACTTCTTCTTCAACTGTACTAACTGACTTTGGACTGTCAGTTTGTCTTCAAACTTATCAGCAGTACTAACCTTTATACTGAACCGTACTAACTGCTTAAAGCTTAATTCCTACACCCCTCCCTTTGACTTATGAGATGACGCCAAGAGGCACTAGAAAACAAAGGAGATCAAGTGTTTTTAACCTATTATAACATTATATACTTTGTAATTTACTTAATTAGTATCACATATCAAAACACACTTATACTTTCATCATCTAAACTTACCTATCTCATTTTCACTCTCAAAACTTTTGAACTAAGCATAATTTCAAGATCTACAACAAATCTTTGAGTTTCAAATCAATCGGGTTGTACTTTTGAGCTTTTGGGAACGATCGGAACGTATTGTGGGTAAATTTGAAGCAATTTGGGCTGTTTTCCCTTCTTGTGGGTCTCGACTTCTATACAAAACTTTGTAAGAATTCTTAAAACTTGTTCAATCTTGTTCATTACATGTTCTTATGATGTCTAAAGGTGATACAAAGTGTTAAATGTATACATTTTACAAATTTGAAAAAGCTAGGGTTTAGTGTAAAACTCCTAGTGCTTGATTTTTTTTATTTATTTATTATTTATTATTTTTTTACAAATTGTGTTAATTCTTGCTTGTATGGTGAATCTTGTTGCATGTTATGCTAATTTGATAATACAAATGAGCTTTGAACTAATTACGCGAATTTAAGTAACATATGTGTTAACTTGAGTTTATGTACAAATCGACACACCTTAAAAATAAATAACTATTGGGGTTTTGAAAAACATAAAATTTTGGCTCTAGTGGTGAAAAGGTGAAATTAGTGCTTAACAACTTATTTGGAATAACTTATTGAATAAGCTTTAGCTTATTGTTTTCGGCTTATAATTTTGGTCTATGGGTCGTACGACACAAGTTTGGGTCGAACCCAACTTGTTTTGACCTTGGTTGACATTATTGACTAATTACTTATCATTAAGTGCTTACTTGGTTAATTAAAACTTAATTACGAAAACTATTTGGACCTAAAAGGACTTAAAGGTTTGAACCAATTTTTGGGCTTATGTTGGTCTTGACATAAAATGGGCCGAGCCCATGTGGTTTCGGCAAATGGTTTCTCTTTGACCAAACGACTTATTTGATGTGCTAAATTGATTTTTAGAAACTTAACGATATATGTAACGTAACCTAAAAAGGTTAAATTGTTTTCGGGCTAAACTTGGACTTTTGGGCCCATTATGGCCTACTCGGCCCAATAGTGGTTTCGGGTGACAAAAATGAGTTTTGGAATATTTTTAGACCTTTTATAAATGTTTCGACGTAATAAAACGTTATATATCGATTAAAAACGTTTTTGAACTCGTATTGACATTTTAACCAAATTTGGTTACCAAATGGACTTTTAAAAACTCGTATGTACAACCGGAAGTCGCTCTAGGACGCATTCGTTACTCGATGAGTTCGAGAAAAGATGAGGGTACTTTCGCTTGATTTCCTCCTCTCACTCCCAAGTGTACTCGGGACCTCTGCGAGAGTTCCAACGGATCTTCACGATTGGGATACGACTTTGCTTAAGCCGTTTAACTTCCCGGTCCATGATTTTAATCGGTTCTTCGATGAAGTTCAGTTTCTCATCAAGCTGGATTTCTTCCAGGGGAATAACAAGGTTATCGTCAGATAAACACTTTTTCAAGTTGCTTACATGAAAATCGTCATGCACAGCGCTGAGTTCGGATGGTAATTCAAGTCGATAGGCTATCGGCCAGACTCTGACAAGAATCTCAAAAGGTCCAATATAACGAGGGTTCAACTTCCTATGTTTTCCAAATCTTATCACGCCTTTCCATGGCGAGACTTTCAACATGCCTTTATCGCCCACTTGGAACTCAAGGGGTTTTCGCCTCTTGTCAGCATAGCTCTTTTGACGATCACGAGCCGCTTGTATTTGGCTCTTTATCTGCACAATCTTCTCAGTAGTCTCATGAACTAGTTTAGGTCCGGTAAGTTGGCTTTCTCTGACTTCAGCCCAACATATCGGCGATCTGCACTTACGACCATAAAGTGCTTCATATGGTGCAGCCTTGATGCTGGTGTGGTAGCTGTTGTTGTAAGAAAATTCGGCTAAAGGTAAATGCCTATCCTAGCCATTCCTGAAATCGATCACACACGCTTTGAGCATGTCCTCTAACGTCTGAATAGTCCTTTCACTCTGACCATCAGTCTGAGGGTGGTAAGTTGTACTCATGTCGAGATCTATCCCGAATGCGTCCTGGAGCGACTTCCAGAAATTCGACGTGAAACGAATGTCTCGATCAGAGATGATAGAAATAGGTACACCGTGTCTTGCGACAATTTCCCTCAAGTACAGTCGTGCAAGTTTGTCCATGCTATCATTCTCTTTGATAGGAAGGAAGTGAGCAGATTTAGTGAGACGATCCACGATTACCCAGAGCGTGTCGTAACCGCTCGATGTCTTCGGCAGTTTGGTGATGAAGTCCATAGTTATGCGTTCCCACTTCCATTCTGGAATTTCAGGTTGTACAAGTAAACCTGATGGCCTCTGGTGTTCAGCTTTGACCTTTGAACACGTTAAGCATTTACTGACATATTCTGTAATATCAGCCTTCATGTTTGGCCACAAGTAAAGTTTCTTCAAATCCAAGTACATCTTGTTAGACCCTGGGTGAATGGAGTATTTTGACTTGTGGGATTCATGCATGATCAAATCATGAATTCCTCCGTATAGCAGGATCCAACTTCTGTCCCCATAACACAAAACTCCATTGGGTCTCTTTACGAAGCCATTCTCACTCTCTGGCATTCCGTAAATCTTCTCACCCGGTCAGTTCTCTTCCTTAAGTGCCTCGACCTGAGCCTCAAGAATTTTCTCTGGAAGAGGTGAATTGATTGTCATTCCTAACGATCTGATTCTGAGAAGTTTGATCCGCTCTTTTCTGCTGAGGGCATCGACAACTACATTTGCCTTGCCTGGGTGATAACGGATCTCACAATCGTAATCACTGAGCAATTCCAACCATCGACGTTGTCTCATGTTCAGCTCCTTTTGGTTCAAGATGTATTGTAGGCTTTTGTGGTCGGTGTACACCACACACTTTGTGCCATAGAGATAGTGTCTCCAGATCCGAAGTGAAAACATGACTGAGCCTAACTCTATGTCATAGGTCGTGTAGTTTTTCTCGTGGGTTTTCAGTTGTCGAGAGGCATATGCTATCACCTTCTCTCTCTACATTAACACGGCTCCCAAACCTTAGTGTGAAACGTCGCAATAAATGAAAAAGTCTTCACTACCTTCAGGTAAGGCCAAAATAGGTTCACTACACAACTTCTCCTTAAGGAGTTGAAAAGCTTCTTTCTCCTTATCTCCCTAGTCGTACTTCACGTTCTTCTGTGTCAGTTTAGTTAAAGGCTTCGCTATCTTGGAGAAACCTTCAATAAACCTTTGGTAATAACAGGAAAGTCCTAAGAATTGGCGTATCTCGGTGGGTGTTGTGGGTGTCGCCCAATCATTTATTGACTCGATCTTTGCGGGATCCACGTGAATGCCTTGACTATCAATCACGTGACCTAGAAATTGCAGAGTTGATCTCCAAAATTCATACTTTGAAAACTTGGCATACAACTTCCCTTCTTCAGTAACTCTAAGATTAGCTTGAGGTTCTCCTCATGCTCTTTATCACTCTTAGAGTATATCAGGATGTCGTCAATGAACACGATCATGAATTTATCCAAGTACGGCTTATACACCCGATTCATGAGGTCCATGAATACGGCTGGTGCGTTGGTCAAGCCGAATGACATAACTTGGAACTCGTAATGGCCATATCGGGTCCTGAATGCAGTCTTCGGGATGTCCTCTTCCCGAACTCGGAGTTGATGATAACCTGATCTCAGGTCAATTTTGGAGTGAACAGATGAACCTTGAAGTTGATCGAATAAATCTTCGATTCTTAGGAGTGGGTATCGGTTCTTGATGGTTAGCTTATTTAGCTCTCGATAGTCGATACACATTCTGAAGGATCCATCCTTCTTTTTAACAAACAGGACCGGAGCTCCCCAAGGCGAAGAACTCGGTCTGATTAAACCTTTCCCTGAAAGTTCAGCCAACTGATCAGACAACTCTTGCATTTCCGTCGGTGCTAATCGATAAGGTGCTCGGGCTATTGGTGCAGCGCCTGGCATCAAATCGATTTGGAATTCGATCTGTCTGGCTGGCGGAAGTCCAGGTAGATCTTCTGGAAAAACTTCCGGTAAATCCCTCACAATTGGCACGTCCTCCAATCGTTTCTCTTCGGGCTCCTTCTCTTTCTTCTCAGTAACATGGGCTAGAAAGAGGTGGCATCCTTTCTCGATGTACTTCTGCACCTTCGTACACGAGATGATGTTTAATCTTGACGAGCGTTCACGATCGCTCCGATCTCCTTTTATTATCAGAAACTCATTCTCGTAGGGTACTCTAACGATATTTTCATCACAGATGATGACGGCATGGTATTTTGATAGCCAATCCATTTCTATGATGATGTCAAAACTACCCAACACTACTGGCATGTGGTCGATGTTAAACGGGTGGTTTAACAAGTTAAGAGTGCAACCTCTAATAATGGTATCTACCATTTCTAAATTCCCGTTGGCTAATTCTACGTCAAAGACGTTGTCTAAGGTGGTTGGAGCAATATCAATTAAGGAACTAAAAGCAGTCGACACAAAGCTTCTATCTGCTCCCGTATCAAATAATATTGATGCATAGCGATTATTTAAAAGAAATGTACCTGTTACCACGTTTGGGTCGTCCTGGGCTTCCCTTCTGCCCACATCATAAACTCTCCCACGGGCTCCTCCTCCATTGCCCTGGTTCCCATTGTTATCTGCTGCCCCCTGGTTACCATGACCACCACCGTTTCCCTGATTCCTGGGTTTCTTGCACTCATTACGATAATAACCCTTCTCACCACATCCATAGCAGGTGACTTCCACCCTTCGATTGTTGGGTGGTGCTGCTTGAGCGGTGGCTAGGGGTCTAGACCTGCAATTCTTGGCCAAATGTCCCACTCTCTGGCAGTTGTGACATTTAACCGTGCACTGTCCTTTGTGGTGTAGCTTACAACGGTTGCACAGAGGTAAATTTCTATCATACCCCTTTTTCTCACTTGACCCTGCTGTGTAAGCCTTTGCCACTTCTTGCCTCTTGTTTTGAGAGTTATTGTTGTTCCCCTTAGAGTGGTCTTCCCATTTTCTTTTTTTATCAGTACTCTTTTCCGGGACATCCTCTGTAGCAACCCGTAAAATTTCCCTATGATTAGTAAACGTTAATCTAGTATTAACCCATTGTTACTGTTCACTTAACCATTTTTACGAGCAAAATTTGAAAATTTTGTTTATTACGTTTCTATAATTCAAACGTCGTTATGCGATACACGATACTTTGGAACAAGCTCACACGCGCACCACGATAGTCCGATACACAAATAAACACTAAACGGATCCATAACTCTTACACTAGGCCTGTTACTATTCAAGCCCATACAAATTCAACCCAAATTCTTATTTCCTCTTTTATACTACTCGACACAAATCACCTTCACTTGGCCTTTCTTACTCCATAATTCGACACATGAACTACACTTTATTTTATATGACTCAATTCTCTATACATCCACGAATCAGGATTGGCAAGTTTGCTTGCTTGGTTCGAACATTTAATCTTATAACGAGGCTCAAAGTTAACTCGACTTGACACAAGTAACAACTTATTTCAAACCTTAACTTATTCGACTAAAACAAATTTTTACCTATATGTTTTACATTGTTCTCGACATAAGAACTTCTAAAAACATTTCCACACTCTTCATACTCACTTGGTCACGTTCAAATTTTGTTTGGACCTTTTAAAAATATCGAATGTACATTGATATATACCACTCGACCCTTGTTGCCTCTAAACCGAAACACACTCATCCACTTGAACATATACTCAAGTCCCCTAGCTAGTTTTATTCCCTATGTCTCCTTATCCCTCCATTCGACATTAATGCAATCCCAACTTGGTGAGTTTAAAACAATAAACTCATATATACAAGCATACACACTTGTATACTAGTTCACATACACTTATTCTATTCTTAAACACATTCCATACACATATTCCTTCCTAAGTTGCTACTGCCGAGATCATCCAAGGAACAAGACCATTTTCCTAGTCATTCGAAACTATTTTCCAAACGTTTAGTGTGGAACTCGATTCTTTTGTGACCTTTCTATCGAGTTGGTGCAAAAATCCTTCATTCCTAGTCCATTTCATCACGTTATCACCACCATTTTTGAGTGTGGTGAGTCATTCGAACCCATTTTCATTCATACTTTTGTTTTCATTAATCTATGCATGTGTATTTATTTCGTACGATCCTTACTAGCTTTCATACAATTATTTCATGTTCTTGTGATTTAATCTTCATTTGCATTTCACCTCCTATATTATGGATGGCTAGATAATCGAACCCTATAATTATTCGACATTGTTTCATCATTTAATAGCATATCGAGACTCATTTTAATTCTATATTGCATATCGAACCATATTATGTCATTTCTATATTTTTGGACCTTTTTATTGTCGACTAGAACAAGCATCGTATACTCATTTTTACCCGAACAACCTATTGATTAAATTACATCTCTCGTTTGACCATAAACCCACCTAATAAGCTGTATCAATAAGTTCTGCTAATAAGCTCATATACCACCTTTTTAATCGACCAAGTAAGTGGCTGTCGAAACAGTTTTAAACTTAATATATATATCGATTGGGCTTTTTAAAGCCCATTAAGCACATTCGAATAAGCAGTATAATAAGCACTTTGAAAACATTTTTAGGACTATAAAATAAGCCCAAGATCAGGCCCAAACTCCCTTGAAACCCCTCGAATCAAAATCTCTTATTGGGCCTTGTATAACTGTAACACCCCAACCCGACAAGGTCAAGATATCACATTATGGTGTCATATAGAGCATACATAACGCAAGCTGAAGTATTTTAAATAAATAACTAAGTCTCGAACATCAAGACTAATATTCAAAAGATAATCACAAATGCATAGTGGGTTAACCAAAACAAACCAAAGTAAAGAAATAATATTCAAGTACTGAAATAAATGAAAGTCCGAAACAATGGACAACGAAATGATAAATAAATAGGTCTTTTAGGTCCTACTCTCTCTCATTCCCAAGCCCGTCGCCCCGCTTATTACCTGTCGCATAAGAAAAGAAAACATGCAGCTGAGCTTAAAAAGCCCAGTGAACAGATATATATACGAAACATAAACATAAAGGTAAATAAGCATAAGCAACGAAGGAAATAAGAATACAAAACGAAAAGCATAATCATGAAGGAGAACTAAAAATCAAGAGTGCATGAGAACTGAATAGAAAATGAATCAAGGAATGAAATGAAAACAAAGAAAGGTTCATATAAGGATGTGCCATAAGAACTCCATACATAATCTATCAAATCATACTAAAACAATACAAGTAAACTATCAAGTATACTAAAAGTAAAAAATGTGAGAAGGAGTGCAAGGCACACACCACCTGGTCACCATAATCACATAAAATATAAAACCTGGGATGCATCCATACGCTCCCTAACATAAGTATGTATGTCAGTACTAGACTAAGCACACATATAAGGTTGGCCAATAGTGCATGCAAAATAAATCATAACATAAGGGGGAACGCCGTAGATCTATCACACCTCTACGGGAGTGTCATGCCTAAGGTGCCATCAAAGACATGGTCATGGTACCTCCACAACTAGGTAAGCTCAGGCACAGATCTATCATAGCATACAACAATAACAAACTAGCATGGCAGGAGAAACAAGATAGTAACTCAAGTAAGCATGACAAACATAAGCATAGCATGGCAGAGACATTTAAATAAATGTCAGAATGAATAAATAAGAATGACAATCATGCAATGAAAGTCATGAATCAAATAAAGGGAATCATGTCAGGCATAGGATCAATGGAAATATCCCTACTGAGAAGGGAAAGAATATTTGTACCTTAACAAAGCACACAAGCAAAGCAATGAAATGAAAATAAGCAGAAGATCACTCCTTCTTCACCCGATCTACAATAATCATAAGTTTACTTATAAGTTTCATAGTCATAAAGGTTTCATTTTAGTTTTCTTTCCATATTAGTTAACTTTCCAAAAATAGCAAGTTTCCATATTTAGTAACTTTCCAAAAATAGTAAGTTTCCATATTTAGTAACATTAGTTATTAACATTCAAATTTATCATTTACTCAAGTTTAAGGTATCAAACGTGACAATACTAATAGTTCAAGATTCACAATGATGTTTGTACAAGTTTAGGGTTCATAGTGTAGTTTTCATAAGTTTAGGGTTTATTATGCAAATATAACAAGTTTAAGGATTATAGTGTCATTATGGTAAGATTAGGGTATGAAATGTAAATATCATAAAGTTATATGTTTTACAAAGTTAAGTCCTTTTAGTTTAAATAAAGATAAGTTCAACCCTTAATAATACACAAAACCCTTATTTAGCCCATTTTAACTATTACTCAGATTTTAACCTTGAACAGACCAGACTTTAGCTAATTTTTACACACCTTAAACGAGCTCATAAAATTCTATAATTTTACCCAGACGTACCTATATGTCTTGAGTATTTTAAATAATTTTTCCAGATTTTATTGAGTAGTATTACTATAGTTTAAAAATCCCTTAAGCCAATTCTTCCAGATTTCTGTTCAGATTTGACACCCAAAAAGTTTGTATTTCAAAACCCCATTTAAATAATTCATAAAAATCTATTAAAATTCCAGTAAGTGCTATACATATGGAATATTAATCCTGTAAAAGGGCATCCTCTAATTCGACATGGTTTGCAAATTAAAAATCAAAAACCCGGACTGTTTTTCCAGACATACGAATTCAGTTTTGACACTCGAACTTGTAAAATCAAAAAGTGTACCTTCCCGACCTCTAAAAATTACAAGGCTTAGTTTTCCAGAAAGCTCTTTTCTTAAACTTACTTTTAGACTCTAGAAACACTCAAAAATACCTTATCATCATCAAGATACAATCGAATCAATTTGACCAAAGTTTCCTGGATAGTATCTAGGCTTACGATTTCATGTGATCTTTTAGGGTTTTCCATTTTCAATATTTATTTCTTGCTACAAACAATTATATTTGACATCAAATCCAACCTAGGTCGATTCATATGTGTTCTTAACATGTTCATAACCATCATTACAATAAATCATTGATCGATTCATATTAGGGTTTTCATTCTTGTTATTTCATGCAAATATGTTATCATTTTATGTGTCTTGTTTATCATCATATGTGATTTATAACTCGAAAAGAACATCAAGAATCAAACAAGAAAATGGTTATTGAACAAGGATGATACGGTTTCCCTCGAAGACCAAACGAAGAACAAGAACACCACAAGACCGAATCACCAAAAACTCCTCCTTTCTCCTTCTTGATTAGGTCGAATAGAAGAACACAAAAACATGGTCGATTAGGGTGTTGTTTCACAAAATTCGAATGTATTAAATAGGATGTGTATCGATTACCTTATGTATGACACGAATTGAGTGAGAAAAATAATGATCAAAGCTTGCTTCTTCTTCTTCCTTGGTGTCGGCTAGGAACAATTGGTTTAGGGTTTTTTTTTGTGTTTTTGTTTTGGCCGAATAAATGAGATAGGGAGGAGAGGTTAGGGCTTATTTTTGGAGTGCATCAAATACACGGCAATCAAGAGGAGAAATAGGGGAGGTTAGGCCGAAAATTAGGAGGGGGATTAGGATGATTATCTCCTTCCAAAATTACAAAAATTTATACTTATCTTCACTTATTTTGACCCTAGGCTGAAATTTTGAGGGTCCATGGTCACATGAAATGTCGACTAGAGTAGCTTAGATGTAGGGATTTTTATTTTGTACATTTACTTATAATGTAAGGTTTTATATTAACTTAATTCATTTGGTAACTTTGGGATGTTAATTAAATAGAAATGATATATCTTTCTTATGATCTTATAAATTCTTAAAAGTTCAAATTTAGAGGGTATTTTGGTCATTTCAGATTGTGTTAATTTTGGGGTTTTACAATAACCCTCGTTAAAGCCCAATAAGCCAAAAATAAGCACTTTTATGTAATAAGCAGTTTTTATGAACTTGAATAAGCTGTATGAAGCTTCTAAAACTTTCGGAAATTTATTTATATAAGTTTTGTGAATTTTGGACTAAAAATGCAAAACATTTTACTATTAGGGTTAAAATTGTAACTTTTGGATAAATAGTTGCTAAACTGTCATTTTTATAAATCATGGGTATGAAAGGTTAAAACAGTAAATAGAAACCATAAAATGTCACATTTGAACATTTTGGACTAAATATGTAAATATTTTCTAACGAAGGACTAACGGTGCAAATGTTTCACCGTTAGGGTTAAAAGTATAAATTTCATGAAACTACAAGGACCATACAGTAACTTGATTTGACAAATAATCTCGCTAATGTTCTATACAATTTCATTCTTAAAAATCCAGTTTCCAATTCGTTCGATTTATATAACAAACGTTACGTTTATATATACATAACGTAACTTATCATCCACCAACTTTTGTAGAGACGATATTTACTGAATCAATAAACATAAAAACATGATAATATTATATATAATATTATTTTTGAACTTTAAGCATTTTAAGCATATCATTCATTCACATCACGATCTAATTCGTTATTCGATATTTCCCCACAGTCACTATTCACATCAAGTCATTCTCAAACCATCGAAATCTCAGACTATCCTATTATTCAGGTCGTGTGTTGGAGCTGTTCACGTGATACTTTTGACATAACATTACTTTGACCTTTACAGCTAAGGTGAGTCATAGCCACACTCTTACTCTTTTATTCATTTTAAACTACTTGGGGGGGGGGGGGATACGTGCTTAAATTACTTTACTCGTTTATTAAATACATGATTTGCATTGGTATGCAATTACTCAAAACATTCATGATACGTTACGCTTTTATACTTTCTAGATATGATGTGTAGTCTTATTACGTTATATGATTTTACATGTTAAATTATTCATATGCACACTATTCATAGTCATTTGGAGAGGTATTGATAGTACTATTATGGGATGATACCCCCACCCTTGTGTCCAAGATGCGTGACCTTGGGCGACACGTACTATTTATGAAGGTGTCCCCGCCCTTGTGTCCAAAATGATGTTACCTTGGGTGAGTATAATCCAGAATACACATACTCATACTTTAGCAGTGGATTGTAAACACACAGGTTGCAAGTCTTGTATGGGCGGGGCTTGGGACTGAGTGGATTTACAATGCCTTTGCTGTGAAATCTTTATTCAAATGCATTACATTTTAAAATAAACTCTATGAACTCACCAACCGTTGGTTGACACTTTTTAGCATGTTTATCTCAGGTTAATAAGGCGATAGTGGATGCATGGATCTTAGAGTCATTTGCATATTTGGAGACTTATACCTTTATCTTTTACCATTCGTTACATCTTAAAAACATCTATGTAACTTTATACTTTGGATCTCATGTTTTAACACTGATTTAAATAATTCGAATGGTAACATTTCAAAACGTCTCATTTAGAGGTCGTTTTCTATACCTTGATCTATATTATGAAGTAATACCCCCTTGACACTATCGTTCCGCTGCGGTAATTTGGGGGTGTTACATCCTCCAATTCCTGGTCCATCAACTTGTTGGCCACTTCCATGGTGTCATGGAGATCTGTAGCCTTTGAGGTAGTCACATTTCCCTTTATTGACTTGGGCAAACCTCCGACATACCTTTCAAGAAATATGGTTTCAGTTTGAACCATTTCAGGGCATAGCAAAGCCAGTTCCTGAATCTCTGGTTGTAATCGGCCATGTTGTTATTCTGTACCTTCAAGTTCCAAAACTCCATCTACAACTTCTTGACCTCATTGCGTGGGCAATACTTCCTGAGCACTAACTCCTTGAAGTCATCCCACGACATAGCATAAGCAACATCAATGCTGGCAGATTTCATGTAGTTGTTCCACCAGGTCAAAGCGGCATCCATGAAAGTGAAAGATGCATATTTGACCCTGTCATCATCATTACAACCACTGATTCAAAACACGGTTTCCAGCTTTTCGATCCACCTAGTTAGTCCAACGGCTCCATTTGTTCCTCCGAAACCTCCAACCATGATCTTTCGGAATTCAGAGTAAGTGCAGCCACGGTTGTTGGTCACTGGCCTAGATGTTCCGGTGTTGGTGGTTGAGTTGTTTACTGCTGCGAGTGATGTGGCCACACGATCATTGACAAGTTGATCTAGCATTGCTTGGTTCACCACAGGTGGGTTTGCCACGGCCCTAGCTGGGGTGGCATTCTCAGCAATTTTACCTCGCGCGGCTCTTGCTGGGTGGCAGTTTCAGCAGTTCTACCATGCATAGCTCTTGCTGGGGCAGGTGCATCAGCAGTCTGTCCTCGTGTGACTCTAGTTGACTTTCGCTTGGGTGCCATTTATCTACATCACAAGAAGATGACGATAAATGAGATCTCGAGTATAGAGTGAAAGTGTCACATGAGTATATGGATATCACAGACAGAATGTAAGAATGAAGTCAACCATAGAGGAAACGAACAATCGAATAGATAAACCAAGCTTGTTATATATATCGAATAGAATAGAAGTACACAAAATTACAAGCAAGGTCAATAGTTCATCACTAACTGATAACTCCTCAGTTTAGTGAAATACATCATCTAATGAAAACTAATCTAAGCTCAGTCACGCTCAAGGCGTAACTGCTCGAACGCTGCAGTCATCCCTCTGATGGCAGCCTCCAAATGATCCACACGGTGTCGCAGCTTCTGGTTCTCCCTCATCACAGTACCAATCATATACTCGGCAGTCATGATCCTCTGCCATTGAGTTCGATTAGTGCCTCGAGCTCTCCTCACTGCCCACTCAAGACCACCTAATTTACCAAAGATCCTCGTTTGGCCTATGCCCGAACCGATAACCCTAGTATCCAATACCCTGAGCTCTCTATGTAGCATATTCAATAATATAAAACACACTAGAGATGTGATCTTGGCCGATTATGTTAGTGAGAGAAAGAGAAGAAGGAAACTTCTAGTGAGAGAAAGTAACTATGTATTAGGTGGTAAGAGAAGTTCCAACCCTCTCCCTAGGTGGAGAAGGGTATTTATACTTACAAACATATGTGCCCCGAGTGGGCTGTAGAGTGAGCTGACAGTGGGTAAAGACCCGACCCACTCCACAAATACTAATTGTAACTAAGCTAATAATAATAATACTAATAATCCTACGAGCTAGTTAATGCTAACAGATACTTAGGGTGACCGAGTCTTCACATGAATATTTATATTCCTAACAATCTCCCCCTAAGGGAGGTCACCCCGGAAATAATATTATGAATTCTAGCATTCTATTACATGATTGTAAATTCTTGGCTCGTAGTCTTGATTCTTCAAAGTCATGAAACTTTGCACTTTCAGCAGTAAACTCTTTTGACGACTGATCTTTTGTCTTGGATGATCTTTGAAGATTCTTCGATGATATCATCCAACATATGTCTTCTAGTCATCTTGTTTCAGCATCGTCTCTGTGTGAAGTTGTGATCTTTGAGCATTCTTTGAGATCATCAGTCACCGTAAATCTCCAAGCTCATCTGTTGTAATATTGCCTTCATGTGATATGTTGTGACCGTTGAACTCGCATGCTCACACTCTTCTGGATCATGATAACTATCATCAGAGTTACGGAAGCTGTGTTATAGGTCTTTCTTCTATCATGATTTCTTTGATAATGATTTGTAAGTGTGAGCATGGAGTGTGGATTGACACGTCTCTACTGGAATCAGGAACCACCATCGCCATCTTTATATGAATCTGAAATAAAACTGTTAGCAATAAAGTTGGAGAAAGAATATGGCTTTGTCATTCGTTCGATGTGGTTGGATTAACCTTCGGTTCTTTGAAGACCGACCTGTGATCAGGTAGAATCCCCTATAAAGAAGATTCTCCTTGACAGGAATTTCCAGCTTGTTGTAAAGACTCATTCAACGAATTAATCATTGGAATCGTCATACATGCATGTTCTCATACCGGAACGTCTCAAAGCAGACAGCACGGTAGAGTGAATCAATGAATTAAATACCCACTGATTGATGAGAAATTGATTAGAAAAATCACTCGCGTGTCACTGGATAAACATTTTATGCAACACGACGAGGGTTTTATAAATTTAATCATATTTCTATCATAAACACTTTTGTTTGAAAATTTTCACAATCAATGTGCTCAAAACTCAGTTGGTGAGCACATTGAAAGGTTTTCCAAAAGCATCCGTCAATCCATTTCCTGGAACAAGTTTGATTCAAATGTGAATCACCCCATCGTTTCTTTCCAGTTGTTACAAATTTGATCCATGAAGGATCTCACATGTCACCTACCAAGAGCTTGTTTGATGTTGGCTCTAGATGGATTTCCATCTTCATTGTGAATACTTTCATATCACTCGGATGTTCTGGCAATACCACAAGGATAATGCGTAGGACTCTTTAACATATATTTTCTTACTTTTCACGGTGTATGAAACAGAAAGCATATTGGAAGTGTGTCCTAATGAGATTTATGGATGATCTCTTGGCTCTAGACTCAATAGTGCATTTTGATTTAGTTATCGGAGGCTGGAGAGGACTGCCACCTTTTCAATATCATCTAACTCGGAGTGAGAGAGATGATAGACATGTATTGATCTCCGTGATAAATGAAACAAGAGTCCTTTGAGGGACTTTGAGTGGCTAAGGAGGGTTGTGCAGCGTATCACTGGGTCCATGATACTTGTCTTCAATGCCAGCAATCAACTTAGTGATTCTGACAGCATATGTATTGACCCGGTTTCTGCCTAAAGTGTAAGGAGGGCTTCTTTCTTTTCACCCTTTATCTTTACATTTCTTTTTCATTCTTTAACCCCTTCAATGCTTACCGAGACTTCATCACTAACACCTTGTTGGGTTTGTTCCAGTACTAGCTCTGACTCAGTTGGCACTCTTCCCTTATTCTCACTTTTATCCTTTTTAATCATACCTAAGGACTTCTACACTAACTAGTGGATTGTCCCTGGGTAGATCCCTTCGGCTCTGGCAGGATCGTGGGAACTTATACCTAACCTTACCATCCTTATAACTCCAGTACATTAAATAAAGTGGTCGGTCTTTGGTGTTTTTCCACAATTGTCATCACAAATCATTTGCTCCCACTTAATATATGCATCGATATACGAAAGAGTTTAGCAGATATGGGAGAGACTACACTTGAGTCCAAAAGATCACATTTTTATCAGATTTTCATATTTAAATCACATTCTCTCCCCCGATCAAAAATTTCAAACCATTTGAGATTTGTGATCCCAATTGATTTAAATATGTTTAGAAAATTTGGGAGAAAATGTGGTCAGATTTAACATATATTCTGATAATGGAACATTACAATGCTCTCCCTCATTCTATGAGGGAGAATGTTGGTGTCATGTATGATAAGTTTGGAAGATTTTGAATTTAACAAAGATCATACACTGACACATAGCAACAAGTTTCATAAAATTCACTGCTTATTTAGTGCAAAGTAACATGTTTTGATGATATATAATTTTGAAAATCATCACTCTCCCCCTCAATTGATGACCCGTTCTCTATTGGAATAGCTGTAGTCATTGATTGAGTGATAGATTTTTTATGAAAAATTCAATTCCGATTGATATTCAAAAATCATGGTACCACCAAGTTTTTATACAAATACTTTCCTGAAGAATCATAGATTGGAAAGTACTTGCGATGTAAAGAAGACTTCTCTTCTTATACAAGAAATGATGCACTGAACCGTACATCAGGTCGAAGAAACATGGATGTAAAGTAATCCATGCCCAGGTGAACTTCACCTAGTTGGAGGAACAACCATCTATTTGGCAACATGCTTTCCCCATAATAAAGCACGGGTTGCAGTCTGAAGTAACCGCAAGCCGATTAGACATGTTTTAACCAGTTAATATAACTTCTGTTCGAGCTTCATTTAAAGACCCGTGTCATTATTGAATGACATTTCTAGGTCCATAAATGTTATCGATAAACAGAAGACATGCCTAGAAGAGCTATTTTTGGTATTTTGTGTTTTTCTGATTTTTATGGTTTTTATAGGTTTTATATTTTTCTATTTTCTTTTTGGTTTAAGATATATATAAATATATACAAGGATATGTGAAAATAATCCTTTACTCGTCGTTTTCTTCTTGAAGACTCTTGAGTGTTTCAGGTGACAAACTCTTCATGCCAAGTCGCGGGAGAATAAATTGAAACCGTTCTTTCGGAAGTGCCTTAGTGAAGAGATCAGCCAACTGAAACTCCGTCCTCACGAAGTAGAGTTCAAAAATCCCTTTCTCAACCTGTTCCCTTATGAAGTGATGCCTGATGTCGATGTGCTTTGATCGGGAATGTTGGACATTGTTGCAGCAAAGAGCGATAGCACTTTTGTTGTCAGAATACAGAGGAATCTTGTTGTATCCAAAACCATAGTCTGATAATTGTAATCTCATCCATAGGATTTGAGCACAACATGCAGACATGGCAATGTATTCAGCCTCTGTAGAAGATATGGATGTACTCATTTGCCTTTTAGAAGACCAGCTGACCAACTTTTCCCCCAAGAACAGAGCACCTCCTGAAGTACTTCGACGAGTATCTTGACATCCCGCATGGTCCGCATCTGCATAAGCCGTGAGTTCCATTGCGGTGTCCTTAGGATACCAGAGACCCATGTGAATAGTGCCTTGAAGATATCTGAAGACCCTTTTTACCGCTTCCAAGTCCTTTTTGGTGGGCTTGGACTGGTACCGAGCACACATACATACTGCAAACAATAGATTTGGCCTACTAGCGGTGAGATACATTAAGGATCCTATCATACTTCTAAACTTAGTTTGATCAACCGGGATCCTAGAGAGGTCTTCATCCAACTTCGATCTTTCAACCATAGGAGTGTTAACAGGATCACTTGAATCGAATCCAAACTTCTTCAATATTTCATTTGCGTATTTGGATTGATTAATGAAGATGCCTCCGGGACTTTAAGAAATTTGTAGGCCTAAGAAGAACGACATTTGTCCCATCATAGACATTTGGAATTTAGAACTCATCTCGTTAGAAAACCTATCACCTTCCCTAGGATCAGAAGAAGCGAAGATGATATCATCTACGTAGATCTGAACAAGAAGCAGATGTTTGCCCGATTTCCTAGTGAATAGTGTAGGATCAACAACACCTTTGGTGAAACCATTAGCTTGAAGAAACTTCGATAAAGTATCATACCACGCCCTGGGTGCTTGCTTTAGCCCATATAGAGCCTTCTTCAAACGGTAGACATGAGTAGGATGATCAGGATCCACAAAACCTTCTGGTTGACTGACATAGACTTCCTCCTTCAGATCACCGTTTAGAAATGCTGTCTTTACATCCATTTGGTAGACAATCATATTCTGACTGGCAGCATTAGCTAGAAAGATTCTGAAGGCTTCAATTCTAGCAACAGGAGCAAATGATTCTTCAAAGTCTATGCCTTCTTCTTGTCGATACCTCTTTGCAACAAGCCGTGCCTTATTCTTTAAAACATCACCATGCTCATCGAGTTTCACTTTGAAGATCCACTTTAGAGCAATAATCATTGCACATTCTGGAGGAGGCACTAATTCCTAAACTTCAAGTCGATCAAACTCATGAATTTCATCTTGCGTAGCAGTAAACCAACAATCTTTGGACATGGCTTCTTTGACGTCTTTTGGCTCGACTTTGGATAGTATGGAATTGAACAAGCACCACAGTGCATCGGTGGCAATTTGCTTTCGAGTGGATACCCGACGAGAAGGATTACCAATGATGTTGTCAATTGGATGATCATTGGTCCATTTTCTGAGATGATCATGTGGTTGAGGGTTTTGAACTGATATTGCCGTGTTGTGATCTCCTGAAGAAGATGTCTCTGTAGAAAGTTTAGGAGCAAATACATTTTCAAATGGAACATCATCAGCAGGAGCGAAAGGATTTACTTCAAAAGAATTATCTGTACAAAACCTTGCTGTACCACAAGAGATTGTATGTTTGAAGATGATGGTGAGTGACTGGCAGATAGTGCATCTTGACTGATTGAGACAGATACAGAGGACCCTATGAGTTTTGAAGAACTGGAGCGTCAACAACTGGAGGTACAGGTGGAGCTTCCGTTGTTGTGTCACCCGTTGGTGGCTCAAAATACTCATCAAACATTGGATCAAACAGCTTCTTCAACTCGTCACTGGTTGGAGGTACATAAGGAATTGCAGGAGTGGGATTCTGTACAAGACCTGAACTAATTGGTCCAGGTGTCAATAAATTTGGTGCGGGTCCAGAACTAGTTTGTCCAGGAGCCGTTTGCTCAGTCAGCTCATCGAATGTCACGTGAATAGTTTCCATGATTTGTCGGGTTCTTTTGTTGTAGATTCTGTATCCCTTGCGATCTGGTGCATACCCAACGAAGAAACATACGTCTGCTTTGGCCTTTAGCTTTCCCAAATCTTGACCGTCATTTTTTAGATAGCACAGAGCCCCGAAAACTAGAAGAAAGGAAAGATATGGTTTCTTGCCATGTATCAGCTCGTAAGGAGTTTTGTTGTGAAGAGTATGTATCAAGGAACGGTTTTGGGTGTAACACGCAGTAGCAATGGCTTCTGCCCAAAGAAACATCGGAGCCTTAGAATATATTAGCATAGTTCTTGCAGCTTCCACTAGGGTACAATTTCGTCTTTCAACAACGTCGTTCTGCTGAGGAGTGCGTGCAACGCTTTTCTGATGAGTTATGCCAATACTTTCATAAAATTGACTGAGTTGTCGGTTAACAAACTCAGTTCCATTGTCCGTCCGGATGATTCTGACAGTTTTGTTTAGCCTTACTTGTAACTGCTTGATTAGTTTGATGATAATTTCTGGAGTTTCATCCTTGGTTCTCAGAAACTTTACCCATGTAAACCGAGAGTAGTCGTTGACCATCACAAGAACATATTTCTTTCCATTGATACTCTGCACTCTCATTGGTCCGCATAGATCCATGTGAAAGGTGTGAAGAACTTCCATGATGGTATTGACAGTTTTGGGTTTGTGAGTATGCTTCTTGCTTTTGCCCAGTTGACATGCAGAACACAGATGATCTTTTTCAAACTTTAATCTGGGCATGCCTCGTACTAGATCCTTGCGAGAGAGGTCATTTATAGTGCCGAAGTTTAAGTGGTTTAAACGACGGTGCCAAAGCCAAGATTTAGTCTTCGAGGCCTTTGAAAGCAAGCAAATAGGAGAGGACCTCATCATTTCTTCAATAGAGATGGTGTATAAATTGGTGCCACGACTGCCTTTAAGAAGATCAACACCATCCAACTCTCTGACGAAACAAGTGTGTTTTCTGAATGCAACTTCAAGATCAGAGTCACAAAATTGACCAACAGAAAACAAGTTATGCCCTAACCCTTCCACGTAGTATACCCTGGAAATTACACTGTCACCAAACACATAATCTCCATAACCCATAATTGCCCCAAAATGGTCGTTCCCGAATCTAACTGTCCCGATAAACTTTTTCACGAAATTCTTGAGCCGTGAGCGATCCCCAGTCATATGTTTTGAGCAGCCTGAGTCCAAATACCAAAGGACGATTTGTACGACCTGCATTTGAAAATAGACAACGATGGATAACTGAAAAATGTGGATCCCCACGTACAGCTGGGGTCCGTTTGGTTAGCACACACAAATTCTGGAACTACAGGATTCACAGATGCTACTGCATTTACAGTGGAAACTACACTAGAAGCTGCAGTTAACCTAGTTGCAGGGCATTGTGTCACTAAAGGCAAAATTCGACCAGTTGGCTTCCATTCCTTAACCTTCACTATTTTATGATTATTCAATCTAGTTAAAGGGCACTGATCTCCTAAAGTGAATTTCCTTCCAGTGGGTCTCCATTGATACCCGACATTAGCAAACGTTTTTCCTGTTGCTTTCCAAATTTGCTTACTTATTTCAGTTTTCCTAACATTCTTAACTTGGGATAGTACATGAGACATAAAAAATGACAAAACACAATCATCATGATTAACAGAAATTAAACATTCATTACATGTTTTACAGACAGCATTAGAATTCGAATTAATTACAGTACTTTTAATACTAGAATCAACACGATTCATTCCATTCATTGCAAACTTATTGTTCCTAGGTTGGACTTCTACTTTCTTCTCGTGTCCACTTTTAGCCGGCGCAGTCCTATCTTTACTTGCATTGCCTCTAGGCTTTGACCCGCTAGCTTTGGTGTCACAGTTTACTCCTGTAGAAGTAATGATGGGAACATTAGTTTGTTTTACTGTCATTTGTTTTCCTGATTTTGATGTACTGGGTTCCGATGTTCTCAGTGGTAGATCAAAGGTTACATGCTTGTTCTTAGTCGTAGAGGTTGATGCAACAAATCTATCTTTTTTGCTATCAATCTTAGGGCATGTGCCAATGACATATTCTAGAAGTTCCTGAGACCGTTTAGCGAGGAAGCAGGCATCCACAACTACACTATCAAGTGGTTTTTTCTATCCTATCCTCTTATACGATCTCACGAAGGGTATCAAGGCTATCCTTAAGGTGATTGAGATATATTTTATGGGCAGACCTATTGTTCCTAAGGGGAAATGGAATAGGCACAACATCAACAACATACTTACTACAAGCAGAAACCTTTGGAACAACATTTTCACAAGTGATAATTGGCATTTACCCTTTCACCTGTGTCTTAAGATTCTTGATTTACCACACTTAGGATTTTAATTTATCTGTTTTGTTTATTTTTCATTTTACACCAATTTGTATCCCAAATATTATCCATACCCTATATTATTCTTTATCCAAACCTTTGATTTATTGAGATTAGGGATTTGAGCAATCTTAAGTATCGTAGTCGTGGATTCGGCTATGTATTTATGATTTTGTCGCCCTTTTTGATATAATATTATTGGTAAAGATTACTTGGTCCTATCTTTAGCCCATTCGAGTTAAGGATTTGAGCAATTGCAAGTATCGTGTTCGTGGATTCGATCATGTATTTGTGATTTTGTCGCCTTTTCTGGAATTTGAGATCGATAGAGATTAAGAAGAATGATCAACCCTTAACCAAAAAACCCTTTTTACCGCTTTAAGACTTGTTATTCCTTAGCTTTAGTGGGGGAGATGCGTATACTTGCCAAGCTTATGATAGAATATTCGTCACGACTGGACAGTTAAACGATTAGATTTGCTTTTATCAAAATATTTTATTTTATTTCTAATTCGTTAAGTGTTTGGTTGTGTGATTATGACAAAAATGAATACATGCTTAAATATAAAAATAAATCATAATATCTTTTAGGATACATTTTCATATGATTTATTCTAAGGTTTACTTGGGGACAAGTAAAGTTCAAGTGGGGGATATTTGATGAACTCAAATAAGTACATTTTATTATCGTCATTTATCCTATTTATTTGACTTGTTTTATTATATTATCTGTGAGAATTGATACGTTAATGTTTACTTTTGTAATTCTCAGGTAAAAACAAGTACTATGTGAAACTTGGCGATTTTGGACTAATTATGGAGCAAAACAAGCAAGATATTAAGAGTCTACTGAAATGTACAAGATCAAGACTATTCTGCTCCAGATACGCCGCATCCTACTTCTTACATACGGCGCATCACTATCAAGATTTCACAAGTAATAATCCAAGACGGCAAAGGACATGCGCCGCATAGAGAAATGGAGTTACGCCGCATCTTCTGGCGGTGTATGAATATTCCTGAATATATTAATCTTGGACCCCACGCGAAGTTAAGTCAATGCGCCGCATCTACTTATCCTATGCGCCGCATCTAGCCCTCAGACAGAAACTATAAATACCCCAGAGTCAGACAAATTTCGAGGTTGGATTCTACACAACAAGACCGAAGACCGAAGAAACCCTAGAGCCGAATTCAGAAGAAGTAGCAGCACAAGACACACCCTAAACGAAGATACAAGAGCTGTAAGAAGGTCCTGCATGTATTTAATTCATTAAGTAGTTTTGTTTTATTGTATTAGTACACTTTAATTCATCAGGATTGATGGGCCGATTCCATGTGACTACGAAAAACCATGGGCACCCCTTAAAATTGCTTTCCCATTAATTAAAGTTTATATGTTGATGTCTTTGGTGACTTTTATTAGTGCATTGATAACCTCTGTGTCTAGCTGAACATTGCTTGGGTCGCCATGCCCCTTCCTCGCCTATTTATTCTATCGTTTCTAGGATAGTGGGATAGACATAAGTGATCATTAAGGGTTTACTCGCCGATAAGATTAGAGCCAACGAGAAAGGTTTAACTCTCGGTGCATCGCATCGAACTATACACTTTATATAAAACTAGCAATAAAACAAGTGACAAGCTACTTAATTATCAGGACAGGTCTTCTTATTGTCTCAAGTATCTATCTGTGTACGTGTGTGCTAATCGCTGATTCGTGCTCATTAGTTTAGTTTATTATTTAATCATAACCAAACCGTGCCAGTCTCTCAGGCTGAACCCCCTTGCGTTAGATTAGGTTGTATAGCTAACTTAAGATATTAAAATACTGATTAGAATAACTAGATAATACGTTCCACTCTTAGTGATCGACACTCTACTTACCATTATATTCATACTGACCGGGTACACTGCTCGTTAAAGTGTGTGTTTTATTGATAAGTCGGCTAAATATAAATTTAAAACTTGAATACTGCTAAAACCACAACGACATACCGTGGGTATAAATTAGAGCAATAAACGCACGCACACCAAGTTTTTGGCGCCGTTGCCGGGGAGTGAATTGTTATTATCTGTTAATTTGATTAGTATTTTAATTAGGTTTTCTTTTTAATTTTTATTCTAACCACTAACCCCGTTGTATATTAGTTAATTTGCATTCATTGTATTATTTTCCATATTTTCTGTTTTTGTGTGTTTTTATTTTCTTTATTTTTGTTTCTTTTCGTTTGTTTTTATTTTTGTTTTTCTTTTTCTATTTTCTGTATTTTGCTATCGTTGTACTGAGCTGATTCAAACGATACGGCGCATCTGTTTTCACAGATACGGCGTATTGCGTTTAATTTTTATAAAATACAACGCGTTTACTAAATTCGAGTACGGCGCATCTTTCCCCAAGATACGGCGTATTGTGTTTTTAATAAGAAATTTTTTTAAAAGATAACGCCATACGACGCATCTGTTTTAACAGATACGGCGTATTTACTATTTTAATTAAAAACAGTTTTCGAATTATTAAACAGATACGACGCATCGATTTTTATCGATACGGCGCATCTTCTGAATCAAAAATCTTGTATTTTGAAACGTAACGAAAATACGGCGCATTAGCTTTTGTTAATACGACGAATTTAATTTAATAAATATAGTTGATTTTTGATATTCACTTTGATCGTTCCACTACTCTCGTGCACAAGTTGGTTTACTTTCAGGATAAATGATGACTTAAGCATCACTATGGAAGATTACATTCTGAACCTAACCAAGAGACGCTAGCTGGAGTAATCAAACCGTTGATGACTGAAAGGCTGAAATAAAATGACAAGAGTGGAGGAGAATTCAGTACTGGTAACATTGAGTATCTTAAAATTCTTGAAATAGAATTCCAGGTATCCTCTACAATTATTTACCTAGCCTTATAAAGAGTTCTCTACGAAAAATCTCCCGAATATAATCTCAATTTTGTAAACTTAAAATTATATTTGCTCCTAACCTTGGAGTAAATCATTATCCACTAGTCAATAAAGATTATAATCATTAATAAAACGGATATGCTTATTGCTCTTATCTTGAATTTATATATATCATATGGTATACCGTTTTACCCCAATTTGATGTGCAAGGAATATGTTGCGACGAAGACCAAAGCATATATTAGATTAAGTCGAACGGAAGAAAATGTTGCGGAGCTATACGGGAACATCTTTCGGATGAAAGAAGAAGGATGGCACGTAACAAGAACAAAATAAGGAGCTGAATGTGAGTCTAACTTGAAGACTCTGGAATAAAGACAAGTGCTGACCGGGAGACAACCCGGAGAGAATTTTTACTATTCTGTTCTGTGTCGAGTCAGTCAGGCCCGCAGAAGATACGGCGCATCTCAATCCTGAGATGCGACGCATCTCCTGCACTGGTCATATCTTATTTAATTTTCTGCATTTTTACTTTTGATTTTAAAACTTTCTGTCAGTATTTTAATGCGGCGCATCCCTGGTTAAGGATGCGACGCATCTTCTATTCTGATTCTGACTTATTCCAGGCTCGATACGGCGTATCTTCTTCCATAAGATACGGCGTATCGACTGACCTGATGATTTTCATTTTAATTTTTAAAGTTTTATTTTTACTAACTACTAATGTATTATGCAAGTTTGAACTTTCTTAACTCAGGTGTGTTTAAGTCTGAATGGTATTATAGATTCCTGCATTTCCTGTGGATACATCAAATATGAAGATTAAACGTTCTAATCCACAAGAAAGATGATTTTTGCTCTTATGCAAAACAAATGGAGGATCATACCGAGCAAATCTCAGGGGAGTTTTTCTGTTCTAATTCTTTTATTTTCCAGTTTTTAATCTTTGACATAAACAACGAGGACGTTGTTTAACTTAAGTGGGGGGATTGGAGAATTAGAACACTTACTTGTCCTAAACTTTTTCAAAATATGCTTAAAATGTGCTTAATATATCAAAATTTAAAATTTTTTAGCATGTTTTTGTTTAAAGTCTAAATTACATAGCTGCACACATAACATTATTTCAAAAATTGTGAACTTTTCAAAATTCACAAATCTATGAGTGTGCCGGTGACTTGTAAACTTTAGAACTTGGCTTGTATACTATTCGAGACCACCATAATAAGTATTATCTATATAATTGGAATGACTTGTCTAAATTGGTAAATTTCTAGGATTACACCCAAATAGCCTTTATATGTTATGTGATATTAACTAACTACACTGGTTAGTTAACCCCCGTATAAACCCTTTTGTTACTCTCACTTTTAGAGTAAGATACCCCTAGAAAAACACTCAGAGCCATTCCTTTCGTTTCTTACACCTTTGTTATAATGTTTCGTTACACCCTTACACCTTAGCCTACCCTGTAGATTAAAATCCGTGGTTAATTGCTTTAGGCAAAGTGTGTTTCCTTACATTACCTGTGTTCGCGTGCGTAATTCATTATCTTTGGTTGAGTCAGGAAATTGCACAATGCAATTGGTATGAAAGTAAATATTGTATATCTTTGAGTTTATTTTTCGTGTGTTTACTACTTTCACTATTACCGTTATTTCTGAAGTCATGAAAAGTATGGAAAAATTATCCAGAGTTATCATTATAGTGATGTTGTGAAATTTTACACATATGTTGATTCTAAAAAAAAAAAAAAAAAAAAAAAAATTGAAAAAATGAGAAAAGAAAAAAGAAAGAAGTTGGAAGCTTGTTTTAACCAACTCATGTAAAGTTTTGTATTAAGTGATCGATATCACCACTATTTGTTGTATATTATATTTATGGATTGAATGGGAGTTGGCCGTTATGGGAACGCCAACTATGGTTATTCTTTGATTGAGATCTTGTTGAGTATAATTCGTGTCTACCTAAAGCGTGTGTTTCAAGTGTTAAAGCGTGAGTTATTCAATGATATGAGTCTTATTCATGGGATGGTTGGGAAAGTAATTTACCACACTTAGGATTTTAATTTATCTGTTTTGTTTATTTTTCATTTTACACCAATTTGTATCCCAAATATTATCCATACCCTATATTATTCTTTATCCAAACCTTTGATTTATTGAGATTAGGGATTTGAGCAATCTTAAGTATCGTAGTCGTGGATTCGGCTATGTATTTATGATTTTGTCTCCCTTTTTGATATAATATTATTGGTAAAGATTACTTGGTCCTATCTTTAGCCCATTCGAGTTAAGGATTTGAGCAATTGCAAGTATCGTGTTCGTGGATTCGATCATGTATTTGTGATTTTGTCGCCTTTTCTGGAATTTGAGATCGATAGAGATTAAGAAGAATGATCAACCCTTAACCAACAAACCCTTTTTACCGCTTTAGACTTGTTATTCCTTAGCTTTAGTGGGGGAGATGCGTATACTTGCCAAGCTTATGATAGAATATTCGTCACGACTGGACAGTTAAACGATTAGATTTGCTTTTATCAAAATATTTTATTTTATTTCTAATTCGTTAAGTGTTTGGTTGTGTGATTATGACAAAAATGAATACATGCTTAAATATAAAAATAAATCATAATATCTTTTAGGATACATTTTCATATGATTTATTCTAAGGTTTACTTGGGGACAAGTAATGTTCAAGTGGGGGGATATTTGATGAACTCAAATAAGTACATTTTATTATCGTCATTTATCCTATTTATTTGACTTGTTTTATTATATTATCTGTGAAAATTGATACGTTAATGTTTACTTTTGTAATTCTCAGGTAAAAACAAGTACTATGTGAAACTTGGCGATTTTGGACTAATTATGGAGCAAAACAAGCAAGATATTAAGAGTCTACTGAAATGTACAAGATCAAGACTATTCTGCTCCAGATACGCCGCATCCTACTTCTTACATACGGCACATCACTATCAAGATTTCACAAGTAATAATCCAAGACGGCAAAGGACATGCGCCGCATAGAGAAATGGAGTTACGTCGCATCTTCTGGCGGTGTACGAATATTCCTAAATATATTAATCTTGGACCCCACGCGAAGTTAAGTCAATGCGCCGCATCTACTTATCCTATGCGCCGCATCTAGCCCTCAGACAGAAACTATAAATACCCCAGAGTCAGACGAATTTCGAGGTTGGATTCTACACAACAAGACCGAAGACCGAAGAAACCCTAGAGCCGAATTCAGACGAAGTAGCAGCACAAGACACACCCTAAACGAAGATACAAGAGCTGTAAGAAGGTCCTGCATGTATTTAATTCATTAAGTAGTTTTGTTTTATTGTATTAGTACACTTTAATTCATCAGGATTGATGGGCCGATTCCATGTGACTACGGAAAACCATGGGCACCCCTGAAAATTGCTTTCCCATTAATTAAAGTTTATATGTTGATGTCTTTGGTGACTTTTATTAGTGCATTGATAACCTCTGTGTCTAGCTGAGCATTGCTTGGGTCGCCATGCCCCTTCCTCGCCTATTTATTCTATCGTTTCTAGGATAGTGGGATAGACATAAGTGATCATTAAGGGTTTACTCGCCGATAAGATTAGAGCCAACGAGAAAGGTTTAACTCTCGGTGCGTCGCATCGAACTATACACTTCATATAAAACTAGCAATAAAACAAGTGACAAGCAACTTAATTATCAGGACAGGTCTTCTTATTGTCTCAAGTATTTATCTGTGTACGTGTGTGCTAATCGCTGATTCGTGCTCATTAGTTTAGTTTATTATTTAATCATAACCAAACCGTGCCAGTCTCTCAGGCTGAACCCCCTTGCGTTAGATTAGGTTGTATAGCTAACTTAAGATATTAAAATACTGATTAGAATAACTAGATAATACGTTCCACTCTTAGTGATCGACACTCTACTTACCATTATATTCATACTGACCGGGTACACT
The DNA here is from genome assembly GCA_021014915.2 of Artemisia tridentata subsp. tridentata. Classification (NCBI taxonomy): domain Eukaryota; kingdom Viridiplantae; phylum Streptophyta; class Magnoliopsida; order Asterales; family Asteraceae; genus Artemisia; species Artemisia tridentata. Next base: position 82,987,673 of record CP139504.1, read on the forward strand.
GCTCGTTAAAGTGTGTGTTTTATTGATAAGTCGGCTAAATATAAATTTAAAACTTGAATACTGCTAAAACCACAACGACATACCGTGGGTATAAATTAGAGCAATAAACGCACGCACATCAACGATTCTGGGTAACATTCAATGCAATAGAATACTCATGAAATTGACAGGCAGTTAATGCAGCATCAGTAGCAGTATAAAATATATCCTGTGCAATAAATCTAGCAATCAAATTCTCATTGGTGATGAGAATATTCTTTCTCTCAATCTCACGACTCTTAAGTTCTATCGCATTTTGAGCTACCTCATTTTCCATATCTTTAAATACTGATTTCATTTCATTTACTTCTGTTTTAAGGGTTTTTTTGCATCCCTTCAAAATGTTCTTTGAGTAGTTTAAAGAATGGAATGACCTCAGTTAAGTAACACCTTTTTGTTTGTTCAAAACCCCTTTCCCCCTCAGTAATTCCTGTTGGTGTAATTCTCTTCTTACATGTTTTATCAAAATCAGTAAATAGTTGACAAAGTACATATATGCTAATTAGAGTTTTGCATTCTGTAGGAAGAGTTAAAGGAACTAAATGCCTAGGTGTATTGGGAGGATACACTGTTGCAACCGCAATTTTCCTAAGGGATGGAGTTTTTTCTTTAAGTTCATCGGCCTTTCTCTTTTCAATGTCCAAAGACCAAAATATTTTTTTAGGCGTCAACTTAGTTTGAGGTGCAAATACAGTCAATCTATTTTCCTCATAGTAATCATGAGGTTTGACTATGATTCGATTGGCTATACATATGGGATCCTTCATTTTCTCAGTCATCCTTTCTCTATTTCTCTCTTCTATCTCATTACTCTCTTCTAATGATGAAACATCAGGAGGGGCATGACCAGGCATAATCATCACATTTGCATCATATAAGGCAGGTTGGGCTATTTTAGCATTCCTAAGGAGAGCTAATTTAGGTTCACCTACATTATTTTCACTATGCTTATCACACAACTTTTTTATGCTTTTGAATAATTTGAGCAGTTTGTCTGGTTTGGTCTTGTGTGTAAAACTTGTTTTCAAGCTTATTCTTTAACGTTTTAAGTCTGGAGAAATCATTTAAGAGTTTTGTTTCTTTTTCTTTGAAATCTTGTTTTAGTGTGTTTACACACTCTTAGACCTCCTGTTTTTGTTTAACAGTTTGATCCAGCTGTTTTTGTAAAGACTTTAACTCTTGTGTTAGGAATTATTAGAATAATAGTTTATTTCATTCATGCTGTTAGTGTTAATGGTTCTTGCTGGCAGGTATATAGTTCCTGCTGGTAGTGGTTCCTGCTGGTAGTAGTGTTTAGTTCCTGCTGCTAGTTTGGTTTCTGCGGGTAATAGTAATTAGTTAACCCGTATGTTTAGAAAGTTTGTTAGAGTTAATTTAGGAAGAGATAGTGTATATCTCTTTTACACGTTTTCTAAGTAATGCTGCATTAGGGTTTCTTGTAGTATAAAAGAAACATGCGGCTATGAGTTTTGTAATCGATTGAAAACATTATTAGTTAATAAAAGATCCATAGAGGATCAAAGTTTATTAGTTACTTCTTCTTCTTTATTAGTTTATATTCAGAGATTCTCTTGTAGCGTGCTTGTGATTACATAGGCATTCTACCGATCCACAAAGGCTCAAAGATTTATCAAGGAGGCGTAATCCAACAAGTGGTATCAGAGCCTGGTGAGGATCTCTGTCGAAGAAGAAAACTTCTTTAAACAATCTCTTAAACCCTTTCACAATGGCTGACAACAATACTGATGAGTCTGTCATCAATAATGAAAAACCTGAAACTTCACAAGTCCAACAACAAATAGTCACAACCACTGTGTCTAACAGTAATGCTAAATTCCCATACCTCAAGAAAGATGAGTACGAGATTTGGGCTATGAAGATGGAGTACTGGATCTCAAACAGTGATCATAACCTATGGAATGTGATCCTGAATGGGAACAGCAAGAAGAAAACTGGGAGAGATCAGAAGGGGAACATCATCATACTTCCACCTGTATCAGCAGAGGAGTAGGTTGCTGTGCAAAGGGAGACGAAAGCAAGAACTCTTTTGCTTCAGGCTCTCCCAGAAGATCATATGGGAGACTTTCATCACCTGGATGATGCTAGGGAGATCTGGCTTGTTGTAAAAGCTAGATTTTGAGGGAATGATAAGTCCAAGAAGATGAGGAAGTCCATGCTCAAGCAGGAGTTCCAGGAGTTCAAGATCTCTGAGGCAGAAGGGATTCACAAAGGGTATGACAAGTTTCACAAGATCCTGAGCCAAATCAACCAGTTGCAGGCTAGGCTAGACAATGAAGACTGCAACACCAAGTTTTTGAGGGCTCTGCCTCCATCCTGGTCTCAGGTTTCCATCACCCTTAAGGCCAGAGGTGGGATCGATTTCATGAGTTTTGATGATCTTTACAACAAGCTCAAGACCCTTGAAATTGACATCAAAGGGGTTTCAACCTACTCATCTCACACTCCAACTTATACTGCATTTGTTAGTGCTACCAGTACTAACAAGGTCTCATATGGTGATAGCCCAACCCCCTCTTCTTCATCAGTTTCCTATTCCCCTGCAACACCTAGATCACAGTCAAGGTCTGGCAATGTGCTTGAGGAAGTTCTTCATTCGTTTGTTGCTGAAAGTGCTCCACAACAGCAAATTGCCTATGAAGACTTTGACCAGATTGTGGATCTGGAAGAGATGGACATCAAGTGGCAGATGGCTATGCTGTCATTGAAGGTTAACAGATTTGAGAAGAAGGCAGGGAGGAGGATCAAATTCGATGGACAGGAAGGAGCAAGGTTTGACAAGAGGAAGGTGAGATGCTACAAATGCTCACAACCAGGTCACTTTGCTAGAGAATGCACAGATAAGAAGGTGGATGACAAAACAAGGTATTCTGCTTTCAAGATTCAAGAATTGGAGTCAGAAGAACCCAAAGCCTTGCTGTCTGTGGATTCCATGCTGGATTGGGAACAACATGAGGTAGCTGATGCAGTAAGAGGAGCTGCAAAGGTCTATGGGATGATTGCTGGATATGGTGCTGAGGCACAAGTGGCTGGGGAATTTGGTTTGATGGGTGATGAAGCGAAAAGTGTACCACTTTTAGGGGGTCATTTAAGCCCTAAATCGTATTTATTTGATCAAATATTGCCCTAAATCGTTCCTTTTGTCATTTTAGGTACTTTGGAGAAGAAATCTGGAAAAGGAAGCATTTTGGACATTTTTGGAGCATAAAAGTGAAGAAAACGACAAAGTCTCAAAATTATGCTGGAAAGTACCTTTGACGGCGTCAGGGATTGTTCCAGACGGCGTCACGGCTTGGCAAAAAAGGTGGATATGAAAATTACTCATGATAAACCAGAGAATTTTACAATGGAAAGTCTGACGGCGTCACCCTTTGAAGTGATCAAGGTCGTCACGGTTTAAGCTAAAGAGGGACGGCGTCAAGCTCATTTCTGACGGCGTCAAGCTTTGATAAGCCAGAGCGGATTTTGGAGGTCTAAAGAGGGACGGCGTCAGGAAGGCCATCCGGGAACCCTAGACACGGCGAGGTGACGGCGTCAAGATCTATAACGTGACGCCGTCAGCCCTTAAACTCTATATATAGTTTTGCAATTTTTTGTCATTAGTGTGCAACTTTGTGAGGAGAAACCCTAAAGACGAATTTCTGCCATTTTTAAGGGTTTTCATACCCTTGGATCTCCCATGTTTAATTGAAGATAAGTTATCACTTAATCAATCAATATGTCTATGTGTTGTTTGATTATATCTTGTTCTTGTCTTTTGATTAACATGCTAGGCTAGATTTATCTTGTGTTTGCTTAGATCTAATGAAACCTAGCTATTGATTATTGGTTATTAGTGTGTTATTAATTGTATTGGATGATTGTTTATCGATGTTAGGCTTAAGAAAACTGGCTAACTTCCTATACGGTAACTTGCTTGAACGTCTTAAGAAACATGAACCAATGCGTACTAAGGTTTTTATGGTTGTATTTAATGCATGAGCGAATTCTAGTGATCCCATGTTAGGAGCTTCCTAGCCGGCTCGACATAGGAGTGAAGTAGGAGCTCATAGAGTTGGGGAAGTACGTACGCCACCCCACGATTGGTATTAAGGAATACACCCGTCATCCACGCAATTAATACACACTAATCAACCGGTAAAAGATAGTTAGGGAGTAAGAAAATCTAAGTAAACACATTTCTCTCCACATAAGTTTCACATCCCTTTTCATTTTCAGTTATTTTATTTTATTTGCATTTGTAGTTATTTGGGTTAGTTGACTAGCAACTAATTTCGCCCACTCCTTCAAACCCGATATTTTACTTGCTTTCATAAAAAAATATAAAAATACAAAAAAGAATCTTCTCTCACCCTTAGACCTAATTAGAGTAGTTTTTCAATCCTAACGACACTATTCCCTGTGGAGAACGATCAATCCCCCGTACTTACCACTACACTATACTACATCGGTCAGGTACACTGCCTGGTGGGGTTGTAAGCATCTTGAGATCCCTCGAGAGGTAAAACCTGTTGTAAGGTTGCAAAACCACGCATCAAGTTTTTGGCGCCGCTGCCGGGGAATAGTTATTGTTTAGGTTGAATTTTTATTTTATTAGGTCTACTCACTAGATTCCTTTCTAGTGAGATTTTTATTTTCTTTTCTAGGTTTTCTTTAGTCTATCTTTTTTCTTCGTTTTTGTGTTCGTAACCATTACCATCCGACATCATGGAAGGTGGTAATATCCTTGATCCCAACAACCCACCACCACAACAACCACCACCACCTCCTAGAGCCCGTACCTTAGGAGACTACTCCCGTCCTAGCCACCATGGCTATCGAAACACCATTGAGCTCACTCAAGGAGCCTATGTCACTCCCTTGCGATCCGACACCATCCGGTTGGTGCAAAGCGGATGCGCATTCCATGGACTTCGTTCCGAAGATCCTAATCAACATCTCAAGGACTTTCTCAAAATTGTTGATTCTATAGACCTTGATGTTGCCACTCGAGAGACGACCCGACTGCGTCTCTTTCAATTCTCTCTGCGGGACCAAGCTAGTCAATGGCTAGAGCGTCTACCCGCAGGATCCATCACCTCTTGGGATGATCTCACCACTCGTTTCCTTGCTCAATTTTTCCCACCGGGAAGAACTACCAAGCTAAGGAATGATATCTTGATGTTCCAACAACATCAAGGCGAAACCCTCTACGAGGCATGGACTCGATTCAAGGACTTACTCCAAAAAGTCCCTCACCATGGCGTAGAACTTTGGCTCCAAGTCCAAATCTTCTATGACCATATCAATCTCTCCACGAGGCAAACCATTGACCAATCGGCCGGTGGTAAGCTACGTGATCTAAGTGCGGAACAATCATGGGCTCTCCTATAAGATCTTGCTCTTTATGACAACGAAAGTTGGAGTGATCCCCGTGATTTGAATAAAACGGTCAAGGCAATATCTTTGCCTACGAACAATTCAAGCACTTCCGACCGTAGGATCATAGAACTTGAAGACCAAGTCAAGTTTCTTATGAAATCCTACGAGGCTCCTAAACCTTCAAGCCAAGTGAACAAAATCACTTCTTCATGTGAATTATGTAGTGGTCCCCATGACACTCGTGATTGCATGGAACTCCCCGAACAAGCTTTTGCGGACTACGCATGTAATACCTGAAAATATGAAACATGTAAAATGACCATAATGCCCTCATAACTTAAAATTTTAATTAAAAGCTTTATAAGCATCAAATTAATTCAAAGCTTATGAAATAAATTACATATAAGCTAAAATAAAATTAAGACAAGTCTTGTAATAATTTAGCATGTCCAAAATAATTATCATTTTACCCTACAATAATTTAAAAACCGAATATATAATTATTTAATAAATTTTGGTATATATTATAATTTAAAAAGTGAAGATAAATATCAAATAAATATGGATATGATCAAATTATATCAAAATTTGATTTGGTTGACTTGTTTAGGCCGAAATATATGTATTCCCTTCCCCTAAGACCAGATCTTCATTCTATATAAAATTTTATCCCATATATTCCTCCTAAATAAACAAACCGAGAAACATAAAAACACCAAATAATTCGTTTTCATTCCATACGAATTTTCTGAGGCCCAAGAGCAATTTTCCTGAGTTCATTGTCGTGCTAGGAAGCCAAGAAAAATAGCCACTCGATTTATAGAGCCCTAAATCTTTTATTGTCGAATTTTGTTCACAAGTAAGGTATAATTCCATTTTAATTCCTACGACCCATGTAAAATTCTTTTTCTATTTTTTCTGAGTTTCTTACATCATATATGATCTGGGAAAATTGATTCCAAGGTTTTTTGGTCACATTTGTGCTCGTGGGGAATTATTGGTTCTTGTATCTATTCGAGAAGTGTTAAATCACCCAGCCTATTCTACACGTCCCATATTGGGTTTGGTATTTTTCTCACATCTCTTACATCATATAAGGTCTAAATAAAATGCTAAAACCGAATCATGCATGCTATATGAATTATTTTCGAATTTAACCTTAAAAACACAATAAAACTCTAAATAATTAATTATGAATTTTCTGGGTGTGAGGCTAAAATTTTCTGAGCTCTATATGGTCCTTATAATCTGGGAAAAATAGTGGTTCGAGTTTTAGAGGCCTATATAATTCGTTGTGGATTTAATTTAAAACCGGATTATATAAAAATTAAGAAAAGAAATAAAATAAATATGAAACCCTAATGTATTGATTAGGGTTAGGGTATATGACATGAGATCTGGTCAATAATGATGTTTTAAGGTTATTGGGAATCATGAGCCAATGATTGGAATTAATGCTAGGGTTTTAATTGGTTTTTGTATTTACCAATTTTAAAATAAAAGGTAAGGGGGTGTTTTGTAATTTTTAAAACTTAAGGGGTATTTTTGTAAATTAGTTTAGACCTGGTATAATTCATATAAAATGTTAAATGAGGGGTTTATATGTAAATTTTGTATTTAAAAGGTTAAATGGGTAATTATATATAATTATTAATTCGATTTGTAATTAATTAAACTTGAGGGACTAAAAATGTAAATTCTGGAAAATTGAAGTCATTTTGAGTAAATAATGATATTAAGAGTGTTTTGGGTAATTTTGAAGTATTTATGGGCTAATTATGTAATTGTTATGAGATTATGATTTAAAATATATGTTTTGTAAACTTAAGGGACTAAATGTGTAAATTCTGAAATATGAGGGGCTGAGTAGTACAATATGGATATTCTGAGGTTACATTCTGAAAATGGGTAAAATAATATGCTTGTATGGTAAATATGGATATTAAAGGGATTAAATCATGAATTATGTAAATATAAGGTTTGTTTTGTAAATATTGTAACTAGAGGGGTATAATCTGTAAATTATGAAACTAAAGGGATTATGATGTCATTCTGAATAAAATGAGCTTATAATTCTGTAACTTAAAGTATTTTCACTTATGACCTTGGAAATTGATGAAGTTACATTTAAAACCTTAAACTTTGTGATCATGTCATAAATAAACCCTAAACTTCTGTAACTTGATAAATATACTGTTATTCCATAATAATCTTTGAATAAGGGTTCAACCTAATCTGAAATGGTAATATCTGTTAATTCGGGAAACCTGCTAATTATGGGAACTTACTAAATCTGGAAAGTTACTAAAAATAGAAAGTACTTAAAATGGAGAGGTAAACTAAAAGTAATAATCTAAAATAGAATCTTTAGTAATTCTGTCTTCCTCTTCCTTAGGTGTGAAGAAGGAGAAGTCCTGATCTTATTTCTGTGTTTGTTTGCTTGTCTGCTGTGCTAATAAGGTACAGATATTCTGCCCTTTTTCAGTAAGGGTTTTTCATCCCCTTTTTCTTTCAGTTTTCATTTTCTTTATTAGGATCTCCGATACCACTGCTATGTTCCCTTCTGTTGTGAATCTTTGTTGTGATCTGTTTGTCTTGAACCTTTTTGTTTGAACCTCTGCTATGATTCTTTTATTCTGAACCTTTTTCCTGAACTCTGATTGACCTCTTGTTCTGAGCCCTGAATTTGTGAGTCTTGATTGAACCTGATCTGTGAACCTTGTTCTGAACCTTAACCTGATATATCTGTTGTAAACTTTGATTTGATTTTGGTATAAACCTTAACCTGTTAAATCCTTATCTGAACCTAATTGATTTTGAACCTTTATTAAAAGCTATTTTAAAAAGAAGCTATACCACTTGAAATGGAAGTTACTAAAGGTTTTGGAAGACCATTTTTATGAAAACCATTATTAAAGGATTGATTTAAATGAACTCTTGACAGGAACTTCTGAAATGGATTATTGCTATAAACTTGTAATTATTAACCTTTGATATACTCTTTTGGACTATTGGAAATAAACCTTTTAATCTGAACTTAAGCTTTGATATTAAACTTAATCTGATAAACTCTGATTTAAACCTTATTATCTTATTCTGAATTGTTGACATGACCCTTCTGCCATGAACCCTTAGATATGACTCTGTTTATTATATGACATCTGACCTTGACCACAGTCTGATATCCGAGCCAATCACTAGGCATGAGGGTTTCATGTCCATGTCATTGATGCACCGATGACATGACTCTAGGGCAGGAGAGTGATGACCTGTCCCGTCCCTGATTTTATCTGTTATGTAGGAGAAGATTCTGGCCTACTGGGGCGCATGGATGCATCCTAGTTCTGATCTGATTTATGTTATCTGTTACTGTTTACTGTTATATATGTATATCTGGTGACTGATGGTGTGTGCGATACACGTCTTTCACATTATCTGGGAGCTGATCACTCCAATTGATACATGAGGTCACCCCTCATATTATCTGTTACTTGAGAGGCATCCCCTCTGGATTATTATATGATTACTCTGTTATGATATTATCTGTTATCTCTGGGCTCGTGATGGATTTCTGTATTTCCCTAAACCTGGTTTGTGCATTATCCCTTTCTCATTTCTTTTCTTTTACCCTTACTCCTTTCCTATTCTTTCACTTTAATTTTGTATCTGTATAATCTGTATTTCTGATTTGTTTCTGTATTGTTCTCTGCTATTGTTTCTGTCATCTATATATCTGTTCACTGAGCTCTAGTAGCTCAGCCGCATTTCTTTTCCTGCGGCAGGTTTTAGTAGGAAGCTGGGGATGAGTGAGAGTGTACCTCTGGACTTAGAAGGCTTGTTAGCTATTCTGGATTAGAATTGGATAGAAGACATTATGTTTAGAATTAGTTTTGAAAGTTTTCATTGTAACCTTGTAGATTCAGTATTTCAATTGTAATACTTTGAGATTTTTGTATTACTGTAGATGTATGCTCTGTTTTGACCTGATATGAATCCATTATTGTGATATCTTTACCCTTGTCGGGTTGGGGTGTTACAATTTATGGTATCAGAGCTCACAGGCTGCGACTCGTAATACATTTACCCTTGACCTGTGAAGTCTGGGTCACTAAGTTTCCACTGTAGGCGCTCGTAGGACAACCTTTGAGAATTTGCTTTAGGATTTCCCTATAGAAACTTAAATTCTGACCAGTGAGGAATGGGTAGACTATAAGTCATTTGCTTAAGTATCTTGCTTCCGCACCACTCTGATTCGTGTCTTGCTTTTGGTTAAAATCGCATTTGGAAATTTAGAGCTTATGCCTTTCACCACCTAAGAAGTGAAACCTAAATAAAATCTGAAGCATTGGAAATTGCATAGTGATAATCTGACATTATTTGATCCTTTGCTTCCGATTTCCACTCCGACCTCTGAACCTTCTGTAAATCATTCTGATGCCTCTTTGGGCAATCTGAGAATCCCCATGATGATGATACACTTGATACATCCTGTTATTTGTTTCTTGCTTCTGATAATCACCTATGAATCTTTTGATTCCGTCATAACCATCTCTGTTTCCCATGAGAAGTTTTGTGGCGTTTGACCACGAGTATAAAAATGCTTTCCCTCTCATTTCCGAATGATAAGAGTTATCTTTATTGATCCGTCTTTCTTTGACAGTAACCTTGATTTTATCCTTATAAGGATTGATTGATTTGATCATTTAATATTGACGACTATCCTCCTATGTCTCACCTTTGGCGTTTGAAACAATTTTGGACCCCTGCCATGATTACCAATTGTTAAACTTTTGCTGCCACTACCCAATTTTGACCTTCATTTCTGATCTGTTGGATAAACAGTCTGATATCCTTCCGACCATCCCGAAGACCATTTAACCTTAAAGTGTTTGACACATTCTATAAATTCATGACCCATGCTGGATATAAATGTATCCTCTGATCCTATTCTGTCCTGAATGATGAATCTTATTTGCTCCCTTGAATGATGAATCTTATTTGCCAATCAGTTTTTCTTTGGAAGGATTTGATGCAAATACTATCTCTGCATGGAATTGTTAACTGAACTTATGATGTTGATATCCGACATTTCATACGTCTCACTTCTGACAGTTATACAATGTTCGTATTACCAATGATGTACACCCTACATGTCACTTATGCTAAAAGCTAAACCAAGAACACCAACACCTTGAACTATTCGCGTACCTATCCCCACACTATACTGAACCATGTACTTGACTCTGACATATGAACTATCCGTCTGGTTAAGTGACCATATACGTTCTGCGGATCTGTTTACTATTGATATACTTAATTTTGGAGATCTTTTGATTATTGATTGACTGGTTCTTCAGCTATCATAAACTACCGCATCTGAAATGTAACGATCTATTCCACCCTACTTTTGATATAATAACCTCTAACCGCTTAAATCTGTTAAGCTTAACCCTGCTATGGAAATATGTACCCTGACCTCATCTGATTATCAAATTCTCCTGTCACCCTATTAGTATCCACCCCTAGAAAGTGTTGGCATTGAAAGTTTTGTTGTACAAATTTTCTGGCATTTTCTGATGAAACTCTTGGGTTTTCTCTCCTGTTGAGCAGAAAAATTGACTCTGAACCGATCTCAGTTAATGAACCATGATGCTGGAGAAGATGATGAGATATGTTTTGTCCACCTCAGTGTTTCCCTTGAATACCCCTATTAATTTATAAAGAAGAAAGAGAAAATTTTGTTTTTGCATATCAACTATCGTAAACCTAACCGTAATCTCAACCGTAATCACTTCTCATTTCCGAGTGTAAGTGATTAAATTATTCTATCCTTGTGAACTCTGTATCAGACAACCTCAGTTAATGTTGGAAGGACTAAAGAAGCAACCTCAAGAACTCCTAAGATGGGAGATGACTACCTGTGAGAAGCTTCCGTAAAGTATTTCAGTTTTATTCGTAAAGATTAGTGATGTGAATTAGATATGAGGTTATCCCTGAAAAGATTCATGAAAACTGTTTTCGTACTCATTGTGACCATTATAAGTCTTAAATAATGCCAATAGTATTGGCTAATAAGAATCATGTTTTCACGAATATCTGGACAATTGTCATAGTATGACAGCATGTTTGTGCCCTGAGACAAGCGAGGAAACATGTAGACCATCTTCGTATTAAAAGGGAATGACCTTTGTTCTGGAAGAGTAGATGTGGTTGGCGTTCAGAGATTGTAGCAGACACCACTACCAAGCATCCGATGACGACAGCAATCTGAGCTGGCGAATTCCGAACTGTGCTAGCAGATTTGTCCAAGACTCGTAGTCTTGCTTCTCTATTCATTTTAGTTGTACTAAGATGAATTGGGAGCAGAAGCAGACTTGAGAATGGAAATTGAGATCATGATTTGGAATGGAAGAAAATTCTGAAGCGAACGTTTGGTTTGGAAGAATGAATTATGTGATGGATGAAGCTATGGATGACGTAATTGATTTCCTCTCGACCTATCTAAATTTCTGTTACCTAAAGATAAAATCCTTTGAATGATTTAAGTTCTTTATCAGTAATTCCGCCCTGTGTTCATTCTGCGTATGTCGGATGATGGTTTTGTTATCTGAAATTTGACGAATGATGGATGATCTGATGTACCAAATTCTGATAGAAATTCTGGGACTTCCGTTAACTTTTCGAGTGATTCGTTTTCCTCTTAGTTAGGGTATTGGATTCTGATGACCTCTGAGATCGTAGGAAGACTAGGTGGAGTAGGATAAGTTTGTTCTGTTCACAACTTGAGATAAAATATGACCATCATGAGGGCATATTTATATGATGCCAGTATTATGACGTCTGGCCAACGTGATAATACTTACATCATATAACGTGCACTTGCTGTGGGCATAGGATATCTCGAGAAGTGCCTTAGAGCTTTAGAAATTCTGATAACTGGTTGAGATCGTCTGCGTTAGTGAGACTTTAAGTTCATTCTACCTATACGCGTAATCTGCTTTCACCGTTATGCGAATTGATGCGTCTGGATTCTCGTCATGCGTTTTGCTGACCTCTGTACATCTGATACTAATCTTAGCTTCTGTTATAGAACTTTCTGCCATTCATGTCCTAGATAATCTATTTTCTGTATGTTCAAATCTGATTTGTCTAATCAATTTCTGTGAACGGCATATCCGTCAAAACCCTATGAATCTGATTTTCATCTACTACGTTTGGTATGCTATTCTTCTGATCTGGATTCAGTATGTTATGTCTGTTCTGAGGACCTGAAACAATTTTGGAATCTGCAAGTTCGAGTTATGAGAAACAAATCTTTCATATGTCTGTTCACCGTCAGTTGTGTTCCTGTTTCATTTCACCTCAATTCTCGTTTTAGTCTGGTATGTCTCTGTTACGTTTTCTGCTCTCTTTCTTTCTGCAAATTTCGAGGACGAAATTATTTTGTTAGTGGGGAAGAAGTTGTAATACCTGAAAATATGAAACATGTAAAATGACCATAATGCCCTCATAACTTAAAATTTTAATTAAAAGCTTTATAAGCATCAAATTAATTCAAAGCTTATGAAATAAATTACATATAAGCTAAAATAAAATTAAGACAAGTCTTGTAATAATTTAGCATGTCCAAAATAATTATCATTTTACCCTACAATAATTTAAAAACCGAATATATAATTATTTAATAAATTTTGGTATATATTATAATTTAAAAAGTGAAGATAAATATCAAATAAATATGGATATGATCAAATTATATCAAAATTTGATTTGGTTGACTTGTTTAGGCCGAAATATATGTATTCCCTTCCCCTAAGACCAGATCTTCATTCTATATAAAATTTTATCCCATATATTCCTCCTAAATAAACAAACCGAGAAACATAAAAACACCAAATAATTCGTTTTCATTCCATACGAATTTTCTGAGGCCCAAGAGCAATTTTCCTGAGTTCATTGTCGTGCTAGGAAGCCAAGAAAAATAGCCACTCGATTTATAGAGCCCTAAATCTTTTATTGTCGAATTTTGTTCACAAGTAAGGTATAATTCCATTTTAATTCCTACGACCCATGTAAAATTCTTTTTCTATTTTTTCTGAGTTTCTTACATCATATATGATCTGGGAAAATTGATTCCAAGGTTTTTTGGTCACATTTGTGCTCGTGGGGAATTATTGGTTCTTGTATCTATTCGAGAAGTGTTAAATCACCCAGCCTATTCTACACGTCCCATATTGGGTTTGGTATTTTTCTCACATCTCTTACATCATATAAGGTCTAAATAAAATGCTAAAACCGAATCATGCATGCTATATGAATTATTTTCGAATTTAACCTTAAAAACACAATAAAACTCTAAATAATTAATTATGAATTTTCTGGGTGTGAGGCTAAAATTTTCTGAGCTCTATATGGTCCTTATAATCTGGGAAAAATAGTGGTTCGAGTTTTAGAGGCCTATATAATTCGTTGTGGATTTAATTTAAAACCGGATTATATAAAAATTAAGAAAAGAAATAAAATAAATATGAAACCCTAATGTATTGATTAGGGTTAGGGTATATGACATGAGATCTGGTCAATAATGATGTTTTAAGGTTATTGGGAATCATGAGCCAATGATTGGAATTAATGCTAGGGTTTTAATTGGTTTTTGTATTTACCAATTTTAAAATAAAAGGTAAGGGGGTGTTTTGTAATTTTTAAAACTTAAGGGGTATTTTTGTAAATTAGTTTAGACCTGGTATAATTCATATAAAATGTTAAATGAGGGGTTTATATGTAAATTTTGTATTTAAAAGGTTAAATGGGTAATTATATATAATTATTAATTCGATTTGTAATTAATTAAACTTGAGGGACTAAAAATGTAAATTCTGGAAAATTGAAGTCATTTTGAGTAAATAATGATATTAAGAGTGTTTTGGGTAATTTTGAAGTATTTATGGGCTAATTATGTAATTGTTATGAGATTATGATTTAAAATATATGTTTTGTAAACTTAAGGGACTAAATGTGTAAATTCTGAAATATGAGGGGCTGAGTAGTACAATATGGATATTCTGAGGTTACATTCTGAAAATGGGTAAAATAATATGCTTGTATGGTAAATATGGATATTAAAGGGATTAAATCATGAATTATGTAAATATAAGGTTTGTTTTGTAAATATTGTAACTAGAGGGGTATAATCTGTAAATTATGAAACTAAAGGGATTATGATGTCATTCTGAATAAAATGAGCTTATAATTCTGTAACTTAAAGTATTTTCACTTATGACCTTGGAAATTGATGAAGTTACATTTAAAACCTTAAACTTTGTGATCATGTCATAAATAAACCCTAAACTTCTGTAACTTGATAAATATACTGTTATTCCATAATAATCTTTGAATAAGGGTTCAACCTAATCTGAAATGGTAATATCTGTTAATTCGGGAAACCTGCTAATTATGGGAACTTACTAAATCTGGAAAGTTACTAAAAATAGAAAGTACTTAAAATGGAGAGGTAAACTAAAAGTAATAATCTAAAATAGAATCTTTAGTAATTCTGTCTTCCTCTTCCTTAGGTGTGAAGAAGGAGAAGTCCTGATCTTATTTCTGTGTTTGTTTGCTTGTCTGCTGTGCTAATAAGGTACAGATATTCTGCCCTTTTTCAGTAAGGGTTTTTCATCCCCTTTTTCTTTCAGTTTTCATTTTCTTTATTAGGATCTCCGATACCACTGCTATGTTCCCTTCTGTTGTGAATCTTTGTTGTGATCTGTTTGTCTTGAACCTTTTTGTTTGAACCTCTGCTATGATTCTTTTATTCTGAACCTTTTTCCTGAACTCTGATTGACCTCTTGTTCTGAACCCTGAATTTGTGAGTCTTGATTGAATCTGATCTGTGAACCTTGTTCTGAACCTTAACCTGATATATCTGTTGTAAATTTTGATTTGATTTTGGTATAAACCTTAACCTGTTAAATCCTTATCTGAACCTAATTGATTTTGAACCTTTATTAAAAGCTATTTTAAAAAGAAGCTATACCACTTGAAATGGAAGTTACTAAAGGTTTTGGAAGACCATTTTTTTGAAAACCATTATTAAAGGATTGATTTAAATGAACTCTTGACAGGAACTTCTGAAATGGATTATTGCTATAAACTTGTAATTATTAACCTTTGATATACTCTTTTGGACTATTGGAAATAAACCTTTTAATCTGAACTTAAGCTTTGATATTAAACTTAATCTGATAAACTCTGATTTAAACCTTATTATCTTATTCTGAATTGTTGACATGACCCTTCTGCCATGAACCCTTAGATATGACTCTGTTTATTATATGACATCTGACCTTGACCACAGTCTGATATCCGAGCCAATCACTAGGCATGAGGGTTTCATGTCCATGTCATTGATGCACCGATGACATGACTCTAGGGCAGGAGAGTGATGACCTGTCCCGTCCCTGATTTTATCTGTTATGTAGGAGAAGATTCTGGCCTACTGGGGCGCATGGATGCATCCTAGTTCTGATCTGATTTATGTTATCTGTTACTGTTTACTGTTATATATGTATATCTGGTGACTGATGGTGTGTGCGATACACGTCTTTCACATTATCTGGGAGCTGATCACTCCAATTGATACATGAGGTCACCCCTCATATTATCTGTTACTTGAGAGGCATCCCCTCTGGATTATTATATGATTACTCTGTTATGATATTATCTGTTATCTCTGGGCTCGTGATGGATTTCTGTATTTCCCTAAACCTGGTTTGTGCATTATCCCTTTCTCATTTCTTTTCTTTTACCCTTACTCCTTTCCTATTCTTTCACTTTAATTTTGTATCTGTATAATCTGTATTTCTGATTTGTTTCTGTATTGTTCTCTGCTATTGTTTCTGTCATCTATATATCTGTTCACTGAGCTCTAGTAGCTCAGCCGCATTTCTTTTCCTGCGGCAGGTTTTAGTAGGAAGCTGGGGATGAGTGAGAGTGTACCTCTGGACTTAGAAGGCTTGTTAGCTATTCTGGATTAGAATTGGATAGAAGACATTATGTTTAGAATTAGTTTTGAAAGTTTTCATTGTAACCTTGTAGATTCAGTATTTCAATTGTAATACTTTGAGATTTTTGTATTACTGTAGATGTATGCTCTGTTTTGACCTGATATGAATCCATTATTGTGATATCTTTACCCTTGTCGGGTTGGGGTGTTACAAGCTTTTGCGGACTACGCATCCTCGCGTACCGACGGAGCGGGAGACAAGTGGTACACTTTCAAACCCGAGCCAAACCCCTACGGTGATTCATACAACCCCTCGTGGAAAAATCACCCAAACCTTAGGTGGAAACAAAACCAAAACGCACAACAAACCAATTCTTCCAACCCACCTAATCGTTTCCAATCAAACGGTTCTGACTCGAGCCGTACTTTCAACAACAATCCTTCCGGCAATGGTAGTACCAATAACTTTGAAGGATTGATGTCCCAATTTATGGCATCTCAAGAAGCTCGTTTGGCCAAGTTTGAAGCCGATTTCAAACAAAAACAAAGCGAGATGACCAATAAGATTGACACTTTGTTGAAAGCCCTCAATGACCGAGAAATGGGAGCACTCCCTAGCAACACAGTCAAGAACCCGAAACTAAACGTCAACGCCATCTCGTCGGTTTCGTCTCCTAGTTCTTGTCCACAATATTATTCGGTCAATTCCATGAGCACGTGTTTCAAACAAACCCAAGTCATAGTTGAAACACCTCCCACTCAAAACCTTGACGAAGAATTCAAGGAGCTCCACCTTGAAAGTCCGGTTATTGATGTGTTGGATGAGAAGAAGCTTAAGTTAGGTGAAAAAGGGACCGCCTTTGTTCAAAACAAGCTACCTAAGAAGTTAGATGATCCGGGTTTATTTGTTCTACCTTGCAAGATCGGTAATTCGGAGGCTTATGACACATTAGCCGATCTTGGATCAAGCCTTAACCTACTTCCATTACCTCTCTACACCTCTCTAAAACTAGGAAAACTTGAAGAAACCGAGGTGATAATAGGCTTAGCGGATGGGAGTGTTGCTTACCCGGTTGGAGTAGTCAAGGACGTGTTAGTACACATAGGAAAACTAACCATTTTAGCCGATTTCCACGTCCTTGATATGGTTAGCGACCCTACATGCCCCTTGTTGATAGGTAGAGGATTTTTAGCGACCGCTAGTGCTATGATTGATTGTAAGGAATCTAAGATAGCGGTAGGGGAAGGTGATACTTGGTCAGTCTATGATGTGAAGAAACATGCCTATGATACTAGTAAGGAACCAACACCCCATTGGTTAGAATTAAATAGGAGACCATCTAGATATGGACCTTGGATCGATAGAGACTTCATAGGACCCCAACACCCATTTTACCTAGAAGAGGACTTTGTTAACCGAACACATACGGTAGAGCAACTCTTGGCTAGGGACACCGAATTGGATCCGTTTGAAGACCTTCTAGTTTTTAGGAGGATGATTGATTTCCTAGGAGTTTTTCCAATTAACCTAGGGATGAATAAGTGGAATTGTGAGGACGATGATCATAAGTGGGATTGGGACAAACCACCCAAAGATGGAGATGGGTCATGGCATATTAAGATGACATTGTATGACCCGGATGGAGAGAAGTTTGAAAGGATATATTGTACTAAGCGGACCAATAGGAAACTTCAATCCAAGCTTAACCCTAAAGACGTCCTCAATGACGAGCTCACTTACATAGGGTAGAAGGACTTTGAGTCTAGCTACAAGACTCGTTAATAAAGAAAAGCGCTTCTTGGGAGGCAACCCAAGCTTTATTTGCTTTTTGTGTGTTTATTTATTTGTTTGTTTGATTTTATTTGTTTCCGTATGTGTGTTTAATTTTTATTATTATTGATTCATGTTCAAAAGTAAATTGTGAAAATGCTTTATCTTGTTTTTAACTTCGTCTTAACTACATATAAAGGTATTTTGCAAAAGTTAATTGTAAAGGAAATCCAAATCGGTTTATTAGAACAAATGAACATGAATCGTAATAATAATAAATTAACATACATATTAGTATTTGTTTAAGTCAAATGCTTGTATCGAGTCATAATAATGTTTTGCAGGAATTCCAGGAAGTAAGGTAGAGGTTTTTCCAGAAATTTTCCGGAAACTTAACATGAGAATTCTGTCAGATCATTTCTGACGGCGTCAGGCTTTACAACCTGACGGCGTCAGGTTTTAATTTTCTGAAATTTTTGAAAGTTTTGTTTTCACAAAAGTTTTTATTAAATCTCTAACTTATAATCTCCAGGAATCTGCAAAATAATCATTCCACAAGCATTATATCCTTATATATAGAATTTATCCCGCCGATGTTATGCAGGTTTTCGTGTTTGTTTTCTCAGGTTCAACAGGTTATTTTGGACAAGGAGATGTATGTGGAATCAAGCTTATGACGATGCATTAGCCTTGGAGCTTCTACTTTCTCTTAGAAGAAGATCTAACCATGTTACTTCTTTATCCACCGAGCGAATCAGGGGAGTATTTGATTTCATTCTTTTACCTTTTTACTTTTACATCTTGTTATTTGAACATTGGGGACAATGTTCATCTTAAGTGTAAGGGGGGGGGGGTAAAAGTACGACACTTTAGAGAATGCTATTACGCTTAATTTTTGTTTGTTTAATAGTAGATGTGTAATAAAACTGAGAGAAATACCTGTTAGGGCAATTTTAGTGCCAAATTTAAATTTTTTTACAACATTTAGGAGTGAAACTTTGATCTTAATGAGCGTCTCATGGATAGGAGTTATATGACTAGCACAAAACCGTACCACTAAAAATTTTTTCCACCCCAAATATGTGAGGTTCGCCCCTAGAATTGGTAGGAAAAGCATTTATGCTATGATGTGTGTACCGGTAGCACTTAGATTCTAGAACTTGCGTTAGGACCATTCCGAGGCCACAAGTGAGACTACATTCGTGTAGTTAGATTTACTACATGATAAGAGGCATTAGGATTAACCCATTGTTTTACACCTGTGTTTTTGTTATAATTACATTGGCTACATTGGTCAAGTAATTCTCCCACACCCTTTGCGTTGTACTCATTTTTAGTACACGATACCCCTAGTACACCCCTCAGAGCCTATCTTTTCGTTTCGACCTTTAAGCATTTTACTTAAAGGAAGAATTTGTTACACCCCACTTAAATGTACACCCAAATCGCCTTAGCCTACCTTGTATGCACTCATCTTTAGTGCATTATTGTCACAACATTTGTTTGAAACCCAAGTTAATTATCTAATTGATTACATGGTTGCTAAGTCGAGTCATATCCTTGTACATATTGTTTTGGGACGATTGGGACTCATGGGTAAAGTACTAGTGTAATGGAGTAATGGGGAAGAACATCGTTTATTACCCCCATATGTGCTAAATATTTTAAAAGTACTCCAAGTTTTTCAATTATCTTAATTCGAGTCATTAGAATAGTTATTTGTAAAGTTATGTAAAAGTTCAAGTGTAAGGGGAATGCAACACCCCTATGATGTATTATTTTAGATGGTAGGGCAAGAGTGTATGAAAAAAAAAAATCGAAAAAAAATCAAGAAAAATACAAAAAAAATGAGAAAAAGAAAAGTAGAAAAAACATACGGACTACCATCCCGTTTCATTTTATGTTTATTTTATGTTTTTAGCTTAAGTCGAGTCTAGTCTTGGCTTAGCAACGCCATATTGTACATGTAATTAATCAAGATCTTTAACTCGCCACCAGTAAAATATCCCTTATCCAACAAAACCGTGTTTATCATATCCCTACACCTAACGTTATAACCCATTTAAAAGCCCTCTTTGATAGTTTATCTTAGGTGCTTACGCCTAGTGGAGGAGGTTTTTGATCCTTTCCCAAGCCTATGGTAATCTATTTGCTATGACAGGTAGTGAGAGATATTATCCGTTTTCATTTATGAGATTTATTTTGATGACACCTGAGAGATGTGAGTATCTAAACACTACTTGTGAGGTGCTAGTTTGTAATCTCCGTGCTTATTATGGTTAAAGTGGAACGATTATTTGTTGTAATTACTTTTATATTAGCATTAAATGACCCCTAACTTGTATTTTGATTAGAATAAAAGCGCATTTGCTTGAGGACAAGCAAATCTCAAGTGTAAGGGTATTTGATGAAGCGAAAAGTGTACCGCTTTTAGGGGGTCATTTAAGCCCTAAATCGTATTTATTTGATCAAATATTGCCCTAAATCGTTCCTTTTGTCATTTTAGGTACTTTGGAGAAGAAATCTGGAAAAGGAAGCATTTTGGACGTTTTTGGAGCATAAAAGTGAAGAAAACGACAAATTCTCAAAATTATGCTGGAAAGTACCTTTGACGGCGTCAGGGATTGTTCCAGACGGCGTCACGGCTTGGCAAAAAAGGTGGATATGAAAATTACTCATGATAAGCCAGAGAATTTTACAATGGAAAGTCTGACGGCGTCACCCTTTGAAGTGATCAAGTTCGTCACGGTTTAAGCTAAAGAGGGACGGCGTCAAGCTCATTTCTGACGGCGTCAAGCTTTGATAAGCTAGAGCGGATTTTGGAGGTCTAAAGAGGGACGGCGTCAGGAAGGCCATCCGGAAACCCTAGACACGGCGAGGTGACGGCGTCAAGATCTATAACGTGACGCCGTCAGCCCTTAAACTCTATATATAGTTTTGCAATTTTTTGTCATTAGTGTGCAACTTTGTGAGGAGAAACCCTAAAGACGAATTTCTGCCATTTTTAAGGGTTTTCATACCCTTGGATCTCCCATGTTTAATTGAAGATAAGTTATCACTTAATCAATCAATATGTCTATGTGTTGTTTGATTATATCTTGTTCTTGTCTTTTGATTAACATGTTAGGCTAGATTTATCTTGTATTTGCTTAGATCTAATGAAACCTAGCTATTGATTATTGGTTATTAGTGTGTTATTAATTGTATTGGATGATTGTTTATCGATGTTAGGCTTAAGAAAACTGGCTAACTTCCTATACGGTAACTTGCTTGAACGTCTTAAGAAACATGAACCAATGCATACTAATGTTTTTATGGTTGTATTTAACGCATGAGCGAATTCTAGTGATCCCATGTTAGGAGCTTCCTAGCCGGCTCGACATAGGAGTGAAGTAGGAGCTCATAGAGTTGGGGAAGTACGTACGCCACCCCACGATTGGTATTAAGGAATACACCCGTCATCCACGCAATTAATACACACTAATCAACCGGTAAAAGATAGTTAGGGAGTAAGGAAATCTAAGTAAACACATTTCTCTCCACATAAGTTTCACAACCCTTTTCATTTTCAGTTATTTTATTTTATTTGCATTTGTAGTTATTTGGGTTAGTTGACTAGCAACTAATTCCGCCCACTCCTTCAAACCCGAGATTTTACTTGCTTTCATAAAAAAATATAAAAATACAAAAAAGAATCTTCTCTCACCCTTAGACCTAATTAGAGTAGTTTTTCAATCCTAACGACACTATTCCATGTGGAGAACGATCAATCCCCCGTACTTACCACTACACTATACTACATCGGTCAGGTACACTGCCTGGTGGGGTTGTAAGCCTCTTGAGATCCCTCGAGAGGTAAAACCTGTTGTAAGGTTGCAAAACCACGCATCAATGGCTGGGGAATTTGGTTTGATGGGCTACCCATCTCAGGTACAAAATTGTCCCTTTGGTTGTGAAATTAAATATGCTGAACTGAAAAAGGAATTTGATGATATAGATAGTCAGTATAAAGATTATTATATACAAGTTCAAGCCTATAAAAACTCACTGAAAACATTAGAGAAACAAAAGGCTTGGTATCAAACCCAACAGTTAGCATATGAGGAAAAGATAAGGGTTTTGGAGAGGGACTTAGAGAACACCACTAACTTGCTTAAATATTCTAAGTCTTAAAATGCTAGGGTGTCTTTAGAAAAACAGGACTTACAAACCAAATTAGATAAAGAAGTGGCCAGGTGTAATACTTGGCAACAACAATCTAAAAACCTAGCTAAATTAAATAATAGTACTCAGTCTATCAGGTGTAAAATAGGTTTAGGGTATGGAGATTACATAGGGCCAGATCAAGTTTATGACCCTAATGAGCTAAGTACTTTTGACCCTGAACCTGTAAACTATCAAAAACCTGTAAAGTTTGTAAAAGAAGGAGGAATGAATGCTGTTCCTCCACCAATAACTGGAACATTTAAGCCTACCTCTCCCCATAGTGACTTTGATGATTCACAAATGACTTATGGCAAGAAGGCAAATGATTTGCCTGATCTTGATTGTGACTCTAATGATTTTTTCTCTTATTCTAACAGTGACAAATCTTCAGAAATCAAGACCAATAACTATGCCACATGTGATTCAAGTGACAAGTCTACCTCAACCAAGTTAGAAGATTTCTCCTCAGAAGTAGCTGATGATGAATCTCATTCAAAGACAGCTGCATTTGAAGATATTTCTTTTGATTATGTTAAAAACAATGATGTTTCTAGTTTTGGTTCTGTTTCAAACAATGATGTTTCTGGTTTTAATTCTGTTAAGAATAATTTTGTTTCATCTTGTGGTTGTGATAATTCTGGTTGCAATAAGAAAAGTTATGCTAAGAATAAGTTTTCTAGGAAGAAATCTTGTTTTGTGTGTGGTAGTTATGCTCATCTTATCAAAGACTGTGATTTTTATGAGAAAAAGATGGGTATGTATGCTGGTCAAACAAGGCCTATGTGGAACAATATTAATGATATACCCCCATATGTTCCTCAAGCAGCAAGAATGAACTCTTGTAGAGCTTCTTTTCCTGCTGGTAGACCAGTTCCTGCAGGTAAGCATGTTGCTGCTGGTAAGCCTGTTGTTGATGGTAAGCCAGTTTCTGCTGGTAAGCCTGTTGCTGCTGGTAAGCCAGTTCCTGCAGGTAAGTCTGTTCCTACTGGTAAGCCAGTTCCAGCTAGTAATACCAATTCTGCTGGTTGGAGGAGGAATGATGCTAGACCTTTCTACAGACCTACAAGCACTTATTTTCAGAATGATCTTAGGCCTGTTTATTTTGACACCATGCACATGGGGGGGGGAAGATGGGAAACTGCTGTTAAGTCCTCAGCAGGTTGTTCTTGGAGAAACAATGACCACTATATGAGAATGAGGTCCAAGAACAATGGTGGATCTCATCAATCTCCATGGTTTAATTATTATTGATCCACTAGGCAGGCCCAAGTCAGTGATGGCTTGGGTCTCCCATGTAACTAATGTTGTTGTATGTATTCTTTTGTTGTAGGATAATCCTCATAGAAGTAAAGATGTTGGTATTGTTGACAGTGGATGTTCCAGAAGTATGACTGGTAACCTAGAGAGACTGCATGACTTTATACCCATTAATGGAGGGACTGTGACATTTGGAGGAGGAGATGGCAAGATAACAGGGAAGGGAACCATTAAGACATCCAAGCTGGATTTTGAGAATGTTTTCTATGTGAAGGAACTCCAGAACTTCAACTTGTTCTCTGTCTCACAAATATGTGATAAGAAGAACAGTGTTCTCTTCACTGAGATTGACTGTCTTGTGTTGTCCAAAGACTTCAAGTTGCCTGATGATAGTCAGGTTGTACTCAAAGTCCCAAGAACACACAACCTTTACAGTTTCAATCTGAATGATGTCCAGCCTGAGGGTGATTTGGCTTGCTTGGTGGCAAAAGCATCTGTGGATGAATCCAACAAATGGCATGGGAGGATGGCACATGTGAACTTTAAGACCATCAACAAGCTGGCAAAGAATGGATTGGTACAAGGGCTCCCTCTCAAGACCTTCACGAATGAACACAATTGTGTTGCCTGCAACAAAGGAAAGCAACACAAATCTTCATACAAGGCCATCACAGCTGTGAGCACCATCACTGAGCCTCTTCAGTTACTTCATATGGATCTTTCTGGTCCTACTTCCATCAGAAGTATAGACCATAAGTACTACTGCCTGGTGATTACAGATGACTTTAGCAGGTTTTCTTGGACTTTCTTCTTAGGTACTAAAGATGAAACCTATCCTGTGATTAGGGACTTTATTGCCTTAATTGAAAACCAGCTAAATAAAAAGGTTAAGAGTATAAGGTGTGACAATGGGACAGAGTTTAAAAATTCTAACCTAATTGAACTCTGTGGGCATAAGGGGATTAAAAGGGACTATAGTAATGCCAGAACCCCACAACAAAATGGGGTTGCTGAAAGAAAAAATAGAACCCTTATAGAAGCAGCTAGATCAATGCTGGCTGACTCTAAGTTGCCAACCATGTTTTGGACTGAAGCAGTTTGCACTGCTTGTTATGTTCTGAATAGGGTTTCGATCACTAGTCCTCATAACAAAACACCTTATGAGCTTTTGTCTGGGAAGGTTCCTAACATTAGTTATCTTAAACCTTTTGGATGTCATGTAACTATATTGAACACAAGTGATCACCTAGGTAAATTTGAAGGGAAGGCAGATGAGGGGTTTATTTTTGGTTATTCTGCTCATAGTAAGGCCTATAGGGTATATAATTTATCTGCTAAAAGAATAGAAGAGACACTCAATTTAAGATATCTTGAGGATAAACCTAATTTACAGGGTGCAGGTCATGAGTGGTATTTTGACCTTGATTATCTGATTGATACTTTAGGTTATTCTAGATTCAAAGCTAATCAATCTGTAGGTACACATGATTATGAAACTAACAATGCAGGTACCTCAGATGATGATTCAGATTCAGAGTGTGATGAACAACCCATTGTTGTTCCTTCTTTTCCCTCTAACCACATTTCAGGTTCTGAGCTCAAAGATTCTTCTGAAATGGCTGAAGGAGATTCAAGTTTTGCAGAAGATCTTGCTAGGCTTCAAAGACAAGAACATAATGCCAAGGAAGCTGCTGAAAAGTATGGTTTCGAATTTACACAAGAAACAGAGGAGATCTTAAGAAAAGCTTATGATGAAGCCCGCAGGAATCTGGATTCTGCTGGTGGTGTTCCGGTTCCTGCTGCTACTACCAATTCTGCTAATAGTTCTTCTGTTCCTGCTGGTGTCACCATTCCTGCTGGTGTCACCATTCCTGCTGGTCCTTTGTCCACTCCTTTGACTGACACATTGGGTTTCATTGAACCTCCCACAAGATACCCAAGTCCATCTGACCTTGGGAATTCACTCTCTTCAGGATCTAAGCTGGAAGATCCTCATCATCAATCAAGAACAGGCATCTTCACTTACTCCTCGTATAATGATGAATTCAATCCCTCTATTACTAATCAAGCCTCAACCTTTGATTTCAATCCCACCGCTACCAAGAGGATCAACACTGTTCATCCTCAGTCTTTGATTCTTGGAGATCCCAATTCAACTGTTCAGATAAGAAGCAAGTTGAAACAACCTGGTTTTGGAGAATCTGCATTTGTTAGTTATATTCAAGATCAGCTAAGGAATAATCACACAGACTATCTACATTATCTCTATGCTTATTTTCTGTCCCAAATTGAACCAAGCAGTGTAGCACAAGCCCTTAAAGATTCTGATTGGGTTGAAGCTATGCAAGAGGAAATGCAACAATTCTATAATCAGAAAGTCTGGAAGTTAGTACCATCGCCTGAAGGAAAGTATGCTATTGGGACAAAATGGATTCTCAAAAACAAAAGGGATGCTCGGGGTATTGTAGTTAGAAATAAAGCTAGATTGGTAGCTCAAGGTCATAGGCAGGAAGAAGGTATTGACTATGATGAGGTGTTTGCTCCTGTGGCAAGAGTTGAAGCTATTAGATTATTTTTAGCTTTTACCTCATACATGGGATTCATTGTCTATCAGATGGATGTGAAGAGTGCATTTCTCTATGGTGAAATTGAAGAGGAAGTGTATGTGACTCAACCTAAGGGTTTTGTGGACTCACAGAATCCTGATTTGGTTTACAAGGTGGTGAAAGCACTCTATGGACTTCATCAAGCACCCAGGGCATGGTATGCTAGGTTGTCTACTTTTCTACTGAAGCATGGTTACAGAAGAGGAGCAATTGACAAGACTCTCTTCATCAAGAAGAATTCAAAAGATATCATCCTTGTTCAGGTTTATGTGGATGACATCATTTTTGGTTCCACAAAGGAAGCTTGGTGTAGGGAGTTTGAGGTGCTAATGAAGGGAGAATTTGAGATGAGTGCTATGGGAGAGCTTACCTTTTTCTTGGGTTTACAGGTCAAGCAAAAGCCTGATGACATCTTTATCAGCCAGGACAAGTATGTGCAAGACATACTTAAGAAGTTTGATTTGGAAAGTGTGAGGACTGCAACTACACCTTATGAAGCTCCAAAGCCTAAGTCCAATAATGAGCCTGATGCTGCTGTTAATGTTCACTTATACAGATCCATGATAGGTGATGCGCGTGATGTGTCGTTGCGGTTTAGCAGTTTTAATGCCTACTCAAGTTTTAAATTTATATTTAGCCGACTTATCAATAACACACACACTTAACGAGCAGTGTACCCGGTCAGTATGAAGATAATGGTAAGTAGAGTGTCGATCACTAAGAGTGGAACGTATAATCTCGTTAATCTAATCAGTATTTTAATATCCTAACGCAAGGGGGTTTCAGCCTGAGAGACTGGCACAGTTTTGTTTGCAATTAAATAATAAAATAAACAAATAGGCACGAATCAGCAAGTAGCACACACGTACACAGATAGATACTAGAGACAATAAGAGGGCTGTCCTTATGATTAAGTAGATTGTCACTTGTTTTATTGATAGCTTTATATGAAGTGTATGTAATTAACCCTTTCTCGTTGGTCCTATTCTTATCGGC
Source organism: Artemisia tridentata subsp. tridentata (assembly GCA_021014915.2). Lineage (NCBI taxonomy): Eukaryota > Viridiplantae > Streptophyta > Magnoliopsida > Asterales > Asteraceae > Artemisia > Artemisia tridentata. Next base: position 83,014,929 of record CP139504.1, read on the forward strand.
GAGTAAACCCTTAATGACGACTTATGTCTAAAAGTTATTCCTAAGTGATCAATTTAGAAACAACCGTGGGAGCCACACCTTGTCCCGCAGTCGGGTGCCCGCAAGCCACTAATAAACACAGAGGTGGTCAATGCACTAATAAGTAGTAACCAAAGACATCAACATATAAACTTTAATTGATGGGAAAGCAAGTATTAAAGGGAGTGCAATCTTTCCGTTGTCACATTACACAAGCCACCAATCCTGATGAATTAAAGTTTGCTAAAACAATAAAACAAAACTACTTAATGAATTAAATACATGCAGCACCTTCTTACAGCTCTTGTATCTTCGATTTGGGTGTGTCTTGTGCTGCCTCTTGACTGAATTCGTCCTTCTCTTCTGTTCGGTCTTTAGGTTTTCGAACTTCCGAATCTCCGAATCTCTAATCTCTTTAATGCGTCTGGTCTACGGGGTATTTATAGTTTGTGTCTGAGGAAAGATGCGGCGCATCTACTCAAGTAGATGCGGCGCATGTACTTAACTTCGCGTGGGGTCCAAGATTATAATATTCAGGAATATTCGTACACCGCCAGAAGATGCGGCGTAACTCTTTATTAGATGCGGCGCATGTCCTCTTGTATCTTGGATCGTATCTGGTGATATCTTGATAGAGATGCGGCGCATGTTGATAGTGAGATGCGGCGCATCTGGAGCAGATTAGTCTTGATCTTCTTCATTTCAGTAGACTCTTCACTTTATGCACGTTTTGCTCCATTATTAGTCCAAAATCGCCAAGTTTCACCAAATGCTTGTTTTTACCTGAGAATTACAAAAGTAAACGATTAAGTATCAATCCTCATACATAATATAGTAAAACAAGTCAAATTAATAGGATAAATGATAGTAATAAAATGTACTTATTTGAGTTCATCAAATATCCCCCCACTTGAACTTTACTTGTCCCCAAGTAAACCTTAGATTAAATCTCATGAAAATGTATCCTAAAAGATGTTAGGATTTATTTTTATATTTAAGCATGTATTCGTTTATTTCGTAATCACACAACTAAACACTTAACGAATTAGAAGTAAAATAAAATAAGTCGATAAAAGCAAATCTAATCGTTTAACTGTCCAGTCGCGACGAATATTCTATCATAAGCTTGGCAAGTATACACATCTCCACCACTAAAGCTAAGGAATAACAAGTCTAAAGCGGTAAAAAGGGTTTTTAGGCTTAAGGGTTAATTATTCTCTTTTCACTATCGATCTCAAATTCCAGAAAAGGCGACAAAATCACAAATACATGATCGAATCCACGAACACGATACTTGCAATTGCTCAAATCCTTAACTCGAATAGGCTAAAGATAGGTCCAAACTTCACCAATAATAATATATCAAAAAGGGCGACAAAATCATAAATACATAGCCGAATCCACGACTACGATACTTAAGATTGCTCAAATCCCTAATCTCAATAAATCAAAGGTTTGGTTGGATAAAGAATAATAAAGGGTATGGATAATTTTTGGGATATAAATTGGTGTAAAAATAAAAATAAAAATAAACAAAACAAATAAATTAAAATCCTAAGTGTGGTTAATCACTATCCCAACCATCCCATGAATAAGACTCATATCATTGAATAACTCACGCTTTAACACTTGAAACACACGTTTTAGGTAGACACGAATTATACTCAACAAAATCTTAATCAAAGAATAAACCTTAATTGGCATTCCCATAACTGCCAATTCCCATTCAATCCATAGATATAATACAACAAACAGTGGTGATATCGACCACTTACATAACTTTACATCGTTGGCTTAAAATAAACATCCAACTCTTTTTTCTTTCTTTTTCTTTTCTTATTTTTTTTCGATTTTTTTTTTTTTTTTTTTTTTTTTTTTTTTTTTTTTTTTTTTTAAACTTGAAACATAAACGTAGATGTGTAAAATTTCACCACATCACTATAACTTTCTTTCCGGATAATTTTTATTCATACTTTTCATACTTTCAGAAATAACGCTAATAGTGAAAGTAGTAAACACACGAAAAATAAACTCTAAAATATACAATATTTACTTTCACTCCAATTTGCATTGTGCAATTTCCCGACCTAACCATATATAATGAATTACGCACGCGAACACAGGTAATGTAAGGAAACACACTCTGCCTATAGCAATTAACCAACCACGGATTCTAATCTACAGGGTAGGCTAAGGTTTAAGGTGTAACGAAACATTTTAAACATAGGTGTAAGAAACGAAAGGAATGGCTCTGAGTGTTTTTCTAGGGGTATCTTACTCTTAAAATGAGAGTAACAAAAGGGTTTATACGGGGGTTAACTAACCAGTGTAGCTAGTTAATAACACGTAACATATAATAGGCTATTTGGGTGTAATCCTAGAATTTTACCAATTTAGACAAGTCATTCCAATTAAATAAATAATACTCATTATGGTGGTCTCGAATAGTATACAAGCCAAGTTCTAAAGTTTACAAGTCACCGGCACACTCATAGATTTGTGAATTTTGGAAAAATCACAATTTTTGAAAATAACGTCTTGTGTGCAGTTATGCAACTTAGATCTTAAACAAAAACATGCTAAAAAATTTTTAAGTTTGATATATTAAGCACATTTTAAGCATAATTTTTGAAAAAGTTTAGGACAAGTAATTGTTAAGTGTTCTAATTCTCCTATCCCCCCACTTAAGTTAAACAACGTCCTCGTTGTTTGTATAAAAGGTTAAAAACTGGAAATAAAAGAATTAGAACGGAAAAACTCCCCTGAGATTTGCTCGGTATGATCCTCCATTAGTATATGAGCAAAAATCAACTTCTTGTGGATTAGAACGTTAAAGCTTCATACTTGATTTATCCACAGGAAATCCAGGAAACTATAATACCACCAACACTTTTAAAACACACCTAAGATAAGAAAGGTTCAACTTGCATAATACATTAGTAGTTAGGAAAAATAAAACTTAAAAATTAAAACTGAAAATCATCAGGTCAGTCGATGCGCCGTATCTTATTGAAGAAGATACGCCGTATCGAGCCTGGAATAAATACGGATCAGAATAAAGATGCGCCGCATCCTTAACCAGGGATGCGCCGCATTAAAATAAACTGATAAATAGTTTTAAAGTCGAAAATTAAAATGAAAATGAAATAAAGGATAGGATGCGTCGCATCTGTTTAAGCAGATACGGCGCATGTAGTAACCAAACAGACTGTTAACAGTCTGTTGCAAATATGACTTGTTCCACGGTCTAATCTCATACGTCCTCTCGTACTCTCGTGCTGAACTTAATGCCAGTCTTCGTCAAACATAACAAGAAATATAAACTGAAACATTAAACATAAGCATAAGAATAACGATAAGTACAATCCAAAAAAATAATAATGTGTGGAACAATGTCAGTAAAACAAAAGGGTAAGATCATGGGTGAGCGGTGTCGTCCGGATGGGTCCCAGAAGTGCTGGCTCCATCAGTCCTCTGGCGGACTCTGCGCTCGTACGTACGTGCTACTCCCGTAACCTCAGTACCATCAGGACGGGTGTGGGTGATACCCTGATGCTCTAATAGTCTGCTCACACTCCTGACCACCCACTCTAAGTCTCTCCTCAGTACCATCAGCTCTCCCTCGACTGCGTCGAGTCTCTGAATCACGGTGCGTGGGGGTACTGGTGCCTGTGGCACCTCCTCGTCGGCAGGAGCAGCAGCCGGAGGATCCTGAGGTCCTCCCTGCTCCGCCTCCGCCCCTGCAGCTCTGGCGGGCCCCAATGCTGCCCAAAAGTGGCCCCCAGCAGCCACCTGGCAGATCGCCAGTCTAACCAAATAGTCCCTATCAATAACTGGGAGACGAGCCACCACAACCTCCAGCCCCGCTGGAATCTCTGCTCCAATAACTCCAAAATGGCGGGCCAGCCTCGAAACAAAATGCCCGCCAGTCATGTGGCTCCTCCGATCTCTCCCAGCAGCTGATCGGTGGAGGTAGTGTGCCAAAAAGTGGGGGATGTTCACCGGCATCCCCTCATCCATGCTCCTAAGTAGGAAGAGGTCCAGAGTGGTCACCTTTTCAGGTGACTGACCCCTCCCAGCAATAGTAAGTGCAATCAGCCTGTGACACAGCCTCCTCATCGGCTCCCTGATCAAAGTATATGAGGGGGTGGAAGTAGTGATGTCGCCCCCCGAAGAAATCCTGAACCAGTAATCACTGAATACCCCTCTGTCAGGGACAACCCGTAAACTCTCAGCCCAGTACCTGGCAAACCCAGCAGATCCAAGCTCCTCCTCAGTGTGTAGACCCAAGGCTAAAATAAACTGCCTCATCGACATCTGCCTGTGCACACCTCCTAACCTGAACACCAGAGTGTCAGCTGTATCAATCTCCACATCCGTCTCTCTGTAATGAATAGTGCTAAAGAACTCCAGCATGAGCTCCCTAATCAGAGGCTCGTCAACCCTAAACAGTCGCTCCCAAGCACTAGACCTGAACTCCACCTCATCATCACCTCCAACAACAACCATCTCCATACGACGCTGTAAGCTCGCAGCTGCATGTCCACCACCGATCAATCCCACGTCGTCAAAATTCAGAACCTGGACTCTGAATATTTTCTTGAAGTAAACTGAGTCAAGCCTATGCAAATAATCCTCTAGAGTGCCATCAGTAAGTCCCATGTTCTCGAATCGTAACCATTGGTGCCTTTGTGCGATATCTGGTAGTGTCATCTGAAATAAACATTCAAAGTCAGCAAACAGTCTGCAAGTAAGGTAGATACGGCGCATTTGATTAAATCAATGCGGCGTATCTGTATAAAGTATAAAGGATGCGGGGCAATAAAAGGAATACGGCGTATTGAGATGCGTCGTATCTAGATTAATCAATACGGCGTATCTAAAATTTTAGCAATTTTGAAATAGGTCGTTACGCCGCATTAATCAACCTAGATGCGCCGCATCTAAAAGCATATCAGTATAAAATAAAGGGTTAGGCACGTTTTTCAAGAATCCGTATCCGTGACGTAAACTTCCACTAAATATCACAGTATAATATTCTCCTTATATCAGTTCAAATATCTCAATCAACCACAGCTAACTTACCTTCCCGCTAAATATTCAAAATCAAACCCAAAACCTAAATTTTCGGTCGATTCAATTAGTGCCAAATTCGATGTCCAAATCTAAAATTAACTTAGGGGAAATAATTAATTCCAAGTTCTAATCATATCCCTATATCGTTTAAGCACGAATCGATTCAATCCTATAAACCCTAATTTTCGTATTAATCAAAATTAAATCGAAATGTAACAATTACCTTAGTATTTGTGATTAGGAGAACGTTTTAATGCTCGGATTAAAGGCGGATTGAAGAAAGATGATCGGATTTTGAGTATAATTTTAGTGCGTGTTCTTAACTGTGTGTATTTATGCGGCGTATTCCCGTCGTATTTATAAGGCGACACGATGCGCCGTATTAGAAAATTGGGATGCGCCGTATCTAGTTAATTCCGTTGACTAGTCAATAAGTCCTAGTTGGTCAGGGATACGGCGCTTCGGATATTCAGATCCGCCGTATCTCTATGTTAGTTAACGAAATTTAAATGAAGAACGTACCTTAGCCTCCGCAACACAGTTCCTTATACATCAAATTTGGGTAAAAACGGCACACCATATAGATGAATTCAAAATAAGAGTAATAGGCATAAACGTTTCATTAATAATCGTAATCTTATTGTTTAGTGGATAAGGATTTATTCCGAGGTTAGGAACAAATATCGTTTTTGAGCATACAAAATTAAGATTACGAATTGAATCAGACGTATAATAAGGATAATAAAACTGAGATCATAGTGTAGAGAACTTTCCTTTGGGCAGTTGAATTATCGTAGAGTTTACCTGGGATTCTATTTCAAGAATTAAAGAAGTTCAATGTTACCAGTACTGAGTTTTCCTCCACTCGTGTCGTCTTATGTTCGGTAACTCCAGCTAACCTCTCTTGGTTTGGTTCAGAATGTAATCTTTCTTGGTGATGCTCGAGTCATCATTTGTCCTGAAAATAAACAACTTGCACACGAGAGTAGCGGACCGATCAAAGTAAATATCAAAAATCAACTATATTTATCAAATTATATTCGTCGTATTAACAAAGGTTAATGCGCCGTATTTTTCGTTATGTTTTAAAAAAATAAAAGATTTTTGATTCAGTAAGATGCGCCGTATCGACGGAAATCGATACGCCGTATTTGTTTAATAATTCGCAAACTGTTTTTAATTAAAATAATAGATACGCCGTATCTGCGAAAGCAGATGCGTCGTATGGCGTTAACGTTTAGAAAAAATTTTTATCAAAACAGATACGCCGTATCTACAAAAGCAGATGCGTCGTATTACTTTATCGCTTAGAAAAATTTTCTTGTTAAAAACAGATACGCCGTATCTTGGGGAAAAGATGCGTCGTATCGAATTAATTAAACGCGTTGTATTAAAAAAAAATTAAACGCAATACGCCGTATCTGAGAGATCAGATGCGCCGTATCGTTTGATTTAGCACAGTACAACGATAGCAGAACAGAAAAATACGAAAAATAAAAACAAAAAAATAAAACACACGAAACAAAAATAAAACACACAAAAATAAAAACAAAAGCAAACAAATAACACACAATACAACAAATATGCAAAATAGTACAATGATGCAATTAATCTAATAAAAAGAAAAATAACCTAATTAAAATACTAATCAAATTAACAGATAATAACAATTCACTCCCCGGCAACGGCGCCAAAAACTTGATGGGCGTGATGTGTCGTTGCGGTTTAGCAGTTTTAATGCCTACTCAAGTTTTAAATTTATATTTAGCCGACTTATCAATAACACACACACTTAACGAGCAGTGTACCCGGTCAGTATGAAGATAATGGTAAGTAGAGTGTCGATCACTAAGAGTGGAACGTATAATCTCGTTAATCTAATCAGTATTTTAATATCCTAACGCAAGGGGGTTTCAGCCTGAGAGACTGGCACAGTTTTGTTTGCAATTAAATAATAAAATAAACAAATAGGCACGAATCAGCAAGTAGCACACACGTACACAGATAGATACTAGAGACAATAAGAGGGCTGTCCTTATGATTAAGTAGATTGTCACTTGTTTTATTGATAGCTTTATATGAAGTGTATGTAATTAACCCTTTCTCGTTGGTCCTATTCTTATCGGCGAGTAAACCCTTAATGACGACTTATGTCTAAAAGTTATTCCTAAGTGATCAATTTAGAAACAACCGTGGGAGCCACACCTTGTCCCGCAGTCGGGTGCCCGCAAGCCACTAATAAACACAGAGGTGGTCAATGCACTAATAAGTAGTAACCAAAGACATCAACATATAAACTTTAATTGATGGGAAAGCAAGTATTAAAGGGAGTGCAATCTTTCCGTTGTCACATTACACAAGCCACCAATCCTGATGAATTAAAGTTTGCTAAAACAATAAAACAAAACTACTTAATGAATTAAATACATGCAGCACCTTCTTACAGCTCTTGTATCTTCGATTTGGGTGTGTCTTGTGCTGCCTCTTGACTGAATTCGTCCTTCTCTTCTGTTCGGTCTTTAGGTTTTCGAACTTCCGAATCTCCGAATCTCTAATCTCTTTAATGCGTCTGGTCTACGGGGTATTTATAGTTTGTGTCTGAGGAAAGATGCGGCGCATCTACTCAAGTAGATGCGGCGCATGTACTTAACTTCGCGTGGGGTCCAAGATTATAATATTCAGGAATATTCGTACACCGCCAGAAGATGCGGCGTAACTCTTTATTAGATGCGGCGCATGTCCTCTTGTATCTTGGATCGTATCTGGTGATATCTTGATAGAGATGCGGCGCATGTTGATAGTGAGATGCGGCGCATCTGGAGCAGATTAGTCTTGATCTTCTTCATTTCAGTAGACTCTTCACTTTATGCACGTTTTGCTCCATTATTAGTCCAAAATCGCCAAGTTTCACCAAATGCTTGTTTTTACCTGAGAATTACAAAAGTAAACGATTAAGTATCAATCCTCATACATAATATAGTAAAACAAGTCAAATTAATAGGATAAATGATAGTAATAAAATGTACTTATTTGAGTTCATCAATAGGTTCACTAACGTATTTGACAGCTTCTAGGCCGGATATCATGTTTGCAGTCAGTCCTTGTTCTAGACATCAAGTTACACCATTAACTTCACACTTGAATGCAGTCAAGAAAATCTTCAAATATCTAAAAGGACAACCTAAGTTGGGTCTTTGGTACCCAAGAGATTCTCCTTTTGTGTTGGAAGCTTACAGTGACAGTGATTATGCTGGTACTAACTTTGATAGAAAATCTACTACTGAGGGATGTCAGTTTCTGGGAAGGAGGTTGATATCTTGGCAATGCAAAAAGCAGACTATTGTGGCTACATCTTCTACTAAGGCATAATATGTTGCTGCTGCTAGTTGCTGTGGTCAGGTACTTTGGATTCAAAATCAGTTATTAGACTATGGGTTTAATTTTATGAACACCAAAATCTTTATTAACAACCAAAGCACCATTTGCATTGTTAAGAACCCCGTGTTTCACCAAAGAACTAAGCACATAGAAACTAGGCACCATTTTATCAGAGATACTAATGAGAAGCATCTTATCCAAGTGCTTAAAATTCACACCGATGACAATGTGGCTGATTTGTTAACAAAAGCTTTTGATGGGCCAAGATTCAACTATTTGGTGGTTCATATTGGAATGCTCAATCCTTAAGTGCTGAGATTGAGGGGAGGTATAAGCCTAAGGGGAGGCTTATTGTTGTACATTTTTCATCTTTTTCATTTTCTTTCTTTCTTTTCTTTATGTTTCTTTTATTTTGTTTCTTTATTAGTTAAAAAAAAAAAAAAAAAAAAAAAAAAAAAAACAAACTTGTATAGATTGTCTACTACCTTATTTGCAGGTACAGTGTTGGTTTCTTACCACACAACAAATGGTAATCAACTCACCATGTCTAACAGACAAGAAAGAGTTGACTCACCCTGAGGGTACGGCTCTGGTGTGATTATCAAATCCGTTGACAGCTGTAATAGTTTGCTCAAAACTATAGGGTATTCAACTCACCCATGTTTCATTACTGAGAGTTGAATGGTTCTCAATTCGCCATGGATCTTACCCTTTGGGGTTCCAAAGAATTGGCTAGCCCACAAGAATATGGCTTGTGGTAAAGGTAGTGGAAAACCATATTTGGTAATCATTTCACCAAGGTTATCTTAACCCAAAGAATTGGCTAGTCCAAAAGGGTACGGCTTTTGGTAAAGACAAATCAAATCCGTTTATAGTTGATGATTTACTAAAAATCATATGGTTATCAATGTACCATGGTCTTACACACTTAAACATTGGCTACTCCAGTAGTGATGGCTATTGGTAAAGAGACATCAAATACATTAATTTTCAATGATTCACCTCTCACAGGAGTTAACACACCTGGAAGTGATGAGAATAGTATGAAACTTCAAAGATTTGATGTACAATAAGTCATGGTTGTTGTGAAGATCAAGTACATTGCCTTTCAGATGGTGACCAGATTAAGATGATGTGTTTTCCTGTTGCTGCTGATACATAGAGCTTGCTACTGGAAGTTTGTGCTTAAAGATGATGTTGCTGCTGGTTACTTTCTGATGCTGCTGATTCAATCCTCTATCCCTGGACGTCAAAGATCTATCTGGAAACTTGAAGTTATCCAAGTCAAATTCAAGTTTAGGGGAGGATTGTTAGGAATTATTAGAATAATAGTTTATTTCATTCCTGCTGTTAGTGTTAATGGTTCCTGCTGGCAGGTATGTAGTTCCTGCTGGTAGTGGTTCCTGCTGGTAGTAGTGTTTAGTTCCTGCTGCTAGTTTGGTTTCTGCGGGTAATAGTAATTAGTTAACCCGTATGTTTAGAAAGTTTGTTAGAGTTAATTTAGGAAGAGATAGTGTATATCTCTTTTACACGTTTTCTTAGTAATGCTGCATTAGGGTTTCTTGTAGTATAAAAGAAACATGCGGCTATGAGTTTTGTAATCGATTGAAAACATTATTAGTTAATAAAAGATCCATAGAGGATCAAAGTTTATTAGTTACTTCTTCTTCTTTATTAGTTTATATTCAGAGATTCTCTTGTAGCGTGCTTGTGATTACATAGCATTCTACCGATCCACAAAGGCTCAAAGATCTATCAAGGAGGCGCAATCCAACATCTTGTTTCAATGTTTCTTCCCTTAAATTACGTTCAGTTATGAGTGTACGCATTTGACTATCCATTTTCTGCTCACGTTCAGTTAGCTCAAATTTTGCACGTTGTTCAAAAATGGTTTCCTGATCTTTATAGATATTAAGTCTAGTGGCCAAGGCGTCATCGGGGACAAACACAGTGTTCTCATGCAATTCACAAGCATTATCTGCAACACAATCATTTTCTACAACAGAGCATGCACAACCTGGTACATCAGACACATTGTTGTGATTCACATATTGTTCATATGGAATAATATTGCTATTTCCCATGTCAACAGTATCTGATTCAACAACATCTGTCTGTTGTACTTCGTTGGGAATCTTCTGTTCATCTACCACGTTATATGTGTCATAAAGTTTTAGTACCTCAGATATGATAGATGCATTAGAGGAACCAGCTTGTTGAGGTGATGAGACAACAGAGGATAGATTAGCCATAAAGATGGTCTGAGCAGTGGGTTCATCATCAACATCTGAGTCGAAAGCATCACAGTCATCAGCTTGGAAGATGTTGGGATCATTAAGTGCCAAGTCTTGAACTGGTTGATCATCCACATCAGCATCAAATGTATTCCCCCCATCACCAGCAAGAAACAACAACTCTTCTTCATCCAAGACTGCTCCATTCTCTTGAGCTTGCATCAACAGCATTTTATCCTTGAAGTAGTCAGAATTTTGTGGACGCTTTGGTTGATTTTAGTTTCTTGCTATGTGCCTAAGACCACCACAATTGTAACGCTTGGGTTGCTTACCCTGCCCCTGATTTGCATTCCCTACTCTGATCTGCACATTACCCCGACCCATGTTCCTTTGATTCAAGTTCTGCCTTCCTTGAACATTCTGAACCACAACCCTTCCATCCTCCACAGTTGCATGGTTGCGCGGGTTTGATGAAGTTCTAAGTTGGTTGTTGGTTTGAGGGAGTGTTGCTTTAAACTGTTGAACAAGCAAGGAAACTTGGTTGGTGAGGTTATCAATCATTTTGTCGGTGTGAGAGTATCATGAATCCAGTTGTGGATTCACAGTAGACGGTGATGAGTAGGGATGATGATAAGCTTGATCAGATGAAGATTGATTGATTGGCTGAACATTTGCAACAAATGCAAGTGAATCATTTGGTGCAGTTGGGTTGAGTTTTTCTCTCAACAGACGATCATAAGCAACATGCTTTTCGTGTTGTTGTAGGTAGGCATACAGCTGTTCATAATTTGTATCTCTCAATCCTTTTTTAAGTTTCACTGCAGTAACAAACCTGTCCCATTCTGGTGTCATGTTGTTCACAAACTTGGAGTTGAGTTGAATGTTTGGCATAGTCATCCTGATGATTCTCATGTCGTTCACCAACTTGTGAAATCTCACATAGTAGTCAGTAATGTTCTCACCCGGGTTCATCTTGAAATGCTCAAACTCATCATATAGCTGTGACTCACGATCTTCTTTTGTAAGTTCTGATCCAGCCAGAAGCATTTTGACATTATCCCAAACAACTTTTGCTTCAGTGTTGAAGTTGATGAGTTTGTAAACATCTTTGGGCAAGCCTTGAATGACAATGTTGGAGGCTCTAATGTCTGCATCATACGTCTTCTTTTCTTCCTCATTAAGATCATTGTAAGTACGTGGCCTATCGATTCCAAGCGTAACTACTCCATTCTCATCGGTAGTAATAGTATCTCTCGTGGTGCCCATTTGAAAGGGTCCTTCATCAATGGATTTAAGGATGTTGACACCATTCTCTTTACCCAAGAAGTAGAGTCGAATTCGTTGTGCCCAAGACTCATAATCCGTCCTATCAAGCATAGGAGGGCGGGTATCAGACCCGGCAGCTTGAATGTCATCAGAAGCAGTGCTTGCTATGCTAGCCATAATGTTTACGGGATTTTACAATTCTTTGATTTAAACCAAGAAATCGAATCTTTCGCGGGATTTTCTAAAATCAAGAATAAACCGTGATTGGATTACTTGAGTCAAACCGCAGCTAAAAGTACTACTTCAGTATCAAACCGCAACACCCAAACCGCAATTACACTCAACAAACCACAATGGTCAAACCGCAGCACAAGAGTCCCAAACCGCAGTAACCAAAGACAAACCGCAACGTTTAGACCTAAACCGCAAAGAGTCAAACCGCAAAGACCTAAACCGCAAAGATCTAAACCGCAAAGATCTAAACCGCAAAGAGTCAAACCGCAAAGACCTAAACCGCAAAGAGTCAAACCGCAAAGACCTAAGCTGCAAAGACCTAAACCACAAAGAGTCAAACCGCAACACCTGAAGTCAAACCGCAAAGACTTAAACCGCAAAGACCTAAACCGCAAAGAGTCAAACCGCAAAGACTTAAAGTCAAACCGCAACATAATACGACAAACCGCAAGGGACAAATATCACAAACCGCAGCCGCTAAAGGACAAGAAGTCACTTTCAGTCCTTTTTTTCGTGTTTCTCGTTATGGTTAAACTCCAAACCGTAGTCAGAAATTCTGAACAAACCGTAAACAATAATTTCCCACAGAAGCTCAAACCGCAACCAATAACACTTTACGAGACTCAAACCACAGCGAAGAATACACGCCCGAAGTACAAACCACAGTCTAGAAAACACTTCAAATCTTCCACTAACTAACACGAACAAGGTTGTATATTATCAAGGAAGATGTAAAACAGTTTTATGAACATGAAAGTACAAGTTTTTTACGAATTGAACCACAAACAAGGCTCAAACCAACGATTTAGCCACCTTTTTATACGAACCAAAAAAACAAAACAAAAAGTGCCAAAAACACACCACAAATCCGAGAATATGAACTCACACGAACCTAACCATGGCTCTTGATACCAATTGTAGCATATTCAATAACATATAACACACTAGAGATGTGATATTGGCCGATTATGTTAGTGAGAGAAAGAGAAGAAGGAAACTTCTAGTGAGAGAAAGTAACTATGTATTAGGTTGTAAGAGAAGTTCCAACCCTCTCCCTAGGTAGAGAGGGGTATTTATACTTACAAACATATGTGCCCCGAGTGGGCTGTAAAGTGAGCTGACAGTGGGTAAAGACCCGACCCACTCCACAAATACTAATTGTAACTAAGCTAATAATAATAATACTAATAATCCTACGAGCTAGTTAATGCTAACAGATACTTGGGGTGACCGAGTCTTCACATGAATATTTATATTCCTCACACTCTACCATGTGATCTCTCTAATGCCTCAAATATGGCTCTCAGGCCAACCATCTCACGCCTGTCAGTAAACATCTCCTCGAACAACACACATGCAGCCCGGTAAACAGTCCCAACTCGTCGCTCGATACCCTGAATGCGATCCGGCTGCTCCAATATCTCAATATGGTCTGAGTGCACATCAAGCAAACTGGCATGATTCGCCAGCTGTTTCCAAACCTGCTCCATGGCAGTAGGCTCCTCCTCCTCAGCCGGTGAGGCTGGTGGAAGTGGAGAAGGTATCAGAGATGGAGGTGGCACGAACGATGGAGATAATGGAGTGTACTCCGGACTAGAAGCACGCACACCCGTGCTGGTATCACAAGTAATGTCAATCCACTGAGTATCACTAAAACCATGCATCTGGGTAGCTCTGGAGCTCTGCCCTATCTCAAATACCCCCTGCACATCCTCCATGATGCCCTTGCCATCTCGTGGCATCATCACCTGATCTGAACCCACCCATCTGCAAACCCTTGTCTTTGCCTACGCACAATCAGGAGTGTGCTCGGCTGGTGCTGTCACAGCTGGTGTAGGCTCTGCCTGACCCTGCACTGGATCCTCCACTGGATCCTCATCCTCATCAGAATAAGACTTAATAGACCTCCGCAATCTCTGGCGGGGAGGGGAATGGTCTGGTGATGACATGGGTGAGTGAGATGATGGTGAAGTAGAGGTACCCTCATATGCTGATCGGGTCCTCCTCCGGGGTGGTTGATCTGGTAAGTCTGAGAATCGCAGGTGGCATCAAGAATGTACCGACATACGAGCAGTGCGACGGCCGGTGGTAGGAATCTCTCCTAAATCAAATATAAACCAAAATCAAAATTCTAAACCCACCTACAAACCAAACGGGCTCTTATTAATATAATAAAGAGTAAACTGCAAAATACATCCTTGTGGTTTACAGTTTTTGAGACCTTACATCCCTGTCAGAAACTATTGGCATGTTACATCATTCGTTAGCCACCCTACATCCCTCGTTTACAATGAGGACTAACGGTGCAAATTATTTCTCCGTTATCTCTTAACGAGATAGATAATATTACACCGTTAGCCTTCAGGACTAATGGTATTTGCACCGTTAGTCCTTTTTTACGTTTTCTCATTTTTTTTGTACGTTTCTTCATTTTTTGTACGTTTCTTCGTTTTTTGTACGTTTTCTCTATTTTTTTGTGCGTTTTCTCCCCTTTTTTTTACGTTTTATCCGTTTTCTTACGTTTTTTTTTTAGGTTTTATCCATTTTTTATCCCTTCTTTTACGTTTTATCCCTTTTTTTTATGTAACATATTCATAATCATAACACACGTATGGATTGATGGTTAGGGCGAATGGTTAGAGAGAGAAAGTAAGAGATGGGAGACTTCTAGTGAGAGAAAGTAGAGTGTATTAGCTTGAAAGAAAATGAAGTTCCAACCCTCTCCCTTGGTGGGAAGAGGGTATTTATACAAGTCTCATAAACGCCCCATGGGGGCTATGGAGCGGGTTTACAGTGGGTAAAGACCCGACCCGACTCCATGGTGATACGATATCTAAACTAAAGCTATTTAAGACTAGGAGCTATTTAATGCTAATAGATACTCGGGGTAACCGAGTCTTTCATATGAATATTTATATTCCTAACAATCTCCCCTAAGGGAGGTCACCCCGGAAATTACAATTTGAATTCTAGCATTTAATTTTATGACTTTAACTTCCTAGCTCGTAGTCTTTGATTCTTCAATGTCCGAAATCTTTGTACTTCCAGTAGTGATCTTTTGATGACTGTTCCATTGGCTTGGATGATCTTTGAGGATTCTTTGAGGTCATCATCCAACGTACGTCTCCAAGTTATCCTTTTGCAGTATCACCTCCATGTGATGTTGTGACCTTTGGACCGGCATGCTCACACTTTTCTGGATCATGATATTCAGAATCAGAGTTGCGGAAGCAGTATTGAAAGTCTTTTAATTATCATGATTTCTTTGATTATGATTGTGAAGTGTGAGCATGGGGTGATGAATTTACATCTCTTCGGTAATTAGCTGCAACCACCAGGGATTCCTGCAAACAACAGTTAGCAACAAAACGTCCGACACTTATAGGTTTGGACTTCGAGATCGTAATCAGCATAGTGTGAAAACTTTCTCTAATCCTTGCCAAGGCCATTCCTGAATCGGATACCCCCGAGAGGGCTTGCACAGATACACCGAAGTGTATCAACGATTCAGGTGAGTCGTTGAAGTATACCGTAGTATCACTCCACGACCGTAGACCGTTTGAAACCGCCGCGAACACTAAGCGTAATCCACAAGGAATTACCGAAGTGACCTGCTGTCAGGGTTGTTTGATGTTGACCCTGGCAGGAATTTCCATTCAATCATTGAGAATTACATTTGTAATTTCTCTCATAAATGTTCTGGCAGATTGCTAGGATATGCGTAGGACTCTTAATTGTACAACTGATGTCCTTAATGTTGAACCATCAGTGTAGCAGTATCATGTGTTCCTATGCGATCTTATGATGTATCTCGCGGCTCTAGACTCGAGAAGTGCAATTTTGGTAGTCGGAGACTCGAGCGGTGTCTCCTGTTTTCAATATCAACATGACTCGTAATGAGCGGTCTATAGATTATGCAGGGTTCCCCATGAGAATGAAACAAGTCCTTTTAAGAGAACTTGAGTGGTTAGAAGGTTTAGTGCAGTGCGTCACTGGGTCCATGACGTCTTGTCTTCAATACTGGCGTCACCTTAGTAACAACCAGTAGCATATGAATTGAACCCGGTTTCTGCCCTAAGGTTGAATATTTGGAGGGTTATTTCTTTTCACCCTTTCTCATAACTTTTCTTTTTAATTCTTCAACCCCTTCTTTCTCCTTTCTCATATTACTCCTTTTTTCTCTATCATACCTAGGACTTTCTAATACTAACTATTTGGTATGGTCCTTGGGTAGATCCCTCCGGCTCTGGCGGATCATAGGACGGTTTTCCTAACCTTAGTCACCTTATAACACCATGACTATCCTATGTTGCCGTCAACCAAATCATTGTAAAATCTCTCAAAGCGTTTATGATTATGAAACACATTTTGCTAATACTTTGAGAGTTTTATACTTTTCAAATGCTCCCCCTTAACATGTGCTCAGATGTTTTTATTATAAATTTGCACATGTTGGGTAGAGTTTGCACTTTTTGAATTGATCCACTTTCAGTGAACATGACCGATTCGAGACACGCTTACATCACTATTTAGACTAGCTTGAAATTATTACTCGGCCTGGTCAAGTCCACATAAAGTTTCTCGAAACGGTACACTCTACTCAGACAAGTCCTCTTCGAGACACGCTTACATCACTGGTTAGACCAGCTTGAAATTATTACCTGGCCAGGACAAGTCCTTTCGATTAATGACAGTTTTTTTTCGTCAATTCATTGGTGAAGTCTGAGTTGCGTTCACATGAGATGCCACATCCTTTTTGTCACCACAAACCATTTGCTCCCCCTCAATATGTGCATTGATATCAAAAAGAATTTAGCACGTATGGGAGAGCTTACATTTAAGTCCAAAACATCACATTTTTATCAGATTGCATATTTAAATCATATTCTCTCCCCCGATCAGAAATTTCAAATCTTTTGAGATTTGTTGATCCCAATTGATTTAAATAAGTTTAAAAAATATGGGAGAAAATATGATCAGGTTTAATATGTGCTGATAATGGAACATACTAATGCTCCCCCTCAATCAATGAGGGAGAATGTTAGTGTCAGGTATGATAAGTTTGAAAGATATTTGAATTAAAAAATCATACACTGACACATAACAACAAGTTTCATTAAATTCACTGCTTATTATGTACAAAGTGACTTGTTTTGATGATATAAAATTTTTGAAATCACTCTCCCCCTCAATCGATGACCCGTTTTCTATTTAAAGAGTTGTAGTCATTGATTGAGTGATAAATTTTTATGAAAAGTTCAATTCTGATTGATATTCAAAAATCATGGTACCACCAAGTTTAGCACAAATACTTTCCTGAAGAATCATAGATGGAAAAGTATCTGTGATGTAAAGAAGACTTCTCTTCTTATACGAGAGATGATGCACTGAAACGTACATCAGATCGAGGGTGCACGGATGTAAAGTAATCCATGCCCGGGAGAAATGAATCACCCGTTGTTAGGAACAGCCGTCTTTTTGGCGACATGCTTTCCTCATTTTGAAGAGCGGGTTACAGTCTGAAGTAACTGCAAGCCATTTAGGCATGTTTTGAAAACTTTTTGAACTTCTGCTCGAACTTCATTTAAAGACCCGTGTCATTATTGAATGACATTTCTAGGACCGTAAATGTTATCGATACCAGAAGACATGCCTTGAAAAACTATTTTTTGAATTTTCTATTTTTCTAAATTTTTTTATAGTTTTTGTTGGTTTTATATTTTTTTTATTTACATTTTGGTTTAAGATATGTACAAAATATATTATTCAATTTAAGAAGATGTTGACATGAATACCGAAATGAGGATATCGTTCTGTACGCTGTAGAAGTCAGTAGTCAACATCTCTTAAACTTTCACCACCAAAGCTTTCGAGGCTCCTGAAAAATCGTCTGAACTTGAGCCTTCTCAATCTGAAGCTTTGATAGCTTCCCACCAAACCGACAATCTTCTTTTTGAGCAGTTTCAAAGCTCTCTTTCAAGGTTACATTAGTTAAGTTCACAGCAGAATCCGTAGCAAACCACATCAAATATTGCTGCTCCTTTTAAGAATAATCATCGTGATTATCCGTTCGGGGGATCATCAAATAGATCAGCAACGTATCATCTCAAGCTTGAGTAATTCTTCTCATATTTCTTCCCGCTGAAGGCTGAAGTAATGCATACCAAAAGTATCAAGAGGCCACTTCCCCCAAGTAGTTGAAGTGATGCAATCAGTCTCATTGTATGAAGCTCAAAAACCCGAAGTACACACTCAATCCCATTAATGAAGTCGAAAACGTAACATCAAAATCAATTAAGACTCGGAAATTCACTTTTCTCCTTTCAGGAAATTGCAGATGAGAATTGTTACACCAAAGTCAACTAAGTCCCAAGTGTAATCAATTTATCCCATATGTAGTCGAAATGATAACACCAAGACAGTACCGTAAGAATCAAGTAAGTCCCGGGTGAACACATTTCCTTCTGTAGGATACTGACTAACAAGAGGAATCATCATACAATTGTGTACTTCTTTAATCATCAGAAACTATTTCTTACATCTCTTCCCCCACGTAGTTGGAATAATACAACAAAAGCCACGAGTTAAAACACTGATTTTCTCTGCGGTTATGACATTTGTCTTCCCAGAATAACTTCAATTAAGAAAAAGTATAAAGTTCATCACGTATAATCGTTGTGCGTTCATATGTATGTCTCCTTCCCCCTTGCTGGTTTTGATACCTCAGAATCAACAACACATTTTACGCACATATACTTGAAATCTTGTGAGAAGAACAAAATTGGCTCAAATGTATCAAGTGAGAATCAACCTCTACCGAAACTCTCTCTGACTATCTTTACCAACCCTTAACTAGGCTATTTGAAGTGATAACTGATGGAGCAAACCCGATATACCAAACTTGAAACTGAAGAAGAATTCCCCGTTCTCGTGACTTAAGCTTGCACTAATGTTGGAAGAACGGTGTAGAGAATTTATGCTCCAAGCAAATCTCTAAGTACTCAATACCCAACCAAAGTATGAGACATTAACACCTCTTGCGATTATCCACAACGTCATCGGCGTGTGACACTGAATACTACAACATAACTCCTTTAAGTGATAGTTAACCAGGTCTTCAAACATTTACCCCGACTGCTGGTAACTAGATAAACTAAGTCTACAACTTAAATCTTAAGAACGAACAAGTTATCATTGAAAGTCATGCATCACTACTAGAAAAACAGCTATTCTTGACTCCAAATGCGAGTCAAGAAGAGCCCTTATGACGCGCAAATGCGAGTCAAGGATGGACCCGTCATAAAGCTTCATGACTCGCATTTGTGCGTCATCCTTCTATGACTCGCACTTATGACCCACGTTTTATGACTCTCCTTTTTGCGTGTCATTACCCTTAAAATCATTTTGACTAACTTTTATGACATATGTTTTTGCGAGTCATTACCTTAAAATCATTTTTTTTTTCTGTTTTTTAAAACCTGATTATATACATAATTACTGACAATAAACCTGATAATTGTACAAAATTAACGCATTTCATATATATCAAAACCATGCGTTACCAATTCATTACATAACAATTCATGTCAAAATATATACCGATAATTAGTTAAAGTTACTACAATGTACGATTTCTACCTAAAAATGAAATTCGACACATAAATTGCCCATTCTTCTCGAATATCGTCGAAATCCGCATCCGTGTACTCATTGCTATCACCACCAATCTAGTCAAATAAAACAACATTTTAGAAACAGTTAATTACTACTTAAACTACTTAAAACAGTTAACTACTTACATTGTCATTTTCGAGAGCCCGAACTCCATGTTTAACTATTTCCTTCATAAACTTCAACACGAAGTACCCACATTCGGTGCATCCGGGCTGATTTGGACACTACACAAGAAACACAAATTGTATATGATATGCAACTACAGTTTATTAACAAGAATGGTCTGCACAGGGTATATGGGCTTATTTACAGATCAGTTATAAGCTGATTAATAAGGTGAAACTCAAATACCAGATTATGCACCAAAAGACCCCTACCTAACCTACCTATATTCCAAAAATTAGGACCTAAAGCAGATACGATAAGCCAATTTTGATCCTAGATCAGCAGTGCAGATAACTAATTGCTGCAAAACAATCTGTGGTAGCAGATTAGGAATTTGGCGCAAAATTTGAGCAAGACTGCTCCACAGCAGACCAACTCATAGGAACTCACTTAAGCACCATTGAACTAACTAGCAAAGCCAAAATGAACTCAAATTAAGCTCAGCTTATTGCTAAGCTTATTAGGGCAGATAAGAGCTCAAAACTAAAATATCTAATGCAGACTTTAAATAACCATCAAACTGCCCTATCTTCTGATGAGAACAACTAAAATACCTTTGAATCAGTTCAATCAAACTCAGAAACTTGGCACATGAACAGTGCTTTTCAGATTATACCCAAACTAACCTATAAGCTGTCTTAAACCAAACACCCTTACACTGATCTGTATTGCAATTTTACCCTATACTAAGCTGATTAAAACTAAAAACCACTCTACACTAGTATTACTTAGACTATTAATAAGCTAGGAGATGCAAATAAGCCATAACAAATAACTAACCTTAGAATTAACCCAGTTAAGTTTAGTCCTCTTATTGGTTCCAGCTTCTACATCATACAATGCAATTGCCCTACAAAGAATTAACCCAGTTAAGTATTACATCATACATCATAAAGATTCTATAATTTGTATTACTTACGCATCCACTATTTGCTTGAACTGATGATTGACGTCGCTAGTCGATAGGGAATCAAGATAATAGCAAGTACTTGTCTTCATATTAAGCACACCTAACACCCAATGTCTTCTACAAAAAACAAAAAACAAATTCTGTTAATTAATGTTAATTTTTATTAATTAATTTAAATGTTGTCGAAAATCTAACCCGGGATTGTATGGCAATAAGATGAGGTCATTTTGCTTCCTTGTAGATAACCTTTTTGCAATAACTCGACTTGCCTCCTCGATATTCTTGGCCCTCGCTTTACGTTCATGATGCATGGTCGCAGTCGGGGTCATGAAACAAACTCCATGATCTCTTTGTGACCCATTCTTGATTTGCTCATACAGGTACCTGTTAACAATTAACATACAAAGTTTACATTCAATTAGTCCTATTAACATACAAGTACCAATTTTTTATAAACTATATTTATCACTTACATGATATAAGAAGCAACGACAGCCCCGCTTAACTCATCCATTGAAAATAGACTGTCAAAATCATTCCAATTTAAGTACGTGTAACTGTGGTGCCCAAACAAATCGTCCTCGCATTGCACTTTTATGCAATCGACCTTTGCAACTTGTCCATCAACCATCATTGCAGTCATTTTCAATCCCATCCTTTCTTCAATTCTTTTCCTTACTCTCTTCTGACCTCTCGTCATCATTTTTTTCAACGGATTTCCTTTCTTAGTCACTTTTGCAATGGAGGCGAGAGTTTCTGGGCTTTTTCCTTCTTCAACTGCAACTGTAAACATAACAGTTTCTGGTCACTAAAAATAACTGTAAACATGACTGTAAGAATATGATGTTTTGGCATCGTACCTGTTTTTGGCATCGTCGCTTCTTCTTCGTTGTCGGGTTCTCTTTGTCGCTTCTTCTTTTCTTTTTTCTTGTGGATCACACTGCCCAACTCTCTTTTTTCTTCTTCTTCTTTTCTTTCTTCTTCTTTTCTGTTTCCTTCTTCTTCTTCTTTTCTTTGTTCTTCTTTTCTTTGTTCTTTTTCTGTTTTTCTTCTTTTCTCCTTGTCTTGATCAGCAGCCTTTTTCTCCTTCTTTTTGGCCACTATCTTGTTCTGCAAAAATATAAAAAAGTCTTACCAAACCATTTTGTTCTAATGATTAAACTGTTTTATAAAAAAGTCTTACCAAACCAGAGCATGGAATGACTAGGTGACTCGGCCAGCTTAGCATGTACCCAATGGCATCTTTAACAGTCTCAACGAACTCCTCGGGAATTGGATTCGGTATCAAAGCTTCTGCTTGAACAGATGTGTCCACCGTAACTTCAATGTTCCCATCTAATATATGAACAAATAAATATTAAATAAGTAAGAATATATATAAATATTAAATAAGTAATTTAACTTCAAATACCCGAGACAGTATGCTTCACTATGGTTCCTTTGGCGACTATATTTGAAGGATCGTCGACCGCAAGATAGCTTGATTTATCCTACAAATGTACACAATATTATTAAAACAGACAAGAATTGCAATGAATTTATAACAAATGAAGACTTGCATTTGGTTCACTTGGTACATTTGGTTCTTCGTCTTCATCGCTCAACGTTGGAGAATTACTTGCACCCTCCGAAGCATTGGTACTTACACATCTTCTTCTTTCTAACTCATCTTCAACAGCTTTTAGCCGTTTATTCATCATCTTATCATATTGTTTCAGGTATTGCCTGACATTCCTGGGTATTAAAAAATATTGGTGCGGTGTTACATATCGACCCATCCCACGTACACGCCCACGTGTTTCTTCACTACCCAGGGCCTCTGTAAGCAAATCTATTGATCCCATTGGATCCTCTGAATAATCCTTGTCCTTCTTTAGTATCTCCTGAGTAAACAAACATATAACTTAACATCTGTTGACTTATGGTGAAAAGTCAAAGTTTAACTAACTGAACATCAAATAACTTAACATCTGTTGACTTATGGTCAAAAGTCAAACTTTAACTAACACTAACTAAGAAGCTAACTGAGAAATCTAGCGAGACTAAGCAGCTAACTGAGAAATCTAACTGAAAGTTAACAAAACTAACTAAAACATACCAAAATAAAACTGTTAAATATGAATACTTACAATTTTATCGACAACTTTTTGGACAGCTGGGTCGAAACCTCCTTTTTTCTTTTCTCTTGTTTTTTTCCAACATTCTACCCTATCAATCTCCTCTTCCTCTTTGCCGGTTTCTTCCATCTAAAAAAGTTAAAAGCAAAAGTTAAAAAGCATCAACATAAGCAATAAAAAAGTTAACATAAGCAATAAATTCCATACTATCTCAGAAATGAGTCCGGCATATCCCTTTCGGCTCAAACGATGGTTGTACTTGTTACGTTTACGGTTAGCTAAAGCCTTCTGACTTATTTCCTGCATAAGTATATACATGTAACATGTTAGTAACTGTTTTTGTGATAAATAATTGTTTTTGGAAACTTAAACAAATACCTCAAACGAAGGCTTAGTTCTTTGTGATACGAAAAGTTTCCAGTCTTTTTTTTTCATGGACGGATACTTTTCAGGAGGAGTATATAATTGCTTCTTGGCCTCCTTAGACTTATCATCTTTTAGTGGCTTAATGAACTTCTTATAAAGATAATGTTTGAAGTTTTTCCACTTTATCCTGATTGATTGGAGAACTTGCTTCCGACTCTTTTGGTCAAGTGCAAAATTTGTCTGAAACGTAAAAAATGAATCAAAACATTGTTAGAATAAAATACTAAAACTAAAACATAGTTAGAATAAAATAATAAAATACTTACCTTAACATATTGCCAACAAGCTTCCTTTGTTTCGTTATCTACGTTCAACCAAGAATCATAGGTTATGAGAACCATAGATCTTGCCACCAATCCCTCAAAAGTAGACAGTTTTTTTGCTCCCGGTCCAGTTGGCACACCTCTTTTATTATAAGTAACAACTGTTTTTTTATTCGCCTTCGCTTTTATTGTCGGGCCTCTATGCGATTTGGAATCTAATTCGGCATCCAAATTCGACTCAGAACCAGAAACTGCATTTTCTTCGCGGTCCGAACCAGAATCAGAACCGTGAACCGCATCTTCTTCGCGGTCCGAATCAGAACCCGAGGCCATCTTTTATTACCAAAAAGCAACCTGTTTAAAATAAACAAAATAAACAGTTATTTTCATACCAAAAACTTTAAATAATAAATAATGCTTGACAGACTTTAACAAATATACAGTTACTAAAATAAACAGTTATTTCATACCAAAAACTAATGATCTAAAACGAATGATCTAAAATGCCCTCGTCATCCGAGCGCGTACAGTTAAAATAATCGTCTAGGTCTTCTAAAGACAGGTTCATATCTTGTGTAACATCAAATTCAAACACATCATCAGTTTCATCATTATTATCTCCATACTTATGCATCCTATGTGGTGTGAAGCCAACAACAGACAGGTTCCTATCTTGTTGGTCCTGAACATAAAAAACTTGTCTTGCTTGACTAGGTAATATGAAGGGTTCAGACCGTTGACCAAGCCTATCAAAGTTAACCACTGTGAATCCTAAATCATCTTTTTTTACTCCACGACTATCTACCCACTCACACATGAAAACAGGAACCGTAAATGTACGATAATCAAGATCCCATATTTCCAATATACGACCGAAGTAGGTAACAGCGCCGTACACCGGATTGGAGTCTTTTGCACTAGCAATCTGCATAGTATTTGCAACTATAGATACTCCACTACCTTGAGTGGTTTTAGATTCATCACGCTCTTTTGTATGGAATTGATACTCATTTACGGCAAACCCGGTATATTTACTAACAGCAAAATCAGGGCCTTTTGCCAACCAACGAACACTATCACCGGTATTTTCCCCGTTAGCCAAACGCTTTTCAACCTCTTTCTTAAACCAGTCAATAAACTTTCGACTATGTTGGCTCTGCAACCATGTATTATTTCGATGCGGGTTAAGATCCTTCAGTTCTAACATATGCTGCTTTATGTATGGTTCAACATCGGCGGTGTTTCCTAATACATAAAGATGAGCTTGATCAAGTAGCTTAGAATCCACAACACAGATGGTAGCCTGCGATAAAGGTTTACCAGTGCGGTTTCTTTCATCAGCACGATCATGAGGATTGACAATTGATTTCATGTTTTCCAAGGAATCGGAACAGAATTTTAATGCTTCCTCTGCCACATAACATTCTGCCATGCAGCCCTCGGGTCGATAATGATTTCGTACATAACCTTTTAGTGTTTTCATGTACCTCTCAAACGGATACATCCACCTAAAGTGGACTGGGCCACATAACCTCACCTCTCTGACTAAATGCACCATCAAGTGAATCATAACATCGAAAAACGAAGGCGGAAAATACTTCTCTAGTAAACACAAAGTTACTACGATGTCACTTTGCAGCTTGCCTAGCTTACTAACATCAACTACTTTACTACACAGCTCGTTGAAGAAGTGACACAAGCTTATAATAGTCTTCCTAACTTTCACGTCTAACACCCCCTTTATTGCAAAAGGAAGAATCTGTTGCATTAGTACGTGACAGTCGTTGGACTTCAATCCATTCATCTTCGAATTATCATCGGACACGAGATTCTTGAAATTGGAGGAATACCCATCGGGCACTTTTATGTTAGACAGCGTGTCATAAAACATGCGTTTCTCCTCGCTATTTAATGTGTATATGGCAGGCGGCAGATAATGACCCTTCCCTTTTGGTTGACTTATTAACTCAGTCTTAATCCCTAACTCCTCGAGATCTTGTCGTGCCTTTAAACCGTCCTTCGTATTGCCTTGCAAATTCAGTAACGTCCCATAAACACTCTCACATACATTCTTTTCTATATGCATAACATCTAACTGATGACGAACAAGCAAATGTTTCCAATACTCTAGTTCAAAAAAGATTGATTTTTTACGCCAAACTTTCGATCTCGCATCAATAGTTTCTTTTTTCTTTTTTGGCCTTCTCTGCTGACGTGGCATTTTCTTCTTTGATTTATTCTTCTTCAACGCCCTCCAGATAACTTCCTTCTTTGCCTTTTTCTCCTTCCCCCATTTAGTCGTAAAACCTTCCAGATAGTCGTAAACTTCTTCACCCGATCTCGGTTTTTTCATCACACCGCTCTCTGGTTCATTATTGAAATCTTTTCTTCTTTTGCGAAAAGGATGTGTAAGTGGGAGGAATCTTCTATGCCCGAGGAAGCATACTTTTTTGGATTTTGGCAACCACTGTGAGTAGGTAACCTCTGAGCATACTGGACACGCGTTATAACCTTTGGTAACACACCCCGACAGGTCACCATATGCGGGAAAGTCATTTATAGTCCAAAGTATGACTGCTTTTAGATTGAAGAACTGTTTCTTATAAGCATCATACGTCTTAACGCCAGGTTTCCACAACTCTTTCAGATCCTTTATTAGTGGTGCCAAGTAGACATCAATACTGTTACCAGGTTGCCTTGGACCTGATATCAGTAGAGTCAACATCATGAACTTTCTTGACATACATAAATAAGAAGGCAGATTGTATGTTGCTAGGGTAACTGGCCAACAACTATACTTTGCACTTAATGACTTATGAGGGTTTATACCATCCGCGGACAAGGTTAATCTCAGATTCCTATCTTCCTTTCCAAATTCTTTCCAGTACTTGTCGTCAACAAGCTTCCAAGATAGGGAATCACAAGGATGTCTTAGCTTGCCATCACTGACCCGACCTTGCGCGTGCCAAGTTAGGTCATGTGCGGTTTCTGGTGACAAGAACATTCTTCTAAATCTAGGAATGGGCGGGAAATACCAAACAACTTTTCTCGGCACCTTCTTGCTATTCTCCTTCCACCGAGAAGTGCCACAAGTTGGACATTGAGAAGCATCCTTGTGCTCATCCCAGAACAAGACACAATCATTCTCACAAGCATGATACTTAATGTATTCTATGCTTATTCCTTTTAGCAACTTCTTGGCCTCGTATATCGACTTAGGGATTGTATTATTTGAAGGCAAAACATCATTTAGCTCGCCCAATAAAGCATCAAAGCTTGTATCAGACCAGCCAAATTGACCCTTCAAATGTTGGAATTTCAGCAATCCATTTAGTGCATTATACTTAGACCCTTCATACATTGGCTTGTAGCATTCTTCGAGAAGTGACTTCAATAAATTAGGTTCATTCTCTGCATATGTGAAGGCGTCATGTAGCATCTCCTTTGTGTAATCGAACTCGGGAGGTCTAGACTCATTAGGGCATTGAGCTTCATCCTTAGATGAATTTTCTCCGTGGAAGGTCCAATCAATATAATTCTCATTGAAACCATGTTTAAACAGGTGATAACGCACGTTTTTTATGGAACTGTGACACAAATTGATACAATTTACACAAGGACACGGAATGGCATCGGAATTTGGGTTATTGCATTGTGCAAACTCTAAAAAGGCATTCACACCTTCCTCGTATGCGATTGATAATCTATCAGACAAAATCCAAGATTTATCCTTACCTAAAAACTCTAAAACAGAAAACATCTCGTGTAAGTGTCGAGTCTGATACCAACCTTATTAAACTAAAACAGAAAAAGATAACTACCTAGTAAACTATACATGTTAAACAAGAACACCAGCTTACAAATCATTTACAGTTAAAGTTTACTCTATTAAACTATACATGTTACATTATTATTTACAGTTAACTTACATGAGGCCTATAAAATATTATTCACAAACACCAAAAAATATTATCTTACATCATAGTAACATTTTCACAAACACCTATAAAATGTTATCTTGCAACCAAAAAATAATGATACAAAAACTGATACAAAAACCTAGTTACATTTTCACAAACACCTGGTGTGCTACATTAAAAATCAATAAATTGATTTTATAACCTAAATAAAACTCTACAACTACATTAAAACAGAAAACATAAAACTCTCAAACAAACAAATTAGGGCATACCTTTCAAACTGATGTCGAGTGTTTTGAGAGTTTTGAGAGGGTTTGAGATGGGAAATTAGGGCAAATTACGGCATACCTTTCAAAATTAGGGCAAATTAGGGCAAACTGATGTCGAGTGTTTTGAGAGTTTTGAGAGGGGTTTGAGATGGGAAATTAGGGCGGGAGTGTTTTGAGAGTTTTGAGAGGGGTTTGATAAGGTTTTGAGAGTTTGAGAGGGAAGTGTTGAGCGGGAAGTGTTTTGGCCAAAAAAAAAACAATGGATTTTGATGAAGCAGATGGGAAAAAAAAACATAGATGACCCCTATTTAGGACGAAGCAAAACGAGCGTCATCTAGCAGGCTAAATTTTAACTGATTATGACCCTATGTTATGACGCTTTTGAAAACGAGTCATCCCCAATAAAAAATTTACTCGTTATGACTCTTATTTTATGACTTTGCTATTTGCGCGTCATCTTGTGGTGTGCGTCATAAAATGCGAGTCAAGGATAGACCTTTTTCTAGTAGTGCATCCAACCAACCCCAACTTCAAGATAAAATAAGATCACGCCTTTGTGAAAGCCAACTTCAATCTCAAATAAGTGATACTTGATCAACTCCGTAGTCACAATTAGAGTCACATGCCCAACAAGTGAGTGAACATACAATCAAATATACGTCGATCAACTGTTCACACTTCTCCCCCTCAAAAATTGCATATGAGGTTGCCATTTTTGATTGAACAAGTGCATATGAGGTTGATCCACTGTTCACACGTCTCCCCCTCAAAAATTGCATTTTAGGTTGCCATTTTGATCGAGTGAATAAAAATACAATCTTAATGAAAGTAGATCCACTTGATGACTGAACAAGCATGGAACAAGTATGAAGCTTGTTGATGAGAATAGTCAGAAACAAGAAGATTTCTCTTCTTCCGAAGATAAAGTGCACTCAAGTGTACGCCTTTCTTTTCTTTGAGGAACGGGGCCAGGAGTGTTTTCAGCAGACGCCATTATGTTGACATTGAGGCCCGAGGCTTGAACTGCAGTGTTCAAACGTCATTTTCGTTGAAGAACGAGGCTTGAACTGATGTGTTCAAACGTCATTGTCGTTTCCCTTCATATGTTGTGAGCAGCCTGAGTCCAAATGTCAAAGGACGATCTGTATGACCTGCATTTGAAAATAGACGAAAGAAGAGAGTTTGGAGTGCCGGATCCCCAATTTAAGTTGGGTTCCAGTTGGTTAGTGCAAATAATCTCTGGAGCTGCTGAAACCATGGTTGCCTTGGTTTTAACAATAGGGGCAACACTAGTAGATGCAATGGACCTAGTTAAAGGGCATTGTGTATCTAAAGGGATAACTCTACCAATTGGCTTCCATTCCTTAACAGGCACTACTCTAGGCATGGTAATCCTCGTTAAAGGGCAATGTTCGCCTAGTGTGAATATTCGGCCCGTGGGCTTCCACTGAAAGCCCACATTGGTAAACATTTTCCCTGTAAGTTTCCAAGATTGCTTAATTTGTCTAGCTCTCCAAACTTTCTTAACTGGGGGTTTGTTGGACGACTTCAAAAATTTCTCAACACATTTATCATGATTACCCGAAATTAAACAATCATTACATGTCTTGCAAAGTGAATTAGGAGTTGAATTATGTTTCCTTTTGTTCAAATCTGACTTATTGTTCCTCATGTGGTCTTCTACTTTCTTCTTAGGAACACTTTTAGCTAGTGAAGTCCTATAATTCTTTATATTTCTCCTAGGTTTTGACTCGCTAGCTTTAGTGTTACTGTTAACTCCTGTAGAATGACTGATGGGAATCTTAGTCTTTTTCACTTCCGGTTGTTGAACATGTTTTGATGTGTTGGGATCTGAAGTTTCCAAAGGTACCTCAAAGGTTACATGCTTGTTCTTAGGCATCGTGGAGGATGCAATAAATCTATCTCGCTGGGTACCTATTCTAGGACATGTGCCAATGACAAATTCAAGGAGTTCCTGAGACCGTTTAGCGAAGATGCATGCATCAGCAATTGCACTATCAAGAGGTTTTTCTATTCTATCATCTTCTACGATCTCACGAAGGGTATCAAGGCTATCCTTAAGGTGAGTGAGATATACTTGATGTGCAGACCTATTGTTCCTAAGGGGAAGCGAAATAGGCACAACATCAATTGCATACTTACTACAAGCAGAAACCTTGGAACCACATTATCACTAGTGATAATTGGCATTTTTCCTTTCACCCGAGTCTTTAGATTCTTGATCTCATTAAGCAAAGAAGTTATCTTTTCATTGTTATTATCACGCGTGATCTTAATCGAATCATATAACTCTTTGTAATGTTGTTTGACTTTTGAATTTTCAGCTTGAAAACAATCATTTTCCTGTTGCAATTTATTGATGATTTCTTGAAATTGAAAATTCGGAGAATCTAGAGACGGTGGTTTATGGGTGCCAATCACATCACTCTTATTTGACTTCAACTGAGCAATTTGTGTTTTCAATTTTTGAATCGTGTTAATATGAGCTTGAATCCGTTCATCTCGTTTGTTTATTTCAAAATATGCATCAAATTCAGGAGCATCCAATGATGTCTTGGCATTTGAAGTTTTATTTCTTTCTTTTAGATGTTGATATTTTAATTGCAAATTAAGATTATCAATCTCTAGTTTAGACAAATGCCTGACCATGTTATCATGATCATCGTTTTTGATTTTCTCATGCAATTTTAAATTCTCCCCCTCAAGCTCAACAATACGATTCTAGGTAACATTCAATGCAATAGACAACTCATGAAATTGACAAGCAGTTAAGGCAGAATCAGTAGCAGTATAAAATACATCCTGTGCAATACATCTAGCAATCATATTCTCATTGGTGATGAGAATGTTCTTTCTTTCAATCTCACAACATTTAAGATCAATAGTATTTTGTTTTCCCACGTTTTCCATATCTTTAAACACTTCTTTCATTTCTTTTAATTCAGTTTCAAGGGTTTTTTGCATGCCCTCGAAATGTTCTTTGAGAAGTTTAAAAAATGGAATAACCTCAGTTAAGTAGCACCGTTTTGTCTGTTCAAATCCCCTTTCCCCTTCAGTAATTCCCGTTGGCGTAATTCTCTTCTTACATGTTTTATCGAAATCAGCAAATAGTTGACAAAGAACATATATGCTAATTAGAGTTTTACATTCTGTGGGAAGAGTTAAAGGAACTAAGTGCATAGGTGTATTGGGTGGGTACACCGTTGCTGCAGCTATCTTTCTAAAGGGTGGAGTTTTTGCTTGAAGTTCTTCGTCTTTCATTTTTTCTAAGTCTAAGGACCAAAATATTTGTTCTGGAGTCAACTTAGTTTGAGGTACAAATATAGCCAATCGGTTCTCCTCAGAGTAATAATGGGGTTTGATTATGACTTGATTTGCTATACACTTGGGATCCTTCATTTTTTCAGCCAATCTTTCTCTATTTATTACTTCTATCTCATTACTCTCTTCAAATGATGACACATCAGGAGGGGTATAACCAGGCTTAAGCATTACATTTGCATCTTATAATGCAGGTTGAGCAACTTTAACACTCCTAAGAAAAACTGATTTATGTTCACCTACATCCTTTACACTATTTTCATCACACAACTTTTTATGCTTTTGAATCATTTGAGCAGTTTGTCTGGTCTGGTCTTGTGTGTACAACTTGTTTTCAATCTTATTCTTTAACGTTTTAAGTCTGGAAAAATCATTTAAGAGTTTTGTTTCTTTTTCTTTGAAATCATGTTTTAGTGTAATTACACTTTCTTGGATCTCCTATTTTTGTTTAACAGTTTGATCAAGTTGTTTTCGTAAAGAATATAACTCCTTTTTCAATGTTTCTTCCCTTAAATTACGTTCTGTTATGAATGTACGCATTTGACTATCCATTTTCTGCTCACGTTCAGTTAGCTCAAATTTTGCACGTTGTTCATATATGGCCACCTGATCTTTATAGATGTTAAGTCTAGTGGTCAAAGTGTCATCAGGGATAAACACGGTGTTCTCATGCAACTCACAAGCATTATCAACAACAGAAGATGCACTACTTGGTACAACAGATACTTCGTTGTGTTTCACATATTGTTCATATGGGTTAATATCGCTATTTCCCATATTAACAGTATCTGACTCAACAATGTTTGTCTGTTGTACTTTGTTGGGAATCTTATGTTCATCAACCATGTCGTACAATTTGAGTACCTCAACTATGACTAAATCCGAAGTGTTTGACATGATATCAACGTGCACGGGATTTTACAAGTCTATGATTTAAACCGAGAAATAGAATCTTTCGCGGGATTTTACAAAATCAAGAAGAAACCGTGAAATGATGATTACTTGAATGTGTTATGATAACTGTTGGATCGGTACATTGACTAGTGATTGTGTGTTAAAAGTGATGATCGTTTGATAGACTAGGTGATAAGTTGTATAGTTGTGATTTGGTTTGGTTGAAATGATTTTAAGTTATGAAGTATACAAGTCTCAATGGACAAGTCACAAGATATGACAATACTTGGGCAGTATAACGTTTAGTATGGTTTGATAATTGGTCTTTAAACCCCAAATCTCAATACCAAATCTCAATACCAAATCGCAGAACCAAAACTCAGTATCAAATCGCAGAGACCAAATCTCAACACCAAATCGCAGACTCCAAATCTCAGTATCAAATCGCAGGGACCAAATCTTAACACCAAATCGCAGACTCCAAATCTCAGTGCCAAATCGCAGAACCAAATCTCAACATCAAATCGCAGAAACCAAATCTCAATGAGACAAACATGTCACTATCACAGAATTTTGTCTTTTACCCTTTTTTAGCTACAAACCAAATCTCAACTCTGGAACTAGCCAAATCGCAACTATTACATACCCAAACTAACACAAATCTCAACAATGAAACACCAAATCGCAGCCAAGAATATTACCAAATCGCAACCAAGAACCAATACACAAAAACTCTCGAATGAGCCCTAAATGTCCAAGGTAGGCTATAATAACTATCCTAAGCACGAAAGTACAACACATATATGAATCAAACCATAAACATGTTGCTTTCTTTACAATTCGAGCCAAAGGAAAAGAAAAGAAAAATAACCACCACGAATTTAAGCACACACAACCTGTCTAATCAAACCATGGCTCTTGATACCAATTGTAACATATTCGTAATCATAACACACATATGGATTGATGGTTAGGTCGAATGGTTAGAGAGAGAAAGTAAGAGATGGGAGACTTCTAGTGAGAGAAAGTAGAGTGTATTAGCTTGAAAGCAAATGAAGTTCCAACCTTCTCCCTTGGTGGGAAGAGGGTATTTATACAAGTCTCATAAAC
Organism: Artemisia tridentata subsp. tridentata; assembly: GCA_021014915.2. Lineage (NCBI taxonomy): Eukaryota > Viridiplantae > Streptophyta > Magnoliopsida > Asterales > Asteraceae > Artemisia > Artemisia tridentata. The sequence continues at coordinate 83,048,225 of CP139504.1, forward strand.
GCCCCATGAGGGCTATGGAGCGGGTTTACAGTGGGTAAAGACCCGACCCGACTCCATGGTGATACGATATCTAAACTAGAGCTATTTAAGACTACGAGCTATTTAAGGCTAATAGATACTCGGGGTGACCGAGTATTTCATATGAATATTTATATTCCTAACATTTTACGTTTTATCCATTTTTTTACGTTTTTTGTAGGTTTTGTCCTTTTTTATCCTTTTTTTTTTACGTTTTATCCGTTTTATACGTTTATATCCGTTTTTTGTATGCTTTATCCAATTTTTTTACGTTTTTTGTACGTTTTATCCGTTTTTTGTGCGTTTTATCCCTTTTTTTTTACGTTTTATCCCTTTTTTTATGTTTATCCGTTTTTGTATGTTTTTATCCATTTTTTGTACGTTTTATCCTTTTTTACGTTTTATTCGTTTTTTGTACGTTTTATCCATTTTTAACATTTTTTATCCGTTTTTTGTACGTTTTATCCGTTCTTTTATGTTTTTTGTACGTTTTATCCGTTTTTAACGTTTTTATCCATTTTTTTCAACATTTTATCCCTTTTTTTGTACGTTTTATCCGTCTTTTTACGTTTTATCCGTCTTTTTACGTTTTAGTCGGTTTTTAACATTTTTATCATATTTTTTTACGGTTTTTTTTGTTTTTGTACGTTTTTATTCAGTTTTTTACGTTTTATCCGTTTTTAACGCTTTTTTATCTATTTTTTTTTTACGTTTTATCCGTTTTTTATATGTTTTTTGTTTTTGTACGTTTTATCAGTTTTTTTACGTTTTATCTGTTTTTGTACGGATAAAAACATATAGAAAATGGTTAAAACATAAAATAGGGGACAAAAACGGATAAAACGTACAAAAATAGATAAAAACGGATAAAACGTACAAAAAATGGATAAAACGTACAAGAAACGTAAAAAGACGGATAAAACGTACAAAAAACGGATAAAACGGATAAAATGTAAAAAAAGGAGCAAAAAACGTAAAAAGCGGGTAAAACATACAAAAAACGGATAGAAACAGATAAAACGTACAAAAAAAAACGTAAAAAATGGATAAAACGTACAAAACAACGGATAAAACGTACAAAAAACGAATAAAACATACAAAAAATGGTTAAAACGTACAAAAAACGGATAAAAACGTACAAAAGGGATAAAACGTAAAAAAAAAAGAAAAAAGCGTAGAAAACGGGTAAAACATACAAAAAACGGATAGAAACGGATACAACGTAAAAAACGTAAAAAAACGGATAAAACGTACAAAACAATGGATAAAAACGTACAAATACGGATAAAACGTAAAAAAATGGGATAAAAAAGTAAAAAAAAACGGATAAAACGTAAAAAAATGGATAAAAAGTACAAAAACCGGATATAAACGTATAAAAAACGGAGAAACATACAAAAAACGGAGATAACGTAAAAAAAGGACTAATGGTGCAAATACCGTTAGTCCTGAAGGCTAACGGTGTAATATTATCGATCTCGTTAAGAGATAACGGAGAAGTAATTTGCACCGTTAGTCCTCATTGTAAACGAGTGATGTAGGGTGGCAAACGTTTGGCTAACGAATGATGTAGCGTGACAATAGTTTCTGACATGGATATAAGGTCTCAAAAACTGTAAACCACAGGGATGCATTTTGCAGTTTACTCTATAATAAATTAATCAATTAAGAGCACTAGATTTTTTTAAGAGTAAACTGCAAAATACATCCATGTGGTTTACAGTTTTTGAGATCTTACATCCCTGTTAGAAACTACTGGCATGTTACATCATTTGTTAGCCAAACGTTTGTCACCCTACATCCCTCGTTTACAATGAGGACTAACGGTGCAAATTATTTCTCCGTTGTCTCTTAACGAGATAGATAATATTACACCGTTAGCCTTCAGGACTAACGGTATTTGCACCGTTAGTCCCTTTTTTACGTTATCTCCGTTTTTTGTATGTTTCTCCGTTTTTTTGTACGTTTTCTCCGTTTTTTGTACGTTTTTATCCGTTTTTTTTAACATTTTTATCCCTTTTTTTTACGTTTTATCCGTATTTGTACGTTTTTATCCGTTTTTTGTACGTTTTGTCCGTTTCTATCAGTTTTTTGTATGTTTTACCCGTTTTTGTACGTTTTTATCCCTTTTTTGTGCGTTTTATCCGTTTTGATCCCTTTTTTGTACGCTTTATCCGTTTTTAACGGTTTTATCCCCTTTTTTTTAACGTTTTATCCGTATTTGTATGTTTTTATCCGTTGTTTTGTACCTTTTTTTTACGTTTTTTGTACGTTTTATTCGTTTCTATCCGTTTTTTGTATGTTTTACCCTTTTTTTTACGTTTTTTGTCCCTTTTTTTACATTTTATCCATTTTTGCACGTTTTTATCCCTTTTTTTCGTTTTTATACGTTTTATTAATTTTTTGTACTTTTTATCCGTTTTTATCCATTTTTGTACGTTTTATCCGTTTTTGTACGTTTTTATCCATCTTTTTTTACATTTTATCCTTTTATTTTTTTACGTTTTATCCGTTTTTGTATGTTTTTATCCTTTTTTTGTACATTTTATCCGTTTTTATCCATTTTTGTACGTTTTGTCCCTTTTATTTTTACTTTTTATCCGTTTTGTACGTTTTTATCCGTTTTTTGTACGTTTTATCCGTATTTATCCATTTTTTGTATGTTTTACCCATTTTTTTTTTACATTTTTATCCATTTTTTTTTACGTTTTATTCGTTTTTGTACGTTTTTATCCGTTTTTGTCTTTTTTTTGTACGTTTTATCATTTTTTTATATATGTTTTTATCCTTATAAAACAGATAAAACGTAAAAAAGGGATAAAAAATGGATAAAACGTACAAAACGAAAAAACAGATAAAAAAGGGATAAAACGTAAAAAACAGATAAAACGTAAAAAACGGATAAATACATAAAAAAAAAAAGGGATAAAAAACGGATAACAAAAAAATAATAAAAACGGATAAACAAAAAAACGGATAAAACGTAAAAAACGGATAAACGTATAAAAACGGATAAAACGTAAAAATGAAACGTAAAAAAGGATAAAAACGGTAATAAAAAACGTAAAGATAAAATGAAAAAAGGGATAAAAGCGTATAAAAAAGGGATATAAAACCTGCAAAAAACGTAAAAGAAGGGATAAAAACGTAAAAAAAACGAAGAAAACGTACAAATAACGGAGAAACGTACAAAAAACGGAGAAAACGGAGAAACGTACAAAAAAACGGAGAAAACGTAAAAAAGGACTAACAGTGCAAATACCATTGGTCCTGAAGGCTAACGGTGTAATATTATCTATCTCGTTAAGAGATAACGGAGAAATAATTTGCACCGTTAGTCCTCATTGTAAACGAGGGATGTAGGGTGTCAAACGTTTGGCTAACGAATGATGTAGCATGCCAATAGTTTCTGACAGGGATGTTAGGTCTCAAAAACTGTAAACCACAGGGATGTATTTTGCAGTTTACTCTTTTTTTAATCTTAAAGGATAAAAGGTCACTGTCGACTACCTAGGGCCCGTTTGGTTTGTTGCTAGGAATGACAATGGGTATCGGATTTAGTATGGGGTAGAATAACAATGCATATGAAAAAATGTATCATATCGATTGTTTATGTTTGGATGACAAAATATGGTATGAAAAAATATATAAATATTAGTATACCAGAATTTGTTTCTTAGAAGACGACAACCACCACGTATTTATACTTCTATAACCAATTATGTCAATAAAAAATATATGTCTAAACTAATAAAAAGTTATGCTAAAGAAAAATAATATTTGCTTACACGAGAACAATAAATGTTTCATTTTAATATATTTTTGTGCAATGATAGCATACTATGCCTAAAGAGGCTTATGAACAACATGTAAATGTGACTGTTTTGATCAATGTATGTGAATGTTACAATATCCTATAGGGTTAATTCTACATATAGGTAACGAACTTATCCAAATTTCTAATGTTAGGTAGTCGACTATCGAAAATACTAAGTTAGGTAACAAAACTTGTTGCATCGTTCAATGTTAGGTAATATGATGACGTGTCGGTTAACTCCTAACGAGATACTAAGTTAGGTAACAAAACTTGTTGCACCGTTAGTCCTTTTCTCCGTTATCTCCTAACGAGATAGAAATGGTTTACACCGTTAGTCCTATGGGTTAACTCTATTTGCACCGTTAGTCCTTTTTTACGTTTTCGTCTGGTTTTTTACGTTTTCGTTCGATTTTTTACGTTTTCGTCCAGTTTTTTACGTTTTCGCCCGTTTTTTTACGTTTTCGTCATGTTTTTTACGTTTTCGCCCGCTTGTTTACATTTTCGTCCGGTTTTTTTACGTTTTCGTCCGGTTTTTTACGTTTTCTTCTGGTTTTTAACGTTTTCGTCCCCTTTTTTACGTTTTAGTCCCGCTTTTTTACGTTTTCGTCCGGTTTTTTACATTTTCGTCTGGTTTTTTACGTTTTCGTCCGGTTTTTTACGTTTTCGTCCGGTTTTTTAGGTTTTCGCCCGCTTTTTTACGTTTTCGTCCATTTTTTTACGTTTTCGTCCGATTTTTTACGTTTTCGTCCGGTTTTTTACGTTTTGGTCCCGCTTTTTTACGTTTTCGTCCGATTTTTTTACGTTTTTTTTCAGGTTTTTTACGTTTTCGTCTGGTTTTTTACGTTTTGGTCCGATTTTTTAACGTTTTCGTCCAGTTTTTTACGTTTTCGCCCGCTTTTTTACGTTTTTGTCCATTTTTTTACGTTTTGGTCCGGTTTTTTACGTTTTCGCCCATTTTTTTACGTTTTCGTCCGATTTTTTACGTTTTTCGTTCCGGTTTTTTACGTTTTGGTCCCGTTTTTTTACGTTTTCGTCCGGTTTTTTACATTTTCGTCTGGTTTTTTACGTTTTCGTCCGGTTTTTTACGTTTTCGTCCGGTTTTTTACGTTTTCGCCCGCTTTTTTACGTTTTCGTCCATTTTTTAACGTTTTCGTCCTGTTTTTTACGTTTTCGCCCGCTTTTTTACATTTTCGTCCATTTTTTTACGTTTTCGTCCGATTTTTTACGTTTTCGTCCGGTTTTTTTACGTTTTCGTCCCGCTTTTTTACGTTTTCGTCTGATTTTTTTACGTTTTTTTTCAGGTTTTTTTACGTTTTCGTCTGGTTTTTTACGTTTTGGTCCGATTTTTTAACGTTTTCGTCTGGTTTTTTACGTTTTCGCCCGGTTTTTTACGCCCGGACGAAAACGTAAAAAACCGGACGAAAACGTAAAAAATCGGACCAAAACGTAAAAAACTGGACAAAAACGTAAAAAAGAGGGCGAAAACGTAAAAAAAATGGACGAAAACGTAAAAAAGCGGGCGAAAACGTAAAAAACCGGACGAAAACGTAAAAAACCGGACGAAAACGTAAAAAACCAGACGAAAATGTAAAAAACCGGACGAAAACGTAAAAAAGCGGGACTAAAACGTAAAAAAGGGGACGAAAACGTTAAAAACCAGAAGAAAACGTAAAAAACCGGACGAAAACGTAAAAAACCGGACGAAAATGTAAACAAGCGGGCGGAAAACGTAAAAAAACAGGACGAAAACGTAAAAAACCGGGCGAAAACGTAAAAAACCGGACGAGAACGTAAAAAACCGGACGAAAACGTAAAAAAGCGGGCGAAAACGTAAAAAAAAGGACGAAAACGTAAAAAAACGGGACTAAAACGTAAAAAACCGGACGAAAACGTAAAAAACTGGACGAAAACGTAAAAAAACCGGACGAAAACGTTAAAAACCAGAAGAAAACGTAAAAAACCGGGCGAAAACGTAAAAAACCGGACGAAAACGTAAAAAAACCGGACGAAAACGTAAAAAACCGGGCGAAAACGTAAAAAACCGGACGAAAACGTAAAAAAACCGGACGAAAACGTAAAAAAAAGGACGAAAACGTAAAAAAACGGGACTAAAACGTAAAAAACCGGACGAAAACGTTAAAAACCAGAAGAAAAACGTAAAAAACCGGACGAAAACGTAAAAAAGGACTAACGGTGCAAATAGAGTTAACCCATAGGACTAACGGTATAAACCATTTCTATCTCGTTAGGAGATAACGGAGAAAAGGACTAACGGTGCAACAAGTTTTGTTACCTAACTTAGTATCTCGTTAGGAGTTAACCGACACGTCATCATATTACCTAACATTGAACGATGCAACAAGTTTTGTTACCTAACTTAGTATTTTCGATAGTCGATTACCTAACATTAGAAATTTGGGAAAGTTCGTTACCTATATGTAGAATTAACCCTATCCTATATCATATGCTAGAAGAAAAAAAACATTGTTCTCTCGGGCATTTTTCAAGCACTCAAAACCTATATGAAAACGAATCTAAATAACTCTTATCTTACAACAGAGGTGCACTTTGACTTGTTTATGTAAAATGAGCCGATTTGCAGTTTATTTTTCATCTTTAATCGGTAAATTAGTGTACAAGTACTTATTTTAAAATGAAATTAGTTAATTATAAAATCATTAGCCTTTAAAGTCAGCCGTTGTGTATATAAACAAAAAAATTATAATAATCTACGATAAACCACATGTATAATCCAAAATTAGGCATAACACAAATTAATATAAACAATCAAACATGTACAAATGTCAATTGGACAATGCACCAGGTAACACAATCCCTAAATTCAGGGGGACATATATTTTAGCAGAAAAGACATTGACACACATTCAAAACTCAAAAGACACTCAATCATAAATCTATTTCATCCATCTTAGAGTCAAATGCAAAAATCATCCATGTAGTTAAAATTAATAAAAAAATTTAAGCCTAAACTTTTTATTTATGATTTTAGTCGTAAAATAGCAACGTATTTTTTCAAATGTACCGTGATACGTGTACTATTTATCATTTTACTTAATGTTGTGTACTTTTATGTTTTGTTTCAATTTGCACATTTTGATGACATGTCATACTTGAAAGTCTAACACATGTCACCAACACGTGTCACCATTTATAACGTGACATGTCATCAAAATGTGAAATTAGAACAAAACATGAAAGTACACAACATTAAATGAAACGATAAATAGTACAAGTATCAAATCGGTACATTTGAAAAATTACGTTCCTATTTTACAACGGGGCAGTTTATAAGGACCCCCCTTATAGGGGGGGTTTCCAATGATTGCAAGCTCCGGGCGGCTGTATCATGTGATTCACGGTTTGTACAAATATCCCATAGGGAGGGTATGTATAACATACCATTTTTACACCCTTTTTACGACCTTTTATTTATAGCTACTAGAACAGTGCAATGAGTATCAAGAAAATTAAGGACCATAAATTTGTTGCTAAACTTGTATATTATCAATGGAACTAGCAACAAAATGTTACAAACTTATTTTTTAGTTTTTCTAGGGATACCAATCTCGTACCGAACCAGTATCGAATTGGTGGTATCGTTTTTTCACGAGCATAAAAGTATGTACCAGTACAGTACCGGACTGGATTCCGGTACCGGTACCCGTTACTGAGAAAATGGTACATATTCGTTTTTTCCCTTTTTTTAAACAAAAATAAACAAATCAAAGGCGAAAATATATTGTTACTTATGGTTCGTCTTGAACAACAAGATTAATCAATAATAAGTGAGGAGGATGCACGATACACTATAAGGGTGTTAGTCCTTTGTTGCTTTGTGTATATGATATATTGAGTTAATATGATTAAGTATGCGAAATCTACTTAACCACACTTAGAAGGTTATTTTGGATATGGAAATGGAACAATTATGTTTGTTATAGAACAATGAACAAAGAAAGTTTATCACCAAACAATTCAATATTATTCACAATAATACGAGTGATCTTCACTATCACTAGGGTTACAGAACCTTGAATCTTATGTTTTTATGACTTGTGATATTGTTGTGTTTGTTCTATGTTCTCTAACAGTTATATTCTAAATTAAGCACTTAATTAGTCACACATATATCTAGTCTAAGAACTTTCTTTTATAGTCCAAGAAAGATCTTTACAATATTGTCAAGTCTAATCGAACACATGCTTGAGAGTGTCAGTCATTAAGATACAACATGTATCTGTGTTTACAACTTGTTACTGAACACTTTGTCTAAAGATATTATCTACCGTGTATTGTTGACTTTAATACACATAATATCTTTGTATACTTATCTACTCAGCAGCAGAATACTTCGATAGTTATCCACTTAGCAGTAGAAAGTTCTTCACCAGCAGCAGAATCATGCAGCAGTAGAATGTTTAACGCTAGCAGTAGAATCAAATGCACTAGCAGTAGAATGATACTTAGAAGTATTTCTTGAGCAGAACCCGATATTAATCTTCTTGAATATTTAATTCCCAACAATCCTCCCCTAAACATGTGAATCCTTTTCAACATGTTTCTGAATTAAATTATGGATTGTGAAGATCTTTCCAACACTTCTGAAGTCAGATTCTTGATCTGAGCTATCTTCTGTTCTTCAAGATTAAATATCTTTCTCAGTAACTCATCTGCTATTTTCTTTTGACTTTGACAATATTAGTACCTATCTTCAAGCTTCAAACAAAGCCTAAAAGATGGTGCAATTTCCTTGGATGGAGGAATTATAAGAGGCAATGATGTTGTGTATCTTGGATGCTTGTTTCAACAAGTGAAATCATCTATCAGCATGCCTTTGTAAGTGATGAACAAACGTAGTGAACTGAAATTGAAACTTTTCTCCGTTTGACCTAGATAGAACTTTCTCCTTTTGAATGCTTCATCCCTTCTGAGTATACATAATACTCCAGAATCTTGTTCATGAAGAAGATATTATCAGCTCTATTCTTGTCATTTTCAACCTCTATGTCATCATCTTGTATGCTCTTGTCTTTTCCTCCCTTTCATTGGTTAATCTTCCTTATTTGGATTTATTTCCTCCCCTGAGATATTTTCTCCCATGAGATGCAAATAACATTTTATCCTCCCCTGTTTGGAAGATCTCTCACCATCATCCCATCATCATCTGATCTACCAATGTGAACTTGTTTTCAGACAATGTTGTACATGAAGCCATCAATTTCTTAAGAGTTTATGTGCTGCCCTCATCACTTCTAGGTGTGTTAACTCCTATGAGAGGTGATTCATGGGGCATTGACTCATTATCCATCAATGGATAGTTTTACTGAGTCCCTTTGAAAATCTTTTTTAAGAAACTTTTGACTTAGCAGTATGTTCAAGATTTTATTATAGAAAAATCATACTGCTTTCAACCATTTTGAAGGGATTAAGTGTGTAACAGACACTTAATCAAGAATTCGGTTTAAAGCAACCTCTGGTTGTGTGAGAACCAATGTTTTTCAGTTATAAATAACTGCCTGTGTAAAGATAAACCTATTCAAAAGGCTTTCTTGAGAGGGTTTCCAGCTCATAGCAATTGTTACCTCTAACACAAGTGTTAGATTCACTTTTACTAGCTGTTCTTTCTATCAGATGTCCTTAGACTTGCTCATTATACTTAAAAGTATAAAATGATAGAAAGTGAGTTGTATCAGTTACTTTCTGATCAACTAAGTCATCAATTCAATGTGAAATTTCATAATCAGGTTTCAAGAAAGAAGTTTTAAGGAGGTGTAAATTCCCAAACTCTTTCTATCATGAACCTATTATGTCAGCAACTGTATTATCATTCTGCTGCTCACACATTTCACTTGAAACATCCTTTGTGTTCACATGTTCATACCTGAAATTGTTAGTCTAAAACCAAAAGAACAATGTACAAAGTACTTGTCTTGAATTAGAATAATCATAGGACTAACTGTATGAATAACACAATTCAAAGTAATAGCTAGTACCAATTTACAAAGACAACAGTACAAACAAAAATTTATATACATAAACACACAGATTTAAATCATTGAGGATTTAGCATTCCAATACTTGCTACCAAGTATTGAAACCTTCCAACATCAAAAGCTTTTGTTAGCAGATCTGCAAAGTTGTGTTCTGAAGCAATTTTAAGAACTTGAATTAATCTTTTCTCATTGCAGTCTCTTATAAAGTGATGTCTAATTTCAATGTGTTTTGTTTTAGAATGTTGTACTGGATTTTTAATAATGCAAATTGTACTACTATTATCAATATGAATAACAGTGTTCATAAAATTGTACCCATAGTCAAGAAGTTGGTTTTGAAGCCATAGGACTTGAGCACAGCAACTTGCAGCAGCTACATATTCAGCTTCAGTTGTTGAAGTAGCCACAATTGTTTGCTTCTTACACTGCCAAGAGATAAGTCTACACCCAAGGAATTGACATCCTCCAGTTGTTGACTTTCTGTCCAAGCTAGCACCAGCATAATCACTATCTGAGAATGCTACCAAGTCAAAAGGTGACTCCCTTGAATACCATAGACCCAACCTAGGTTGACCCTTGAGATATCTAAAAATCCTCTTGACTGCTGTTAAATGAGAAACCTTTGGAGTTACTTGAAATCTTTCACAAGCACAAACAGAGAACATGATGTCAGGTCTTGATGATGTGAGATACATCAAAGAACCTATCATAGATCTGTAAGTGTGTACATCTACATTGTCTCCATCTAAATCTTTAAGAAGTGGCTTCTCAGAGTCCATTGGTGTGCTTGCCATTTTTGAATCAGCAAAGTTGAACTTCCTTAGTATCTCAGCAACATATTTATCTTGACTAATAAATATGCCTTCACATGATTGTTTAACTTGCAAACCCAAAAAGAATGTAAGTTCCCCCATGGAACTCATCTGAAACTTATCATGCATAAGCTTCTCAAACTCCTAACACATCTCCTTCCTTATAGATCCAAAGATGATATCATCCACATACACCTGAACTAGCAAAAGATCCTTCTGTTGCTTCTTGATGAAAAGTGTCTGATCAATCTTGCCTCTTTGAAATCCATTCCTTTTTAAATAGGAAGCCAGTGTTTCATACCAAGCTCTTGGTGCCTGATGAAGGCCATAAAGAGCCTTAACTACTCTGTACACTTTTTCTGGATGGTCAGGATCAATGAACCCTGAAGGTTGTGAGACATACACCTCTTCTTCAATAGTATCATATAAAAATGCACTCTTGACATCCATTTGATAAACTGTGAAGCCTAAAAATGAAGCATAAGCTAAGAAAAGCCTAATTACCTCAAGTCTTGCTAATGGAGCAAAAACCTCATCATAGTCTATCCCTTCTTGTTGTGTGTACCCTTGGGCTATTAATCTAGCATTATTCCTAATCACTATTCCCCTTTCACCCCTTTTATTCTTGAAAACCCATCTAGTGCCAATTACCTTTTCATCCTTAGGTAAATCAACTAGCACCCATACCTTCTGAATCTTGAACTGAAGAAGCTCCTCTTGCATAGCCTCTACCCAGCTTGAATCATCTAGGGCTTTAAGAATGTTCTTTGGTTCATCTTGTGAGAGAAAACATACAAACAAGCAAGAGTTTGAAAACTCATGCTGTTTTGAAGCATAAAGGGCATCAAGAAGCCCTTGTTGGTCTGAAGACATCAGTTGTTGTCTTATCTTCACACCTGATTGTACATCTCCAATCACATTTTCTAGGGAGTGGACTTTGTGAATCCTGGTGTGTGGAGTAGAAGAAACTTGATATTTAGGTGTGATATTGCTCAAATCCACCTCTTTATCTGAGAAATCTGCTTCATTTGAGTCTGAAGGGCCAGCAGTAGAATCATTTGGCCTAGCAGCAGAAAAATTAAGCCTAGCAGTAGAATGCTCTGTCTCAGCAGTACTATCATCAGCATAAACATTTTGTTGTTCCTTTGTTCCATCTTCCTTGTGTTCATCTTCAACATCTTCTTTAGCTTTACCAGAAGAAGATTCATCATTTGTTGAAGTTGAAGTCACACTGGTACTTATTGGCATCCATACATGATCTTGATTTGTCTCCTTGTCTAACCCTGCCTCATTTGTTGTTTGTGAACCTGAAAAATCATTAGTTTCTGCAATAACAGGCACATAATTCATAGAATGGGTTAGAGACTCTAGATCAAATAGCCAATTAGGACATTGACCTGCTACATTGGATTTATGCTCTAAAAATTTCACATGCAGGTTTTCCTCTACTTTCTTAGTTCTTAAGTTGTATACTCTAAATGCTTTACTATTGAGAGAATATCCAACTAAGAATCCTTCATCTGCTTTACCATCAAACTTTCCTAGATGGTCTAAGGTATTTAGAATTGTCACATGACATCCAAAAGGTCTAAGAAATCCTATTACAGGAGTTCTACCTCTAAAAAGCTCATATGATGTCTTATTGTGAGACTTGACAACTAAAACTCTATTCTGGACATAGCAAGCAGTGTTGACTACTTCTGCCCAAAATGTGATAGGCAACTTAGAGTCAGCTAACATAGTTCTAGCAGCTTCTATTAGTGTTCTATTTTTCCTTTCAACTACTCCATTCTGTTGTGGAGTTCTAGCAACACTAAATTCTCTCCTAATACATTTTTCTTTGCAGAAGTCATCCATAACTCTATTCTTAAACTCTGTCCCATTATCACATCTAATGACTTTTACTTTCTTGTCTACTAGGTTTTCTATCTCTGTAATGAATGTCTTAAGAATGCTAGGTGTCTCATCCTTAGAACTTAAAAAGAAAACCCATGTAAATCTACTATAGTCATCAGTAATAACTAGACAATATCTCTTATGCTGCATACTTCTAACATTTGTAGGACCAAATAAGTCCATATGAAGCATAAACAATGATTGATTGATAGAGTTAAAAATCTTGGGCTTACAAGTGGCTTTGTGTTGTTTGCCTTTAAGACAAGCAATGCATGTTTGATCATTTTCAAATCGTTTTTGAGGTAAACCTCTTACCAAACCATTCTTAACAATCTTATTTATGGTTTTGAAGTTAATGTGACCAAGCCTCCTATGCCATAACATTGATTCATCTAATGTGGCCTTTGCAACAAGACAAGTTAAAGCCTTTTTAGGAACAATGTTCTTCATATCAACACTGTACATATTGCCCTTTCTAGGAATTTTAAGAAGTACTTGACTTTCATCAGGCATCTTAAAATCAGGAGAAAGCACAAGACATTCAGTGTCACAGAAAAGAACTTTGTTCTTTTTATCACACATTTGTGAGACACTAAAAAGATTATACTTAAGCTCTTGTACATAGTACACATCTTCAAAATCTAAATTTCCAGTTTTAATTGTACCTTTACCGGAAATTTTGCCACCAATACCTCCTCCAAAGGTAACATAGCCACCATCTAAAGTTTGAAAATCTGAAAGATAGGACTTGTTGCCTGTCATGTGCCTTGAACATCCACTATCTGAGTATCCTTGATCATCTTGTTTATCAATTGAATGTTCCTGCACAGTAATAAGGAGTATTAGTTTTCTTTGGGGACCCAAGCTATTACTGACTTGGATCTGCCTCTTGCATCAATGTAATTTAATCTCTTGAGACTAGTTGATGCAACATTGGATTTAAGAATCCAACATGCTGAGGCATTAACAGCATTTGCCCTGTTTTCCCTAGCAGTAGTATGAACTACATGCTTAGCAGCAGAAACTGCTAGCTTTGTAGTTGTTCCCTTTGGTTTCCAAACTTGTTTTTGGACCACTGCTCTTGTTTTAATGGGCCTTTGAACAGTTTTTGATGCATTTTTATAAAAAGATTTTGCATATTTAACTGTTAGTCTTGGGTTAACAGTCATGAATGGTCTAGCAGTAGAAACTGCTTTTGTAACAGCTCTGGGTTTTGTTCTCTTAGACTTAGAGTGAAAGTGAGTTTGAGGAGTTTGCCTTTTGAAATTCACCCTATTGTTTTCATACCCAGATACCCATTTGTTACAGAAAGCTGCAAGATGATCAAAACTACCACATGTGTAACAAGCTTTATTATAAAAGAAAAAGTCATCACCTAATTGGTTAGACTTGAGGCCATTCCAATTTCTTTGGTTACCTCTGGGCTTGCTAGTGGATCTATATTGTTCACAATATTTAACTGGTTTCCTAACATGTTTAATGTTTGTTCTAGGCTTAACAGTATCCTTTTTGATCACTTTAGGAACCCTTGTTCCTGCTTTCTTAACTACTTCAGGTTTAGACATAACTTGTTCATCTTCATCATCATCAGATACCCAGTCTTCAATGACTACTCTATCTGATCTTCTATCAGAGGACACCTTGTCCTCAGTAAGTGAAATTTTACTTAAACTTTCACTTACTTTCTTAGGTTCATCAACAACTAGCTTTGTTTTTTGCTGTACACCATATTGTAGCTCAGGTTTTTGAAATTCAGGGACACCTGAATTTTCTAGGTCAATCCCTGGGGGTTTAGGGATTCCTCTGTAAGGAGGTGGGACAGCATTATATCCTAACCCTGACTTGGCTCTATTAATCACTTGACATTTTATTATGTTGGTTACACCTCTAGAAGCATGTTCTAGTGTTTGTTTAGTCAGGTGAATGTTTCCATTTACCTTTTTGACCCTATCAAAAGCCTCTCTCAAAAGCTTAATTTCAGCATCTCTAAAGAATATGTCTTGTCTAAGAAGAGCTTTGTCATCAGAAAAAGCAAGTTCATTTTCTTTATAATATAGGATTTGCTTTTCTACTGATTCTAAACCACACTTATAGTCTACTAAGTCTTGTTGAGTTCTGCTTAGGACTTTCTTTTGGTCATCATAATGTTTGATTAAAGTTTTTAATTCTTTAAGAGCTGTGCAGGTATTAGAACAAACTTTATGATTTTGTACCTCAATAGAGAAAGCCATGAGTGCCATATGTGAAGAATCTTCTTCTTCATCAGCGATGAAACTCCAATCAAAACCTAGCCCATCAATAGCTACCATAGCTTTCGAGTTTGGCTCAGAAACCTCCCTTGTTTTGGATTTGCTTCCAAAACCTTTGTTCTTGCTATCTTGCTGCCTTGGCCTTCTACATTCTCTTGAGAAGTGCCCCATCATGTGGCAGTTATAGCACTCTATCTTTGACTTGTTAAAACCAGCAGTATCAGTGTTGCTGATTAAGAGCTTCTTCCCCGTCCTTTGATAGAACTTCTTGGCTCTCATGCTAAGAAGTGAAATTTGCCATTTTAGGTCCATTTCCTCCAAATCATCATCATTGATCTCTTGGAGGTCTTCATAAGTGAGCATGGACCCATCATTTTGACTTGTGAGAAATGTACAACAAGTCTTCTCATCCAAAATACCCATGGTACTGCTTGATGAACTAGCAGCACCAACACCATCAACAACTTTCACCTCTTCACTTGATTTTGAGGTACTAGGAGTTGACATAAATGCCATGTTCCCAGTATTTGAACTAGTACCTCCATTTTTCTTCAAATCTTGCTCCACAATCTTAAAGTTGCTATACAAATCTATCAGTTCCATTGTATCAAGGTCTGGCTTGTTCTTCCAGACAACAACATGTATAGCCCACTCTTCTGGTAAGCTTCTCATAAATTTTGAGTTTAAATATTCTTGAGGTATTTCAACACCAAGAATAGCAAGTTGGCTCACAATATTCTGAAGCCTATTAAACATATGGTCAAGAGATTCATTGTTGGTAGAGGAGAAGTTTTCAAACTGCTGCTTGAGCAGTGTCTTGAGGGTTTTCTTGGTGGCTTCATTCCCACCATACCTTGCAATAATGGCCTCAAATAATGACTTTGCATCTTTGAACTTGCTGAAGTTTAAAAGTTGATCATTGGGAATGGTCATCATCAGCATGCTTCTTGCCTTTAAGTCATTTTTCTTCTTTATTCTGTCTTCTGCAGATGTTGGCTTTGTCTGAAGAGTTGTCACCACTTTGCCGTCCACAGTTGATGTAGTGGTTGTTGGCTGGTAAGAGTTTCCATCTTCAATGATTTCCCAAAGTGCATAGTCTTGCACTTGGAAATATTGCTCTATCCTCAGCCTCCACATCTCAAACTCATTCTGTTTGAGCATGGGTAATTTTGCAGCAACATTGGTTTGAATAGATTCAACGTCCATTTCTTTTTCTTCTTCTAAATCAACTATATCAGCCTTGCTCTGATACCAACTGAGGAGGATGCACGATACACTATAAGGGTGTTAGTCCTTTGTTGCTTTGTGTATATGATATATTGAGTTAATATGATTAAGTATGCGGAATCTAATTAACCACACTTAGAAGGTTATTTTGGATATGGAAATGGAACAATTATGTTTGTTATAGAACAATGAACAAAGAAAGTTTATCACCAAACGATTCAATATTATTCACAATAATACGAGTGATCTTCACTATCACTAGGGTTACAGAACCTTGAATCTTATGTTTTTATGACTTGTGATATTGTTGTGTTTGTTCTATGTTCTCTAACAGTTATATTCTAAATTAAGCACTTAATTAGTCACTCATATATCTAGTCTAAGATCTTTCTTTTATAGTTCAAGAAAGATCTTTACAATATTGTCAAGTCTAATCGAACACATACTTGAGAGTGTCAGTCATTAAGATACAACATTTATCTGTGTTTACAACTTGTTACTGAACACTTTGTCTAAAGATATTATCTACCGTGTATTGTTGACTTTAATACACATAATATCTTTGTATACTTATCTACTCAGCAGCAGAATACTTCGATAGTTATCCACTTAGCAGTAGAAAGTTCTTCACCAGCAGCAGAATCATTCAGCAGTAGAATATTTAACGCTAGCAGTAGAATCAAATGCACTAGCAGTAGAATGATACTTAGAAGTATTTCTTGAGCAGAACCCGATATTAATCTTCTTGAATATTTAAATCCCAACAATAAGCATAACTCATTAAGTGAATATTGTGGGTGGATAATCTCGAGTACATATTCCTTTTGTATTTAACAAAGATACACATCATTAACAATAACCATAACTCGTTAACGATAAATCATTAATATTACGGAAATATGATTGATGATGATGATTAGATAGTGTATGAATGTAAACTGGATGATTTTTGTGATTGATAATAGGTTAAGGTTTATTTTTCAACGGCCTTGTAAAAGGTTGATGGTTGTCACATAAGTTTTATTAGCTTTTTTTTCTCCAACTTTGTGTTTGGATGTGTGGTCATATTTTTCTAGCATAGTATGCATGAGAAGGACTAATAAGATTGTTTGAAACTTGGATATAGAAATTAATTCAAAAAATATCATCTTTTGTTTTTCGGTACCAAAAACCGGGAATTCCAGCTTATATCCCGTACCGCTTTGAAGGTACCGAATTTTCCCCCCACATATTTCGTAATCCTGGTACCATACCGTGTAGTGGGAATCGGCACTGGTTCAATACCGGATTCAGGTCAAGATGCTCATCCCTACATTTTTTCCCGAAAATGTAGTGATTTTTGTTGGGAATACGTTTTAGTAATATCAAGTGTCGGTCATTAAGTTTTGTAATAGGTTGTTTAGTTATAAGGCTTATATGTTTATTATTATTACAAGGCTTATGAAGTAAGCCCATGGGCCTATATAAAGCCCAGTTCTTTTGAAAGGAAGGAGCTAGGGATGTTGCCCTAGCATCCTCTCCTATATGTACTCTTGTAAACACACATTTATTCTTGTTGGTTATTCATATATGCTAAGAAACCTTTGCTATTTATTCTTATGAACTAATCGACCATCTATTTATCTCTTACTCTCATTTCTCTCATATCTTTACTTGTATTCTATTATTATGGTGACCTAACAAGTGGTATCAATCGCTAGAAGAAGGTTTGAAGTAGTTTGAGTTGATTTTCGAACTAATTTTTTTTTCTTTTCTCTCGTTATTATTATTATTATTATTATTATTATTATTATTATTATTATTATTATTATTATTATTATTATTATTATTATTATTATTATTATTATTATTATTTTTTAGTTTTTGAGTTTTCTTGATTGTTTCTTGGTTTTTTTAGCACTCTTTTGATTACAAACTAGTGTTATAAACCTCTTAGAACAAGAAAGTTTCAAACTTGTTTGCTTAAAAGTATAGTTTTAAATCGTACTTGTTTTGTTCTACAAAGTTTCGAACTAGCCTAAATTTTATTAAAAACCTTCAAGTTTGCAACTTTATTAAAGTTTTTGTGTTTCTAAGGTTATTTGTACAAGAAAATTGCATCAAAAAACAGTTCTTGATTGTCTTTAAGTGTTTTGTAAAAACCAGTCCAACTTTCGAACTAGCAAAAACCCTGAAGTTTCGAACTAGCTCCTTAAACCCTAATCTTTCGAACAAGCACTCCAGCTAGTATCATCAGGATTTTTGGATTACTCAGTGTTTCTCTTCCTTGTATAAGTTAGAAAAACACTTCGACACTTAGGAATCTTTCTAATTTGTATAAATTAGAAAGTCTACTTCGAAGGTTAAAACTTTCGAACAAGGAAACTTTCGAACAAAGTTGACAAGTTTCGAACAAGGACTTCATATTTTTTTTGAACAAGCAATTTCAGAAACTTTCGAACAAGCAATTCAATAGAATTTTCGAACAAGCAATTTCAGAAACTTTCGAACAAGCAATTCAACAGAATTTTCGAACAAGCAATTCAAGAAACTTTCGAACAAGGACATCCAAAAACTTTCGAACAAGGACTTAATTTGTCAACAACTCATCTCACTTTTTAACCATCTACAAGATCCATCACAACTACACAAGTTAATCTTTTAGTACCTTCCAAAAAAAAAAAAAAAAAACCTCAAAATTTTCTAATAACCTTAGAATTGCATTTTATGGTGAATTTCAAATTCTGGAAGAGAAATTTTTCAAATTAAATTTTTTGAGGGAAATAAGAAATCACTATATCGACCTTGTGTGCGATATATCAACTTTACACATTTTAGTTTGATTATTCCGATTACATAGCAACAATCAAGGGGGAGAGAAAATGTATCAATCAAGGTCGCAGATGAATGAGATAGAGACACATTTAGTGAAGAGATGCATGGAACAGTGTAGATCACTTAATTCACACCTTAAGGTCCTCTCAAACAAAGACTTAGCAGGAACTCGTTACGAGTATGGATTCAAACGGGCATTTCCATCACTCTTTGGAGAAGACGTTGACATTTTCACTAATACGATGTTCGACAACGTGAATCAACTTGAAAAGCAACTTGCAACAAAAGAATTTCACGAGAATGAATCCAAGGCCACCTTTAGAGTGCTCAAGGAACAGTTTCAGCAGTTCATCGATTCTTGGTTATCTTCAGACTATGACAGTGTAATGGCATGCAAGTATTTTTTAGAATACACTCGAATCGAGGTTCAAACTTTCAAAGACATATTGATCCAACATATGGATTCGATTGAGAAGACAACTGCTGAAAGAGTACTTCACAGAAGAGAATATGACAAAAGAGTGAATGAACAGAAGTTGCAGATTCAAGAAGAGCAAGCTAATATGGTTAAAGCATTGGAAGCTAATTTGGTGGTCACGGAAAGCAGTGGGACTGAAGAGCAGGATGACAACAGCAGATCAGGGGATGATATTAATGCTGACTATGCAAATATAATACCCACTGATGACGCAGAGCCCATCTTTGACAAAGAGCCAATGGCTGAGGTACAATCTACTGTTAATCATAATATGTTTGTAGATGAAAAACAACAAACTGAGCAACCTGAATTTAGAAATGAAGGAGGGGTTGATCAGAATGTTGACCAACATTTCGTCAAACATCCTTTGTCTGATCCATTAAATGAAAACAAAACAAATGTACCATCAAACCAAACTCTCGAGTTTGAAAATACATGTCTCAAAAAGACCATTGCCCAGTTTCATAAAGATTTTTCAAAACTAGAGGCACATTGCATCTCACTTGAACTTAAATTGCAAAATGAATCTCTAACTTTGGCCAACAATGGTAAATTTTTGAATGAAGAGAGTAAATGTGTGGATACATTAGTTAAGGAAAATGAGCTTTTAAAAGGTCAAATTCAAGCAAAGGTGTTTGCACATGCTGCATTGCAAAACAAATTAAGAATATTGACTGGCCAGAGTGTGGATACTAACTTTGCAAAACCATCAACCTTGGGGAAACCAACTCTACAACCTATCAGAAACCAATCAGTGGTTAGACAACCAACTGCATTTAAATCTGAACAACCTAAATTTTCAAAATCTCGGTTTGCCTCCCAAGTTGTTGAGAAAAATGATTTGACAAAACTAGTCACTCCACATTCTTGGCCTAAGGAAAATGCATCTGTTTCTGGTAAACCTCAACACGTGATTATACCTGGCTCATCTAGGATTAGTTCGAAAATAGTATATAAACCGAGCATTAAAAGTAAAGATTTTTATGACATAAATGACATTTACAAGAACTATGATCTAGAAAAGGCTAGGAAAAAGGCACTATTTCAAAAAGATGGAATTCTAGGTTCAAAACCTCATGAGATGCCTTCCACTATATTACAGAACACTGCTAGTAGTAGCAAACCAAAACCTAGGAGCACTCAACTACCAAATAGGAATTGGCTAGCATCTAAGAGTAGTTGCATAAACAATCATGATGTGCACAGAGAAGCCCAATCTAGGAATTCAAATTCTTTTCCAAAAACAAAACAGTTTTCTACTGCGTGTAAGGATAAAGCTAAACTTACTATTTTGAACAAAAATGCTGAATTTGTCTGTCCTACATGTCAGAAATGCATCTTTCAAGCTAATCATGATGTCTGTGTTTCAAAATATCTTCAAGAAGTGAATTCACGTGCAAAGGCACAATCGACTATGACAAGTAAACGAAACAAACCCGTTGAACCAACAGACAAGATTCAGAAACCTAAGAAGTGGATCAATATAGGACGTAGGTTTTCTCAACCAAGTGATGCTCCCACATCTCATTCTGCTGCACCTAAAAAGAAAACATCTCCTAGATCTAACCTTAGGTGGGTTCCCACGGGTAGAATTTTCAAAATGATTGGTCTTAGGTGGATTCCTACAGGAAAGATTTTAGACATTTGCACCCAAAAAAATGTGAACTCCACATCATCTATCCCTGAGGCGAGATAGAAAACCATAGAAATCATGTGTTCAGGTGTCAAGAAGATAATTGACACTACAACTTTATACTTCTAACATTTGGAACCCAGTGACACGTGGGGATCCATGTTTTCTATCTTGTCCCCTCCTACTTTCTTTACAGATACAACAGGAATAGCTTCGGAATAATTTAGTTTCGGACCCGCACTTCAGCAATGG
This sequence comes from Artemisia tridentata subsp. tridentata, assembly GCA_021014915.2. NCBI lineage: Eukaryota > Viridiplantae > Streptophyta > Magnoliopsida > Asterales > Asteraceae > Artemisia > Artemisia tridentata. The sequence goes on from CP139504.1 coordinate 83,069,435, forward strand.
CTTCTAAGCATAACAGCTTAGGACCCGCAACCAACCGTCTTAACTTTCCGGATCAATCAGATGCACCTCTTTCGCTAAACCGTAATGAATTGGAAACCCTGTTTGCTCTATTGTTTGATGACTCCTTTGATTGCCGTGCTCCAGATGTATCAATTGTTTCCGCTGCACAACCTGATCAAAATCCATTACCTGATACACCTGAACCGACAAAAACAACCGTCGAAACCACTGCACCACCATTGGATACTCAAACAACAGAAGAACAAATCGATTCCAACTCCAATGATGCACCTGATGATCCACAAGAACAACAAGTACCCGCACCTGCAGATTATGACGGAAATGATTTCTTTAAATCCATTTGCTCTGGCTCCAACTATTCCAAATATTGCAGAGTCATCATCAAGCAATTTGGATCTGTCTAATATGCACACCTTCTATCAGCATCAACCCTCGAAACATAAATGGACAAGAGATCATCCCTTAGTAAATATCATTGGCCATCCGACAGCACCAGTAATGACAAGACAACGACTTCATTCAGACGGTGAAAATTGCATCTATCCACTCACAGTTTGTCAAGACGAACCCAATAACATTAAACAAGCAATGAATTATGACAACTGGATTGAATCAATGCAAGAAGAACTCAATCAATTCAAAAGATTAGAAGTCTGGGAGTTAGTTGAAAGACCAGATGGGGTCTTTGTCATTGGGCTGAAGTGGATTTAGAAAAACAAGTTGGATGCTGAAGGCACAGTAATTCGTAACAAATCACGTTTGGCAGCAAAAGGATACACTCAGGAAGAAGGAATTGACTATGATGAATCATTTGCTCCAGTGGCATGACTTGAAGCTGTTCACATATTTCTGGCATATGCTGATCACAAAAATATGGTTGTTTATCAAATGGACGTGAAAACGGCATTTCTGAATGGTTAACTACGTTAGGTGGTATATGTTAGTCAGCCAGAGGGATTCGTCGATCCAGAACATCCCAATCATGTGTACATGCTCAAGAAAGCCCTTTATGGCCTTAAACAAGCCCCAAGGGCATGGTACGATAAACTGTCAGCTTTCTTACTTGCCAATAATTGTTCTAAAGGCTCTGTGGACCCAACATGTTTATTCAAAGACTTGGGGAGGACATTTTAATTGTTCAAACTTATGTCGATGACATCATTTTTGGTTCAACACATAAAAAGTATTCAAACGCTTTTGCAAGATTAATGAAACAAAACTTTGAAATGTCCATGATGGGTGAACTTACGTTCTTCTTAGGACTACAAGTTCATCAATCACCCCGTGGTATTTTTCTAAACCAGTCCAAATATGCTCTTGAAATTTTAAAGAAACATGGAATGACCAATACTCCTATGGCTCATACATCAAAGCTAGATGCTAACATACATGGGACACCAGTTGACCCTACCAAATACCGAAGTGTTATTGGGTCACTCATGTATCTCACAGCTAGCAGACCAGATATAGTATTTGCTATTTATCTTTGCTCTCGTTATCAGTCAAACCCAACTGAACGACACCTCTCTGAGGCTAAAAGAATCCTTTGATACGTAAAGGGAACCATTCACTTGTGGATCTGGTATCCGAAGGATTCTGGTTTTGAACTAATAGCCTTTTCAGATGCTGACCACGCAGGGTGTTTAGATACACGCCAAAAGTACTTCTGGAGGTGTACAGTTTCTTGGAGACAAGCTTGTATCTTGGCAGTCAAAGAAACAGAATTGCACATCGTTGTCATCAACTGAAGCTGAATATGTCGCCATGTCTGCTTGCTGTGCTCAAGTCATTTGGATGAGAACTCAACTCATCGACTACGGATATGTATTTGACAAGATCCCGATGTATTTCGAATCCAAAAGTGCAATAGCAATCTCATGCAACACCGTTCATCATTCCAAGTCCAAGCATATATCACTACTAGAAAAACAGCTATTCTTGACGCGCAATGCGCGTCATAAAGGGGTCAGATGACGCGCAAAAACGCGTCAAGGATGGACCAGTCATAAATTTTCATGACCCGCATTTGGGCGTCATCCTTCTATGACACTCGGTTTATGACCCTCTTTTCTGACGTGCGTTTTTGCGTGTCATAACCTAATTTTTTTTTTAAAAAAAATTAATTTTTTTCAGTTCCTAATTTTCTATTAAATGACAATTAAAAACCTGATAATACAAAATTAAAAACACAAATATCAAAATAACGCATTTCATATATATATATATATATATATATATATATATATATATATTATATATATATTATCAAAACAATGAGGTTAATTCAAGTACTAATTCACGATAAGTCACAAGTTAATTAACGACAAAAATTACATATCGATAGTAATTCACAAGTTAGTTTGACAGCTTCCACATCGACCACTGAGTATACAACAAGACTACCCGAGTCATCCGTGCAGCTCTCCTGAAGCAGTAGTTCGACATTTTGGGACGAGTTGCTAGCCACCTATTCCCAAAATAACAAAAAAAGTATTATAATACATTTGCTTTTAATTAACTTATTATAATTAATCTGTTGAATACGATGTTTAAACAAACCCATGCCATTTGAAGTACATTTAACAGGATATTTTCCTTGTTGCTGCTAGAACTAAAAATCAACCTAACTTTGCCTATTATATTTTTCTCTATTATTATAGACTAAAAATAAACTAAGGATTACAAATGACTGATTAATAACTAACCCTAATAACAATTTCGAATGCAATATTTAGCTCAAATGGAATGATGTTACACATCAAAAGCATACTGCAGTGATACAGACAGCAGATACAAAGCATCAAATAGAATTCGTTTAAACAAATCCTTTCTATTTAAAAACGTCTAACGCAACATTTGTTGCTACTAAAAATCAACCAAATCTCACCTATTATCTATTTCTCTATCACAGACTCTAAGAATCACAATTAACAATCAACAAACCCTAACACCGAATTTAACAAAATCAACTTAACATTTTACCAATTAAGCTCTGATCAACTCCCGGCGCCGCTGCAGCAGCAAACGGGGCCGCTTCGGCTGTTCGATTCCGGTTAGGTTTTCCCCGAATTTCGTCATCGCCTGATTCTCCCTCCGAATCCATAATATCTCTTAATTGACCATCAAAAGCCTTAGTCTGAACTCTGGGCCTTTTCTATTAATCATAACACACATCAATTACATACACAGTTTAAACTTAAACCTTTGGTATGAAATTACAGAATAAAACATTAATTAAGCAAGCAAAACGTACCATTTAGGTGCTGTAATAAGCAGATCCAAGCACACCCGTTTGTGCAGAAAATTAGAAGAAAAACGCACCCTTTTTGGGGCGGTATAGCAGCAAATAAACGTCCCCTGTTGGGGCTGCGTTTCAGCAAACAAACGCCCCTCGTTGGGGCTGTGTTGCAGCATACAAACACCCGTGAGGGCTGTAACACGACGAATCAAATACCCCCTGTCGGGGCTGGTGTTGGACAGAACTAAGCAAACAAAACAACCCACACCCTTGCGGGTTTGGTGGTGGTTCAAACTGCACAAAACAAACACCCTCTGTGGGTGTGTTTTCCAGCCGAGCAAACCAAGACCAACACCCCTTGTTGGGTGGTCTGTTGGATCGAAACAGAAGCAAGAACAAACAAACCAAGCACACCCTTGCGGGCTGCGTTGGTGGACCAAAACCCAAGCCACACGCACCCTACGTGGGTTGCTGTGGTGGGTCACAAACAAACCAAACAACACCCTTTTGCGGGTTTGTGTTTCCAGCTGAGTCCAACCACAAACAAGTAAGCCATAAAACTACAATAAGCTTAACCAAACTAAACCAAAATAAGCTATAAGCTAGACAAATAAGCTAGAAATGAAATAAAGACAAACTAAGCAACCTCAACTGGGTTTTCGAACCCTAGATCTCTTGGTCGGGTCTTGAACCGTGTTAATACAAATATCGTACTAAAAATGTTATTTATATTTTACGATCTTTGCTTATGTTTTGTTCATGACAAACACAAAGTATATTCCTTAAGCAAATTATAAATACTAGTTAAAGTCTTTTTCAAAACACATCTTTTATTTAACATGATCACTAACATTATATTACATATGCATGTGTATTTCCTTTAATGGAAACTTTAATTTAAAAGTTACAAAGTGACATCATGGTATACATCACAAATACAATCTTGGTAAGATTGTGTGATATCTTGATTAGATACTCAAGTTATATAGTTGACATTGGAAGATATTGATTTGACAACACAAGGATATGGAAAGATTTGAAGAGATCTCATGTGCAACATTAGCTGTCATACCACGAATCCAAATCCATACAAAGACGGATCCCTTCTGAGGGATCCGCCGGATCCGTAGGAGCCTTGCCTTGTTTGCCTATAAATAGCAGGCTTGGCATTTGATCTAATCATCCACTTAGGAAAGAAAACACATACATTCACTTTAGTTACTAACCACAGTAGTTATATATATATATATCATTGATGTTTCTTTTGTAGCAAAGAAGATCAAGTTAACAAGCTTCAAACAAGCAGACTGTTGTGAAGTTGTAGTATAGGTTCTGTGTAAACACTTTAAGTGTTTCTTATCATTTGTATCAGTTAGATCAGTGAGTGTGGTTAGTGCTTTAGTCCTCAAAGCACAAAGAGTGTAGGGAGTGGTTGTACCCGTGTAAAGAACTCGACATCTAGCTTAGTGTCGGTAAAGTAATTAGGCGACGTCAGGTTGGTTCTACCTTGTGAAAGAACCCGGTGTTTAGCTTAGTACCGGAAAAGGAAGTAAGCGACGTGTAAAGGTTTTCTCCACCTTGAAGGGAGTTTGTTTCTTAGTGAAAGATGTCTCTCGAGTAAGCAACTCGAGGAAGTGGAGTAGGGCAAGGATAAGGATCTCTTGCAAACCGAACCACTATAAACACTTGTGTTATGTGGTTTGATCTTTCATCTCTTTATCTTTAGTTTATATTGTGTGATAACTTAATTTGTGATTGTTCCCTTTGAACTAACAAATTAAACAAAAGAAACGGTGAAAACTATTCAACCCCCCCTTCTAGTTTTCCACAATTGGCATCAGAGCTACGTTACTCAAGATTTTTAAAATAAACTGTATTTTAAAACTTGAAACGATCAAATCAATTTTGAAAACTTTAAAGAATGGAAATCCTTGCAAAAATCACCAGACCTCAAAAACAGTTTTTATAGTTTGGAAAAACCATTTTTGAAATGTCAAAAGACTCAGATCTAGCTAGACACAATATTTCACCTAAAGCTTTTGATGAATCCATTTCTAGTAAGTATTTTGACAGGAAAGATCTTGACCCAAAATGGAAAGTTAAAGCAACAAAAATTGAAGATTCTAAGGATCATTCAAGGATGACATTGGACGAGCTCATAGGATACCTCAAAACTCATCTAGCAATAATGAAAAAGATTCGGGGATACCTAAAGGCAAAAAGGAGTTGATAGCTTCTAGTACTTCAGCCAGATCTAGTTTCAACAGTGAAGATATGCTAAAAGACAACAAAGTGGATAGTAAGGCTAACAAAACAGAAAAGGTATCCTCTGACTCTTCATATATATTTAATGACTACGACACATTAGATATAGAACACAATAGATTAAGTAAGTTCATTATAAACGTCATAAGTGAAAATAAGATCTTGAAAACCAAAAAGGAATACTTGATGAATAAAATACATAAGTTGAAAGAAAAAGTTAAAAGCTTGGAAGAAAATATGGAAACTGAATGTTGTGCATCATGTCAAGAAATAAAACCTGAATTAGAATCACATAAACTCACACTAAGCAAATACATAAAACAAAATCTCAAGTTTCAAAGATTCAATAAACACATAAACTGTGCAGATGACACTATGAGAATTCTTAAATCGTCTCATGGTAGCTTTAAGCCTGATTTTATGGAAAATGGTCATTTAAGTGATTTTGAAAGTCAAACGATAAATGAAAATCAAATCACACCAACTAAGTTGGTAACCCACGGATCCCACGGATCCAAAACTTTGGATCCGCGTAGTATAGACAAAGGATCCGTAAGTACAGTAGAAAAATTGAAAAATCAATATTCTAGTAAGACTAATTCAAAAACGATCAAAGACAGGGATGTAGTTAAAACAACAGTAAAATCATGTTCATACATAGGAAATGAGCTTAGTAGACAAATACCATTTGACTATCTCGGAGATATTAGTGAACCATGGTAATATGTTGTTTAACTCAATAAGGACCCATGAGATATTGGGGACCAAACACTCAAGCTTTCTTTAGGTATGCTTAAAAGTATTTGGTCTTTATGATCTTACTTAATCCCAAGATACATTGTTGAATACAAAGGTATCTTCTCTAATCACTAAAGTGCTCATCCCGATCAATAGCACTTTTGGTATTAATCATCAAAAAGGTATGAACTCTCATAACCCTACTCATAATGATTATTCTCATAGATAATTCATGATTTCATAACTATTTCTTTGTGGTATGATTAATTATTACTACATATGTAATAATAGAGATTCTATGTGTATAAGATAAGATGATTACTAGGATAAGGTTTTTAAAACCTTTGCTAAAACCGGATATAACATCTCAAGACAAATGTTGTCTCATATTCTTATATCTCAACACTTAGGTAAAACCCACACATGGATAAGTTCTTAGAACTTGCAAGAACTTTAACCAAGATAAGATTTAACCAACACATTTGTGATTATCACATCCACTAATGTTCCTAAGTAAGTTCTAACTTAATCATTCATAACCTTAAAAAGTACTTGGAAGAAAATTAATTTTAGGATAATCTCACCATATTATAAAGTTTTATCTCTCCATAACTCATTTTGATAATACATAGGTCTAAACAATATTGTTTGTAATAATCCCATCCATTAGAAAAAATTGAGATTTAAATAATTTAGTTTTTCTCTAGAAACTAAGTAAGATTGATAACTCTAGAAATAAGAGCATAAATCAAAGCCATCTAATTAAAATTTAAACATATAGGAAAAACATATTCTCCTATTTTCGTACATACTAACTTTAGCTAAATATCTTAAAAGTTATGGAAACACAAACGAACTTAGTAGAACCTCATCTCCTTATCAAGATATGCTATGACCAAAAATCATACATGATAAGTAAAACTTTAAGTACCAAACAACTAGGAATAAAAAATGTTTTCACTCAATCATGAAAATTTAGGATAAAAATCATTTGCATTAAGGATCAAAATAGTTAAATCATTGGATAACCTTAAAAATAGTAATAAATTAGTAGAACACCAAACCTTGTGTATAACTATCATTCTTAGATCATAACAATTAGGTAGATCTCTAAACATGTTGTGTACCAATGTGAGACATTGTACCACAAGTCACTAAGAAACTAACGTTCATTGATACTTAAGTGGTTAAGGAGAAGTGTGGAGAAAATACCCGTAGTTTATGTCTTTAAGTCTCTATTGCCAATCTTCTCCTGTTTCTTCAACCTTGCAATCATTCATCTCAACAATTACTTAGCTCTACTGTTTTATCCTTATTTAAAACAGTGAATACAACATGTTGAGAAAGTCTCTCAAAAAGGATTACAGTGGTAAATCCTCTTACAAACATTTCTAGAAAGAAATCTCCATTCCTTATAAAACATACTAATAATCAAAACATTCGTCCAAACCTTAATTTAACCAAAAACAAAAATACCTCAAACCTTGTTCTGATCCTGCGGATCCAATTGACAACAAGGGCGGAACCCTTTTTAAGGATCCGCCGAATCCGTGAGTTGTCAAATCCGACTATGAATTACCAAACACTCCTTACTGCACTACACACTTAATTAAACCCTCAATATCAACTCATAATCGACTCTCATCATCCCTAACTCAAAAATTAGATCCTTCATATCAATTCGTGCTTGATCACTCACTGTAAGTTCACTAATTTATTTCAATTCAAAATTAGGGTTCATGCAATTTCAATAATACATTTTCTTTTGTCAAAAGTTAATAGGAATTCTATTTTGTTAAACACTTTAACAAAATTCAATAAAACCAAAGAAACCTCTATTCTAATCTTTCAAATTAGAATAAATTTTCATAATTAAATGAATTTAAAACATTGCTAATACAAAATCAAAGAAAACGTCAAACAGGAATGTTTGGGGTATAAAGTGTTTTGTCACAAAACATATTTTCAAACATCATAATATGTCAAAGATAACCACACCTCCATATTTGTCCACATTTCATGTATTTTAGATTAGTGTAACTAAAACTATAAATTGTTTATGACTAGGAATATCATGCCTCCTGCCACTAATTACGATCACAAGAAAACAAAGAAGTACCTACCCAAACATCATCAAACAAAAGGACTCACAGAAGCGCAAGTCCAACTTTTCAAAGCTTTAGAAAGTCGGTATGTTCATGAGGGTAGAACCGTAGACTCTTCATTTTTAGAAGAAACAAACATTCGTGAACAAATGGCCACCATTCAATTTGATTCACTTCTCGACATAGATGAACCTATCATTCCTCGATTCATTCTCGAATTTTATGCCTCAGTAAAACTTATTTCTGATGACAATGGATCATTTAGCATCAACTTTAACGTAAACCAAAACTCCTACAATTTTCCTTTAGATCATTTTGGGGAAGTGTTACACATCCCAAGTGAAGGAACATGCTTCTACTCTGACAAATGGTCCTTAACCATTCTAAATTCAAATCTAGGAAGAGAACATCCATACGACACTCCCCTAACTCCTAAAGAAATTATCAGATATCATCTTTTTAACACTAGAACCAATCCAATTAAGAAACTTCGGGGCAAAGATGTCAATCGAGATCCATTTGCCATGGAACTCAATGAACTCAAACCTGAGTTCAAAAGACTCGAAGAAATTCTAAGATCTAATGTCATTAGTACTATTGGTAACAAAGATCACGTGAATGCTGGACTATGCTATATGCTCTATTGTATTTCAACTCATCAAAAATTCAATCTTGCTTACTATATCGCCAAAAGGATGGTTGATATACGTGTCCTAGGGAAAACCACATTGCCATATGGAATGCTACTCACTCGTTTGTTCAAAGCTTCCACTCCTATCCTTCCAAATTCTGTTGGTTTTGTCCCAGATTACCCCGAAATCAAACACACCTTTGTCCCTCTTAGTGACCATAGAGTGAAAGTAGGAAAAGGGAAACGAGCTTGTCTCTCATCTTCATCTTCATCATCTTCATCAGCTAGTGACGAAGATGGATTACCTAACTCAAAGCTTCCGCTATTAGATTACTTGAGTCAACTTCCATCTCTCAATAATGAATCTGCAGAAAGCCGACAAACAAAGGGAGTTCTAAAGTGTGCAGGACGATGGATGATGAAACTCCGAAAGGATCAAAAGAAAATACTCAAAGTATTAAAAGAAAAGCGAGAATAAATGAACGTTTGGAACAGTTGTCCTTTAGATCCTATATGATCATATTTCTATGTTTGTTAAGACATGTCTTTAGTACTTTATGCTTATGTGTTCTAGCTCAACTTTAACTGATGATAATGCACATGGTTATCAATTTTCCAAACTTATGCCACTGTTTGGCTTAAACATCATTCATGATGTAGTTTAATGATAAGGTCTATTTTCATACTTGATTGTGTTTTATTTTGTGTATAAGAACTAACTGATTATTGCAGATTGATAACACTCGAGGTTATCAATTTACCAAGTCTAAACCTATGTTTGGCTTAACTCCTACTACGGTAAGTTTCTAAGAACGGATTAACCTATGATCTATGGTGCGTTAATATTATCACACTTAGTTGTTTTGCTATACATATTAGATGTTAAGTAAGGTCTAGATGAATTTTCAGGTTTTCGTCGAATAACGCATAATATAACAAGTCTTCTGTTTAGTTTTAGAAAATTAGGGTACGGATCCGACGGATCCTTAAAGTTGGATCCGCCAAGGCTTATCGTTGGTTCCGCCATCCTCCAACCTGCGGATTTGGCGGACCCCTCACTTTGGTTCTGCACTTGGTACTACTTGGATCCGCAGCTTTCTAAGTAAGTATAAAACTTTTTCGACTCATCCCGATTCTTAAATCTTAGTGTTTAGTATCATTTAGGATTCATTCACTGATCATAATTCATCTTAGAATCATATAGGAATTCTTAGAAACCTAGGAACAAAATTTCCCACCAAAATTGAAATTTTTGAACTTTAGGTATGAGTTACCAAACCAATACAAATAAGGAACCCTTTTTAGGGATCCGTCAAATCCGTGGAAATATCAAATCATCAGATTTTCCACTATCTCCTTGTATTTAATGCAAATCCACAACACATCACTCAACCCAAGCTCAATGGATTGACTTCCTTGATATGACCTGCACAAATCTCTGTTCCAAACCATTAGAAACCATTATGAAATTCAAATAATATTTTATTGCAAAATTTGATCCCATCACACACACAGACTGAACTTACTTCTATTAATCAATCTAATTTAACCCTTTTGAGTCATTTCTCTGCATACTCTTATGTCAACTCCATTTCTATGGTTTGACTTTGTCAATAGGACAAACAACTTTGTCTTGTTTCAAGTCATAGATATTCACACTCATTTAATCCAAACACCAATCTTCATACAATTAGGAAGTATAAATTAGAACCTTAAAGATGATCATAGCACATTCAATCTCCACAAAATTCACATATCATTTCCAGAAAGTTCACATGTCTAGACCATACAGACGAACGGCTAGAATTAGTGTCAGACCTTATTGGTATGCAAACCCACTTCGTAATGTAACCTTTCCCGTTAGATCCTCAAACACCACAACAACTCCTATTACGACTCCCATAGTCAACATATACTCTTCTTCAAATTCACCCGCTACAAACTCATCCAATACAACAACATCACCTCCTACCATTACTCCTGTAGCAACCACACCACCACCCGCTCCCGCTCCTGCTCCATCACAGTCTGAGAAGTCTGCATTATCACCATCCTCACCAAAACTTAAACCTATGGAACTCTTTAGGACACCACCAACATCTCCACAACCACATCTTAAAGAATTAGAAGATCTTCCACTTACATCAACCACTTCTCCACAAATAAGTCTTGAAAACTTAGAACCCATGATAGTCCATTCTCTCCATCCGAAGATTCATGAACCTCAATACCATATCACATCAATTATCAACACAACAATTGCCACACCAATTGTCACCTCACCAAGTGTTTCCACAACAATTGACTCCTCACCACAATCATCGCCACCTAAAGAAAGAATCTCATCTCCATCTTCAAGCTTAATAATAGACCCATCACATGACATAATTACCACTCTTCAACACTTGGATGAATCAATGTGGATCAATAAAACAAACACTCAAGATGACAACAATATTGTCTCTAACCTCTACGACATTAGTAATTTAGAAACTAAATGGCTTGCCTCTATCATGTCATCATCAAAACAAGCAAAATAGAAGTTTGTAGTATCATCGCAATAATTACTTTTAAGATTTTATCGTCTCTAGGAACCTTCATGTGTAATCGTATGTTTGAGACTTTCGTCACAAACAAATTTTCAATGTATAATTGTGCTCTAAAATATGATATCTTGTTTTGACACAAAAAGTGATTTAGGCATACAAGATGAACACCCTTTAAGATTAGTCAATACTGTCATCATAACACCTTATTAGCTCAACATTATAGTTCTGCACCAAAACCTCATGAAAACACAATCATGTGTTTAACAAACCTCTTAAAAGAGATGTTTTAAGTCTCCTTAAACCTTGATTAGCTTGAACCTTCATTAGATCAAAACGACAAAAATTGACCAAATCAATTTCTGTCACACGGAACCCAAAGATAATAATGACGGAACCAAAATTTTGGATCCGCCCAATCCGTGGGTACCTGGTCAGTTTTTAACCATTTAGAAACCTAACAACCTTCTCGTAACCAACGAGTCTAGAATTTTCATCTCACAACTTCATTATCTAGAACATCTTCAGTGTCTAGAACGCCATCATAGGATCTCATCATCCTCATTCTTGATTTATATCAAGCAAGTCATTGTCAGTACCAACAGAACCATCATTCTCAACACATTCTTGAGCATCTAAACGTCATATAGGACCTTTTACATTGTTGTTTTAGGACTTTTTATTTCTTTCTAGGATGTCTTTTTATTGTACTTGTAACATCATTTCATCATTGTGACTTTTGTCACAAAATTTTCAATATCTATGAATGTGATGTTTTATGCTTATGAGTGATCAACATATTGCATATTATCATTATCATTGTGAACTAACATCATTATCTAACCTATATTATACCTTGATTATGATTGCCTTAGGTACAAATAATGATCAGACACTTAATTAGCATTCTACTTCTTCATTGAAGTCATTTATTACTAACACTTCATTTGCAGCATATCATACCCTTCATAGTATACGTTGGTACTCGAGAAGTGAGGAGTATACATCGAGGGGGAGCATTTCATAAATCTTTCATATTCTAACCATTTGTCTTGTAGGTTTATGCATCATTTACTTGTTACTCCATTTAGGGGGAGTATAAAACAAGGGGGAGCTATTAAAGTTCTCAAAATCGCATTCCGCTACGCACCTCTTCTTTTTGTTTCGACAAAAAGGGGGAGAAAGGAAAAAGGATTAAGTTTGCATAAATTTGTTCATACTAAGTTATTTCATAATAGTAATCAAAATTTGAATAACTCAAAACTTAATCTATATTTTTAAAAGGACTTAAACTATATTTACTTGTTTGCTTAAAAATATAATTTATGTTTTGTCATCAACAAAAAGGGGGAGATTGTTAATACAAATATCGTACTAAAAACGTTATTTATATTTTACGATCTTTGCTTATGTTTTGTTCGTGACAAACACAAAGTATATTCCTTAAGCAAATTATAAATACTAGTTAAAGTCTTTTTCAAAACACATCTTTTATTTAACATGATCACTAACATTATATTACATATACATGTGTATTTCCTTTAATGGAAACTTTAATTTAAAAGTTACAAAGTGACATCATGGTATACATCACAAATACAATCTTGGTAAGATTGTGTGATATCTTGATTAGATACTCAAGTTATATAGTTGACATTGGAAGATATTGATTTGACAACACAAGGATATGGAAAGATTTGAAGAGATCTCATGTGCAACATTAGCTGTCATACCGCGGATCCAAATCCATACAAAGACGGATCCCTTCTGAGGGATCCGCTGGATCCGTAGGAGCCTTGCCTTGTTTGCCTATAAATAGCAGGCTTGGCATTTGATCTAATCATCCACTTAGGAAAGAAAACACATACATTCACTTTAGTTACTAACCTCAGTAGTTATATATATATATATCATTGATGTTTCTTTTGTAGCAAAGAAGATCAAGTTAACAAGCTTCAAACAAGCAGACTGTTGTGAAGTTGTAGTATAGGTTCTGTGTAAACACTTTAAGTGTTTCTTATCATTTGTATCAGTTAGATCAGTGAGTGTGGTTAGTGCTTTAGTCCTCAAAGCACAAAGAGTGTAGGGAGTGGTTGTACCCGTGTAAAGAACTCGACATCTAGCTTAATGTCGGTAAAGTAATTAGGCGACGTCAGGTTGGTTCTACCTTGTAAAAGAACCCGGTGTTTAGCTTAGTACCGGAAAAGGAAGTAAGCGACGTGTAAAGGTTTTCTCCACCTTGAAGGGAGTTTGTTTCTTAGTGAAAGATGTCTCTCGAGTAAGCAACTCGAGGAAGTGGAGTAGGGCAAGGATAAGGATCTCTTGCAAACCGAACCACTATAAACACTTGTGTTATGTGGTTTGATCTTTCATCTCTTTATCTTTAGTTTATATTGTGTGATAACTTAATTTGTGATTGTTTCCTTTGAACTAACAAATTAAACAAAAGAAACGGTGAAAACTATTCAACCCCCCCTTCTAGTTTTCCACAAACCGAACACAAACCAAAAACCGCAAACCAAAAATAGAACAAACATATGCTATACAAGTCTATCAAAAATTCCAATAGCTATAAATTTATAAATAAGCCACGAAAATAAGCACATCGAGTAAAGCTATTATTAAAGCACAAAACGATTTTAACGAATACAAAATAAAAAGAAAATAAGCAAGCTTGGTGGGTTTTCGGCATACCCACAAGAAGAAGAAGGAGATGGTGGTGATAGCTGCGGTTGAATTGGAGTTCGACTTCGACATATGGTTAACCCAATTAATTCTTTTATAACTTCGATCTATCCATCTTTCTTGACCTTGTAGCGGATGGAGATGGCTTGGCGAGGTGATGGTGAAGGCGTGGCTGCGTTGTGGTAGTGGTGTCGATTGCTGGTATAGGAGAAGGAAGAGGAGAGAGTTATCTCTTCTCTTTTCTTTTTGTGTTGGTTTGATACAAATGAGAAAACACAGATATATATGACTTTTAACTGATTATGACCCATATGTTATGACGCTTCTGAAAACGAGTCATCCCCAATAGAAAATTTACTCGAAATGACTCTTATTTTATGACTTTGCTCTTTGCGCGTCATCTTGTAGCGTGGGTCATAAAAAGCGGGTCAAGGATAGCCCTTTTTCTATTGCTCTCCGTTATCATTTCATCAAAGAGCATATCGAGAAGGGTACAATTGAGTTATATTTTGTGGGTACTGAATACCAGTTGGCAGACTTGTTCACTAAGGTACTACCTCCATCAAGGTTTGTTGAACTAGTTCACCAAATTGGTATGCGGTGTTTGACTCCAGTTGATCTGAAAAACTTTCTTAAAAACAACTGAGAAAGTCAAACACCAAAATATTTTGTAAATATATTATCAAAAACAAAATACAAAAATATAAAACTTTCAAAAAATACAAAAAGAATCTTCTTTCTCCATGTACAAACTTCTTATCTTCAAAACTATGTTCCTCCATTAAAACAAATTTTGGTTTATATTTTCAAAATGGAACATGTTTTGAGGGGGAGAAAATTTTCACAAAATCATGAAGTTTGCACACCTTATCATAAGTCTTCAAGAAAAATTGTTTCTTCATCATTCGGATTAAAAACTCATTTTCAAAAGTTCTATGATCTCTCGAATTAAAATTTGCAAAAAAAAAAAAAAAAAAAAAAAGTTTCACAAAATAAATGCTAGTTCGAGGGAGATAAATGAATTTTTTCTGCAATGATCCCAAGTTAACCATGTGTTGGATTTCAAATGGAAAAGTAACAAATCTTTAATGAGTAAAGTACACAAAGGTCTTAAACTTTGGTAAAAGGACCTTGCATGAAAAATAAAATGGGCTCAGGGACTGCAAGTGTCCAACAGTCAAACTTTACTCTACACTTAGTGACACTAATAAATGTTTTCACAAATGTTCTCAAAAGTATCACACATAACCAAAAACCTCAACGAATCAGACTAACGATTTTTTTATCCTCGATTTTTTTTCACGATTGTGAGTTTCTAATTTCTTCATGGTTGTTGTCTAATCGTTCCCTAAATGTTTCAAATGATTTCAACGGTGAAAAAGGCATAATCAGAAACTAGGGTTTATGTAATTATCAATTGGGGCTTTTTTTATGTGTTCTTTATCTAATTAATCATTTCATATAGCTTTAGAGAACACTAAAGAATGCTCGATTGGTGTGTTTGTATGATTAGAAACAACATAGGTTTGAAATCAAGTGATTTAGGGTTCAAGATGTCGATGTCTTTGCTGCTACTACTAGGACGTTTGTTTGTACAATATTCATGCATTATGATGCTAACATGCGTGCAAAGTCTCAAATCATAACCCCAAACCATGATAATAATCGGAAAATTTTGAGTGAAAGAATGAATTAATCTGTGATCTTGTGTGTTGATTTGAGAATTCTGAGCATTTTGGAAGATTTAGAATGAGTTTTTTGATTTATCTGTATGCTTGTTTGTGCCTGATGCATTTTTCTGTGTGCAAGTACATGTCATCCCATTTAAAATCAAAATATGTTTCGTCAAAATTTCAACTATTGTCAACATGTTTCTTATGAAACATATTTTGAGTGAGAGAAAAATGGTCAACTGTTACAAAACTATTTCGTTCATGTAGTTGAATATTTTTCAAATCGTTGATAACTTGTGATGCTCATGATCTCTGCTGCATCAATCTCTCATGAGTGTTTTTCAAATTATAAAATTAGCTAGATATTATCGTGCTGTGTTTGAGGTCTTACAACTCAAATGAGAGAGGTCGAAGGGCTAAATGTGTCAAAAGGCTAAACTTGAAAGAGGATTCAAATGATGAGAAACAAGTATTTCAAACTCCACACTCTCGTTTTACACCGGTAAAGCAAGTGTGAAGACCAAAGTAAATTCGTTCAAAACCTTTCAAATATTCAAGATCAGAAATGCTTTCGCTGAAATATAAGAATGACTATGCTTTAAATATCTCAATTACCGGAAGATTTCCATTTATCGCAAAAACAAATATTCAAAAAGAACCCATGAGGTTCAACTTTAGATGGAAATTTTCTTTTTCAGATTTTAAAACTCAAAGGGAGACACCGGGTTTCTCAAACAATTTTTCAACAGAAAAAGAGTTTTAAATTTCCATTGATTCCACAAGTGTTATTTCAAAATGAAACACCGGTTTTCAGTCCTCGTTGGAATTCAATATCTTCAAATTGGATTGACACAACCTACAAATGTATTTTAAAATTTGGTAAAACCGTTGGCGCCGTGCTTAAATGGGTTCCCAAGGTTGTTGTCAAATCTAATAATCAAGCGACATCTGTAATTACTCTTAACATTCTTTGATGAATAATAATTGATTGCGTTTTCTAAAACCTTGAGCAGAATCATTTCACAAATTTTTCAAAAAGTATTTTTTTCAAAATACGATTCAAAGTTCTGCTCATGAAGACTATCCTTCGAATAAGTTAACATTATTTGAGGGGGAGTATTTTGTTAAAAGAAAACAAAATTTTGTATTAAGTCAATGGCTTGTGCACAAATAACAGTGCACAACCCGTTCTTTGTAAAGAAAGGACCCTGAGGTACGCTTCAGTGCCTCAATCCTAATATAAGGAGCGAAAGCTTCTTACTTTTGAGTAGAATTAACCAAATTTCTTAAGTTTTTCATAATTCTGCTCAAAAGAACAAGTATTCCCTCTCGTAATCAAAACCTTAAAAAGTTATTTCACTTATTGAGGGGGAGTATTTGAAATAATCTTTGTTCAAAACGATAAGTTCTTGTTGATTTCTTCCCACAAACCTCAAAAGGCATATTTTAATCAAAATGTTCTTCAAAAACAACATAGATATGCTATTTTTAAGGGGGAGAAAAAACAATATGTGATTAAAATATGGTAACAAATGTGAAATCTCATATGAGCTAGACTCAGATTTGACCAACAAAATGACAAAACCTAACTGTCAGTAATCGAAAGGACTTGTCCTGGACGGGTAATAATTTCAAGCTGGTCTAACCAGTGATGTAAGCGTGTCTCGAATAGGACTTGTCTAAGTAGAGTGTACCGTTTCGAGACACTTTCATTGAATATGACCAGGATGGGTAATAATTTCAAGCTAGTTTAACTAGTGATGTAAGCGTGTCTCGAATCGGTCATGTTCACTGAGAATCAATCAATTCAAAAGTGCGAACTCCATCCAACATGTGTAAATTTCTATTTAAAACTCATGAGCACATGTGAAGGGGGAGTATTTATGAAAAATCCAAAACTCTCAAAGTGTTAACAAAACGTATCTTTATATTAATAAACACTTTGAGAAATTTTCAAATGAATGGTTTTATGGCAACATAGATATTCTTAGTGTCGTAAGTGTTGCTAGATTTTTTTTTCTCATTCACTATTAATAAACACTTTGAGAAATTTTCAAATGAATGGTTTTATGGTCATCAAACCAATCTTCTCCACATCAGCGCCACATCATTATTCATCACACCAGCAAGCCTACCATCGTTTATGTGCTATGGTCACTACCAAACAAAAAATATAAAAATACCCACTTTATACAAACACTCTACAATATACCTCACACACACTCACAAAATAATAATGTAAGTAGTGTATACTTGGATTGTTAAATGTTGGAAGAATTCTAGAGAGAGAGAGAGATGAGAGAGTTGGGAACTCTAGAGAGAGAGATTGAAGAGAAAATGTAGTTGAATTGATTAAGAGCTCCAACCCTCTCCCTAGAGGAGAGGGGTATTTATAGTACATAATATTTGTGCCCGAGTGGGCTGTGAAGTGAGCTGACAGTGGGTAAAGACCCGACCCACTCCACGAATACTTTAACTACTAAACTATTACTAATATAACTAATCTAATATTAATAAGCCTACGAGCTATATAAATGCTAAATTGATACTCGGGGTGACCGAACCTTCATCTGAATATTTATATTCCTAACAATCTCCCTAAGGGAGGTCACCCCGGAAATAATAGTTCTAATTCTAGCATTTTATCTTCTGAACTTGTCTTCATAGCTCGTAGTCTTTGATTCTTCAAATTCATAGATCTTTGTGCCTTCAGCAGTAATCGTTTGATGACTGATCGGTTGTCTTGGATGATCTTTGAGTATTCTTCGAGTTTATCATCCAACATTTGTCTTCAAGTCATCTTTCAGCAGTATGTCTCCACGTGATGTGTTAATCTTTGAGTCGACATGCTCACACTTTTCTGGATCATGATTTTCAGCCTCAGAGTTGCGGAAGCAGTGTTGAAGGTCTTTTAGATATCATGATTTCTTTGAATAAGATGATGTTGAAGTGTGAACATGTGGTGGTGGATTGGCATCTTGTTTGGCAATCTGCTGCAACCGCATCAGCTGCAACATCAATCAGCTACAACCGCAAACCGCTGCAACAGCAATCAGCTACAACCGCCAGGTGTTTCTGCATACGACAGTTAGCAATAAAACATCCAGTACTTACAGGTTCGGACTTCGAGATTGTTAACAGCATAGTGTGAAAACTCTCTCTAATCCTTACCAAGACCGTTCCTAAATCGGAAACCCACAGAGGGTTTTAAAGATCAACCGTAGCAAATCAACGATTAGGTGAGTCGCTGGAGATCACTCCACGACTGTAGACCGTTTGAAACCGCCGCGATCACTAAGCGTAATCCACAAGTAATTACCGAAGTGACCTTCTTTCAGGGCTGTTTGATGTTGACCCTGGCAGGAATTTCCATTCAATCATTGAGAATTACATTTGTAAATTCTCTCATAAATGTTCTGGCAGATTGCAAAGATCTGCGTAGGACTCATAAGTTTACAACTGGTGTCATTAATGTTAAACAACCAGTGTAGAAGTAACACGTGTTCCTATGAGATCTTATTATGCATCTCGTGGCTCTAGACTCGATAAGTGCATTTTTGGTAGTCGGAGATTGGAGCGGTGTCTCCTGTTTCAATATCAACATAACTCGTAATGAGCGATCGATAGATTATGCAGGGTTCCCCGTGAGAATGAAACAAGTCCTTTTAAGAGAACTTGAGTGGTTTAGAAGGTTTAGTGCAGTGCGTCACTGGGTCCATGACGTCTTGTCTTCAATACCGGTGTTACCTTAGTAACCACCAGTAGCATATGAATTGAACCCGGTTTCTGCCCTAAGGTTGAATAATTGGAGGGCTATTTCTTTTCACCCTTTCTCATTTCATTTCTTTTTAATTCTTCAACCCCTTCTTTCTCCTTTCTCATATTACTCCTTTTTTCATATCATACCTAAGGACTTTCTAATACTAACTATTTGGTATTGTCCTTGGGTAGATCCCTCCGGCTCTGGCGGATCATAGGACGGTTTTCCTAACCTTAGCCACCTTATAACTTCATGACTATCCTATGTTGCCATTTACCAAAATCCTTGAAAAATCTCTCAAAGTGTTCATGATTATGAAACACATTTTGCTGATACTTTGAGAGTTTTATATTTTTCAAATGCTCCCCCTCAACATGTGCTCGGATGATTGTTTTATAAATTTGCACATGTTGGGTAGAGCTTGCACTTTTTGAATTGATCAACTTTCAGTGAACATGACCGATTCGAGACACGCTTACATCACTGGTTAGACCAGCTTGAAATTATTACCCGTCCTGGTCAAGTTCACAGAAAGTTTCTCGAAACGGTACACTCTACTCAGACACATCCTTTTCGAGACACGCTTACATCACTGGTTAGACCAGCTTGAAATTATTACCCGGCCAGGATATGTCCTTTCGATTAATGACAGTTTGTGTTTCGTCAATTCATTGGTTAAGTCTGAGCCGCGCTCACATGAGATGCCAAATCCTTTTTGTCCATTTGCTCCCCCTCAATATGTGCATCGATATACGAAAGAGTTTAGCACATATGGGAGAGCCTAACATTTAAGTCCAAAACATCACATTTTCATCAGGTTTCATATTTAAATCACATTCTCTCCCCCGATCAAAAATTTCAAACCTTTTGAGATTTGTGATCCCAATTGATTTAAATAAGTTAGAAAACATGGGAGAAAATGTGTCCGATTTAATGTATTCTGATGATGGAACATACTATGTTCCCCCTTAATCTAAGAGGGAGATTCACTGCTTATTATGCACAAAGTGACTATTATGACACAAATGATATTGACCTTTTTGCACAGATGATGTGATCATCCGCTTCTCTGAGGGAGTCATTGGTCAACATCAATTATCCATCCACCAACAAATCTTCTCGAGTATTGTCGATCCCCACTTGGCGAGATCAGAGTAAGTACTGCTTTGTTGAAGTGAAGGTGGTGGAGATGGTGAAGGTGTTGTTGTTGTTGTTGTTGCTGCCGATGTTGTTGTCGTGGTGAATTCCGAGCCAATCAATAGAGTTTGAACATCTGATCAAATGGTTAGAGCTGGAACTGGCACATTCATATTGGCTATGGAATCTGCATAAGAGTATCAACACAAATATACATGCATACAGATACACTATTCATTAATGGCTACCACATAGCATCTTGCCAACTCATAATACCATATTCATCTCATATTCAAACCACAGTCAGGAAATATATCAAACCACTATCTAGCATGAAGAGCAAACAACAATCATGAACATGGCAATTCACTCATATTTCAACATTCAACTCAGGATCTTAGGAACATGATTCTAACATGATAGCTATATACCTAAGCATATCCTGAGAACATATGCACTATATCAACAACAATTAATCAGTAATCGACTAGCAAAAGTCAATCAACATTTGAAACTCGTTCATTCAGATCATACATATACCAGCGGAGTATTCAAGAACATCAAACTCAATGGGGTTTCTAACTTCTTTTAGATTTTGAGTTTTAAAGTATTTAGGGGATTAAATGAGGATTCCAAAGTAACACAAATGAACCTTCTAGATACATAAAGCTAGGAAACTATAAGCAAATTGCACATAATGCCCTAAACTTTCTAGCAACTAACACATTTAGCCATTTGATATAAAGTTTAGCAATTTCCTCTTCAACTAATACCCCATTAACTACAAAACCTTTTCTAAGAATTATGAATTAATCAAGAAACCCGTTTGATGATATAAAATTTGAATTCACTCTCCCCCTCAATCAATGACCCGTATTCTAGTTAAAGATTTGTAGTCGTTGATTGAGTGACAAATTTTATGCACAATCCAAGTCTAAAAGAATTTCAAGCAACACAAAATCACCAAGTGTCTTACAAATAATTTTCAGAAGAATCATAGAATGAAAACTATTTGCATACAAAGAAGATTTCTCTTCTTTTTCAAGAAATGATGCACTGAAACGTACATCAGATCGAAGAAACATGGATATAAAGTAATCCATGCCCAGGTGAACATCACCCAGTTGGAGGAACAGCCGTCTTTTTGGCGACGTGCTTTCCCCATTTTGAAGCGCGGGTTGCTATCTAAAGTAATAGCAAGCCATGAGACATGTTTTAACAATCCATTATAACTTCTGCTCGAGCTTCATTTAAAGTCCCGTGTCATTATTGAATGACATTTCTAAGACCGTAAATGTTATCGATAAACAGAAGACATGCCTAGATGAAACTATTTTTGGTATTTTCTAATTTTCTGATTTTTTATGGTTTTTTTTTCTTTCTTGGTTTTAATATTTTTCTATTTACATTTTTCAGGTTTTATAATTTTCTATTTACAGAGTGGTATAAGATATGTACAAACAATATGTTTCAGTTTAAGACGATGATAACATGAATACCAAAATGAGGATACGTTCAGTATGTGGTGGACATCTGTAGTCAACATCTCTTAAACTTTCACCACCAAAGCTTTCGAGGCTCCTGAATAATCGACTGAACTTGAGCCTTCTCAATGTGAAGCTTTGATAGCTTCCCCCCAAACCGACAATCTTCCTTTTGAGCAGTTTCAAAGCTCTCTTTCAAGCTTACGAAAGGTAAGTGTACAGCGAAAACTGTAGCAAACCCCATTAAATATTGCTGCTCCTTTTAAGAATAACCGTTGAGATTCTTCGATCGGGGGATCATCAAGTAGATCAGCAACAAATCATCTCACACTTGAATAATTCTTCTCACATTTCTTCCCGCTGAAGACTGAAGAAACGCATACCAACAGTATCCAGAGACCACTTCCCCCAAGTAGTTGAAGTGATGCAGCCAGTCTCCTTATATGAAGCCCAAAAACCCGAAGTACACACTCAATCCCGTATGTAGTCGACATGGTAACACCAAGACAGTACCATAAAAGCAACTGAGTACCGGATGTCCACATTTCCTTCAGTAGGATACCGACTAACCATAGGAACCATCATACAATTGTGTACCTCTTTTATCATCAGAAACTGACTTTCTCTTCCCCCACGTAGTTGGAATGATACACCAAAGGAACGAGTTAAAACACTGATTTTCTCTGCGGTTATGACCTTTGTCTTCCCGGAATAACTTCAACTAAGAAGAAGTATAAAGTTCATCACGTGTACTCGTTGTGCATTCAGATGTATATCTCCTTCCCCCTTGCTGGTTTTGATACCTCAGAATCAGCAACACATTTTACGCACAAATACTTGACATCTTGTGAGAAGAACAAAATTGGCTTAAATGTATTCTGTGAGAATCAACAGCTACCGAAACTGTCTCTGACTATCTTTACCAACCCTCAAGTAGGCTATTTGATGAGATGACCGATGGAACGAACCCAATATACCAAACTCGACACTGAAGTAGAATTCCCCGTTGACGTGACTTGACCTTGCACTAATGTTGGAAGAATAGTGTAGAGAATTAGTGCTCCAAGCAAATCTCTAAGTACTCAATACCCAACCAAGGTATGAGACATTAACACCTCTTACGATTATCCACAACGTCATCGGCGTGTGACACTGAGTACTACATCGTAACTCCTTTAAGTGATAGTTACCCCGACTGCTGGTAACTAGATAACCTAAGTCTTCAACTTAAATCTTAAGCACGAGCAAGTTATCATTGAAGGTCATGCATCCAACCAACCCCGACTTCAAGATAGAGTAAGATCACGCCTTTGAGAAAGTCAACTTCAACCCCAAATAAGTGATACCTGATCAATTCCGTAGTCACAATTAGATGCCCAACAAGTGATTGTTTGTTTGCTCACTTGTTCACACTTCTCCCCCTCAAAAATTGCATATGAGGATGCCATTTTTGATTGAACAAGTGCATATGAGGTTGATCCACTGTTCACACTTCTCCCCTAAAAAATTGCATTCGAAATTGCATCTGATGGAAGTAGATCCACTTGATGTCTGAATGTGCATGGAGCAAGTATGAAGCCTTTAGATGAGAGTAGTCAGAAACAAGAATATTCGTATGACCATTTCTCAACTCTCAATCACCATATAGTTTATTCACCCTTCTCCCCCTCAAAAATTTCATATGTCGACCAACTGCCATTTTTGATAGACCAGGTGAATAAGAATATACTCCAATGTACGTTTATCCCCTTGATGACTGAAAGCATGAGAAGAACATGAGGCTTGATGAGAATGGTCATAAATAAGAAGACTCCTCTTCTTCCGAAGATAAAGCGCACTCAAGCGTACGCCTTTCTTTTCTTTGATGAACGGGGCCTGAAGAGATGTCAGCAGACGCCATCATGTTGACATTGAGAACCAAGGCTTGAACTGATGTGTTCAAACGTCATTGTCGATGAAGAACGAGGCCTGAACTAATGTGAACAGACGTCATAGTCGTTGATGTTCATCAAGCTTGAATTGTTTGAACCCCTACATCATGAGATATCACTCTTTTCGGCACCCAAACTCTGAGTCTTTCCTTAATACAAGGCCTGAGCGATGTACCTGCACTTAAGTAAAGACTTCCTGCATTGACATTAAGAGTTTGTTTGCATTTATATGGGTTAGTGATATCAGCATTTAGACCATTTGGGGTTTCACTATCAACCATGGTTTCGCACTTAGTGAACATCTTTCGAATAGGTATCCATCTAAGACCAACAATCTTAAAAGTTCTACCCGTCGGTATCCACCTAAGGCAAGATCTAGGAGTGTTTGGTTTCTCATGCACAGTGGAAGACTTGTTTAGAGAAGACCTTTGTTCTGCCTCAATCTGCCTATCAGGTTTCTTAATACCCCTCTCTGGTTCTACGGGTTTGTTGTTGTTTCTAGTCTTAGAGGTTTGAACCTTAGCACGAGCATTCAGTTCCTTCAGGAATTTTGTTATACAAACATCATGGGTTGCATTAAAAACACATTTCTGACACATCGAGCAAACAAAGTGTTTGGAATCAGAAAAAGATCTAGGGTTCTTAGAGTGGTCGGCTACAGGAATTGCCTTAATTGGCACGCAACTACTCTTAGAAACAGGCAAATTCCTAGTCTTTTCATGTGTGTTTTTCTTAGCGTCCACTAGGTTTTGATTCTGAACAATGTCTTTAAGTCTAACATGTTCCTTTGGTGTCACAAGTGGCACACGTGTTGAACTAATCCTAGAAGAATTAGATGCACTCATGTGATGTGGTTTAGCAACAGCATATTCCTTTTCACTAGGTCTAGATTGTGAAGTGACTGGTTTTGACAAAACTTTTTCCGCATCAACTTGGGAGGCAAACCGTGTTTTTGAAAACTTTGATCGTTCAGATTTAAACGCAGGCAGTTGTCTAACAACTGATTGGTTCCTAAGTGGTGGTTTCCCCAAGATTGATGGTTTTGCAAACTTAGTGTTCACACCATTTTCATTCAATTTTCTTAATTCGTTTTTCAATGATGCAATCGCAAAACCCTTTTCCTGAAGTTGAGCCTTGAATTCATCATTTTTGGCAATCAAAGTGGTAGTTTGCTCTACATTCTTAGTTTTCGTTTCTTTGATTGTATCACACAGTCCTTTGCAATGAATTTTCAAAGACTCATTTTCCTTAAACAATTCAGTCACTTTACGATCTAATTCAGCATTTTTTGTTGTAATGGCATCACTGTCATGTTTAGCCTTAACTTCATTACACATATCACACATCTCAGCAATACGTTTTTTCAGGTTTTTGATCGTTAAGTTTTTAGCTTCTAGCTGAGCTTTCAAATCATTTATTATAAAGAATTCACGGAATTCAGGGAGTTCCGGATTTTTACATGGTAGTTTAGTTTGAAAATTGTCTTCCTTTTGTTGCATTGCAAGTTCAAGAGAAATACAATGCTTTTCAAGCTGTAAAAATCTTTTAGAAAGTTCATCATAAACATCCTTTTCAACCATATCATTTGATTTGAAAAACTCAGCCGTAGGCAAAGCACTTGACGCATCATCATGTTCAGCATCCTGATCAATCTCTCCCCCCTTATGACTCATATTTGATGAATCAGAGGTGATATTGCTATTAGTCTTTTCCATCAGATATGTGTCATAAGTAGGTCTAAATTGATCAGTATGTTGTTGTTCATTAGAAAGAGCATTATCTTGATAAGACCGATGTACCATGGCAGACTGTGCTTGGTGATTTTCAGATTCGTAGGCTGCATTCTCACATAATGTGAAATCACCTCCTGTGCTGTCACCATCATCAAACTTGTCTGATCTTGTTCCATTCCCAATTTGTTTAGCCCTTTCATCAATGAACCCATTAACATTACTCATCAATTGTAGCAATGTTGTTCTGAACATGGCAACTTCAATTCCAGTGTAGTTTGCAAAACACCCTTTTGTCATTTGACTGTCATAATCATAGTCCACAGTGTATTGCGAATCAATGAACACCTGGAGTTGGTTGTTGATCACACTGAAAGCGGCTCTGGATCTTGCTTCAGAAAATTCTTCTTTGTCAAGCTGTTGTTCAAGTTGATCCAAATATAAAGTCATTTTGACTGTGAAATCATGAACATCTTGACCAAAGAGTGTTGTGAAAGCCTGTGTGTAACCCATCACGTATTCAGGTTTTTCAAACAGAACCTTGAGATGTGAATGAAGTAGACGAAAACATTCGGTGCGACTTTTCTTTGCATTAAGCACCATAAGTGACTGATGACGCTCTATTTCTTGTGAGTTTGGGCACGAAAATTCTTCATTAGTATTATCAGAATCACCCACGTTTATTTGTTGTACAGAACTGGAAGTCTTTTGTTTATCGTATTTGTCGTACAACTTGAGTACCTCAGATATGAAAGAATCTGAAGTAGTAGTCATGATGTAAACGTGCACGGGATTTTACAATTCTATGATTTAAACCGAGAAATAGATTCTTTCGCGGGATTTTACAAAAATCAAGAATGAACCGTGAAATGATAATGATAAATAGAGTATGTTGAGGGCGATGATGGATTGTAAGACTTCGTGAGCTGTTGTATGATTTTGGTTCAATGGGTTTAAAAGAGTCCAGATAACCACCGAAGTTTTATCCAATAAACTCGAAAAGTATCTAATAACTAGCACGATAGTTATATCCAACGAACCCGAAAAATTTCACCCAAGATTAAAATTAATCTCGGATGATTGAAGCACACTCGAAATCGTTGACTAAAATTTTACCACCCAATAAATTCGTCTTTGTGAAAGGAACTAATAATAGTTACTTCCCCAAAAGAACTTAAACCAACAATATTCAAAAAAACTTTAACAAATTGTCCTTGCGTTAACTAGTTGAAGCCCGATCCAGTTGACATAAACTTCGGCCCACAAATAGAGCGAATCAAGCCCACACCTAAACAGATTAATCTACTCTATAATCCCATACTTACCTCAAAGGCTTAAATGCTAATAGCCCTAAATTTCTACACAAAAAATACCGCAGTCACACCTAAGTGTCCTCTCACCTAACCTTTCTTCCCCAATCCAAATGATCAAATCACAATTTGATTTAACAAACCTTTAACCAAAAACTCAGCCACACAGAACTTATCTTCTCCCTTACCACAATCGATACCCAAAAAAAAAAAAACGCAAGGCTAGGTCCTTTTCTTTTTTCTTGAGTCCACGCTAAGCTACACAAGACCTGATATTCGTCTCAAGGATCTTGAATCAACGAGTTCTCGGGTAGGTGTCTTGATGTTTTTCAGATTATGTTGAGTCGAAAAGAGGAAGAGTGAATAGGAGGTCGAGTGAGTTAAGCTAGTTGTTAAGGTTAGATTGATTTTGGTGGGGTTCTTGTTTGTTAACAGTGATAGTTGTGAAATGAGATTAGATTAGAGGACTTTGTTGATGGTTGAATCGAATGGGTTTAGTTGTTGTTGTAATTTGTTGTTTGTTGTTGATGTTCGGATTTTGGATTTAATTTTGTTTTTGACGTTGTTGTAAATTCTTTTCGAATCTGTTGCTTTTGTGAAATGGGATGTGAATGTTATGTTCTATTGACTGTTGTTGTAAATTCTTCTTTGTGAGATTGATGTATGTTTAAGATGCAGCCCTTAATCTGTATTACACTTCAACAAACACAACAGTTCAGAGGGCAAAACGCAACACAAAGTTGCCTTATATGACTCAAATCGCAAGAAAATGCAAACTGACAAAAAGCAAGAACTGTCATTTTCACTTTACAGTTAAAGTCCAAAGTGCAAAAAGCAAACCAGGCAATTCGCAACTTCACAGCACATAACACCAAATCGCAACAGCCAATGTCACTATCCCAACTTTTGTTTTCATTCTCTTT
Organism: Artemisia tridentata subsp. tridentata; assembly: GCA_021014915.2. Lineage (NCBI taxonomy): Eukaryota > Viridiplantae > Streptophyta > Magnoliopsida > Asterales > Asteraceae > Artemisia > Artemisia tridentata. The sequence continues at coordinate 83,097,612 of CP139504.1, forward strand.
TAGGCTACTGTCCAAGTTAGTGCATACAACAAGCCAAAAAAAAAATGCAACCCACTTTATCCTTAGTAGTTCAAAACGCAACAAAGAACAATGTCAAGTTTGAACCAAGAACAATTTTATGCCAATGCACCTTTAACCACAAATAAGCCACAAGACTTTGAGATGCCAAGTAGCAATAGACTGGAAAAAACAGTTGAAGCCCAAAATAATATTCGAGTAGTGCACTAAAAAGCAAAGTAACGAATTGAACAAAAAGAAGTAAAACCAAATGAGGACTAAGTGAAATAAAAAAACAAGCAGCAAAGGAAACCACCAAGAATTTGTTACACCAAAACAGTTTAAGGCCCAAAATTGTTAAACGTGATTTAAAGCCCAAAACTTGAAGACTTGTTGATTTAACAGATTCCAACAAGACCAAATTTAGAAAACAAATTCTAACAATAACTAAATTGTTGAGATTTAAGAAAAAAAAACAAGTCCAAGTACACACTGGCGGAACTACATAGAGCCCAGGGGTAGCGGTCGCTACCCCTGAACTTTTACCCGGTAGTGCGATTTTTGGCGATTTTTGACGATTTTTGGCGATTTTTGGCCATTTTTTAGCGATTTCGCTACCCCTGAAACAAATTTTCGCTACCCCTAAACAAATTTTCGTATTTCGCTACCCCTGATCTCGGCTCCTGGTTCCGCCACTGCAAGTACACACAATTAATTGAACCTAACCATGGCTCTTGATACCAATTGTAAGTAGTGTATACTTGGATTGTTAGATGTTGGAAGAATTCTAGAGAGAGAGAGATGAGAGAGTTGGGAACTCTAGAGAGAGAGATTGAAGAGAAAATATAGTTGAATTGATTAAGAGCTCCAACCCTCTCCCTAGAGGAGAGGGGTATTTATAGTACATAATAATTGTGCCCCGAGTGGGCTGTGGAGTGAGCTGACAGTGGGTAAAGACCCGACCCACTCCACGAATACTTTAACTACTAAACTATTACTAATATAACTAATCTAATATTAATAAGCCTACGAGCTATATAAATGCTAAATTGATACTCGGGGTGACCGAACCTTCATCTGAATATTTATATTCCTAACAAATAATTATAATAATAATAATAAAACCCCGCTTTCCTTGATTTTCGTTTGGTGGTGAAGACCACCAAACAAGTGCAAAAATGCACCTTTGGCACGTGGTGGAGGTGGTCTTGATGGTCTTAGCACGTGGTAGAAGCCATTAGGCTACTGATAACGCTCATTTCGTACATGTTTTAGTCGCGTTATTTCTATGTTTGTGCATTGTATATGGTTGTATTTGTGAACATTTTACGCTTAAAAGGTACAAAAGATGTATTCAGGTTCAGGTACAATCAAGTCCAAGGGAATAGCTAGAATGATGGGAAAAGTCGCTAAATCAAGAGCTTATGCACAACGAAAGATTTTACCCATAATAAAGACCTCGGGAAGATCATCAAAGATAAAGAATCAAGTTACAAAGATTTTCGAGCTCAAGAAAAGATCAAGTGTTGATGAAATGAATGAGAAGTTACATGTAAAGTTTGCTTTGAATTATGGCTTACTTCCTCAACCAAAGGTTCAAGAAATACAACTAAGGCTTAAGTTCAACCCAAGGTTCAAACTGCCATGCCAACCTTACTCCAAACCTTGGGCTGGAATCTGAACCTCAGGTTGAGACTTCAACCTTGGGTTGATGCAACTCCTGGCACTCTTAATGACTATCTTTAATGAACTAACCCTTCAAATGGATGATCATTACACCACATTTACTTCAAGTCCAGATTTTTAATGACACTTAGTGTCCAAGAAACTTGCTTGGTGGCCAAGGGGAGTCATTCTATTAATAAGTATGCTTGGTTAGAGAGACAACAAGACAACAACACACAAGGGATCAAGACACATAATTACACACTACAACTAATCTCTTAATCAAATTATTCTCTCAAGAAGGCTACAAGGAAGAAAACGCAGGAAGAAGTTAGCTTATATTCATCATTCATCATTGTAATCATCAAAGGAATCATTGTTGATCATCTCCTAATTGTTCCTAACTCTTGTAATCATCATTACAACCTTTGTAAGACTTCTTAATCATGTTTTCAAGTGATAAATTTTCTGTGGTTATTTCTTTGTTTGCCATGAGTGGCTAAGTGCCTTGTGCACTTGCCTAGATGATGTTTGTTACATGAATGTTGATTGATTATGACTCTATGGTTCTAGTTCAATGAAAAGCTAATGCTAAGATCGAATTGTGCTTTCAAGTTTTCATAAACAAAAGAGCTATCAAGTTTGGTTGATTATTAATGGTGTAATAGGTCGAAAGAGACATTGTTATTTAATCAATTGTAAACCTTTGTCTATGAAGGTGCTACCTTATGTATTGACCATTTCATATGTAACTTGGTTAAACTTAGAAAACTAAAAGTGTAGTTGTCAATTACTTGTGAAACGATAGCGAATCAAGTGATTGAATTGTGTTAGTCTTGTTTGATCAAAACTTAATATTGTTTTTGTCATCTTAAAATCTTGACGAGGATTGAAAGTGTTGAAAACAAGAGTATTAGTACACCAACTAATCAAATTAGAACACCATCTAATTTTTTGATCATAATCGATTTGAACCATTGTCATAATCATATCAAGGGAATTGTGCAAACTAGTCTAGGCAAGTGTAGTTTTAATATATTGAATTTACATCATCATCATTATTTGCTTGCTATTAGAATCATTGATAAAGCTCGATTTTATATTCAACTCACTTTTCATAAAACTAAACAAATCCTTGTGAACGACCTCGGCTTACCATATCACCTCTTGCTACACACGGACGAGTATACTTGCTCGTATGTGTTTCGTTTGAATCATTGGTAGATCGTGTTATAAATTTAAAACTTGCACCCTCGGGACACATCAGCTACTCGTAGTTGATCGGTCACAAGGCTTGGTCGACCGATATTTTGGTCGGTCGAGCCTACTGTGGCAAAAACCAAATAATCGGTCGTCAGTCACAAATATGAAATATGGGTCGATCTTTCGACCGAACTAAAATCCAAAAATTCATACCGTTTGAAAAAAAAAAAAAAAAAAAAAAACTTTATCACTTTTACAACCTTATAAATATCAGCCTCAAACACACTTCTAAATACACAATTTCAAACACAATTCAAACAACTTCTCATCCATATTCATCATGTCAAAAAAAAAAAAAAAAAAAAAAAAAAAAAAAAAAAAAAAAAAAAAAAAAACTCCCACATCAAAAAACCGACGATCCTGACTACCCAAAAATGCACCGAATTTGAATTTCTCGCCGGATTCAAATTTCAAATTAACCGGCATAACACTACCACAAAATCGGGGTCTTCGCTTTCGTGCTCCCGCTTTTGAATATCCAACACGACTACCACAACCAAATCAAAATCAAAACCCATTTTACCTTAATCGTCCATTTGTCCCACCGCAGCGTCCTAATATGGACTATCACCAAGAACCAAGTGGGTCGTCGTATTATCCTAACATGGATTTCTCGCAGTCTTCCCAACCGTATCAAGATTATTCCCCGCTTCGGGGTGTTAATCTTGATATGAATTTGGAGGATTATATGGCAGACTATCCGACTCAACAACACTCGACTCAAAACTATCCGAGTCAAGATGCTTCGATGGGGCAAGGTTCGGGTCACGGTTCGTACCACAGTTCGTACCACGCTTCCATGCCTGTTGGAGACGATGACGATGACGATGTCGAGGAGACGTCACCCATCAAACCAAAGAAGCCTTCGAGACGTGCTACAAAGGCGAAGGACAAAGGCAAAAAAGGCCGAACCAGCCAAAAAGAACGAACCATGGATAAAGTCGGAAGAGATCGTGCTTTGTAGAGCTTGGGTTTATGTGTCGGAAAATTCCGAGAGAGCTACTATCAACAGGAATGGGTTTTGGGAGGAGGTGATAAAGTACTTTGAAAAGGAAACTGGTTCACAAAGAACGTACGACTCGATCACGACCAAATGGAAGAATAGGATTCGTAGTAGGGTTGGAAATTTTTGTGGTATTATGGATAATATCAAGGATAATCATGGAACTGGTGAAAGTGATGCAGACCATAAAGAAAAAGCTCTTAGAGAATACTGTGTGATTTACGGTCATGATTTTACATTGGAGGATTGTTAGAAAATTTTGAGGAACCATGATGCTTGGAAGAATTATGAGATGCGTACTTTCAGAACGAATAGTCGGAAGAAATCAAAGGGTTCTACAACTACCTCGGGGTCGACAAAAGGTCCTTTAAATTTGCAAAACGTTGGTGATTCAGATGATGAGGAAGAGACTAGAGAATCACGACCACAAGGTCGTGACACAACAAGGAAGAAATCATCCTCCTCCTCTCGTGATCCACCAGCATCATTTGTTAGTTCGTTAGCCCAGAGCTTTTTCAAGTTCAAGCCGTCAAAACCGGAGAAAAATAAGGACATGGAAGAGTCGTACTTGAAGTTGAAGGAAAAAGAGCTAGCGATGAAAAGAGAGAAAATCGACCTCCAATGACAGCAAGTGGAAATCATGGCCCAATCAAAACGGGAGCAAGACTTGATTTTCTATAATTCAGCAATCGACCAAAATTTGCCCTCACGACAACTACAAGAACTTTTGCAGCTTAAGCCAGCAATCAAGGCACGCTATAACTTAGATTACTAGTTTAAGTTTTTAATAAGTATTGTAATGTTTAAGTTTTATTAGTTTAAGTTTTTAATTTAGTATTGTAATGTTTTTATTTTTAATGAATTTTAAATTTGTTGTTTAAAATATCTGAATTAAAAAAAATAATAACTTGGTCACCTACTGTGGCAATTTGGTCGTGTCTTGTCATCGGAGATAGAAAACTGATGTGGCAGGGTCATGCTTGGACCCGACCATGAGCTTTGGGAACTAACCTTTTTATAGAGATAATTGAACTTGCTTATGATTGGTGGCCGGGAGTTGGGGTATAGTGGGGTCTAATGTCCCCCTTGTGACCTTGTCCAACAAATAATATATTTGATTGATTTAGAGAGGTCTTCTTATCTACAAATTTTGGTTTGTTGAGGAGTAATTTGGATCTTGGTATAAAGTTTCTAGCATAGTCCATGTTCAATAAAAAAAATTTCTCTGCTTTTATACGTAGCACTTTGTATATGTAAGTAAAATAGAAGTTGTATCGTAAATTCATATAATATATGTCTAGTGTTGTTTGATATATACGTCATGTTTGCGCACATAAACAATCATACATACATTTTATCAAGGTCTTTTTGGAAGCAGTATCTCTACCTTCGGGTATTAGTATGACTATCTACATTCTACTTATCCATATTCCGCTCTTGCCATAATTTTGTTATCTTTGTTTTATATATTGAATGGTGTTTTGATGTATTTTCTGAATTAGTCCGTGATGTAATAAGCCTTTGATAAAATAAAACAATGCCGAGTAATGAGTTTAGATCTTGTAAGCAAATTCAAAGTAATGGGCTTGGGCTAATTATCAATTCTGTTGAACTAGGTTGATTGGGCTACCTTATTAAAGTGAAGAACCCTCAAAAATAGACAGGACACACTTTGTAAAAGTTGCACCAATACTGATAATTACTTGACCGAGTTTATTCTGTCTCTATACTTTATTATGTGCGATTTAGAAGCACATAACTCTTGTATATGATCGTCCCTATTAATATTCTATCCACAATTACAACATTCAAGGACTGCATGAGATAGGTAACTGCAGTTGTGACATTGTTTGCAGTCACATAACAAAGTTGACTTTTTAGACCAAGATTTTCAGAGGAGAAGGTAATTCAAATATCTTTCTTTTATCTTACATTATATCATTTCCTCCTTTATATGCTCGACATTTATGTTACTCATTGACATTTTTGTTTAAGAACACGTTCATAACGCTGTAAATCTTCTTCCCTTAATATGCCTCTCATTAGTCATTACACTATTCATGCGCTTGAAGTATATAGTTCTCAATATGCCTATTTAGCACGGCATAAAATCCAAACACTATATCTTATAGTTTCACATTTATGGAGAACTGGCAGTATTAACTGGCATTGGATGTGACAATGTCAACAAGTTTATAATGTTAAGTTGGTATAGTTATGATTTAGTTAGGGTGTGTACATCATATTAAATGTATAGAGGATGTAATAGGTGAACCATTAATAGTCTTAAAGTGGCATTTTGCTCCAACCAACTGCAAACACACCACAAACACACCCTTAGTTTCTAAGATGGAAATAAATAAGTATAACAAACACATATGTATCTGTGTTCATATGTGTATAGAGGGAAGATAATTTGTACATATTGGCACCAAATCTAGGACTTGCAGAGAATATATAGCCCAACATATTTTGCCATTATTAATCATGTCTTTTATGACAAAGGTTCAATTATTGTATATGTTTCATAACATTTAACATTTTTGCTATTTGTTTACCATTTGATTATGTTTGCAGAAAACAGTTCTGTCAGTGGATCTACAATGTTTAGAGTGTAGGAAGAAGGTGATGATGCTAATATCATCTATAGAAGGAATAAGCTCGATAGTTCTTGACCCTTCCAAAAACATAGCAACGGTTATCGGTGAGGCTGACCCTGTGTCTATCATTAGAAAGGTGAGGAAGTTGAGACGATCTGCACATATCATAAGCGTGGGACCTGCCAAGGAAGAAAAGAAAGACGAGAAGAAAGATGAGAAGAAGGACGAGAAGAAAGATGGAAAGAAAGATGAGAAGAAAGATGTGTTCATTCCTTCCACCCCAATACCATGTCACAGATGTGATGTATGGTATGTTATTGATCAAGATAATGTTAGCCCTTGTAACATTAAATACTCGATTGTGAAGTTCTATTTGTATCTTCATTAAATTGGTGCATCACCTGAATCTCAGAAACCATTTATTCTTTAATCATAAGACACAGCAACTAGAATTCACACCGGAGAGAAAACTTGGTTCTTTCACCAAGATTTACGAAATAGCCTTCTGTTTCTTTCACGTTCCAGATAACCTACGAATGAGAAAATTGGATGCATTTATCATTTAACCTGACATTTGAATAATGCTGAAGGAATAAAATTCTCACGACTGCCATATTCAACAAATTTATGCAATTTGGTTAATAAATTCCAACTATATATTTGTTGAATTTCTGCCAAACACGCACATGTATAATTAGTGACATTCCTTAACATTGACTGAGTAGGATTAGTCACACTTGATCCAACTTCAGACATGCTAATGTTACTGGATCTAAATTTGTGAAAAAAATGTCACTACTATTACTAAAATAAGTAGGTAAGTAAGAATGTATCAACTATGAAGAATTTGAACTTGCGTATCTGTAAAGTTTACAGAATTGAGATTTAGTGTGACTAAAATTTGAAGACGATTGAGATATTCATAGTGGTTAAGAAAGAGTTTTTGGATGAATGAGGGCCAAGCTACCCTAATAGAGTAGTCTTAAGTGGTGGTTTGGAGGTCTAAAATGCGGCAAACTTCTCCAGACATTATGTGGTTTCTTGTATATGTTTGGACACAAAAATTACCTGATTAAGTTATTTGATTTACATTTCCATTGTCATTTCAATCATTTGGTTAAGATCACAGCCATTAAGTTTAAAGCCAGCAGCAGCCACAAATGAATACATGTTCTGTCGACTGATTTTCAAATCTGGAATCAAAAGGGTACAAAAGCTTGGTGTAAATAGAAAAAAAAAGAACACAAACAACAAAGATATACTCTCATAGGAACCCTTTACAATTTCTAGACACATGGTAATCTATAAGGTCACATGAAATCCTAGCACAAAGTTCTTTGATATGTAGGAACATAGTGAATAAAAATTCAAGTTAATGACAATTTCATAGATTTCTGCAATGTACCTTTGCGTTTGTTGAACCACACAAGAACTTCAAACCTCCATGCCGCAAAAAATGAACTACTACCTCAAATCTTCATGTTTATCAAAAATCATCTTTGGCAAGAAACCAAAATTCTCAACCTTTAATTTACTTGAATCCGAAGAATCGTGTACACGAACATAGGACACAAAACGATAACAAATACCATTCTCTGTAACTGGTAAAGATGAGTACCAAGGACGGAATACAGCGATATCAACAGGAGGTATGAAAGTATCACAATCGATATTTGCATCAACTTCAGTCATGTGGATAGCTTCACAAAGTGGACCATTCATGGCTTCCCTATACAAAAGTAAATCTCGAGTTAAAAAAGATATATACAAAACTAGACATATATATACTACATTATAAAGCATTTGGGACTTCCTATAAAAGGAAGTCTTAAAATTCTAAGACAAAAAACACTTACTATAAAAGGAAAATTAGAAAATTAATGTAAAGTTTGAAAATTTAAGTCTCATTTAAATCATATAGTAACCCCTCCAATAATGATATATTTTAATAGAATTTTTTTTATAAGAAAAGTTCACAAAACTTATAACCACCAATTTAATGCTAACATTTGAAAAATAAAAGTGCTAACTATTTACAGTATTAATAATTTAGACGTTCTACTTTTGAAAAACATATATCTACTTATCTGCTACGTTATAAAGTATTTGATACATGCTAAATAAGGAAGGTTTAAAATAAAAAATATTTGCTCGCAACAAAAATAGTCACCCGGAACCCGCCGCTGCATTGCACGGGTACCCTTCTAGTAAAGTAAAAATATATGCTTACCTTAATACTTGTCCGCCGCCTATGACAAACACTTTTTCTATCTCCAAAGAATAAGGAGACTCTGCTAGCCGTTCCAAAGCAGAAGGAATGCTATTACACGTCATAAAATTGTTTGAAGTAGTAACATCAGATGTCGTTGACCGAGTCAACACGACATTAAGACGTCCAGGAAGAGGCCGGTATTGAGAAGGGATACTTTGCCATGTTTTTCGACCCATGATAACAGCATTCTTTTTTGTGGGATCTGATGTACTCATTGTTAGTTTCTTGAAAAACTTGAGATCCGAAGGCAAGTTCCATGGCAACTTGCCATTTTGCCCAATTCCCATATCACGAGTTGCAGCAACTACAACTTGGTAACTCCTTTGAGAGTCCGGCTGCATTCTCACATGGGAGTTGACTTTCATAGCTGAATAGTTACTGCGTGTTTTGCATTTTGGAAACAGGTACAGAGGTCCTAACAAACGGGTGGAGGTTGACAGCACATCATTAAGGCTGTGTTTATTGACGGTAAACAATGGTTTACTGATGATCCTAGAGAAAATCATAATCGATCAAGTGTGCCTACAATTGACCCAAAGTCGAATACTCGAATGTCTAAAATAAAGTTGTTGGCTTGTATGCAGAGGCCTGAAAACAGTGGAACTCCAAAATGTGTCTTTAGTACATATAAAATTATAGTCCAATATAAAATTCTAAGAAGATTAGGCTAGGTGGCACTTCTCGACCAGCTTAACTTCAGCTTATAGAACACGGCAAATTAAATGTACCAGATTTAAAAAATCCAGGGATGCGTAGTAATAAATTTCCTCCTCCTATTAGCAACTGTTTTCGAAAAAACAGGCATGTCAAGTGAGTACCAGACTTACACTCATTTATTAACAAGAAAGGAAAACATATCTAGATTCCACGGTGAAACTTATTATTTAGAAAACATAATCCATAGCCAGCCATTTTTATTTTTTTTAGAACGGCAATTTTTTTCACACCTATACCACCTATCTCACAAATGCCTCTAGCCACAACCTCAACCAGGGGCGGCTCTTGGGTACCACTAACCAAAAGGCCTTGTTATGCTACTTCACTGTTCCATCCCATTTCTATTTTAGAACCACTACACAATATTACATTTCCATTTCATATCAAATCATAAAATGAACAACCAGTAGGCAAATTATACATTAAAAAAAAAAAAAAAAAAAAAAAAAATCAAATTGTTTGGTTTATAAAAATAGTGATTATAAGAATTGAAGGTTATGGATTACGAACCTTTAAGAAGTTCAATTTCAGAGCTTCATGAATCTACAAGGTAGGGGGTTTTCTTTTTCTGTGGAAATTGGTATATAGTTTCACAATTTATATAATGTACACCAGCGCCCCCTGTAGTATATCACTATCGGCAAAATACACCCATATAGTTTTTTTATTGGCAAAACATAATAATAAAATGAGTAGACCGAACTCAACCACTTTACGACAATGTTGACGCAAATTTTGGAAACTATGAGGTCTTCATATGAATAATCATTTTGGTTCGGTAATACGGAACCTGAAATAGATTTTCTTAAATTTTTGCCTAAGCTAAAGCTGCAAGAGTACGTGAACCAGCTTGTGGCTATAATCACTAAAATGTTGGGTGTGGTGAGCCCAGAACAGGGTGAAGATAATCAATGACCTAACTATGTACTAATGAATGGTTACCGGATATCACTTGGAATTGTGTTATCACTTTCCAAAGTAAACTATTCGACCCTATTGCCTGGGTATCACGAATATCTACTTGGGATAAGACCAAATGTTCGTTTTTGAATTAGGCACAAATCAATAACCCTTGCGCATCCAAGTGTTTATGTTTTCTGTTCTATATCTTCATGCATGATTGACTTCCAATTTATAGGAAAATACTCATAGCTAGTCAAATGAAATTATGAGGATTAATCGGCACATTAATCGCCTCATAATTATTCCCATTATAGCCAATAGTGGTTACATGACCAATTAAACGTAGTCATAAATGCAGTTTTAACTGCCACTTGAATATGTCAGAGTAGTTACATACTCATTCCAGCAGTACTAACTTATGCCAACAGTAGTAACTTGCTCCAGCAGTACTAACTTAGTACTAGCAGTAGTAACTGTGCTCCAGCAGTACTAACTTAGTACTAGCAGTAGTAACTCTTTGAATGATTGAACCTTCTGATGAGTTACTCCCAACCACTATTAGAGTCAGGGTAATCAGGGACTTAATGGGTGTACACTCCGTACCTCCAAACCCATTTCCAAGTATGATCATATCCCTCAATTGAACTAAATTTTCAACAATCCTCCCCAATTTAGTACAATTTCTTTTGCATGAAAATAAACATAAAACAAAACATGTGCATAAATGAAAATATCTTGAAGATTGAATTCCCATCTTAGTACATTACACGTTCAAATACTCGAGAATCAGGGTGTTCTAAGAATTGAACCCTTCAACCCATCTGAATACCTGAAGATAAAATACACATAAATTTTCAAACACTTAAACGCTCCTGACACTAAATAAGCCATGTGTCCATATCCAATTCACAAATGTTGTAAGAGCCAAAAGTCCAAAGCTCCATGAAGCGGCAAAACTTCAACATTCACATAGGTGGTTCCTCTTTATTCATGCTCCTGCTTAGCACTTTTTCAAAGAAATTAACCATTAAGAAGTAAAGACTTCATCCTCATTTCCAGAAGGTTTCGAGAACAACCTTGGGATGATTGTAAAATATGTGCTCCAGTCCACTGAATGTTCAGCTTTCCACATTGAACTCAGCTCCCAAGTTTTCTCAGGAGGGAGTTGGGTGTCTTAGCATTCATTGACTAAGTTGGACCTTAAACCTATCCCTTTAGCAGAATTTATAACCAAGTCTCTAGCCAATCTCTTCGTCAAGTGATCAGCTAAATTTTGTTGAGATCTAACAAACTATATAGATACCACCCCATTCATGATAAGCTCACGAATCATGCTATGCCTGACACCTAAGTGTCTAGACTTCCCATTGTACATCTGGCTATAAGCCTTTGCCAATGTAGCAGCACTATCACAACGGATGGAAATATGTGCTATAGGTTTAGGCCACAATGGAATATCAAGAAGCAAGGTTTTCAACCATTCAGCTTCTTTACCAGCAGCTGCTAAAGCTACAAATTCAAATTCAATTGTTGAACTGGTGATGCAAGTTTGCTTCTTAGATGCCCAAGAAATTGCACCTCCACCAAGTAGGAATACCCAACCACTGGTAGACGAATTGTCTTCAGTGTTACTGATCCAACTTGCATCAGTGTATCATTCTAATGCTGAAGGATAACCAGTATATGAGAGACTATAATCCATAGTCTTCTTTAGGTACTTAAGTACCCTTTGAACTGCTTGCAAGTGATGAGCCCTAGGATTACTAGTATACCTTGTAAGATCCTACAAAAATCCGTTACGATAATCTTTGTTAATTTATAATAACCTCAACTTCCCGTCTAACAAGGCCCATTTTTACGGGGAAATTTAAAATTTTCTTTATTATACTATACTCACGACCAACACAAGATTTGTATAAGTCTATATATTTTATATGAACTATTGTCACTTTGATATTTTTATTTTTATTTTACATTATACTCTTTACGTAATACGAATACTGAACCCTATTAGATTTTATTAACGTATACGCTCTCCGTCAAACTTGTTACACGTCTAATATTTTTAGTTGGAGTATATTAATAAACTTTGACATTTTTATAAACGATGTATTTTTACGTTACCTAGTTTTAAGTTTCGCGACTTAAGGACTTAACATTAGTAATTACCGGAATCAAACTATACCTCAAACTAAATTAAATATAGAAGCGTAGCTAATATTTGCTACAAGAATTGCCAAAACATGCAATGTGAACGTGTAAGGACTATTATCATGCAATCTTTCCAAATCAAAGTATATGTACGTGTAATATGAACTAACCATAACATACAATATTGAAACGTGTATACATTTGGAATACAGTAATCTTATGAACGTGTATAAATTTTGTGCCATGCAATCTTCCATTCAAATATGTCTAAGTACGTGTAACATCCATTGCCATAACATGCTAACTATATACGCGTATAATATTTTGATATCTGATTCTATATAAGCAAACACCCTCACATATCAACTTGATAACTCTCACTCTCCCTCACCTATAAATCGATTACCTTCAAATATATACCCCGAGAAACCCTCCTGTTCAAATCATTGAAGAAGGTTAAGGCCTTTCACAAGCTTCTGAAGTCGCCTCTCATACGTAACGAGCTAACTCAGCTCCTTGGCGATCGATCACAAGAGCTACCATTCCATTTCCTTGTTTCCGATCAATATTCCATCTCGAGATGTGTTGTAAGTCACACTTGATTCTTTTTCTATTCTTTCTTTTATCTAAAACCATTTCATATATCGCACTGGTTCACGTCGATCATGTAGTCGCATAGTTTCAATTCCTTTTGCGTTTTCTTTAATCCATAACATACGTAGAATGACCACCAAATCCTTTGGGTTGGCTAATGAATAAAAACACATACCTCACAGGCACACTAATGTATCATTTTATGTAAACATCACACTTACAAGTTTCATTTTAATATAAAAACGCTCTCCTTTATTCATTAAACATAGATAGTAATTTCCACCTTAACGGTTGGCTAGGAAACGTGAACATAACTTGCCTTATTTTTCTCACACTCTTTTAAAAACATAATGAATCGTTATCACACGCACGTTAGTCACAAAACCATAAAACTCACCAATATAAGTCATACGTATAAAATGTTAACCTCATGCTAACTTACTTTGATCTCATAAAAACATATGCATACACTAGTAAAGTGGAACTTTTGAGATAAAGGTAAATTACATAGCCCTAAAATCACAAGCACCCTTCAGAAATCTCATTCCAAAAACGTTATATAGGACCAAGCATTTTTATACATTCAAAACGTGGGTTTTTAACTAACCATTAAACCAAATCAGATAAACCTTTGATAAGCCCACTGGAACTATCTTTAAAAATCCATTCGTGAGCCCAAGTCAAAACCCAATAAGCTTTTAAACCCAATTAGCCATTTAAATGTTAACGGGCCTTAACGTTTTGCTTAAAAAGCCCATTAAGCCAAAATAAGCTATTTTCTGAAGTAAGCAGTTTAAATAAGTTGTAATAAGCCTAATAAAGTTATAGAAATTTTCAAAATAATTTACCCTTCATTTTTATGCAAAAAGGACTAAAAATGTAACGCGAGTTAACCGGAAGGACCAAAACTGCCAACCTGAGAAACTTATGGACTGAAGCTATGAAAACAGTTAACAAAGGACTTAAATTGACATACCATTGAACTCCGAGCCTTATATGGACATATGGACAAGATTTGGACTATTATGGACTTTGGACCTAACCGAGGACTAACGACATAACGCAACCACAGTTAGACTAAAAAGTATAAACTCTGAAAAGAACAAGGACTTATTTAATTTCACTTGACATTCTTAGTTTATTTTCATTTTACACCCTTCATTTCATATGCATTTTTCATTATAAGTTATGCATTATTTATAGTTTCGCTATTAGAAATATTAGCGACCTCACTTGCATATTATTTCAGCATATTTCGAGAAAGTAATATTTTGGGTCGATTGAGATAAGGACCGAGATAATATTATAGATATATTATATTTTTAACTTGAGGCATTTTAGGCATATCACACACTCACATCACCGATCAAATCGTTATACGATTTATCCTTTCCACATTCGTTATTAGTCGTAAGTTAGAATCTTAGACTTCGCTTATACTCAGGTCTCGTATTGAAGAAGTTTTCGTGATCGTTTACTCAATCTTATAATTTCGTCTTGCCGGATACGCTCCAGGTGAGTCGTGGCCCCTACTTTTCACACTTGTTTTTAATAACTCTTTTGGGGGAGATACATGCTTTAACTGTTTTATATTACTTGAAATCTCTTATGACTTACTCGAAATTATTAACTATGCTTTATCTATTCGAATCATACTTGAAAAGGATATATGCTCAATATATGTGCAAATAGTTTGTCTATCTTAAACATGGAACTTGAAACATAACATCTCTGAAGTACTTGACGTAACATGATACTGAAATTCACCATATGTATTCATATAACAAATGAATGAACTGTTACTCGTTATGATATTTCTATATTCCATTAGAAATAATTGCCAAGATCAGAATATGTATATTTTATGAACTTTGAGACCCATATTGCCTAAGCTTACTTTATTGCCAAAAAGTCCCTTTATCATGAGCCATTAATCACTGCGGTGAGCGCGAATATAGCAACAGCTTCGAAACCTGTTGGTGGACTGACAACCTATCCCACTAATACTAGGACGGAATGCTTAACCGCTAGTCGTATTAGTCGCGATGCGCTATATTTGAGAAAAATAGGAAATGGCGATTCAGCTATTACACGAGGGCCAATTTTTCATCATTAATTTGATGATCACCTCCGTTTTACGGTACTTTGTTAACGCTTTGCGCTTCATGAGGCCGATGGCAATATAATGTTATATATGAATGTTTCATATATATATCCTAGGATACAGCTATATTAGAGACCACCACTTTACATTAATGGATTTCAGACTTTAGACTATTATTACTTTACGTGATATGATTATGAATCTCGTACTTGAACTTTAACTGTTATCATATGTGATTTAAATTGAGAATTCTATAAAGAAAACTAAGAAGGCTTAATATATCGTTACTTTCAAAAGTTAATCCAATATATCATTTCGAGCGTATAACAACGTAGCTCATATTCATCAATAATCTGAAACTTATGACCGTTTGAGGTCATACATGAATTACTTGTGAATTTTATTCAACGCAACTTGTTATTTAATGAAGAACTACTATTTATAACGACAATCAGTGTACACCTTTCAAATAAAATTATTTTCTATAAACTCCACGAACTCACCAACCATTGTGTTGACGTTTTAAGCATGTTTATCTCAGGTAATTAACGGAGCAGGACAAGACACGGAGCGGGCATCCTTTACTCTGATAACTTAAATGGTGTAAAATCAAATATGTCATTTTTTTCCAAATTAACCCATCTTTTTATGGGATTTTCAAATCAAATGATTTACCTTGTATCAAAAATATTATTTAAAATGACATATAACTTTCAAAACGCCCTTCCGGGCCGTTTTCTGAGATTTAAACTTCGATCCTCACCGTAACACCCAAATTACTTTTCCGCTGCCACAAACCAAATTTGGGGGTGTTACAGTTTGGTATCAGAGCCTATGGTTATAGAGAATCAAACGTTTTAAAACATCGAACTATAACCACATTTTCAAAATAAATGATTTTACACCTTATCATCTTATGCCTTCCGTGTCTGCAGACTGCCGTGCTCAATACATTACCTATTAAGATTATTTGTACTAATCTTTACATGCTTAATGTTTATTCTTCACACATTACACACTGTATTATTTCACACTTGACGTTACATCTTAAACGTATAAATACTCATAATTATTATTTTCAATTGCTACAGTAACATGTCTTCCCTACCAGTTGACATCGCTAAAACTACCTCTCCTACCACCCATGTATCACCTAGCTATCATATTCCACCAAATACTGAAGATCCCTACGTACAAATGTCACAACCCCGACCTAACATAGAACTTACTCAGAACTCATCTTCATCGTCACCTACTCACTCACCTCCACGTCAGAAACTTAGGAAAGCAACTGAATCCTATTCAGATCCGATTGGTGGTCAACCAACGTTTGAATTTGGACAAAGTTCACGTCAAGAAATGAACTGGGAAAACATCAACCTAGATTCTCCCTTACCCAATACCTCAGATTTCTCTATGCCAGATGTCCCAAACAATGTACCCTCACCCAAATCTCCTAACTACAATGTAAACACCCGAGACTCCATATGGATTCGCCTTCACCAACACGCCAGCATACTAAACGCTCACTCTGAACAGCTAAAAGAGTTACATCCATTACGATTTGAATGGTTCGACCGTAACATTGATACCCTGTTCAAGAGGACCGATGCTGAGAGACGAGAAGTGTTTGGTTTAGGAGTGAATATTGGTAATATGAAGGACAACTATGAACAAGAACTTAGAAACTTGGATGCCAGGACCCGCTGTTTAGGTAGAGGCCATACTCAAACCCACATTAGGATTGAAGACATCGAAAGAGCATTATGGTTAGCTAGAGACACAGCAAGAACCCAAAGCCAAAAGATTGCAGCCTTGGAAAACATGTTAGCTAATCAGATGAATGCATGCCAAGAACGTTTCTCGGCCATGGAAGCTGCACAACTGGATCTTGAGGCAGAAGTTAGACGTCTACGTCAGAGACGTAACTAATCTTAAGTATCGTTGTTGTACTAAATAAACCAAATAGTCTTGGTTAGTAGCTTATGCATTTCCAATAAATCTGTAACTCTCAGAGCTTGTAATCGACTTTAATGTATAATAACTATCCTTCTGTTATACTTTTCTGTTGTAAATAAATTCCTCTCACCAAACCTTACTATGATGCTGTAAGAGCAAAGAGCCATGCAAAACATCATCCTTTGTTACCCTCTTAGGTAAACAAATAACGCTACATGAATCAATAAGACATTAATAAAAGATCTTGTACTGATTTTTTTGCAAAAATCAATCGAACAAGTTATTAGGATTATGTCAATTTTGATGATTGTATTCCAACTTATTATGACATTATCTTGATTATACACCACAAAACAATAAAACATAGAATTCCAAGAACAAATATTCTGAAGAGAAAGTTGTTGAATTTCAATTATTGTAGATAAATTCCACTGTTCCTTAACAATCGCATATCAAGAGTTGATTATTATTTTACGATGCTACCTAGACACATCGTATTTCTATGATCCTCAGTTGATTTGATTTCGTATTAAGACCACATTGTTAGCATTAATATACAAATACCTTGCTATTTGAAATTATTCTAACGATAAAGTGAATACTAAATCAACGTTCCGTGTAATGTTCATAGGAAATGGACAACATGAACAATGTGGTGCCCACAACAATCATGACCCCTAAAACCATCGAGGAATTGGTGAACAAAATCGTCGCAGTAGTAATAGAGATAACCTCAACAGTCCGTCCAAACGACAAAGACATGACAAGAAAAGAAAAAAAGAAGGTTATACCTTGCAAGCATAACCATGAACGTTTCATGGGATGTAGGCCAACTAGCTTAAAGAATTCAAGGAAAACAGCTAAACCTATCCGCACATGTACCCAAAGAATTAGGCAAGATATTGCAATTAAGAAAAATAACCAAAAGCAAGGACATGAGGAGAAAAGACCCTTTATCATCAACGAATGTGAGTTTCACAATGATGTTTGCATCCGCAATCATCTACAAGACCGCATTGACTATCTTCGCCAGCAAAGGCTCGACTCAGAAATGGAAGGAAACTACGTCACCATCCCTACCAACCAAGACAACTACCGTGGAAATAAACCTCTGTGCCTAAAATGTAAGATGCATCACACCGGATATTGCACTGCAATATGCGGGAGGTGCAGGAAGACAGGCCACAAGACAAGTGACTGCAAAGTTATGGAAAGAAAGGAGCAGCATTCATCCATAAAATGCCACGGATGTGGTGCAATAGGGCATTACAAGAGCCATTGCCCAAACTACAATGCCAACTGGAAGGCCAAGATAGAGGCAAAAGAATGAAGACTCGTTACGAGATCCCGGCAGTATCAAAGAATGATCTCTAGGTTAAGCAGATGAATGGATTCCTGCTGTAAAATAAATAAACTCTAGTTTAGGACTATCTAAGTTGTATTTCCGTTTGTATTTACCTTAGGTACGATGGATGTAACCTAAGTGTAAAAGTTATCTTTCTACCGTGTGAAAAATCTACCTTGTAATATTTCCATGATAATAAAAATCTACGTCTATTTCCATTTCCATTACACCTCTCTACTATTAGTCGTTATGTAACAAATACCTTAATAGTACCTCAAGAATTTAATTAATTTTATCATGATCAAATACTAAGTTGTTACCATATTGCAATGGAATCCCACTTAAAACCTAAGTATATATCCAAGATGTCCGAATGTTATCTTAGAAACTTTTGACTTATCCTCGAAAAATGAACAAAAACTTATATTATTATTTTATCAGAAACAGCCTGACTTTGTGACGAAATTATTACAACTGAACCAGATAAAACTCTTTGAAGAAACATAAATACTGAACCAAGAGTTACATCATTTGGTCCTAAATTATACATAGCCTAGCTACCTATGTATAATTTAGGAAGAATCATGTTATAAATGGGACAGTTATCCTTCGAAATTTTAATAACAATTTTCATTCCAACAACAGAATCTTGAGACTAAATAATTTGTTCATAAACTTTACTTTTTAACCAAACCCAGTCAGATCTACACTCATCACTCATTTCACTATTATATAAAGACAAGGAAATTACGAAAAAAAAAAAAAAAAAAAAAAAAAAATAGAAACTCTAAAAAAAAATAAAAATTCACAACAATCTACGAAAAACACAAACAACATAAATTTCATTAGAAACCATGGAGGTTAATACATAACGAGATGATTAACATCGAAAGTGCTAACAGTACATAAAACACAACATAAAACATACAACCTTCAATCGGTTGGCCTACTATAGAAACAAAAACCACTACCAACCCAACAATAGCAAGACCCATCATAGGATGGAGTACCCTGATTATTCTGAAAACACAAAAGCGGACCGTTAAACATTACAACTTAACCTAAATCTACCCGAGAATTTATTCCACATTACATCGACCCACGACAAAGCTACATTCTAACCACCTACGCGCGACCTTCACTTCCAAAAATTATCCGCAAAGATCGCTAGGATTGTGAGGGGTACGATAACCAACAAGTATCCGATCCAGCCACGGGTATCTTCGCCGGGAAGAAGAACCAAACCAGCAACGACGAAAATGATGAACATGGCTGCAAATACTATGGCGATCGGTGGCATTTTTTTTTTTTTGGAGAAGAAGTTGAGTGAAGAAGATGAAATTTGAATGAGAAGAATAATTGAAAAGGGTGAAAAGATGAAAAGGGAATAAAGTGGAGGAAAAAGGAGAGAGTTAAATAGGAAAAGTAGGTAAAAATAGTACCCGCTATTTTACTATTCACTATCATTAAATTTCAAACCGCCACCATCCAAAAATCCTCTAGTCCCGACCATTAGAACTCTAAACATCAAGTGTTAAGTGCTCCCTACTTTTGACTGTTAATTTCACTATTCGTGGCCTATGAATTCAATTATTGACCCAACTTTCGAATTTAATTCATTTAGTACGAATAAATCTAGTGAGAATCTCGCTTCTTTGATGTTCAAATAAGAAATATCTCGACAATCTCTTCCGTAAACTCTCACCTCAGGACATCATTTTTTTTCATATACCTATCACGAACTGAACTTCGGGACGAAGTTCAAAATTGAGGGGTAGATACTGTAAGATCCTACAAAAATCCGTTACGATAATCTTTGTTAATTTATAATAACCTCAACTTCCCGTCTAACAAGGCCCATTTTTACGGGGAAATTTAAAATTTTCTTTATTATACTATACTCACGACCAACACAAGATTTGTATAAGTCTATATATTTTATATGAACTATTGTCACTTTGATATTTTTATTTTTATTTTACATTATACTCTTTACGTAATACGAATACTGAACCCTATTAGATTTTATTAACGTATACGCTCTCCGTCAAACTTGTTACACGTCTAATATTTTTAGTTGGAGTATATTAATAAACTTTGACATTTTTATAAACGATGTATTTTTACGTTACCTAGTTTTAAGTTTCGCGACTTAAGGACTTAACATTAGTAATTACCGGAATCAAACTATACCTCAAACTAAATTAAATATAGAAGTGTAGCTAATATTTGCTACAAGAATTGCCAAAACATGCAATGTGAACGTGTAAGGACTATTATCATGCAATCTTTCCAATTCAAAGTATATGTACGTGTAATATGAACTAACCATAACATACAATATTGAAACGTGTATACATTTGGAATACAGTAATCTTATGAACGTGTATAAATTTTGTGCCATGCAATCTTCCATTCAAATATGTCTAAGTACGTGTAACATCCATTGCCATAACATGCTAACTATATACGCGTATAATATTTTGATATCTGATTCTATATAAGCAAACACCCTCACATATCAACTTGATAACTCTCACTCTCCCTCACCTATAAATCGATTACCTTCAAATATATACCCCGAGAAACCCTCCTGTTCAAATCATTGAAGAAGGTTAAGGCCTTTCACAAGCTTCTGAAGTCGCCTCTCATACGTAACGAGCTAACTCAGCTCCTTGGCGATCGATCACAAGAGCTACCATTCCATTTCCTTGTTTCCGATCAATATTCCATCTCGAGATGTGTTGTAAGTCACACTTGATTCTTTTTCTATTCTTTCTTTTATCTAAAACCATTTCATATATCGCACTGGTTCACGTCGATCATGTAGTCGCATAGTTTCAATTCCTTTTGCGTTTTCTTTAATCCATAACATACGTAGAATGACCACCAAATCCTTTGGGTTGGCTAATGAATAAAAACACATACCTCACAGGCACACTAATGTATCATTTTATGTAAACATCACACTTACAAGTTTCATTTTAATATAAAAACGCTCTCCTTTATTCATTAAACATAGATAGTAATTTCCACCTTAACGGTTGGCTAGGAAACGTGAACATAACTTGCCTTATTTTTCTCACACTCTTTTAAAAACATAATGAATCGTTATCACACGCACGTTAGTCACAAAACCATAAAACTCACCAATATAAGTCATACGTATAAAATGTTAACCTCATGCTAACTTACTTTGATCTCATAAAAACATATGCATACACTAGTAAAGTGGAACTTTTGAGATAAAGGTAAATTACATAGCCCTAAAATCACAAGCACCCTTCAGAAATCTCATTCCAAAAACGTTATATAGGACCAAGCATTTTTATACATTCAAAATGTGGGTTTTTAACTAACCATTAAACCAAATCAGATAAACCTTTGATAAGCCCACTGGAACTATCTTTAAAAATCCATTCGTGAGCCCAAGTCAAAACCCAATAAGCTTTTAAACCCAATTAGCCATTTAAATGTTAACGGGCCTTAACGTTTTGCTTAAAAAGCCCATTAAGCCAAAATAAGCTATTTTCTGAAGTAAGCAGTTTAAATAAGTTGTAATAAGCCTAATAAAGTTATAGAAATTTTCAGAATAATTTACCCTTCATTTTTATGCAAAAAGGACTAAAAATGTAACGCGAGTTAACCGGAAGGACCAAAACTGCCAACCTGAGAAACTTATGGACTGAAGCTATGAAAACAGTTAACAAAGGACTTAAATTGACATACCATTGAACTCCGAGCCTTATATGGACATATGGACAAGATTTGGACTATTATGGACTTTGGACCTAACCGAGGACTAACGACGTAACGCAACCACAGTTAGACTAAAAAGTATAAACTCTGAAAAGAACAAGGACTTATTTAATTTCACTTGACATTCTTAGTTTATTTTCATTTTCACCCTTCATTTCATATGCATTTTTCATTATAAGTTATGCATTATTTATAGTTTCGCTATTAGAAATATTAGCGACCTCACTTGCATATTATTTCAGCATATTTCGAGAAAGTAATATTTTGGGTCGATTGAGATAAGGACCGAGATAATATTATAGATATATTATATTTTTAACTTGAGGCATTTTAGGCATATCACACACTCACATCACCGATCAAATCGTTATACGATTTATCCTTTCCACATTCGTTATTAGTCGTAAGTTAGAATCTTAGACTTCGCTTATACTCAGGTCTCGTATTGAAGAAGTTTTCGTGATCGTTTACTCAATCTTATAATTTCGTCTTGCCGGATACGCTCCAGGTGAGTCGTGGCCCCTACTTTTCACACTTGTTTTTAATAACTATTTTGGGGGAGATACATGCTTTAACTGTTTTATATTACTTGAAATCTCTTATGACTTACTCGAAATTATTAACTATGCTTTATCTATTCGAATCATACTTGAAAAGGATATATGCTCAATATATGTGCAAATAGTTTGTCTATCTTAAACATGGAACTTGAAACATAACATCTCTGAAGTACTTGACGTAACATGATACTGAAATTCACCATATGTATTCATATAACAAATGAATGAACTGTTACTCGTTATGATATTTCTATATTCCATTAGAAATAATTGCCAAGATCAGAATATGTATATTTTATGAACTTTGAGACCCATATTGCCTAAGCTTACTTTATTGCCAAAAAGTCCCTTTATCATGAGCCATTAATCACTGCGGTGAGCGCGAATATAGCAACAGCTTCGAAACCTGTTGGTGGACTGACAACCTATCCCACTAATACTAGGACGGAATGCTTAACCGCTAGTCGTATTAGTCGCGATGCGCTATATTTGAGAAAAATAGGAAATGGCGATTCAGCTATTACACGAGGGCCAATTTTTCATCATTAATTTGATGATCACCTCCGTTTTACGGTACTTTGTTAACGCTTTGCGCTTCATGAGGCCGATGGCAATATAATGTTATATATGAATGTTTCATATATATATCCTAGGATACAGCTGTATTAGAGACCACCACTTTACATTAATGGATTTCAGACTTTAGACTATTATTACTTTACGTGATATGATTATGAATCTCGTACTTGAACTTTAACTGTTATCATATGTGATTTAAATTGAGAATTCTATAAAGAAAACTAAGAAGGCTTAGTATATCGTTACTTTCAAAAGTTAATCCAATATATCATTTCGAGCGTATAACAACGTAGCTCATATTCATCAATAATCTGAAACTTATGACCGTTTGAGGTCATACATGAATTACTTGTGAATTTTATTCAACGCAACTTGTTATTTAATGAAGAACTACTATTTATAACGACAATCAGTGTACACCTTTCAAATAAAATTATTTTCTATAAACTCCACGAACTCACCAACCATTGTGTTGACGTTTTAAGCATGTTTATCTCAGGTAATTAACGGAGCAGGACAAGACACGGAGCGGGCATCCTTTACTCTGATAACTTAAATGGTGTAAAATCAAATATGTCATTTTTTTCCAAATTAACCCATCTTTTTATGGGATTTTCAAATCAAATGATTTACCTTGTATCAAAAATATTATTTAAAATGACATATAACTTTCAAAACGCCCTTCCGGGCCGTTTTCTGAGATTTAAACTTCGATCCTCACCGTAACACCCAAATTACTTTTCCGCTGCCACAAACCAAATTTGGGGGTGTTACATACCTGCTCAGTTTACCCACTGCAAATGCAATATCAGGCCTGGTACAAGTCATGACATACATCAGGCAGCCAATCACCCTAGAATACTCAAGTTGAGATACAGCTTTGCCAGTATTAGGCATAAGCTTCTCAGTTATATCCATAGGAGTACTCACCGGAGTACAATCAAAGTAATTAAATTTCTTTAGTACCTTCTCAATATAATAAGACTGAGAAATTGATATACCATTACTTTCATGTTTGATCCTTATACCAAGGATAACACCAGCCTCCCCCATGTCTTTCATGGAGAACCTTGATGAAAAAAATTTCTTTGTCAGGTCAACCTTATTTTGGTCAATGCCAAAGATCAGCATGTCATCAACATATAGACAAACGATGACTCATTTACCAGGTTCATCAAATTTTCTATACACACATTTGTCAGACTGGTTAAGTAAATAACCACTAGACAAAACCACTTCATCAAATTTTTGATGCCATTGCTTAGGTGCCTACTTCAGTCCATATAAGGACTTAATTAGTTTACACACCTTGTTTTCATTGCCAGGCAAGATGAAGCCCTGAGGTTGGTTCATATAAACCTCCTCATCCAATTCACCACTCAAGAAAGCTGTCTTCACATCCATCTGATGAATAATCAAATTGTGAATTGATGCCAAAGCAATCAGAAATCTTATGGTACTGATACGAGCCACAGGGGCATAAGTATCAAAGTAGTCAATCCCTGAATTTTGTTTAAAACCCTGAATGACTAGTCTAGCCTTGAACTTTTCAATAGTTCCATCTACCTTAATTTTCTTTTTGAAAATCCATTTGCAACCCAAAGGTTTGCAACCAGGTGGTAGATCAGCTAACACCCAAGTGTTGTTGCCCATGATGGAGTCCATCTCATCATTTATTGCTTTTTTCCAGAAAGCAACATCCTGGGACTTCATTGCTTCATCAAATATTTTGGGGTCATCCTCAACATTAAATCAATAGGAGTGTTGGTCAGAGACCCCATCCCTTGTACCTTCAATTAGATATAATTGAAACTCAGGTCCAAATGACTTTGGAGTCCTGATCCTTTTGCTCTTTTTAAGCTCAGGTTCAGGTTGTTGTACCACAACCTCATCAGAGACCTCTGAAACACCAATGTCATTAGTGTAACACCCCCAATTTCGTGATACGCAGCGGAATTCAAACTGGGTGTTACTCGACGGCACAACAGTTATAATAATAGAAAACGAACTCTAATGGAGTCATTTTTAAAATATTTGTTATTCGATTTATATAAATATCAGAGTTTACAAAATGAGGTCCCAGTAGTTTCACGTTTTTTAAATTACATTAAATGAGTTTTCGAATGATAATAAAATTTATAGCCTTCTAGAGTATACGTGCTCCTGCGTGCCATCCTCGTTTATTATGGACCTGAGATAAACATGCTAAAAGTGTCAACACAAAGGTTGGTGAATTCATAGAGTTTATTTAAGTAATTGTGAAAACCTTGTAAATAACTCTTGGTAACAAGTATATGTAAATGATAAATGTAAATTTCTAGGATTCCATGTGTATGACTATTGTACTAAATACAATATCACATGTAGGTAGTGTTTCTGTTGCTCTTAGCTCTTGACATCGAAACCTTAAAATTCTTAGTTTATCGTTTCTGGTTTGTTCACAATCGTACCAAGTCTGTTGGTTTGTTTATTATACCAATTCTATTAGTTCCGAGATTACACCAAGTCCATTAGCTCACATAGCTTGGACCATGTCCATGAAATCATCCCATTTTGGTACATTTTTAAATATAGTGTGTTTGGTTACCTAACCGGCTAACACAAACGTCTTCAAATATAGTGTGTTTGGTTACCTACCCGGCTAACACAAACATCTTCAAATATAGGTTACGTTGTTATACACCCAAAGCGTTGAAAATCGTTGTTTTTGCATATCCTTATGAAAACCAAAATGTAAATCTCGTACCAATAGAATTTGAAATAATCGTTGCAATCATAGCCTGGTAGGTAATCTGCCTTTATACCTAGTGTTCTCAAATGTTTGTTTGCTCTAACTGAGTCAACTTAATGGTTACATTAATCCCAATAGATCTAACCACAATATTCGTACTCGCTACGCATAGTGCTTAATGGTCAATGATATAGAAACTCTAAGTATGACAATAATGTTATCTAGCATAAATAAACATTTAGTTCAGATAAAATATACAGTTTTCAAATAATCATGTTTGAAATTAAAAGTAGTTGAGCATGTATCTCCCCCAAAGAGTTTAATAAATAGTAAAGTAAAACTGAGGCTACAAACTCACCTCAGATAAATGATGTTAAGGATATAATGAAATCGCTGGATAAGCCGGGAAACTCTCTACGAGCAACCTAAAATAATTGTTGCGTCTTAGATTTGGAATAATGTCTAGGAAAACATAAACGAGCCTATATACATCCTTATATTGATCATGATGTAGTACTTGATAGTGGGTATCGGTTCTTTATTGTCAACTTGTTTAGTTCACGGTAGTCAATACACATCCTTAACGATCCATCTTTCTTTTTCACGAATAGAACTGGAGCTCCCCATGGTGAGGAACTGGGTCGAATAAATCCCTTGTCTGAAAGTTCTTGTAACTGATTTGACAGTTCTTGCGTCTCTGACGGTGCTAGCATGTAAGGTGCGCGGGCCACTGGCGCCGCTCCTGGTATTAAATCAGTTCGAAACTCTATTTGACGAGTTGGTGGGAGACCGGGTAAGTCTTCGGGAAAGACTTCAGGAAATTCACGTGCAATGGGAAGATCTTCTAGATGTTTTTCTTCGGATTTCTTTTCGGTTACATGTACGAGGAAGGCATAACACCCTTTCTCAATGTACTTCAAGGTTTTGATACATGAGATGATGTTTACTTGAGTTCCACTTTGATATAACTCTTGTTGCATGCCGTACATTTGAGATTGCATACTATACAACTCATTCTCAAGACGATACCGGTCAAAGTTAGCAACGTCCAATCGGATTTCTGATGTAGTTAGGCGGCGGCGTAGCTCGTGAATTTGTGTCGTATCTTGTTCTTGAGCTCTTTCCACTCGTGTAAGTCTATCCTTGACGTCTTCTAAGCCAGTTAAGGGATCCAAGACTATATCCTCAACATGAGTCAAGTCTTTCCTTACATAGCTCATATCCAAGATGAATAAATCTAGGCGTTGACGAGCGTGAATGGCTTCGGTTTTGGCTGAAGTAACTATGGATTCATGGTTATCCATTTGCCATGCCATACCTTAAACTTTATGCTGAGTCAAGTTGAGGCCTTGTTTCAAGCAGCAGATGTTGTATTGGGTAGAATTTATGAATGCATGTGTAGTTGCGGATGATCCGCCTACTTCATAAGTGGACTTTGGACCTCTAGTGGGAGTAGTATGATTAGATTCAGAGGAGGTTACTGAGATAGGAGGTGGTGATGTTAATGGTGATAGTGGTGGTGCAACCAGTAGTTCCTCCTCTTCTTCCTCGTCTATATCCATTTCAGGATCCTCGTACGGATCTTCTTCCGGTTCTTCCTCTTCATCACCGACTATATCCTCGTAAGGTTCTTCTTCGTCGTCATAGTCAAGTGCTTCAAGATAGGGATCATTGAGTTCGGGAAGAAATGGTAAGTGATCGGGTATAGCGGGAATGTGATCGGGAGATGGAGGTACATACATGATGTCTACAATAAGAATTATGATGTCAAAAATGATTCGAGTGTTATAAAATGGTCGAAAGTGTGTCGAGTGTATACATTAATATACTAGATATTCGTGTAGCATAAAATACTTAGAAATCGTATAATCGTTCGGAAGGCGTAGGGCACGGAGAGCGGAAGGCTATAAAATGTTTTTGTGGAAAAGTAGTTATAGTTTTGGTCTCAATTGGACCCATTTCTCTATAACTATAGCTCTAATGCCAATCTGTAACACCCTCAATTTCGTGAATGCAGCGGAATTCAAACTGGGTGTTACCTCATGGTATAACAGTTATAATAACAGAAAACGAACTCTAACTGTGTCGTTTTAAAATACTTATCATTTGATTTATTTTATAAAATAACAATCTTTATTCAAAATAAACTTTCCTAAGTTTATTCGACCTTTGGAATAGTAACTTTTGTAAAACAACGAGAACTTTTAAAACCATTTAAGTTACTTATACTAGACCAAGAACCATATAACTTTTATTAGACATCTAAACCAACTCAAACCCGCTTACAGAACATTACCAAACTTACTTTGCAAACCATGTCACCACTTAACTTATATGTCACATAATCAAACGAGCAAAACATATGACTTTCCATGTCGAACACTACAATAGTAGGGAGCTTCATGTGAGGGGTTTCATTTGGGTAAATCGTATCGACGAGTTGCTGGATTTATGAATTAAAGTGTCCT
The DNA here is from genome assembly GCA_021014915.2 of Artemisia tridentata subsp. tridentata. Lineage (NCBI taxonomy): Eukaryota > Viridiplantae > Streptophyta > Magnoliopsida > Asterales > Asteraceae > Artemisia > Artemisia tridentata. The sequence goes on from CP139504.1 coordinate 83,126,282, forward strand.
AGCTCCTCGAACGTTTACTACATGACCTCTGAATTATGATGGCCCGAACGGTAGTACGAGATATATAGACTGTAAATGTTTCATAAACCATTTCTATAAGACGACATACACAAACTACCATATAAAGCATCATGATCAATATAAATGACATATATAGACTCGTATGTTTTCCATAAACTAAGCCACGATACCGTATTATAGGTTGCTCGTAGAGACTTTCACGACTCGACTACCATTTTCACTACTCACTACACATCAATAACTCACGGTGAGTTCGTAGCCCTACTTTCTATTGTTTAACTATTTTTTACAAACCCGTGGGGGGGATACATGCTACTATTTTTCTACTCGAACACAATGCTTTCTACTGTATGCTTATCCGACTATGTTTTATTGTCACTAAGTAGCGATTGCCATGTTTAAAGTCCCTATATCATGAATCATTAGTCACTAGCTTAGTGAGCGCGAATATTGTGAATAGGCCTATTGGGATTGACGAATCCTATTTGTATTGACCGGTTAGGCAATCGAATATACTATATTTGAGATCTAGAGGTATAATGGCAAATTACCTTGGTAGGGCTTCTATGTTACTAATATACCAATTTTTGTTGGTTCGATGTTAATGTTTTGGTTGTCATGAGCTTAGTGAAATAATAGCTGTTTTGTTTTCTATCTATGAATGTGAGATTAATTACCTCACGTTACAATTATTGTGTTCAACGATTTAACTAAACCTACAAATTCCACTCAACCTTTGTGTTGACTGTTTTAAGCATGTATTTCAGGTCCATAAGGTACGATGACGGCACGGAGGAACATGAAAATTTAGAAGGCTATAAAACTTTAATTATCATTCGAAACTTTGTATTATGTAATCCACAAAACTACTGGGACCTCTATATTTTGTAAACTCTGTTTTTTAAATAAATCGAATGATAAGTATTTTAAAACGAATCAGTTAGAGTTCGTTTTCTGTTATTATAACTGTTATACCATGAGGTAACACCCAGTTTGAATTCCGTTGCATTCACGAAATTGGGGGTGTTACGATTAGTTCCATTTGGAATCCTTTGACTTGGTCTAGGGACCGATGAGAACCTGTTCTCATCAAAGATTGCATTCATTGATTCAATTATTGAGTTAATTGAAACAGACTCATTAGGTTCAATAACATAGAACCTATATGTCTTGGAATGCTCAACATATCCAACAAAGATGCATTCAATGCGTCTTTCATCCAAAGTTTTCTGCTTTGGATCACGGAGTCTTACAACAGCCCTACAACCCCAAACCCTGAGAAAGTTCAAGTTGGGTTTTCTTTTAGTCCAGAGTTCATAAGGGGTAACCTTGTTCCTTTTATTGGGAACCCTATTCAATAAATAGCAAACTGTTAACATAGCTTCACCCCAGAACCCTTGACTCAGTCCTGAATAGGACAACATGGAATTAACCATCTCCTTAAGTACCATGTTTTTACTTTCAGAGATACCATTTTACTGAGGAGTATAGGGAGCAGTCGTTTCATGAATTATACCAACAGAATGAAAATACAAGGTATCCATGTACTCACCTCCCCTATCAGTCCTTAATCTTTTGATCAGGGACCCATGTTGCAACTCAACTTTAGTTTTAAATACTTTGAATTTATCTAATGCTTCATCCTTAGTATGTAACAGATAGACGTAACAAAACTTAGAAGCATCATCAATAAATGTCACAAAGTACTTTTTGTTTCCCAATGAGGGAGTGACATGCAAATCACACAGGTCACTGTGTATCAGCTCCAAGAGCTCAATCTCACGTTCTACACCCTGAAAAGTTTTCTTAGTTATTTTGTTCATCATGCAAGTTTTACACTTTTCAGTGTCCATGTCAAATGCTGGGATTAACCCATCCTTAGACATATCTTGCATTCTTTTAAAATGTACATGGCCAAGTCTAGCATGCCACAGGGTAGAGTCGTTCAATTTAGTGGTTGACATAAAGGCTGAATTAACAATATCAGTGACAATATTAAGCCTGAATATTTGATTACACAAATAGCCAAAACCAATAAACACACCATGTTTAGATAATACAAATTTATCAGATTCAATAACTTGTTTATATCCATGATTATTCAAAACACTACTTGAAACCAAGTTCTTCCTTATATCAGGAACATGAATAACATTAAACAAAGTTACAATCTTTCTAGAACTAAAACTAAGATCTACACAACCACGACCATGCACCAGGGTTGTTGACTCATTTCCTATGTGAAGAATAGAACCATCATTCAGTGACTCGTAAGTCTTGAACCAGAATCTATCTTTGCACACATGAACAGTTGCTCCAGAGTCAACCCACTACTCAACATCATCATCCTGCACATAGTTAGACTCAGATACATATGTGACATAATAAATCTGAAAGGATTTATTAAACATATTCTGACCTTTAAGTGAGTTGGCAGAACCACCACTCCCTGAACCACTAGTGCCTGAACCATTGGCTTTACCACCAACTTTAACACCTTTGCAATCCCTTTTAATGTGACAATTTTTTCCACATTTCCAACAAGTAGGTGTTGCCTTCTTGTTAGGGTCAGCCCTCGTGTTATCATGATGTTTACGTTTGCCCTTATTGTCATTGTACCTGATGGAATTGTTATGTTCCACCATATTGACAACATATGCACCAGCAACATTGTTGCTCGTTGGCTTGTCATTATCCTGCGCCTTGAGGGATTCCTCAATACGCAGGTGACTGCCCAACTGAACAAGATTCAGTTCTTCCTTCTTATGTTTCAAGGTGTGCTTGAAATCTTTCCAAGAAGGAGGGAGTTTGTCAATGATACAAGAGACTGAAATAGCCTCATCCATGTTCATTTTATGTTGTGTAAACCTTCCAAGTATTCCAAGAGGTTCATTGTATTGTTCCATAACTGGTCTTGAATCAGTCATTTTGTAATTTGTGAAATTACTTACAAGAAACTTCTTACTAGATGTATCCTCAGCCATATATTTGGCTTCCAAGGAATCTCATAGTTCTTTAGAAGATTCAACATTCTGATAAATATGAAAGAGAGAATCAGACATACCATTGAGGATTAAACCTCTGCAAATGTGATCATCATTCTACCATTTGCTCATCTTCCTCATTTGTTCCACAGTAGCATCATCACCATCATCAGGAATAGGAGTGCTCAGAACATACACCACACTCATGCTTGAAAGCAAGAAGTGCATCTTCTTCTGCCATCTCCTGAAGTCCACCCCTTCAAACTTATCAAGCTTGTCAAAGTTTGAAGCCATGTGTTTCATAGCAGAAGCAGCCATTTGATTATCACAAAATAGTTTACTTTGATTGTTGGGTGTGGTGAGCCCAGAACAGGGTGAAGATAATCAATGACCTAACAACGTACCAATGAATGGTTACCGGATATCACTTGGAATCGTGTTATCACTTTCCAAAGTAAACTATTCGAACCTATTGCCTGGGTATCACAAATATCTACTTGGGATAAGACCAAATGTTCGTTATTGAATTAGGCATAAATCAATAACCCTTGCGCATCCAAGTGTTTATGTTTTCTGTTCTATATCTTCATGCATGATTGATTTCCAATTTATAAGAAAATACTCATAGCTAGTCAAATGGAATTATGAGGATTAATCGGCCCATTAATCGCCTCATAATTATCCTCATTATAGCCAATAGTGGTTACATGACCAATTAAACGTGGTCATAAATGCAATTTTAACTGCCACTTGAATAAGTCAGAGTAGTTACATACTCATTCCAGCAATACTAACTTATGCCAACAGTAGTAACTTGCTCCAGCAGTACTAACTTAGTACTAGCAGTAGTAACTCTGCTCCAGCAGTACTAACTTAGTACTAGCAGTAGTAACTCTCTGAAGGATTGAACCTTCTGATGAGTTACTCTCAACCACTATTAGAGTCAGGGTAATCAGGGACTTAATGGGTGTACACTCCGTACCTCCAAACCCATTTCCAAGTATGATCATATCCCTCAATTGAACTAAATTTCCAACATAAAATGTGTAAGGTCTCAGGTTCAATTCCTGCTACGTGCAAATAACTTTGAAGTGGCCACACCAACCTCCTGAAAATGGAGGGTTTTACCTGTCTGTGTGGCGGTGGGTTCAAACCTTCTGAATTAGGAGGATTAATCGGCCCATTAATCGCCTCATAATTATCCTCATTATAGCCAATAGTGGTTACATGACCAATTAAACGTGGTCATAAATGCAGTTTTAACTGCCACTTGAATAGGTCAGAGTAGTTACATACTCATTCCAACAATACTAACTTATGCCAACAGTAGTAACTTGCTCCAGCAGTACTCAGCAGTACTAACTTAGTACTAGCAGTAGTAACTCTGCTCCAGCAGTACTCAGCAGTACTAACTTAGTACTAGCAGTAGTAACTCTTTGAAGGATTGAACCTTCTGATGAGTTACTCCCAACCACTATTAGAGTCAGGGTAATCAAGGACTTAATGGGTGTACACTCCGTACCTCCAAACCCATTTCCAAGTATAATCATATCCCTCAATTGAACTAAATTTCCAACATAAAATGTGTAAGGTCTCAGGTTCAATTCCTGCTACGTGCAAATGACTTTGAAGTGGCCACGCCAACCTCCTGAAAAGGGAGGGTTTTACCCGTCTGTGTGGCGGTGGGTTCAAACCTCGTGGATTAGTCCGCCAAAAAGTCGAAAACCATTGCTTACCCAAATATACCATTTCTTCACCTTGTGATTCAGAATTTGTAGAACGCTTGGGGATCATGGATTTTTTAGCTTTTCCTTTGTTGTTTTAAGTATTGAGTTTCCTGAAAATCTTGATTGAAGTGACCTTGATGGATGACGCTCTCTTACGTACTAGTATGTCCTTGCTCTTTGCACATATTTCATCATTGCATTGCTCATTGAAAGGGCTTGAGAAACAGGCTTGACAATAGGCATTAATGGGAAATTATTGTCACGTTGCATAGGAGTAGCATAATGAAACGATACATTTAGGTCCAAACATCTAATGGAGGGGATTGGATATACCTTTAATTCTGGGAGACAAGTCACTAGAAGCCAACGTAGATATGCTAGAAGATGGTCCACAGTGACTTGAAACAGGAATGATGGTACCTTATCGAGCCTACGGACATCGTCTAAAAGTTGATCTGAAGGTTTATGGGCACATATAACAAGAGATGTCAGAACGTGAATGTGGGTCAATGAAGGCGAATGAAGATTCACCTATAGTTAACGGAGAAGAAGCTTTGGACCAACAAAACACTTTTCCCCAGCCCTACGGACATCATCACATGATGTCCTATCAACTAGACAAATGACCCTATCTGCAATTGGCCTAGGAGACACGACCTCAATGAAGGCGAATAAAGATTCACCTATAGTTAACGGAGAAGAAGCTTTGGACCAACAAAACACTATTAGACGTGTCACATGACAACCTGTACACAACTTTGTATGCTAGCTGTATTTGTAATATTCAGCCCATGGCCCATTCTTTTATGGTATCAGAGATACTTTCTGATATTCTCCCAAAAATCTCTCACTTTCCTTACTAAAATCCTTCTCCTTCGCCTTTCACATCTTAGATCTCTCCACAACCCTAATGGCAGGCGATGATAGCATTACCCCACCATCCCTCTCTTCCCTGGAAAAAGCATTTGGTGTAACCAACATCAAGACCCATGTCCCCCTAGTCTTGGATCTCGACCAACTGAACTACGATGCCTGGAGTGAGTTGTTTACAACCCACTGCTACAGCTTTGGTGTGCTCGGATTCCTTGATGGAACCATTGTCCACACAAGCAACAATGCCAATGACTGGAAGAAGCTTGATTCTCTAGTTAAAGTTTGGATCTACGGGACAATATCCACGTCCCTTCTGCAAACCGTTCTCAAGAAGAACGTAACAGCCAAGGATGTATGGACGAGCCTTAAAAATCTCTTCCATGACAACAAGGATGCTCGAGCTCTGGAACTTCACGAAGAACTTCGCTCTCTGGATCTCGGTAACTTAACCATTTCTGAATACCTCAAGAAAATAAAGGTAGCTGCTGATCTCTTGTCAAATATTGATGCTGCTGTGGACGAGAAGACACTCGTCATGTATGCCATTAACGGGTTGGGTGATCGTTACGATCACGTTGCTAGTATTATCCGTCACAACCCTAAACGACCAACCCTACTTGAGACTCGATCCATGCTACTCCTTGAGGAGTCGCGTCTGAACCGCAAGCAAAACCGCCCTCACACCGGTGATAACTCTTCCTCACCCACTGTGTTGGTTGCCTCGTCCAAACCCAACCCTCCCAAAACAAACCCGAAAGAGGTATGCAAGAATTTTCAGAAGGGTCATTGTAGGTTTGGGGCCAAATGTCGTTACCTTCACTCTCGCGATAACAAGCAGGTCATGCAACCATAGTCATGGAATGGGAATAGACAGAATGGGAACTTTGGTGGACATCCTGTTCGTGGACCAAGGCCTGTCTACTATGGGCCATCCCATACTCAACATGCTTTCGGCCCATCTGGCACAACTGGCAGCATTTTAGGCCCATACCCAGCCACCCCTACTGCTAGTATATCTGGCCCAAGACCAGGTGCTCAGGGTTATTGGGAATACGGTCCACACCAGGCTACTACTTTGCCCAGTGCATTCAACACCATGAGTTTCCGATATGCTGATAACAATGAAGATTCAGGGTGGTACATGGATACGGGTGCCACGTCTCATCTCTCCGCGGATCCAGGTAAACTCACGACCCTTTTTAATAAAAGTAGTATACCGTCTATAATTGTTGGTAATGGGGCAACCATCCCCGTAACTAATAGTGGTCATAGTATTTTGCCATCCTTACATCGTCCCCTTTACCTTCAAAACGTCCTTATTACTCCCAACATAATTAAAAATCTAATATCTGTTCGTCAATTTACTCGTGACAATAAATGTAGTATTGAATTTGACAAATTTGGCTTTTCTGTGAAGGATTTTTGGACCCGTCAGCTTCTTCTCCGATGTAATAGCATCGGAGACCTCTATCCGTTCCACCCATCTATCACCACCACACCTACCGCTCTATTGTCTACCTCTCAGTCCACGTGGCATCGCAGACTCGGGCATCCCGGCGATGATGTGCTACGTTTATTAGCTTTGAATAAATTTATTTCATGTAATAAAACAAAGTCTATGACTTTGTGTAATGCCTGCCAACTTGGTAAGCAAGTTAGACTTCCATTTTTGCTTTCCAATTCCGTTGTTTCAAACATGTTTGATATTGTACACTCGGACGTGTGGACTTCACCACTTCCGAGTGTTAGTGGTATTCAATATTATGTCATTTTTCTCGATCATTTCTCACATTTTCTTTGGGTGTATCCTCTTAGACGCAAATCTGATGTGTTTACCAAGTTTTTGCATTTTCGAGCTTACGTTAAAACACAATTTAATATGGAGATTAAAGCTTTCCAATGTGATCATGGGGGTGAATTTGATAACACTAACTTTCATAACCTTTTTAACAACAATGGTATACAATTTCGATTCTCATGCCCAAAAACTTCACAACAAAATGGCAAATCGGAAAGAATGATACGAACGATAAATAACTTTGTAAGAACACTTCTTTTCCAAGCTAACTTACCACCTCAATATTGGGTTGAAGCCTTGTTTATGGCCACACATCTCCTTAACATTTTACCTTCCTCCGCAATTAACAACGAAATACCTTTCACAAAATTATTTAACAAAAGACCCACCTACAACCATCTCCGCACCTTTGGCTGTTTATGCTACCCATACATCCACACAAAACACAAACTACAGCCCCGTTCTACACCATGTGTGTTTTTAGGCTATCCCATAAACCACCGCGGATACCGCTGCCTTAATCTCAACACAAACAAAATAATTATTTCTCGTCATGTGAATTTCGACAAAGACGTTTTTCCCTTTCAAAACACAGCACCTAACCAACCTCTTCCTTATCATTTTCTTGACAATGACACTGGACCCTCACCAACACAATTAAAACTACTAACCGATTCTACACATACCAACCAAAACACAACCGACCCTCCATCTACACCTCGTCCCACCAACACTATCACACCAGCCCAACAACAACACTCCTCATCCACACCATCCACTACCAATAACACCACCCAACCTAACGCTCACGAGCCACCCACCCACATCGACACGTCTAATGGAGAAGAAGCTTTGGACCAACAAAACACTTTTCCCCTGCCCTACGAGATTAGAGACACATTATCAAAAGCGCAACAAGTAAATGGTATACCTTTAAATTGAAGCCAAACAAATCTTGAGTATGAACCTTTTCTTTCATTTAAACCCACATTGATAAATGGTGAAGTATATAATGTTTGGATATGCTTTTATTGTTTAGCATACGAAGACAAACATTATGGGCAACCTTTATTCACCATTGTCGAAGTGTCAGTTTTCCTGTTCAATTCTGTTATTAATTTACGATATATTTGGGCCAAGTAGAAAGTCATAGTTCCATTCATTCATGAATTATTTTGTACTACATTGGTTTCAGTATATCTGGTAACTGCATCAACCTACCAAAAATGAGACTTCATGTTCTTTTCATTAGTGATTCTGTAATGTCTTACCCTGAAGTACACGAGTTTCTATATCATTTGTGGTAACAAATTAGTTAGTGCTCACATCCAGCGGCGTTAATGGTTTATCGAATTCTAAATTGTGATTTTGAGACGAATTTGGAATCTCTTCTCCTTTTTGCTCATCTAACACCATTTCGGAACAAACAAATACAAGAACATTGTTCTGCTTCTCAAAGAGACATCAATTCGCTAATTATACATGCCAACCCAAGATTATATCTGGCAAATTCTTAAAAAGGTAATCATCATATTTGCATAAGGTATAGAATCTGAGATGCTTCACGTACTTCCATTTACAAAAACCAAATACAGATAGAATGGAAAGGTGGATGAAATATACAATTATAGAATTCATTGGGTTAAATGGTAAGTTTTGAGCCATCAACATTCATCAAGAATTTATTTATACCCCAACCATATTTATCTACAAATTTTAATGCTTACATACAACTGGAGCAAGATGATCAGGTACCAAAGTAGTTGATTTGGATGAATGATTTTTATGTACAAACGCATCTTTCTGAAATATGTCAATAACAAATGATAACAGGTTAGCTCATCATATATGTAAACCGCATATCTTAGTTATATACTGTAATAGGTCTTATTTGTTTGACTACTTAACATTTATGTCAAATGAGTTGGTCACCTATAAGAGGATCATAAATTAATGTAGCATAAGGTCTTAAGGTGGTACCGATGAGGAACACCGTCCACTGTCATGTACTTTTCCTTCCCTGGTTGACCTCAGTCTTGAATTGCAGTCTTTTGTTTTGCCACTTGAAATAACCTGCATTCCGGACCACATTATATGTTTAGAAAAAATAATAAAGATTATGAATTCTCGAGTTAGAAATTTGAATCCTTGTTCTGTTTACCTTCAAAACATGAGGGTCTTTCCATGGTCCTTTATTAAATCGCATACAACCGCCTTGTTCGGCACAATTGCAACTACCACCTAAAAATTCCGGCAACTCACTAATACATCATGAAGATGTGTCAAGATCAGGTTCAATGGAAACAATACAACTACCTGAACATTGTTATTTTACAAAGGTTTACCTTGCATCAATTACTTCAAGCAAAGTACTTCTGAAGTTTGTCCCCAAGACCTAAGGATGTAAAAATGTTCATGAATGAAACGCCGTGACGATGGCTTAATATTTGACACAAAATTGTATTGAAAACTGACATGAATCCTGGATTTTGCTTTGGGTTCAAGAAACGACTGAACCACATTCCATAGCATCTTAAACCCTGAAGTAGCGTTTATGATGAACATCTGGTTAAGTGTCTGCATAATTAATGTTGGGAATCAGAGTTTGGAAACAACATACTAATTTGTTCCAAAAATGTATTTTGGCATTTTAAGAAAAATTTACATCGGGATAATTGGTGTTAATCTGTTGCAGCCTTCTAATGAGTTCAATGACTGGTTTAGTAAGGCTGCTTAAACCCTGAGGAAACATAAAAGTTAAAAATTAAAACAGCTTCACATACAAAGATCAAGCATTCATCTAAATAATTTTGTCAGTATTTAATCATACCACGCCCTGAACATCTACAATCGTTGTACTTGAAGTAACACTTCTTCCTGCAGCAATTGAGCAGGATGGGAATCGAATAGCTAAACTCCTCTCATACTCCTGCACATAGTATTTCACATATCGTTCAATAGTTGTGACTTTCATAAGCTTCTTCGGGTCAGCTTGTCCTAAAATTTCTATGTAAACTGGCCGTCCCTCCTTGTCAATACCATGATAACCCTGAGAAAAGTACTTCATAACTTCATCCAATTCACTGAACTTGAAATCCTGCAAAAAAGGAAAAGTGAAACAAAAACCTGTTAGCATATTTTGATACGAGGCGTTTTCAATTTGAGCACTGAATTGTGGATTTACCTCCAAAATGGTGTCGGTTCCAAAATCTTTCCTCCACTGAAGCATGTTGATCCACATGTTTTTAGTGTTTTCGATATTGAAGTTACTGGCTTTCAAGTATCTACAGATAAGGATTGATTTGTAACTTATCGTTCTAATAAAATTTTAAGCAACAGTTAGGTCAAGATAACAAACTTTTACCTCAACATCATTTGATAATCATCGAGTATTTCAGGCAGCAAGTTTTCTGCAATTAGTAATTGTTGTAGAGTGTCGACTGACTCAGCCTCTTTACGATCTTGAGACTCTCCTATTGTTAAAGAAGCTGGATAAATGGTCTTCTTTCTGTTATTCATCTCTTGAGAATGGCTGATTTTTGAAGGATGTTCTGCATGTCGAGAAGTTAAATATACGCACTTAGAATTATTTGGATGTACGCGACAAATACTGGAATTATTTTTCTTTTTCTTTGTGGGTCTTATCTATGCGCGACGTATTGTAATTGTCTTGTTCCTTTGTCCACCAATACTTTATTCTGTGGGTCTCATTTTTCCTCACATCAATTCAAGCAATCAAGACCCATACCGACATCTCTATTATGTTTGCACCATATAAACAACACCCACAAAAAATGGTAATCAAGCAAATAAACAGAATAAGCTCGTTGGCAACATAGTCCTATGAAGAGTCAACCATACAAATCTACTGACTCTACAAAGTCACACAAGATATATTCCCCTTGTGAAAGAGAGGAAAATCATGTGCTACTTCAGTTTACTTGTAACATTAAATTGTAATGTTACATGCCATTTAAAGTTTACCTTTTAAATTGTAAAAGCATGGCAATAATTTAACAACTTACGGTGCACATTTCAAACCAAAACAATTATGTTTAACTGTTTAAGCATATCATCGACACAATTCGTTCTATCAAGAATAGCTTCACAAAAATTCAAAATTTGCAAATATGATGCTGACAACAGCTACCTCTCTTAAATGCTATATATTTTCTGTTTTTTTTTTTTTTTTTTTTTTTTTTTTTTTTTTTTTTTTTTTTTTTTTTTAATGTGAAATTCTATTTAACAAATTTTCTGTGCAAATTTTCTATTTCATAAGTAATGCAAGCTTCATATCGGTATAGTATGCGAATTGTATGCATAATTTTGCCCAAAAGTAATTATAGCCCCCAAAATGAAATGCAAATATGCTAAGGTATGTTTGGGTTGCGTATTGAAACTGCTTATAGCTTATTAATAAAAATCTTGAAGTTACAAATAATCTTATTCTAAGCTGTTTGAATAAGCAGTTCCAATATCTAATGTACGAAAACACATTATTAACTTGTTAATGCAATATTGTACAACAGCAACAAAATACACGTGTGTGATTTACTAATCTATGATACAACTCCTCAAACTGATTAAAAAGATACTGGCAACGAAATAATAAACTTACGACGAAAATACACATATGAGCTCTTACCTGCAGGTATTGAATTACGTTGTATTGCTCCACACATGGTATAGATTATGCACTATATTATTTCAACCTTGTAAAGAATTTTGATGTTTACAAACTTTAAGAATAGATTAATGTTGGAGTACTCCGTTTAGGGTAAGATGCACTGTTCGAGAGTTTTCTGTTGTTACGTCTTCTCGCGGGAGAATATGCGAATTTATAAGAGTAACATCTTTTCCAACACTTATTTACAATATTACCCCCATCCATGTCGACTCTCTTTGGATGAAATAAACAAAATAATAATATGAGGTAGCAAAATTGACAGGGGTCAAATACTCATTCAGTCAAATTATATGTATATTTTCAAATTTCAAAAAGTTTAATATTGGTGTCCCCTTATAATATTAACCAATAAAATTTTATTCTCACCCATTTAGAAACATTTTGATTGATTATTATTAAAAGTGGATATTAAATTTAAAACAATCAAAAATAGTAAAATGGACTTATATTTTGTAACGGATTTAGTGTTATATAAATCAGTAAGACTTATAATATTATGACGAAATTTGCAAGTATGTTCATTCCGTGTTGGCGGATATAGAATTTTGAACCACGTGTGGCACAAATTTTGGCTCAATTTGTTTCACAGATAATTTTTAGCTTTAGTTGTTCGTTTACTTGGGTAAAACTTATTGTTTTTGTGATTTTCGTTTGCAGAATTAGGTTATTCGGGATTGATTTGATTTTCACATGTTATTGTCGACATTTGAAGTAATCCAAATGTTTGCTCAAAAAAAAAAAAAAAAAGAAAGAAAAAAGTAATCCAAATGACTCGTGCAGAAATAGTGTGACTTTAAGTCATATTGTTTGGTAATACTTCGCAGGATTCTTTTTGTTGAGTTTTGTAAATAAAACAAAAACTACCCCTATCCTTATGTCTCTATATGTTGCAGTCAAACATATTAAATTAAGACGAATGTTTTAAAACTCAGGTTGACCTGTCTGGTTCAACTGGTTGAACCGGGAACCGGCTTAGAGACCGGGCCGAATGTAACTGAATTTTTGCTTGTTTGAGAACTGGATTGAACTGCCGCTTTTTCGTTGACCCGGTTTGACCCAATTTGATAAACCCGTCCAGATCTGACTTTTTATCGATAAGTTGAAGTGGTGCGGGGAAATGTTAGTTAAAATTTTGTAAAACATTAAATTGGAGTTATAAACTCTTAGAAACACAAAGCAATGTAGTTTTAATATAGATTGTTAAAACTTATAACCATAAGTTTATTCTTGTTGCAAATCTTTATTACTTCCCATGTCCTTAAATAAGTGTCTACTTTGACTTTTTGAAGTTAATATTTTTTAACTTTAGGCTATGTTTGGCGCGGAGCTTTTTGGGGCGATGAGCGGTGGCCAATGAGCTTTTTGATTTTTATTGTTCGTTTGGCAAAGGAGCGGTGATGTAAAACCCGAAAAGCTTTGCGATTTTTTAGGAATACTCATTTTTCCAATGCTTCTTTAAGAAGCTGTGAGCGGTGGGCTGTGAGCTGTGGCTACTGCTCACAGCTACTGCTCACCGCTCACTGCTCACAGCTCACTGCTACTGCTCACTGCTACTTTTACCAAACACACCCTTAATCTTAATTATTATTTTTTTGTGTTATATAATAATTTATGCAAAATATATGAATAGATTGAGTTTTAAATGTATTTTCATTTTTATAATTTTCATCAAGTATTATATAACACAAACAAAATATTTAACGTCAAAGTTGAAAAAAAAAAAAAAAAAAAAAAAAAAAAAAAAAAAGCTTTAAAAGTCCAAAGTGTATACTTATTTAGGGACGGAAGGAGTATATTATTATAGATAGATATAGAACTTAAAACCAAAACTTATCTGTAGAGTCAATCTTTTTCATCGGTTCAATCGAATGTACGATAAAGTCGGATAAATTATAAGATCATGCAACACTACATATTAAATATAAAAAAAATATGCATATTTATAGAACGGTTTGACCCGGCGGTTCAACTTGTTGAACTGGTGACCCGGCGCCTAAACCAGATCGATAAAACGACAGTGTTTTAGACATTGATTATGACACGAAAACCAATCTTAACTACTTATAATGGAAAAAGGGTCAAGTGAAAAGTGGAAAACTGAATTTTAGGTCAATCCCCATAATGCCCTTCAAAACTGAATTGGTTATTGTTTAGGAAGGTATGAATTTACTAAAGGGAATTAATGGAATTCGTGGGTCAACGGAATTTATACATGGCAAGAATTGAAAACAATGAAACTGTATTGAAGAAGGTATTCTCAATCTTAAGTATCTTAGGAAAGTATTGAAGATGGGTTTACACATTGATGTTTTGCCTAGCTAACCATCAACACACGTTGACTTAGGGAACACAGCAAATTAATCTATACATGGCAAGAATTGAAAACAATGAAACATAAATGAATATACATGGCAAGAATTAAAAGAATTGAAGAATTGAAAATAAAGAAACGTAAATGAATCTATACATGGCAAGAATGAAACGTAAATGAATTTAAATATAGGATTGATTTGTGCATATGTTGAAAGTTGTCATTTGTTCTCCATTGCCTATATATAAAAAAAACTATTTATTCTCCATTGCCTACTACTCATTTGTTCTCCATTGTCTATATAGAAATGAAAATGAAAAATCAAAGAAATGTTGATGATGATCTTGAGGTTAGAACATTGTAATCTCTTATTTTTCTTAATAAATTTGTCCTTTTATTACTTTAGTTCATGGTCGTTTGAAATGCTTTTGTTTGTTTCTATACAACTTCATCCCCCTTGGAGGAGGCCGATATGAGAAGAATGAAGAGCTTGTGTTTGCTTCGTCATAATGTGGGCAGCGGTGGTAGAATTAACATTGGGTGTTTCTTAACTGTTGGATTTTAGTAATATTCGAAAAACTTTGTTAATCTTCCAATGAGCTTTTATGTTACCCATTTTAGATTAGCTTTAACTAATTGTATTGTTATTTATGCATATCTCTTAAAATGAAAATATGTTCGAATTGTTTGGGTGGAGTGCACATGAATAAAATATAGTTTAGGGATACACATAGAAGTGATAGAACATATTACATTTAATTGTTCAACATTTTATTCAACTGTTATGTAAATGTACAACTATTGTTTTTGGTAATAGTTCGTGCATTGAGCACCTGACCTTATTGACTAGGAATACGATCACGTCATATAAACTTTTAGTTGATTCATTATTCATACATGAAAATATTTGTTTAAAGATCATATTTTACTCAACTTTCATGACATTATATGTACGCACCTATTTTGTGTGTGATTGTGTATTATATTACAGTTTTAAAATCAGAAAATGCTTAATCGGACCAAATATGTTCAAGACGTAAACATCTTTAGGGACACAATATAAATAGGATTCAACAAAAGTATATAAACAATATTATACAAATTCCGTTAACTTGCATTGTATTATATGACATGTTTAATAATACTAAGGCCATCGAAATACATATCTTGCGGTATGATTGAGACAAAATACCAAGAAGTTCAATGACACATATTTTTCTTATCATAATAATAAGTTATTTTATATATCGTGTCGAATTTTATTATTAGATTAATTATTTACTGGAATAGTAACCGTGCATAGCGTGATTTTATAGCGGCAAATAGTTATATTTATATTTTGGTCAAGTGTTTTATGTAAAATGTGCAACCAAAATATCACTATATTTATTTACCGCTATAAAATCCTGTTGCTATGCACAGGTACTCGTCTAGTTCAACAAAATGACAAAATCTTGAAAAAGTAAACATAATTATTCATCATCTTCTACATCTCTTTTTCTTTATTCTTCTTCAAAACACAAGAACCATGTTCTTCCTAACATTTTTTACTCATTTTGTGCATCTCTAGCTCGAAACCACGTATAACACTTTCAGATAGCTTGAAAATTTCAAGAAAATATAACACTTCGTCGGCTAAGACCATGTGCAGGTGGCTCATACATAGATCCGCTCATGTGTTAATCATATCAGAACCCAAACATGCACGAAATTGAAAATATTTGTCATTTATAGTTTTCACCTTAATTACATTAGTCGAGGTACTCGCGAAGCAGCGACAATGTATAACGACGAATAATTATAGTTGAGAACTTGCGATTCAAAGTTTCGTTTAACGCTTATCATTCATACAATGAAAAATCGTGGAAACTATAAGTCTTTAAAAATGACAACAAACGCCTCAAAAAAAAATTAACATGTGCTTCATAATCTTGTAGGCAAAACTTCCCAAAAACGATCCTCAAGGGGGATCTTGTAAAGGCTTTTGATACCTTAAGCTTGATCATGGCTCAAATAAGTTTTAGTAACAAATGGAAAGATTGGATCAATGTTTGTCTTAGTTCAGCTTTCGGTTCTATACTTGTCAATGGTTCCCTCACTCCGGAATTCAAGTCTAAACAGGGTCTTCGTCAAGGAAAATCCCCCCTCTTCCTGTTCAAATGTTTAAATTAGCGATGGAGGCCCTTAATTTGATTATAGTGGAAGGAAAAAAATAAAAGCTTGTTTAGTCGTTTTGAAGTTTGGTAAAGACAAGATTAAAATCTCCCATTTTTAGATCGCGGGTGATGCAATAATCTTGGGTGATTGGTCCTTGGTTAATGATAAAAGTATGTAAACAATCCTTACGTGATTTCAACTTGCTTCCGATCTCAAAGTAAATTTTAACAAAAGCAAGATTTTTTGTATTGGTGCTAGTTCTTTTGAGCTTAATTCTTTTGCTAAGTTGATTGGTTGTCAACTTTTCACACCTCCCATATACTTACTTAGTTACTTGGGTCTCACCAATGACACCAATATGTCAAAGAGTACAAATTGGCAACCTTATTTACTGTGTAACAATTCATAATTTTGAGGTAATTATTTAATTATTTAATTTTACTTAATATTTTTATTTTAAGTAAATTCACTCTTACGAATAGCTAGATAGGTTATTCCGCATAAAACGTTAAACGTACATTTAACTCAAACCGATACCTAACAATACTCAGTATAATTATTTTTATGCATTTTGTTTTCTTACAATCATATTGTAACACCCCAACCCGACAAGGGTAGAAGCATCACATTATGGTGACAAATCAAAGCATACATAATAGCACAGCGAAAGTCTTAAACAAATACATAAGAGAAAGTCAAGTCAACACGACTTGAATAATACATGAGTTCAAGGAAAGGAAAATAATCCAAAGATACGAATACAAAGGAAATCATGTCCCAACAAAGTCATAAAATAAAGGTGGTCATCTAAGGTCAAAGCTTCATCTAACTCTCATCCCATCCAAAACATGATCCAAAAGCTCCTAGCTTAGATACCTGCCGCACACGAAAAGAAAACGTGCGGCTGAGCTTTAAAAAGCCCAGTGAACAGATATATATAATAAACGGAAACGAACAAACGAAACATAATGAAATAGATATAAATAGGGTACAAGAGTAAAGGTTAGGACAGTCATCCACCACGAGCCCATATCATAACATATCATATCATAGCATATTGTAAGATCCTACAAAATCCGCCATGATAATCTTTGTTAATTAATAATACCTTTGACTTATCATTTAACAAAGCCCATTTTTATGGAGAAATTTAAAATTTTCTTTAATATACTATACTCACGACCAACATAAGATTTGGATAAGCCTACATATTTTATATGAACTATTTTCACTTTATTATTTTATATTTTACATTAAACTCTTTACGCAATACGAATACTCAAACCTATTAAATTTTATTAACGTATACACTCTCCGTTAAACTTATTACATGTCTAATATTTTTAGTTAGAATATATTAATAAACTTTTACATTTTTATAAACGTTACATTTTTCCGTTACTCAGTCTTAAGTTTCGTGACATAAAGATTCAACATTAGTAATTACCGGGATCAAACTACAGATTAAACTAATAACGTGTAAGTATAAAACTTACACGTATCCTTAATTTCAACCAAATGATAATGTATGACTGAAAATGTTCCATGTTAGTATCAAACATATCTGAGATGTGGAGACAGGAAATTCACACACAACTGACTCCAACTTATCTATATAAGTCTTCCCTCTCATTTTGATAAACATATAGAAAAAGAAAAACAGATAATTCATTCCTTCTTATCCCTTGTGTCTTCATCGACACCACCAACACACCACAGCCACCTCCACATCTCCTCACCACCCACCGCCAACCGCACAACTACACCACCACCACCAAATTAATCCTTGTGATCTCATTATCGCTTGAACATTTCACACGCGCCATGAAACCCTCCTTCTCCACCACAGCTGCTGCTGCCGACATCACTACGCGCCGCCACCGCTTGTTCTTCTCCTCGTCATGGTAAAACCAAGAAGCCCGTCTTTATATATATATATTTTTTTAACTGATTAGTATTGTTGTTGTTTTGTTTCGTGGACTAATATTTGATTTCAAGAATTTTTACAAGTTCTTTATGACTATAAAACCGGAACTAAAAATCATTTTTGAAGATTTAAAGTTGTGTGGTAAGAAAGCTAAGCGGGTTTATTTGATACGGGTTGATACGGGTTGGGTTAACCCGAACCCTTTGGTGGTGTTATCGTTGTGGTCATTATTATCATTGTTATGTTGTGGTCATATGATTATTGTTGTCATTGTTGTAGTTGTGGGTTTGAGTCTCGGACAAGAATAGAACACCACATTGGTGTTGCTAATTGTTGAGTTATGTTTTGCTAGTTGTTGTTCTCGATTGGCATACGATTTTAGAACTAATATTATTGTTGTTAAGTTGTTGACTTCTGTAATCCCGGGTCTGGTTGGTTTTGGCAGTCGAAGACCTAAGGGTCCGTTTGAGTTGAAGAGGTTAAGCCGAGACCAAAATGGTCTCGGCAATGGTTGTTATAATCTTGCTATGTTCTTGGTTAGACAACACCCATATAGGGTGCGTTAATTTGTGGTGAAACAAATTGATTTGTCCGTTTAGTTCGATTAAGGTTTCATGATTCAAAGCCGAGACGTCTAGGGTCTCGGCATGTGGAGGATTGTTAATGTTTAGATATATTTTAATGTTGTTCGGTTCGTAAAGCCACCCATGAGGGTGCTGGTTAGTTTGTGGAAGTTGAGCCGAGACCGAAATGGTCTCGGCAATGGTCCTTGTGGTCGGGTTGTTCGTTGTCATTGTTATTATGTTGTTGTTTTGATGGTTGGTGCTCGACAAGGGCGTGAAGCCGAGATCAAGGGGTCTCGGCATAACAAAGTTATTATGTGTTTGTTCGTTTTCTTTGGTCTAGGTTTGGGTCTAAATCACACATGGAGTGAGCTTGTTGATTATATTTGGGTTTAACAGCCAAGTTGGGTGCGTTTATTGGTCCGATGGGCTAAGGAGCCCACTAAATTTAAATAAACTATGGAACTAGTTTTTGTTAAGAAATAACCAAGTCTATACATATGAAACTTTCGTATATTAACAAAGGTTAACAAAAGTGAATTACTTGTTTTGTTTTGGTGACGTAATAGTACGTTTCGGATTGTATTGGAAAACATTAATTTGATTTGGACTGGTATACGGATATGATTATCATACTTGGACGCTTAGACAATTGGGAACCATTATTAGACTTATGATATTAGATAGCAGATTCATTGAACATGTTGAGACTTGAGACGGCATAATATATTAAACACGAAACGAATCCAAAATCTTTAATAAAACTAAAACTAATATTTACAAGAAATATTATCGAGACATAAACTTATAAATTATTGTAATTTCAGATTTGGTTAGTACAAGTCTCAACGATTTGAGAAAAACTGATTTTTATAGTTAAACTCTTTCCTATTTTACAAGACGCTTATCTTTTATACAAACTATTTGGGATAACGGGGTAAATGCTGAAACGTACAAACTAGTTATTTGATTTGAGGTGTTTAATTGTCTTTAGCTTTTAAGTTGTCCTCCTTGGTATGAGTTCTCGTCAGTATCTTCTTGAGTTAGTTGATGTCTATTCTTTTTGGCGTGAGTTGTACGTCGAGTCTAGGTTATCTTACCACACCACACGAAACATTTAAACTAAGCTTTTGATAAGTTTTGAAAACTGAGTAATCCACGAAAACTGCGACACATTGTCTTTTATAGACTTTATTATTTTGCGAGACGTGTTTTGAGATAACTGTATACATATTAGGTTGTGTACCGTCGTGCTGTATGAGACCGTTGTAATACGCTCTAGATGCCAGTCGTGTCAATGTGATCTTTGCTTTGCTGTGGCTAAGGTGAGTCGTGGCCCCTCCTATTCTAATACTTGATTTATACTTTTTGGGGGAGATACATGCTTTGAAATATTTTACTTATCTATCAACTATATGATTTGCTTTGCGAGGAAATACTTTTATAAGTACTATGAAAACTCTTATGACTTACCGTGAGTCGTGGCCCCTACTTTTCACACGTGTTTTTAATAATTCTTTTGGGGGAGATACATGCTTTAACTGTTTTATATTACTTGAAAACTCTCATGAATTGCTCAAAACTATCAACTATGCTTTACCTATTTGAATTATACTTGAAAGGAAAACATGCTCAATATATGTGCAAATTATCTGTTTAACTTAAACACGGAACTTGAAACATAACATCTCTGAACTACTTGATGTAACATGATACTGAAGATTACTGTATGCATTCATGTGACAAATGAATGAACTGTTACTTATTATAATATTTCTATATTCCACTGGAAATAATTGCCAAGATCAGAATACGGGTATTTTATGAACCTTTAGACCTATATTGCCTAAGCACACTTTATTGCCATAAAGTCCCTCGATCATGAGCCATTAATCACTGCGGTGAGCGCGAATATAGTGAACAGCTTCGAAACCTGTTAAAGGCTGACGACCTATCCCCTAAATACTTTGACGGAATGCCTTATGGTTAGTCGTATTTAGCAGTGATACACTATATTTGAGAAAAATAGGAATTGGCAAATCACCTATTAACTTGAGGGCCATAAATCACCCGTCAGGTAACACTGGTGGGACACCCAATTGTTAACGTTTTGCGTGTCATGAGGCTTAGGGCAATATAACTTTATGAATATATGAATGTTTCGTATATATCCTAGGATACAGCTGTATTAGAAGACCACCACTTTTCTCCAGACTTTAGACTATTATTACTTTACGTGATATGATTATGAATCTAGTACTTGAACTTTAACTGATAACATATGTGACTTAAATAAGAATTCTGAAATGCAAACCAAAATGCTTGGTATATCATTACATTTAAAAACTGACTCAACATCCCATTTCGAGCATATAACAACGTAGCTCAACTTCATTTATAATATGAAACTTATGATTTTGAAGATCATACATTATTCACTTGTGGATTTTTATACAACGCAACTCTTTATTTATTTCATGAAGAACTATTATCACTATACACCTTTCAAAGAGAGATATTTTCTATCAAACTCCACGAACTCACCAACCATTGTGTTGACGTTTTAAGCATGTTTATCTCAGGTAGTTAACGGAGCAGGACAAGACACGGAGCGGGCATCTTTTACTCTGATAACTTAAATGGTGTAAAATCAAATATGTCATTCTTCCAAATTATCACATCTTTTCATGGGATTTTCGAATCAAATAATTCCCTTTTGTGTCAAAAATATCATTTTGAATGACATATAACTTTCAAAACGCCCCTTCCGGGCCGTTTTCTAAAATTTTAACTTCGATCCTCACCGTAACACCCTAATTACTTTTCCGCTGCCACAAACCAAATTAGGGGGTGTTACAGTTTGGTATCA
The DNA here is from genome assembly GCA_021014915.2 of Artemisia tridentata subsp. tridentata. Lineage (NCBI taxonomy): Eukaryota > Viridiplantae > Streptophyta > Magnoliopsida > Asterales > Asteraceae > Artemisia > Artemisia tridentata. The sequence continues at coordinate 83,148,199 of CP139504.1, forward strand.
GAGCCTATGGTTATAGAGAATCAAACGTTTTAAAACATTGAACTATAACCACACTTTCAAAATGAATGATTTTACACCATACCATTTTACGCCCTCCGTGTCTGCAGACTGCCGTGCTCAATACATTACCTATTAAGATTATTTTGCACTAATCTTTACATGCTTAATGTTTACTCTTCACGCGTTACACACTGTGTTATTTCGCACTTACCGTTACGCTCTTAACATACGAATTACTTATAATTATTATTTTCGGCTACTACAGTATAATATCTTCCAAACCAGTTGATATTACCAAACTTACCCTTCGTACTACTCATACATCATCTTGTTGTCATATCACTACGAATACTGAATATCTTTATGTACTAATAACTCAACCCCGGCTTAATACAGAACTCACTCACATACCACTCTCATTTTTACCAATTCACTCACCCTTCCGTCAGAAACTTAGAAGAACTGTTGAGTCTTATCCAGATGAATAGTTGATTGGTTGTCCAACAACATTCGAGATTAGGCAAAATTCACACTAAGAAACGATTTGAAAAGAGATCGAGACAAATTCTCCTTTAACTAAACTACCACACCCATATGCCCCGGTAACTCGACACAGAAAAGTTAGGATTTTAGCACCTTATGAGCCCGAACCTTTTATGACACTAATTTGGAGCTACCTCAATGGACTTATTAAGAAGATACACCTATGTTTAGTACCAATTATACTACCATTATCACCTTATTTCACCCCTAGACGCGATCAGGATAATGTCACCATACCTTACCACCACTAGTATCATCATTCCCTTCACCGTCGGTTGGACCCGACTACTCATTAAGACTACTCACTCAGATTTGCTTGTTTACACCTCACCAACAGAAGCTGACTTCTAAAGAGAATTTACCCTCTCAGGTCTCCCTCGTAATTACTATTTCCCACCTACTTTCACTCTTTCAGCCCGAATCCTCAAGACTGGATAGAACTTTAGGACAACAGTTACCCACACACCTACTTCTTCCACCAGCATGACGCGACTGGAGCGTCACAAAGAACAAGATTGATACACTCCCGAACATCATTGACAAAACATCACTCACGACCGACAACACCCTACCTGACCTTTTACCTGACAAGATGGACTTTCAGGACAGACTGACGAGGTTTCAGTCAGAGATATTGAGAAACACTCCCACATGACAGTCCTTACAATGAGAAAGGCATAGGTTTATTAACCTGCTGCATGAAACATTAATAAAAGACCTTGTATCGTTTGCTTTATAAAACAATCGATCAAGTTATTAATATTATGATGTTTACAGTGATTATATCCAGACCTACCCTTATATTACCTATGAATGTTATGATACCTTATACCAGCCCTGACTAGGCTATGACCATAGAAATCTCTAAGACAAAATTTCGGAAGAAAACACGATGAATGAAGAGAAAGTTGCTGAACTTCGACTTTTTGTAGATGAAACAGTTTGTTCCTTAGCAATCCCATACCAAGAATTAAGCATTTATCCACGATACTACCCAGACACGTCGTAATTTGAGATTCACAACTGGTTAAAGTCTCACATTGTGACCACATTATTAAGACTAGTATACAAACACCTTGTTACTCGAATTATTCTAACATGGCCATTAGGTGGATTTAAATCCGTATTTCTTGGGATATCGATAGAATATGGCCAACATGAGCATTACAAATACCCCACTAACACCAACCACAACTATGACTTCTGAAATTATCCGAAATTTAGTAATCAACATCGTTGCTGTGATACTCGGTGCGACTACAGTAGCTCATCCGAGTAGCAACAATAAGACAACCGAAGAAAAGAAAACGACTGCTTCTTATAAACATACCCTTGAAAGTTTCACGGGTTGTAGACCAACTCACCTTAAAAATATAGGAGAAGTGACTAAACCCACCATCACCATTACCCAAGGATTTTTAGATCAAGAAGTTAAACAGGACACTACAAGGATTAATGCCCAACCCAGAATATCACTTAAGACAAAAAGACCAGTGGAAGAGAATGGAAACTCTTTAGAACTTTAACAACGTCGAAGGATGACACTAATGTTTAAACAGGAAGAGAAATTCATGTTGTGGATAAGTAAACCATAGTTTAAAGCTTTCTAAGTTGTATTCCTCCTTGTACTTTACCTTAGGTACGATGGATGTAACCTAAGTACAACAACTATCTTTCTACCGTATGAAGACATCACCTTGTAATATCCCCGAGATAATCATAATCCACATTATTTCAATCTCTATTCTATTCTCCCTATTTATAGTCGTTATGTAACAATACCCTGATTTCACTTTGGGAATTTAATTTAACCCAATTTCTGACCAAACAATAGGTTATCACCACATTATAAGAAATTCTCACCCAAAACCTAAGTTTATACCGAGGATATCCTATATTCACTTTAGAAATTCCTGACTTATCCTCAGAATATGAACAAAAACTTCTTAATTCTTTTGAAGACAATCAGAGAGTGTCCGACTTTGTGACGGAACCATTATAATTGAAACATATAAAACTTCTTGAAAAAGCATAAATCTCACGGTGACTGAGTCAAGCATTACATCATTTGGTCCTCAAATTATACATAGCCTGATCAACTATGTCTAATTTAGGAAGAATCATGTCATGAATGAAACAGTTATCTTTCAGATTTCCTAATAACAACTTCTATTCAAAAGCAAAAATCTTGAGACAAAATAAATTGCTCATAAAACGTCACTTTTGACCAACCATTGTGTTGACGTTTTAAGCATGTTTATCTCAGGTAGTTAACGGAGCAGGACAAGACACGGAGCGGGCATCTTTTACTCTGATAACTTAAATGGTGTAAAATCAAATATGTCATTCTTCCAAATTATCACATCTTTTCATGGGATTTTCGAATCAAATAATTCCCTTTTGTGTCAAAAATATCATTTTGAATGACATATAACTTTCAAAACGCCCCTTCCGGGCCGTTTTCTAAAATTTTAACTTCGATCCTCACCGTAACACCCTAATTACTTTTCCGCTGCCACAAACCAAATTAGTTTTTAAACTCTTTATACTTTTTAAACTCCGTGAGGGGGATACATGCTATAAATTAATCACAAGTATTTTTCTGTATGCTACCTGACTTGATATATGCCTAAGTTACCTTATTGCCACAAGACCCTTTATCATGAGCCATTAATCACTGCGGTGAACGCGAATATAATGAATAGATCTATGAAGGACTGACAACCTATCCCACTAATACTAGGACGGAATGCTTTTTGCTAGTCGTATTAGTCGCGATACATTATATTTGAGAAAAATAGGAATTGGCAAATCACCTATTACTCGAGGGCAAAATTTTCATCATTAAATTGGTGATCACCTCCGTTTATGCGGTACTTTGTTAACGTTTGCGTGTCATGAGACTTAGGGCAATATATAAACTGCGATATCAATTTTTAAACTGATTGTATCTCAAAATACAATCTTACTTGTGAATCAAACTGATATTTAAATTTACAAACTCCATGATTTCACTCAACATTATGTTGACTTTTAAGCATGTATCTCAGGGAACTAGAGGAGCACGGCAAGGCATGGAGCAGGCATACCCTATCTTCAATAAATGGTGTATAATAAAGTCGTAATCCAGTTAAAATAATGTTTCCTTAAATGAAACCTTAGTACTCTGATGTAATGTTTTATAACTGGATTTGTATTATGGACCTATGTAAATTAAAAATGCCGTCTTAGGCTGTTTTCTTATGATTTTGTTTTCGATCCTCACCGTAACACCCAGATTAATCTTCCGCTGCTATGTTTAGAAGGTGTTTATACTGTGATACGTATTTTTATATACATCTATATCTGTTCTAGTTCTAGTCTTAGTCCAAATCATTTTATAATACGTATTTCTATACACATTTATACTTGTTCGGGACTATGTTAGCAATGGGTTGTAAACACACAGGTTGCAAGCCTGGAATGGGACGGGCTTGGAACTGAGTGAATTTATAACGCCTTTGCTGGGAAACTCTATCTACTTACTGGTAGAAATACTTTACCTGTTTATCAAATACATGATTGGTAGTATACACTGTTCACTAGCCGCTAAATTTCCACAATTCCTGACCGTTGTTCTCATTATTCTAAACCTTTAGGTTTATTAATTAACTAAACATTCGAAGTTATTCCATATAGCATGAGTAAATCTAATTAGATCTCGTTTCCTCTATTTTCGGATACAAATCTCTCGACAACATTTTCTATGAACTCTCACCATTAGAACGCCACATTTTTCAACACCTATCGCAGACTGAACTTCGGGACGAAGTTCAAAATTGAGGGTAGATACTGTAAGATCCTACAAAATCCGCCATGATAATCTTTGTTAATTAATAATACCTTTGACTTATCATTTAACAAAGCCCATTTTTATGGAGAAATTTAAATTTTTCTTTAATATACTATACTCACGACCAACATAAGATTTGGATAAGCCTACATATTTTATATGAACTATTTTCACTTTATTATTTTATATTTTACATTAAACTCTTTACGCAATACGAATACTCAAACCTATTAAATTTTATTAACGTATACACTCTCCGTTAAACTTATTACATGTCTAATATTTTTAGTTGGAATATATTAATAAACTTTTACATTTTTATAAACGTTACATTTTTCCGTTACTCAGTCTTAAGTTTCGTGACATAAAGATTCAACATTAGTAATTACCCGGGATCAAACTACAGATTAAACTAATAACGTGTAAGTATAAAACTTACACGTATCCTTAATTTCAACCAAATGATAATGTATGACTGAAAATGTTCCATGTTAGTATCAAACATATCTGAGATGTGGAGACAGGAAATTCACACACAACTGACTCCAACTTATCTATATAAGTCTTCCCTCTCATTTTGATAAACATATAGAAAAAGAAAAACAGATAATTCATTCCTTCTTATCCCTTGTGTCTTCATCGACACCACCAACACACCACAGCCACCTCCACATCTCCTCACCACCCACCGCCAACCGCAAAACTACACCACCACCACCAAATTAATCCTTGTGATCTCATTATCGCTTGAACATTTCACACGCGCCATGAAACCCTCCTTCTCCACCACAGCTGCTGCTGCCGACATCACTACGCGCCGCCACCGCTTGTTCTTCTCCTCGTCATGGTAAAACCAAGAAGCCCGTCTTTATATATATATATTTTTTTAACTGATTAGTATTGTTGTTGTTTTGTTTCGTGGACTAATATTTGATTTCAAGAATTTTTACAAGTTCTTTATGACTATAAAACCGGAACTAAAAATCATTTTTGAAGATTTAAAGTTGTGTGGTAAGAAAGCTAAGCGGGTTTATTTGATACGGGTTGATACGGGTTGGGTTAACCCGAACCCTTTGGTGGTGTTATCGTTGTGGTCATTATTATCATTGTTATGTTGTGGTCATATGATTATTGTTGTCATTGTTGTAGTTGTGGGTTTGAGTCTCGGACAAGAATAGAACACCACATTGGTGTTGCTAATTGTTGAGTTATGTTTTGCTAGTTGTTGTTCTCGATTGGCATAACGATTTTAGAACTAATATTATTGTTGTTAAGTTGTTGACTTCTGTAATCCCGGGTCTGGTTGGTTTTGGCAGTCGAAGACCTAAGGGTCCGTTTGAGTTGAAGAGGTTAAGCCGAGACCAAAATGGTCTCGGCAATGGTTGTTATAATCTTGCTATGTTCTTGGTTAGACAACACCCATAGAGGGTGCGTTAATTTGTGGTGAAACAAATTGATTTGTCCGTTTAGTTCGATTAAGGTTTCATGATTCAAAGCCGAGACGTCTAGGGTCTCGGCATGTGGAGGATTGTTAATGTTTAGATATATTTTGATGTTGTTCGGTTCGTAAAGCCACCCATGAGGGTGCTGGTTAGTTTGTGGAAGTTGAGCCGAGACCAAAATGGTCTCGGCAATGGTCCTTGTGGTCGGGTTGTTCGTTGTCATTGTTATTATGTTGTTGTTTTGATGGTTGGTGCTCGACAAGGGCGTGAAGCCGAGATCAAGGGGTCTCGGCATAACAAAGTTATTATGTGTTTGTTCGTTTTCTTTGGTCTAGGTTTGGGTCTAAATCACACATGGAGTGAGCTTGTTGATTATATTTGGGTTTAACAGCCAAGTTGGGTGCGTTTGTTGGTCCGATGGGCTAAGGAGCCCACTAAATTTAAATAAACTATGGAACTAGTTTTTGTTAAGAAATAACCAAGTCTATACATATGAAACTTTCGTATATTAACAAAGGTTAACAAAAGTGAATTACTTGTTTTGTTTTGGTGACGTAATAGTACGTTTCGGATTGTATTGGAAAACATTAATTTGATTTGGACTGGTATACGGATATGATTATCATACTTGGACACTTAGACAATTGGGAACCATTATTGGACTTATGATATTAGATAGCAGATTCATTGAACATGTTGAGACTTGAGACGGCATAATATATTAAACACGAAACGAATCCAAAATCTTTAATAAAACTAAAACTAATATTTACAAGAAATATTATCGAGACATAAACTTATAAATTATTGTAATTTCAGATTTGGTTAGTACAAGTCTCAACGATTTGAGAAAAACTGATTTTTATAGTTAAACTCTTTCCTATTTTACAAGACGCTTATCTTTTATACAAACTATTTGGGATAACGGGGTAAATGCTGAAACGTACAAACTAGTTATTTGATTTGAGGTGTTTAATTGTCTTTAGCTTTTAAGTTGTCCTCCTTGGTATGAGTTCTCGTCAGTATCTTCTTGAGTTAGTTGATGTCTATTCTTTTTGGCGTGAGTTGTACGTCGAGTCTAGGTTATCTTACCACACCACACGAAACATTTAAACTAAGCTTTTGATAAGTTTTGAAAACTGAGTAATCCACGAAAACTGCGACACATTGTCTTTTATAGACTTTATTATTTTGCGAGACGTGTTTTGAGATAACTGTATACATATTAGGTTGTGTACCGTCGTGCTGTATGAGACCGTTGTAATATGCTCTAGATGCCAGTCGTGTCAGTGTGATCTTTGCTTTGCTGTGGCTAAGGTGAGTCGTGGCCCCTCCTATTTTAATACTTGATTTATACTTTTTGGGGGAGATACATGCTTTGAAATATTTTACTTATTTATCAACTATATGATTTGCTTTGCGAGGAAATACTTTTATAAGTACTATGAAAACTCTTATGACTTACCGTGAGTCGTGGCCCCTACTTTTCACACGTGTTTTTAATAATTCTTTTGGGGGAGATACATGCTTTAACTGTTTTATATTACTTGAAAACTCTCATGAATTGCTCAAAACTATCAACTATGCTTTACCTATTTGAATTATACTTGAAAGGAAAACATGCTCAATATATGTGCAAATTATCTGTTTAACTTAAACACGGAACTTGAAACATAACATCTCTGAACTACTTGATGTAACATGATACTGAAGATTACTGTATGCATTCATGTGACAAATGAATGAACTGTTACTTATTATAATATTTCTATATTCCACTGGAAATAATTGCCAAGATCAGAATGCGTGTATTTTATGAACCTTTAGACCTATATTGCCTAAGCACACTTTATTGCCATAAAGTCCCTCGATCATGAGCCATTAATCACTGCGGTGAGCGCGAATATAGTGAACAGCTTCGAAACCTGTTAAAGGCTGACGACCTATCCCCTAAATACTTTGACGGAATGCCTTATGGTTAGTCGTATTTAGCAGTGATACACTATATTTGAGAAAAATAGGAATTGGCAAATCACCTATTAACTTGAGGGCCATAACTCACTCATCAGGTAACCCTGGTGGGACACCCAATTGTTAACGTTTTTGCGTGTCATGAGGCTTAGGGCAATATAACTTTATGAATATATGAATGTTTCATATATATCCTAGGATACAGCTGTATTAGAAGACCACCACTTTTCTTCAGACTTTAGACTATTATTACTTTACGTGATATGATTATGAATCTTGTACTTGAACTTTAACTGGTAACATATGTGACTTAAATAAGAATTCTGCAATGCAAACCAAAATGCTTGGTATATCATTACATTTAAAAACTGACTCAACATCCCATTTCGAGCATATAACAACGTAGCTCAACTTCATTTATAATATGAAACTTATAATTTTGAAGATCATACATTATTCACTTGTGGATTTTTATACAACACAACTCTTTATTTATTTCATGAAGAACTATGATCACTATACACCTTACAAAGAGAGATATTTTCTATCAAACTCCACGAACTCACCAACCATTGTGTTGACGTTTTAAGCATGTTTATCTCAGGTAGTTAACGGAGCAGGACAAGACACGGAGCGGGCATCTTTTACTCTGATAACTTAAATGGTGTAAAATCAAATGTCATTCTTCCAAATTATCACATCTTTTCATGGGATTTTCGAATCAAATAATTCCCTTTTGTGTCAAAAATATCATTTTGAATGACATATAACTTTCAAAACGCCCCTTCCGGGCCGTTTTCTAAAATTTTAACTTCGATCCTCACCGTAACACCCTAATTACTTTTCCGCTGCCACAAACCAAATTAGGGGTTGATGAAGCGAAAAGTGTACCGCTTTTAAGGGGTCATTTAAGCCCTAAATCGTATTTATTTGATCAAATATTGCCCTAAATCGTTCCTTTTGTCATTTTAGGTACTTTTGAGGAGAAATCTGGAAAAGGAGGCATTTTGGACGTTTTTGGAGCATAAAGTGAAGAAAACGGCAAAGTCTCAAAAATCGGCTGAAAGTTACCTTTGACGGCGTCACATTTAACCCCAGACGGCGTCATGCCTTGGCAAGAAAAGTTGGACGTGAAATTTACTCATGATGAGCCAGTGAAAATAGCATGTGAATTCTGACGGCGTCACGCTTTAACTTGATCAAGGGCGTCACGGCTTAAATCATAAGGGGACGGCGTCACGTTCATTGTTCGACGGCGTCAAGCCTTGATAAGCCAGAATGGATTTTTGAAGAGCTAAAGAGGGACGGCGTCAAGAAGGTCATCCGGGAACCCTAAAAGCGGCGAGGTGACGGCGTCACACTCCATAAGGTGACGCCGTCAGATCCAAAAATCTATATATAGTTTTCTAATTTTTTGTCATTAAAGAGAGCTTAGTGTGTGGAATTTTGGGAGAAAACCCTAAGACGAATTCAGCTTCTTTTTCAAGGCTTTTTGCCTTGAGATCTTCCATGTTACATTGAAGATAAGTTATCAATTAATCATTCAATATGTCTATGTGTTGTTTGATTTTATCTTATTCTTGTCTTTTGATTAACATGTTAGGCTAAATTTATCTTGTGTTTGCTTAGATCTAATGAAACCTAGCTATTGATTATTGGTTGTTAGTGTGTTATTAGTTGTATTGGATGATTGTTTATCTATGTTAGGCTTAAGAAAACTGGCTAACTTCCTATTCGGTAACTTGCTTGAACGTCTTAAGAAACATGAACCAAATGCGTACTAAAGGTTTTTATGGTTGTATTTAATGCACAAGCGAATTCTAGTGATCCCATGTTAGGAGCTTCCTAGCCGGCTCGACATAGGAGTGAAGTAGGAGCTTGTAGAGTTGGGGAAGTAAGTACGCCACCCCACGAATGGTATTAAGGAATACACCCGTCATCCACGCGACTAATACACACTAATTAACCGGTAAAAGATAGTTAGGGAGTAAGGAAATCTAAGTAAACACATTTCTCTACACATAAGTTTCTCACCACATTTTCATTTTTGTTATTTATTTTATTGCATTCGTAGTAATTTGGGTTAGTTGACTAGCAACTAATTCCGCCCACTCCTTCAAACCCGAGATTTTACTTGCTTTCATAAAAATTATAAAAACATAAAAAAAGAATCTTCCTCAACCCTTAGACCTAATTAGAGTAGCCTTTCATACCTAACGAACACTATTCCCTGTGGAGAACGATCAATCCCCCGTACTTACCACTACACTATACTACATCGGTCAGGTACACTGCCTGGTGAGGTTGTAAGCCTCTTGAGATCCCTCGAGAGGTAAAACCTGTTGTAAGGTTACAAAACCACGCATCAGGGGTGTTACACATATCATAATCATGCAGAGGGGATGCCTCTTAAATAAGCCGATAATATGAGGGGTGTCCTCATGTACCAGTTGGAGTGATCAGCTCCCATATTTTGTGAAAGGAGTGGATTGCACCCAGCCCCAGTCACCATATCATATCATATCAAAACATATCATAACATATCTAGGATGCATCCATACGCCCCCCCCCCCCCCCCAAACAAATCATATTGGCCATAACAAATCATAAAGCGTGTAAGATCCTACAAAATCCGCCATGATAATCTTTGTTAATTAATAATACCTTTGACTTATCATTTAACAAAGCCCATTTTTATGGAGAAATTTAAATTTTTCTTTAATATACTATACTCACGACCAACATAAGATTTGGATAAGCCTACATATTTTATATGAACTATTTTCACTTTATTATTTTATATTTTACATTAAACTCTTTACGCAATATGAATACTCAAACCTATTAAATTTTATTAACGTATACACTCTCCGTTAAACTTATTACATGTCTAATATTTTTAGTTGGAATATATTAATAAACTTTTACATTTTTATAAACGTTACATTTTTCCGTTACTCAGTCTTAAGTTTCGTGACATAAAGATTCAACATTAGTAATTACCGGGATCAAACTACAGATTAAACTAATAACGTGTAAGTATAAAACTTACACGTATCCTTAATTTCAACCAAATGATAATGTATGACTGAAAATGTTCCATGTTAGTATCAAACATATCTGAGATGTGGAGACAGGAAATTCACACACAACTGACTCCAACTTATCTATATAAGTCTTCCCTCTCATTTTGATAAACATATAGAAAAAGAAAAACAGATAATTCATTCCTTCTTATCCCTTGTGTCTTCATCGACACCACCAACACACCACAGCCACCTCCACATCTCCTCACCACCCACCGCCAACCGCACAACTACACCACCACCACCAAATTAATCCTTGTGATCTCATTATCGCTTGAACATTTCACACGCGCCATGAAACCCTCCTTCTCCACCACAGCTGCTGCTGCCGACATCACTACGCGCCGCCACCGCTTGTTCTTCTCCTCGTCATGGTAAAACCAAGAAGCCCGTCTTTATATATATATATATATTTTTTTAACTGATTAGTATTGTTGTTGTTTTGTTTCGTGGACTAATATTTGATTTCAAGAATTTTTACAAGTTCTTTATGACTATAAAACCGGAACTAAAAATCATTTTTGAAGATTTAAAGTTGTGTGGTAAGAAAGCTAAGCGGGTTTATTTGATACGGGTTGATACGGGTTGGGTTAACCCGAACCCTTTGGTGGTGTTATCGTTGTGGTCATTATTATCATTGTTATGTTGTGGTCATATGATTATTGTTGTCATTGTTGTAGTTGTGGGTTTGAGTCTCGGACAAGAATAGAACACCACATTGGTGTTGCTAATTGTTGAGTTATGTTTTGCTAGTTGTTGTTCTCGATTGGCATACGATTTTAGAACTAATATTATTGTTGTTAAGTTGTTGACTTCTGTAATCCCGGGTCTGGTTGGTTTTGGCAGTCGAAGACCTAAGGGTCCGTTTGAGTTGAAGAGGTTAAGCCGAGACCAAAATGGTCTCGGCAATGGTTGTTATAATCTTGCTATGTTCTTGGTTAGACAACACCCATATAGGGTGCGTTAATTTGTGGTGAAACAAATTGATTTGTCCGTTTAGTTCGATTAAGGTTTCATGATTCAAAGCCGAGACGTCTAGGGTCTCGGCATGTGGAGGATTGTTAATGTTTAGATATATTTTGATGTTGTTCGGTTCGTAAAGCCACCCATGAGGGTGCTGGTTAGTTTGTGGAAGTTGAGCCGAGACCAAAATGGTCTCGGCAATGGTCCTTGTGGTCGGGTTGTTCGTTGTCATTGTTATTATGTTGTTGTTTTGATGGTTGGTGCTCGACAAGGGCGTGAAGCCGAGACCAAGGGGTCTCGGCATAACAAAGTTATTATGTGTTTGTTCGTTTTCTTTGGTCTAGGTTTGGGTCTAAATCACACATGGAGTGAGCTTGTTGATTATATTTGGGTTTAACAGCCAAGTTGGGTGCGTTTGTTGGTCCGATGGGCTAAGGAGCCCACTAAATTTAAATAAACTATGGAACTAGTTTTTGTTAAGAAATAACCAAGTCTATACATATGAAACTTTCGTATATTAACAAAGGTTAACAAAAGTGAATTACTTGTTTTGTTTTGGTGACGTAATAGTACGTTTCGGATTGTATTGGAAAACATTAATTTGATTTGGACTGGTATACGGATATGATTATCATACTTGGACGCTTAGACAATTGGGAACCATTATTGGACTTATGATATTAGATAGCAGATTCATTGAACATGTTGAGACTTGAGACGGCATAATATATTAAACACGAAACGAATCCAAAATCTTTAATAAAACTAAAACTAATATTTACAAGAAATATTATCGAGACATAAACTTATAAATTATTGTAATTTCAGATTTGGTTAGTACAAGTCTCAACGATTTGAGAAAAACTGATTTTTATAGTTAAACTCTTTCCTATTTTACAAGACGCTTATCTTTTATACAAACTATTTGGGATAACGGGGTAAATGCTGAAACGTACAAACTAGTTATTTGATTTGAGGTGTTTAATTGTCTTTAGCTTTTAAGTTGTCCTCCTTGGTTTGAGTTCTCGTCAGTATCTTCTTGAGTTAGTTGATGTCTATTCTTTTTGGCGTGAGTTGTACGTCGAGTCTAGGTTATCTTACCACACCACACGAAACATTTAAACTAAGCTTTTGATAAGTTTTGAAAACTGAGTAATCCACGAAAACTGCGACACATTGTCTTTTATAGACTTTATTATTTTGCGAGACGTGTTTTGAGATAACTGTATACATATTAGGTTGTGTACCGTCGTGCTGTATGAGACCGTTGTAATATGCTCTAGATGCCAGTCGTGTCAGTGTGATCTTTGCTTTGCTGTGGCTAAGGTGAGTCGTGGCCCCTCCTATTTTAATACTTGATTTATACTTTTTGGGGGAGATACATGCTTTGAAATATTTTACTTATTTATCAACTATATGATTTGCTTTGCGAGGAAATACTTTTATAAGTACTATGAAAACTCTTATGACTTACCGTGAGTCGTGGCCCCTACTTTTCACACGTGTTTTTAATAATTCTTTTGGGGGAGATACATGCTTTAACTGTTTTATATTACTTGAAAACTCTCATGAATTGCTCAAAACTATCAACTATGCTTTACCTATTTGAATTATACTTGAAAGGAAAACATGCTCAATATATGTGCAAATTATCTGTTTAACTTAAACACGGAACTTGAAACATAACATCTCTGAACTACTTGATGTAACATGATACTGAAGATTACTGTATGCATTCATGTGACAAATGAATGAACTGTTACTTATTATAATATTTCTATATTCCACTGGAAATAATTGCCAAGATCAGAATGCGTGTATTTTATGAACCTTTAGACCTATATTGCCTAAGCACACTTTATTGCCATAAAGTCCCTCGATCATGAGCCATTAATCACTGCGGTGAGCGCGAATATAGTGAACAGCTTCGAAACCTGTTAAAGGCTGACGACCTATCCCCTAAATACTTTGACGGAATGCCTTATGGTTAGTCGTATTTAGCAGTGATACACTATATTTGAGAAAAATAGGAATTGGCAAATCACCTATTAACTTGAGGGCCATAAATCACCCATCAGGTAACCCTGGTGGGACACCCAATTGTTAACGTTTTGCGTGTCATGAGGCTTAGGGCAATATAACTTTATGAATATATGAATGTTTCGTATATATCCTAGGATACAGCTGTATTAGAAGACCACCACTTTTCTCCAGACTTTAGACTATTATTACTTTACGTGATATGATTATGAATCTAGTACTTGAACTTTAACTGATAACATATGTGACTTAAATAAGAATTCTGAAATGCAAACCAAAATGCTTGGTATATCATTACATTTAAAAACTGACTCAACATCCCATTTCGAGCATATAACAACGTAGCTCAACTTCATTTATAATATGAAACTTATAATTTTGAAGATCATACATTATTCACTTGTGGATTTTTATACAACGCAACTCTTTATTTATTTCATGAAGAACTATGATCACTATACACCTTACAAAGAGAGATATTTTCTATCAAACTCCACGAACTCACCAACCATTGTGTTGACGTTTTAAGCATGTTTATCTCAGGTAGTTAACGGAGCAGGACAAGACACGGAGCGGGCATCTTTTACTCTGATAACTTAAATGGTGTAAAATCAAATATGTCATTCTTCCAAATTATCACATCTTTTCATGGGATTTTCGAATCAAATAATTCCCTTTTGTGTCAAAAATATCATTTTGAATGACATATAACTTTCAAAACGCCCCTTCCGGGCCGTTTTCTAAAATTTTAACTTCGATCCTCACCGTAACACCCTAATTACTTTTCCGCTGCCACAAACCAAATTAGGGGGTGTTACAGTTTGGTATCAGAGCCTATGGTTATAGAGAATCAAACGTTTTAAAACATTGAACTATAACCACACTTTCAAAATGAATGATTTTACACCATACCATTTTACGCCCTCCGTGTCTGCAGACTGCCGTGCTCAATACATTACCTATTAAGATTATTTTGCACTAATCTTTACATGCTTAATGTTTACTCTTCACGCGTTACACACTGTGTTATTTCGCACTTACCGTTACGCTCTTAACATACGAATTACTTATAATTATTATTTTCGGCTACTACAGTATAATATCTTCCAAACCAGTTGATATTACCAAACTTACCCTTCGTACTACTCATACATCATCTTGTTGTCATATCACTACGAATACTGAATATCTTTATGCACTAATAACTCAACCCCGGCTTAATACAGAACTCACTCACATACCACTCTCATTTTTACCAATTCACTCACCCTTCCGTCAGAAACTTAGAAGAACTGTTGAGTCTTATCCAGATGAATAGTTGATTGGTTGTCCAACAACATTCGAGATTAGGCAAAATTCACACTAAGAAACGATTTGAAAAGAGATCGAGACAAATTCTCCTTTAACTAAACTACCACACCCATATGCCCCGGTAACTCGACACAGAAAAATTAGGATTTTAGCACCTTATGAGCCCGAACCTTTTATGACACTAATTTGGAGCTACCTCAATGGACTTATTAAGAAGATACACCTATGTTTAGTACCAATTATACTACCATTATCACCTTATTTCACCCCTAGACGCGATCAGGATAATGTCACCATACCTTACCACCACTAGTATCATCATTCCCTTCACCGTCGGTTGGACCCGACTACTCATTAAGACTACTCACTCAGATTTACTTGTTTACACCTCACCAACAGAAGCTGACTTCTAAAGAGAATTTACCCTCTCAGGTCTCCCTCGTAATTACTATTTCCCACCTACTTTCACTCTTTCAGCCCGAATCCTCAAGACTGGATAGAACTTTAGGACAACAGTTACCCACACACCTACTTCTTCCACCAGCATGACGCGACTGGAGCGTCACAAAGAACAAGATTGATACACTCCCGAACATCATTGACAAAACATCACTCACGACCGACAACACCCTACCTGACCTTTTACCTGACAAGATGGACTTTCAGGACAGACTGACGAGGTTTCAGTCAGAGATATTGAGAAACACTCCCACATGACAGTCCTTACAATGAGAAAGGCATAGGTTTATTAACCTGCTGCATGAAACATTAATAAAAGACCTTGTATCGTTTGCTTTATAAAACAATCGATCAAGTTATTAATATTATGATGTTTACAGTGATTATATCCAGACCTACCCTTATATTACCTATGAATGTTATGATACCTTATACCAGCCCTGACTAGGCTATGACCATAGAAATCTCTAAGACAAAATTTCGGAAGAAAACACGATGAATGAAGAGAAAGTTGCTGAACTTCGACTTTTTGTAGATGAAACAGTTTGTTCCTTAGCAATCCCATACCAAGAATTGAGCATTTATCCACGATACTACCCAGACACGTCGTAATTTGAGATTCACAACTGGTTAAAGTCTCACATTGTGACCACATTATTAAGACTAGTATACAAACACCTTGTTACTCGAATTATTCTAACATGGCCATTAGGTGGATTTAAATCCGTATTTCTTGGGATATCGATAGAATATGGCCAACATGAGCATTACAAATACCCCACTAACACCAACCACAACTATGACTTCTGAAATTATCCGAAATTTAGTAATCAACATCGTTGCTGTGATACTCGGGGCGACTACAGTAGCTCATCCGAGTAGCAACAATAAGACAACCGAAGAAAAGAAAACGACTGCTTCTTATAAACATACCCTTGAAAGTTTCACGGGTTGTAGACCAACTCACCTTAAAAATATAGGAGAAGTGACTAAACCCACCATCACCATTACCCAAGGATTTTTAGATCAAGAAGTTAAACAGGACACTACAAGGATTAATGCCCAACCCAGAATATCACTTAAGAAAAAAAGACCAGTGGAAGAGAATGGAAACTCTTTAGAACTTTAACAACGTCGAAGGATGACACTAATGTTTAAACAGGAAGAGAAATTCATGTTGTGGATAAGTAAACCATAGTTTAAAGCTTTCTAAGTTGTATTCCTCCTTGTACTTTACCTTAGGTACGATGGATGTAACCTAAGTACAACAACTATCTTTCTACCGTATGAAGACATCACCTTGTAATATCCCCGAGATAATCATAATCCACATTATTTCAATCTCTATTCTATTCTCCCTATTTATAGTCGTTATGTAACAATACCCTGATTTCACTTTGGGAATTTAATTTAACCCAATTTCTGACCAAACAATAGGTTATCACCACATTATAAGAAATTCTCACCCAAAACCTAAGTTTATACTGAGGATATCCTATATTCACTTTAGAAATTCCTGACTTATCCTCAGAATATGAACAAAAACTTCTTAATTCTTTTGAAGACAATCAGAGAGTGTCCGACTTTGTGACGGAACCATTATAATTGAAACATATAAAACTTCTTGAAAAAGCATAAATCTCACGGTGACTGAGTCAAGCATTACATCATTTGGTCCTCAAATTATACATAGCCTGATCAACTATGTCTAATTTAGGAAGAATCATGTCATGAATGAAACAGTTATCTTTCAGATTTCCTAATAACAACTTCTATTCAAAAGCAAAAATCTTGAGACAAGATAAATTGCTCATAAACGTCACTTTTGACCAACCACAAATAAATACCTACACATACTATTCACTATTCTTATGATAAGCAACCGACAAAAGTACAAGCATTAGAATCTTAAGAATTCACAGAGACTTATGAAAAGCGCAATTAGCAAGAAATTTTTATTAGAATACACAGAAACTAGCACATCACGATAAGACTAGCAACGATAATGCTAAAATTACAACTATTTATTCCAACCTTCCTACTACCTATTTTCCATACGCCATATCCACGATAAGGGCTACAATCACCAACGGAATGACAAACACGAAAATCACGACCAAATATTGAAAGTCTTCGTCCGGAGTGTACCTCAAGTAGATAACCACAAGAATAACGTACACAATTGCTAGCATAATTATGAAATGCATCAGTACTTGACCTATTTATACTGTGATACGTATTTTTATATACATCTATATCTGTTCTAGTTCTAGTCTTAGTCCAAATCATTTTATAATACGTATTTCTATACACATTTATACTTGTTCGAGACTATGTTAGCAATGGGTTGTAAACACACAGGTTGCAAGCCTGGAATGGGACGGGCTTGGAACTGAGTGAATTTATAACGCCTTTGCTGGGAAACTCTATCTACTTACTGGTAGAAATACTTTACCTGTTTATCAAATACATGATTGGTAGTATACACTGTTCACTAGCCGCTAAATTTCCACAATTCCTGACCGTTGTTCTCATTATTCTAAACCTTTAGGTTTATTAATTAACCAAACATTCGAAGTTATTCCATATAGCATGAGTAAATCTAATTAGATCTCGTTTCCTCTATTTTCGGATACAAATCTCTCGACAACATTTTCTATGAACTCTCACCATTAGAACGCCACATTTTTCAACACCTATCGCAGACTGAACTTCGGGACGAAGTTCAAAATTGAGGGTAGATACTGTAAGATCCTACAAAATCCGTCATGATAATCTTTGTTAATTAATAATACCTTTGACTTATCATTTAACAAAGCCCATTTTTATGGAGAAATTTAAATTTTTCTTTAATATACTATACTCACGACCAACATAAGATTTGGATAAGCCTACATATTTTATATGAACAATTTTCACTTTATTATTTTATATTTTACATTAAACTCTTTACGCAATACGAATACTCAAACCTATTAAATTTTATTAACGTATACACTCTCCGTTAAACTTATTACATGTCTAATATTTTTAGTTGGAATATATTAATAAACTTTTACATTTTTATAAACGTTACATTTTTCCGTTACTCAGTCTTAAGTTTCGTGACATAAAGATTCAACATTAGTAATTACCGGGATCAAACTACAGATTAAACTAATAACGTGTAAGTATAAAACTTACACGTATCCTTAATTTCAACCAAATGATAATGTATGACTGAAAATGTTCCATGTTAGTATCAAACATATCTGAGATGTGGAGACAGGAAATTCACACACAACTGACTCCAACTTATCTATATAAGTCTTCCCTCTCATTTTGATAAACATATAGAAAAAGAAAAACAGATAATTCATTCCTTCTTATCCCTTGTGTCTTCATCGACACCACCAACACACCACAGCCACCTCCACATCTCCTCACCACCCACCGCCAACCGCACAACTACACCACCACCACCAAATTAATCCTTGTGATCTCATTATCGCTTGAACATTTCACACGCGCCATGAAACCCTCCTTCTCCACCACAGTTGCTGCTGCCGACATCACTATGCGCCGCCACCGCTTGTTTTCTCCTCGTCATGGTAAAACCAAGAAGCCCGTCTTTATATTTATATATATATTTTTTTAACTGATTAGTATTGTTGTTGTTTTGTTTCGTGGACTAATATTTGATTTCAAGAATTTTTACAAGTTCTTTATGACTATAAAATCGGAACTAAAAATCATTTTTGAAGATTTAAAGTTGTGTGGTAAGAAAGCTAAGCGGGTTTATTTGATACGGGTTGATACGGGTTGGGTTAACCCGAACCCTTTGGTGGTGTTATCGTTGTGGTCATTATTATCATTGTTATGTTGTGGTCATATGATTATTGTTGTCATTGTTGTAGTTGTGGGTTTGAGTCTCGGACAAGAATAGAACACCACATTGGTGTTGCTAATTGTTGAGTTATGTTTTGCTAGTTGTTGTTCTCGATTGGCATACGATTTTGGAACTATTATTATTGTTGTTAAGTTGTTGACTTCTGTAATCCCGGGTCTGGTTGGTTTTGGCAGTCGAAGACCTAAGGGTCCGTTTGAGTTGAAGAGGTTAAGCCGAGACCAAAATGGTCTCGGCAATGGTTGTTATAATCTTGCTATGTTCTTGGTTAGACAACACCCATATAGGGTGCGTTAATTTGTGGTGAAACAAATTGATTTGTCCGTTTAGTTCGATTAAGGTTTCATGATTCAAAGCCGAGACGTCTAGGGTCTCGGCATGTGGAGGATTGTTAATGTTTAGATATATTTTGATGTTGTTCGGTTCGTAAAGCCACCCATGAGGGTGCTGGTTAGTTTGTGGAAGTTGAGCCGAGACCAAAATGGTCTCGGCAATGGTTTTAGTGGTCGGGTTGTTCGTTGTCATTGTTATTATGTTGTTGTTTTGATGGTTGGTGCTCGACAAGGGCGTGAAGCCGAGATCAAGGGGTCTCGGCATAACAAAGTTATTATGTGTTTGTTCGTTTTCTTTGGTCTAGGTTTGGGTCTAAATCACACATGGAGTGAGCTTGTTGATTATATTTGGGTTTAACAGCCAAGTTGGGTGCGTTTGTTGGTCCGATGGGCTAAGGAGCCCACTAAATTTAAATAAACTATGGAACTAGTTTTTGTTAAGAAATAACCAAGTCTATACATATGAAACTTTCGTATATTAACAAAGGTTAACAAAAGTGAATTACTTGTTTTGTTTTGGTGACGTAATAGTACGTTTCGGATTGTATTGGAAAACATTAATTTGATTTGGACTGGTATACGGATATGATTATCATACTTGGACGCTTAGACAATTGGGAACCATTATTGGACTTATGATATTAGATAGCAGATTCATTGAACATGTTGAGACTTGAGACGGCATAATATATTAAACACGAAACGAATCCAAAATCTTTAATAAAACTAAAACTAATATTTACAAGAAATATTATCGAGACATAAACTTATAAATTATTGTAATTTCAGATTTGGTTAGTACAAGTCTCAACGATTTGAGAAAAACTGATTTTTATAGTTAAACTCTTTCCTATTTTACAAGACGCTTATCTTTTATACAAACTATTTGGGATAACGGGGTAAATGCTGAAACGTACAAACTAGTTATTTGATTTGAGGTGTTTAATTGTCTTTAGCTTTTAAGTTGTCCTCCTTGGTTTGAGTTCTCGTCAGTATCTTCTTGAGTTAGTTGATGTCTATTCTTTTTGGCGTGAGTTGTACGTCGAGTCTAGATTATCTTACCACACCACACGAAACATTTAAACTAAGCTTTTGATAAGTTTTGAAAACTGAGTAATCCACGAAAACTGCGACACATTGTCTTTTATAGACTTTATTATTTTGCGAGACGTGTTTTGAGATAACTGTATACATATTAGGTTGTGTACCGTCGTGCTGTATGAGACCGTTGTAATACGCTCTAGATGCCAGTCGTGTCAGTGTGATCTTTGCTTTGCTGTGGCTAAGGTGAGTCGTGGCCCCTCCTATTTTAATACTTGATTTATACTTTTTGGGGGAGATACATGCTTTGAAATATTTTACTTATCTATCAACTATATGATTTGCTTTGCGAGGAAATACTTTTATAAGTACTATGAAAACTCTTATGACTTACCGTGAGTCGTGGCCCCTACTTTTCACACGTGTTTTTAATAATTCTTTTGGGGGAGATACATGCTTTAACTGTTTTATATTACTTGAAAACTCTCATGAATTGCTCAAAACTATCAACTATGCTTTACCTATTTGAATTATACTTGAAAGGAAAACATGCTCAATATATGTGCAAATTATCTGTTTAACTTAAACACGGAACTTGAAACATAACATCTCTGAACTACTTGATGTAACATGATACTGAAGATTACTGTATGCATTCATGTGACAAATGAATGAACTGTTACTTATTTTAATATTTCTATATTCCACTGGAAATAATTGCCAAGATCAGAATGCGTGTATTTTATGAACCTTTAGACCTATATTGCCTAAGCACACTTTATTGCCATAAAGTCCCTCGATCATGAGCCATTAATCACTGCGGTGAGCGCGAATATAGTGAACAGCTTCGAAACCTGTTAAAGGCTGACGACCTATCCCCTAAATACTTTGACGGAATGCCTTATGGTTAGTCGTATTTAGCAGTGATACACTATATTTGAGAAAAATAGGAATTGGCAAATCACCTATTAACTTGAGGGCCATAAATCACCCATCAGGTAACCCTGGTGGGACACCCAATTGTTAACGTTTTGCGTGTCATGAGGCTTAGGGCAATATAACTTTATGAATATATGAATGTTTCGTATATATCCTAGGATACAGCTGTATTAGAAGACCACCACTTTTCTCCAGACTTTAGACTATTATTACTTTACGTGATATGATTATGAATCTAGTACTTGAACTTTAACTGTTACCATATGTGACTTAAATAAGAATTCTGCAAGGCAACCCAAAATGCTTGGTATATCATTACATTTAAAAGCTGACTCAACATCCCATTTCGAGCATATAACAACGTAGCTCAACTTCATTTATAATATGAAACTTATGATTTTGAAGATCATACATTATTCACTTGTGGATTTTTATACAACGCAACTCTTTATTTATTTCATGAAGAACTATGATCACTATACACCTTACAAAGAGAGATATTTTCTATCAAACTCCACGAACTCACCAACCATTGTGTTGACGTTTTAAGCATGTTTATCTCAGGTAGTTAACGGAGCAGGACAAGACACGGAGCGGGCATCTTTTACTCTGATAACTTAAATGGTGTAAAATCAAATATGTCATTCTTCCAAATTATCACATCTTTTCATGGGATTTTCGAATCAAATAATTCCCTTTTGTGTCAAAAATATCATTTTGAATGACATATAACTTTCAAAATGCCCCTTCCGGGCCGTTTTCTAAAATTTTAACTTCGATCCTCACCGTAACACCCTAATTACTTTTCCGCTGCCACAAACCAAATTAGGGGGTGTTACAAAGCGCGCATAACATATCATAATGGGGACGGTGTGCAACATCACTCGAGCACACTAGAGTCATGCCATTGGTGCATCAATGACACGGCCATGTTACCTTCATGGCTAGAAAACATATTTTGGCTCGGGTATCAAACTGAAGGGTCAAAGGTCCAAGGTCAAAGGTTCATATCAAAGCAAAGGTTCATATAGTCATAGTCCAAATCTCAAGGTTCATATCAAAGGTTCATATGAGAGGTTCAGAAGTCAAAGGTTCATATCAAAGGTTCAATTTCCAAAGGTTCATATCATAGGTTCAAATCAAAAGTCAAGAGATCGAAGGCACCTTATTAAAAGGGCAGAATATCTGTACCTTATTCCAACAGTAAACACAACCAGAAATGAATAAGATGAAAAGATCAGGTCCTCTCCTTCTTCACACCTAGAGGGGTAGAAAAGAATTACAACCTTTCCATTTTAAGTAACTTTCCATTTTTAGCAGGTTTCCATATTTGGTAAGTTTCTATTTTTAGAAAGTTTCCATAATTAGAAAGTTTCCACAATTAGTAAGATTTTCATATTCTCATTTAGGTTAAGTCATTATCAAAACATATTATGGTTTTAGGGTGTATTTTAACAAGTCCCAAAAGTTTAGAGTTACTTATGACAACTTTACATAAATTAGGGTTTTAAGTGTAATTATATCAAAGATAAGGTTCAATTATGAAAATATCCCAAATAATCTGTTTTGAATCCATATTTATCAAGTTAACAATTTCAGCCCCTCAAGTTTCCCAATTTTACACTTTACACCCTTAAGTTATATAATTTACATTTTAAACCTTATAATATCCATAATTACACATTAGGCCCTTAGTTTATCAAAATTACACAATGGATACTTATTTCATCATATTATACGAATTTACCCTTAAGTTTTCATAAATTACCCATCAAGTCCCTCAAGTTATCAAAGTTACATATTTAACCCTTAATTTACATTTTCAATCTTTAATTATCAATAATTACATATTAAGCCATTAAATTACCAAAATGACACATAACCCCCTGAATATAATTTATTACTCAAATCAACCCTAAGTTTCCAGAATTTACATATTTAGTCCCTTCATTTTAATTATTTACAAATCGAATTGTACCTTATTAAAATAAACATTTTAACCCCTTTAAATATAAAAATTACACATGGGGCCCTCAACTTATATTTTATTCGAAATGTTCACAGCCCAAATTAAGTTCTAAACATAACCCTTAAGTTTCAAAAGTTACAAAACACCCCCTAACATTTTAAATCAAATCGTATAACACTTTTTATTAACAAAATCCTAACCCTAAAAATATCAATCATTCACCAATCATCATATAATCATTATAACATCATTTTTCAGTCAAAGTCAAGCCCTAATTTATAAACCCTAATTCGAATTACATTTTATTTCTTTTCTTTTTAATTTCCTTTAAATCGGTAAAATAAAGAAATCCACAAATAATTCGATTAGGCCCCAATAATTTGAAGTAGCATTTTTATCAGAATATTATGATCATGTAGAGTCCAAATAAAATAAATAAGAAGCCCCAAAAATTCGGATTCAACTATTTTGGATTTAAACACGATTTTAAGATTTAATTCCCAATTAATTCGTAGATCATGCATGGTATGTTATAATCATTTTAGTTGATGTTCTAAATACATATAGGATCTGAGAAAAATACCACAAAGAGATTCGAACGTGTAGAATGGGTTGGAGGATTTATCTTGTACGCGTATAGCCAAAACGCCCAAAAATTCACCACGACTTCAAAAATGATCTAAAAATCTTGAAACCAATTTTCACGTGTCACTTATGATGTGAGGAACACAATAAAAATAAGAAACGAATTTATCCAAGATCGAATGAATCAAAGTGGAATTTTTACCTTTCGGTTTGAATTAAACAAGAATATTCGAAAGCCCTTGAATCCGGCCACCACAATTCGAAGTAGTATTTTTCTAGGCTTCAATTGATGCTCAAGAACACACGAAAAATAATCTCACACCTCCAGGAAGTCGCACGAATTATTGGTGATTATTTCTAGGGTTTATGGAGTTTCGGTTTTTATTTTTGTAAAGGAAAATGATTTGGTCATTTAGATAGTGATAAAGCCGAATATTAGGAGGAGGGGGATCAAGATGGAGCGGCCTAATCAATGCATAGATCAATCACCATTTATTTGGCATTAATTCCCATTTATTTGTAAGTTAAATATACTTAAATAACTTTTAAAATTAAATAAATGTATACTTAATTATTTTTGAACTTGTTTATGTGCAATAATAATTTTTATAGCTTGCACAAATATTTATTGATACTCTCTAATTATTTCATGTCATACTTTGGTACATTTCATAATTTTTGGAATTAATTTATAAGTTATATAAGCCTTTATTTAATTTTCAAGTTGTAGGGGCATTTTGGTCTTTTGCACATTTTAGATTTTTAGGGTTTTACAACTCTTCCCCTCTAAACGAAAAATTTCGTCCTCGAAATTTGCAAAGAAGTAGAACTGAAATGGAACGGAAACAGAACAGAGACATACCAGATCAGAATACAAAATGAGGATAACTAGCTCGAATAGACTCCTCGGTCTCCCAGGTAGCTTCCCGCTCTGGGTGGTTCCGCCAAAGAATCTTAACGAACGGAATTACTTTACGTCTCATAACTCGCTCTTGGCGATCCAGAACCGCTTCCGGCTCCTCCGGAAGAGACATATCCGGCTGAATCTGATCGAGAGGATAAGATACCACATGAAGAGGATGATAGTTGTATCCCCGAAGGAGAGATACATGGAATACATCATGCACATGCGAAAGTTGGGGAGGTAGAGCTAGACGATAGGAAACCTCTCCAATTCGTTCCAAGATCTCGAATGGTCCAATGAATCGAGGACTCAGCTTGCCCTTGATTCCGAAACGTTTAACTCCTCGAAGCGGTGAAACCTTAAGGAAGACCCGATCGCCAACCTGAAACTCCAAATCACGACGGTGTTTATCCGCATAACTTTTCTGACGTGCCCGAGCTTCTTTCAACTTCTCCTTAGCCACATCTACCTTCTCATTCGTAATCTGAACCAACTCCGGACCCTCAATAGCACGTTCTCCTACTTCGTTCCAACAAATGGGTGCTCTACATTTCCGTCCATACAACATCTCGAAAGGAGCCATCCGAATACTAGCATGCCAGCTGTTGTTATAAGCGAACTCTACCAAACAAAGGTACTCGTCCCAATTACCCGTCCACTCTGACGCACATGCCCTCAGCATGTCCTCCAATGTCTGGATGGTCCGCTCTGACTGACCATCTGTTTGAGGGTGGAAAGCCGTACTGAACTTTAGTCGTGCACCCCAAGCCTTATGTAGCCCTTTCCAAAACCGTGAAGTAAACCGTGGATCCCTATCTGAAATAATCGCCGCAGGCATACCGTGAAGTCTAACGATTTCCCGCTCAAAAATCTCCGCCAATCTAGGAACCCGATAATCCATACGAATCGGTAGAAAATGAGCCGACTTGGTTAGTCGATCGACGACCACCCAAATCGCATCATGTTTCTTTCTGGTAAGTGGCAAACCCGATACGAAATCCATAGAAATTTCCTCCCACTTCCAGGTCGGAATATCTAGCGGCTGTAATAATCCACTGGCTCTCTGGTGCTCGATCTTGACCTGCTGACAAGTCAAACACCTAGCTACATAAGACGCCACATCATGTTTCATGCCGCTCCACCAAAAGTGCTGCTTCAAATCTCGGTACATTTTGGTGGAACCCGGGTGTATGGTAAAGGGAGAACTATGCGCCTCTGACAAAACAGCCTCTCGTAAATCAGGATTGTTAGGAACACAAAGACGATCCTCGAGCCATACTACACCAAACTCATCAACTCGAAACTCAGATTGTTTCCCATCTTCCACATTCTACACAATGGCCCAGAGTTCACCGTCATCTTTCTGGGCTTCTTTAATCCGCAGTATGAGATTAGACTCAACCTTTAGGCTAGCCCAGTAACCGTCACAACCCCGAACACAAAACTCAACATCTAGAATCTCCAAATCATTTAGAATCCGAGGCTCAAAATTCAGACTAGCAATCATACCCGACTTCCGGCTCAGAGCGTCGGCAACAACATTTGCCTTGCCGGGGTGATACTGGATGTTGGTGTCGTAATCTTTCAGGAGCTTCAACCATCGCCTCTGCCTCATATTTAGCTCCTTCTGCGTGAAAATATATTTAAGGCTTTTGTGGTCGGTGAAAATGTCACATGACTCGCCGTAGAGATAATGCCGCCATATTTTAAGAGCGAAAACCACTGCAGCCAATTCCAAATCGTGCGTCGGATAATTTTCTTCGTACGGTTTCAGTTGCCTCGAAGCATAGGCGATGACTTTCCCATGCTGCATTAAAACGCAACCCAAACCCTTTTTAGATGCATCACTATAGATCTGGTAACCACCCGAACCAGACGGAAGAGTCAGAATAGGTGCCGACACTAATCTCTGCTTAAGCTCCTCAAAACTGTTCTCCCTTTCTTCAGTCCATACAAATTTCTCCCCTTTTCTCATCAACTGAGTCAACGGTAAGGCTAACCGCGAGAAACCCTCAACGAAACGACGATAATAACCAGCGAGTCCCAGAAAACTTCTCACCTCAGTCACATTTGTAGGTCTAGGCCATTTAGTGATAGCCTCGACCTTCGCTGGGTCCATAGTGATACCCTCCGCAGAAACAACGTGACCTAGGAAAGCGACCTGACTCAACCAGAATTCACACTTAGAAAACTTCGCGCACAACTTCTTCTGTCTAAGAATTTCCAACACAGTCCGAAGATGCTGTTCGTGCTCCTCCTTAGATTTCGAATAGACAAGAATATCATCGATGAAGACAATGACAAATTTATCGAGGAACTCATGAAAAACCCGGTTCATAAGGTCCATAAAAACGGCCGGAGCATTGGTCAAGCCAAAAGGCATAACCAGGAATTCGTAATGACCATAGCGGGTGCGAAAGGCAGTCTTGGGAACATCTTGTTCCCTCACACGAAGCTGATGGTAACCCGATCTCAAATCAATCTTAGAGAAATGCTTTGCCCCTTGCAATTGGTCAAAAAAATCGTCGATGCGCGGAAGGGGATAGCGGTTACGGATAGTAATGCGGTTGAGCTCCCGGTAATCAATACAAAGGCGCATACTACCATCCTTCTTTTTCACAAATAACACAGGAGCGCCCCAGGGAGAAACACTCGGACGAATAAAACCGTTCTCCAATAACTCCTCTAATTGTACTTTCAATTCTTTGAGTTCAATGGGGGCCATTCGGTACGGAGCCTTAGAAATAGGCTCAACACCGGGAACTAGATCAATACTGAATTCAACTTCTCTGGTGGGAGGAATACCAGGAAGTTCTTCGGGAAAGACATCAGCGAACTCCCGAACAATGGGAACACTACTAACATCAGGTCCCTGAGAAGACGTATCTTTAACAGAGGCCAAAAACCCTTGGCAACCATGAGAGATTAGAGTCCGCGCTTTCATAGCAGAAATAAGTTTAACAGATTTCAAAGGCTGAGAACCGTGATAAACAAAATCCGGATGATGGATATCACCAAATCTTACACATCTGGCATGACAGTCGATAGAGGCCTTATGGGAAGACAACCAGTCCATACCCAAAATTATATCAAAATCAATCATATCGAGGGGAAGCAAATTAGCCGGACGAATACAATCATCAAATCTTAGCGGACAGTTTACATATTCACAATCGATGGTGACTTGGATTTTCATAGGAGTAGAGATAGATATAAGATTATTCAATGGTGTTGGAGTTACTTTTATTTTCTTGGCAAGCGTATTAGATATTATAGAATGCGTAGCACCGGTGTCAAATAAAACAAAAACAATATGATCTCCAACATAAAGATAACCGGTAATGGTACCTGACGTGCCTGCCGCCTGATCACGTGTGAGAGAATAAACCCGACCAGTAGTAGGAGCTGGCCTACCCGAACCTGATGGAACAACCTGCTTTCCCTGTGGGCAGTCCTTCACCCGATGAGCAGTAGACCCACAAGCAAAGCAACCCCCGGTAGCCTTGTGGCATGGCCCCGGATGAGGCTTTCCACAAGTGGGGCAAAGCGGTGGAGGAGGTAACACTTCATTAGTCCTCCTCTGTCCAGAAGAACCTGACTGATAACCCGACTGAGCACCCCGAGTAGTCTGATCACGATACTGACGTGGGTTGTTATTGTTGTTGTTGTAGCCACTCCTCCCAGAAACCTGCCTATCATAACCCCGAGAATCCTGTCGCCTCTGACTGTAGTCCCGGTCCTGGCGACCATGCTGATCATACCTATGGTCCTGTCGACCTCTCTGCTCGGATGCCTGGTCCTGCCGACCTCTGAAATCCTGACCCTGACCCTGCTGACTCTGTCCCCTGGAATGCACCCGGTTACCATCCCTATCACGCTTATTATAACCACTACCATCACTATGCAACATCTCAATGTTGCGAGCGTCGTTTGCAACCGCAGCTACATCATCATAAGGCGTATTCACGATACGGTCCAATATCCATTTCTTTAACGCCCACTTAAATGTCTTAGCTTGACGGTAAGCATCTCCCGTAATCTCTGGCCCAACGAAACTGGCCAGCCTCATAAATCGCTGCATAAACTCCACAGTCGTCTCTCGGTCCCCCTGACGGATGTTCCCATACTCCCGCTCATATCGCTGCTGTTCCGCCACTGGAATGTACTGCTTATAAAAGATACCCATAAAATCCTCCCAAGTACAAGTCTCCTCAAAACCCTGCTCCTGAGCCTGGACATAGGCTGTCCACCAGCTCTGTGCATCGCCTTCAAACTTAAATGCAGCCAATCTAGTCTTAAACTCATCTGGACAACCCAAAACCTTAAATATCTTTTCCATGTGGATAATCCAGTCTTCTGCCTCAGTGGGGACGGCAGCTGACCGGAAAGAGAGGGGTTTGAGCTTGTTAAACCTCTCAATCCAGACATGGATACCAACTGGTGGAGCACCTCCACCACCACCACCTGGACCTGAACCTGCACCACCACCTCCGGAAGAACCTGCCCCATTCTGAATATTGTTGGTGACTTGAGTCACCAAGTTAGGAAGAGCGTTGGCCAAAGCTTCTGCTATCATGGCCTTAAAGTCAGGGGTCCCTCCATTATATTCCTGATGTCGAGTATTCACCATCTGAATATTTTCGAAAACGATTAGCGACAATATAAGAGAACAAGCACGAAATGGAAGACGAAACAGAACCTATGACTACCCAAAACCTCACCAGTCAAAACTTAAGCCTTAAGGGTCAAATCCTAGGGTCCATAAGACTCACAGGCCATGACTTATGTACTACAGGTCGCAACCTGGCTCTGATACCATAATTGTAACACCCCAACCCGACAAGGGTAGAAGCATCACATTATGGTGACAAATCAAAGCATACATAATAGCACAGCGGAAGTCTTAAACAAATACATAAGAGAAAGTCAAGTCAACACGACTTGAATAATACATGAGTTCAAGGAAAGGAAAATAATCCAAAGGTACGAATACAAAGGAAATCATGTCCCAACAAAGTCATAAAATAAAGGTGGTCATCTAAGGTCAAAGCTTCATCTAACTCTCATCCCATCCAAAGCATGATCCAAAAGCTCCTAGCTTAGATACCTGCCGCACACGAAAAGAAAACGTGCGGCTGAGCTTTAAAAAGCCCAGTGAACAGATATATATAATAAACGGAAACGAACAAACGAAACATAATGAAAGAGATATAAATAGGGTACAAGAGTAAAGGTTAGGACAGTCATCCACCACGAGCCCATATCATAACATATCATATCATAGCATATCATAATCATGCAGAGGGGATGCCTCTCAAATAAGCCGATAATATGAGGGGTGTCCTCATGTACCAGTTGGAGTGATCAGCTCCCATATTTTGTGAAAGGAGTGGATTGCACCCAGCCCCAGTCACCATATCATATCATATCAAAACATATCATAACATATCTAGGATGCATCCATACCCCCCCCAAACAAATCATATTGGCCATAACAAATCATAAAGCGCGCATAACATATCATAATGGGGACGGTGTGCAACATCACTCGAGCACACTAGAGTCATGCCATTGGTGCATCAATGACACGGCCATGTTACCTTCATGGCTAGGAAACATATTTTGGCTCGGGTATCAAACTGAAGGGTCAAAGGTCAAAGGTCAAAGGTTCATATCAAAGCAAAGGTTCATATAGTCATAGTCCAAATCTCAAGGTTCATATCAAAGGTTCATATGAGAGGTTCAGAAGTCAAAGGTTCATATCAAAGGTTCAATTTCCAAAGGTTCATATCATAGGTTCAAATCAAAAGTCAAGAGATCGAAGGCACCTTATTAAAAAGGGCAGAATATCTGTACCTTATTCCAACAGTAAACACAACCAGAAATGAATAAGATGAAAAGATCAGGTCCTCTCCTTCTTCACACCTAGAGGGGTAGAAAAGAATTACAACCTTTCCATTTTAAGTAACTTTCCATTTTTAGCAGGTTTCCATATTTAGTAAGTTTCTATTTTTAGAAAGTTTCCATAATTAGAAAGTTTCCACAATTAGTAAGATTTCCATATTCTCATTTAGGTTAAGTCATTATCAAAACATATTATGGTTTTAGGGTGTATTTTAACAAGTCCCAAAAGTTTAGAGTTACTTATGACAACTTTACATAAATTAGGGTTTTAAGTGTAATTATATCAAAGATAAGGTTCAATTATGAAAATATCCCAAATAATCTGTTTTGAATCCATATTTATCAAGTTAACAATTTCAGCCCTTCAAGTTTCCCAATTTTACACTTTACACCCTTAAGTTATATAATTTACATTTTAAACCTTATAATATCCATAATTACACATTAGACCCTTAGTTTATCAAAATTACACAATGGACACTTATTTCATCATATTATACGAATTTACCCTTAAGTTTTCATAAATTACACATCAAGTCCCTCAAGTTATCAAAGTTACATATTTAACCCTTAATTTACATTTTCAATCTTTAATTATCAATAATTACATATTAAGCCATTAAATTACCAAAATGACACATAACCCCCTGAATATAATTTATTACTCAAATCAACCCTAAGTTTCTAGAATTTACATATTTAGTCCCTTCATTTTAATTATTTACAAATCGAATTGTACCTTAAAAATAAACATTTTAACCCCTTTAAATATAAAAATTACACATGGGGCCCTCAACTTATATTTTATTCGAAATGTTCACAGCCCAAATTAAGTTCTAAACATAACCCTTAAGTTTCAAAAGTTACAAAACACCCCCTAACATTTTAAATCAAATCGTATAACACTTTTTATTAACAAAATCCTAACCCTAAAAATATCAATCATTCACCAATCATCATATAATCATTATAACATCATTTTTCAGTCAAAGTCAAGCCCTAATTTATAAACCCTAATTCGAATTACATTTTATTTCTTTTCTTTTTAATTTCCTTTAAATCGGTAAAATAAAGAAATCCACAAATAATTCGATTAGGCCCCAATAATTTGAAGTAGAATTTTTCTCAGAATATTATGATCATGTAGAGTCCAAATAAAATAAATAAGAATCCCCAAAAATTCGGATTCAACTATTTTGGATTTAAACACAATTTTAAGATTTAATTCCCAATTAATTCGTAGATCATGCATGGTATGTTATAATCATTTTATTTGATGTTCTAAATACATATAGGACTGAGAAAAATACCATAAAGAGATTCGAACGTGTAGAATGGGTTGGAGGATTTATCTTGTACGCGTATAGCCAAAACGCCCAAAAATTCACCACGACTTCAAAAATGATCTAAAAATCTTGAAACCAATTTTCACGTGTCACATATGATGTGAGGAACACAATAAAAATAAGAAACGAATTTATCCAAGATCGAATGAATCAAAGTGGAATTTTTACCTTTCGGTTTGAATTAAACAAGAATTTTCGAAAGCCCTTGAATCCGGCCACCACAATTCGAAGTAGTATTTTTCTAGGCCTCAATTGATGCTCAAGAACACACGAAAAATATTCTCACACCTCCAGGAAGTCGCACGAATTATTGGTGATTATTTCTAGGGTTTATGGAGTTTCGGTTTTTGTTTTTTGTAAAGGAAAATGATTTGGAGGAGGGGGATCAAGATGGAGTGGCCTAATCAATGCATAGATCAATCACCATTTATTTGGCATTAATTCCCATTTATTTGTAAGTTAAATATACTTAAATAACTTTTAAAATTAAATAAATGTATACTTAATTATTTTTGAACTTGTTTATGTGCAATAATAATTTTTATAGCTTGCACAAATATTTATTGATACTCTCTAATTATTTCATGTCATACTTTGGTACATTTCATAATTTTTGGAATTAATTTATAAGTTATATAAGCCTTTATTTAATTTTCAAGTTGTAGGGGCATTTTGGTCTTTTGCACATTTTAGATTTTTAGGGTTTTACAACTCTTACAATCATATTTTAAATATCTCATTTTTACTTTTCCATTTATAATTAAGCTTTGCACATTTTGCGTTTTGCGCATTTTCGGTCTACATTTGCAATTTATAAACAACAATTAATCGCCCAACAAGCCCAAGGATCACCTGAAATATCAAAATAGGTTTTGATGTCAAGTTTCAACATTTTTATAAGTATTATATTTTTACGTTACCCGATTTTAAGTTTTGTGACTTAAGGCAAGGGTGCAACTTATATAGGGGGGGGGGGGGGGGGGGGAGGGGGGGGGGGGGCGGGGGCCCGACCCTCTGAAATTTTTTTTGCGATGTAGGGGGTATATAGTTTTCGTGTAGAAAAATTTCGGTATATTCGGTTTCGACCCCCCGAAATAGCGTTAGGAAAAAAAAATTAGATCCCGACCCCCCACTGATTCCTTTCAAGCTTCGCTACTGACTTAAGGACTTTACGTTTGTAATTACCGAGAACAAACTATACCCTTTAAACACTAAACTATCACTAAAACTAATAATAAAACACAATCTTACACCTACCACCTTTTAGTGGCACGCCTACAACATTTCTACACCACCTGTCTCTTTAATTAGCATGCATAGGATATTTGTTTTCCACCTAATGCATGTCACCACTTGAATAACTAGTACTACCTTCATTTTTGATTAAAATATAAACTTCATATTTCTTGATTTCTCTCTATTTCTGCCGTACAAAGACACTCTCACAACACCAATTTCACCTTTTTTTTTTTTTTTTTTTTTTTTTTTTTTTTTACTTGTTTTTTTTTTTTTTTTGTTTTTTTAATCAAAAGTGGAGTTGCTAGATACACTCTTGGTCTATAGTTCTTGTTTTTGTTCTTGATCTCATCATTTCACCACTAAGTCTTTGTAAGAAAACCACATTTATTTACTTTTCACTTCTGTGATTTCTTATATTTTATATATTATATGTTTTATACAATTATTTGACTTGATTATGCATTATGGTTTGTAACACTAGAAAACATGATTAGGACTTGATTTGTAAAAAATGTTTTGGACCAGGGGAAAAAACGGAATTAGATGATCTAATTAGTAGACATTGGACTTTAAATAAAAATATGGTGAGTTAGCCACATATCTCAAGGTCATTTCCCCAAAAACCTTACATCCTAACTCATCCCGATGATTTTTTGATAAAATCTACACTAAAAGTTATCCAGAAATGTATATCAGTTTTGAAAGGCCAATTGCTCTAAAATTTTACCCCAGAACCTTATGTTGGTCAAAACATGAAAGTTTGAGCTAAGACATGTAGAAAACGTTTCCCGTTGGTTTTAGGTTCATAGGGCCTGTAGATAAAAAGATGTGCTCATTTTGGTAAGCCTAACTGCAGGCTGGATTTTCCTGCATAGAGACACAGGGGTAAATTAGTAATTTTACCTTTGCTAAAAAGTTCTCAATTAGATGAGGCCTTGATTTTTGAGATGAACAGATTCATACCTTTCCAAGCATATAAAGTTCATAATTTTACCCTTTACGGTTTAGAAATGGCGGCCCGATTTGTGCCGAAATTTTATTAAAATTCTAACAGTTTTGTAATTTTAACCCATATAAACATAAATAAATATCTTTTCGAACCGCGACTTGTTATAAAACTCCTAACTAAATTACCAAAAGGTATTATAAGTTTATTTACTCTATGAACATTTAAGTATAAGCGTCATATATTATTTCCCCGAGCCTAAGTAGTGTTATATTTTATTTAGGCCGTTTGTGACTTTTGCGACTTTACTCGACGTGCACACTTCCGTTTCTACTACTACTTCATCGTTGGTGAGTTCATAGCCCCACTTTAACTCTTTAACTGTTTATAAACTCATTGGGGGAGATACATGCTATTTTACAATTTGGACACAAGTGCTTTAAACTATATGCTTATCAGAACATATTATTGCTAAAGTACCGATATTTCCAAAATAAGTCCCTAACGAATCATGAACCATTAATTACTTGCGAGTAAACGTGAATATTGTGAATAGGCTTATTGGGATTGACGAATCCCGTTTGTGCGGCCAGATAAGATGCCACAAACGCACTATAATTGAATTTTAGGTAAAATGACAATTTACTTTTCAAGTAATTGGTTCATTAACATTCAGTCAGTTTGCGTATCATGAGCTTAAAGAAATAATAATTATTTACCCATAATTGTAATCGTTGCAATTATTATGTTAACTCTGAAGTCTTGTGGTCTATTATTTAACTATAAACCTGTGAATTTCACTCAACCTTTGTGTTGACTTTTTAGCATGTTTTATCTCAGGTCCTTAAGGTATTTGGCAAGCACGAAGTGGCACGGAGATTGTTTTGATAGCTTGCATTGTGTTATCATTCGATAAACTCTTGAAAACTTTTATGTTAATACTTTATATTTTCTAAAACTACTTGGGACCTCTTGTAACTCTGATGTTTTATTTTGATCGAATGATAAACTTTTAAAACATCTCATTTAGAGTCGTTTTATATGATTATAACTGTTGTACTAATAAGTAGCACCCCAATGATATTACATTCCGCTGCGATATTTTGGGGGTGTTACAGATTGGTACCAGAGCCATGGTTATAGAGAACTAGGTCGCATTTTTAGACCTAGACTATAACCACTCCTTATATTTTAACTACTCCACTTTGCATTGCCTTACACTCTCCGTGCGCTTACACTTTCCGGACACTTGTGCACAATTTTATGTACCATTATTCTATTTATATATAAAGGATTTTTAAATATACACTTGATTGACTTTTGATCACGATTTATTTATATAAAAGATTATTTATATAAACGTTTGATTGATTTTGATCTCTTATACTCGTTTCTAGAACTCCAGGTCAAACCCTGTTTTCCCCGATCACATACCTACACTTACATTTTAATAATCTCTAAAACTTTCCTAAGACATTGTGGATGACACAATGATCTCATTTGTTTTCAAGACATTGTGAGTAAAACAATGGTCTCAATTAATTTCAAAACATTGAGAGTAATTCCATGATCCGCTTAAACTTTTCATAACATTTCATAACATCATTTTACACAAACCCGTTACAGTCTATCGAATTCCCTCGATTGTCTTACTATCTGCCTCCGAAGACAAGTTTGAACACTCGTCTCATACTTCTGTAACACCTGCATCGCCTAGTAAACCATCGCCTAAAGACACGCCGGTTGATTAGAACTTAACTTTAAGGAACACGACCTTATAATATCTCATTCTTTTTCACTCATTTTGGTTGTGAAGAATTACGCCGCCAGGAAGGTAACGCTGAAACTTAACAGCAATGTTTACCCTAATGCTATCTTTCAATTCCAAGGACAAATTGGAGAACTTGTCGGCCACCACTCTGACACCCACTTCACCAACCTACATGCTAATGTCTAATAGTGAGACAAAGCCATTCGAGGACAAGGCTATGGAGTGTGAACCCAAACCAGAAAATCACTCACTCGAAGAAGAACCCCTCAGAAGATGAGGAGGAGAACCACTACTACACCTACTCCTCCCACCCGACCAGAGTCTATTACTAGAGAGCCCATCGACCACAGCGCCCCATTGCTGGTGATGGCCAACCTACAGTCTCTTTGGAGCAGAGTAAATCTCGAGAAGCCAAATACATATCTTACTCAATCAACATTCGTGATGTTTATTAACGTTACCATTTATTATTTGTTCTCATTTATCCTCAATCAACTTTCGTAATACTCAATGTCTTTCTCATTTAATGTTTGTTCTCATTTAACATGCATGCTTACAACATAATGCTTTTCTCATTTTGTGTTGGTCCCCATTCATTCTCATTTAGCATTCACAATGCTTATTGTAGTTGTCATTTATTGCCGTTCTCATTAATTGTTTACTCTCAGTTAGCATTCGTGCTGCTAGTTGTCTTTCTCATTTATTGTTTGTTCTCATTTCTTCTCATTTATCATTCGAGATGCATATTGTCTTTCTCATTTATTGATTTTCTCAGTTATTCTCACTTAACATTCATAATATTTATGGACTTCATCATTTATTGTTTGATCTCCTTCGTGACACTTATTGTCTTCCTCATTTATCGTTTGCTTTCACATTTATTATCTATCTTATTTGTTCTCATTTAACATATTGTAATGCTTATTGCTTTCTCAATTCTTGATCATTTCACTTAATCTCTCTTAACAATCATGAGGTTTATTATCCTCCTTAGATATGGATTTTCTTTATTCATTCTCATTTGACATTCGTAATGAATATTGTCTGTCTCATTATAATTGAACCTCGTTTAGAATTCTGTCTTTCAGTATTGGCCTCTTTTGACTATTAGTTTAATTCGATTGATTCTCTCGGTTAATTGAATTACTTCATGTTGATATTCTATATCTCTTCTCTTTACTATTGTGATAAATTATGATTCTTCTATCCTCGTAAATTTAAGTCATTGGCTTCTCTTTTACACACCCTTTCGTTTGCTTCTTTGTTCGAACGAATATCAAATCTTTCTTTCGAGCACTCCTTGCTCATACCAGTACGAATAATATTGATATCTAAATCTATTCACTATCGTTTTAATTCATTGATCCTTCCATTTGCGTCGATTGGTAACAGTTTGTTTCTTTGTTCATACAAATACCTATTTTCTTTCGAACACTTTTTGCTCATGATAAGTACGAATGTTCTTGATATCTAATTTTGATCCATTATTATTATTCATCAATACCTTCATTTGCATTGATCAATAATGGTTTTCTCCTTTGTTCATACAGATATTTAATCTATCCCTTTTAAGCAATCTTTGCTCCTAAATATTATACACGGCAGAATCACGTTAATATTTTTATGATTCATTAGCTCTTTCAATTGTACTGTTATTCATTTTTTTTGGTGAGTATCATTTCTTCCATGACATTGATATCTACTTCTTTCGACTGTTAGTACGCCTCCGTGTTTGTCCCATCTACATTAATCGTTAGTACGTATCAGGGCTTAGGAGCAACACCCTCAGACAACAGGCTGTAAACCGCACGGAGTCGTCAGAAGAGTTACGCCAATGTGACACGTAATCCATTAGAATTTCAAGTTGGAAATATAAAGAGATTTGACTATATTGGTGCACGAGACAAACCCAAGTCAATGATGGCTTTGGTACCCCAAGGAAACTAATTTCCTTCTTTTATATGCAGGGACATCCACAAGATGATGAAGAAGATCAGGGTTATGCAGATAGTGGATGCTCTAGGCACATAACAGGCAACATATCCTATCTTTCAGACTTTACACCAATGGATGGAGGATATGTTACCTTTGGGGGAGGAATAGGTGGAAGGATTACTGGTAAAGGTACATTGAAAACTGGTAAATTAGACTTTGAAGATGTGTATTTTGTGTAAGAGCTCAAGCACAATCTCTTTAGTGTCTCACAGATGTGTGGAAAAAAAAACAAAGCTCTCTTTACTGACACTTAATGTCTTGTGCTTTCCCCAGACTTTAAGTTACCTGATGAAAGTCAAGTACTACTTAAAGTTCCAAGAAAGGGCAACATGTACAATGTTGATATATGAAGAAAATTGTTCCTAAAGAGGCTCTTACTTGTCTTGTTGCAAAAGCCACATTAGATGAGTCAATGCTATGGCATAGAAGACTTGGTCATGTCAACTTTAAAACCATAAATAAAATTGTTAAAGATGGTTTGGTAAGAGGCTTGCCTCAAAAACGTTTAAAATTGACCAAACTTGTGTTGCCTGTCTTAAAGGCAAACAACACTTAGCTTCTTGTAAGCCCAAGACCCAAAACTCTATTACTCAACCTTTGTTTATGTTGCATATGGACTTGTTTGGTCCTTCATCTATGAGTGGTATTGTGCATAAGAAGTATTGTCTTGTAGTTACTGATGACTATAGTAGATTCACATGGGTTTTCTTTCTAGGATCTAAGGATGAGACACCTAGCATTCTTAAGACATTTATAACTGAAATAGAAAACTTAGTGGATAAGAAAGTGAAGGTCATCAGGTGTGACAATGGGACAGAGTTTAAGAATAGAGTTATGGATGATTTCTGTAGGGAAAAGAGTATTAAGAGAGAGTTTAGTGTAGCTAGAACTCCTCAGCAGAATGAGATTGCTGAAAGGAGGAATAGGACACTAATAGAAGCTGCTAGGACCATGTTAGCTGATTCCAAGCTGCCCATCACTTTTTGGACTGAAGCAGTTAATACTGCTTGTTATGTGCAGAACAGGGTTTTAGTAGTCAAACCTCACAACAAGACACCATATGAACTGTTTAGGGGTAGAACAACTGCTTTAGGTTTTCTAAGACCATTTGGGTGTCATGTCACTATTCTCAATACCTTAGACCATCTAGGCAAATTTGATGGTAAATCTGATGAGGGTTTCTTGGTTGGGTACTCACTA
The DNA here is from genome assembly GCA_021014915.2 of Artemisia tridentata subsp. tridentata. Lineage (NCBI taxonomy): Eukaryota > Viridiplantae > Streptophyta > Magnoliopsida > Asterales > Asteraceae > Artemisia > Artemisia tridentata. The sequence goes on from CP139504.1 coordinate 83,187,903, forward strand.
AATAGCAAAGCTTTTAGGGTATACAACACAAGAACCAGAAAAGTAGAGGAAAACCTGCATGTTGAGTTTTTAGAGAATAAATCTAATGTTGCAGGTGAAGGTCCAAAATGGCTATTTGATCTTGATCCTCTAACCCAATCTATGAACTATGTTCCAGTTGTTGCAGGAACATTTTCTAATGATTTTGCAGGTTCAGAAGATGGTGTTGCAACAAATGAACCATGCTTGGAAAAGGAGAAAGATCAAGATCATATACTGATGCCTATTTGGAATAGTGTGGATACATCTTTAAAGGATGTTGCACCTTCTTCTGATGCTGACAAAGAAGGTTTTGAAGATGGAAACAATGAAGATGGAGTTCAAGAACTAGAGAATCAAGAAAACAGTACAAATAAAGATTGTACTGCTGAGCCTCAAGTTAGTACTGCTGGGCAAAATAATCATACTGCTGGCCCATCAGGTCCTAATACTGATGATTTCTCAGAAGATGAAGTGGATATCCACAACATGCCACTCACCTATCAAGTTCCTACAACTCCACACACAAGAATACACAAAGATCACTCCCTAGACAATGTGATTGGAGACATACAGTCTGGTGTGAAGATAAGAAGGCAGACCATGACTTCAGATCAACAAGGCTTTCTTAGTACTGTTTATGAAGCAAAGAAGCATGAAGATGCCAACACATGTCTGTTTGTGTGTTTCCTTTCCCAATCAGAATCCAAGAACATACTTAAAGCCTTAGAAGACTCAAGCTGGGTAGAAGCTATGCAAGAGGAGCTTCTCCAATTCAAGATTCAGAAGGTTTGGGTATTGGTTGATTTACCCAAGGGTATGAGGGTCATTGGAACTAAATGGGTTTTTAGAAACAAGAGAGATGAAAGGGGGATAGTGATCAGAAACAAGGCAAGACTTGTAGCCCAGGGGTATACACAAGAAGAAGGGATAGACTATGAAGAGGTTTTTGCACCTGTAGCTAGGATTGAAGCCATAAGATTGTTCTTAGCTTATGCTTCTTTCATGGGCTTTATGGTTTACCAGATGGATTTCAAGAGTGCCTTTCTCTATGGTACTATTGAAGATGAGGTGTATGTTTCTCAACCTCCAGGTTTTGTAGATCCTGAACATCCAGATAAGGTGTATAAGGTGGTGAAAGCTCTTTATGGACTACATCAAGCTCCTAGAGCCTGGTATGGAACATTGGCTACCTATTTGTTAGAGAATGGATTCCAAAGAGGCAAGATTGATCAGACTCTATTTATCAAGAAGAACAAGGGAGATATCTTGCTGGTACAGGTCTATGTGGATGATATCATATTTGGATCCACAAAGAAGGAGATGTGTGTAGAATTTGAGAAACTTATGCATGATAAGTTTCAAATGAGTTCCATTGGTGAACTTACCTTCTTTTAGGGCTGCAAGTGAAGCAATCAACTGAAGGCATATTTATCAGTCAAGATAAATATGTGACTGAGATACTAAGGAAGTTTCAATTTACTGATGATAAAGTGGCAAGCACACTTGTTGATCCAGAGAAACCTTTGATTAAAGATGCAGATGGAGAAAGTGTTGATGTACACACCTACAAGTCAATGATAGGGTCCTTGATGCATCTTACCTCATCAAGACCAGATATCATGTTTGCTGTGTGTGCATGTGCAAGGTTTCAAGTCAATCCCAAGGCTTCCCATTTAGTTGTTGTAAAGAGGATCTTTAGGTACCTTAAGGGTCAACCTAAGTTGGGTCTATGGTATCCTAGGGAATCACCTTTTGATCTGGGGGCATACTCAGACAGTGATTATGCTGGTACAAGTCTGGATAGGAATTCAACAATAGGTGATTGTCAGTTCCTTGGTTGCAGGCTTATATCATGGCAATGCAAGAAGCAGACAATTGTGGCAACTTATGTAGCTGCTGCAAGTTGTTGTGGTCAAGTTCTATGGATTCAAAATCAACTGCTTGACTATGGGTATAATTTTATGAATACCATGATATATATTGACAATAGCAGTACAATATGCATTATTAAAAATCCAGTGCAACATTCTAAAACAAAACACATAGAAATTAGGCATCATTTTATTAGAGACTGCAATGAAAAAAAGTTAGTTCAAGTTGTTAAAATTCATACTGATCAAAACTTTGCAGATCTTCTCACTAAAGCTTTTGATGTTGGAAGGTTTCAATACTTGGTAGCAAGTATTAGAATGCTTAATCCTTAAAGGTTTTAACCTGTGTGTTTTTGTACATGAAATTGGATTTGTATTGCTAGGTTTGTCAATAGGTATTGCTGTGTATAGTTTGTACTGCTAGTACAAATTAGGCCTGTTATGTTTTAACTATTAGTCATATGTTTATAATGCTATGAAGCAAATGCTTTGCCATTTGTTTTCTTGGTTTTGGACTAACATTTGCAGGTTATGGAGTTGATAATGACAAAACCAAATAAGCATGAATTTGGAAGTTTAAGCACAAAAGAATTACTAGTGCATTGTGTGAGCAGCAAATGGTGGATTAGTTGATAAAATAATAGATTGATGATGGACAGAATTTGGGAGTCCCTTAACAAAAGTTTATACCTAAGTTAAGAGATTCTTTAAAATATCTTTCTTGAAATCTACTTATGAGGATTTTGCATTTGAATTGATGGCATAGTTAGTCAGATAGTAACTGATCTAACTCACTCTCTACCATTTTATACTTTAAGTAGTATAATGTGCTAGTCCAAGGACATCTGGTAGAGAGAACAGCGAGCAAACGTGAATCTAACACATTTGTGTTAGAGGTAACACCTGCCACGAGCTGGAAACCCTGTCAAGAAATCTCTTTGAATGAGTTTATCTGATCAAAGGCAGTTATATAACTGAAACTATTGGTTCTCACACAACCAGAGGTTGCCTTAAACCGAAATTTGATTAAGTGTCTGTCTTTGCACTTAATCCCTTCAAAATGGTAGTAAGCAGTATTGTTTTAAATCAAAATTGAGTTCATACTGCTAAGGCAAAATTTTTCCAAAAAGTTAGTACTGACAGGCAAAAAGTTAGTACTGGTAGGCTAAAGTTTGTACTGTTGGATAGTCGTTAGTACTGGTGCGAAATAACAGCTTTTTGAAAATAGCCGTTGAGAAGTTGTTGAGATTTTTACTGATCAAAATCTTAACTTCAGGGTTTCCTTTTTGGATATTTTCACTTTTAATCTATTATATTCACCTTTCTTCAATCCAAAGTTATCTTTTATTGAATTCAGTCCAATAGAAACCCTTATAATCATTATAAAACTCTCAATTCGCTTTATTTACTTTACTTTCTCACCTAATTACTCATATCCCAGCAGTCAAATCACAACTTTTACTAACGAAAATGGCTTCTTTATCTTTTGTCGACAAGCACAACGTGGTAGCATATTTGGAAAAACCAAAGGAGGATACCCAATTTCATCAGATAGTGGACTTCTTGAATGCTTCTCACACAATGTATTCTTTGACTCTTAATCCCACTATCTATGTCTCCCAAATCAAGGAGTTTTGGCAGACTGTTACTGTTAGAACCATTGAAACTGGAGACAAAGAATTAAATGCAACAGTAGATGGCAAAACCATTACTATTACTGAATCATCACTTAGGAGGCATCTCCACCTAGATGATGACAATGGTATTAGTGCAATGCCCAATACTGAAAATTTTGAAACATTAACCATAATGGGGTACAACATACAATCTCAATCTTTAACTTTTCAAAAAGGTTGTTTTGCCCCACAATGGAGGGTTTTGATTCATACCATCCTTCATTGTCTAAGTCCTAAAAAAACCTCATGGGAACAGTTCAGCAGCAATATTGCAACTGCTCTCATATGCTTATCAACTGATAGGAATTTCAATTTTTCAAAACTTATTTTTGAAGTAATGGTGAAAAATGTTGACAGTAAATCAAAATTTTTGATGTATCCAATGTTCATTCAAACAATTTTGAACATGTGGAAAAATCTGCTTCTACCTCATAAATCTGTTTATTGAACACCCAAACTTACCCAAAAACTTTTTAGCAACATGAGGATGGCCTCAAAAGGGTATAGTGGGGTAGAAGTACCTTTGTTTGAATCAATGTTACAGGTACAGGGTGAAGGATCAACAACCCCAGTTGACTCCCAACACACACCCACAAGCTCAAAACAATCAACCTCACAACCTACATCATCACATGATAGGAGTTTATCACGAGAGGGCTCTGTTGTTCCTCAGCACAGAGTTCCTACCCCTACCTATGATGCAGATGAGGCTGACAATGTCAGTATAGGAAGGTGTAACACCCCCTAAATTTTGAGTTAACAACGGAAGACTTAATAGGGGTATTACTGGAAGGATCATAGTTATAATCATAGAAAACGACTCAAGAGAGGCGTTTTGAAAGTTATTGTCATTCATTTAGAAATTCAGATACAAAAAGGAGATTTCAACGTTTAACATTCCACAAAAGATATTATAAATTTGATATGAATGACAGAATTTATTTGACACCAAAACCATCCGTTAATGCCCACTCCATGCCGTGAAATGCTCCTATTAATTACCTGAGATAAACATGCTTAAAAGTGAACAAAATTGTTGAGTGAAATCATAGCGTTTATAATTATAATCAGTTTCGAACACAAGTCTATAGTTGCATAGAAATTCAATTATTTAGAAACAGTAATATGGTAGTTCGATATATTGCCCTACGTCTCATGACACGCAAACGTTAACAATGTGCCGTACAAACAGCATGCAACACACCAAATTAATGGTGTGAGGTATGGCCCTCGTGTAGGAGACTGCCGACTTCCTATTTTGGGTTCAAATAAAGTGCATTTGGTCGCCTAACCGGCTAACAAATGGGGCGTAAACTGCCAATAGATCTATTCACTACATTCGCGTTCACACATAAGTGATTAATAGTTCATGATTGAGGGGCTTTTGGCAATAATGGTAACTTAGGCAAAATCAATCAGGTATAACGTACAGAAAAATACTTGTGTTCTATTTTGTAGCATGTATCTCCCCACGTATTTAAAAGTATGTAAAAAGTAGAAGTGGGACTATGAGGTCACCTTGAATGTAATTGGCAAAGATGAAATATGAAATCAAATAAAATTACGGAAACGGCTCCAACACACGACCTCTTAAGGTGGAGTTATACGTTAAAATGGAACAAGGACTCGAGAAAGTTGCTAGAACCGATCACAATGGCTTCGAATGATGCTATATAACTCGAAATGAACTCAAACAAGTGGTAAAAGGCTCTTGGCTTCTTGAGGACTCGGCAAAGAGAAAGACTAAAGAGATTATGTATATGAAAGTGTTTAAGATTGGATGGGAACATGTATGTGCGTTCGAACGTGTATATATGCATGCATGTAATTGGTTTTAATGTATTAAATTGTGCAAGTGGTGATGATTTGATGGTTGCAGAGATGGGATAAAATAAAAGGAATATTGGTGGTAGTTTGTAAGGGTTAAGGGGCGGGGGGAGGGGGGTTGATGTGGGATTCAGTTTGGTGCCAAGTTGCACGTTACAAGTGTGTTCAACACATTTTTAAAAGGTCCAAACGGTTTTTAGCGTGACTAAAAGTGAGAAGAAGTGAGAAACTTGTTCACAAACTCAAATTCAATCTTAGGAAATTAAAAGAGCTAGGGAAAATCAGTTCTAGATCGAATTGGGTCAAAAATGATGAATGTGGTACGAATTGTAAATGTGGTCAAGTGAGACTAGCTTTAGGTCTCGTTAAGCAAGCAAATGTTCAAATTAGAAAGCGAGATTCGACATCCTAATTATTTGGTGGGTGAGGAAATGAGATGAGTAAAATGCCATATACCATTTGTGTCGAATTTAAAAGAAAACGAGGCGAAGTAAATGAGTTTAGTCGAGTGGTATATAAAGTTTAAATGAAATTAGTATTGATGGGTTGGGCTTATGAATAGTAACATGCCAAAAGAATGGGCCAGGAATAGTAAGTGATTCGTTTGGTTTATTATGGGTATGTTGGGTTTGTCGTGGTCCGCGTGTGAGCTCGTTTCCAATATATTGAGATTTAATGTAATGTAATAAACAAAATTTTAAAATTTGCTCGTAAAAATGGTTAACTGAACTGTACATGATAATTAATACCTGGTTAATGTTTACAAATCACTGGGGAATTTTACAGGTTGCTACAGTACCCTCCCGTCAAACAGAATTCCGTCCCGGAATTAAAGTCTAAGATAGTTTCTAGGGTCGCCCATTGAAATAAATGGGGGTATTTGTTGCGAATTCGATCCTCATGCTCCTATGTATACCCTAGTCCTCGATTAGAGTTCCTTCGAATTTTGACTTGCTGGGATACGGTTTTGTTTTAGCTGTTTCACCTCTCTGTCCATTATTTCCACTGGTTCTTCCGTAAATACGAGTTGTCACCCAGTCGGATTCCTTTCATTTGGATGTTGGGTAAAAGGTGTAGATACTTATAGAGTGTTGTTGACAGGGATGTTTACGAACAGTTCATCTTGTCACAAAGTTTTGCTTGTGAATGAAGATTGTTTTTAGGAAATTTGAAAAGATGACTGTTTTCTTCATGACATGATTCTTCCTGAATTAGACATAGGTGATCAGGCTATGTATAATTGAGGACAAACAATGTGATGCCTAGCCCAGTCAAGGTGGTATTATGTTTCTCAAAAGTTTTAGATGGTGTTCAACCTAATTAATTTTTAAGGTAACGAGAAAAATTGGTTCGCATGACAGTGATAGATTAGGAATTTCTAGGGCGGTAATAGGTTAGCTTGAAAAGGGTTCTAATATTCGGGAGGGAACCTTATAGGATGGTAACAGTCTATTGTTCGGTCAGGAATGAAATTAACCAGATTCCTATTAGGATAGCAGTGTGTTGTTACGAAATGGTTATGGATAGGGTAAATGAAATAGCTAATGTAATATTTGAAGATTGTGATTTATCATGGAAATGGTAAAAGATAGAGATTCATAAGATAGAAAAGTATTTGTTACACTCAGGTTACGTCATATACTTAAGGTAAAGTACAAAAGGAATTACAACTCTAAAGGGCTTGAACTATGGTTTATTATAATAGCAGAAACTTCTTTTTCTGTTTAAACATTGTTGTTGTCCCTTGACGTTGCTGAGGTCCTAACGAGCTTCCATTCTCTTCCACTGACCTTATCGTTCTATTTGGTATTCTGATTTGGGCATCGGTTCTTGTAGTGTCCTTGCTCACCACACCCATAACACACTATTCCTACTGGCTATAAATTTGCACCCGTGGCTCTGCAGTCATTAGTTTTATGGCCCATTTTTCAGTACTTCCCACACCGGGCAGGACAAGGCCCAGTGTGATGCATTCTGCATCGGTCACACTAGGGTTGCTTCCTAGGATAACTGTTTCCTTTAGTAAGTGTGGCGATGTGGCCTCTGCCAACCTCCTGTTTGCGATTCTGTTGGTGGTGGCAGTTGTTACCGTTGGGATGGTTGTTGTAGTGATGAGTAGTTCTCTTGTCCTCAAGCTTCCTCTTGTGATCATTGCTTCCTTGGGGGGGAACCATGCTTGATTTCCCGTTCCATTAGCCTCTGCACAATAATAATGGATTCTTCCAGCGTTTGTGGTCTGGATGAGGTGACATTCCCTTCAATACTTCGAGGCAGTCCTTCGATATACTTCTCCAATGTTCTTTCAAGATCTGGTACAATAGTCGGGCATAGTATAGCCAGTTCTTGAAACCTCCTGTTGTAGGTCTTGAGATCATTTCCTTTCACAACCAATTGGTGAAATTCATCTTCCAGCTTTCTAACTTCTGTACGGGGGCAGTACTTCTTCAGCATTTTCTGTTTAAATTCGGCCCAGGTGATCTGGTATGCTCCCTCGATACCCATGGTTTGGGCGGTAGCGTTCCACCATGATAATGTATCATCCAGAAGTGTCCCTGTGGCAAAGGTGACCTTGCTGTTTTCTGGGCAGTTGCTTCTCATGAATACCGTCTCCGTACGCTCAAACCACTGAGCTAGTTCGGTCACTCCTTCTGACCCTTTGAAGTAAGTTGGCTTGCAACTCACGAAATCTTTATAGGTGCACTTGCGAGATGCAGAGGCCTCGCTTTCAGCTGTTGCTCGGTTGTTACTACTCGAGCGGGCTATGGTAGCCGCTTGAGTCTCAAGAGCTGCAGCCACACTATCGGCTACCTGTTTCTGGATATCAGTTGGAGTCACTGCTTGTGCGGGAGTGGTAGTTTCCTTTCTTGTGCGAGCCATAAATCTATTAATGCCACAAGAAAACACAAAATTAGAGTCCACATAATGACCATGTTAGAATAATTCGAGTAACAAGGAAATTGCATACTGGTCCTAACAATGCGGTCACGATGTGAAATCACAACCAACTGAGAATCATAAAATCACGACATGTTTGGGTACTATCGTAAATAAATGATCAACTCTTGGCATAGGTTTGCTAAGGAACAAACTGATTCATCATCTACAAAGGCTAAAGTTCAGCAACTTTCTCTACATTCATCAATTTTCCTTTGAAATATTCTTTATTATGAATGTGTAATTACATCCCAGTCGTAACATTCAAAGAACTGTAACCTTCATAAGTAGCATCTCGACATGCCTAATCACAATACACATGGGCAACCATGGCCACATAAGTCAACATCAATATATAGTAAATCTAATCCAACCACATGCATTAAGAACTTGATCAGTTGTTTTACAAAATGCAACGATACAAGGTCTTTTATGAATGCCTCATGCGGGAGGCTAGGATGCCTCAAAACTATAACTGATGTAATGTATGTCTAGCTACTGGACGTCTCGTCCATGTGTCTCTTCAGCTCTGTGACCTGATCCAGACGTCTCTTGTATATTTGTCTGCTATCTGACCTGCATGTCCTCGATGAGGTTCTCTAATGTAGCGGCTCTACGGCGCGCTTTGTAGAACTTCTTCAATCAGTCTCTGTCTCTTCCATTGTAAGACCGTCATATGAGATCGTGTCTCAAGCATCTTTTTCTGAATCCTTGTCAGACCATCCTGTAGATCATTTCTCTCGGATACGAGGTCATGTATAGTGTCGTCGACCGTCTCGGGGCGGTCGAGTGATGGTTTGTCAACGATGTTTAGAGGTGTAACAATCTGCTTCTTATGATGCTCCAGTCGCGTCATGATGGTGGAGGGAGTAGGTGTGCGGGTAGTTACGGCCCTGGAGCTCTCTTTCAAGTCTTAAAGACTCGGGCTGGAGGGGCAAAACCTGGGGAGGAATGGTAATAATGATAAAGACGAATCACTGGAATCTGCTATGCGGGCCTGGTTCTGTGGGGGGGGGGGTACATCCGCCTTAGGAGTCGGCTCCCGTTGGTGCTATGCGAACGGGTAAGAATGGGTAAGTAGGTTAAACAAGTAGTTGGGTCTGACCGACGGTGGAGGTGGTGATGGTGGTATAATCTGAACTACGGGTAGTCGTACCCTCTTGCGAGGTCGACGTGCTAGGAACTACGGGTGAGGTGATAGATGATAAGGTATCTTCGGACTCCATGTCCGATGATGGGGCACTAAGGTGGGACACTGAAGACGTGGTACTGTAATAACCCCGTAAATAGTAAATGTAAATAATTAATGACATCAAGTATATGAAAATCAATATGTAATAATCTTGTTAAGCAATACTTTAAACATGATGTTGTGTAGCATGCATACACGGAGGGCGTAATGTGGTATGGTGTAAAGTGGTCCATTTTGAAAATGTAGTTATAATCTAATGCTTTAAAAACATTTGGTTCTCTATAACTATAGCTCTGATGCCAATCTGTAACACCCCCAAAATTTTGAGTTAACAGCGGAAGACTTAATAGGGGTATTACTGGAAGGATCATAGTTATAATCATAGAAAATGACTCAAGAGAGGTGTTTTGAAAGTTATTGTCATTCATTTAGAAATTCGGGTACAAAAAGGAGATTTCAACGTTTAACATTCCACAAAAGATATTATAAATTTGATATGAATGACAGAATTTATTTGACACCAAAACCATCCGTTAATGCCCACTCCGTGCCTTGAAATGCTCCTGTTAATTACCTGAGATAAACATGCTTAAAAGTCAACAAAATTGTTGAGTGAAATCATAGCGTTTATAATTATAATCAGTTTCGAACACCAGTCTATAGTTGCATAGAAATTCAATTATTTAGAAACAGTAATATGGTAGTTTGATATATTGCCCTACGTCTCATGACATGCAAACGTTAACAATGTGCCGCACAAACGGCATGAAACACACCAAATTAATGGTGTGAGGTATGGCCCTCGTGTAGGAGACTGCCGACTTCCTATTTTGGGTTCAAATAAAGTGCATTTGGTCGCCTAACCGGCTAACAAATGGGGCGTCAACTGCCAATAGATATATTCACTATATTCGCGTTCACTCACAAGTGATTAATGGTTCATGATTGAGGGGCTTTTGGAAATAATGGTAACTTAGGCAAAATCAATCAGGTATAATGTACAGGAAAATACTTGTGTTCTATTTTGTAGCATGTATCTCCCCACGTATTTAAAAGTATGTAAAAAGTAGAAGTGGGACTATGAGCTCACCTTGAATGTAATTGGCAAAGATGAAATATGAAATCAAATGAAATTACGGAAACGGCTCCAACACACGACCTCTTAAGGTGGAGTTATACGTTAAAATGAAACAAGGACTCGAGAAATATGCTAGAACCGATCACAATGGCTTCGAATGATGCTATATAACTCGAAATGAACTCGAACATGTGGTAGAAGGCTCCTGGCTTCTTGAGGACTCGGCAAAGGGAAAGACTAAAGAGATTATATGTGTGAAAGTGTTTAAGATTGGATGGGAACATGCATGTGCGTTCGAACGTGTATATATACATGCATGTAATTGGTTTTAATGTATTAAATTGTGCAAGTGGTGATGATTTGATGGTTACAGAGATGGGATAAGATAAAAGGAATATTGGAGCTAGTTTGTAGGCGTAAAGGGGGGGGGGGTTGATGTGGGATTCGGTTTGGTGCCAAGTTGCACGTTACAAGTGTGTTCAATACATTTTTAATAGGTCCAAACGGTTTTTAGCGTGACTAAAAGTGAGAAGAAGTGAGAAACTTGTTCACAAACTCAAATTCAATCTTAGGAAATTAAAAGAGCTAGCGAAAATCAGTTCTAGATCGAATTGGGTCAAAAATGATGAATGTGGTACGAATTGTAAATGTGGTCGAGTAAGACTAGCTTTGGGTCTCGTTAAGCAAGCAAATGTTCGAATTAGAAAGCGAGATTCGACATCCTAATTATTTGGTGGGTGAGGTGGTATGTGTTAAAATACACATACCTTTTACCTAATAAAATGGACCAAATAGACCAAAAACTAACCAAATATGCCAAATATATTGTGTTTTTGTGTTTATGCATGTGCAGGTACGGATATTGAGAAAATGGACAAAAACAAAGGAAGAACCGACAAAAACGAGAACGAGATTTGGAAAGAGTATAAAAAGCCGAGGTCGGGGAAGAATTTCTAAGCTTGGATCACATTTATGCTCAAAGTGTCAAAATCAGTCCTCAAATCAGATTACATGTCACAAATGGTCCTTGAAGAAGTTTTGCAAATTCAGTCTAAAGCTTTGCAAAATTAGTCCTTAACTTAAAGTTTGGTTAAATACTTAATACCCATTATTCCCCAAAAATTAAATCCAACTCTAGTCCGGCCTAATTCCCTTTTATCCTAACCCGGGTCCAATCCCTTTAACCCGATCAATACCCACATACCCCGGTCAAACAATAAATAAAAAATAACAAACAAACCCGCCCAATTCTACTGTTCATCACCCCCAACCTCTTTCACCCTGCTCCCAGCTTTTACCCGTACACTTAAAACACTTCTAGAAGGGCCTGACACAAGGATTGCCAGCATGGCAGAATGGAGTGATTTGATTGGTGGCTACACATCACCAAAGTGATCCAAGGGCTGTGATGATTTTTCCACATGAGATGATTGATCAATGGCTACGAATCGAAGTTCCAGAGGATTCCTTGAAACCCTAAAGACCTCTCCTCAACTCCTATAAATAGAAGACCTCCTCCTTCAAAGAGGCTGTCCAATCTTTGTATTGAGTCCATTTTTCTTTAATTACCAATTTACTGTTTTCCTTAGTTAAATAGCTTTTAAAATTCAGTTGTAATTCTCATTTCATGTATTGTAATCTACTCTTTGTTTAATGCAATTTCAGTTTACTTTTAAAATACCTTGTCTCAATTTACTTTAAGCTTTTATTTACTGTTACTTTACTGTTTTTAAGCTTCTATTTCTATTCTCATAAGCTCATATACGCTTAATATAGCTTTTGTGAGTTTATTAGTGTTTAATTTCTGTTTTAATTTCAAAAATCCAAAAAAGTAAACATAAAAGTCAAAATTAGCTTTTGGATGATAAGCCAATCAGGGAAGGTCTTATTGCTGTTACTAGCTTGTCTTTTGACAAGCTAGAGCTTGTAGAGTAGCTCCGCAAGCATATTTAGCCTTTTTTGTGCTAAGGCTTTTGTAAGTTTCATTTAAATTTCAAGTTCTAGTTCATTATTGCTTATTTATTGCTTATTAATGCTTTTTATTTGCTTTTATATGCTTATTTTAGTTTAAAATTGCTTTTACTTGCTTATTGTAGTTTACATATCATTTGTTTAAGTTTTCACTAAAAAATCTCTAAAAAATACAAAAATATTGCATATTAGGTTTAGCTTATTATTGTGCTTATTTTTCAGTCAAAGTAGTTTTAATTAAGTCATTAAGTCATTTTAGTAAAGTTTCAATCAACTTCTCTCAAGTTATCAAGCTTAATCAGTTTTAAAATCAAAACAGTCAACATAAGGGGGTGTTTGGCATAAGCTGAAAATGGGTCAAAAGAAGTTTTCTACTCTTCATGTGTCATTGAGTCAACTTAGATTAAGTCTAATTAAGTCATTTTAGTTGAATTGTAGAAGATTTAAGCTGTTTTGAGTAGAATTGCAAGTTTAAGTTGGATATTTCAAGTTTTGATTTCTTAACTGCTTGTTTTGGATTATAATAGAGATAAGCTGCTATAGTCCTTATTTTTGCTGTTTGTAAGTTCATTCTAGGGTGTTAAGTAGATTGCTAAGATTTAGTTTCATTTCATTTAGTTCTGTGGTAGTTTTGGGCAAATCTAGTCAAAACCTGCATCAGCCTATATCTGTCTCAACTTAGCATTTTTTTTTATCATTTTCTGCTTATCTACTTGTCATAATTGTCTGATTTTTAGCTTAAAGTTAGATTAGAGTATAAGCTTGTTAAGTTTGGCCTTCTTGAGGATTGTAGAGCTTATTTTGAGTGCTTAATTAGGTCTGAAAGTAGGCTACATAGGCTGTTTTTACATCAGCAGTCCTTGTTTGGTTCATGCTTATTCTTGGGTTTATCTGCCTATATTAGACTGCTTATTTAGGATAAGTTAGCTTAATCTAGTTGCATTTAATCAGTAGTAGCTTATTCTAGTAAAGTAGGATAGCTTATAGCTTCTTTATCTAGCTTTTTAGTTTTAGAATTTTAGCCTTTAAATACTTAGTTAAAACTGCTTGTATTTTCTGCTTATTCTGTGCTTAATATTGAGTTTCACCAAAAGTTGTTTTTAATAAAAAGTCTTAATTTCATCTGCTTAATTAGTTTTTAAAAGAAAATTTCAAAACTAAAATTTAAGAAAAATAAAAAGGTGCCAGGGTTCGAACTTGGGACCTCCTGCGTACCAAACCTCACACAAACACATCTGAACCATAATCGCCCTTGGGACTTTTCTGTTATCCCATGCAAACTTTATTTACTTAAGCTTTAATTTTCTCTTTTGCTTATTTTTAAACTTTGCTTATTAACAGCTTTTTGCAATAAGTTGTGGGGTCCACTTTGTTTTTTTTACATTCCCTTTAGTATTAAGCATTTTTAGAAAAAGTTTCAGATTTATTTTTCAAGTTTTACTATTTTTAATCATTTATTTAGTTTAAATTAGTTTTTAAATCATAAAAATTAAAATATAATTCAAAAAAATAATTTTCTTTTTTCTAAAACTTTCTTTTATCAATTAGGACTTAGGAAAAATAGTTTTTCATATCTGGGGTTAGCATTTCTAAGAATTCACTTTTAAGGCTCGGGATTAGCCTGATACGTGCTCATTTTTAGTTTTCTTTACGATTTAGCTTACGTGTGCCTTACATACTTGTTTTAATTGCTTTATTAGTTGTATTTAGCTTTCATTTCATAATTGTAGCCTAAAAATCCAAATCTCTCTTATTTTCACTATTTACGACACAAATCTCGACTCGAACCAATAATTCCATTCATTCCTTCGTTGGGAAAACGACTCGGGAATACTGATGCGCGCGTGTGTCGTTGCGGTTTAGCAGTATTAATGCCTACTCAAGTTTTAAATTTATATTTAGCCGACTTATCAATAACACACACACTTAACGAGCAGTGTACCCGGCCAGTATGAATATAATGGTAAGTAGAGTGTCGATCACTAAGAGTGGAACGTATTATCTAGTTATTCTAATCAGTATTTTAATATCCTAAGTTAGCTATACAACCTAATCTAACGCAAGGGGGTTCAGCCTGAGAGACTGGCACGGTTTGGTTATGATTAAATAGTAAACTAAACTAATGAGCACGAATCAGCGATTAGCACACACGTACACAGATAGATACTTGAGACAATAAGAAGACCTGTCCTGATAATTAAGTTGCTTGTCACTTGTTTTATTGCTAGTTTTATATGAAGTGTATATAATTAAACCTTTCTCGTTGGCTCTAATCTTATCGGCGAGTAAACCCTTAATGATTACTTATGTCTATCCTACTTTTCTAGAGTATTGGGCATTTGTGATACCCACGTCTCGTATACGCTAGAATAGATAGGCGAGGAAGGGGCATGGCGACCCAAGCAATGCTCAGCTAGACACAGAGGTTATCAATGCACTAATAAAAGTCACCAAAGACATCAACATATAAACTTTAATTAATGGGAAAGCAATATTAAGGGGAGTGCATGATTTTCCGTAGTCACATGACAAAAGCCCATCAATCCTGATGAATTAAAGTGTACTAATACAATATAACAAAACTACTTAATGAATTGAATACATGCAGGACCTTCTTACAGCTCTTGTATCTTCGTTTAGGTGTGTCTTGTGCTGCTTGGTCGTCTGAATTCGGCTCTAGGGTTTCTGTCTTCGGTCTCTGAGTTAAGCTCTCAAAAACTCTCCAAATTCGTCTGTCCTTGGGGTATTTATAGTTTCTGTCTGAGGGGTCGATGCGGCGCATAGAATGAATAGATGCGGCGCATTGACTTAACTTCGCGTGGGGTCCAAGATTAATATATTCAGGAATATTCGTACACCGTCTTTAGATGCGGCGTATCTTGATCTTTGTATGCGGCGCATGTACTTGGATTGTAACTTGTGAAATCTTGATAGTGATACGCCGTATGTTAGAAGTATGTTGCGGCGTATCTGGAGTAGAACGAGCTTGATCTTCTGGATTTCAGTAGGCTTTTGACATCTTGCTTGTTTTGCTCCATAATTAGTCCAAAATCGCCAAGTTTCACATAATGCTTGTTTTTACCTGAGAATTACTAAAGTAAACATTAATGTATCGATTCTCATGTATAATATAATAAAACAAGTCAAATAAATAGGATAAATGATGATAATAAAATGTACTTATTTGAGTTCATCAATATCCCCCCACTTGAACTTTACTTGTCCCCAAGTAAACCTTAGAATTAATCGAATGAAAATGTATCCTAAAAGATGTTAGGATTTATTTTTATATTTAAGCACGTATTCGTTTTGTCATAATCACACAACCAAACACTTAACGAAGTAGAAACCAAAATAATTTTTAATGTAAAACAATTCTAAATCGTTTAGTTGCTTTTTCGTGACGAATATTCTATCATAGGCTTGGCAAGTATACGCATCTCCCCCACTAAAGCCAAGGAATAACAAGTCTAAAGCGGTAAAAAGGGTTTGTTGGTTAAGGGTTGATCATCCTTTTTAATCTCTATCGATCTCATATTCCAGAAAATGCGACAAAACTACAAATACATGATCGAATCCACGACCACGATACTTGCAATTGCTCAAATCCTTAACTCGAATAGGCTAAAGATAGGACCAAGTAATCTTCACCAATAATATTATATCAAAAAGGGCGACAAAATCATAAATACATAGCCGAATCCACGACTACGATACTTAAGATTGCTCAAATCCCTAATCTCAATAAATCAAAGGTTTGGATGAAGAATGATATAGGGTATGGATAATATTTGGGATACAAATTGGTGTAAAATGAAAAATAAACAAAACAGATAAATTAAAATCCTAAGTGTGGTTAATCACTTTCCCAACCATCCCATGAATAAGACTCATATCATTGAATAACTCACGCTTTAACACTTGAAACGCACGCTTTAGGTAGACACGAATTATACTCAACAAAATCTCAATCAAAGAATAACCTTAGTTGGCGTTCCCATAACGGCCAACTCCCATTCAATCCATAAATATAATATACAACAACTAGTGGTGATATCTCCCACTTAATACAAAACTTTACATAAGTTGGTTAAAACAATCTTCCAACTTTTCCTTTTTCTTTTTCTTTTCTATTTTTTCGATTTTTTTTTTTTTTTTGACATCAACATATATGTGTAAAATTTCACAACTTTTCTATCACTATTTTTCCGGATAATTTTTCATACTCTTCATACTTTCAGAAATAACTGTAATAGTGAAAGTAGCAAACACACGAAAAATAAACTAAAAGTTATACAATATTTACTTTCATACCAAATGCATTGTGCAATTTCCCGACCTAACCAAAGATAATGAATTACGCACGCGAACACAGGTAATGTAAGGAAACACACTTTGCCTAAAGCAATTAACCACGGATTTTAATCTACAGGGTAGGCTAAGGTGTAAGGGTATATCGAAACATTATAACAAAGGTGTAAGAAACGAAAGGAATAGCTCTGAAGGTTTTTCTAGGGGTATCTTACTCTAAAAGTGAGAGTAACAAAGGGTTTATACGGGGGTTAACTAACCAGTGTAGTTAGTTAATATCACATAACATATAAGGGATATTTGGGTGTAATCCTAGAAATTTACCAATTTAGACAAGTCACTCCAATTATATAGATAATACTTATTATGGTGGTCTCGAATAGTATACAAGCCAAGTTCTAAAGTTTACAAGTCACCAGCACACTAAAGTTTTAATATTTTTGAAAGAATAGAGTTATGTGTGCGGTTATGTAATTTAGACTTTAAACAAAAACATGCTAAAAAAAATTTAAATTCTGATATATTAAGCGCATTTTAAGCATATTTTGAAAAAGTTTAGGACAAGTAAGTGTTCTAATTCTCCAATCCCCCCACTTAAGTTAAACAACGTCCTCGTTGTTTGTGTTAAAGGTTAAAAACTGGAAAATAAAAGAATTAGAACAGAAAAACTCCCCTGAGATTTGCTCGGTAAGATCCTCCATTATTCGTATAAGAGCAAAAATCAACTTTCTTGTGGATTAGAACGTTTAAGCTTCATAGATGATGTATCCAAAAAAATGCAGGAATCTATAATACCATTTAGACTTTAACACACCTGAGTTAAGAAGGTTCAAACTTGCATAATACATTAGTAGTTAGTAAAAATAAAACTTAAAAAATTAAACTGTAAATCATCAGGTCAGTCGATACGCCGTATCTTATGGAAGAAGATACGCCGTATCGAGCCTGGAATAAATACGAATCAGAATAAAAGATGCGTCGCATCCTTAACCAGGGATGCGCCGCATTAAATAAACTGACAGAAAGTTTTAAAGTCAAAAGTGAAAATGCAAAAAATAAAATAAGATATGACCATTGCAGGTGATGCGTCGCATCTTATGATGGAGATGCGCCGCATCTTCTGCAGGTCTGACAGACTCGACACAGAACAGAAAAGTAAAAAAAATTTCTTCCGGGTTGTCTCCCGGTCAGCACTTGTCTTTATTCCAGAGTCTTCAAGTTAGACTCACGTTCAGCTCCTTATTCTGTTCTATTGATCCCCACATGTCCGTGCACGATGTAGTTGTGAATTACTTCGTCACGAACATATTCCGGCCCCAATTCAAGTACACCTTTGTAGAATCCTTTCATCTTTTGGTACGGATACTCGATCCCTTTCTCAGCGTCATTTTCATCTACAAAAAGAAATGGTGTAAATTTGTAACAAAATTTGTTAGGGGCATGTTTAAACCTTGGGTGAGCACGAGGCATCATGTAAGTGATGACGTTGCTTCCACTTTTAAAGGTGATCTTTCCTTCAAATCTTTTAGCGTTAATTTCGACCTCCTTACAAAATGGTTTCCCAACGATCATGTCACCCATCTCAACATCACGATAAGCATCCATGTTTTCCACCACGGTGAAATCTGTAACAATAGTTAAATTCCCGACAAAAATAGGTACATTCATGAATATTCCAACTACGTTTTTCCCTCTATACACAATTTTGTTTTTCATTATAGAATTATAGAAATCTTTTGACATTACATTAATTGGTAAAATAGGGAAAAAGTTGGCACTAACCTGTTTAAATCCTATCATGCAAGGAAATTGTAAATTATAAGCACAATCTACATGGATCTTTCTACCATAATCACAGAAACTAGGATATCCTTCAAATTCATCATAATTCTTAGTGTTGATCATATTGATTCTAGGTATATCCATAATTTCTCCTTCTTCAATTTCTGGTTCAAAATCCTCCATAAATTGATCATTGATTCCTATTGGTAAATTAAGATCATTTAATTCAATGTAGTCTCCACTATAGGTCTCAAGTGATTCATTATTTACCAAGGTTTCTCCCATAAATCTAGCTTCTAGATCGAGGTCCATACGTTCTCTTAATCCTAGCACATAGACGCTTCTAATTATGCTCTTAGCAGGATTTTGGCACTTATAGACTAGTTTATTATTCCCTACCTTTAATGAGATTTTTCTTTTAAACACATTAATCTTAGCATGGGCGGTAGACAAGAAAGGTCTTCCAAGGATTAAAGGAATCTTAACATCCTCGGGCATATCTAATATAACAAAGTCTACGGGGAAAACAAACTTCTCAATCTTAACTAGCACATTTTCAGCAACCCCTTCAGGTCGTTTTACCGTTTTATCAGCCAATTCAATAAGCAGCTTAGTTGGTGCTAATTTTCCTAGTCCTAGGGTAGTGAATGTCTTAAGGGGC